>OW386290.2:116507676-119007676 GCA_936432065.2 Rutpela maculata | reverse complement strand
AACATATCTAATATTGTTTACCATCACTCCAATTTTTTCTCACAAGGTTGCCTGCAAATTATAATGTTTATTAAGTTATTAAAATTCATTTTTACTTACCTTTGACAATTGCGGTGGGTAGGAGTCGAACCTACATGTCTCTTGTCCGTATTACAGTACTGACGCTTCTACCAACTGAGCTATCTAAGTGACCGTTATTTCGGATGCTAAAAGCATTATTTATGGTGATGTGTATGAAGTCTTTATTATGTGAAATTGAATTTCTAGCCTTATTTAAAATATATGAAAATCTTTCAGGTTTTCTTTTTTTTTTTACGTGTTCCCAAACCTGAATTTTTCGAGTTACTAGTATTTTTATTTATTTATAATTATTAAGAAAAACTTATTTAATTTAATTAAACTGTCACCAGTGTCACCTGAGAAGTACGAATAGTTGTTGAACAACGTAATTATTACATTAATTCAGTGGCGGTTCGTTAAAAAAATGTTTTCCCCAGATCTCGAAATTAACGAGCAGAGAGGGAGAAATCCGAAAAAAAAATTTTCCTCATCTCAAATTTGATGAGCGGTGGGGTTTTTTAAGTTGAGGTACTTATACAAACCTGGGAGACGTGTTGGAGAAAAAACGGTAAATTATTTTAACAAAAAAAAAAAAGACAGAGTGAGCACGGATCGAACCGCGTACCTCTTGCCTCGCCGCTTAACAACAACAACAACAATAATATTTTATTTTAAGTTCAGGTACAATATATGTGTCTCACCGGATCCTAGCCCGGAGCCAGCCAGACAACCACGGCGAACATCGCCGAGGTGGGTGTGTGGCTGGGTGGGGTAGGTCCGGTTCGGCTTGGAAATAAATTCAAGGGGGGTTGCTAGAAGCTCCTGTCTGCCACGGGCATACTTAAAAACTAGATTAAAATTTTTAATGTGTCCACATGGACCTAAAAGTAACTTAAAAATAAACACAACACTAAGAACACTAAAATCGTAGGCGAGCGCACTTCGTAATTTTGATTGTTGATACGGGAACACAACTAAACGAAAAAACCCATTCGAACAAATGACGACCTTGTGGTCCGATCGCCGACAAGGAAAGTAGGGTGGAAATAAAATTGTGGTTTAAAAAAATTAGGGTTTAGGTAAGTTTTCGGCCTAGAGGGGATTTAGAGAGACAAAAAAAGGAATGAAAATAACAAAAAGGATAAAAGAACAAAATTGTACAAACATAAATGGGGAGAAAGAGGGATTGGAAAGATGTAAGGTTGAGGAAAGATAAGAGTAAGGGTAGGAGTAAGTTATCGTAGAAGGAAGTGTGGCTAGGGAAGCTGCCGGAAGATAGGCAACGCCTGGTATGGTAGGGGGTGTCTTATATCAAAAAGTATGGCATTATTGTTAAAAAACAAAAATGCCTGCTATATGTGTGGCTATGACTACTCTTATAGAGGAAAGAGGACACATGGCCGGTATGCTCACGCTGACGCTTTGCGCGCGCACACTGTTCAATGCTCGAATAGTCGAATGTAGACACGACAAGACACAACTAAAAAGTGTATATATAGTTATTTGTATCATGTGTATATATCGCTCTTTTATGTGATGTATGCAGTAGGCACAAGTATTATATAAAGCATCACACATACATATGACTTAAACCTTGCAGGCATCTTCTACGGACGTCAAATTTCAACATTCTAATGATCCTTCTTTACGTTATATAAAAATGTTTAGAATCTTGAGTGCATACGGTATACAATTATTAAACATTGTATCACATAGTTCTGTCAATATAAACATAAGTGTATCTCATATGTGTACGTCAGTACTAGTTTAACAATTAGATCCACCTTAACATATTTGGTTTCTCATGTGTATATCTTGTAGAGACGTAATTACAATTGGACGTGCTGTTTGGGTTATAACGCTTGCTTCCTCATTTCAGAGTTCCACGAACCACTACTGGTTACGAAATTTGTAGTTTGTATATTTTGCACATCACGTTTTATGATGATCGATAATGATTATACCAGACACCGAAAGCGAAATCCGCACCGTACTTACGACTTTAAAATTCAAAAAACATGGTTGAAATCAAAGATTCAAATCTTTATAACAAATTGTATGGTGAAAACCATATCCAAGTCGATTCGTCCATTATAAAGATTATATAAGGTAAAAGGCAAGTAAAAAGCCAAAAACCGAAATCGAAACCGAAAACCTCTCCGTAATTACTAATTTTTTCTAACAGAAGCCGAATTGCCGCAGATCTGTAAAATGAAACCATAACCGAGAACCGAATTGTTGCTGCCTTGACAACCGAAACCGTAAATGAAAACCAAATTTTCGCTGCTATGAAAACTGAAAATGATATACGTTATTTAACTCTAACCGAAATTAATTTCGGTTTCGGTCCCTGGATTATAATTCTGTGAAATGCAATTTATTTTGAAAAAAATAGTGTATGTGGAATCTGGAGTCCCCTTGATGTGGGGGCCCATGTTTTTTATCACCATGAACACTTCATTTCTATGCCACTGAGTAACCTTGTAAACTGACTATAATCTTATATGCATATTTTATTCCATAAAATCTTTAAACCAAATAACATATCGATCTCAAAGGTCATCAAAATGAAGTAGACATAATAGTCTAAGAGGTGGCCGTAAAAAAATGCGACCATCAGTTAACAGAATAAAATGTTTTTTAAATGTTAGTACTCACAGCGACCATAAAAAAAAAAGTTGTGCAGAAATTTCGTATGAATTTTCTACGGTACATTTTTCGTATACTAACCATACCAATCGCGGAACAGCTTCAAATTACTTTTAAAATTTAGTGTTTACAGAGTAAAAAAAAAAAATCAATTGCATTGCCTCGTTAATTTTTGTGCCAATGTCTTGGCAATTAACTTTTTTGAATTTTTTTTTTGACCCTTACTCTGTACCTATCGATTAACAGCTTCAAACTACCACCAAATTATAGTTTAAACATTTATCTATTAGAAAAAATAACATTGCCACGTCTATGCCGGTGCCAAACACCCGGCAATGTCTCTCAGTCCTATGTTATTACTAATACAACTCATTACAGAAGTATTCAGGTAAAAATAATTAATCATTCAATAAACAATTATAATGATTTCAAAACAACAGTTTTTATTTATTTAAATATTTTATAAAGTTTAAATAATTAGTACAAAGAAATAATTTTCATATATAGTACAATGAAATTGATAGAAACTTACATATCTAGAAACATACATTAAAACATACATATTTATATATTGTCATTAAACATCATCATTGTTATCGTTATGATCATCGTCATCATTATCGTAATGATCATCATCATCATTATTGTTATAATTATCATTCTTCTTCATCAAGCTCTACCACGACAATGTCTTCAACTAAAAGAGGTGTTGGATCACCTTCAAACCAAAGCGGTTCATCATCATTAGGTGTCCATCCACATTCTTCTGGTGAGAAATTGACGCAGTTTGCTTCTGTGGCATTTTGCCACATTGACGTAACATAAATTGTTCGTAAAATCTTTTGTTTCAATGATTTCCAACATGGTGGAATCTGAGTAGAATCAAATCTTTTTACATTCTTCATAAAATATTCCGCGACAGATGTTGAGGAGAATTTGTTTTGGAAGATGAATAATCTAGCATCATTAACAGTCTTACAATTAATTCCGTAAAGCCTACAAGTATATTCTTGTAATATTTCCATACTCTCAAAGATGTTGCATGCAATCATGAAGAGGCCGACACTCGAATCATATATCATTTGAGCAAGTTAGAAAGTAATAAAAAAGTAATGGTTAAAGCGTCTGACACTGACATACTTGTAATAATACTTGGAAATATACACAAGTTAACAACATTAAAAATATGTTTCAGTACAATCGGATCGAAGCCTAATGTTATTAATTTCATCAATTGCACTCAATTAGCTACAACACTTGGTAATCTTATGTGTCGTGCTTTGCCTGGCTTTCATGCATATACGGGATGCGATTATACAGCTAGCTTTTATAAAAAAGGAAAAATTAAGCCTTTTAAAGAATTAAAACGAAATGTACAAGTTCAACAGGTATTCGCTAATTTAAATAATATTGGTGAAATTAATAATTTTAGGAGTGTGGAAATATTACAAGAATATACTTGTAGGCTTTACGGAATTAATTGTAAGAATGCTAATGATGCTAGATTATTCATCTTCCAAAACAAATTCTCCTCAATATCTGTCGCGGTATATTTTATGAAGAATGTAAAAAGATTTGATTCTATTCAGATCCCACCATGTTGGAAATCATTGAAACAAAAGATTTTACGAACAATTTATGTTACGTCAATATGGCAAAATGCTACAGAGGCAAACTGCGTCAATTTCTCACCAGAAAAATGTGGATGGACACTTAATGATAGTAAAATTGAACCACTTTGGTTTGAAGGTAATCCAACACCTCTTTTAGTTGAAGACATTGTCGTGGTAGAGCTTGATGAAGAAGAATGTAACGAAATTGATGATGATAATTATAACGATAATGATGATGATGATCATTACGATAATGATGACGATGATCATGACAATAACAATGATGATGTTTAATGACAATATATAAATATGTATGTTTTAATGTATCTTTCTAGATATGTAAGTTTCTATCAATTTCATTGTACTATATATGAAAATTATTTCTTTGTACTAAGTATTTAAACTTGATAAAATATTTAAATAAATAAAAACTGTTGTTTTGAAATCATTATAATTGTTTATTGAATGATTAATTATTTTTACCTGAATACTTCTGTAATGGGTTGTATTAGTAATAACATAGGACTTTGAGAGACATTGCCGGGTGTTTGACACAGGCATAGACGTGGCAATGTTATTTTTTCTAATAGATAAATGTTTAAACTATAATTTGATGGTAGTTTGAAGCTGTTAATCGATAGGTATAGTAAGGGTCAAAAAAAAATTCAAAAAAGTTAATTGCCAAGACATTGGCACAAAAATTAACGAGGCAATACAATTGATTTTTTTTTACTCTGTAAACACTAAATTTTAAAAGTAATTTGAAGCTGTTCCGCGATTGGTATGGTTAGTATACGAAAAATGTACCGTAGAAAATTCATACGAAATTTCTGCACAACTGCCCAGACAATGCGTGATTTGTTTTATGGTCGCTGTGAGTACCAACATTTAAAAAACGTTTTATTATGTTAACTGATGGCCGCATTTTTTTACGGCCATCTCTTAGACTATAACCATTTTGTCAGTTCTTATTATAAAAAGGTTAATATTAATTTAAAATTTTTCATATATTTTTATGGCAGAATAGAAAATAATTCGAAAGAAGAATAAAATACTCACGTGGGATGAAACTTAAAAATGTCTGAAAATGTGTCACATGATTTGGTGCTCTCGTCTAAGTTCTAAGTTCTTTGCAGTTTAGTTCGAAGAATAAATCATTTGCAGGTACAGGGTAAACTGTAAAAAATGTCACAAGTAAACTACACAGCAAAAGATACTGCTCATTTTTATAGGTGAGTTTGGCCTCCTGTCAAATTTAACAAAAACGAACCTTTCGTCAACCGATCTGGCATCATTATTGAAGTTATTGTACCCAAAAAAATAATTTATTCCCAAAATACTCGGAAGACTATTCTGAAGAATGTTTAACAATTATATAAAAACTTCAATAAACTGGCAAAGAATGTGATGTTTACATCTTGTGTCTTTTAGTACATTCCGTTAATTCGTCTACGATAAAGTTCCTGTTAAGCAAACCTACTTTATTTCATTTATTATTATAATGGTAATTTTACTAATTTTTAATGCATTAATTGACCATATTTGTGTATTCATAGCGATACATGTCAATTTAAATCATTTCCTGATGATGCTATTTTGGTTGGCGAAACGCGCTCGTCTAATATGCAATATTTTTTGTTTTTTTTAGAAATTTAACGCAGGCTGTAACCCTCTTCAGATATATCTTTGTTTATTAACTTTTTATATGTACTGATTCGACAAACATACGAACGGATATTTTATTGAAAGTCATCATTGGGACGTATTCCATTTTTATGAAGGTATTTGTTGAATGGCCCCATATCAAATCATATAGAGGTAAGGACAGGGCTGCCTACAGGGGGGGGACAGGGGGATAAATGCCCGGGGTCCCGGCTATATTACGTCATATAGGCTATGCATTCAGTTGTACACATTTGGCGATTCCCAAAGAAACAAAATCATATAAATATTTCAATTCAATAAAAATCTATAACAATTGAATACTGCGGTCAGGCCCCCCGTATGGCGGGGTGTGTTGAGTTTAGTGTCCCGAGCTTCTGAGGGGCATAACAGAGATTTTAACAAAATACCCCAGCTGCTCATCAATTATTAAGCGCGGATTTAGCTATCTGTCATGGGGGGGGTATGGTAAACTCCCAGATGAGTACGATTTTTAAATAAATACAGCACAAATACATTAATTAGATCCGTAGCGTAGTGAATTTGGTACCGGGGCCCATGATTTGATGTGGGGAGGGCCTGACTGGTAGTTTTCTAATAAATTTAAAACTTAATGTGAAAAATAAAACGACAAAACCTTGAAAGAGGAAAGGGGCCCTCAGTATAATAAGCAGCCCCGGGGCTCTGTGAAGCTGTCGGCGGCCCTGGGTAAGGATAAGAAATTGAAATTTTCTGCGTGAAAAAATGACCGAAATTTTGAAGTTTTGAATCTTACCTTTAGTTTAAATTCCCATTTAAAAAATCTATTTTTTTTTGTAAATGAAAATTTCAACTAATGTAGTGTATGCCTAAAAATATACAAAATACCCCATTATTATCAAATGAATTATGTTGTTAAATATATGTACAGTTACTATTTGGTACTGTTCAAAATTTTGTTTATTATTTGGACAACAGACCTATTTGGGCGGTAGTAGCACAGAAATTGTTTCTTCTTCTGTGGTAGTAGATCAAAGACTATTTTGCTACTCAGCGTTGCCACTGAACACGATTTGGCAACATGATTTCTATTAGGCGCTTCCCTTTTACAGAAAATCTCAGTTTATTCTCACATTTGACGTCATCACTCAATTGGTACGTTTCTTTTAATATCCGCAAGTGAGTCCAGATTTTCTAGCCCAACTGTTCTAGCTCGGAACTAAGATCACTTTGTACTCAGTTGATGAAGATTGATGCTATTGTTCGTTTGTTTATCCACGATACTCAACTATTTTAAAAATGTTTTTGCATGTCAGTGATTACTTTTAATTTCATGTACAGTTCATAAAAGTCACAAAAACTTATGATGCAAAGGAAATCGAAGAAAGGTAATAATTACAAATATATTAGGTTAGGTTTATAGGCGCAGATCATGGAGGTTTATTCCAAGGTCAGTAAACTATAAACTATAGTTGACCGTGGGTTTATTCTACCTCCACGGCGCAGATATGTTTTATTGTTTTACTGATCAAGATCGCTTCTTTTGTATAACTGAGCAGTAACGTAGTCATTGTAGGTGTTTTCTTTCTGCAGACAATCTTAGCTTACTTAAATTTAAGATTCTTAACTAACTTGCAAAAAGAACGATCAAAATGGAGTAGAAACTATAGGCATGCGCGTTGTTAAGATTCAGGTATTTTGACCAATCACCGCCTTGAAATCAACTTAGCTAAATTTCTAAAGTTTAGGAAGAAATTCTGTAGACTTGGCGTAGGTAAGGGGGGAGGTATTTAACTGAGCTAATCTAAGATAAAAAGATCAAATAGAACGCTCTACTAAGTTAGATTTCTTAAGTTTAGCTCAGTTCACTGGCAGAAAGAAAACACTAAGGCCCAGTTGTACGAACTAAGTTGAGGCAAGTTCAGCTTGATCCAAGAACAAGAGCCAAGTTACGATTGTTACAATAATCGTAATCTTGGTTCAGCTGAACTTGGCTCACTTAGTTCGTAGAACTGGCCCCTATTGAGATGAGTATACTCACTTTACCTTTTACTTTTGTGCAAAAGGGAAGCGCCTAATATGACAGATATCTGACAAGTGACAATTCATGGTCGATGATTGGTGATAACTGTCAATCAAAATTATTGTGCTCTTGATAAACAAAAATTTGGAAGTTTAACTTTTAACTCATAATGCAAATATTAATTTAAATATTAGATAAAGAAAGAAGCTTGTATTTATTTTTAAAATGGCGTTTTTGGAGGTAACAACCAACAATATTTCTTTTATAAACCATATTATTTTTTATTAAATTTTTAGTGGCGAAAATTCCATTTCTTTGATTTAAAAAAGGATGTTGATGATGGAAAAATTGGTGAATTATTCAAGGTGATTTCTTTAACAGTAATTTATAGATCCTGTAAATAATTATGTGTTGCTCTTTTAAAATCGAATTGTAAAACATGATTTTCATCATACATTTTTCACTTATAGGATAGTAAAGTAAGCACAACTTCTAGCGGTAACAATCACCTAGTATTAGGGGATTCATTGGGTCAGATTTATATAATTTCTCGTTCATGGTATGTTACAAATTTCAGAGGATATGAAATTAGTGTAGACTTTTTACACCAACTAAGGAATTCTCCATTATTAGTAACAATTGGGGTAAGTGCATTAAAAATAGTTATATTATACTCTTATGTAGTCACAGTGGTAGATATTCGTTTTAATATTTTAGCAAGACGAACCTGGTATAAATCCTTTGATTAAGGTCTGGGATACCAGCAGAATTGATAAAAATGGAGTTCCATATTGCTATAGAATAACCAGAGCTATTCCTGGTAATAAGGTTGTGCAAGCCAGTGCATTATGTGTCCATGATAGTCTTCAGTTAATGGCTGTCGGATTTGTAGATGGTTCTCTGCTTCTTTATCGGTATATTATATGGATATATGAGTAAATTATTGCCATTAATATTATTTTTTGGTAGAGGGGATATTACAAGAGATCGAAGCTCCAAGCAGAAGCTTCTTAGAAATTCAAGTTCGATGATAACGGGTCTAGCTTTTAAATCCACTGCGGCAAATGTATTTTTATTTGTAGCCACGGATACCTCAGTTAATGTGTATAATATTACTCAGAAGGACAAAGAACAGAAGGTAAATGTTGGAATTAAAACGTGCAGTTAAAAAGTAACAACTCTAAATATTTTTAGTATCAATTGGATAACATAGGATGTACAAAGAAGTGCAGTGTTTTAGCTGAATCTATGCAGGAGAGCCATTTTATGATTGGAAGGAATGATGTAAGAATCTTTTTCACAAAAATTCTTATAGTTGTCTTACATATGTTAGTTTATGAAAAACTTGGAGTTGTACTTACAGGAATGTACACAAAAAGAAAGAAAATGCATTTTATTAACAATGTTACAACCAGGGCTTGGAATTCTTGGAAAGTCATATGGTATCAGCTTCAGCTTAAACTCGCCTCTGTTGGAGATGCTCTCTTTCTAACACGTGCCACTACAAATAAGGTTATAAAGGGAGCATTTCTAACGATGGTGAGTTTAAGGTGACGCCGATCGTACCAGAACTGATATTTTCAATTTACCTTTAATCAGAATGGGAAGCCTTTTTTTTTTCAGTTCCATAAGACAATTTTTTGGTGTTTGCGATATGTAATAGGCGGGAGCTCGTATCGAAAGTACCGTCATCACGGATTTGAAAAATTCTAGTGAAAATTGACTGTGGAAAATCATACAAACAAAATGAGCCCAGCATGATGAGGTTTTTCTTGCCGGAAGTATTTTTAATGGGAATAAAAATAGATTCGAGACTAGATTGGAAATACCACATAGAATGCTTATCAACCAATATGGCAAAATACTGCTATGCCCTTAAAATTATATCACGAAACATCAACTGTGAAACTGCTTTTGTTGCATATCATGCTTACATACAATCCCGCATACGATATGGTATTATTTTCTGGGGAAACTCCTCAAATGTAAATAAAGTACTTATTCTTCAAAAGAGATGCCTTAGAAACATCTTAAATATGAAGCAGACAGATAGCTGTAGACTAATATTTATAGAAAAAGGAATTCTGACTATTACTAGTCAGTACATCTTAGAAGCGGTGATTTTTGTTTCAGAAAATAAAACATTATTTATTGACTGCGATAGAAGACATCCCTATAATACCAGAAATAAACATGAACTAATAGAACCAAATATCCCCAACTTCAATTATATTCAAAAAAATGTACAATCCTCCCTAATAAAAATATTTAATAAGCTCCCAAATGAAATTAAAACTCTCCCAGTGAAGAAACTGAAGCTACAATTAGGTTGTTGCACTAAGTTAAAATTTGAGGAGAATCTATGTTAAACAATAACAGTTATTCATAAAAAATCATTAGAAACATGTAGAAGTTGAAAAGAAAGTCTTATAATATTATAATATTAATTACAAAAATACATGCATTTAAAACGGATATGACATAATAACGGCAGTCTGTAGAGAAGTTAGTTATAAAACGACGAGAATTTAGAAACTCGCTGATAGCGACGGAGAAAAAAGACAATCACGAAAGTTTAATCTGACATTATATTTAACGTCAAATTCAACTGACGTTCATAGGTTACAATTCGGTATAGTTTAACAGCATCTACTTATGGATAAATATAAGTACAGATAGTGTTTTCTGCCGTACTGTGTAAATAATACCACCAATTCACCAGAAAAACTGTTGTGTTCCAATAATAAACGCTGAACGTAATAATGAATGATTCAAAGCCACCAGAGAAGGACCAAGTCTTCTTATTGTGGAGACCATTTCAATGTCAAGTAAAGTAACAAATTACAATGTATTCTAAGCGTTTTATTTGTGGTAAGTTGTATCTTAATGTAGGAATTTGACTTTTAATATGGGTTTATGTTGTAGGAAAAACGACCGCATTACAAGACTTGTGTGGCATTCTAGCTGTTACAAATTTAAATTACCCGCCAAACTGGTGGATAAAACAGAGTGTAATAAATACTGTATTCTTAACGCCTCTAGCACTGCCGACTCTAGTAACTAGAGTCGGCCGTGCCTCTAGATTAGAATGTTATTCATGCTTTGACTTCCTAAAAGGAGGGAAATGGCTTTAATCTGCTTTTATGTATTTTATCTAGTTTATGTTGGAATAAAGTGCAGTTGTTTTTGTTAGCTATAGATTATTTATGAAGCTCCCTAGACGCCCCATAATACTAGGATGATCAATAAATTAAGAAAGGAAATTTAAAAACTCGCCGTTGAAAAACTATATGAAACAAACTGTGAAAGTCGTCTAAAGTCGGTGAACACAATCAGTCGGAAATGGCTACGAATTCGTTGAATTGTAGTTATAAATGCCCTTTGAATTAGGTGTGTTATAAATAGGTACATATCATTGTTTATTGCTTAGATAGATACTAGCATAAAGTACTTACCTATTTATTATTTTTTGTTATAATACAGACCTTTCTTGATATCTTCGTAAGTCTCATTCTGACTCTTCTTAGAAGTGAGTATCAATGGATAATAAATAATTTCTTTAGTAGATAAACTTATTTTGTTGTTTTCAGTTAGATACGCATGTATATAGTTAATAGGAAATAAAACAATGAAAAGGAAATATATAATAAAATACAAAGTATAGTTAACAAATTCATCTAAATTAAATAATAAAATACATATTAGACATATTATGTAATATTAATCAGATAAGATAAAGGAAGTTCTTGCAGAAATTACAATAGTTTGTACTGTCTATAGCAGCTGTAACGTAAGTACCTTGCAGCTTTTGCACTTCCAACCATTGCAATGTCAAAACGATTGTCTCTTTTTAAAAATTCGCTGACCATAAATATATCTACTGCAAGTAGAATGTCAGAATTAGCTTTTACAGATATACTGCCTTAGTCGTTTTGTAAAAAAATATTAACAATAACTGCAAACATCAATCACTGCTAGCTAAACGTCAAATTTACTTTTGAACATATGAGGTTATTTTCTTTCTTGTCGGCAATGTCAACTTATTCGTCTTCATCTGTTCTGCTTATAAGTTCACATCTAACTGCCGTTATGATGTCACTACCGTTTTCGCGGCACATTCAAATAGTCGAAGTTTAACATTTTTTTAAAATATGTTGCGCTAAGAATTTTTCTTCCAAATTAACTATATTACTAAATTAAGTCCTCCACTACCATATTTCACCATTTTTCAAAATTCGTCAACAACCCAATTAAAGAAAATTCTAATAAATAAAGCCTACTACGAAATAGACGAGTATTTTAATGATGATGATATAAAATGTTTAAACAGTTCTAAATCAAATGTTTTACATTAGTTTTTAATTATTTATGTTTATATACAGATATTTGTATCCTAAACTTTGTCCGTTTGTGCAGACTGTATCATGTTCAGTTAAGTGTTTTGTTTTATACATTGTCATTTTTAAAATTTAGTAATTTTATACATTGTCATTTTTAAAATTTAGTAATTTAGTAATAGGTACACATATGACATGTTCAACACCCACTGGGTATCTTGTAATGTTTTAACATTATACATTGAACTAATAAAGACTAATCTAATCTAATCTAATTAAATTAATTATCATTAAAAAACAATGTTTTACCGTTTTCGCGGAAATTGATTTCAATTAGAATATTTTTTACGAAATTTCATGCTCTTTCAGAAAAACCTGGTATGACAATCTCTACTCTGCCGAAACTGTCTGTTATATCTATTTGATGGAGGTGATGGGTAACAAAGTTTTACCGTTATGGCATGGAAACATTTTTTAAAATTTATTTTGTTCGTTTTTGTGCGCTCTTTCAGAATATCATGGTGAGATAGCCCAAAAACTGCCGGAAATACCTGTCATATCGGTTGTACTGAGCGGACTGGCAGAGTAGATTTTAAAAAATATATATATATAACACCCCAATGATCTTCATATCAATATTTTCCAAATACAGTTGTTATGTGTCGCAACCCCCAGAATGTAGGCAACACAGAATTTAACTAGCTCGGATGTTGTCTGAATGTAGAGATTTGCACCTACTGAAAGAGCCTACTAGAAGCTCTAGAGTGATGTCATCTATTCTGGAACTATCTAGAGAATGGTGACGTCATACAGAAAATTCGGAATCCCTCATCTTTAGATATATGAGGCATGGAGTAAACCAGAGTGGACAAGTTAGTACAGTTCTAATGGTCAGTTGAATGAGAACAGTGAATTGAAGTACACAGTGTAATACAAGTAAAGTAATTGATTGTTGTAATTAGTAAGTTAATAAATTAGTGTTTAGTGTTACCCTGGTGTTATAATTTCCGAACCCACGATACAGGGTGTTTACAAAAAGGGTGTAACCACGCAACAGAAGCGGAATTATAACAGAAGATTTCTGGACTGTTCGAGAATGTTTCTGCAGTGTTTTTCTCGAGGTTTTTCTCTTGGATTAGTGGTGACATGGAGAATTGACTTACGGGACATTGTTTAAGGACTATTTTTGGACTCAAAACTGCGAAAAAGTGCGTTTTCGGGAAAGTGACAGAGACACTGAAAAATACTCATTTGTGTTAGTTCACGAAAATTCCTAGAACATTCTATTCACAATCTAGTGTAGATAATCGAATTCTTTCAACTGGAAAGTGATAGAGACACTAAATAAGACTTATTTGTGTTAGTTTAACAAGATTTCTAGAACATTCTATGGAGATAGTGAAATTCTAACAACTGAATAGTGACATAGACTCTAAATAAAACTCTTTCGTGCTATTTCGAGATTTTTCTAGAAAGGTCCACTGGAAATATCGACGAAATATCTGAATTTTCTTAACGTTATTGTGCAATAAATTTGGTTAACTTCATCGTATGCCCGTAACAACAAGAAGCATGACAGGAGAGAAAGAAATGAAGGACCTATTTGCAGAGTTTACAAGGATGATGGTGCAGCAACGCCAGGAAGACAAAGAAGAACAAGAAAGAAGACATCAAGAGGAACAAAACCGACGTCAAGAAGAAAAAGACGAATTGAGAAAAATTATGGAAGACCAAGAAAGAAGACATCAAGAGGAGGAAAAAATGGCGGCAAGAAGAAAAAGAAGAACAAGAAAGACAATGACAAGAGGAGAAAAAGGAACAAGAGGAACAAGAAAGACGATGTCAAGAGGAAAAAGAGGAACAAGAAAGACGACGTGAAGAAGAAAAAGCCGAACTGAGAAAAATGATGGAGGACCTGCAAATACGACAGCAAGAGGAGAAAAAAGAACAAGAAAGGCGCCAGGAAGAATTAAGGAAAATTTTAAGGGAACAAAATACAACAGGATGCTATAATTTCCGCCAATGAAGAATTGAAGAGTGAAGTCAAAGAAGAGATAAACAAGGTAGAAGGAAAAGTAGATAAGGTAGAAGACAAAGTAGGTGTAGTTGAGACAGAAGTCAGTCAGATCAAAGGAAAGATGAGTGAGTTCGAAGGAGAAGTGAAGTGACTTAAACAACAATTAAGAGAGAAAGGAGGCCAGTTAGTAACATCATCAGGTCTCGACTAAAACCTCCCTCGTTTGACGGCCAAAGCTCATGGACAACGTACAAGAGACAATTTGGAGCAGGTGCATCTGCAAATAAGTAGCTGGGATAACGAAGAAAAGGCTATGGCATTAGTTCTAGCGCTAAGGGGTCAAGCCTCAGAATTACTTCAGACTATCCCAGTGGACAAACAAAGAGATTTCAAAGTTTTGGAAGCTGCATTGGACTTGAGATATGGTGACCAACATCTCGCCCAAGTATACCAGGCCCAGCTGAAATCCGGGATGCAAAAGGCTGGGGAAAGCTTGCAAGAATTTGAAGCTGCAGTAGAAAGACTGGTACACCTGGCATACTCGAGTGCTCCAAGAGAATTCCAAGAACAATTAGCCGTGGGAGCTTTTTTAGATGGTATAAGGAATGAAGAGGTCAGGCGTGTTCTTAGGTTAACGCGGCATCAAAGTATTGGCGAGGCTGTGGTGCGTGCCCTCGAAGTAGAGGCTGCCTTTAAAGTCACCCCGTGGTCAGAAGTGCGTGCTGTGGCAGTTGAAAATGCACATTCGGGCCAAAAGAACATGGGCACTATACTGAGGGAAATGCAGAAAATGATGAGTCAATTACTGGCCAAACTGAATTCTCTGGTAACACAGGTTAAACAACAAAGCGGTGGAAAGCCAAGCCAAGGTGGGGGTATTCGATGTTATAGCTGCGGAAAACTAGGGCATGTTAGACGAGATTGTCGACAGCGAAGCCCTGAGAAGATAAATGCCGCAGTTGTCGAAGAACCATAACAGGACAAACAGAACCTGGACACTATGGACTTACATGAAATGTTCGGTAAATTACTGACCAAACTGGATTCTCTGGAAAGGCAGGTTAAGCAACCAAGCAGTGGGAAGCCAAGTGGGGGTATCCGATGTTATAGCTACGGAAACCTAGGCCATGTTAGACGAGATTGTCGACAGTGGAACCCAGAGGGGGTACAAGCCACTGGGGCGGTGCTGGCTAGTGAAAGCGATGCTCCCAGAGAAATAAAGGTTTGCCAGCTTCGGAGAATCACGAGTAGCCTACCAGCGCAAGGCTGTGTAAACGGAAGTAAAGAGAGAAGAGAAGAGAAGAGACAAGAGCAACTGAGTGATGAGGAAATTGAACCTATATTGCGAGCAAAGGAAAAAGGAAGTCGACCAGAATGGAAGGATGTTTCGAACAAAGGAGTAGGGCTGAAGGCTTTATGGTCACAATGGGATTCACTTACGGTCATAGACGGGCTTTTGAACAGAGCATGGGATGGCCCGGATGGGAAGCAGGCTGCCATGCGTCTAGTGATTCCCAGGTGTCGTGTACCAGAAATACTCCAGGAAGCGCATAATGGAACATCCGGTGGACACTTTGGCGTAAACAAGATGTTGGGTAAAGTTTGGGAACGATTCTATTGGGTTAATAGTCGCCAGGATGTGGAGGCTTGGTGCCGCAAATGTAAGAATTGTGCTGCCAATGGGAAATCACTTTCCGGGAGCAACTGTGTGAATGAAAGTCAAGAACAGCCGAAGCATGTCCAAGAGCAGATCACAAAGACTAGCGACCGAATGAAAGCTCGTTATGATCGAAATGCCAGTACAGGAGGATTCAAGGTGGGAGATCGGGTATGCTATTAAGATAGAGTTGAATTTTGTGAAAGGGGATTCATCAAATTTGCCCAAAGTTGATTATGATATGATAGATTCTTTCTAAAACAAAATTTGGATTTTTTGTGGGCAAACGTGAAAAATCAACACGGCGTTAGAACACATCTGTCATTTGACTAGTCCTTAACATTGTTGCCATATATTGTCAGATATGTTTTTAAAAATCTAATCGGTATTAAAAATTATTTAAAATATTTAATAATTCACGTCTATTATTATTTTTTACATCACAAAATTAAATTTCGTGGATAATTATATTAAAATTGATTTAATAAATAAGCTTTATACTCCTGTTTTCTTCAATTATCCTTACTAGAACCGCTAGAACTAGAGAAGGAATTTCAACTTGGCAACACCACACTGTTTTGTATAAAACCATTCTATCAAAAAATCCATACAGTCTACCCATGTCATCGGCCAAACTTACTACATCACCAATTTAAAACACCTGTTGCTCCACTTATGGAATTGATAATTATTTTCGCGGGAATCTGTATTGGAAGGCTTGTTCATACATATTCTATATTATTCAATAAAAAAAAAAAACATAAGAAAATACCTTTTTTGGATTTTGAAATAATCCATTCAAATCTTTCTAAAAGCGAATAGACATTATTGTGATGATATTAACTTTGTTGATTATTAATAAATACTATTTCTCAAAAATGAACAATTATTAATTATATAACCTTCATTTCTCCTTGTTAGCAAAAGCATTGATTTTTCTTATCCTTGAATTTTATTTTTCTTATTGATATAATAATTCTACAATGATTGGTTTTTGATATTTTACTTTATATAATCAGGCCCCCCCGTACCGCCCGCCAGAGATTTTGACAAAAAAAATTTTTTCCGGTCATTAATTATTAGGCGCGGAGGCCCGCCAGTGAATTGGTACCGAGGCCCATGATTTGATGCGAAGGGGCCTGTATATAATTCGCAACTTCAGAAAAAATATATGGTAATTCTTTTAGTAAGATTTGAATGGATTATTTCAAAATCCAAAAAATTATATGTACATTAACTACTTTAAAAATTAGCCTATTTTTTATTTGCACTTGTAGTAAAACTCATAAAGCTTCAAATATAACAAAAAAATTAGTCGTTTGTTTCATAAAATTTACTTAAAAAAGTTCTTCTATTTTTTTAAAAATCTACTCTGCCAGTCCACTCAGTACAACCGGTATGACAGGTATTTCCGGCAGTTTTGGGACTGTCTCACCATGATATTCTGAAAGAGCGCATAAAAATGAACAAAATAAATAAAAAAAAATGTTTCCACGCCATAACGGTAAAACTTTGTTACCTATCACCTCCTTCAGATAGGTATTACAGACATTTTCTGCAGAGTAGAGATTGTCATACCGGGTTTTTCTGAAAAAGCATGAAATTTCCTAAAAAAAAAAAATGCTTTAATTGAAATCAATTTCCGCGAAAACGGTAAGACATTATTGTTTATTAATGATAATTAATTTAATTAAAAATACTTCCGGCAAGAAAAACCTCGTCATACTGGGCTCATTTTGTTCGTATGGTTTTCTGCAGTCAATTTTCACTAGAATTTTTGAAATCCGCGATGAAGGTACTTTCGATGTCACAGGCTCCTGGACTATAAATGTATGTAATCGGTAGGAAAGTAGATATATTCAGCGAGACTCTCAGTTTTGAGCAATATAGAGTTTGTATTTAACATGTTAACGACGGGAGTTATTTTTCAGAAACATTAATTTGGTACGTTTCTTGTCCCGTTAAGTACTAAGGTATTATTTAATAACGTTACTTGACTCCGGCGTCAAGAATTTATTTATTTATTTACGGGAGAGCCCATTGAGTACACAAAAAATACATTATACAAAAGAAAGACACATAAATAGTAATACATTAAAAAAAAACAGATTAAGTAGACACATATGACTAGAGTGTAAATTAAAATAAATAACAAATTGATTCGGGTAAAAAAGAACAGTTAGATACGCAAAATATGTTACTTAATTAATCATATCACAAATTGTTTTTTAATGTGTATAGTGAAACATTGAAAAAATCTAGACATGCAGTATTTGCATTTTTCATTATCCTGTCGATACCAAGGTTAGTACCATATAGGGTTCGATGAGTTTGGATAAAAAACGTGTATGATTCTCTTAAATGTCTTTGTGGTACATGAAAATCTAATAGTGCCAGTAATTCAGGGCTGTCAACAATTCCATTGCATAGTTTAAATGCCAAAATAATATCTGTATTGGTTCTTCGTTTGTGCAAAGTCTGAAGATTTAAATGAGTTAGAATTTCGTTGTAAGAAATTTGATCGCTTGGAATATGGAGTTTGTATGCTATATAGCGCAGAAATCTATTTTGTACTCTTTCAATTTTGTCTATATGTATTTGAAAATATGGAGACCATATAACTGAACTATTTTCAAGATGAGATCTAACTAGTGAGACATACAATGTTTTTATGGCAAAAATGTTACTGATTTCTCTTGAGTGATTTTTAATAAATCCAAGAACTTTTAAAGCTTTATTACAGATTAATTCGATGTGATGGATAAAGGTCAATTTGGAGTCAAAATAAATTCCTAAATCACGTATTATATTAACATTTTCAACTGGAATATCGTTTATGAAATACACGTTTAATGATTGAGATAGCCCTTTGCTAAACTGTATATATTTGCATTTTGATACATTAAGGATCATTTTTTTGTTGTTACACCAGTTATAAAATCTGTCGATATCTTCTTGTAATTCTAGATAGGAAATGGTATCAGTAATCTCTTTAAATATTTTTATGTCATCGGCATACAATAATACTTGGCAGTGGAAAAAACATTCTAAAACGTCATTGATAAAAAGATTAAACAGTAATGGGGCCAGATGTGCCCCCTGGGGAACACCTGATTTGACCTTAATTTCGTTTGAATAATAGTTGTTAATTTTTACGACTTGAACACGATCATTTAAATATGATTTTAGCCATTGAAAGAGCATACCATGAATATACTGAGATAATACATCGAGTAGGAGAACATGATCTACTTTGTCAAATTCCTTGGAGAAATCTGTGTAAATTGAATCCACACAGTTACCCCTCTCCAAGGCACTAACAATGTAATTTTCATATACTAATAAATTGGTAGTAATAGATCGGCCTTGACAGAACCCATGTTGTTTAGAACTTATATGGTTTTTTAGTTTACATGTTAAATAATCGTTTATAAGAGACTCAAATATTTTAGGTATATGTGAAATTTTGGATATAGGTCTGTAATTAATCACCATTTCTTTGTCACCAGTTTTTTTATAGATAGGCACGATATATGATTTTTTCCAGATCGTTGGAAAAATTCCTTCCGACAGTGATTTGTTAAATAATAGCCATAGTGGTCTTGACAAGGCAAATGCACACGATGTTAAAAAATAAGAAGATATCTCATCAGGTCCAGGACCTTTTTTGCAGTCAAGATCGTTCAGTTTATTTAAAACCTCGGTTATTTCTATATACAAACCACTGATGTCGATAGAGCTTTGATTATTCTGTAAATGGCTATGATTTAGTGAATCAGTGGAAGTATCAGTGTAAACAGAAGAAAAATGTTTCCCAAATAGATTTGCAATTGAATTTCCGTCATCGGCAGTTTCGTCAAGATATCTCATGCTATTAGGAATAATATCTTCTTTATTTTTAATGCGTACATAATCCCAGAAGACTCTTGCATCAGATAAAATATTGTTTTATACTTTATTTATATAGTTATTATAACAACTGGCTGATTGTTCTTTACAGACTGCTCTTAAAAGACTAAAATGCGTTCTAAGACTAAAATTATAGTAACCCTAAAATGAAAAACTGTAATCTCGGTATCATTACGGTAAATAATTATTAATACTCTCCAAGAGCTGTCGCTAGCACCACACTTGACTTCGGAAACAAGAACCGTCATTGAGAAATGAAAAAATCTTGAAATGAAATGTATTGGTTATATATTCCCGTCCACAACTACTGTACTATGAAATTGATCGCCGTGTGTATAGAATGACCTGTTACTTGACCCCGGGAGTAAGAACCCTAGTTAACGTGTTAAATTTCTTTTCAATTTGCTAAGAAAAAAATTTCTTCAATTGAGATTAGTTTCTTTTATATATTTACTAAATATTAATTTAAAACACAGAAATTCTTCCAGAACCAGTATTCATAAAATCGTAAAACTGAAATTTATAAAATTGTGGAACCAGAAATACTTTTTCTGCTTTTCTGGAAACTGAAACTCAAAAGTAGAAATCCTTTTTCAAAACTGTTCTGGTTGCAGCATATTTTGTTACAAAAATACTATGCTTGTGAGTCATTATAATTTAGTGAAGTTGATTATTTATTTATTTATTAATCTATTTTATTTATACTGCATACAAACAGACAGAGTCCACTTACATGTAGGTAAAAATTTGACATACATGTGCTATAGAAAGAGAAAAAAATTAAAAACAAATATATGTATATATACAATATCACAAAAATATATCAACCTAACAACGACAAAAAAATATTTTGTCACAGATGGGAGTGTAGCCTATTTTTATTAATATCAAAAATATCTATATCACAGGTTTTAAAAAAATTATTCACAGTAATTAAACAATTCTCAATAGGGGAATTTGCATTAAATATTTTGAATACATTATCTCTAATTCTTAATCTTACATCAGGTGCGTTAATATTTATAGCCGATAGTATATCAGGTGCTACAATATGGCCATGTAACACATTAAAAATGAACAAAATTTGAACATTTTCACGACGCTTGCTTAAGAGAGTTACATTAAATTCAATTCTTTGGTGTTCATATGATATTAAAAGAGGATATGTCCCATGTTTTTTTAGGTACATGGATCTCAAACGTTTTTTTTTGTATTTTTTCCAACATATCAGTGTAATTCAGAGTTCTAGGATGCCAAATAACACAACAGTATTCTAATTTATTGAATTGAAGAGAATAATAGATGTATTATAATTAAGATCCTGACTGGCTCTAAGAATGAAACCCAGTTTTCTGTAACACTCAGCCATTAACTTTATATGGTCATTAAATGAAAAGTTTTTAGTGAATACTATACCCAGATCTTTAATTTCATTTAATGGTTCGATTTGAACATTCACAGTATATGATCCTATCAAAGGATTCTTCTTTCTTGTATAAGATACAACTTTAGATTTAGATTAGTTTAGAACCAGGTCATTATCCTCACAAAATTCAGAAATGGCTCTGATATCACATTGGAGCTTATCAATATCTTCATTAGACCTTATCGTGTAATAGACTTTTAAATCATCTGTGTACAGCAGAAATTTGTCATACCTAATATAATCAGATATATTATTAATAAACAGTACAAAAAGCAATGGTCTTAGTATGGAGCCCTGGGGCACGTCTGAGGTGGAAATAAAGATGTCTGAATTGCTATTGCCATATCTCACAAAATTAGGACGGTTTGTTTAGTATGACTCTAAGAATTTCAACATGTTGTTACTAAAAGAAAATGACTTTAATTTCTCTAACAAGACTTTATGATTTACTCAATCAAATGCCTTTGCTAGATCAGTGTATATGGTATCAATTTGATGTTTATTTATATCTTTTGCTATATAGTCACTGAATACAGACAAATTTGTGATGGTTGACATTTTGTTGACAAAACCATGTTGTTCTTCCAGAAGTATTGGCGAAACATGAGAATATACCCTGTTGTATATGACTCGTTCAAAAATTTTAGATGGTGATGGCAGTACTATAATTGGTCGATAGTTCGTTATTAAACTAGTAGTGCCGGATTTATGTATGGGAGTTATGCGACCAATTTTAAAGTTATCGGGAAAAATATTAGCTTCTAATGCTTTATTAAAAATAATTTGCAGAGGTATCGCAAGTATTGGATCAAAGGATATAGGCCTTAAAAAAGTAGGAGGGTAGCCCATCTACACCTATAGCGGCTTGGGGTTTCAATGATTTTATTGCATCTACGATTTCGATTTGACTGATGTTACTTATATTAAGGTTGTCCAGGTTATAATCTTTAAATTTAGAATCGTGCTGTGGTGGAATACTGTCACTATAAATAGATTTAAAATGAAGTGCAAATGCATTAGAAATATCCTTTTCATTTTCAAGGGACTCATTATTATAAGAAAATCTAGCTGCAACACTTGAGTTTCTTTTTTTGTTTTTAATATAATCCCAAAATTTCTTTGGGTTATTATTTATATCATTTTCTATATTTAGAATGTAATTTGCATGAGTTGTTTTAATCAATTGTTTAATTTCATGTCTCAAGTCACGGAATTTTTGTATGTATTCTGGATTTTTCTTGGATTTCTTAAAATAACGATCCTTGTTTTTTATCTTTCGAATAAGTTCTATAGTGAACCAATTAGGGTATTTTCTTGACCTTGAAGATTTTTATAAGGAATACATTGGTCTAGTATACTATATAACATGTCATAAAATTGCTCTGTACATTCATTTGGATTTTCTGATGTGATAATGTTTTCCCAGTTACACTGACTCAACAGTTGGTATAATCTGATGTAGTTACCATTTTTGAAATTATAATTGTGGAAATTGTCATCACCTATATCATTATTATTGGTTTTGCCAATGGTAAGGCCTAAAAGTTAATCTCTAATGGGGATGATACTGATCAATAGTTACTAAAGGAGTTTCAGAAAGTGATACTTCAGCCTCAGTCAAATTTGTTAGGACTAAATCAAGTGTGTTCTTAACATGATTTAAAACATTGCTTATTGTGTATAAATCATACTTGCATAGAATATTTTGTATCAATTTGGCCTTGCAGGAACCATTTCCAAAATCATAAGAAATACCATTAATTTCAGGAACATTAAAATCGCCTATAAGAAATAAATTAGCTGAGTGAAAGTCCTCGTTTTCAAAGAGTCTATAACTCTTTCATACACTGACAGATTAGATCCAGATTTAATATATAAACAGCAAAGTGTAATAACAATTTCCTTGATTTTTACTGTGACATAACCATTGAAAGTCAATATCTTCACTTTGGTGCACCGACAATATTTGATATTTCTTTTTGACACAGCACAGAACACCACTTCCTCGTTGGACACCAGGTATATTGTACATTTTATCTTTCGTCACAGAGCTCTTGGTCATATATTGATACATTGAGCCAAGTTTCTGTAATACATATTACATCAAAATTGTTTGAGAGTATATTTTCGTAAAAAAGCTTAAGTTTAGATCTTAGACTCCGGACATTTCGATAAAAGATAGAAAAATATTTTAATTGTCTTTGACTAGATTTACTTTCCCCTGTGGATTGGAATCTTCGGGTAACTCTAAAAAATCAGCACAAACATTGTGAGTTTCGGAAGCAATACTTGGGTTTCTAAGTCTTCTTAATTTTGGGTTATCCAGGAAGTGTTGCCCCTTATTGAAATCAAATCTTTGATAGGCTACTCCTTTCGGCCAGAAAGATGTACTATACACAGAAGTTTTAAAGATTGGATCAATGCTAACCAGAAAGCATTATAAACATAGTACGCTTGAATTGATTAATGGTTTAATAAAGGTGACAATTGAAATGGGATAGCTATGAGAAAGAAAAACATGCCTTTTTCTTCTTACTCACTATAACTTGTTGTAGATTTGTTTCATGCACTCTAGTCATTCTTCCTGTGTTGTAGCATCACGCTATCTAGGCATACAATTTTTTTTTTTTTTTTCTTCCAATGAAGCGTCAGACTCTTACTGACCAAAGCCCCCTCCTCCCGGGCTTGTCTGTATACTACTCTGGGGGCACTGCAGCCTCCTGGGCTTATTGTGCTCACCCTGTATAGCCCTAGCAACTGTTGTTTCGCTGCATAGGCATACAATTCTTTTCCAATTTCTTTTCCATCAGTTCCTTAGTGATTTCAGATTTACATTTCAGAGGGTGTCCTCTTGGCCGCTTACCATCTGGTTTTCTCTCTACCATTAAACGTGCTAGATTTTTCTCTGTCTGGTTAATGTGGTCAAAAAATAACAGAATCTGGAGACTTTTGAACATGAATTTACTTGTAATAATCTTTTATAATTGTAACTCCAATTCTTTAGAAAGGGCTTGTAGATAAGAATTTTTACGTCTCCGACGTAGTCTTAATTGTTTATGTCAGTTTGTTACACTCTTTAGATTCCAAAGCAGTTTAGCACGTAGAACGTTCTGGTTTTTCCTGATTTGTATCAGTTATAGTTTCGAATGTAAACCTGTAGTGCTTTGCCCTCTCGAGGCTTCACATGAGCAAGTGATTTCTGAGCCTCAGTCAGGCCCAAGTTAAATTAATATTATGGAATCAGTGGAATTCCTTTACAACTAATTAGATCATAAGTAATCCAAGCCAATGTGCGATTGAAATGGATGAAAACAATGACATCTTGAAATCAAACTCAGTATTGATTCAAATAGGCTTACCTCAAGGATCCAACTGGGCTCTCTATTATACATTTTGTATACTAACGATTTACCCCCAATAATTGACAATATAGTTCAATATGCAGGTGATACTTCTCTAATTATTAGTGAAGAAAATGAAGGAGACTTAGACAATAAAATATTTAATGCCATAATAGAATAATATTTTACACCACTCAATCTCAAGCTCAATACTGATAAAACACAGGTAATCAATTTTTCAAACAAAACATCAAACAATGATATAGTGTTTTCAAATGGAAATACATCTCTGACCACGGTAAAGAACACCTCGTTTTTGGGAATAAAAATAGATTCGAGACTTGATTGGAAATACCATATAGAATGCTTATCAATCAATATGGCAAAATACTGCTATGCCCTTAAAATTATATCACAAAATATCAACTGTGAAACTGCTTTTGTTGCATATCATGCTTCCATACAATTCCACATACGATATATTATTATTTTCTGGGGAAACTCCTCAAATATGAATAAAGTACTTATCCTTCAAAAGAGATGCCTTAGAAACATCTTAAATATGAAGCAGACAGATAGCTGCAGACTAATATTTATAGAAAAAGGAATTCTGACTATTATTAGTCACAGTACATCTTAGAAGCTGTGATTTTTGTGTCAGAAAATAAAACATTATTTAATGACTGCGATAGAAGACATCCCTATAATATCAGAAATAAACATGAACTAAATAGAACCAAATATCCCCAACTTCAATTATATTCAAAAAAAATCGGCAGCTACTGGAAGCGGCTGGAACCTCCCCACCCGGTGAATCTTTGAAACCGAAAAGAGCACTAAACAATATGAACGATCTCATTTAATTATATTTATTAAGTTGAAATATTTTTTTCGTATTAAATCAGAAAAAAGGTCTTGCGTTCGGTGGGATTTGGACCTAATAACTTGAGTGTTAAATTTATAGTCTGCACAACATTAATATTTTATTCAATGTTCTTAATACAAATATATGCTTCATCGGATCGTAGCCCTGGGCCAGCCAGACAACCACGGTGAACACCGCCGTGGCGAGTGTGAGGCTGGACGGGGTAGGTCCGGTTTGGCTTGGAGAAAAATAGAAAAGTAGCTCCTGTCTTCTGTAGGCAGGCTTAAAGACTAGGTTAAAATTATAATGTGTCCACTCCACATGGACCTAAAATTAATACAAAAATAAACACAATTCTATAAAAACGTTCGTAGGCAAGAGCACTTAATAATTTTGATTATTGATACGGGAAACAACTAAACGAAAAAACCTGTTCGTTGGTAATGGGGTGGATGGCAGGGATAGCCATCTTTGGAAAAAACCATATAACTCTTGGTGGACAGCTTCCCTGCCAGATGTAGCCAGGGTAGTGTTCATGGTGGATCGTTTAAGTTTGAGTTGGTATATTTTGTTTTATCTTTTGGCCTCGACCAATTTTTCACTAAATCGGTCGGGGAAGTGATAGCTGTCAAATTTTTGGTTCCAATGTTTTTCTGGGGAATTTGGTTTTTGAAAAATGTTTAGGTTGGTACCAATGTCTTAAATTGTTTTTAGGTTATGTAGTACTATTTTTAGGTTATGTTGCCGGAAGAATTTCCGGCGGGATGCCGGAAGTAGCGGAAATAGTTTTTAAAATATAATGTCACTGTCACTTTTAAAGTTTTATTGGAAAAAACTCACCGAAAGCGTTCCGGTGGGGTTGCTTACACTTGCAGGGCTTGTAAGCGGTTCAGGATGGCCTCTCACACCATCCGTGATAAACGTCGAAAAAACTTGTAATCTCTCGATGCACCTGACACGTCAAAAATACTCAGCATACAGTCTGCACGCTTTAACACACTAGCAGAGAACTTATACCACAAATGGACCCGTAGTATTTTTTGGGAATTTTCCTTTGAGTCCATTTAATAAAATTTGACATATTTCTGAAAATTTGACATTTTTCTGAAAAGTGATATTTTTCCGAAAATTTTACATTTTTTGAAGTGACATTTCTCCGAAACTTTGACATTTTTTCGAAAATTTGACATTTTTTTGAAGTGACTACTCCGAAAATTTGACAATTTTTAAACATTTGACATTTTTCTGAAAGGTGACATTTCTTCGAAAATTTGGCGTTTTTCGAAAGTTTGACATTTTCCTGAATTTTTGCCATTTTTCTGAAAAGTGACATTTCTCTGAAAATTTGACATTTTTTCGAAAATTCTACATTTTTCTGAAGTGACATTACTCCGAAAATTTGACAATTTTCAAACATTTGTAATTTTTCTGAAAAGTGACATTTCTTCGAAAATTTGACGTTTTTTCGAAAATTTGACATTTTTCTGAAAAGTGACATTTTTCTGAAAATTTGACAAATTTCCGAAAAGTGACATTTCCCTGAAAATTTAACATTTTTTCGAAAATTTGACATTTTTCTGAAAAGTGACATTTCTCCGAAAATTTGACGTTTTCCTGAAATTTACTTACAGCCTGACAATTTTCAAACATTTGACATTTTTCTGAAAGGTGACATTTCTTCGAAAATTTGACGTTTTTTCGAAAATTTGACATTTTCCTGAATTTTTGACATTTTTCAGAAAAGTGACATTTCTCTGAAAATTTGACATTTTTCGAAAATTTGACATTTTTCTGAAGTGACATTACTCCGAAAATTTGACAATTTTCAAGCATTTGGCATTTTTCTGAAAGGTGACATTTCTTCGAAAATTTGACGTTTTTTCTGAAAATTTGACATATTTCTGAAAAGTGACATTTCCCTGAAAATTTAACATTTTTTGGAAAATTTGACATTTTTCTGAAAAGTGACATTTTTCCGAAAATTTAACGTTTTCCTGAAAATTTGTCTATTCGTCTATTATCTAATATTTTTTTGATATCATCATCAGTTCGCCTGTTATAAGAATTTTATGCTTTTACGACGTCATCAGAACGTAGGTGTATTTTTAATTCACTCGTATTCCATCCATCTACAATAGTTCCATCTACGTTTCAAACTTTAATTGGATGTTTCCAATAGTTAAGTCGATATCTGCACCAGTTTCTAAGAATTTTTCTTATTTGTGACGTCATGTGACGTAGGTGTATTATTAATTCACTCGTAATCCGTCCATCTACAATATTTATACCTACGTTTCAAATTTCAGTTCGATATCTTCCCGAGTTATCAGCCGAAATCACTGAACACCTCTGTCATTATTAGAATATCACCCTGTACATTGCACTGCTTTGAGGACAAAACAAGTGAAATTTTTGTTTTTTAATTTATTTCACGGAAACCAAATCGAAAAAGTGCAAGTGTGATATATCGTTGAAATCGGAATTTTTACTGCTTTTCAATGGTTCAATTACAAATTGTAAGTAATCATAAAATAAACAACTTGTGCCAAAACGGCACTAAACGTAATCCGATCTCAACCAAAACCTTTTCAGATCTTCTGGAGCACTAAAGAAACCCTCACGCAAAGTTTCATCCAAATCCATTTAGTAGCTTCGCCGGTATCGTGCTAACATACATACACACACACACACGCACACACACACACACACACACACACACACACACACAGACATTTTTTAAAAACAACTTTTTTGGGTTCCTGGGACCTCAAAACGTAAAGATTTGATGTTATCTCAATTTTCGATTTTGGACTAATTGTAGTAACCTCCCACAATTTTATTGTGGGGAGGTTAAAATGTACAATCCTCCCTAATAAAAATATTTAATAAGCTCCCAAATGAAATTAAAAATCTCCCAGTGAAAAAACTGAAGCTACAATTAAAAAATATTCTAATAAATAAAGCCTACTACGCAATAGACGAGTATTTTAATGATGGTGATATAAAATGTTTAAACTGAGTTCTGAATCAAATTTTTATATTAGTTTTTAATTATTTATGTTTATATACAGATATTTGTATCCTAAATTCTGTCCATTTGTGCAGATTGTATTATGTTCAGTTAAGTGTTTTGTTTTATACATTGTCATTTTCAAAATTTAGTAAATTAGTAATAGGTACACATATGACATGTTCGACACCCACTGGGTATTTTGTAATGTTTTGACATTTATACATTGAACTAATAAAGACTAATCTAATCTAAACGGAACTAAAGCAGCCTTTCCCCTTTTCATTTCAATCTCTGATACCAAAACCAACGTCTTCTAAATGATCATCTTTTAATGCAGAACCAACTTAAGAGTTTAAATCACCCTTAACGATTATAGCTTACAATATTGAATATATGTTACCATAATGTTTTAGGCAATATACTGTTATACCTCGGATGGCAGAGGTCCCTGCTATGCTGTAGATGGAGAAAAAGTAATGCTAGAGTGGTTCAGAACATACCTTATTATCATTTCGAAAACAAGTCGACCTGCAGCTTTAACCACGATGCCGAACGATATTCAAAATAATGCCACTCAAGGAGATTTGATAACAGTTCTCGATATACACAATAAATTTATCGTTTTTTCTGCCACTATGCCAAAGATAAAGGCCATTTTGAGTGAATGGGGAGCGTTTTATATTCTCGATGAGGACAATAAAATGTATCATTTAGACGAGAAGGATCTACAGTCAAAATTGTCTTTGTTGTTTAAAAAGAACTTGTATGATGTTGCCATACGTATAGCTAAGTCGCAGCAGTATGATTCTGATGGGTTGGTGAATATATTTAAACAATATGGAGACCATTTGTGTGATAAAGGTAAATGATTTTTTGTTGTTGTACGTTCCTATCACATATGCTAATCAATAAAGAACTTTTTTATTATTATAATAGACTAACGAAAGCAACATACTTTCTCAGCCATAGCTGGAAACTGTTCATTCAGGCCCAGTGGCACAAAGGCAGGATATATTAAATAGGTGATGGAACAATAACCCTCACATTGGCTTCATAAGTGCTTACTTGTACATAATGTAATAGATGGCAGGACCAATAAGATCTCTCATTACTTATGCAAGAAAGATAATTTTACAGGTTCTGTGCATACAGTGTTGCATACATATCCGGCCTTTTGTTTGTGTTTAGTGAAACAAGAGTCCAGTAACATCTGACATTAAATAGCTAAATTAAAAACCTTGAAAGAATATATGCAACACTACATGCAGCATGGCAAATTCGTCAAGTGTAAACACAAGCGTCTAGGGAAACCAAGATACTTTGGCTTCGAGACTTCCGCATGCGCATTACACTGTTGTTGAGCATCTTGTACCGTGACGTCACTTCTGTTTCTAATATCAAAGATCTTTGATTGCAATTTGTTGTTTTGTTAGTTTGTAGTTTATTCGTTTAACTCCCTCTTGTATTTCAACAACAAAAATGGGTGTGTTATGTTTTGAATGTGAGAAAGTATTCTCCAGCCAGTCAATTAAAACTATAACATGAAAGTAACCTACATTTACTTGTAATTGTATTTCAATTTTTTTATTACCGACTTGTTTGCATTCGAAGAAATGACTAAATTATATCAGGTAAAACAGTTGTTCACCTTTTAGATAGTTTAGTACAATATAACATTTTTTTTTAGATTTCAGTGCTTAGCTTGCAGAATGAAAAGCAAAGTGAAGTTCAGTAGTGTAACTGAACGACTTTATTTTGATTGTATATGTACTAAGCAAAACTAACCAAACTAACCAAAAGATTAATTATTTTATCTGAAATGTTTTTTAATTTGAAATTGAACGATTCCGTGATGTGATATCATTCTTTCAAATGCAAAGGCAAGTCGTTATTAGAGTGAAAATACAATTTGCACTCTAAGCAAAAGTATCTTTTGGCCACTACAATATAATTACGTCGGATTTGTCTACGCATAACAAATCTGCTGTACCGATTTAACGTTGACTGGCTGGAGAATACTTTTTCACATTCAAAACAAAACACACCTCTTTTCATTGTTAAAACTCAAGAGAAAGTTAAACGAATAAACTATAAACTAACAACACAACAAATTGCATCTAAATAAGTTTGAGGTTAGATCAGAAGCAGAAGTGACATCACGTCATGAGACGCTCAATAAATGTTGCATTTTAGTGCGCATGCGGGAGTCTCGAAGCCAAAGTATCCTGGCCTCCCTAGACGCTTGTTCTGCACGTGACATCATAGCTAACCTCAAAAATATATATTTCTTAAGATTTATACGTTAGCTATTATTAAAATTTCTGTCTGGTTCCCGTACTTTTAACTAAAATCTAGTTCAGCGTAATGTTTATGAAGTTGTAAATACTTTGTCCTAATAAAATAGGACTCTTTTTGTAGGTTGGAAATCTAACCTGTAATTCGTAGTCTATTTTTATTAATCAACAATAGATCATTTTCGGTTACGTGACTTTGACGCAGCTGTATGGAAACCTCATCCAATAACAGGCAATGCAAAAGAAAACAATTAGAGATGAGTTGCTATTTAACAAAACTTATTATTTTATAACTGTTATTTGTAAATAGCATCAACAGACTGTTATTTCTGTCGAAACCATCGATTATTGCCACTTTTTCGTCGTAACGACACTTGACATCAGTTTGTAACGTTGAATAATACTCACTACGAGACATTATTGTCAAAATAAACACCTTACTTGAAACATTAAAGTAAACCCGAAACAAACTCTGAAGATCTTGTGCACACAATGATAAACAAACAGTAAATGAGGTTTTGTATACCCTTCCAGTGGAGGATTTAGCAATAGGCAGAGTAGGCATGTGCCTAGGGCGGCAGTAAGATGGGGGCGTTTTGTAATTTTTTACTCATTTTTGCAACACTAAAATTTGAATTACATTTACTTGAATTACCTATTCACATTGTAAAAATACAAAAGAGCAGCCACAAAATAATACATTTTTATATGTATCAGATCTACACATAAACAGTAATAATGACAGAAATGTCATGATGAGTGATAACAGAAGCGAATTTCCCTAAAATCCCTAACCAACAAAAAAAGTACGTTTATCCGAACTCAGTTTAATATATTCGCTGCCGTTTAAAAACATGTTCAGCCCCAGAAGCCATCATACATTTTTTGGGAAAATATATCCCATAGAACTGGCCACTTAAGTGGTCGATGGTACAGGCGCAGAGAGTCGGTCATCCACTTAAGTGGCCGGCGGCAGCGAACGTGTTAAATATCCAATATACAACGCATAAAATATTAATCTTAGTTTAACTTCTTAAACTCGTTTAGTTGTCCCTTACTTTAAACTGCTTTTATACAACTGGCCCTCAGTTTACTAACTTCTATTTGGAAGACTTTGTATTTGCTCAACTTCTCAGTTTCCTTGAGCTTCACATTAGTATCATTCGGGATGGAAACATCAGTCAGTCAACATGATTTCTTCTATTTATTATATACAATGATGTCTAGTTGATTTCAGCGAATTTCTCTGTCCATTATAATCGGCAAATCCCACATAAGTATGACGTCCGGCCACTCTGTTGTGTTGGTGAGTGTGCTCGGATGGTGCCAATGTAGTACATTCCGCCACCATGTAGCTGACTTGTTCTTCTGCACAGCCACACATTCAACCTTTTCTGCAACAGCCTGTTTCAAGATCACCCACTCTCTGGTGGTATATAGTATTTAGCGCTTGGTCCTGCGCTACTTTTATTAAGCTTTCTGTTTTCCCCTTAAGACCCAAATCGTTCAACTACTTGTTATTAGAAGGCGGAAAACAGCAATAACAATGGGAACAAATATGAATCTGATATTTTCAATAATAATTATGGAGTTCCTCAAGGAACCGTTCTGGGACCACGCCTTTTTTGAATTTTTATGAATGATCTGATGAATGTCACCGAACAAAATATCAACTATGATACAAACAATTTTTTGCAGGTGATTTTTCCGGTGCTATTGAACAATATATAAAAACCATTGGTAAACTGGAACCTAGCTATGTTATCAGGAAATTCCTAGAATCACAACACATTGAAAAATTAACGATGTATTTACAGGCTTTGCACAAACAGGGACATGCAACTGAAGATCATACAACTTTACTTTTGAACTGCTACACCAAACTAAATAATTCTGTAGGTCAAACTGACAGTTTGAAGGAGTTTATTTTGATGAAAGAAGGAGATTTAAACTACGACGTTGATATTGCCATAAAGGTCTGTCGGTAAGTGTTTAGCTTTTATCAACAGAATAACCAAGAAAGCACTGTAAAATATTGCGTTATAATTTTGTTTTTATTTAGTTATTTGATTGAGTTTTAAGTAAAATTGAACATATCAGAAGTTTTATCACGTCAGGCATTTCTCGGATGAAAATATCGAGAAATTTCATTACATGCTTAAAAAAATAAGCTGGGACACGATTTTCGTTGAGAATATCGATGAGGCCTTCAACAGTTTTATTGATCTGTTCATAAAATGTATGGACAGTTCATGTCCTCTAGTAACCCATTGTAGTAATAAATAAAAAAAAACTGATTGCAAGAACTGGTATACCAGTGACTTAGATAAAGAAAGAAATGAGTTAAAAAACTTATATTGGCTAACTAATAATCTAGGTGATTTTAATCTAAATAAACTATACAAAGAAAAGAAAAAACAATATAGTAAAAACATAAAAAAAGCAAAAAAAGAATATTTTTCAAACCGAATAAATATAGCCACAAACAGTTCTAGAGAAATTTGGAGCCTCATCAATGAGCAGCTCAATAGAAGTGTTGAAAGCAAAATAATAAAAATAAATATTAATAACACACCTACAGCCAATTCTCAAATCATTGCTGAGCACTTTGGAAGTTATTTCTCGAATGTTGCCATAGAGAAAATGTCAGAACACTTCAAAAATAATATTTCGACAGAATGCACTGCCTGTCCTTCTATCGAGCATACGCTATTCTTACAACCTACAACACCCGAAGAAGTTATTGACATTATAAGGAAACTAAAAAATAAGCCTGCTACAGGTGTAGATGGTATATCAGCTACAGCCCTAAAATTTGCTTGTGAAATAATTGCAGTTCCTCTTGCATATCTAATCAACAAATGCTTTGAGCAAGGTAATTTCCCCGAAATCTTCAAAATTGCATTGGTTTTGCCAGTGTTCAAGAAGGGTGATGAACTCGACCATGAGAATTACAGACCTATCTCTATCTTATGCGTAATCTCAAAAGTTATAGAAAGGATTATCTTCAATAGGATTATATCATTTTTAAACAAGCATAAATTAATAACAAAATATCAACATGGCTTTCAGCTAGGTAAATCAACCGAAACAGCCTTCATCCAACTCTTGCAGTTTGTATATGGTGAAATGGACAAGAGAAACCATGTCATGGGCTTATTCTTTGATCTAAGCAAAGCATTTGACATACTGAATGTTGATTTCATCGTGTACAAGCTGCAAAGATTAGGAATTAGAGGTTTGGCATTGGATCTTATTAAATCCTTTATAACAGGTCGAAAATTACATGTAAAAATACGCGGCTATACGTCTGAAAGTTATGATGTTAACCAAGGGGTTCCCCAGGGTTCAGTGCTGGGGCCATTAATTTTCCTGTTATTTGTCAACAATCTTCCTGCAATTCTCCAAGAGGGATTAGTTGTAATGTTCGCAGATGATACGTCCGTGCTGCTTTCAGCACGGAATCCTGTGGACCTTCAAAATAAGACGAATAGCATATTACAAGTATATCAGAAATGGTGTCATGACAATACACTCATCTTGAATATTGGCAAAACCGAGTGTATATATTTTTCCCAACGAAGATTACCATCGGAGGATTTAATTGAAACACTACCTACCGAGAACTTCTCAGAATCTGTTAAATTTCTGGGAACAATGATAGACAGTAAGCTATGCTGGGATCACCAAATTAAACATATTTGTAAAAAAATAAACTGTGCGTACTATGCACTAAGGCAGTTGAAGAGTATATTTAACATTAAATCTCTGATAAACGTTTATTATGCACTTGCATACTCACATTTTTCTTACAATATCGTGTCTTGGGGTGCTGCCTCAAGCATAAACCGTGTGTTCATTCTGCAGAAGAGGCTCATCAGATTATTATTTGACATTGCGCCAAGAGAATCGTGTAGACCTTATTTCAAAAATAATAACATTTTGACCATTCATAGTATATATATATTAAACACTATTAAATTTGTAAAGAAGAACTTGAGTGACTTTGAAACAAACTCTGATACCCATTCATATAACACAAGACAAGGGCATTTATTAAAAATAACCAGTTACAATACTACCTTATATAAAAAATCTCCGTATCATGCTGGTATAAAAATGTACAACAAATTACCACCAGAAATAAAATCTATAAATTCTATAAATAAATTTACTTCTTATTTGAAAAACTTTCTAGCTGTAAATTGTTTCTACTCAGTTGAAGAGTACATGAATTATGAGCCACAGTGATGCAAAACACATGTACATAATACAATCAGTGATATTAGGGTTAGGTTTACTATTGATACTATTGATATTTTATTTTCTTTTTTTTTTTTTAACTTTTTACTATTGTGATTTTTTACTATTTTACTATTTATCGTAACTTTCTATATGCATATATTTTCATCTTATATTATTAAAATTTTGTATTCCTAAATTTTTGTAATGTGACGTTCATATATATACCATGTATATCTAACATGTGATGAAATAAATAAATAAATAAATAAATAAATATAGTACTTTAAATGTTTTTGTTTGATATATTTTATACTGTGTGTCCGGGACACCCGGTGTCCCAGAGTTTGGTTGACAGGCAATATCTTTTTTATTTAAGAAGATAAAAATATAAATAAAAAAATCTGCAAAAGGCATGAAAGACTTCGTCTGATAACACTCCTGGACCTGCCTCTTATGACCCCCAAGAAACCACCCCCGCCTTTTTTTTTTAATGGCACCCTGTGTAGCTAGAGCCTGTAATCGCATTTCCACGTCATTCTGAGCAAGCGTAGTAAGAGGTAACACGGTAATTCTGGGGCACCTGGTATATACCAGGTTTTAGGTGAAGTATATACTTCACAAATGATGAATAATTAAAACTCCAAATATGTTCTTAGGCAAGGAAGTCCCGCAGAGGCTCTGATGTTGGCCAAGAAACACGAAAAACATGATTGGTACATCAAGCTTCAAATAGAAGACCACCAAAAATACTCTGATGTTATCGACTACATTGCCAATCTGAACTTCGAAGATGCGGAGCACTACATGAAAAACTATGGAAACATTCTCGTAGAAAATGTTCCGTACGAGAGCACGCAGCTTCTTAAAAGACTATGTACCAATTACAAACCCAACAATGCTCCACTAATATCTGAGAGTATGATCGCTGGCGATTTTGATGTAACATTAAGGGCTGATCCCGAGGATTACATTCATTTGTTTTTAAACAATTCGGAGCGGTTAGTCGAATTTCTTGAACATTTGATAAGCGAAGGGTGTGTGCTGAGTACTCCGGTGTATAATACACTTCTCGAACATTATTTGCATGTGTGGTCAAATTTAGAAAATGTAGGAGATAAGAATAAGCTGGCACAGAAGATCCTGAAAATTTTGCAAAGTCCTGATGTAAAATATGACAAGTCTCAAGCCCTGGTTGTTTGCTATATGCATTCTTTTAGGGAGGGAATATTGTATTTATACGAAGAACAAAAGTTATATCAGCAGATTTTGAGGTAGGTTGCATGTTAAGTTTTAGCTCTTTTGATATTTTACCCACAATAAATGAGACAGGTACCTTTTTGTAAACAAGAATTTAAAAATGTGTAGATTTTTTGTTATACAGGCTGTTTTCAAACTAAACGAATGTAATCGAGGAACTTGATTTATATGCATAATAATTTGTCAGGCAACTTTGAAATATTTTAATTAAACTTTACTTGCTAAGTAAATTTTTATATATTTTTTAATAAAAAAAATGAGGAAAGTTGAATTTTATTATTGACAGTAAAGTTTGTATTTCCTAATTTAAAACTTTTTTAGATATCACATATCCAAAAATGATTCCAATTCAGTATTAGCATGCTGTAGAAGGTTTGGTCATCAAGATCCGACTCTATGGGTTCAAGCTCTCTGGTCTTGCGTTAGAAATACAAAAAATCCTTCTATGGATTTGTTAAATGAGGTAAGTCTACCTGAAGACAATTTTTTTAAACTGCCATGAAAATTCAAAAGATAAATAAATAATAACCGAACATAAGGGTTGTGTGTCACCTCCTCCTTTTTAAGATAGCTTCAATAAAAATAATTAAAACAATTTTTGTACAGAAAAACTTTACCTTTGAAAATGAGAAAGTGAAATATCTTGGACCAGATAGCAAGTTGCAGCTTTCATTAGAATATACTTTTAAAAAAAAGTGGCCTAAGGAGGAAGGTCCATAAGGCCGGTTTTCGGCCTAATTTATTTTTGAACAAAATAAAAACTGAAAAAACATGTTTTTATTATTTATTGTCAATATCGAATCGATTCCACCCCAAACGAAAATTTCCCCCACTCTCCATTTTTACCTCTAAAAAAACCTTTATTATTAAAATTAAAAAAAAAGAAATGCAAACTAATCTACTGTATTCTTCAGATTCTTACAGTTATAGCCAAAGAAAAGCTCTTTTCTCCCCAACTAGTCATCGACGCTGTAGGTACCGGCAATGCTGAAGTCAGTTTGGGACATATTCGATCCTACATTACTCACGAACTAAGGCACGAGCAGAAGAAAACAAAGGAAGTGTCTGAATTAACATTAAATTACAGGAAGGACACTGATAAATTGAAACAACACCTAGAAACTCTTAAGAGTGGAGTTATCGTTATCCAAGGATCCAGGTAATATGTTTTTTAAAATATATTGATTTTGATATATCTGATTGGTGGTATTTTTCTGCTCAGTGCAATGGTAAATTATTTATATAGCTTTAATTTGGCTAGACCATTATATCAGATCTTTTCTAAGTATTTGCAACTGGAGAAATTTCCTAAATGTTGGAAGTCAAGTTTAATAACTCAATAAGTCAAAAAACCGCTGCCCAAGGAATCACTACTTCCACATCCCGATTTTCTATCCAAATCTCTCATAACGAAAACAAATTTTGATACTGTATTTGCACTCCATTATGTGGAAATAATTGTTTATGGAACTTTAGTAATATAATATTTGAAATTGTTGACCCCAAAAACCCATATGCCACATTGGTAGTTGGGGTGGGGATGAAGTGAAAAAAAATTGTTGAGCGTTTAGTTCTTGTACACACACCAAATCACAATTTTATTTTTTTCACCCCTTTTAATAATGGGGTGGAGATGGTAATGGTTTTGGCTAATGCCAAAAAAGCCTTTTGACACCTTACCTTCTCTTATATATATATATACTAAATACCATGGGCTCTTGCTTGATTTACGTATTTACTTACTACAAGAGAAGCTATAAGGTCTCAAAAATTTTTGCATTAACCACCCCCACCCCGTTATTAAAGGGGGGGGGTGAAAAAAAATGATTTAGTGTGTGTACAAGAACCAAAAACATCAAAATATTTTTTTACTTCATCCACCCCCACCCCACTACCGATGTGGGATATCGTTTTATGGGTTTTTGGGGTAGACGATTTCATATAATATATTATTAAAGTTCCATAAACAATTATTTCCACATACAAAATGTTTTCATTGTGAGACTTGGATGGAAAAGCTGGATGTGGAAGTAGTGATTCCTTGGGCAGCAAATTTTCGAAAGCATTTGACAAAGAAAATCATAAGTTGGTATTACATAAACTTGAACTTGCTGGGGCCTTGCTAGAATGGATGTGAAGCTATGTTCTACCGTTGAGTGAAGAGTCCTTATAGAGATGCAGCCGTGTACTTAATATCGTAGTGCGGGCAGGGTCTGTGGTATAGTTAGGCGCCACCGATATTTGGGTCTAGCAATCTCGTCAATCTCAGTCCCTCAGTCGGCTGATAGCACTCGCATGGTTCGTGTCATTTGTTGTATTAGTTTAGTGCACCGTAAAACGAGGAAAAAAAAGTAGCTTCCTTCTTGAAAAAAAATTTTTGAAGGTACAACCACATGGGACCTTCACAGCATGATAGATTAGGTCCTTGGCCATCTGTAATGTCCAATTACAATATTTTTTGGGAGGTCAAACTATTTTTATGACGAAAAATGTTATAAATCTGTCAAAATTAATTTTTCTTACATTTTCACACATCCCTCGTGATATCTCCGGAACCAATTGAGATAATTATACGTATTTTTTTTTAATTGATGGAGGAAATGTGGGCGAAGGTCACTGCTTAAATTTTGTTTTTATGGAAAATCTAATTTTTCTGTAAAACGAGGTAAAACTTGAACATTTACTTGCAGCGCTTTTTTCAGTAAGCGAAAAACTTTTTTATTTTAAGGAATTTTGATATACCATCTGCGTATGAAATAAAGTCTACACCTCAAGGAAGTTTTTAAAACAAAAATCAGGTCTCTACGACTTATAGTTTTCGAAATTTTGTTATTTAAAGCTGAGTTTTTCGATCCTAGAGGCCTAGATGTCCGGCAAGTGTGGACTATTTAATACAAGTAATCTTATATTATATTATGCCAGTTAGAAACAAACTTTTCTTTATATAATGTGAATGCAAATGAGTATTAGTTATTTTTATTGAGTTATTACATATTATTTAGTGCTTAACAATGGAATGTTTATTCTGTGGACAAACTTTGAAAGATAATGACAAATTAGTGAGACAAAATCCTAGATTGCAAGGAGTAAAAACAATTATATATGCCACGGTAAAAAGGCGAGACATTTGTGTCGAAAAGATTTTGCAACAAGAGGAAAATATTTTAAGTGGAAAAGTCAAAGTGAAATTTCATATAGCCTGCAAACAAACCTATATTAGTTTGTAAAATCTTAAAAATCTTTCCCAATTCAGTGAAATTGAAAATGTATCTTCGTCTTCGGTAAGATGCAATAAATTTAATATTCGGACAATGTGTTTAATATGTAATACATCGAGAAAGAAAGGCGTAATATGGTATACGATAATTCTCTGTAGACGTGATTTATCTTTATATTTCTTTGCCACCTTATTATCAGTCTAGTCGATACATTGTTGACAAGGGGCCGACGCGATATTTTTATTGTTAATGATGGGATTTTGGAGAATGAGAGGGGAGTATGCGTTTATTTTCGATTTATCGCAAATATTTGAGAAACCAAACAGTATAATTTTTCACATCCAGTGGAAGATAGTAACAAAAAAATTTTTTAAAATTTTTATTGTTCAAATAGGCTTAGAATATCACGAAACATCGAGATTTTAAATTTGAGCGAAAAAAAAAAATTCTGCCTGCCTGCCTGTCTGTTTATTTTCATAACAATTAAATATAAAAACCCAATGAGCTGCTGGCAACATAAAATATTTTTTTTCCCAGTAAAATAAACCATTTTGATATAATATTAAATAATACATAACAAAGAAAATTAAGTAAAAGTTCCATGTACCATGTGCATCACAAATGCGCACAACGTGATAAAGTGAATTTTATTACTTTCACATCAATCACATCCAGTGGAAGTATAGTAACGGCAAAAAAATTTAAAAAAACTGTCATTGTTCAAATAGGCTTAGAATGTCATGAGACGTCGAGATTTTAAATTTGAGCAAAAAAAATTTCTGTTTGCCCGTAACTTTTTTGTGCACATGTTTACTCTGGAACCGTTAAAGATATTGACTTGAAATTTCATACACGTATGTATTTTAACGAGAACTGGAACTAGATTATATTTTCATTTTATTCCGTTGAAGGGTAAATTGGGATAAAGGGGGGGGGTAAATAAGTAAATCAAGCATGTAAGAGTCCATAAAATTGGTATTTAGTATTTATAAGAAAAGATAAGGGCTCAAAAAATTACTCCCATTACCACCCCCACCTCACTATTAAAGGGGGGTGGAAAAGCGTCAACATATTTTTTACTTCATTTGCCCCCTCTACCACCCCCTTCACTACCGATGTGACATATCGTTTTATAGGTTTTTGGAGTAGGCGATTTCAAATATTATGTTATTAACGTTTCATAAATAATTTTCACATAGTGGAGTGCAATTTTTTTCTTCTTTGTGAGAGACTTGGATAGAAAACGTGGATGTGGAATTTTAAGGTTTATAAACATGTTGCTAAATTGATACCAATGGTTCAAGGATAGATGAGGATATAGCAACGCGTCCTTGCGTGTGTATCTAGCTTCTACGATTTTCAATTAAAATACCATGCAACCTGTTCGGTGTTTCTATTATTTTCTTTATTCTTTAATAAGTGGGTTATCTCGAGTAGTATATAGATGCGTAGTGGATTTCCTCGAGTACTATGGATGCGCGGTGGCTTTCCTCGAGTACTATAGATGCGCAGTACGTTACTCCAAGTAATATGGATGCGCAGTAGATTTCCTCGAATAAAATGGATGCGCAATGGATTACCTTGAGTAGTATGGAAGCGCAGTGGGTTTTCACGTGTAAAATAGATGCGCAGTAGGTTACCTCAAGTAGTATGGATGCGCATTGGGTTTCCTCGAGTAACGTGGATGCGCAGTGGGTTACCTCGAGTAGTTTGGATGCGAAGTTGGTTATCTCGGGTGGTATGGATGCGTAGTAGGTTTCCTCGAGTATAATGGATGCGCATATGCTTTCCTTGAGTAGGTACTGTTGATGCGCAGTAGGTTACCTATACGGATACGCAGTGGGCTTCCTCGAGTAAAACGGATGCGCAGTGGGTTACCTCGAGCAGTATAGATGCGTTTCCTCAAAGAAAGTGCTTGAAGTAGATTACTTCCACCGTGTACTCTACGGCACATTATAATTGTTTATATTTTTGTAATGCCATTTTCTACGTATTGCTCCCACTTCCAGTATAAGTGTAGTAATTTTGAAAACATTTATTTAAATAGGCTTAGAATGTTATGACATGTCGAGATTTTAAGTTGAAGCAAAAAATAATTTCTATCGCGTCGGTCTCTGACGTTTTGGGTGCACGATTACTCTGGAACCGTTTAAGATATTGACTTGAAAATTGGTACACATATGTATTTTAACGAGATCTGGAATTAGGTTATATTTTGTTCTTATTCTGTTAAAGGGTTGAGTGGTAAATTGGGATAAATGGGGGTAAATAGGTAAATTAAGCAAGTAAGAGTCCATAAAATTTGGTATTTAGTTTATTATTATATAAAAGAAGTTAAATTCTTAGAAAAATTTTTGGCATTAACTACCCCCATTATCACCCCCCACGCGATTATTAAAGGGGGTGAAAAAAAAATTGTGATTTAGTGTGTACAGGAACCAAAGGCCTCAAAAAATTTTCCACTTCATCCACCCGCGTATCACCTCCTACCACCACCCCAACCCCCACTATCGATGTGGCATATCGTTTTTTGGTTTTCATTTAGAAAATTTCATAAACAATTATTTCCACATGGTGGACTGCAAATATAGTGTTTTCGTTTTGAGAGGCTTGGATAGGAAATCTGGATGTGGAAGTAGTGATTCCTTGGGCTGCGGTTTTCATTTTAAAATGTTAAAACCGCTGCCCAAGGAATCACTACTTCCACATCCTGATGTTCTATCCAAGTCGCTCAAAACGAAAAATATTTTGATACTATATTTGCACTCTACTATGTGGGAATAATTGTTTATAGAACTTTAATTATATAATATTTGAAATCGCCTACCCCAAAAACTCATAAAGCGATATACCACATCGGTAGTGGGGGTGGGGGTGGATGAAGTAAAAAAAAATGTTTGAAGCCTTTGGTTCTTGTACACACACTAACTCACAATTTTATTCCCCCCCCCCCCCCATGGTTAAATTTTTTGAGACCTTGACTTCTCTTGTATTTACTAAATGCCATTTTTTGTCGTTGTTGTACTTCCACTGGATGTGGAAGTAAAAGGCATATTGACATTTTATGATGAAACTGTTATTTTTAAGATATCACAAAATTATCCATTTTGCACCTTTCTTAACCGTCTTCACCCTAGTAAATTTTGAATATGTTTTAGATGACATTTTCCTTTACTACTGCCGCAAAAATATTACATGTTGCAATATTTTTCGGGTTTACACCATTCCCTTCTTTAATTCTGCTGAACTGTAATAACCAATTTGTACAAAAATATTTTTTATCCTCTCCCAAATATACTGCTACTGCAGTGATGGGTTCATTTAAAGTTATTTATTTGTTTATAGGCTTTTCTCTGTAATTGCTTTTTTTAATAATTAAAACGAAAAAGCGATTTTATTGGGAAAAAGAGTAATAATTAGTAAACATAATAAAAAAACCGCTGCCCAAGGAATCACTACTTCCACATCCAGATTCTCTATCCAAGTCACTCACAACGAAAAAACTTTGTATGTGAAAATAATTGTTTATGGAACTTTAATAATATAATATTTGAAATCCTCTACCTCAAAAACCCATAAAACGATACCCCACATCGGTAGTGGGGTGGGGGGTGGGAATAGGGGGGTGATAGTGGGGGTGGATGAAGTAAAAAAATATTTTGAGGTTTCTGGTTCCTGTACAAACACTAAATCACATTTTTTTTTCATCCCCTTTAATAAGGGGGTTAGGGTGGTAATGGGGGTGGCTAATGCCAAACATTTTTTTGAGACCTTAGCTTCTCTTGTATATACTAAATACCAATTTTATGGACTCTTAACTGCTTGATTGACCTATTTACCCCAAATTTACCCCAACTTATCCCCAACCCTTCGACAGAACTAGATCAAAATATAATCTAGTTCCAGATCTCGTTAAAGTACATACGTGTACCAAATTTCAAGTCAATATCTCAAACGGTTCCAGAGTAAACGTGCGCACAAAAAAAAGTTACAGACCGACAGACAGAATTTTTTTTTCGCTCAAACTTAAAATCTCGACGTTTCACGACATTCTAAGCCTATTTGAACAATAAAAATTTTTTAAAACTTTTTTGTCGTTACTATACTTCCACTGGATGTGGAAGTAATTAACTTAATTTGAATATCTGCGGAAAGACTGGTTAATTTTTTTTTTTATTACAAGTAGGTATTACTTTTTCGAGAGCATAGTTTTCGAGACGATAAAGTATCGCACAAATGGTACACAATGCACTTTTTATAAAGCATCGAATTTTGTACAAAAAAGTCCCTGAGAGCATATTTTTATCTATTATGGCTCACATGCCAAAGGCGCCCGCGCGCAAACCTCGCGCTGTTCTCCAAGCAGCCCGTTAAAGCAGTTAAATATTATTTGTCCAATGAGAATTTGTGGTCGATTTTTTTATTTACGAATTTCTGATCGCTCTGCACGATGGCGTCCTTCATTTTTCTTAAATATGCGTTTTTTAATGCAAAAAACATTAAAAAAATCGTACATTTGAACTTTTCCACCTTGTAGGAAGTAATTTTCTTTATTAAAAAAATGTATCTATTATTGACATATCATTTTGTTTTTATTTATCACATATAAACAATTAATATTACGGCCGAAAAGTGTAATTTTTCATTTTCATCGATTTCTATATAACTGGAACTTGCCGCATATTTTCATTAATTAGTGTTTTTTTCTGTACAATTGTACATACATTTCAATAACACAAAGAATATTTAACTATTTTTTATTTTATTTCAACATTTTTTTAATACTTGTAACTCCATTATTAATATTATGCATCGAATAAAAAACAGTTTTAAACAGAAGTTACTCATTATGTTTTGTGTAATTTAAATTTGACTATTAGCATCGCCGTTTTCTTAATTTTTTGTTTGTTAATTAAGTCGCCAGTGCCACTTGCAGAGTAGCGTAAAAAACAGTCATTTTTATGTTTACACGTGAGCACCTGTAGCTCGAAAACTATAGTAGATAAGAATATGCCCTCGCGGACTTGTTTGTAGAAAATTCCATGTTGTACAAAAAAAAGTGCGGTGCATTTTCTTATTTATTACCGTTCTCGCTACGCAAGCGCTGAAAGATCAAAAACACCATCCTCGACATTTGCATACTCTTTTTTCTAATTATTTTAAAAAATTGGGAGGTCTTAAACGTACTCATAAATACTATTCCATGAAGCTGAACCGAATAGCAAAATAAAATATTTTTAATTTATCACATTTTTATAAATTTCAGAAATTCAAAATTGAACAAAAATCTCAAAAAAACATTTTTTGAACCCCAACCCCGATTGTTACAGCGCACAACGTGGCGACTTAAAAGATGAAATGCGACAATAATTGATAGTTAAAGGTTTCTCTTGTTTTTGAATTTTAAGTGAAACTAGTGAAAGAATTATTTATCTGAGATTTTTGTTTGTAAGTTTTTATTAATAAATTTGTCCTAACAGTAGTAACTTGTAAATGTTTTTTATCAGGGCGGCAAGCAATAACTGTTTGCTACAGGTGCCAAATGCCCTGACGCCGGCACTGATTGCGCCGGTCTACAACCTGCGTGGAGAATTATAACTTAAAAAATATATTTTGTACCCTCGTTCGCTGGAAATCAACGTCCAGTATTTCTATTCGCGGTCCGCGCAAAATAACACCGCGCGGTGGCACCACAAGTCAACGAACAATATGTGGATAGGGACGTGTGGGGGAAGCGTGATGAGCGAGGAACGGTTTTGGCCGTATAGTTGCGTATCTTATAGACTCTTCAATCAACGGTTCTACATCATACACAAGTTGTCCGTTTTAACTAATTTAGGTCAGAAGAGATTCAGGCTGTCTCAGGAGTTCCAGAGAGTTCTCATTTAGAACCGTTACTTTTTCGTGTATTTATTAATAACATTAGCTCCTGTTTCTCTAATAGTCACTTTGGTCTTTTTGCCGAAGATGAGGTTAACACATTTATGAATCAATAATTTCACTTGCAGATGTGCAGCTTGTCATCATCCACTGGAATTGCCAACAATTCACTTCCTTTGCCAGCACAGTTTTCATCAGCACTGCTTCCAAAGTTTCTCTGATGATGAAAACGAATGCCCCACATGTCAGCCGGAGAACAAAAATCTTCTGGAGCTTCTAAAGGCGAGAGAGTACAACAAAGATTTACATGAAACTTTCCATTCACAGCTGGAAAAAGCGCACGATGGTTTTACGGTCGCCGCAGAGTATTTTGGTAGAGGAGTTTTTAACAAATATAAGGTATTTAGAAAACAAAGAAACAACATATAATAATATTTGTCAATATTCTAGGTTATTACGGACCAAGTGATTGAGAAAAATCTTATTTTACCAGAGAAAAGCAGCATTGTTAAACCTGCAACTAGAAAACCTGAAGCTGTAATGAATTATGGCCAAGGCGCTGAAGCAAGGTTAAGGCAGACGGAAGCTAAAAGCTCTTCTAAAATTGTTCCTATTGCAGAAGGACGAATGCGAGTTCAAGAACAAAGGTATACATAATAATAGTAATAAAATTATTTATTGATTATTAGCATACCTATAACAATTAAATGGCCATCGAACTAAGCCCTTAAACCCCATTCATTATTAACATATTTCTCTATTTTTTTTTAAACCGTTTTGATGAAAATAGGGCTTTTCATTTAAGAGGCGAGTTTAAGGCACATATATTGGTAAAGACCAATGAACAAGCAATTTTGTGCTTAGTAGCTCCTTTTTGTTCACTGTTTTGCGCTTTTACAAACTCACAAACTCCCAATGCACTGTAGATCATCTTAAACGGTTAGGCTGGTAGTAGACAGGTATCGAAAATTTGACAAGTAAAACGAGGGGTGTTTCACGCCCTCTCTAACTGACAGTACACGAGGGTGTTTTTAGGCACTTGGAACAGTCGGCATGAAAATGTATTTAATTTAGATGAATTCTATAACAGAATTGTCACTGTAACATCTGCCTGTTATACATGTTCGAAACATGACAAGCGGAGTATTAAAATGTACCGCTTAACACAACGGTCAAACAAGCAGGGTTCATGTTTTAAAATGATAAAATTCTAACCTTTCCAGGTTTTCCATGACTTAAACTCTAGGTTTCCAAAAACTTTAATATAACAATCTATTATGCCAGGCTCGGCTCCAGTTATAAAGGTAGCAACGGGAAACATCTATTAAAATTTACGGTTTCTGGATTGCATAAGTAAAGCTGTTGAAATCTCCTTTCCATTAAAATCAAAACTTATAAATCCCTCCTATAACACTCCTAAGCTGAACTGGTTTAACAATGACCTTGAACTTTCTCAGAAGAACACACGTAAGTGATCCCAATTTTATTACAAAGGAATGTCTTAACTCGTATAAAGCACGGTATGTACTGAACTCGGTAAAGCCAAAATAAATGCCCCTATATAAAAACTGCCAATTCTCAAGCAACCTTTTGGGATCTTACAAAAAGAAATAAAAAACATCACCATAGTGAGTCTTTAACAGCAAATGAGTTCAACATTTATTTTACTGATATTGTAGATATTATTAGCATACTCTCAGAAACCAATCAAAATCACCGGAAATATTTTAAAAAGACCAATGATGCTACCAATGTCAAATTTAGGTAATTAGTTACAACGAAGTTCGTGATATAATCGATAATCTTAAATGTAAAATTTATTAAAAGTATAAACAACTTAATTATAATCCCTTTAACAAACCTGATAAACATGTGCATCAAAAATAATGTGTTTCCCAATGTTTTTAGACTCGCAAAAGTAATTCCCATTCACAAGAAAAGTTCATACGAAGACGTTAACAACTATAGACCAATTTCACTGGTTCCAATATTGCCAACATTTTTTAAACAGTATTAAAGAATCAAATTAATGAATACTTTGAACATAACAACCTATTTCACTGCTGTCAGTATGGTTTCAGGAATAAGCGATCCACAACTCTCGCAATAAATAATGTTCAAATTGTCCTTGATACATTTGAAAACAAGAAATATATAACTGCTGGTTTCTTTGACTTATCTAAGGCTTTTGGTTGTGTCTCGCATGAAATTCTCATAGACAAATTATTAGGTTATAATTTTCATCCTGACAGTGTGGCATCATATACTTATTAGAACCAATACCGCTAGTTCAGAATATTTTGTTAGGCGAAGACTAGGCGTACTCAATAACTTATGCGCATGTACTGATCCTTCAGATGACAGATAAATAAATCAGGATGCGTATTATCATCTTCGTCGAGAATAAAATTAATAAAACATTTTTTGCCACAACAAGTAGTACTCTACGTCTCTAATTTAATAATACGCATACACTACTGTAATCTAACCTCCAAAAGTTTAGCGCATGAGTCGATGGGTCGCAGTACGCGAAGTGTTGGCCTAATTTTATTGCATGGGAGGTATAGGAAGCTAGCAGTATTGGTTCTAATAAGTATATGTGTGGCACTTATTAATTCTTACTTATCCAATAGATTCCAATATGTAAAATATTACCTATGCACTTCCCGAAAACGTAGAGTTACTCAAGGTGTTCCTCAGGGTTCTGTGTTGAGTCCCATACTATTTAAGATATCCATCAGTGACCTTGCCAATTCTGATAACACAAACTTTATACTGTTTGCAGATGATACCACTGCACTAAACACTAATTTCACACCTGATGAACTAAAACGGACTGTCACAGAAACTGATGAACATATTTACGAATGGTTTTTAACCAATAGATTAAAACTAAACGATGACAAACACAATCATTAACATTTACATTGCGAAACAGGGATCCAGAAGAACAGACCGATACATCTGTAAAATTTCTAGGTGTGTAATTGGACTCAATATTATCCTGGGAAGAACATTACAAAACTATCGACTAAACTCTCTAAAAATATTTATTTCCTTTGCAACCTTGTCAACACAGTATCCCTTGACTATCCCTACTCACGGCTTATTATGGCTCTTTTCATGCCAATATGCAGTGGCGGCTCGTGATATTTTGTGCAGAGGAGGCTTGATATTTAAAAGACAATTAACTTGCAATATGATTACAATTTGTACATTTCCTCACCACCCTTGGATATGCTGCTCCTCTGATGAGCCACTACTGCCAATATGTTGTACGGAATTTTAAACTGGGGGCATTCAGCCTATGCTTCCAACATTTTTGGCTTACAACGTAGATGCATTTGCATACTATCTTATCTTAGATACAGAGATGATTGTAAAGACCAATTCATTAATCTCAAGATATTAACTATGCTTTGTGTTTATATTCTCTTAAACAAAATCAACATCAAACGCACAGCCAAATCCATGAATATACCACAAGGAATTGCGATAAAATTAATGTCAATTTTCTTCAACTTACGCTCAATTGTTAATTAGTTTAGATAATTTTATTTGCCCTATGTATCTATGTGGTTTACATATTTTTAATATCATTTATACATCTACTATAACGTCTTAATATTTTGACGTGTGAAAGCATTATGTATTATGTATTTTGACACCAATAAATTATTATTATTAATATTAAATAATAATAATGTTACATTGTTGAATCCAATAATAGAGAATTGGTATGCCACATTTTTCTATTGAAATTTACAGTTAATTAGTGAAAATCTCTGATTCTTCCAACTATTTTCAAAATTCCCTGACATTTCCCCGGCTTTTAATATGAATTTTAAAATCCTTGGCTTTTCCCGGTGGGTACAAACCCTGATAAGAAAGGAAATATCAACTGCCACAAATTTAAACGATTTTGAGAGAGAGTAATTGCACATGTATACCGTGTGTGTAGTCGCGGGCTAGGCATGGGGAGTAGAATTGCAACATCGCGTGTGCCAGCTGGCTGAAATGAAATAACAGAGCTGGAATGCTCCACCGATGGACGAATTTACGACTGCCGGTGTTGTCATACGTGAATGTACATGCCTAATGGGAAATTACACGCACGGTATTTTACTTTAATGTTTGTTTTGTACTGCAAATCAATTATTCAGTGTGTATCTTTCTAGGTACAGCTCATCATTGGAAGCCAATATGACTCGATTTACGCCAAAAAGTTATGAACCCAAAAAAGTGTCTGTAGTCTCTGCCAATCCATTTGAAGATGATTATGACGAGTCTAAAAACCCATTTGGTGAAATCGACGATGAGTTAGACAAAAATAATCCATTTAGGGAGGACTACGAGGATTGTGATAAAAATTTAAACCCTTTTTCATAAGTTAGGATTTATTTTAAATGTTTTATTTTTTGTTAATTATAAATTGAATGAATGAATTATAAAAGTTTATTATTATTATATACATTAATTATAATAAAAAGTTAATTTATGCAATACTACTAGCAGTTTTATTTACGAAGAACCTGGAAATGGGTCAGTTCTGTTCTTTCTTAAAACAAACTGTATTTTTCTGTCCATATCTTCATTGTAAATGGCTTTACATCGTTCAAAATTGATGCGTCTTCTGAACTGAAAAAAAAATTTGTATTTTGTTTCTTTAGTACATTCATTTTCACCTGTAGAACATGGTTTTCAACTCTGCGATGGAGTACAAAATAATCACAAAATTATATTTTTGTGCTGCCATCCATAAATATTTACAGACTTTTAAATTTGTTTATATCAAGATTGTTTCCATAAACCTTAAAGGGGTCTACACACGATCCTGCGGCAGGGACCCAGCCCTGCTGGCATGCTTTGAACTCATTCGTAAAAGTGAACTGGTCCGCTGCAATTCCAATTATCTTCAAAGCGTACCACCCTGCCGCTGGATCATGTGTAGACCCTTTAAACAGTTAAACACCTGCACTATTTAATAATAGTCCCTTGAGATTAACCAGAAAAAGGCAAATAACCCAAAAGTTCTGCGACCGGACTGCAAGACATTAACACGATGGTGACGATATTTTCCGACTTACCGTCCAACCACTACCTCTAAATCGAAAAAACCACTCCTTTTTCCGATTTTTCGGCGCTAGGCTTGCAAGGGCTTGTCAGATCGGGTTTTTCTTGGTCAATTTGAATAAAATAAGTAAATATTGACCACAGGTGATCTAACTCACCCCCAGGGGTTGAAACTGCCCCCCCTCCAATGCCAAAATGCCACGAAAATCAGCTGAAAACCCTCGTTTTCGAGGGCGAGGAATACGATGGTGATAATATTTCCCGACCTACTCTTCACCCACTACCCCTAAACCTGAGAATTACCTCCTTTTTAGATTTTCCGGTGCTAGGCTTGCGAGGGCTTGTCGGATCGAATTTTTTTGTCAATTTGAATAAAATAGGTAACTATTGACCACAGATGACCTAACCCCCACCCCCAATAACTAAATGCCATGAAAACAACGAAAATCAGCTTGAAAGCGGTATGCTTCCATTTTCGAGGGCAAAGAACACGATGGTGACAATATTTCATGTTCCTTCACCCACTACCCTTATTTTTTTTGTGCACACGATCTGGAACCGTTTATGATATTGAGTAGATATAAGAGAAGCTAACATCTGTAAAAATTGTAAAATTGTATTAGACACCCCCTTACCACCTCCACCAAATTGTTAAAGGGGGTGAAAAAAATAAAATTGTGATTTAGTGTGTGTACAAGAACCAAAGGCCTCAACAATTTTTTTTTACTTCTACTTCGTCTCTAGGATATCATCAGGTGCCACACGGGGCACATATTTTTGCTATTAAAAAAATTGGTCGTCAAAATATGTATGGACTTTTGCTGGTTCATTATGAATTTGTAAATAACTGCATAATGGACTACCTAGATCTCTACATCTCCATCCCTCCTCTTTTAAAAATCAATTTATTTAAATTCTCTTAATCAAAAGTTGGGATCTCAGTTCTGGACTTCAATTTTGCCAATATATAGCCATTTCTTGCTTCTGGTCCAGAAACTGCCAAAGAAGCCTATGTGATTAATTTTACCATCCTTTTCACAACCTGTGTGTGATAGGGAAACTTCACAAGATCCATGCTAGGTACAGGTTCTATAAATTCTTGCAATGTAGCAGTTGGGACTTTTGTCAGTAAAGGTGGTTGTCAACTTGCACATTTGTGTCAATTATATTTTCATAAACTTCGGTATTGAAATTTAATTCAGGCACTTTAAACTCTCTTATACTTATAGGGTTGCTTGCTTCTCTCGATGTTAGAATTTGCCTTAATCCTAATTCCCGAATATCTTTTGTTCCATCATTTAACATCCAAAGTAAAAGGTTTTCAGGGTGAGCAAAGAATCCATTGCGTTGATTTATAATTTTTTAAATATGTTTGGTAGATATCTTTATCATTTCCAGTAAATGTTTAGGCGCATCTAGACAACATTTAGGGTTCTAATGGGGTAGAGCATGCGTAACACACAACACCACCTCCTGCTAGCGCCGCATAGCTTCTCCTACCTAATCCCTATCATCACTGCTGCGCCTGCGAGGTGAACCCTGGATAACCTGAACAATCCTGTGGAAGATTGGGTAACCAATCCCAATGGGAAAAAAGCTAACAACCTACTCCTGTAAAAAGTCCACTGTTACGAATCCAAAAAGCTTGCCTCGGATTGGACGAATACAACGACTACGGAAAAGGAACATCGACTTCGATATAGGTACTTGGAATGTGCGAACTCTATATAAGTCAGGAGAACAAATATACTGCAAGAGATAAAGAAATATGAAGTCAAAGCAGCAATTCAAGAAACAAGGTGGCTAAGCCATGGAATAAGAGATACCAGATCTCACACGATACTACATAGCGGAAAGGAACAAGGCGTTAGGGAATTCAAAACGGCATTCATTGTAGACAACAGCATGAAATCTGACATGAATGAGAGAATATGCTGACTTAGAATAGCTACAAAATTCTTCAACCTCGATAATAAATGTCCCATCATGGAAGATTTTAGGAAAGGAAGGCAAATACATAGGTATTATAGGAAAACACAGCCTCCACACAGAAACAAATAACAAAGGTGAAATGCTAATGAACTGCGCAACAAGCAAAGATATGGTGATCAGCTCAACAACCTCCCCACATAGAAATGTGCATAAAGGAACATGGATCTCCCCAGATGGAAGAACCACAAACCAAACAGACCACGTCATTACTGATAAAAGAGCAGCAACAAGCATCCGGGACGTGAGATCCATGCGGAAAGCAAGCTGCGATTCTGACCATCACCTAATGCGAGTGAAATTTAGATGCCAAATCAACAGAAATAAACAAGAAGTTACACAGAACAAAGAAATTGAACATTAACAGGCTGAAAGACCCAGAAATCAAACAGAGGACGGAAGAGCAACTCAGGGAAAGACTGCAGATAGAGGAGGATCATATAGTTTGAATTTTATCTTCTTTATTGTGTGTTGACACGTGTAAACACTTCGTGTATTTTAACACCAATAAAGAATTGAATTGAACTGATGATACAGTAAAAGAAAGGTGGTACAGCATAAAAACAGTAATATTAGAAACTGCAGAAAACGTGCTAGAACTGCAAGGCAAACAAATGAGGTTAGTATGGTTCGATGAAGAATGCGAGCAAGCAGTGGCAGAACGAAATGAGTCCCACAAAAATCTAATGCAGACGGACCCGAGAGAAACAAGCAGACTATGCAGAGAAAAGAAGAAAGGCAGACAAAATATGCAGACGCAAGAAAGGGAAATTCCAGAATGACAGATTGGAAAAACTGGAAGAAGAGTAGACTAGTATTACTATGAGAAGATGCCAGGGCGGAGCCAAAATGCGCGAATATTTTTACCAGTGGCATAGCTTTATCTGGGGTATAGGGATGTGTAATTGCAATAAAAGTTTCGCGGTCATGGAACTGTGAAAATGGAGTAGATTAAAACTTGCCAACTGTTACGAGTAACCTTTGTTCAGGAGAAGTGTAAGAATAGTAAGTTCTACTAAACTTTGCCTAATAAAGTTGTTTTATTATTATTATTACCGTCACCGCCGCTCTACTGCAGGGCACCTCCGCCACTGGTGTTGACATTGAATGTCACGTAATTCATTCTCATTGGCTTAGAATGATGGACCGCACAAACTCGTTTCTGTGCATATTTTTTGCTGGCATCTTCTCATAGCAATACTACTTTACAATGAGACTCACTCTAGAGATGCATATAAATACCTGAAAGAAGTCAGAGAAGGCTTTAAACCTACAACTAGCCTATGCAGAGATACAACAGGAAAGATCAGTGATAATCAGGAGATAAAAAAGCTTTGGAAGGGATATTTCCAAGGGCTACTCAATATAAGAGAGCAGGCCGAGCAACCTACAGAAATACCAGGCCCATCTGCCAGAGAAGCCTTTGCAACATCACCAACAATGGAGGAAGTCAGAGAGGCAATCACAGGCTTAAAAAACAACAAAACTCCAGGCATAGATGAAATACCAGCGGAATTACTTAACCTTTCACTGCGGGAACCGGCTAATTACGCGAGGATGGAGACATATTTAAATGCGGGAACCAACCGAATCCGTATGTGAATGTTTATAATATGTACTAAACTTCAATTTGGCACACCCACAAAAAAAAATGCTCTTCTTTTTTGGTTTTTATCTATTCACTGTTTTCTATTTTATATGTTTTTATAATAAATACTTCATTCTAAAACAAAATTTATTTAGAAATCTGTAAAATAATACATTTTACAATATTACATGTAACATTTTGAATACAATTAAAGCGCACCAATGCGGGAAACGTACGTACACATCCACGAAAGTGATTCATATATTAGTTGCGGGAGACGTACAAATCCGTAAAGCCTTACGGCGGCCGCAGTGAAAGGGTTAAGTATGGAGGAGCAGAGTTGATGAAGGCAATACATAACCTCATAAGAGATCTGGAAAAAAGAAATGATGCCAACAGAATGGAACAAAAGCCGAATATGCCTGATTCCAATTTCTCCGAAAAAACCAGTTGGACCTGTCGTTTTACTACCTAGAAAATTAAGATGGCTCAAAGGTAACTCATTTGTGTGAAACATACAGGCAATTCACTGTAATGATCTTTCCATTTCATTTTCTACTACTTCATTTTTATAACGACTACCATCGCATCCTATACTGGAAGTGTCATATTTCCCTTTCAGAAAGTTGAAAAATTTTTTATTATTAATACATAGGCAACTTTTGATAACTAGTCAAAAGTAAAATTTAAAAGTATTTCTCTGCTCCATCTTAATATAGGTATACAGATCACATTGCAGATTGAAATTAGCAACACCTCCTAAAAAGTTCAAAACTTTCAAGGTCGATTCTAATAAGTTAAGCTAGGGCCAAGACAGAATTACGACTTTTATAAATGGCATACGGGTAACCTGTACATTTAACATTTTAGGAAAAAAATTAAGGCAGATAATAAATCAAATTACCGAAAACATGACCTGAAAAATTATCATGTATTTCAAGTATGTACCTGAAACGGTTTTTCAAAATAACGGGTTCTACGAAATTGGTCTAATATATCTTCTCTTCCTAAAATCCTGTTTAAGATCCTACAAGCTGCTTCCACATCGTTATTATGGACAAATACCGTTCTAGCAATGAAACTTGTGTGTCTCATTGTTCTAAAATAAAAGTCTAATTAGATATTAAAAAAATGTTCAATCAAAATTAATACAAACCTATTTGCCAAAAGTTTTCAAGAAATCTTTGCTATTTTTAGGTTCAGTTCAAGATATTTGGTTATGTACTTATATTGACATTGACATCGTTCATGTTCATGGTTGCATCGGATCATTACAAAAGGCTCATTATTTTGTAATAATCAATAAGACTATATTTAAAAGTCTCTGTATTAGTTATATTATTTAAATAAAACAATAAATAAAACAACATCTGAATTTATTTATTTATTTAATGCATTTCAGATATTATACTTTGTTTCTTTTGTTTCTTAACCATTGATTCGATCAAAGACGTATAATAAACAAGATCAATAATGCCTTTCCATTTGTAAGGAAGATTAACATTAGTTTGTGACTGATCTGATTTCTCGCTTACTGCATTTTTTTTAATATAGATTAGTCAGATATATGATATTAGCAAAACTTAAATATTTACATGTATAGTTAGAAAGATGCTTTTTAATCTTCTTGTCTACACGCTCATTAAAGCATTAAATAAAGACAAGCTGATCTTTAAACTCAATTCTATTGCTATTTGTGCGATAATAGCAGTTCTACATATCATTACCACAGAAAAGAGAACTACCAGAAACGACACTTGAGCTACCCGCCAAAATTCCATTGCCGCCATTTTGTTGTTAGTACATCCGTCAGTTCATTTATTGTTTTAGGTTAAATCAATAAAGTGCGGTAAATGACAGACTGTGACATAATACCGAAATAAATTCTTAAAAGGTTTTAGTATTATTGTGCTGTGTTAATAGTAATTTTTATTAGCGATATGATTAAACGAGGTGGAACCGTTTGCGCTGTTAAGGAATGTACAAGTAGTACGACAGGAAAAGACATTAGTTTATTTGGGTTTCCTAAGGATTCCCAAAGGTATTTTATTATTGATGTAAATTATAAGATATTTCCAAGTAGTTGTGAACCTTTCTTCTTTTAAGGTCCGTATTGTGGTTGGAAGCATGCGATCGTGGGGATTTGGCAAGTAAAAGTTCAACCGAATTTTATAACAATTTTAAGTTGTGCGCACGACAAATATGTATCAGAATAGATTGCTACCAATAGCACTTACCTACTATTTTTCCTCAATTTGGTAGTTTAAACAGAAAAAAAAAAAAAATTTCCTCAGAACAACCTCCCAGTAAGAAATTACAGATTTTCTCGAGATATTGTATTGATTTTAATACATTTTGTGACTTTATTTATATTAAGAATACAATTGTTCGTAGAGACAAATTTATCCAGTTTACTTTAATAGCTTTAATGTCCATTATAAGTAGAATTCTTTGAATAAGGTGATTGTATTCAGCTTATGTAAAGTTTGTTTATAAACATGCTGTTTAAATTTCCCGCCAAAATTACCAACAACAAAATGGCGAAGGTCACAAAAAAAGATCAAAGGCGGTGCTGAGAGTGCCGCTTCTGGTAGTTCCTTCTTCTGTGTCATTACGTACAGACGGTAGGTATAGGCATAAATCATATATTTCCAAAATATAATCTGATTTTAGTTTTTTACTTCTTTATTTATTGCTATTGCTTAACCGCTTAACTACAAACCTGCTGAAATAAAAGTCGATACAACAATACATCTCAATTAACTTTTTAAGATCTAATACGATAAAATCATTTATCTTATGATTATATCCAAGATTTGTAGTCACTCTTTACAAATGTTGGATGGTATCTTGGTATCAGTTTTTCTTAATATCCTTTGTTTGTTTTGAACGAACTTATTGTGCTCACTAAACAGCCAATCGAATCGAGGTATTTTTCATAATTCTTGTTTTCTATTAGGCAATTTAACAACCTGTCAAATTATTCTGTTGTGGGCAAACACGGGGTTTATTTTAATTAACTCGCGGAAACGTAGCCAAGGCAACCGAAAAATAAACTCTTTAACAAACGTTTAACGAATGAAAACAAACGTTTGCCGGATGTTTGCCCACAACGCCATGTTAAAAGTCAAATGGTTTGGTCACGGTCTTCTGTGGTTCGGTTGCTTAATGGTGTTTACTGAATACTAATGAATTACACATTGTTTAGTACAACGAAGTTCAGTACGAAAGTACTTCGCTCTTGTTCTAGCTATAAATGGAAAGCATTTAAGAATTTCAAAAATCCAACTTATTATATTATAACCGCGCCAAATTTAAATATAAAAAGATTTTTGCGTCTCTTCATTGGCATTTGTTGTCACAATCTTAAGTTATTAGACTCTAAAGTCTCATAAAAATCTATTATCTTGTCATATTAGTTAATGACTTCTCGTTTATTGTTATTCACAAACCATTCTCTTCTATTCCATTATTTCATAAATTCATAATCGACCTAAAAAATTCTAGGGATTTTTCGTCCACGATGAGAAAAATAACTAGATTAGAAGTTACTAGAAAATATTAAGTGCATTGTCAAAAGGACAATAAAATTGTGTCGATTTTCAAGAGTTTTGTGGACTTAAATGCGTTTTTCCTACGTATATTGTATATTATTAACCGATTACATAGTAATTTAAGAGTATCTAACTAAAAATTGCGAATACGTTTTATATCATAAAAAATAACACGTTGATGAAGGTTAAGCGTGTAATGTTCAATTAGCATAAAAATCAACCTAGAACAAAAAAATGAATAAAAAGAAGCACCAGAGTGATCCCAATGGAGATGAGTCGTCCGAATCAGGGGACGAAAATCAAAATAATGTAGAGTGTGGCCACATTAACAAAGCTGTGGACTTGCAGAGAATAAAAAAATCATTAACTCGTACTGGATTTCTCACCGATTGTGAAGAATGTAAAAAATTACCAATTGAAAATGTTATTGGTGATATGGAGTTCGACTTATCATTATGGTTGTGCTTGAAATGTGGAAATCAAGCGTGTGGACGGGGGCGAAATATGCATGCTCTTAAACACTTTAATACTCCTCACTCAGATTCTCATGCGATGTGTGTAAACACAACGGTATGGAGTGTTTGGTGTTATGATTGCGATGATGAAGTCAATTTGACTTGCAGAAGAAAGCTGCAGGAGGCTGTGGAATTTCTTAGGAAACAGGCAGAATCAAATAAGATTAAGCAGCAACCTAGTATGCAACAAATTGCTGATCGAGTAAGTATATAAGTTTAATAAATTTACAGCTTTTGACACTGAAGTAGTTTTTACAGACGCCAAAACATTGAACGCTACGCTCAACGTAACATTTCACCAACCAAGTTGGCATCATCGGGAGATTATTAAAATTGAGTGTAGTAATTCAGTATTTAGCCCAGTCGATGAAGGTATTTACCGACAAAAAGTTGCAAACTGAATAATTTTTTTTTAATGAGTTCGTGAAAGTGTATGGAATAATATCCTGAGAAGTTTACATTTCGCTCGGATGTAGAACATGTAGAACAAAAATTTTTTCACCCATTTTTTCAAAATTTTGAAATTAAGTCAAGCTAGAAAAACATAAAAAATACAGATGGATAGATCACTTATTTATGAACAAAATTTATCGTTAAAGCCACGGTTGTGACACGGACTCCCTGAATTACATGTCACTAAATCAGAATTTGTTCAATCTATATATGAGTGTTGGTTCATTTAAAAGATGGAAATTGTAGCTTTCTGATGCTTTTTTGTTTTAAACAATACAAGCAAAGAATGGATGGGAAAAATATACTTATGCATTTTTACAATTTATTTTTTATTTATTTGCTTTCATTATGATTAGAGAATATTATTTAGGTATTATGCAAATCACAACTTACATACTTTTTATTTATTATGAAAATACCTACTTTCTGTATATTGTTGCCCTAATCTGGGCACGCTAATATACTAGTTAGGTAAATACTTTAAAACACTCATTATTGGAGAGCCAATCAAAACAACTACTCTTCTAGCTAATACTGATGAAGTATTGAATTACATGATAGAATTCTTAGCATTTTAAAGGAAAAAATATATATTAAAAATACTTAAATAATTTATTTAAATTCACTTATTCACACATTCTTATTCAATACGAAATTATGTACTTTCTGTATATTGGTACCTTAACCAGGTTACGCTAATATACTATTTAGGGAAACACTTTAAAACACTCATTATTGGAAAACCAACCAAAACAACTACTCTTCTAGCTAATACTGACGAAGTATTGAATTACATGATAGGATTCCTGGCATTTTAAGGCAAAAAAAAATATATTGAAAATACTTAAATCATTTAATGAAATTCAGTCATTCACAACAATTATTGAACCTTACGTTCTATTTCAACTCTAGAAAAGTTGTACAAGAGTGAATTTAAATAAATGATTTAAGTATCTTTAATATATATTTTTTTCTTTAAAAGGCTAAGAATCCTATCATGTAATTCAATACTTCGTCAGTATTAGCTAGAAGAGTAGTTGTTTTGATTGGTTCTCCAATAATGAGTGTTTTAAAGTATTTACCTAACTAGTATATTAGCGTGCCCAGATTAGGGCAACAATATACAGAAAGTAAGTATTTTCATAATAAATAAAAAGTGTGTAAGTTGTGATTTGCATAATAGCTAAATAATATTCTCTAATACTTATACATATTATCACTCCCGAACTCAATCGTCGCAATAAAAAATATAGAAAAAAAATAAAAGCCCTTCAAAAAAATTCTTTATTCATTGAGAACTGTTAAAAAGTATGTACACTTCATGATTATTATGGTTTATTAAGTTGTAGTAACGAGGATTAAAAAAAAATACATCTCAAATCATTTTAATTTCCTTGCTTGATGATTTTTTTGATAAATATATATATTGGAGGCTGTAACTTGTCGAGAAATTGACCCATTGGAAAAAATAAAATCACTATTTCGGAAAACAATTTTCACGATCTTATCCTTATAACTATGAAAATATCTTTGATTCTTTTGAATATAAATTCTGGAACTTTTCCAACAAATTAACAAATGTATAAGTAATCCATTGGATATAGTTGAAATGTGGATAGGTGTACCTGTAATAAATACAATACAGTAAAGGCACGTAAAAATTCATGCGAGCGATTCAGGGGCTATGTGTGGTGTCTGTGTATGCGTTCATAATTACATATTTTCCCTCCATACTCACTATTTATCCTCCTATTCACTAAGAAAAATATTAAAAATGTGTATTCAGAAAGAGAAAAAAGCTTTATTTTACTTGATAGAACAGCTAAGAATTTTTAGAGGTTTCATAGTATGCATTTAACCGTGCGCTGGCCGCGCAAAGTGACAAAGTTACTTCATTATTTTTTTCCAGGAATACCGTGGCTTTAGCCATAAATTGTATTAGGATATTTTTTGTTCAGAAACACGTGGTCTATCCACCTGTATTTTTTATTTTTTCTTACCCTGACTTAATCTCAACATTTTGAAGAAATGGATAAAAAAAAATTTTTTCTTCTTTTTTTTTGTTCTGCGTCCGAGCGGAATGTAAACTTTTCAGGATATTATTCTATACACTTTCACGAACTCGTTAAAAAAAAAAATTATTCAGTTTGCAAATTTTTGTGGGTTTCACTATAAAATGTTCTCTGTCGTCTGGGCTGATTTTAGTGTTTGTAAAAACTACTGAGTGTCAGTGTCATGTAGACATGTACACTTGTACATGTACACCCCAAGTAGCACAGACTGGTTATATAATGGTTTAATAAACGTTAATAAAACTTTGCTTAAAACTGTAACTTTTACTAAAACTCAAATAAAACCAAAACATAGCTATCTCAACGTTCTATAAACGTTTATATCAATAAAATGGGGAATCTATAAGACTGTTACAAAATGCAGTACCATTTCAAACAATTTCTTTAACACTACTAAATAACTAACTTTAAACAGTCTTGTTTTATTTTCATATAGGCATTTCAACAACTTACATATAATGATATACTTATAAGGAAATAAATTTTTTTCTTAAAATATACCTTTATTTATATTTAACATTACGTGGTTCTAAAACTATGCTAAACTATTAAGGATGCTCCAGAATAAGAAAAAATTAAGTAGCATTAGTCGTCTTGTCCTTATGTTTTTACAATTTCAAAGATGGTCACTACAAATATCACAATTGCACATAATAAATATGGCTTCTGAACCTTGTCAAATTCGAAAGTTTTAATAACTACACAAAAACCGAATCAAAAGTTATAAATTTAGGATCAAGTGATAGAGATGTTTTTACAACTATTTATAACTTTTTAAGCAACAAATATATATAAAGCTGTATTCGAGTTTTAAAAACGTTACTAAAACTACTAAGGTATACTACAACTTGTAAAGTTACAGTACAGTAGTATAAGAGTTTCTAAACCTACTCTTAAAACTCTTCTACAGCTAGTAATTTGTAAAGATATATCATAGTTGTAGAGTGGTTAATAAGACCACAGTACAACTTGCAAGTTTTAACACGGTTATAAAATAGCATCTACACTTATTTTCATTTATTGATTGATGGTTTAAGTAATGTTTTACTTTTCTGTAATAATCTGTGGTATGCTAGGATTTAGAAATATGTTTCTTATATTCTCGAGGCATTTTTATCCATTAAACAATTATCAACAAAACATAAGACAAACACACATCACAAACGTTTGTTAAAGGTTACATTTGACATGCAGGATAGAGATTTTAATACAATTATTTAAAAATACACAAATAATTTTTACAACGTGGTTGACACCTTTAAACAACTCCAAATAAAACTGCAATAGAACATATTTATTATGTTATCTATAACGTTTAGGAATCAAAAAATATATTTACTTAATTAACGTCTTGTACAACGTTGCATACAATCAGAGCTGGGAGTAATTAATTACTAAAGTAATTAAATTACTAATTTAACTACTTTTCTAAAAAAAGTAATTGTAATTGAATTACATTTTTCAAAGCAGTAATTGTACTTAAAAAGTATTAATTCCTCAAGCGATACTCTGAAAATACCTTTGCAGAGTAATTAATTACTGATAGAAATTACTTCATGTAATTTAAATTATTTCAAGTAATTTAAATTACTTCAAGTAATTTAAATTACTTCTCAATAATTTCAAATCTCTAGAATAATTTGAATACTGTAGAGTTTAATTGTTTTACCGTAATTAAATTATTTTAGAGTATTTATATTACTTTACATTCCTATTAAAGGAAACATAAACAAATAATATTATTCATATTTCATAGTTTGTGTCATTTTACTTCCACATCCAGTGGAAGTATAGTAACGCAAAAAAAAAAACAATTAAAATTTTTTATTGTTCAAAAATGCTTAGAAAGTCATGAAACGTCGAGATTTTCAGTTTGAGCAAAAGAAAATGTCTGTCTGTCGGTCTGTTTGTCTATCTGTAACTTTTTTGTGAGCACGATTACTCTGGAACCGTTTAAGATATTGACTTGAAATTTGGTACACGCATGTATTTAAGGTGGGCGGGTGCGGTGAACATAATTCGACAATTTCTTCTACATCCCTGAACCGATTAACAAAATTTTTGTTGGGCTTTTAGAGACAACTTTATAGAACGGTACTAGGCTATTGAAAACTTTTTTTTTCGTGCGAAAATAAAAAAAAGTTTTTGTTGATTTTAATAGTCTGGTATCATTCTATCCAGTTTTCTCTAAAGGCCTATCAAAGAATTTTTTCAAATTGTTCAGGTATATAGAAGAAATTGTCGAATTACGAAATCGTTTTCTTAAGCACGGCACCGCCACCTTTAACGAGATCTGGAATTAGATTATATTTTGATCTTATTCTGTTGAAGGGTTGGGGGATAAATTCGGGTAAATAGGTAAATCAAGCAAGTAAGAGTCCATACAATTGGTATTTAGTATATATAAGAGAAGCTATTAGCCACCCCCATTACCACCCCCACCCCATTATTAAAGGGAGTGAAAAAATAAAATTGTGATTTAGTGTATATACAAGAATTAAAGGCCTCATTTTTTTTTCTTCATCCACCCCCACTACCACCACTCCCATCCCCACTACCAATGTGGCATATCGTTTTATGGGTTTTTAGGGTATGCAGTTTCAAATATTATATTTCTAAAGTTCCATAAACAATTATTTCCACATACAAAATTTTTTTCGTTGTGAGAGAATTAGATAGAAAATCAGTATGTGAAAGTAGTGATTCCTTGGGCAGCGGTTTTTGTATTTGCTTTTAATTATAGATTTTCATTCCTTTGCGATTACTGTCTTTACTGATTACTAAAAAATTATTCAGTATTTGTATATATTTATAATTATTTGTACACCAACAAATGATCTTATAATTTACTAAACATCTCCCATTTCCAATATAACAAATTTAGAAGCTCTAAAGTAATTATAAAAGTAATTTATTTATTCAGTTACCATTACCAAATAATTAGTAATTTAATTACATTTTTTTAATAGTAATTTAATTACATGGTAATCAAATTACTTTTTAAAATTAGTAATTTGTAATTTGTAATTAATTACTTTTTCAAAGTAATTTGCCCAGCTCTGCATACAATGCAGTACAACTTCCAACACTAAATAACTTCCGTAAAAGACGTGGTATAACCTTTAATACAACTCCAAGCCATAACTATACAGTGTGACCCACTTAAGATCGCAACGTTAATTGATGCTTGATTAACTTCAAATTTTGGTGGTAAGAAAAGATCGATAAGGTGATTCTTTGAACTTGTTAATATGTGACATATGTCAGTAGCGCGCGATTTTAAGGGGGTTTGAAAAGCCGCTTTTTCAAAAAAAAGTATTAGGGATTTTTTTAGAAAAAAAATACTAAGGTATTCTTAATCAGCACCTTTAGAAACCCCTTTGTACAAGATTGCATCGTAGTGGGTACAAAGGTGTTTGAGATAGTGGCTGTCAAAAATACAATTTTTTCAACCAAAACTAATTTTTATTTGTAAAACGGATTCCCAAATCAAAAAAATCTATTCTTCATTTTTTGTTCAGAATAATGCATTGTACTAGACTGAATTGATTTTATAACAAAATAAGAAAAAAAAAGTATACAGTGTGTACCCACTTAAGATCGCAACACCCCTGTATACCCTTTTTTTCTTATTTTGTTATAAAATCAATTCATTCTAGTACAATGCATTATTCTGAACAAAAAATGAAAAATAGATTTTTTTGATTTGGGAATCCGTTTTACAAATAAAAATTAGTTTTGGTTGGAAAAATTGTGTTTTTGACGGCCACTATCTCAAACACCTTTGTATCCACTACGATGCAATCTCGGATTCAATCTTGTACAAAAGGGTTTCTAAAAGTGCTGATTAAGAATACCTTAGTATTTTTTTTCTAAAAAAATCCGTAATACTTTTTTTTGAAAAATCGGCTTTTGAAACCCCCTTAAAATCGCACGCTACTGAAATATATCACATATTACCTAGTTCAAAGAATCACCTTATCGATCTTTTTTTACCACCAAAATTTGAAGTTAATCAAGCATCAATTAACGGGTATACAGGGGTGTTGCGATCTTAAGTGGGTCACACTGTATAAGAACTCGCATATACGTTTTATTAACTAATAAAATTTCAATCCAAATCCTCACAAAAACTATATTAAATGACGTTTAAAAGTGGTATATTGTAATATTTTGAGTCAGAAAATTATTTGAGATTTAAATGATAGCGTGTTAAATAAATCAAATTGTTCGTACTCGGTTGCACGTTTCCTACCTTTATTGGCTGGATGTTAGGAGCCTGGTTTTGTCGTCTATCGGACAGGATTCGGCAGCGCAGTGGACTGTAGACTTTATTGCACAAGTAGAACAATTATTTATCATTTGAGTTAAATCACACACAATAGCGGATGAGCACAATTATAAAAAAATTTGAGAAAATAGAGAAAATTACTACAGTGGTAGTGCATTCGCAATTGAAATCGAACTGCCGTTTTCGTACCACTTTGGTATCTTTCTTGAATAGCCGAGAAATAGTTTTTTGTGAAACCGAGTAAATAATTCATGCGGGCAAGTAAACAAAAAATTTAATTTAAAACCATTTTATGGCAAAGGAAAAAAAATGAATCTGTTTTTAAATTATATCAAATATGAAATAATGCACCTGAAGAATAAAAATGTAAATAATTAACTAAATTAAACTTAAAATTAACGAGAAAAATCGGAGAATACTGAACATATATAATAGTTGTATAATCGCCGTTAACTTTTTAGTTTCATAATTTCAAATAACGTAAGTTGTAGAAACGTATATCATAGTTATAAAAAGTCTCTTAAGACTATGTGCTTCTTGGGACTTTACTAGTGTATATTATAATAATTTAATTTAAATTTGTCATTATATATTACTCATACTATTATGTCTTGATAGAAATAGATGAATATTTTTGCAGGTTTCAGATAATACATCAAATTTACAGTTATCTGGTAATAGTAGTAGTACAGGAGCTATGCCAAAAATTACAAACTCTTTCAGTTCAAGCCTTCCAAGAGCTAGGGGACTAACAAATTTAGGAAATACTTGCTTCTTCAATTCAGTAATGCAGTGCCTCGGTCAGACGCCTTATTTGTTACAATTGCTTCAGGAAACCTCTGAACCTGGGCAGTATTTTCAGCTGCCAGGGGGTAAAATGACTCAGGAAAATAAAGAAGTTGTTGAGTTACCACCATTGGACGGTAAGTAAACACTTATTATCTTAATATGGTCCCAGCAAACACATAATTTTTCACATAAATCTTCACGCACACCATCGCCAGCATTATCATAATTGGTACTTCTATAAATGGACCTGAACCAAAATGTCCCACCGGCCAGAAGCTGGCTGTCAGTTTGCCAACAGTGTAAAATAATGGGCCATCAAAGGACCACTGATGATGTCACCCTTTGGCCAGCATATTTTTGGCTGTAATCTCAAACATTTTTCAATACATTGAATTATGGGAACACTTTCAAGAAAAATTATACACCAGAATCTGGTAGGTTATGCAAAATATATGACATTTTGCGTAACCTGCTAGATTCTGGTATATAATTTTTTAATGTGAAATTTATCTAATAAGTCAGGAATAGTAGTTTGTGCAACAAGAGTGTACATGATATCCATATTGCACGGTAAAGAAGTTTGAGCACGACGTCGTAAGCGGAGTGCTTCAAATCTTTTGAGTACGATATGGATAATCCGCTCGAGTTATACAGTATACTTTTTCTATGACCAGTTTAAAAAAACTAGAAAATTTATCAAACAGTAATATATTACACAAATACACACTGACAGTTACTTTGACAGCTTACACACTAATTTGATTTTAAAACGAATAGTTGTCTATGTACTTAATACAGGAACTGTGATTGGTCGGTTTCATTTCATATCCATCCTAGAAGTGATATGAAATATATCCGTTCAGTTAACTGGAATTGCCTACTTATCCATTCTACAGACTGTACAGAAAACAGCAAATTTACATAAGGGAGTAGAAAAACCAGCAAAGAGTACGAGCGGGTAGCAATGTAATAAATTGCCCACGCACCTACCGAACTAAAATGGCTTCCATAAAATGTCTTGTATACTGACTGTTTTGTATACAAAGTTTTAAGCTCGTGGACTCTGCATGGGGTGAAGAAAAAAATAATTTACCCCTAAATGTTTTATTTTTTTTTCTCACCTCCTATTTGACGGATCGCTTTGTAATTTGGCACAAATAATATTAGTGTTAAGAGAGTTTATTTAAAAAAAAATATTACTCTTCTACGATGATTTTATGCATATAAAAGTTATAGTTTTATTAATGCGGTGAAACCGGATAAAAATAAATAAAAATTATCTGAACTTGCAATATTACGAATATATTATTTAATATTTAGATAGGTAATCATATAATTCATTCAGACAAAAGTAACTGAGTGATGCAGAAATTGGACCCATATTGCAAGCAAAGGAAAAAGGAACCCGACCAGAATGGAAGAATGTCTCAAACAAAGGAGTAGGATTGAAGGCTTTGTGGTCGCAATGGGATTCACTTAGAGCATTAGACTGGCTTTTATTATTATTACATATGAACATCTATAAGACTTATTTTATTAACTATTAGGAACACGATAACTCATAAAAAACAAAATAATTTATCCAAGTCACTTTCCTCACCTAACTGTGGCAGTACAGAAAGTTTTATTGGTTGATTCGATTACAGTACCTCCAATTTTTTGACATGTTATACATTGTTACTGTTTCTGCGATTTAAATTAAGCTGATTTTTCTCTCAGAACTATTGTTATCAGTTGTAGAACTTTCCATTTCGTGCATAACACTAACTACTATCTAAGTTTTTTAAAAAGGGAAAAATTAAGTATTAGGTACAATACAAATAACATAAGAAAACCACGAGTACACACACTTAAAATTCCGGAGATAAGATACTATATATGAGAACGTAACAGTATGAGATGGAGCTACAGAGATTTGTAAGACAGATGCGGCTGCGACAGAGCAGGGGCGTGAGTAGCCAGCGGTCCGGCAGCCAATTGAAAAATGACTTATTTTGTATTTTTAGTGCCTCTTCAATTGCCACAGCATGCACTTCTGACCGCGGGGTGTCTTTAAAGGCAGCTTCTACTTCGAGGGCACGCACCAAAGCCTCGCTAATACTTTGGCATCGTGATATTCTAAGAATTCGCCCCACCTCTTCGACCCTGATGCCATCTAAAAAGGCTCCAATGGCTAATTGTTTCTGAAATTCTCTTGGTGCACTCGGATATGTCAGGTGTGCCAGTATCTCTATCGCAGCTTCGAATTCTTGTAAGCTTTCCACAACCTTTTGCGTTATTGATTTTAGCTGAACCTGGTATACTTGGGCAAGGTGTTGGTCGCCATATCTCAAGTCTAATGCAGCTTCCAAGACCTTGAAGTCCCTTTGTTTCTCCACCGGGATGGTCTGAAGTCACTCTGAGGCTTGGCCCCTTAGCGCCAGAACTAATGCCATAGCCTTTTCCTCGTTATCCCAGTTATTCGCACTTGCAGCCGCCTCAAATTGTCTCTTGTACATTGTTCATGAGCTTTGGCCGTCAAATGAGGGAGGTTTTAAACGAGGACCTGATGATGCTACCAGCTGACCTCCTTTCTCTCTCAATTGTCGTTTAAGGCGCTCCACTTCTCCTTCGGCCTCACTCATCTTTTCTTTGATGTTGCTTACTTTCCCTTTGACTTGACTGATTTCTGTCTTGACCACACCTACTTTATCTTCGACCTTGTTTATCTCTTCTTTGATTTCGTTAGTGATTGAATTCATAGCGTCTTGTTGGATTTTCATTTGATCGCTCAGGATTTTCCTCAGTTCTTCCTGGCGTCTTTCTCCTCTTGACGCCTTATTTCCAGGTCTTCCATTATTTCCTTCAATTCGTGTCTTTCTTCTTGACGCCGCCTTTCTTCCTCTTGACGTCTTCTTTCTTGCTCTTCTTTTCTTCTTGACGTCACTTTTCTTGTTCTTCTTTTTCTTTGCGATGTCTTATCGGAAGTGAAATAACTTAACATGAATGAATTATATGATTACCTATCTAAGTATTAAATAATATACTCGTAATATTGCAAGTTCAGATAATTTTTATTTATTTTTATTCTGTTCCACCGCATTAATAAAACTGTAACTGTTATATGTTATAGTTATAGTTTAAATACATATTATATCAAAATATAGTAATAGTGTCAAACAGGGTAGCCACCCTTCAGGCCATTGAAAAAATATATTAATTTTTTTTTAATGCATAAAATCATCGTAGAAGAGTAATATTTTTTAAAATAAACTATCCTAACACTAATATTATTTGTGCCAAATTACAAAGTGATCCGTCAAATAGGCGGTGAGAAAAAAAATAAAACATTTAGGGGTTAATTTTTTTTTTCCACCCCATGCAGAATCCACGAGCTTAAAACTTTGTACACAAGACAGTCAGCATACGAGACATCTTATGGAAGCCATTTTAGTTCGGTAGGTGCGGGGGAACGAAATTTAATTTTCCTTTATTATTTAAAGTCTTATAGTCAAATATGATTTTAAATTGCAAATTTAAAGGTTTTACATTGCTACCCGCTCATACTCTTTACATAAGGGAGTAGAAAAAATATAGAAGTCATAGAAGTATTATAATCCAATATTGGAAAATATATTAGATGCCGGACCAAACAATGCCGTGTCATTATTGATATTTAGTGAATTGAGAAGTTTGGAAATGTCAGGTATCAATAAAAGCAAAATAAGTGGTAAGCTAGTAACAAAATATTTATTATAAATAAGATAATTAAAACAATAAAATGTATATAACAACAGAACTGAAATATAAAATTCTCAAAAAAACACAAATCTCTCCTTAATAATAGGCTTGATGTTGAGATGCAGGATTTTGTGCAAACTCTTATATAAAACACTTATTTAAAACTGAATTAAAAGCGACATGATGCGAACTGGTTGATGAAGAACTGTAGCCAACTTACTGTTTTTCCATAATCACACTAATTATAATTACATTAACCATATAAGATCACAACACACTATTGTTACACAAAATAGGTATACAAACTGTCCAAACCACAAAGTTAGCTTACATAAATTTTAACGCACAGGTCGAGCATTCAACAATAAGCAAATGGCAGATGCTGCCCAGTGACGCCCTTGACAGATTTTTCATATGTGCATGCGTGATCATTTAGCCTGCATATTACCATAACAGTACCATCAACGTATAAACTGAAGCAGCATATTTTTTGGTTGTTATGTGGCAATTTGTCACAACATGAAATTATGGTATGCCTGCATATAATTTATTATGGGTCACAAAAGGCTTGCCTATGCCATAAGAAAGCTATTTATCGCTACAATGACCCATTTAAGGGCCGCAATTTTTGTGTTTGCTGGGGTCATTTCCTGGGTGACATTAACAAAAATGTACCTGTTGTTTGTATATTGTGTTTTTTTCAAATCTAAAATCAGAATGTGGGTCTATCCACTTCTTAATATAATGGTATACAAAATATTTCGGAATCGAATTTTCCACTTATTTAGTACAACTGACGTTAGTCATCTTTTATTCCAAAAATTACCTGTAAATATTAATGATATTGGATTTGTTAACCATGGTACTTGCAGATCAAGGAAGCGAAAGTAGCCATGTTACTATTCTTTACACTTAACTAAGCCTTATTTCTTACATGCCAGACAATAAATTAAAGAGGAAAATACAACATGTTGCTTAAAATGTACACTTCTGTGCAATAAAATCTCGTACACTTGAAAAATCAAGTAATCCAGTTTTCACTAATATTATGTGGTATGAATCAGTCTTTTTGGAATTAAAATTTTTTATTATCATATAGATTATAAAAAACTGACATTGATTGTGAAACGTCATAAGTAATGTATTTGAATAATGTTAATCCAGAAGAAAAACTACCTATGTATAAAAATACATAGGTATATATAAAATACCTACATATTTTTGGTTTTTTTTTTTAGTTTTTTACACCATTCGATGGGAATGATTTCGATTTATAACAAATGTAAAAAAATTGACGTTGAAAAATTCACAGATATGATTGCACATAACTGCGATTGTATTTATTGTAATCTAATATTTTGTACATATGTCCGTCATTACAAGACTGAAAAACTTTTTCATTGGTAAACACAACATTGTTCCAAAACTCCAACGGGCGATAGACACAATTGAAACAAAACATAATGCGTGCTTGCTTCTGTTCTTCTAATAATATGGTCTTCTTGGCACTTGTACAGTTTTTTATTTCCGATTTTCCTATCCTTCGGCTACCTGTTGACCTCGATGCTGGAAAATTTGTCATGAACACAGCTTCTCCTGCTGTTTGAAACGGATTTTTCCTCAAATAGCCAAGGAGTGCTTCATCTTGAACGAGATTTGAACTTCTCGATCGGCCTGAACCGTCTTTTCTCTTTACGCTACCTTCCTCCTCCCACTTTTCTTCACACTCATAACAGTACTTTTATTCAATTGATAATGGTTAGCAACTGCTCTGATAGCCCACATCTCTCTTCAATTTTAGAGAGAATTAACATTTTTTCACGTTTAGTTAATTTTGGCATTGGGAAAATATGACACTGACACTGACAAATAAATAAAGAATGATTTAATATATCGAAAAATAGGGCTACATTCGACATCTGACAGATGTGCTCCGCCCACTGTGGTCGAACCGAACTTGCGGTCGAACGCGTCAGAATTTGAAGTATTTTCCAATCTCCATAAACGTTAAATCTAACCTCAAAAACCGGTATTTTGACTTTTTTAACAGTGATTTATCATGGATTTGAATAGTAATTAGCTCGTTCAATTTCATATCCACTTAATCGGACTTTAAATTTTACTCCGGTATGATGTGTAATTTCCACAATGTATATTGTTCCTTATATATCACAGACTTATTTACTGTCACCATTTTAAGACGGAAATTCAAACGGGTCGAACGATTCTGACCACACAAGTCAGGTTTTAAAATGTGACCAAATCGACCACTCAGCTGATCAAGTCGGACCATACAGTCCGAACGCGGTAAACCTGCCTATCGAATGTAGCCTAGGTGTACGGGATTTTACCCAAGCTTCTTGATTGCTTGATCACGACAAAAATATCATGGGATACTGCACATATTATTAACAATGAGCAGCACGGTTTTATGTGTAAAAAGAGCACCTCAAATAATCTTCTTTATGGAAATTTTATCCTCAATGCTTTTGAACATCAATCACAAGTAGATTCAATTTACATCGATTTCACGAAGGCATTTGATCGTGTTGATCACGTGTTACTCATAGCCAAACTAAGGGCTTTGGGTGTCGAAGGTTGCATGCTTGAATGGATTCATAGTTATTTATATAACCGCACTCAGTTTGTCAGATGCTCAGAAGCCGTATCATCTTCTATTATAGTTACTTCTGGCGTTTCTCCAGGATCGCATATCAGTCCATTATTATTTAATCTGTTTGTTAATGACATTAGCGAGGTACTCATTAATAGTAATTACTTAATGTTTGCTAACGATTTGAAGCTATTCAGAATCGTTGACAACTCTTATGATGCCTCTCTTTTGCAAAGTGATATCGATAATTTAGTTCGATGGTGTGACATCAATCTATTAAAACTTAACCCTGCTAAGTGTAATCAAATTTCTTTCACGAGAAGCAATAATCCTGTAATCGACTACCATCTCAATAATGTTACCTTAAACAGGGTACATTCTATAAAAGATCTTGGAGTAATATTCGATTTCAAGATGACATTCATTCATATATCAAAAATCAGATCACAAGCACTAAAAGCGTTAGGTTGCATCAATAGGGACTCTACCTATTTTTCTATTAATATGTACAAATTGCTCTACTGTTCTCTGGTTAGGAGTCTACTAGAATATGGCAGTGTGATATGGAATCCAGCATATAACGTTGATAAAGAATCTATTGAGAATGTCCAATCAAAATTCCTTAGACAATGTGCATTCATGATGGGTCATCCAGTAGGCGAATATTCCTACAGTGATATCTTACGTGAACTCAACCTTCTATCACTTGAGCGAAGAAGAGTGCAACTTGATTTATGCTTTTTGCATAAATTACTTAATTGTAATATAAACTGTACAGAGATACTTCAGTTGATTAGCTTTAATATGAACGATCATAGAACAAGAAATTCAGAACTCTTTAAAATACCTTTTCATCCTACAAATTATGGTCAAAACGAGCCCATAAGGAGGTTACTCAGAACAGCAAACTCATTCCATAAAGATATAGAACTCTTTGGCTCGTCACTATATTCATTCAAAAACCAAGTTAAACATTGTATAAGTAATTGAAATTAAAACATGGTGCAGCTAAATTTTATTGTATTTTTAAAAAATGTTTTTTATTTTTCTTATTTTATGTATTATTTCAAAACTATTTTTATGTAATTATACTCTCATTTATTGAATTATAAAATGTAAAATGGCTCTGCCGTATAATAATAGGCATTTTACAATGTGTCTGCCAATATAAAAACCTGAAGCTTATCAGTGTTTATTATGTTTTTATAGAAACTCGATAATAAGAACCAGGGTTTCTGATTTCCCGACTTTTTTGTATTCCTGGGAATTGGGAAATAAAAATTGACGTTTCCGGGAATCCTGAGAAATAATAAATTTTATATACAGGGTGTTTCAGCTAAAAGTCCCCGGGTCATTATCTCGTAAAATAATAAAGATACTTAAAATTTGTAAATCGCGGATAATTGACACCAAAAAAGGTCTTAAATAACTGCAGTTAGAATTGTTCCTTCGCAGTGCACTGAGATGGCGCTGCGGTGAGAAATTATTTGTCGATCGCTGGAACCTTGAAACACGATTCATACGATTAATGAATAAATTGTGAATAATTTTGACTATGTAAAAAATTTTGTAAATACCAGCCGTTTTGGAGACACATGAATTTTTTTCTCCATTTTTTTGTCTCTGTAAATTTTGAAAACTTCTGTAACTTTACTGTTTATCATTTTAGAACACCAATTATTTAGAACTTTTATCTTATTATATTCCATACTTCTTATATTATTATATAACTAATGCGTATAACAATTATATTCAGAATGTTCAATCATCAATCTCTTATGACCCGCAGTTGTTCTGGTCATACTTTCATTCAAAAAAGGAAACCTCTAGAATTCCCGGTAAAATGACATATGTAGATATCATTTATGATCAACCACAAGATATTGTGAATATTTTTGGGAAGTTTTTTGAAAGTGTCTACTCGTTACCTGTGGATGATGATGTAAGTGCTAATGAAATTTGTGATTATTATGACAATATTAACTTTGAAAACATATCTGAAAATGAAGTCATGAATGCGATAAAAAAATTAAAAAATAAAATGACCTCAGGTCCAGATAAGATACCATCATTTATTGTTAAAGATTGTGCTAGTGTTTTAGCTGAACCTCTGTGCATACTATTTAATCTCGCATTGAAAAAAAAAAAATTCCCTAGCTGCTGGAAGAAGGCCAAAGTTTGTCCAGTATTTAAGAGTGGCGATAGAGCAATTGTTGATAATTACAGAGCTATTTCCATTCTTTCGAATTTTTCTAAAGTCTTGGAAATTATCTTATACGATCGCATTTACTTGTCTGTTCGTAATCAGATATCAACCTACCAGCACGGGTTTATGAGTAACAGATCAACCGTTACAAACTTAGCCGTTTTTACACAATATGTGTCAAATATATTGGATGACAAGGGACAAGTAGATGTCATTTATACAGACTTTTCAAAGGCTTTTGATAGGATAGACCACGATGTCTTACTTAAAAAACTAACAAAATTTGGCTTTCATGTCCAAGCTATCGAATTTCTTAAATCCTATCTATCTAAGAGACAGCAATATGTCACGTACAATGGTTACAATTCCCCTCAATATTTTGTTACCTCTGGTGTCCCTCAAGGATCTAATCTTGGACCTCTTCTATTCCTTCTATTTATTAACGATTTAGATGACGTTATCGACTGTCATAAACTCTTCTATGCTGATGATCTAAAAATATTTTCAGTCATAAATGGCATTGATGACTGTAAGAAGTTACAATGCGAACTGGATCATGTCCAATCCTGGTGCATAGATAATAAATTACATCTTAACATATCGAAATGTAAGATCATGAGTTTTACAAGGAAACAGTTAACTTATGAATATGCTTACAATATCGATAATAAAACATTATCACGATGTAATTCTTATAAAGACTTAGGTGTAACGTTCGATTATAAGTTTTCTTTCAATGATCATATAGCGTTAAAAGTATCTGAAGCTATGAAGTTTTATGGATTCATTGTAAGGAATTGTAAAACATTTACTGATATTGAGGCGTTAAAAGTCCTATATTTCACTTATGTCCGATCCAGGCTTGAGTATGGTGCTCTAATCTGGTATCCATATTATGATTGCCAAAAGATGACAATAGAACGGGTCCAAAGAAGATTTTTAAAATACTTGACATTTAAAACGGATGGTGTTTACCCTGAAAGAGGTATAAGTTATAACTTCTTATCTGATAGATTTAATATCATTAGCTTAGATATAAGAAGAACTTGCATATCATTAATATTTTTGTACAAGATGTTACACAATATGATTGACTGTTCTGATTTACTCCGTGATATTAATTTTCATGTACCAAGAATCAACACACGACAGAATCTAACATTTAGATGTAAAATACCCAGAACGAATATTCTCTCCAAATCACCTGTACATGTTATGTGTGAAAATTTTAATAGTCTATGTAATTCATGTGACATTCACCATTGTTCGCTAAGTAGGTTAGTAGAAGTGGCTATTGAGCATCTTGGTGTTAGAAATCTGCATAATACTTTGTAACTTTTAAAAGATAAAATTACAAATTAGGTAGCATTTTATAGGTAGTACAAGTTAATGTTTAAATATTTTAGTTCTCTTAAGGTTATTGTGTATTCACTATCTCACATTGTCCTGTAAATGGATTTTCTGTTGGACAATAAAGCTATTATTATTATTATTATTATTATTATTATATATTTTGAAAATTTTTATAATTTTCAGAATTTTTCAAATGCAACTAATTTTTAAAATCTGAAATTAGTAAAAATTTTCAAAATATGTAAAAATATAAGAAGTATGGAATATAATAAGATACAAGTTCTAAATAATTGGTGTTCTAAAATGATAAACAGAATAGTTACAGAAGTTTTCAAAATTTACAGAGACAAAAAAATGGAGAAAAAAATTCATGTAACTCCAAAACTGCTGGTATTTACAAAATTATTCACAATTTATTCAATAATCGTATGAATCATGTTTCAAGGTTCCAGCTATCGAAAAATAATTTCTCACCGCATCTAGTGTGGTCCAAAATGCTTTGAAAAATATAAAAGTAAAAAATATTTATCTCCACATTGTTGCCCTTGTTCCACTATGCAAAATTAATTACCTTACCAAAATTGGGACCAGTCGGAGCATAATTAGTTTACAAGTTTTTTTAGACAAATTAATAAACTATTGCAAGGTGCTCTAAAAAACCCTAATATAAAATTTTTGTTAGTTACTTACAGTTTACACAAGGTAGCAGCACTTCCTATTGTTTGCAGAATAAATAATTCAACAGTTTTTTTGCTAGGTGGCAGCAGCAGTTTTGTTATGTTAATTTCAGTGAAAAACGTGTTGTTAGTGTTTCTTAACTGAATCGTTTATAAGTGTTATTAGGTTGGATTTCAACTTGTTGATGCTTGGTAAGTATATACTAATAACTATTTTGAAAGTATTTTACCTACAGTACGATTAAAATTGGGTTTAGGTTTGGCTAAGCAATGAGTGTAACCTTTTTGCCTATTAAACTTAACCTTAAAGTTTTGTTCTTACTTACTTACAATTTTAAACGCAGGGTAGGAAAAAAAAATGCAATGCAGAGCATAGCTATTTAAGTAGAAATCATACAAACTATGAACTTAAGTTAAATTGAATTAGGTTGAGATGAAGGGAAATGTGTTCATTTTAACTATATATTGAGTACTTAATAGCTTTCAGAATCATTTCAGATCAATACAAAGTCTTATACAAAACTTTTGAGATTAATGGCTACTAGATCTTCCTCTGAAGTGCGGCTCATAGGAAAGCCTTCAGAATCGCTTTCTAAAGCTAGGCTACCAACAAAAAGAGAAGTATTACAACAACTTGTTTTTTACCATATTAACAAAAAATTGAGCTTAAAAAAAGGATTAAGAGCCACTGTTAAAGTCGTTCTGGAAATTTGGGGTATGGCAAAAATTCCAACTAAAAGAATAGATGCTATTGAAAGGAAACTAAATAAGTTGTACCGTGACTATCAGAATCTAAAAAAAAGTATAAAGAAACCTTTTGATAACTGTCGCATAAAAGAAGAAATCTTTAAAGAAGACCTCTCAGATCTTTTTGACATTGCACATAAAGATGCTTTACAAATAATGAAAATTGATGAAGACAAAAAGTTTTTAATAATGCAGCAGGAAGACACAAAAAGCTGTAATATGGTAGGAATAGACAAGAATCTAGTAGCTCAAGAATCCCGAAAGCGAGTACGAAGAAGTCAAAAAGAGTCGAGACGTCAACGTACTGTTAACGAAATGCAAAAATTCGACGAGTATGTTGACTCAAGCAAATTAGCAGTAACTGGAGAGTCCGAAAGCAGCTGCTCCGATAACTCTGATTTTATTTACCAACCTTCTACGAGCAGTGCTTCAAAACAATCCGTAAAAAAGAAGAAAATTTTTACACCTGACGTAGCAGCATCACTTGGCAGAGTAAATTTATCAGACCGTAAAGCCATGTTTGTTGTCAGTGCCGTTTCTAAAGCATGTGGTTTGACTTTAGATCATCTGTCAGCGTCTCGAAGCACCATCAGGCGTAACCGCATAAAAACACGAGAGGTCATAGAAGATAAAAGGGCTGGTAGACAAAAATTGATGCGATAGATTTTATTTTAATATCAGAGTCTGTTTCAGCATGTCAAAAAAGATGGTTCTGATCAAAAATGCAGCCTTGGTTTTCGAGTGATGATCACTTGAATGCGATGCATAACTTACAAGACTATTTAACAATTTTTGTTCAAATTCTGATTCTTTAAAATGTTTTCAATATCCCCATGGGAAAATCAATCAGTTAATTTTTGCGAAAAGTGAACAGGATCAAATGATTCTTTATAAAATTACATAGTTTGATTATTCTTGACATAGTAAATATAAGTATTATAAATAAAATAATTATAAATAATATATGGATACTGATGACTACTACATCAATCGGTTCGGATTCATCTATAGTATTTATTTTAGGTTATTTAGGTTAGGTTAGCAATGTTAGCACTTGTTTATTATGTTACTAGTTAATATTTAATGTATTTGCGAGTGATGAGTGGTGAGTAATGGGGTCATTTAGTCAAATTTAATATTGCACTTTTTATTACAATTGTGCGAAGTAATCATCAAATAATTATTACACTGAAAATTTGAGCTCGATCCGATATGCAGTTTCAGAAATATACTACTTTAAAATCTAATTCTTCATAAACTGAGGCGGTCGAATCGCTGACGTAATTGTCTCCACAGTCCTACCTCGCTTACCTAATAACCTTGCCCACCGCAATCGAATGTCAGTGTTAGTATTATAGTACAGTACCTAGAAATTTTCGTCGAAAACCCGACATCTAAATATACTCATATTTAATTGCTCAAAAGAAATTAATTAGGACAATGTGTGGAACAGCGATTGACCAACATGCTCGTCCTTTATTTAAGTTTGAAAATCTTAACAGTACCTTGTACATATATTTTAGAATCTATTTTGTGGGTTCATAAAAATAAAGATCTTTTTGTAAGGGGCTCTGATATGCATGAACATAATACTAGGGGTAAAAATCAGTTGAGGTTGCCCGGGGTGAATCTGTGCCGAACAGCCACCGGGGGGGAATCACTACCAGTAAAACTATACAATAAAATTCCCATGGAATGGAAGAGACTCAGCAAAGGGGCCTTAAAAGGAAAAATCAAAGACTTCCTCATCACCCATAGCTTTAATGCGATCAAGGAATTTCTTGATTGGACGGGCGAATGGAAATAAATGCATTATCTTCATGTTCTTTGCATTTATTTTAATTGTCCATGTTATAAATTATAATGTACTAAAATTGTACTTGTACACATTTACATTGTAATGTTTTTTTTTTATTATTATTCTTTAATTCTATGTCCTTTTTTTGACTTGCCAAAACAGTTGTATGGCTCTAGCTGTGCCAATTGTAGTAATGTTCTGGTGAATAAAATTATTATTATTATTATCAAAAATACGATGCCGCGACGCCCGTACCATGTCGATACGGAAAGAGGAAGACTTGTAGTTGATCGCATCGTAAATCGCACGCCGAAATTCGAAAATTCGGATCGACACAAACGTATCAAAATTGACATTTCTGGCATTTTTCTATTAATCTACATGTTATCTTTTATATAAACTAGTTCTTATCTGACTAACAGATGAGGGTATTAATTTCTTATGCCGGATCTTAGACTACTAGACAAGCAGGTCAGTTACGTTTACGTCTCCCGATACGATAGAGACATTGACGTCACACAGCTATAACATGAAAGCGCCAGGTGTTGATATGTTCTTGATTAATTTTGAAGCCTATAGAGATCCTAGAAAATTCTTTTTTTTTGCATTTCGCTCTAGAATTAATAGATCTTTCAGAAAATGTAATAAAAAAAATGCTAAATGAGCCCATTCAATAACTGTTTAACATTCGGTTATTTTTCACTCGAGTGATCCCCTCACTAATAAGATGCAGCCAAAAAAGTAGGGATTAAGAAACCAACTAAAAATCCTCTTAATTGTGAAAGCCTATTATACTAATGGCGAATATTTCAATGAGAACAAACTGCTAAACTTTTCTAATATTGTAAAAGTACAATATACAATACTGAAGTCTCTTAGTCCTGGTCTGTAGTTAAATAGGTACTCTTTTTCTTCTTCTTCCTTTAGCAGGGCAATGAAAGGTCACCGCACTCAGGCCTTGTGGCCCATTGTTCTACCTTACTAATTTAGTGAATTCCCCCATTCAGGCCGGATTCTAACCGAAAGGCCAAAATCCTTTCTATAGGGGCATTCCTTATTTCGTCCAGCATCGGAAAACCAATGCCGAAGTGTTTGTGCCTCAAGTTCATAAGACGAGGGCAGTTAGGACGTAGATGGAAGTTTCAACCTCGTCCCCGCAGAACCTGCAGTCGGGGTTGTCCACCACCCCTGTGGTGTGCAGGTGTTTTCTGAAAGAGCCGTGTCCAGTCAAAAGACCTGCCTGTTTCCTGCTTAGCCGTAGAATTTGTTCTGCTCGCTTCGGCAAAGGTCCTGAAATAAGGAGCTTCTCTTGCCTTAGATAATTTCTTATTAAAAAAACGTGTGAACGACTGAATTTAAATAAATGATTTAAGTTATTTCAGTATATTTTTTTGCTTTAAAATGCCAGGATTCTTATGTAATTCAATACTTCGCCAGTATTAACTACAAAAGTAGTTGTTTTGATTGGTTCTCCAATAAAGAGTGTTTTAAAGTATTTACCTAACTATAAATTAGCGTGACCAGTTATTTTGATTGACTACCCCACTGGCAGTACTCTGGCCAACTTCTCTGAATTAATAAATAAACTGTATATTAAGTGAAAAAATATAAAATGGCAGATTAACAACATTTAAAATAAAATAGATGTTTTCTTCATATTTTATTATTTTAAATCAGTTTCAAAATTGCCTATAATTAAGTTCACTAATAACAAACCATTATCGTTTTTGTTTTAGAGCTACAAGACATATTCTAATTAGATTTGTACTATGAATCAGTTTAAATTGCATCATATTTAAATTTGCAAATTTTTGTAATCAAATGTGAATCAGGCCTTTAGTTATTCAAGTGGTTTCTGGTTAGAATAATAAGAAAGGAATCGTTCTGCAAAGTGCACATCTGTTTTTACTCAAGATTAGGCACTGGAGTGCTGGACTTTTAGTAAATAAAATTAACAGGCCACATGTGTGGGTGAATAGGCAAATGATCGAACTGGTCAGGGGTGGACTAACTGGGTGCGGGGCCCTTTCTATCTCACCAGATAGCATTTTTTTGAGAACAGGTCAGATCACGCACCACCAAGACATGTTTCACTTTGTTTTGGCTAAATACTGAACTAAACCATAATAATAATAGCGAGTAGAAAGTATAAATGACACTGGGTTGTAGAAAACGTGAATTGAAATAGAAAATGAAGAATGACAAGTGGTTCTAAAGCATGCTGATTAATCTTTCGATAAAAAATAACATGCCTGCATTACACACACAGGCCCACTTGCCTGCAAGAAGGTGACGTCATGTTACTGGCCTCTGCCTGGGAATGTTTCTCAGCCTCGCTGCATTGGGGTCATTTCTGTTACGAATAACTGGCAAAATAAATAGTACAAGATCCGGCATAAGAAGTTAATACCCTCATCTGTTATTCATATAAGAAATAGTTTGTAAAAAAAGATAATATGTAGGCTAATAGATCGCGACTTGGTTGCCTAGTCATATCTTGACCCCATGACATTTAATTTGAAAAAAATTATTTTTTTTTTGTCAGGCGAAATCGAAATTTTGTCTTTAAACGTATATGGCAGCATCATAATTTTAGTCTTGATGAGAAAAAAACACGTTTCCTTTGAAAATGTAAATTTTCAGCTGTATTGCTCCTAGCGTCCTTATTTTTTGTTGTAGAGCAAAAAATAAAATAGCGACTTGTGGCTTATTAAATTATCTACACATTCGTTCGGTTATAGTTTTTTGCCGTAGGAGCCATCGTTTAGGAGTTATGGACGTTTTAGGCAAAAAAGTGCAAGACACCACCATCTTAAAAGGACCACCGGGCCCAAACCATGAGTCACAGTAAAATTTGGAATGCGGCAAAACATTCCTCACATTATGTAGTTTTCTTTTGGGAGTTTTTATTTTTCTCACGGATTCCGAGTTACGGGCGAAAAATCGTTTTCAGAGATGCGCCATCCAAAGGGAAATTTTCGTCGAAAACCCGACATCTAAATATACTCATATTTTCAAAAATACGATACCGTGACGCCCGTACCATGCCGATACGGAAAGAGGAAGACTTGTAGTTGATCCGCATGGTAAATCGCACTCCGAAATTCGACACGAACGAATAAAAATTGACATTTTTGGCATTTTTTGTTTAACGTTTCTCAATCGCAATTTTGTGTTAGAAGAGCGTCTTCCGCCTATCTCTTTCCATCCCAAAAAAAAAATAATCGGCCTTCTCCTGTTAATAACTAATCAACCATAAAAAATACAACAACGAAAGATAACAGACATAATAGAATTTAATTCTAAATCGACCTGCACCTGTCCCGATCCCGTCAGATATGTTTAAAAAAAGCTTTTGTTAATGCAAATTCGCGCAAAGAGTAGGGGGTATAGACGTGTAGATTTTTTTACTTCAAAATCACGTTAAACAATCAAGCTATCTTTTATTTTTTGCCCTACGACTAGAAATAAGGACACTAGGAGCGATACAACTGGAAATTTACATTTTCCAAGGAAACGTGTTTTTTTCTCATCTCTTGCGAATATCTAGATAAATGTTGGTTCTAGGAAGAAACTGGTAGGAATCTATTAGAAAGATTATAAAATGATGATGAATTTGCGACTAGGCAAACTAGTCGCGATCTATTAGCCTACATGTTATCTTTTATATAAACTATTCTTATCTGAATAACAGATGAGGGTATTAACTTCTTATGCCGGATCTTAGACTAAAATATATATATATATTTTTTTATTGTTGCATTAGTCTATAATACCGATAAATTTATCATTTCCAATTGAAATTAAAATTTTGTCGACATGCCTATTGGCTCTACTGCATTTTAAAGTTACAATTTGTTGATTTAGATCGAAGTGAAGTCGGCAAAAACGTAACTTATGAGTATTTTGTGAGTTTGTATCACCCTTACTATGTGATATAGGACTAAGATCTTAAACTTATTTATTATTTACTGTTGCCCCGAATTATTACGAATCACTTGTACATCTTTATTACAATCTTAGAATTATTCCCTTTAATATAAAAAATAGAGATATATAATAATATGATATGAATGAATGAACCGGTACGGTAGCTCAATCGGTTAAGGCGTATTGAGTGGCGAATATGCTGATCGACTGTCTACCGCGCTCTGGGTTCGACCCCCCAGCCCGGGTATTGACAACACCGTTGGGTGTGGATGTATGTCTGCGTTTTTCCAAATATGTAACCCCCTTCTGCACAGCCTAGGCTTTGGATTTGTGGTGTCTTTATGTTTATGTCTACTATTTGTGGTGTGTTTATGTTTAAAAAAAAAAACTAAAAAAAAAGTATTACATTACCTTAGAATTCGATGCAGCAATTGCAGATAACAGGATTATCGAATATATTATTGGAAAATAATGTACATTTGTGGCTATATCAAAAGATAATCCCGTTATTTTTTTAAATTACTGGCCACGACAGCACATATGGTGTTATACAAAACATGCTATTTAGCGTAGGAAGATATGGCAAAACTGGTTAATAACAATAGTTGTAACTTGTTTTAGGTATCTTGGAAAAATGGAGACCTCTAACCGCAACTTTGGCGGAAACTTTACGAGAACTTCAGAGTGGTAGAGCGGAAGTTTATAACCCAAGAATGTTACTTTCGAGACTGATTAATAAAATGCCTCAGTTTGGAGGTGGGGATCAGCATGATTCCCACGAACTCCTGCGACATCTTCTAGAGGCTGTACGAGAAGAAGACTTGAGAAGATATAAGGCCGTTATTTTGGAAAAGTTAGGTTAGTAATAATCAGAATGCTCCATACCATATTAGAAGTAATTAATTAGAGCTTGTCCAGTTTAGTCTAGAGTTGAATTAATCTCTATTATGAAATTTACTCCATAAAAATCGCTGGTTACTGCCAGTCATAGCTTATATTATGTTATTAAATCATTCTTGACCGATAGAAAATTACACGTAAAAATATACGGTACAATGTCAGAGTCAAGGAGTTCCTCAGGGTTCGGTGCTGGGACTATTAGTATTTTTATTATTTGTCTATGATCTTCCTGCAATTATGCAGGAGGGATTGGTTGTTATGTTTGCCGATGACATCGATGCTGCTCTCAGGTCAAGTAAATAGTATTTTACTTTTATGTCAAAACTGGTGTCATAGTAATACACTATCTTGAATATTAATAAAATTGAATGTGTATACTTCTCTCAACGAACATCGCCTTCGGAAGATCTCGTTAAAGTAATACCTACGGAAAACTTTGCACCAATTGTCAATTGGAACTGTAATAGACCATAGCCTTTGCTGGGAAGACCAAATAAAATATATTTGCCAAAAGATAAACCATGCATACTTCGCATTAAGGCAGTTGAAGGGTATCTTTAATATCATATCATATTATTATGCACTTGCATATTCACACTTATCATATAACATTGTGGCTTGGGGTGCTGTCTCAAGTATAAATCGTGTTTTTATCCTACAGAAAAGGCTCATCAGGTTAATATTTGATATTGCGCCAAGGGATTCCTTATTTCAAAAATAATAAGATCTTAACCATTCACAGCATATACATATTAAACACCATTAAATTTGTCAAAAAGAATATAAATATGTTCGAAACAAATTCAGACAATCACTCATACAATACTAGACACCTATTATGTAATGTTTTGAATAAGAGAAAATTATGAGAATTAACTTAAATTGTTCGTACTCGGTTGCACGTTTCCTACCTTTATTGGCTGGATGTCAGGAGCCTGGTTTTGTCGTCTATCGGGCAGGATTCGGCAGCGCAGCGGACTGTAGACTTTATTGCACAAGTCGAACAATTGTTTATCGTTTGAGTTAAATCACACACAATCGAGGATGCGTACAATTATAAAGATATTTCGAGAAAATTAGAGAAAATTTGCTACAGTTGTAGCGCGTTCGCAATCAAAATCGAACTACTGTTCTTGTACCACTCCGGTATATTTCCTCAATAGCCGAGCAGCAGGTTTTTGTGAAACCGAGTAAATCACGCGGGCAAGTGAACAAAAATTTAATTTAAATCCATTTTATGGCAAAGGAAAAAGGAATTTATTTAATTTAAATAATTTACTAAATTAAACTTAAAATTAAAAGAAAAATCGGAGAATACTGAACATTCCGCCGACCTTTAAAAATATTTTTAAATAGAGTGTAAGTTAGGCAGGGGGCAAAGCTTTACCAGTGGCCTTTTGAAAATTCCCTGCGAGGTTCTAACTGATGCTACTCGTGTTACACCATCTTTACCAGGATATGTGTCAATAATACGACCTAAGTTCCAACGCAATGGCGGTAAAATATCATTTTTTATGAGTACCATGGTGTCTGGTGCGACAGGAGTTGATGGATCTGTCCATTTGCCTCGCTGCTGCAGAGTGTGTAAATATTCTTTCTGCCAGCGAGTCCAAAAGTCCTGGTGAAGGCGTTGTAACAATTGCCATCGTGTCAGCCGATTGATCTTTACATTGCTGAGATCAGGGTCTGGTAATGCGGTTAAAGGTTCCAGTGTCAAAAAATGACCTGGTGTGAGTACCGTCAAATCGTTAGGGTCAGAACTTAACGGAGAGAGAGGACGAGAGTTCAGTACGGCTTCAATTTGAGTTAAGACAGTATAAAATTCTTCGTAAGTAAGTATTTGTTCACCTATGACACGCGATATATGTGTTTTTACTGACTTTATACCCGCCTCCCATAGACCTCCAAAATGGGGTGAGGAAGGGGGGTTAAACGACCATTTAATGGCCTCTTGTTTGGCAACATTTTCAAAAATTTGTGAGAGATACTTATTTGCGCCAACAAAATTTGTGCCACAGTCACTGAATATGTGTGAGCATCTCCCGCGCCGAGCTATAAAACGACGTAACGCTGCTAAGAATGCTTCCGAAGAGAGATCAGACGCAAGTTCTAGATGCAACGCCTTTGTAGTAAAACAAACAAACAGACATATGTACGCCTTGTATGTTTTAGCTCCCCTAGTTTTGCCTAATTTAATAGTGAAACCACCGCCATAATCAACCCCCACTACCGAAAAGGCCTTCACTTGAGAAACGCGTTGTAGTGGTAAATTTCCCATAGGTGGTTGACAAGGTCTAGGGTTGAGACGCCAGCATTTAAGACAATTAGATATTACTCGACGGATGGCCCGTTTAGGAGATAATATCCAGAAGTTTTGAGTCAAGAGAAATTGAAGTGTTTGAACTCCGGGGTGCAAGTGAGTTGTGTGAGTGTCCTCTATTATAAGTTCAGTCAGTCGACTACACCGAGGTAATAAAATGGGGTGTTTTTGATCATAGGGTAGATTGGAATTATGTAATCGACCGCCGACCCTGAGAACACCATCTGTGTCTATAAAAGGATTCAATTTTTTGAGAGATTTTGAGATGGGAATATTTCTTTGAAGATGAGAAATTTCTTGGGCAAAAGAGGTGTGCTGCACACGCTTAATTAAGAGTATTAAAGCTTGGTGCAGCTCAAAATTAGTAAAATGTTGAGTTTTTTTTATATCATTTTTAGAATTAAAAATGAAACGTAAAATATAAGCTACAATGCGTTTTATTTTTGCGAGAGATGAGTATTTATCGAGAAGAGAGTCGAGCGCGTCTAGAGAAACAAATGTGGTAAGCGTGAGTTTTGCTTCCTCTGAAATTATTTCAGGAGAAGAATATTCAATAATATGTGAGGGCCATTTTTTTGGCGAGGAACAAAGAAATGAGGGGCCTGTCCACCATTGAGGATGGTTTATTAAATCAGAGGGTAAGAGACCTCGAGATGCACAGTCTGCGGGATTTTCCGCTGAGGGCACATGGTGCCAAATAGAGGGGGAAGTTTTTTCTTGTATGTGGGAGACCCGGTTGCCCACAAAAGTTTTCCACTTATGTGGTTCTGATTTTATCCAGGAGAGAGTTATAGTCGAGTCAGACCACGCATACAATTTGTCAAATTTAATTTTCTCGCGGTATGTGTTTAAAACGAACGAAAATAAATCAGATAGTAAGACGGCAGCACATAATTCTAAACGCGGAAGAGATATTTTTTTTAGTGGTGCTACTTTAGATTTAGCGCAAACAAAAAAGGTCTGAATATTACCATTATTTCCGCAAACACGAATATAAATAACACTGCTAAAGCCTTTCTCGGAGCTATCACAAAATCCGTGTAGCTCGCAGTGGCTAAATTCACTAGTGATTAAACGCCGAGGTAAACTAAAGTTTGAAAATTGTGAAAGCTCGGTTTTATATTGTTCCCAACGAGAAATAACATCGTTTGGAGGTATAGCATCCCATGAGAGACCTAGTAACCAGAGCTGTTGAATTAAAAGTTTGGCAAAAAATGTGAGTGGACATAAAAATCCTAGTGGGTCATATATACGAGCGAGTTCGGATAAGATCGTACGTTTAGAACAAGTACGTTCTAGAGGTTTTACTGAATAAGTAAAAGAATCAGACGAGGGTTGCCATTGTAGGCCGAGAATTTTTATTACGTCATCTTCCTTATAATCAAACGACTGTGAATGATTTTGTAAATGAGAAGGAGGGAAATGAGATAACAGCTTTGGGTCGTTACTAGCCCATTTTCTTAATTCAAAGCCACCCTTATGTAATAAATTAATAAGTTCACCTTGTAAGGTGAGTGCATTATCAAAGGAGTTGCTCCCTGTGAGTATGTCATCGACATAAGTATCTGAGGTTAAAACCTTGGAGGCCATGGGAAAACCTTTACCTTCATCTTGAGATAATTGTATGAGGGTACGAAGGGCTAGATAAGGTGCGGAAGAAACCCCAAAACTTACTGTATTTAACTGAAAGTCGCATACAGGGTCATCCGCAGAAAATCTCCACAAAATGCGTTGAAAATTTCTATATTCAGCGGTAACTAAAATCTGCCTATACATTTGCTTAATATCGGCTATGAAAACGTGAGAATGTAAACGAAAATTAAGTAAAATTGTGACAATGTTTTGCTGAAGCTTAGGCCCAATTAAAAGAGAATCATTAAGAGAAGGAAAACCTGGAACTTTAGCCGACGCATCGAAAACAACTCTTAACTTTGTGGTAGTACTTTCAGGTTTAATTACGCAATGATGAGGGATATAGTATTTATTTTTAATATGTTCATTATTAACAGGTGACATGTGGTTACTGTCAAGATAATCTCGCATAAAATCTGAATAATTTTTATAAAGTTCGGGGTTGTTAAGTAATCTGCGTTCTAAAACTAGAAAACGACGTAAAGCTAAGGAGCGCGTATCACCGAAAGATACAATACAATCACGAAATGGGAGAGAAACTATATAACGCCCTGTATTATTTCGAGTATATGTTTCAGAGTAAATTTTTTCACAACTTTGATCATCGAGAGAATATTTCGGAGCTGGTGGAATTTCTTCCAGTTCCCAAAATTTTTTAAGAGTGTTTTCTAGAGACGATGTTTCAGAGGAACAGAAAAATGTGTTAATTTGAGGTAGATTTGTATATTTTACCGAGCCCATTAAAATCCATCCAAAAATGGTTGAAATGGCTGTCGGTTCGTTACTATTACCTGAAAGGTTACCCTTTTCTAAAATCTGAGAAAAAACATCAGCACCTAATAACATGTCAATATTACCGGGTGTATCAAAAAATGGATCAGCCAATTTTAAATTAGATATATGAGACCATGAGTGATTAATATGTATGTTGGGCATGTCTGCACATATTTTAGGCAAAACAATAGCGTCAATAGTAAAGGTAGGATGAACTTTATCTTTGGGGCGTATTGTGCACGTGATTCCTCCTAAGTTAGTCAAAGTTTCTGTTTGTCCAATTCCACGTACATTTACAGGCAAATTATAGCGAGATAAACCTAATTTATTTACACATTTCTTAGTGATAAAATTTGCTTGTGAACCGCAATCTAACAAAACACGAATAGTTTGATAATTGTTACGAGTATCTAATATTTCAATAAGAGCTGTAGCAAGAAGGACACCTGTCGTATTAGGCACAACACCAATGAGAGCATTTGCAGATTGTGACGTAGATGGAGCATTCAACGCAATCTGATTGTTTGAAAAATCAGTTGTATTTGAGTTATGAGTTTCTGAAGATGGTTTTAATTCAGAGGACGAAACTTCGTCCCCAAAATGTAATAGAGTATGATGTCTCTGTCTGCAAATACGACAAGCTCCGGTAGACGCGCAATTTTTAGAGGAATGCTTGGTACCTAAACAATTTACACACCAGTTTTTTCGTTTTATTAGATCAAAACGTTCTCTAGGTAATTTGCTATTAAATGCAGGGCAAGTATATATAAAATGTTCGGATTTACAGAGGCTACAAGATATTTTATTAGAATTTACCATAAAAGATGAGGTGCGATTTTTTGTTGAGTTAAAATTAGAGCGTGTTTGTATTTTATTTATTTCCGATCTTTTACCTTTCGGTTGAGATGAAGCGTTGATGGCTTCGAGAGCGTTACATTGTTTTAATACAAACGTTTTTAGAGATTCAAAAGTAGGTATAACATTGTTATCTGAATTTTGTTCCATTTCAAAACGAGTGACAGTGTCTGTGTCCAAACATTTGAGAAACATAAAAAATAATAAAAAGTCCCACTTGTCTACAGGAAACCTCATATTTGCCAGAGCAGCAAGATTTTCAGTAAATATGTCCAAGAGTTTTCTTAGGTAGTAAGGGTTCATTTGTTTATCTACTAAGTTTGGAGCGTTGAATATTTCTTGGAGATATGATGACGCAATCAAACGTTTATTATCGTAACGTTTGACAAGAGTTTCATATGCAATATTATAATTATCTGCGGTCATAGGTGTACATTGCACAAGGGTCAAAGGAGGACCTTGTAATGAGTTAGTTAAGTGCGTGAATTTTTCAATATTTGAGAGATTTGGATTATTATGAACCAGTGAGTTAAATACGTCTATAAAAGTTTTAAAATGTTTATAGTCACCCAAGAACTTTGGTACTTCTATTTTAGGCAATTTAATATTTCGTTGAGATATTATTGAGTCATCCTTTCTAACATCACTTGGATCCCCAAATAGGCCAATATGAATGCTTTGTGTTGTAGCACAATCATCTTCAAAAGAAGCCCTAATTTTTTCTTGAGCGGCTAAATCAGCTCCTTCCTGAAGGGCGAGTAACGCTATTAAATTACTATGGTTTACCTGAAACTCTTCATAGACCGAATCAAATCGTTTGAAAAATATTTTGAAAATGGATTGATGTCTTTCGTCCTCTCGCGCGAGTTCTGCTTTACCCTGTATTTCTTTTAATTTATTGTAGTTCATATCGCGAAGTGCAATATATTGCTTAATTTTATTAGCGCTAGCCATGGCAAAGGTTGTATGGTTAAATGAAAATATTAATTATTAGAAAAAATATTAATGAACAATAATTAAGTAAATAAACTACAAAATTCAATTTTAGAGAAATAAATAAACGTATTATTTTATGAAAGTCAGAGCAATATACACAATCAGCTGAGCAATGGTATGCGAACAAAAAGAATTATCGGTGCGTAGGTTTACAACTGCCGCAAAAAGCGGTTTAATTCTTTAAATGTGATAAGAGATTATAGTTGCCATAAAATAACTTTAAATTAAATAAGAGAATATAAGAGAATCCTTGGCTCGTAAGGTACCAAATGTAATGTTTTGAATAAGAGAAAATTATGAGAATTAACTTAAATTGTTCGTACTCGGTTGCACGTTTCCTACCTTTATTGGCTGGATGTCAGGAGCCTGGTTTTGTCGTCTATCGGGCAGGATTCGGCAGCGCAGCGGACTGTAGACTTTATTGCACAAGTCGAACAATTGTTTATCGTTTGAGTTAAATCACACACAATCGAGGATGCGTACAATTATAAAGATATTTCGAGAAAATTAGAGAAAATTTGCTACAGTTGTAGCGCGTTCGCAATCAAAATCGAACTACTGTTCTTGTACCACTCCGGTATATTTCCTCAATAGCCGAGCAGCAGGTTTTTGTGAAACCGAGTAAATCACGCGGGCAAGTGAACAAAAATTTAATTTAAATCCATTTTATGGCAAAGGAAAAAGGAATTTATTTAATTTAAATAATTTACTAAATTAAACTTAAAATTAAAAGAAAAATCGGAGAATACTGAACATATTAAAAAGTAAAAATCATAATACAACTTTATACCGTGCGTGTAATTTCCCATTAGGCATGTACATTCACGTAGCGCGAGAGATTTGACAACACCGGCAGCCGTAAATTCGTCCGCCGGTGGAGCATTCCAGCTTTGTTATTTCATTTCAGCCAGCTGGCACGCGCGATGTTGTAATTCTTCTCCCCATGCCTAGCCCGCGACTACACACACGGTATAAAAGATCTCCATACCATGCAGGTATTAAAGTGTATAATAAGTTACCACCAGAAATCTGCAAATAAATTCAATTTTTGTCTGAAAAATTTTCTTGCTAACGGTTTCTATTCAATTGATGAGTACCTAAACTATGAGCCACAGTGATATTGCAAAATTTTGAACATTATCTGTGATGATTCTAGATGAAGTTTTTTTTACCAGTTTGTGATTATATGTTTATTTTATTCAATGTGTACTATTGTTATTATACTCTTCGCAAAAACGAAGAGTATATTGTATTTGATCGGCACATTTCTAAAATCGTAAATATCGCTCGTAGAGAAAAAATTTTCATATCATTGTGTTAGTGAACGAATTCTGAACAACTTTCAAAATGTCCGTCACGTTTCTTGTAAGCACGATAACTTGAGAAAGAAAAGTCCGATTGTATTGAAATTTAGAAAGTAAGTTAGTGTTAGCTAGAGGAAGAACCCTATTGTTTTTGAAGAAAATCGATCGGTAAATAAAAAAGTTATTAATCATTTAATTTAAAAAAAAATATTCTCTTAATTTTTTTCGCTTGTGTTAAAATGGAAATCTTGCGAAATATTATTTCCATAATATATTTTTTTTGTTTATGAATTTTACTAATATATATTTCATAGAAGTACGAGTTGAATATGTATGATTGTCGAAAGATATAGATATATCACAGACAATCAATTTTCGTAGCAATTTATGGTGGCGCAGCGGCTAAAGCTTTGCGTTGCAATCCAAAGGTCCCGTGTTCGAATCCCACACAGGTTGGATATTTTTTAATTTTTTTTTCATATAATTTTGTTCACAACAAAGATGGTATCACAAAATTTAGGATGTCCAAAAACTAACATTATTTACAAGAAAACTGCGAAGAGTATCCTATAGAATGTGTAACAATTATATATAAAAAGCTGAGTAAATTGGCGAAGAGTATGTTTTTAGCTTGTTTTATTCTAAAGTTACCTGTAAATTCTCTTTAAATTGGTAGGATTTCTTACTCTCTCGAAAATATGTTTCTCCTTTCAAACAGCTGAACTTATATTTTAATTCTTTGATAGAAACCAAAGGTTAGTGTTTGTAGGATTCAAAAATGAAGGCATCATCTATATATTAAAAAAAATGCTAGTGATAACAATAATAAATGGGTTACTCCTGAAATAATAGCACGAAAAACCGAACTTAAAAATATGCTTTGGTTACTTAAAAATACAGGAGATAATCAGTTAAAAAATAATTATTGTCAAAAGAAAAAAGAATATAAGTCTCTTATAATACATACTAAAAAAACCCATTTTCAAAATAAATTAAGTAAAGACGAAACTATAAAACAGAAGCAAATATGGAAATTAATTAATGATAAAACTGGTAAGAGAAAAGAAAACTTACCAATCAATTTAAACATAAATGGGCTACATATCACTAGGGAAGATGAGGTAACTTCAGAATTTGCGAAATATTTTGCTAATGTTGCCAAAAATGCTGTGTCAAGTTGTACTACCGGGTTTGCACCTGTTAACACATCAACAGAGAAACACCCACATTACCATCACGTGCAATCATTTGCATTTTATCCAGTACATGCTCAAGAAGTAATAGATGTTATAAAAAATTTAAAAAACACGACATCAATGGGCGAGGACTGTATCTCAACAAAAATATTAAAAAACATATCCGAAATTATTGCGGAACCCTTAGCACATATCATAAACACCTCTGTGGAATTTGGCCAATTTCCTGACGTCCTTAAAATAGGTAAAGTAATACCTATACTAAAAAGTAATAGTAATGAATCAATAGACAATTATAGGCCTATCACTATCTTAGCAGTCATAAGTAAAGTCATTGAGAAAATTATGTATAATAGACTCATGGACTATTTAAATAAATACAGTATGCTATCTGACAATCAACATGGATTCAGAATTGGTAGATCCACGGAAAGTGCTGCATACAAATTTGTTAATCATATTTACTTTAACTTAGACAAAGGACAATATGTTGGTGCAGTATTTTTCGATTTATCCAAAGCCTTTGATTGTTTAGATTTAAGTCTTGCAAAGGAAAAACTGGAATGTTTTGGCCTTAGAGGAAATGTCTTAAACTGGCTAATGTCTTACCTCCACAGTCAGAAAATGTACGTTAGTATTAATAATACTGCATCAGATTCTCATGATATTGACCTCGGAGTTCCGCAGGGATCAGTCTTAGGTCCGTTGATATTTTTATTATATATCAATGACCTACCACTTGAAATTAGCTCTGACTGTGTCGTTCTCTTTGCCGATGACACATCAATAGCTGTTTCTGCCCATACTCATGAAGAACTTCAAGATAACCTAAATATTATATCCAGCCAATTTACGAATTAGTGCAATAAAAATAAGCTTCTGGTAAATGCAAATAAAACAGTATCTATGCACTTTTATAATAAAAGAATTACTGCACCAAATACAGTAATTGTAAATGGAGCATTGATCGACAGTGTTGACAGTGTAAAATTTCTTGGTGTACATGTTGATGCAAATATGAGATGGCAGACACACATAAATGCCATAAGTAAAAAAATTAATAGCGGTTACTATGCAATACTGCAGCTTAAGTCTTCCCTGCAAAATAACCAATTAATTAACGTCTACTATGCATTAATATATTCAGCCATACAGTATAATATAGCACTTTGGGGAAACTGTAGTGGCGCAGAAAGAATTCTCATATTGCAAAAACGAGTACTAAGATTAATTTTTGATCTGGATCAAAGAGAATCGTGTAGGCCACACTTTAAAAAAAATAAAATATTAACTGTATACTGTGTATATATATTAAAATGTATAAATTGCATAAAGACAAACCTACAATCTTATCAACAGATTGGAAACTTTCATGATTATCCAACTCGAAAAGGCAATGATTTGAGATCTACTGTTCATTCTACAACTTTGTATGAAAATTCACCCAATCATTGTGGTATAGTCTTATATAATAAATTACCAGACGCAATAAAAAATATTGGATCAGTAGAGAAGTTTAAAGGGAAATTAAAGGAGTTTTTAATCTCAAAAACATATTATTCAGTGAGAGAATATATGGAGGATAACTGTTAGGCAGTAACGGTTACCACAAACTAAATATATATTTTATTTTCATATTGCAATAATATGTATATAAATATGTCCTTAACTCTGTCTTCTTTAAGGTACTTAGACTGTTTTTATTATTTTTTTTTATGTGTTTAGACTATGTAAATACTATTGTATTTACTGTTATTATATGTTAAATGTACTATAGTGTCGTTATTTAATTCAGTATTTGCCTATTTACTTATTATTACTTTATATATTTACTTTATTTATATTTATTCTACCTGACTTACCAAATGTACTTAAATGTATCTAAATTGGTTAATAAACTTATTATTATTATTATTATTGGGGTGTACCTGATTCATAATTTATTCTAATAGTACTTAGAACTATGCAAATGTAGATTCTGTGACATTGAATTCTCAGTTGCGTAAACTATTAGAGAGTGCTTGAACTAATGTATTCTAATATATTTGTGACAGTGGGTGCGTTAAGGAATACAACAGCTGAGAATAATCACTCGACCTGATTATTTTGTTATTGCAATTCATTGTTGTGAGTTCACTAAGAGGTGTAAAGCAAGTTGCCAAATATCACTACAATTGAAGTTATGTCAAAGAAAACTGTTATGTTACATAGGAGATCCTTCTGCTAAAACGTTTAAATAAATTAGTTTTTCGTGCATACAACTGTGATTGTTCCATTTATTTTGAAATATTTTTTGGAAGTCGTAATTGATCTGTTTGTTGAAATAATGTGAGGTTAAGTTTCACCGTTGACTAAATCAGCGTACATTTTTCCGCTAACTAAAACCCACAACAGTTGACTGTTAGCACATTTTCAGTATTGTCGTTTAGTGAACTGCTGCTCACAATCGTTGTATTCCCTAAACGTAACTAATGGGTCATTTAGTCAGATCGAATTTTCAATAAATTTGTTCATTCAACGGATAATTTATTTATACGTTTATTTAATTTTTATAGAAAAACCCTATTACAAAGTGTATAAATAAATCATAATACAAACATAGGTATTAAACTTTAAATAAAAATTCACCTCCATACCCGCCAGAAATAGACTCCAGGCTTGACCAGAAAGAGCAAGTAAATAATCTAGCGAATGGGATATCACGTTATAGTTATGCATTAATGGTAAGATTTTGCAGAGTGAGAGGGAAATGTGCGTTTGTTTTCGATTTATTATAAATATTTAAAAAAACCAAACATAGTATAATCTTTAAAACTTTTAGATACTCGCTACTGTTCTAACGAATACAACCATATTATTTTTTTATTGTAAACTTCTGTTGTACTTGAATATCGTAGTTTGTAAATGAAAATAGTTCCTAATTTCATTATTATAAGTATGGCATTTAACTGTATACAAAATTTATGATAAAAACTACATGGTTGTATTCCTTAGAGCAATGGGAAGTACCTGAAACTATATGATTTATGATTTTTTAAATATTTATAATAATCCGAAAATAAACGCATATTTTCCTCTCACTCAGCAGAAACCTATCCTTAAAGATACTGTTTGACAGAATTAGTGTTTTTCTATTTATTTAAATGTCTTTTGACATGCGTGAACATTTTGTAATATATTAGCATGAATAAACTGAATTGAATTGAATAGCTCTCTTTTGCAATCTTTTGCACAAGTTTGACAGTATGTGCAGAGCCGCTCCACAGTAAGATTTCATAGCACATTATGCTATGAAAGAGTCCATGGTATGCAGTCAAAATATTATTTTGAACGATTTGATTTTTAAGTTTTCTCAGCAGATATATTCTACTGGAAAATTTTTTGGACATGCAGTTTATGTGGCTTTCCCATATCAGTTTGCTATCTAAAGTGATACCTAAGCACTTAAATGGATTATTATTGTAAATACAAATTCATGTGTTTAGATAAAATATTATTTTTTTGTTAAGTTTAGACTTAGTTTTACAATAGAGAGGTATTGCTTGGCTTCTTATGCATAAGAACCACGAGGTACTTTCCAGGCTAGGATACGTCAACCCCTATCGAGCTATTTTCACTACAAGATGGTTTTATTCGTGTATTTTATGAGGTAGGGTTTCATGCAGCCACTGCCTAGTCTAAACTCTTTTTGTCAATACATCATACTCAACGTCCACGTCAGAATATGTGGTATTGTAGAAGAAATCACTACCGAGCGTCGATTTGACGCGACACCAATTTATTTTTAGAAGGGCGCCAGCCGCATTCTGCCTCTTCTATTCCCAAGCGGTTCAAGATAAGATATAACTCGATAGACAAGTAATCAGAATAGGTCAAGGCTGCACTACCTCAGATCATTAACGACGCTCTCTCTGTTTATTTACTGGTAATAATGGGTTTTATGCCTAGGAAGTTTTGTAATTTTTGCATTAAAAAAATCCCTATCAGAGATTTCTCTCTGACGGGACTAAAATTTGACGTAATTTTTATTTGTTTACGCAGTAATAATGAGTTTAACACCTAAGGATTTTTGCGATTTTTGCATTAAAAAAATCCCTATTGGAGATTTCTCTTTAACGGGATTAATATTTTACGTGATTTCTATTTGTTTACCTACTAATAAAGAATTCTAAACTTTATGATTTCTGAAAAAAAATCCCTATCGAGCTCCCGTAAGGCGACCAGAACACTGAGTATCAGACTTGCGGAGTCATGAGACCAATTAACTCAGTTGTTTCGGTCTTCCAAACGGAAACTTAAGGTATTAAGACTAGCAACAAATCCTGATATCAATAAAATGCAATTAGTTCAAAGCATACCATTTATTTAAGAGGTTTAAAACAAGTACAGTCCATGGTCATTGTCTTTGGTGGAGGAATAAAGAAGTTAAAAATAATTTCGTAAAAGTGTATGGTTTATTTTTCCTTGGTCAAAAATTATACTTTTATTTTTGTTCATTTTTCCATGACCATATATACCATATACTTTCACTCTCATATCCTGAACCAAAACATATTTTCCTGTTTCTAATTTTCACCCGGTTGTGCCTAATGTCTTAACGAACTCATAACGGTCCTTTTGGGCTAGTTTATGGCTATGAAGCCTTTTAGACTTGCATGCTATGATCGGAAATTCCCTTAAATGAATTTTTTACTTAAGTCGAATTGTTATTTTGACTTCGACTTAGGTCGACTCTGGGAGGTTCTACAACAATATCACCTGCGACCGGATGCAGTGTTTTTTACCGTAAACTCTGATTTCATATGGCGCAAAAACGCTGTAGCAAAAAAAAGTGTTAATTCAATTGTAGATCGCCAACTTTTGCAAATGTCTAAGAAACTCTGTTTTTTTATTTGTCTAACTGGTTTTTGTCGCTACATAGAAATTTGATACGTTTATCTTTTGATGTAAAGTTGGAGTAAAAATGGGTGTATATATTTAAGAACCATGAGGTACCTTCCGGGCTAGGATATAGCAACTCCATGTTTTTATGGGGACATTTGTGTCATGCAGATAGGATTTTTAAATTACAAGGATGTGATTTCTGGTTTAGGTAAGACGTCAGAAATTTGTAGAATTGAATATATTAACAATGCCATGTCGATACATTTGTGAATGTTTGATATTTGCATACAATGATCAAGATAGATATTTAAAATACAATTACTATCATGAACACAATACTAGACTAAACAATAATATCCACTTAGAATATCATAGATTGAAATGATTAGCCTCAAATTACTACAGTCCCTTATTTTTTAATAAGCTTCCACATAAAACTACAACCGATGGAAAAATATAAATGAGATACAAAAAAGATGTTGTCACAAGCATAGGCGTAATTCGGGGTGGGCAAGGGTAGGCAACTGCCCACCCAATATTTTGAAAGAGCATTATATTGTTTAAGGCAAATCTGGCGAATTCCGAAGTTCTGCCGGAAAAAATAATAAGTATGACAATTACGCCAATCAAGTCAAAAGTTTTCAGCAGAGGCGGATTTCCTTTCTGTGGTTTAACTTTTTGCAGCACTCGCTTTCCCTCTGTCATTTGGATTTATAGGGTTATCGTTTAAGCTTTGCTTCCAGCTATTGGGTTATCTGTGAAAAATCCCTGCCTACCCAATAAAAATGCTGAAATTACGCCAATGGTCATAAGCTTTTTATAATGTACAAGAATTATTATTATACCGAAATAACCCATTTTAATGTGTTTTTTATTTTATATGTATATGTAAGTCTGTATTGTATTCTTATTAATCTAAACTAAGATATAGAATAGAATAGAATAGAATAGAAAAATGTTTATTGTGTAAAATATATATGTATAAAAGAATACAACATACAAACACAAATGGTGGTGTTCGTAAAGACGTTCTTCCACACCACCTTACAAAAAACAAATTAACAAGCAGTTTAATAGAATACAAAAAGTCCACAAATTTGACGGCACCTTAGTATATAACACAATTTTTAGAACAACCTTAATATATATTAATTAATCACAATTCCTGCTCTTGTAAAAGCTGCCTTTTATAATGTATTTTAAAGTTTTTAATTGATCTACCTTGTATTGTATCAAAATATATCGAGTTGTTTAACATCTCCACTGCTAAATAGGCGAAACAATTTTCAAACTTTGCTGTTTTGTGTTGTGGTATTGTATATCTCACTAGTTCCCTAAGCTGTAGGTTATGTATTTGTCTCCTAGATATTAGGTAATTATATAGATATTTAGGTTCCCCGCCAGACAAGATTTGAAATAGGTAAACTCCAAACATTAATCTGTGTCGATACTCCACTTTTAAGATACCTCTATTTATGTAGAGGGGGGTGATATGATCATATTTCCCGATATTGAAAGCAAATCGCAAACAAGAATTTTGAGCTAGCTGCAACTTATTTCTGTACTCTAGTGTAAGGAAACTATAATAAACAGTGATACAATAATCAAATTGAGTAAACACCAGACATTCAACTAACTTAAATTTAGTTTTCTCATCTAATATAAATTTAAACTTATATAGTGATTTTAGCTTCATGTATAGACCTCTTAATTTATTATTTACATGAATCTCAAATTTAAGTTCCGCATCAATAGCTACGCCCAGATCTTTCGCCCATTCCTTTTGGGGTACCTCTACATCTTTGATATTGATAGTTGTGAAATTATATTGGTGAAATTTACTAATTAAATGTTTTGTTCCTAAGATCAGAAAGCAACTCTTATTCTCATTTAATATAAGGCCATGGTCCTTTGACCAATCAGCTATCCTGTCTAGATCTAAATTTACTTTATGTAATGCCGAACTTGCATCACGAGGATCAAATGATTTAAGCAGTTGTGTGTCATCTGCGTATAGATGAATATTACAATATTTAATAACCTCGGTTAAATTTGCGGTGTATATGCTAAATAGAATAGGTCCTAAGATGCTGCCTTGGGCGACACCATGTTTTATGTTTGCTGGATTTGATCTAATGCCATCTATTTCTACTACTTGCGTTCTACCCTTTAAATAATTTCTAAACCACTGACATGCCAACTCCGAGAGGCCATAGTACCGTAATTTATTAATTAGTAACTCCTGGTTCAATAGGTCAAATGCTTTACTATAGTCTAGTAAAACTAAGCAAGATACTTTTGATTCATCAATACCTTGAGTTATATCTGTTGTTACTTTATGCATTGCTGTGGTGGTGGTGGAATTAGCTCTGAACCCTGATTGCACATTTGGTAGTATGCTATTTGTATTGACAAATTCTAAGAACATTTCACGCACTAAAACTTCACACATTTTGGAAAATATGGGTAGGATGTTAATTGGTCGCAGGTCATTGAGCGTTTGTGCATTTGAGGTTTTAGGAATCGGCTTTACTATCGAAATTTTCCAGATATTTGGGTATTCCCCATACTCTAGTGACAGATTTATTATGTCTTTTATCACATTCTCAATATATGACATACTCCATTCAATCATTGCATAGCTGATATTATCGTTATCCATAGCTTTCGACTTTAGCTTTTTAAAAGCTTTCCGTATATCCTCCGCTGACATCGGTCTAAATGTGAACTCGATATTTGGGTTAAATCTAGCAGTTTCATAATAGTTTAACACGGCCTCTTCAATTGGTGTAGCCATATGGCTTACACTATTGAAATGTTCATTTATTTGGTTAACATTTTTTAACTGACTTGGTATTTCTTCATTAATTTTAGTATTTATACCCCACTGTTTGAATTTAGCCCACAACGTTTTTGCATCCTTGTTATTTTTTTTAATTTCGAGCTTCGTGTAAGTTTCTTTCTCAGTTTTAATGGCAAACGACAAATAATTTTTCAAATCAAGATATAGATTTTTATCAACTGGATTATGAGTTCTCTTAAATTTATTAAAAGCTTTCTTTTTTAACTTTATAATTTCTTTGATGGTATCAGTTATGTAAGGCTTATATGGGCGTTTCAGTATTACGTTCTTCACAGGGGCGTGTGTATAAAATATATCAATTAGTATCCCATTTAACTTTTCAATCCTAGCGTTAATGTCTTGTGTTTCCGACAGAAGTTACCAATTTATTTGCTGCATGTTTTAAACTTCTTTTGATGTGCTCATTCAGCAAAGGACTATTTTTTTTACTTAATAATCTATGTATAAATAGCATCGATAAATTTACTTTAGTAGATGTAGCACAAATGTATGAACAGACAGACAGGGGAAATTGAAATACCTTGATTTTCGCAATTTACATATTCTAATCCAAAGAAATTTCGAAGAGTGATTTTTTCACGAATATCCTTCGATATGCGAGGAAAGTAAAAAGATATTTCTCTAAAATTTTGTGATTGGTTATACAATTGTTCTTTTATTTCAGAACATGTCCATTATGTCTGTATATCTCCCCCTAAAATTTGTATAAAATTTTAATTAATAAAAGTGGCAAAATAAATGTTGGAATCTACGAACATTAAAATGATCCTCACGGCAGTATTTTAATCCTAAAGGACCCCCCCACAAACCTTATGGAAATTGGCTCTCAGTCGAATTTTCTGAAATCTGGATATGTTGTAGTTTTTGCTTTTCTGAGCCAAAGATCTCATGGGCACAAGTCTCGGCTATGACTGCTTTTCAAGTTATGAGGGCTTGAACGTCACAATAATCGGCGGAGTGAAGATAGCAATCTTTTTCTTTCTTCTGTGGTCTATAAATTAGTTTGAGTGGAAAAATAGCTTTAAACATATATTTCAAGAAAACAGAACAAAACCCGATATAGGTAGGGGCTGAGGGGGTACCAATCCACAAAAATAAAATATTATATTGTAACTTTTTTAATATCGTTTGTGCATTAACCATTTTCGGTGGAATAATAGCTATATAGATACATTTCAAGAAAACAACAAAATTTGATATAGGCAGGGGCTGGCGGGGTAGCAATCCATAAAAAGAAAATGTTATTTCGTAACTTTTTAATATCGTTTGTGCATTAACCATTTTCAGGTGGAAAAATAGCTTCATACATATATTTCAAGAAATCAGAACAACATCCGATATAGGTAGGGGCTAACGGGGTAGCAATCCATACAAAGTCAAATATTATTTTGTAACTTTTCAAATATTGTTTGTGCATTAACCCTCTTCACTGCAAAAATTGCTGTTTACATATACTTCAAGAAAACAAAACAAAATCTGATGTAGGTAAGGGCTGACGGGGTAGCAATTAACAAAAAGTCAAATAATACAATTTTGTAACTTTTCTAATATTGTTTGTGCATTAACCATTTTCTGTGAAAAATTAGCTATACTTCAAGAAAACACAATAAAATTTGATATAGGCAGGGGCTGAAAAATAAAATATCATTTCGTAACTTTTTTAATATCGTTTGTGCATTAACCATTTTCGGTGGAGTAATAGCTATCCATATAGATATATTTCAAAAAACAGAAGAAAATCCGATATAGATAAGGGCTGACAGGGTATGCACCTATACTTCAAAGAAAAGACAACAAAATTCGATATACGTAGCAATCCACCAAAATAAAATGTTATTTTGTAACTTTTTTAATATCGTTAGTGCTTTAATCATTTTCGGTGGAACAAGAAAATAGAACAAAATTCGATATAGGTACATAGCTATTATTCCACCAAAAATGGTTAATGCAAAAACGATATTAAAAAAGATACAAAATAATATTTTATTTTTGTGGATTGCTACCTCATCAGCCCCTACCTATATCGAATTTTGTTGTGTTTTCTTGAAGTATAAGTACACATCTATTATTACACCGAAAATGCACAAATGATATTAAAAAAGTTACAAAATAATATTTTATTTTTGTGGATTGCCCCTACCTATATCGGATTTTGTTCTATTTTCTTGAAATATATGTATAAAGCTATTTATTATTCCACTAAAAACAAAAATATGGTGGATTGCCAAAAAGATTATCTTCACTCCTCTGCTTATTGTGACGTTCAAGCCCTCATAACTTGAAAAGCGGTCGTAGCCGAGACTTGTGCCCATGAGAACTTCTGCTCAGAAAAGCAAAGACTACAACATATCCAAATTTCAGAAAATTCGACTGAGAGCCAATTTCCACAAGGTTTGTGGGGGGGTCCTTTAATGCAAAATTAGGTTGTCACATAGATTTCTCCTATAATTTCCTCTCCTTCACCTCTGATGGCAATGAAAAAAGCTTATTAGGGGGTTTTCATCAATGTATTTCCACACTTTGGAGCTTTTCAATGTTATTATAATGTTTTTTATTATTACTCATTTTACATAGGCAAACCGACACAGCATACGTACAACAAAATGATCTTTACAACAAATATGCATTCCTTTATTAGATATAATAATAATAATAAATTTATTTAGACATAGACATTGTTACATAAATATTGATACACTTTAATACATTACATAAATAGTCAAAGGATTGTACAACTGCACCTAGATGACTGAACATCTGTATGTGCATAAGTTATGTATTACATAATGATAATAATAATTGTAGATAATTACATCATACTTACTAACTATTTATAAATGAAATTAAGAGTACCTACTTATACATAAAAAAAAAAAAACAGGATATAATAATTAACCCCATTAGTTACTAAGGGCTAAAGTTAATTTAAACAGAGTTAAATTAAGGTATAAACTAAAAGAGAGCCATAAACTTATGTATATTATGTGTTATGTATGTCCTACATGTGTGGTTAAACTTGCAATTGATCTTATTTCCAAAGGAAGAATATTATAAATTTTAGGAGCCAAATAATTTAGGAATCTTAGATTAATATTAGAATTACTATTGGGAATTTCCAAGTGTCTATTTACATTGTTTCTGGTTCCATACGAGTGGTTTACATAATTTTTTAAGTTCACATTTTTTTGTGTAAAGGAACATACGTTTAGTATGTATAAGGAACGTACATCAAAGATTGTGTCGGAGTATAGCAATCTAGTGGGAAACATCTTGTTTTTACGATAAATAATTTTTAGAATATAGTTCTGCACAACATTTAGTTTTTTTAGAGAATTCTTGTAAAGACCACCCCATATAACTATACCATACCTTATTAAAGATTCAACTAGTGCTTTATAAACACAAATTAATAGTTTTTTCCCCATTATCTCTCTTATGGTATAGAATTTACTTATTAATTTTCGAATATTATTGCTCAGTTTTATAATGTGATGGTTCCATTTGAGATTTTCATCGATAATAATACCCAAGTACTTAGTAGAATGTACCTCATTTATTTCTGTATCCATCTGTTCAATATATATACTGTTAAAATTGGGGCAGTTAGCTGCAGTCAGCGAGAAAGCTATATAGTTTGTTTTATCAACATTCAGAGTTAGCTTGAAAGAGTCAAGCCAGTTTTTTATTTTTGCAATACCTGCACTAACCGAGTCTTTTAATTCCTCCCACGTTTTTCCTTCAAAAACAACAGCCGTGTCATCCGCATAAGAAATTACAAATCCATTATCAATGCCAATATTTGTTAATGAATTAATGTAAGAAATAAACAATAACGGTCCTAACACAGTACCCTGAGGAACTCCAAGTTTCACTTTCATAGGTTCACTGTATGTATCTCCAATTTTAACTTTTTGCATTCTGTCACTGAGATAACTTCTAAAGACATCCAACACAATGCCACGTACTCCATAAGTGTTTAATACATTTAATAGAGCATCGTGTGGCACAGTGTGAAATGCCTTTGCGAGGTCAAGGAAAACAGTTATACATTTGTTATTACAGTTTAGGTTATCAGTAATATTTTTAGTGAGTTCATATAAGGCATCAGTAGTACTCAATCCATTGGAAAAACCAAATTGATTCATTGAAAGTATATTATTATTAGCAAGAAAGTTAACCAGTCTTTCCTTCAGGCATTTTTCAAGGACCTTAGCAAAATTGTTAATGACACTAATAGGACGAAAATTGGTAATCTTGGATTTATCACCAGTTTTGAAAATCGGAGTGACTATAGAAGTTTTAAAGTAGGAAGGAACAATACCAGTTTTGAATATCAGATTAATTATATATTTTAACGGCTCAAGAAAATAAAGATGAAATGTTTTAATTAACTTAGTGTCAATAGCATCAGCACCAGGTGAACAATTATTTTTCAGAGAATTGATATGTATTATGATTTCTGTATCATTTACAGGTTTTAAAAACATTGATGATAATGCGTTATATTGTATTTGAAATATATTATTAGGAGCTTTAATGTTGTTTAGCATATTTATACCAATGTTAGTGAAAAATTCATTGGAATAATTAGACATGTCTTTAATGGTGGGAAATGGTTTATTATCATTATCAGTGATCTGAAAATTATTATTATTCTTGGTAGTTGTCTCGTCAGCTGCTTCAGAAACAATCTTATATACTTTTTTAAAATTGTTTTTGTTTCCGTCAATTTGTAGCTTATAATAGTCATATTTACATTTTTTTAATTAATTTGTTCAAGGTATTTCTATAATCCTTATACCTGTTATCATCGTTTATGTTAAAGTTAGTACTAAGATTTTTTTTCATTTTATCCCGTTTTTTTATAGAGTTAATAATGCCGTTAGTTATCCAGGGTTTGATTTTTCTATTAGATTTATAAGTAATAGTTTTAATTTCTTGAGATTGTTCTATACAGTTAGACACAATTTTTGAGAAGTTTTCAGTTGCTATTTCAGCATCAGTAATGTTTAAAACAGATTCCCAAGTTTCATTGCTAATTAATTCCCGAAAAGATTGGTAATTTACTTTTTTAATTGTTTTCGAAGCATACTTATCAACATCATGAGGTACATTATAATTAGAAAAGTTTATCATAATTGGAAAGTGATCAGTTAAATCTGAATTTATTATATATGAATTATGTTTGAGTAAGTTAGACTTTAGCTTATATTTAATAAATATATGATCCAGGCATGTTTTAGAGTTTGTAGTTAAACGTGTGGGACCATTTATAGTAGAAACAAGGCCAAAAAAGTTCAAAATCGACATGTACAAATTTACGTTATTGTCATCTTTATTACAAGTATCTATGTTAAAATCTCCTATATACAATTCCACTTGACCACACAGATTATCAGTAAAATAAGTTTCAAGATCTTCTAGAAAATATTGAATGTTTGTTGAGGTCGGCCTATATCCACATGTAATGCTATACTTTATATTGTTTAGCTCGAAGTAAATTTTACTAAGAGTAACACCAGATCTTATGAGTTTAACATGATTAATATTAGCATTAATCTTTGCATTTATAAAAATGGCAACACCATCATTTTTATTTATATTGGCTTCGTTATAATACATATTGTATCCGTTAATATTGTATTGATTTTGATTGTTAATCTGCCAATGAATATGAATATGAAGGCAGTTCTTCGCATAACTCGCTGCTATAACTTTCATGCTTTAAGTTATTTGGTAGTGAAATAAGAATTTTATCTGGTGTAATTACTGCCATATTTTTGAATTTAGGAAAAATGCAATGCTTGTACCATCCCTGTTTATCAGCTTTTTTACAAAGTTTCATAAAACTACTCCGTTCGTTAATAAAATCAACAGACAACTTCACTACATGTAGGTATTACTGGTGTTTCTGCCAGTCACTGAACTGTGGATTGACTGATGTGATATCATGTTTAGTCATGCCGTATTTCATGACTCACTGCATTTGGTAATTTGAGTGAGAAGTTGTTGATTGATTGATTTACCAGCGTGCAGTAGGCATTGCTGCCACTCCCATACAGCTGGGCCTGTTACGTCCATGCTGGGTTGGACTGGAAGGTCATGCTTGTTGCCAGTAGCGAGAGCCACATGGCGCATGGTAAAGGAATGTGGAATGGGAGGTGTAGATATTTATGACATGCATTACCGCATTCATGTCGTGAACCAAAAATACAAAAAAGGGAACTTAAACGCTCCCTTTTCTGTGTTTTTGGTTCTGGACTTTTGCCCCTTCTGAGTCTTCTTGTGAAATATGTTGCTGCGTTGTGTCGTAATATAGAGTCTGAATCTTCTGATTCCTAGCTTTCCGATTGTGGTAGAGTATATATCGTTACAATTTCTTTATGATGTTCGTTTTTTGATCCTGATCCTCTCAGTTTTTAGTTTGTTGATGTTCGGTGCTAGCGCTTTCTTCAGTATATATGTTGGGTCCCCAGTACTTCATTGCGTACATTTCTATCTTTTTTTTAATATTACTTCTTATCATATTTATTCTTTCTTCCTAATAGTGTTGATGTTTTATATCGCTGTTTTCGTCTTGTTGTTTTTGCAAGTGGATGTCCCTTTCTGCTCTTCTTAAAAACTCCTGTTGGATTTTGTTGTTGCCGCGTTTTTTGACTCCATATGTCGTCGTTGGCTACTTACATACATTTGGTAAGGTCCCATGTCATGTACATGACAAGACCACTTTAGATTACAGTCTATCCTTAAACCCAACAGTTTGGAGTTGTTTGAAAAAGTAAGATTAACTGTATTGTCTAGCATGATAGAATTATTAGACTTAATGTTAGACTGTGATGTCTTAAAAACAATACATGTTGTCTTCTCATTATTTATGCATAATTTGTTTTTTTGGACCCACAAGTTCATTTTTTTGTAAATTAAGGTGGCACAATTTTCAGCATCGGTTAGGTTACTAGATCTTATTAAAATATTGGTATCATCAGCATATGCAACTGTCAAGCATAGAGGATGTTCTAGATAGATTAACATATCATTAATATATATAATAAATAATGTAGGTCCAAGTATGGATCCTTGTGGAACACCACAGCTGACAGTAGATAGACTGGATACTGCATTTTTGATTTTAACTTGCTGGGTACGATTAACTAAATAAGATTGGAACCATCCATGAGCAATACCCCGAACACCATATTTTACTAATTTGGTTAATAATATGGAGTCAAAAGCCTTAGACAATCTATAAATAGTCCCAGTGCAACCTGAGATTTATCAAGTGCACTTACAATACCATCTACGAAATCACTGAGAGCACTGTCAACACTTTTGTGTGTTGTAAAGCCATGCTGATTATCAGATAACATTTTATTGGCTGAAAGAAAAGGTATTAATTGAATATTTACTGAAGATTCAAAAATTTTTGATAAGCTTGGTGAAAGACTAATCCCTCTGTAATTAGTAACCAAGTGAGAATCGCCTTTCTTGTATAAAGGTATTACGTTCACAACTTTCAATCTCTCCGGATATATACCCTGTTCTAAAGAGAGGTTTACTATATGTGTTAACGGAGTGATTATATACACACCGATCTGTTTTAATAATGAGTTGGATATCTCATCAGTTCCCGAAGCATTCGAGTTTTTTAATTTATGGATTAACTCTAAGACATCTTCCTCAGTGAGAGGTCGCAAAAATAATGTATTTCTGTTTGTTAAGTTATTAAAACTGGACTCAATAAATTCATGGTCAGTAGTGGGAGGTAAATTAGAGATGATATCCTTAGGACCAGATATGAAAAAGTCATTGAAAGTTTCCGCACACTCATTGCTGTTTAAAATTCAACCATTAAATTCCAATTCAATGGACGAGTGATTTTTTGATTTACCTAATGTATTATTTATGATATTCCACATGGTCTTTGATTTATTTTTGGAATTCATTACTAACTTATCATTTTTTGCTATATGTATGGAAGATAACATTTTGCGATACTCATTATTTGCAATTTTATATTGTTCTTTAAACTGAGGATACTGTCGGCTTAGATCTGCTAGCAGAGAGACACGATTTTTTGCTTCAATTACTTCAGGATTGTTTACATAGGTTTTACTCGAGGTTTTAACATTGCATTTAGTTTTAGATATCGGGAAACATATCTCAAAATAATATAGAACAGTATCCATAAAAAGATCGAAAGCTACATTACAATTTTGGGAGGCCAATACTTCATGCCAGCTAGTATTGCTTAAAAAAGTAGAAAAGCTTAAAATATTACTCTCAGTGAAAAAGCGTTTATAGTAAGTTTCATCATCTGTTACCATATTAGTTGGAATTTTAATGCACTGGGCAAAATGATCCGATAAATTACTTTCTATTATGTTATACTCATAATCTTTTCCATTATCATTTACAAAAAAGTTGTCAATACATTTGCTAGATATAGAAGTTACTCGTGTTGGTTCATGGATAGTTATACACATATTATTACAATTTAAAATATTTTTTAATTCCCTCAGAAACATTGTATCCAAGTTAAAATCAATATTAAAATCACCGCCTATGACTAGAAACTTATTACTATGTAGAAAGACATAGTTTATCAAGTTTATCAAACTGCATAAGAAATACCTGGTTGTCACCAGAGGGAGGACGGTATACAGAAAGTACAACAATGTCTGAACCTAACAACTCAACTCCGCAGCACTCGAAAACGTTACACACCGAAAACTCTGTACAATCTTTAACAGTTTTTGTTTTAATATTATCTTTACAGTATATAGCCACTCCACTATGTTTCTGTTTAGAACGACAAAACGAAGAACATAATTTAAAATCTTGAAGGACGATTAAGTCGATTTCTTCTTGTGATTGCCAATGTTCACTTAATAGTACCACGTCAGCATAATAATCTTTTAAGAAAACATTCAATTGTTGTGTTTTATTCGCCACACATTGAATATTCTGATGAATAATTGTATAATACTTTGAGCTATTTATGGAACTAACTCCAGCTGTGACAGGCGAGGGTATAAAATTTTTTTATTTTGTTCATTTCTTACAGAACTGTTTCTTTCAATATCGGTAACCTGCCTGATGTTTTTAACATAGCTTATAAATTTTAAATTTTTGCTCTGCCTTGGAAGCATTAGTACGGATAAAAGGCTTTCACTGATTCTTCTTCTCAAACTAGTTATTTCAGTTTTTCTATTTATTTCTAAATAACTGATATGCCCTTCAGTAAAGTTATTGAATCTATTAAGAAAAGAATATAATTTTGAATTATACTTATAAATATGTTGGTGTTTGACAGTGTTTTTTTTAAGGTATGGGATTGACATAAAGATAACATTTGTATGCGACCATTTTTTTAGCTTATTACAAATAAATTGAAAAGAAGGAGTTCTTCTCACGTCAATATCATTTGATCCAGCTATTTTTACTATGTGATCTTCCACAGTAAAACTTTGCGTTGAAAGATCGATGTTATCTATGACTTGGTTCAATAAAGCACCAGGTTTAATAATGGAGCGAATGTCATAAAAATTACTATCCAAAGCCTTCCTGAGGTCATGATTAATGTGCTTAGCATTATCATCGCCTAATATAAGTACACGTTTCATATTTTGATTAGAAATTGTAGAGTCCGAAGTATTTGGTGTATTATGCGCATTGTTTTTAGAATGCAGTGTTGCTTCATCAACTGAGGCGGTATTAGAGGCTAAATGGAATTCTTCACAAGAGATAAGGTTATTTATTTCATCATTTTCAATAACTATGATATCATCCTGTATATTAGAATCATTTATGTCGATTATATTATTTTGTGAACACTCTGTATAGTTCCTGTGTACTATATTATGTTCCTCAGTGTTTGTATACATATCTTTTTTGCATCTATGTTGAGTTTGTGTACTTATAGTTTTTGTTACAATTGCTTTTGAGGTTTTTATTGACATTTCAAGTTTTTCTATGTAGCTATTTAATTCTTGAATCTTAAGTTCATGTAATCTAATTATTTCATTTGTTTCTTCTTCACACATCGAGACATGATCCATAAATGATATGTTGTCTTTTTTAATCTTTTCAATATGTTTGGCTTTCAAATCATTATCATGTTTTAATTCAGCAAGAGTTTTTTCAAGGATACTACTATCCTGAATGTCAGGTGTCTGAATTTCATTTTTGCAACATATTTGATTACCTTTCATCATCTTAACTTTATAACGAGATAGGCAGGATTTATGGTAAATCCCAGAACAGTTTATACAGACATAATTTGAAAAGGGCTTGTTTTTACAACACTTAAAATTATTTAAATTTGATCCAGACATCACACCACTGTCACTGTCCACTCAAGTAAGTCCGTATCTTGACCCACAACTTCTTAGGAGTATTCATCTATTTTGTGTTCCTCTCTGCTGGTCCAACTATCTTTTGTTGACGGGTCTCGCCCCATTATTAGGCTTTTTTTGAAGTTTGTTTTCAGTCCAGATGTGTCCTGCAGCAATTAGGAGATCATCGGCGTATGTGTGTGTTTTCTTAAAAAAACACCACCTTTCTGAAAGAAGCCCGCACCCTGCATATCTCCGTTGAAGTGCTGCGAGAACTCAGCCTTAACGCAATATATCAACAATGTCACTGATTATTTCGGGTTTAATTCACATTAAATTCGTTTGAATACTTTTAATAGTTATGAAAAACGTCACTTGAAAATTTACCTAAAAAAGTGTTATGACCATATTTTAAGAGTAATGCATTTGATTAATACGGGTTTAATTTGTATTAAATTCGCTTGAATATTTCTAATCATTATGAAAAAAGAATTATTTGAGAGTTAACATAAGAAATTTATAGGACCATACTTTACGAACAATGCGTTATTGATTATTTCGGGTGCAATTCAAATTAAATTCATTTGAATATTTTTATAATGATTAAAAAACAATTTACTTGGAGGTTTACACGGGGTACCATGGCCAAATTTCAATAATTCACTGCTCTGCCATAAACCTGTCGACAGATGTCGACATGTCAACACTTCAAGGTTTTATGCGGCAGACATTTGTAATTAACACATAAATAAACTTGACTCGCAAAGTTGAAATGAATAGGTACTTAGAAACGAAAAGGTACTTAGCTCTTATATTCTTTTTATGTATTGCCTGGGTCCCGGGTCGTTTATTTATATACTCGTTTCTTTAAGCTCGTTTCTTTAAGCTCCGTTCTTTATGCACCACACTGATTGCCACTAAATAACTGTGTATTAGTTATTTTCAAATATTAATTTTATTTCAACTTTGTTCTTTTGTTATGACACATCGCTTTACGGGGAATTTTTTGAGCTACAATTTACCTAAGCTTTATCAAATTTAACGCAATTTTACCCGGTATTTTCGCGTTTTAAGTGGGAACGTTTCAGACGCAGCGTTTCACTCCGACCTATCCCACTGATTGATAATTTGAGTGAGAATTTGTTGTGATACAACTCATTTTTTCTACAACTGCTACTTGAAACAAATTTTTACAATGTGCAATAAGAAAAATTCTTAAATGAGCCTATTGCATTCATATTAACAATATTCTCGATGAGTTATTTAATTTTGGTTTGATTCAAGCTTTTGGTACTAATCTATGAAGCCGCGCTGAAACCCCGGCCATCTCGAAAGGCTTAAACTGATATATTATCTTCTCAAAACCTTTATCTTTCCATCTTTAATATTTTTTATCCAAAGGTTCCCAATGGTCCCTAAATTCATATTGGAAACTAATCCCTCCCCTTAAATAATCCTTATCAATTTCCCTGTCTGATTGATGTTTCAAAACCAAATACAAGTTTATGTTGTTTGTTTACATGTTTCTGTTTATTAACAGTGTGGTGTGCTTTCTATTTACTAAACATTTTTTAACAGGTTTCAATTGTAAAACAGATCCCTCGACTGTCGAAGGGGAACAAAAGAAGATCATCAAATTCTATGGCCAGCAGGCATCCGAAATGCTGCTACCGACTGAGCAAGTGTTTAGAGGTGTTCTGGTGAGCACTCTACAATGCCAAGCCTGTGATCATACCTCGCATCGTGATGAATTTTTCTTAGATTTAAGGTAAAAAAATAGTACTTATAATTTTCTATGAAGTTTTCTTCATTTACTTTTTAATTGCGTAGTTTACCAATATCAGAAAAACAGCTGCCTCCGGTACTGAGACGGAAAGCTGAAGAGATAGAGGACAACAAGCCCTCAAAACATCAAATTAAAAAGGAGAAGAACAAGAAGCAGAAAAAGCAAAAGAGTCATAGGAGCTTATCTAACAGTCTGCTGATTAATCAACCTTCAGTTATCGATATGGATAATAAATCGGATAGTGAATCTGATGCCGATGTCGAAGATAATGTAGAGGTTAGTGCAATTTTGTAATTAATTTATTTATTTGGTGTACTATTCAGCAGGTGAACCCAATTACCAAATAGAAAATGCAAATTAATTGGGTCACTTGGCTGATCAAAAAGATATTTAGTTAAGATATATTTATAAATATCAATATAATTGAAGTAAATTTAACTGAACTAGTATATTACATTTACAAAACGTAACATGTATCTAAAAAATTGAGCTGTAAAATAAGACCAACTAAAGGTCAGAGAAACATTTTCTTTGAAAGACTGCAACTGAGTATATTTGTTCAAATTTTTATATAAGTATACTATATAATTTTCTGAATACAAAAAAATTTCTTTATATTTTTTCTTGAAAATGGTAAATGAAATAAATTATTGTGCTTAGATGCCGGTCCAGAAAGTTGAATATTATACACCTGTTGGACATGCTTCAGACAATAAGCTCTGATTATTAGTGGAGTCAAATTAGGATTTAATGTGATTTGTCTGGTCAGGGCAGTTTTTCTGTTTTAACGTGTTGACAGCTCAGTTTTGCAGTTTCTGCGAGGCCGGCGTATTGTTTATTTAAACAATTTAATTTTTTAGACCCTGTTTTCCATCGGTTTTCTTTGAATATCTCGAAATCTACAAGTCCTGTGGAAAACAATAAAAAGAATGAAAATGTTCGTTTTGAGTTGTACAATAAAAATACATAAGCTATATTTCATTCCAATTGTTATTATTTAAGAAAAATTGAACATTGCAAAATTATTCGTCTTTAAACAAATCACTGTTCTTTCAAAAATAATCGATAATATTCAATGAAATTTTGGAAAAATATAGCTCTTATAAAGTTCAATCTCTACTTAAAATTTCAAATCAAAATGATTACTAAAATGGCTCAAATATACAATTGTTACTAAAACTTTACACCCTTGTGAAATCCTGCCATCAAGACCAAGAAATGTGTACGATGGCTCAAATTGTAGCATTCTAAGTACTTTAAGATTATGGAGAAAAACATTTTTTTTCAAAATTTAAACCCGTTTTATTGCAGTTGTTTTTAGTTTTCGAAATTTTAGTTACAAACAAATTCAAGTAACTCTCTGGTTTTTTTTATGAAATCAAAAACGGTAAACGAGTAATGAAAGTAAGTTAAAAAATTCAACATTAAAAAAAAATTAATGCTCTACTTGCATTTGGAGCTGAGATATGTTAGTTTTTACGTTTAGGTCACTTATAAATAAACAGATCGATATTTCTGCTTGAAATTTGGGCTGATTATTCTCCAATGCTTATTATTTTGTTTGTGCTATTTGAAGGTAATCCAAAGTTGCAATTGTTAAAATAACATCGAATAAATCGGCTTTGAGAACACAATGCACATTTTCAATTTTTTTTATAACTTTTTAAATTTTTGTCACGAAAATGGTAAACCAATCTAATTTGAACAACTACCCTTATGTTCATATATACAGCTTTGCAAAACTTTTAATAGTACTGATACAATAAACAAAAAATATTTCGAGAGCAGGATTTGAACCCGGGACGTCCGCATCCTAAATAAAAAGTGCTCGTCGCCTTACCTACTGGGCTATCTAGCGACTAAAGTCCGGTTTGTAAAAACATAATATAACATTTAGACATATCTTGTGATTTTCGTATCTCTAACAAAATCGCCACTTTCTGGTCTCTATACAGTACCTCATTGGTTGTGAAGGTAATACTTAATTATAACTAAAAACATTTGAATTTCCACAACCAGTTGAGTAATATCCAAGAAAAGTATTTTTAAATTTGAATTAAAATTTTACCGCCCAAAACACTAAGCCATATTGTTGACGTCATTGGTCATATTGATGGTAAACACCTAACCTCAAATATCTTTTAAAATTTTCCGAGTAATATGTCACTATTATGAAAATTTCCGCTTGGTTCTCGTACTTTCAACTAAAATCTTGTTCAATATAATGCTCATAAAGTTTTAAATACCTTCTCCCAATAAAATAAGGCGATTTTTGTAGGTTGGGAATCCAACCTATAATTAGCAGCCCAATTTTAGTAATCAACAATATTGAGGCATGATTTGCGTCAAATTTGCTTGGAGCCCCATACTGGTTTCAAATGAGAAGTGCATATACAATCATTAAAAACGACAATAAACTTAAAAAACCTAAAAGTTGAGGTTATGTTGGTTATATTAATCCAACTGATGTCATATCCCGTTTTGTATAATACCCGTTCAGTTATTCAGTTTTGTTATTTATTTGTTGAAATTTTAAATTGATAGATACAAGAACGGTGTTTAAATATTGGTAAGTGCTTTAATGTATGGAGTACTTCATTTTGATAATATCAAAAAAGCAAATTTGCATACAGTGAACACCCAATTGTAGCTTTGGATTATTTTCAAGTAGCAGAGACAAAATAATAGACATTGGAGAATTACCTGTCCAAATTTCAATAAGAAATATCAGTTTGTTTATAAGTGACCTAAACTAACGTATCTCATCTCCAAATGCAAGTAGAGCATTAAATTTTTTTTTAAAGTTGGCTTTTTTAATCTACTTTCATTACTTCTTTATCATTAAAGTTCGGGCAGGTTTTTTATTGGTTACTAAATCTGTTAATTTGTTTTGTATTGTAGTTAATATATTTCAGAATTAGTGAAAATTCAAGAAAAACTTGAAAATGTACTTGTAATGTACCCTCTTTTCCCGAACTTTTTTCTGTCAATAGTACACAATAATAAATCATTACTTATTAAAAATATCGTACATAAAGTCAGAAAATTACTTGGATCTATTTTGCACCAAACAAACGTAGACTTTAAGTTTTCAAATCTGTACTTAATACGAATATCAAAAAACATGTACTTATACCCCTTCTATTCTAGATCCCTCAATTGGAATGAATTATAGTTTGTACTCTTGTTGTACAGCTCATAATGGACATTTTCCTTCTTTTTGTTGTTTTCCATAGGACTTATAGATTTCGAGATATTCAAAGAAAACCGATGAAAAACATGGTAAAAAAAATTAAATTGTTTAAATAAACAATACGCCGACCTCACAGAAACTGCAAAACTGGACTGTGAACTTAAGTTGATCTCCGGAACACGTTAAAACAAAAAAACTGCCCTGACCAGACAATTCACATTGCAAATGTTTTACTCCTAATTTGATTCCACTATATGGTCTAAGTGTAAACTACAACAAAACGAAAATTATGATTGTAGGCCGAGCAAATGATAACCACTTAGACATACAGGATGTTCCTTAATGACATGCTAATATTTCAGGGTGTAATTCCTTAAGTCATATTATGAAGAAAAGTTCATATAAAATTTATTTCATTAATGGACTTAATGTTCAGTAGAATGCATGCTTTCATGGCCATTGTTCGAAGAAGTAAAATTCGACGACCACGGCAACACCCAGAAGAAACTACTTCATTATTCTTTTATCATTGTTCTAGGATTCCCCTTCCAATAATGTTCAACCAGACGATATACCTAAGGGAATGGAATCGGGTTATAATTCAGATAAGGTAGACAATAGTAGTCCGGATTCGAATAACAGAGCTGGATCGCCGGAAATGCGTGTGGATGATAGCGGCGTTCCAAGCCCCATCATTGGTCCACTGAGCATCTGTCCGGGCAGTCCGGACAATAGTCCTGCTTCAAGTGAAACCAACATAGATATGAGTGGTCTGTTATATGGGCACAATAGCCCTAGTGAGGAGTAAGTTAATTTTCTTTTGAATATATGTTAATTTTTAATTGTTTTTTTTTTCTAAATGTTAGCGTCACAGAAGAATTCGAAAGACCAGAATCAAGATTGGCGTTTGTGAATAATAAAAATACTGATCTCAAAGTGGACTTAGAAAGACTTAGTTTACTGAATGAAGGCGATTCAAGTAAAATTAATAACTCGTTTAGCTGTGATGAGAATAGCATGGAAGGTGCTTGTGCACCCCTGGAATCTGAGGATGAAAAGGTAGGAAAATTATTGTTTATAAAATAAAATATATAGTTGTATACAGTATAGTTTCGATAATCTGTATTAATTAAAATATCTGTTCTTAATTTTGTAAATATATCTGAAAAGAAAACAGGTTTAGATAGATAGATAGATAGATATTTATTTCTGTGACTTATTTACATAAGTATAGGTATTGTCATGGAGTTAATTCTAAAAACATGATAACAAGATAATATGGACAAATATAATTTAAATTACCTAACTTTAATTAATTTAATTCATTAAAATTTCAAATAAAAACATTACAAAAAACATTCCAGCACATTTCAAGTAAAACTATATAAAAACAAGCACTACAGTAATTTAGAGTTCCAAAAACTCTTCCACGGAATAAAAGCAATTATCGACTAGAAACGCTCTTAGTTTTTGTTTGAACTTTTTTATTGGCATGCAATTTTTTATATCTGAGGGCAATTTATTGAATAAATAACTACCTGCACATAATGGGGACTTCTTATAAAGAAAGGTTATGTCTACTTATATATATCTCGTCTTTGTTGCGAGTTTGATAACAGTGATTGTAAGTTTTTAATTTATGTTTATTTATATATATGTAAATTTACAATTTATAGAGATATATAGATGCCACAGTCAATATTTTCTCTCTTTTAAAAGTATCTCTATATAATTCTATATAACTTAAATTAAATATTAATCTTATGATTCTTTTTTGCAATATAAATACTCTTTGCATGTCTGTACTGTTTCCATATGAAATTATGTTATAGGAAATTTGAGAATATACTAAGTTTATTGCATATAGTACAGTCAATCTGTCATTTGACCGATGAATAATTCGTACAAAGAATTTTTTGTTTGTATAATGTGAGGGCGACCACAATCGTTAATTAATGTTTTACAAAAATATTGTTGCCGCTTCGCTACGGCCGCCATGTTGGAGAAATAACAGTCAAAATAGGTTTTACTCAATTATCTCCTTTCCCGTTAGCTCTACCCTAAAATTAGGCATTACCAATATTGTAGAAAATTAAAATAACTACAACTTCTGTTTAAACTATTTTTTTTTTAATATTAATATTTTTCGATTTACAGTTGTCAAAATGGTGAAAATTTGTACTTCGCTGCAAATTTCTGCAATTATCTCCGCCCCCGTTGCTCCTATGTAGTAATTAGTTATTATCAATATTGTTGATTATAAAATTTCCCAAAGCTTGTTTAAACAATTTTTTCTACTCCCGTGCTTTAATTCGTTTATTAGACATTCCCTACCTGTACTTTAATGAGATTCATTAAGGTACAAATTTTCATTTATTAAGTTCATAACTAATAGAAACGCGGCAGACAGTAATATTCGGTCAATATCAACTATTGCCTTGAACATCTGACAGATTTAAAATCTATCAATTTTGACAAGTCATTTATCATGTCATGTTTACCTAGCAATTTCAGAAATAAAGTGTTAATTTTCTATTTCATTATGACTGGTCGTAGAAAAAATAGTGTATGCAACTCACATTTAATGAGAATTATGACATGAGCCTATGGCTCATGTCATAATGGGCTCATTTAGCACTTTTTTTAAAAATTTTATTATCGGAAAGATCTTATAATTTTAAGACCCTGTGCAATAAACTAGAATTTTTGAGAACTGTAAATCGCCTAAAAAAAAATCATAAAAATGGACCGCACCCGCTTTATCGAGTATCGGCCGTGACGTTACTTGATAGGAACTCGCAAGCTGAAGTGGCTAGCTAGGGCGCGTTATTATAGTTTCACAATATTACAAATCATTAACTCAAGCAGGGTGCTTTGAAACTTATGAGTGTTTGTGAAGAATTTCAGTTTATCAACTATTGTCAGCGATTTATAATACTATTTTCTGACGTCACGATGTTGGTCGCACAGCACTTCCAATTCCCTCTTCAAAAGTCGTATATTTCGAAAACCACATCGGATTAATCTGAAATTTTCAATATCGTTTAATTTTAAGTAATACTTTATCCACAAGAAGTAACAACTACTAATAGTCCAAGATCCCGTGAACGCCAGACTTACGTCATTTTATAAAAATTTTTACGGAAGTACACTACTACAAGTAAGAACAATTGGCTACTATGAACAGTCGGTCGCGGTGGCTTTGACAGATAACAGGTAGCAAAGGTGTATAAAATCTGAATTTAATATATGTTACTTGGGCAACTATTTTAAGGAGTTTGTACATTCATACATCGGTTTTATAAGCAATTATTACCTTAAAAAAAAACAACTAAAATTTTTTTCGCAATTATTTTAACAAAAAAAAAAGAACAGAATGACCAGGGGCCGAACCGCCGACCTCGTGACTAGCAAGACGACGCCTTAACTCACTCGACCACCTACCTCTCTGAGAATATTTACTTAAAGACTTTATAAGATAACGTAAGTACAATTACAATTTTTTATACTTTAAAGGGGGTCTGGCGGGGAGTTGCCACCATAGAAAGTGTCTGGCAGTGGAGGACGTAATCTCGTAAACAATATCAAAAAATTATGCTTTATAGTATGATGATTTTGAACAGCAATTCTATACACCTTTGCTACCTGTTATCTGTCAAAGCCACCACGACCGACTGTTCATAGTAGCCAATTGTTCTTACCTGTAGTAGTCAGAGCTGGGCAAATATGTACTTACAAATACCTCATAAGTATTTAAATACTAGAAAGTATTTAAATACCAAGTATTTAAATACTTCTTGCAACAAGTATTTGTATTTATACTTGCAAATACTTTATCTGAAATATTTACTACTTAGTATTTGTGAAAATGATCCTAAAGTATTTGTAAATACTTAAACTATTTAAATAACTGAGAAGTATTTAAATACTTCTAAAAAAGTATTTAAATCCTTTTCTGACAGTATTTAAATACTTTCAGAAGTATTTGAATCTCAAAAGTATTTAAATAAATACAACAAAGATAATCAAATATACCAGGGAGACATGCAGATACTCGTCAAGAATCAAGACATGTATCATATTATGTAGTTAATAAACACATTGCATCATTCAGTCTTCAGTTATTCATGTCTTAATTCCCAGAAAGTTGGTTGAGAGCAGACATAGACAGTAAGTGTTAACTGTTAAAGTTAGGCTTTTGCAGAGTGAGAGGGAAATATGGTTTATTTTCGGTTTATTATAAATAATTAAATAACCAAATATTCTATAATCTTAAAACTGTTTTAAATAATTGCTATTTTTCTAACGAATACAACTATATATTTTTTTTATTGTAAATTTCTGTTGTACTTGAATATCGTAGTTTGTCAATTATTTCATTATTAAAGTATGGCATTTAACTATATACAAAGTTTATGATAAAAACTGTATATGGTTGTATTCCTTAGAGCAATGGGGAGTATTTAAAACTATTTTAAGGATTATACCATTTATGATTTTTTAAATATTTATAATAAACCGAAAATAAACGCATGTTTCCCTCTCACTCTGCATGTATATGTTTTGTGATTGTGACAGAGAACAGTTGAACTAGTGCCATAGTCTCTGTGCTTTATTTGGGTATTTGCAGAAGACGCAAAGGTCTAGCTCTACGGATAAATAAAAGTCCAATACCCAACTAGAACTGATTAAGTATAGGAGGTACTAAAATAGTGTTGTAGAAGTTCGTGAAACTCATGAAACCTAAAATTTTGACACCTCAAATAGTATTTAATATAATAATAATAATGATAATGATAATGATAATATTAAGTCTTTATTGATTTCTACAAAAAGAGAAAATACAATTTGGCGAAGTTTAGCCATTAAAGGCTAGTTTTATTACACTTAACTATGCTTCAAAATATTTCAGTGTTATCAAAGTATTTAAATATTCAGAAAGTATTTAAATACTAAGTTTAAACTATTTAATTACTTTTGTTATTTATTATTTAAATACTTTTATCTTTTGAAAATACTTAATATTTAAATACTTTCAATTTTCTGAAAGTATTTAGTATTTAATATTTAAATACTTTTTCAAAGTATTTGCCCAGCTCTGGTAGTAGTGTACTTCCGTAGAAAAATTTTCAGATTTTATAAAATGACGTAAGTCTGGTGTTCACCTTGCTCTATAAATGAAATTCATTAAATGAGCCCATTCTCATGCTCGTGTCTTAATAGCTATCATTAAATGGTCATTGCATAATATACTATTCTTCTACGGTATTGTTTAAAAATTACAGTAGCTTAAAATTTGAAAAAGTTTTTGATTTTCGGAAAAATTTCTGCTTCGTTGTTCCGACATTATTAATGCTCATTATTAATTTTGCATAATCAAAAAATTTACTTACATTAGTGTTTTTTCTTTAAAAGAATGAATTTTATCGTAGTTTTTCGAGTTTTCACTGATCTGTCAACATACTTTCTTGTACGTAAAAGTCATCTCTGGTATTTGTCGCTGTCTTCTGATCTCTGATTAAGTAACAAATAAAGACTTCTTCAAGCATGTACGTCAAATTATTATAAATTACATATAGGGTGGGTGATTTACAAGGGACGTACTGTTGTGGTAGATATATTTATTGGAGTAAAGGAGGAGGGTCCATAAGGCCGGTTTTCGGCCTAATTTTATTTTGAAGCAAAAAAACTGAAACATTTTATTATTATTTACTATCAATATCGAATTGATTCCACCCTAAACTAAACTTTCCCGCACTCACCTCCCCTGTTTATACCCCCCTAAACTATTAAATAATCAGCATTCAGTTGATTTTTTTGCAGGTCATTGAAACATTTTAACATGACTGTTGCTGAATAAGGATATTTTTGATTTTGTACGTGTATTTTCGTGGTTTCGGAAGAGATGGGAGGAGGGGGTGAAAAGGGGGGGGAAGTTTTGTTTGGGGTGGAATCGATTAAATATTGTTAGTAGATACTAAAAAAATGTTTTTCGAGTTTTTTCCTCAAGAAATAAATTAGGCTGAAAACCGGCCTTAGAGACCCTCCTCCTTTAACACTTTCTTTCAACACTTTAGGATTAAGAGGTATAATAATAATAATAAACGTCTTTATTTGCCAACTATGGTTTTACAATAAACTTATAGATATTAATTTACATATGGCGTTAGACGAAGTTCAAATCTATAATCAGATTATAGATTTGTTCTATATCACCATGATACTCTGATTAGATGTCTCTTAGGTGAATGGCTCCTGGAAAAAGGCTGAACTTTGTTTTAATAAACTATTGGGTGGTTTATAAGTCCTGCTCAAATCTTGTTAAACTACTTGCTGGTACGTAATCCTTTGTGACTAATATAGTTTCAAAATGCCATTGAAACTTAATATCTGATAGCGGTACGTCTTCATCCTAATTAATAGACTGGACGGCGGTTGCTTTTGAGACGGCCGCATGCTCATTTGCGTTTTAGTTTTGTCACAGAGTAACACCTCCTAACCTAACTTCCGTGTTTACGTTTGGTTGTGTGAAAACGTGTTGTGAATTCACATGTGCTATTCGGCGTATTTTGAAGATTTTGTTTAGTTTATGATTCTGTTTTGTGTTTAGAAATGGAAATTACTTATTATAAACATTATCTAAATATTGGTTATATTATTTTGTAGATTTCAGACATTGTTTAGAAGAAAATACATGTGGCAGAGCATCCCAATAAGAAATAGAGAAAGATTATTATAAACACTGTATAGTTTCATTCAGGCCTGTAGCTAGGGGTGGGCCAGGACGCCGTCCTGGAACAATTTTTGCCTGACCTACGGCGACCGCAGAAAATAACGAGGTAGATATTTTTAAATGGAAAAAACGAATTTTTGGCCCACAGGCCCCCTATGAAAAATTGTTTGCCCACCCTTAAAGCATTTTCTAGCTACTGGCCTGGTTTCATTATGTAATAATACAACTATTAAATCAGCAAATAAAATTTTTATTTGTACCTAAAGATAAAAATCGCCAATCAAAATGGCTAGTAGCATGCAGAAGAAATAATATAGGGGATATTTCTGAAAAGAACAAAGCCATTTATGTATGTGAAGATCATTTTAACATAACTATATTAAGTATAGCCAAAATACCAAGAATTGAATTTCTTTAAATGCTATGTTATATAAATGTTTACTATCAACTGGTATATTACTTTTCCATTGAAAATGTTTTTCTGATTTCACATACAGCAGTACAGGGCACAACATAATATGCGTATAAATTACCCATATTAAATTGACTCCTTTAAAAAGACCAGAAAGAAGAGTTATAAACAAATATGAATTAAAATGAAACAAAGCCTTTAGGTATACATGGTAACAGTATGTATTTATTTTATATGTTTATTAATTACCTGATTAAAACTATAATGTTATAAACATTTTAATACTTACTTGCTAGCTTTAACACCACGTACTTCCAGGGCCAGTTTTCTGCCTAGGCCTTGTAGGCTCGGGCCTAGGGGCGCCACTCTGCGGGGGCACCTTTGCCTTTTGTTTTAGTGGTTAGTGCCCATAAACTGATAGCAAGAATAGAGATTATAATACAAGACATTTAACTTGTTCCTATTCCGGGGTAGGGGGGAGGTCGCAAAATTGACCTGGGCCTAGACGCAATTTATATCTAAAACCGGCACTGCGTACTTCAGCAAGAGAGAAACTCTCAGTGTTTTTAATGTATGAAGCCACCATAAAGATATCTACCCTAGGTAAATTGTCTGATTGTTCTTTTGAAAAACCTGCATCATGCATTTTTAACTAAAATGTTTACCACACAAGATTATAATAAAAATAACTAATATCAATCAACGAATATTGAAGATGTTTTTCCAACTAATATGTATGGGCTTTTACACTGAGTAGTATTTAAATTTTAGGTTAGGTTTTGTTCACTGCTAGTTGTTTCTGACAAATGTGCATGCGCATGCGTAATTGTCAAAGCCAAAGAAGAATCGGTGTTGCTTGACGTCGTAGTCCGACTTTCTCTCTCTGACGTCACGTTTCAAGACTGGGCAAAATCATGCAGATTTGAATCGCTTATATTTCTGGAAGATTTTTTTTTTTAATTATTTGTTGTCTATGGGGTTTTTAATAATTCAGTTTACGATTTTGAGCATTTTAATTTAATTTTATTTTTTGGATAAGTTCCCTATTCAAAAGACCTTCTAGCTTAGGAAAATTACATCAGACTGTAGAAAAACAGGCTAACAACTGATCTATTTTTTCTATCCCACTTAAGTTTTTATTTTTGTTGAATCTTCTCCAATTATACAAATATCAAATGAAGATCGCTAACACTCTCAAATTATAGATTGTACAAATAACTGATTTTGTTCATTTTCAAAAGTAAATCAGTGGCAAGCCATAAATATCCCCATTTTCAAAAGAAAAATCCCCAAATCCAAATAAATTTAACAAAAATTAAAACTATTATTTTGGTATTTACGCTTAAAATTTTATAGATGGACGAAGATAGATATGAAGACGATGTCAGCATGTGGTCAGGAACGATATCTGCGAGATACCAGTGTGATGAGGGAGAGTGTTCTGTTCAGTCTTGTCTCAATCAGTTTACAGAGTGCGAATTGATGGCTGGTAACAATAAAGTAAGCTGTGAACAGTGTACAAAACGTCATGGAGGACCTGATAAGAAGACTTTCTATACGGATGCTTCAAAACAATTGCTCATCTACAACCCTCCTGCTGTTCTTATTTTGCATCTAAAACGGTTTCAGGTACGAACACTTTTGTTTTACACTTCCAATATACGTGGATACATTTGAAACAGTGATTTAAATCAGTTGATTAAAATCATGATTATGATTTTAATCAAGCGATTTTTATTTTAAAATATTGATTTTTTTCATTTCCAAGTTTAAATGTTATGAAAAAAAATTTATCAAAAAATGTTATTTGCAAAATTAAAACTTTAAAAAGCTTTTAATTCAAAGACTTAAAATATTAACTTAACAAACATATGAACTTATAAGAATAAAAATATATATTTTTCAAAGCAGTACAAAATAAGACATATTAAGTATTGTGACGTGTCTCCACCCCTAGGAAACCACCCTTGCAAATTCCATGGGTTCCAAAAATTATAACAAGAATAACTAACACACTTTATTAAATAATTTTACTGAATACTTCACACAATACTATTATTAACTTAAATGAACTTTACTGACTAAAAATAACAATGTTTATCAGTTTGTTTTCACTTTGGAGTCTTAACCTCACTTGTTAATTGAATTCTGTGTTGCCTACATTTTAGGGGTTGCAACACATCACAGTATTATAACGTTAAGGGCCGGTACTTTCACTTAAGTATAAATAGACTTTATCCGGCGAGTAACTATCTGACAGATAAGATAACCGGACAGATAAGATAACCAGGATAACTTGCATGCATTATTTCGTTCAAAATATACCTTCGGTTAACTATCCAACAGATTATGACTTTAGATACTTCCCAAAGTAAGTGTTGCCAACTTAAGACACTGTAAAGTAAGGAAGTTTTATGCTTCAAATAGACATAGAAAAAATCCCCCTACTGTGGTTTGTGGACGGTTTATGACATCTGCGTCATTTTCATGATTGTTTATCATATTATTTGAAATAGTTGTGTCATATAACTAACATAACCTGAAATTTTAAGTTTATTTTAATTTTTAATGTTTGTATCCCATTTTTAGCTTGTAGTCATATATACTGGCTTCAGGCGAACATTTAAAAATCCACTCAAATAATTTTTCAATATTCGCGAAAACACCCACCAGTAGGTGACGATGTCAGATTCTAAGAGTGAATAACAAAGTTTTGACATATAATAGGCATTTGTGGCGTTAAAATAACAGTTTAATACAGTAAAAATTGTGTTTGGTAGTGTTAATAACTTTTTAAAGTATTTAAAAAAACGGACAAGTATGAAAATATGCCTAATGTAATTTTATCAAGTGAATTTGTTTTGACAGTTTCAGCAACAAAGTTAACCTTCCATTAAATGCCAATAGTAAACGGATTTGTTGTTCACTCTTAGACATGTTATACTGTCAGAATGTAGATGTCGCCCACTCCGAGATTTTCGTGAATTGATGATTAATAAATTAGACTAGTAATTATTGGTTAGATTTCCAACCTACAAAAATAGTCTTATTTTGTTGGGACAAAGTATTTAAAATATGCATATTACAATATAAGTAGTTTATAATATCATTATATAAATGTTTTTTTTTACTAAATATGATTATTTGTATCTAATTATAAATTTAAAGTTAAAACACAATACAAAACATACCAAATTTTTAAAAAGTTGGGTTAGAAGATAAAATAGTATAGCAACGCTGTCAATCACTGCGAACCGCGTGGGTGTGGCTATTTTATCCATCAGATAAAAACGTTATCCGAAGGTCTAGGTGCTGGATAGGTTATCCTAGGGATAAAGCTTATTTATCTGGTGGATATCACTATTTGTAGGTGAAAATACTGATTTTTTGCTTATCTCCAGGATAAACCTTATTCTGCAGATTAAATATCACCATCTATAAATGAAAGTACTGAGCCTTAAAGAGAAATACTAATTTAGATGCTTCCAATGAAAGTTTCCGGGAAATTTTCGAGAGTTTCGGAACGAAGTATTGATAAAAATCAGAGATGGATAAAGGAAACTTTCCATATGAAAGTTTCCGGAATGAAGTTGAAATGGCGTTAAAGCTTGATCATATCTCCTTTCAAATATCTGACATTGCTTTCTGTCCTCATGTTCAAAACTATAAAAAACGGCACTCAATTTTTTCCATTCCTCAACTGTAAGGGACAAACTGACACCTTTCTTCTGAATTCTGTCAAGTGTCACAGAAATCGGTTTCAGCAATTTTAAAAAGTGTTCAGCCATTCTTTTATTTGAAAATTCGACACTTTTTAAAAAATCAATGGATTTTCATCTCTGTGTTCTTCATGGATGTGCAACAACATGGGCCATTCAGTGACATAGACATCAAGGCAGTCGGAAACTGTTTTCCATCTAACATATTGTGGTAATATTAGTTTCTCACCCCCTTTTTCTTTGTACCAAGCATTTGGCAAGTGCGTATTGCGACAATATTTTACAATTTGAACTATGTGTGATTTTACTTTTGTAACTCCCAAATCTTTGGAATGCAAATGCAGTATGTGGACAGAACACTCATATATTATAATGAGGTAATCCAGGGCCTCGGCAATTTTTTCCCTCGTATTGTTCATATTTGCCGCATTATCTGTGACCAAAAATAAGTATAAATGCAAAGTTACTAGAACTTTGCATTTATACTTATTTTTTAATTTTTTTATTAAATTCATGACCAAGTTTTCAAGATAATCACTAATGTGTGTGGATGTCCTAGATATCTATACTTTCCAGAAGAAAACTGTTTGCATTTTGTAGTATCACAACTGCACATATTGGTTCATTATGAATATTTGACAAACCATCAAGAGACATACAAATTGATTGATCTGATAAATTTTCAAAGCATTTTGATTTCTCGTCAAATATTTCATTTAAAATGGTTGATGATAACTGAAACCTAGAAGGCGGGACATACCCTGGTCTTAACATATCAATCGCCTTCCAAACCCAAGTAGCACCTTAAGTCAGAATTACGTAATGTAGCCCTCGTTTTGGTCCCGTTTTCCCGTTTAACCTAACCTAATTGACTTAAAGTTTACGTAAAATATAAGTAAATGGGGAATGAGATGACGTCATGAATACCTCTTAAATAAGGCTGCTCAGTTATAATGACCTATAGGTTATAGAACATATTTCCCTGAACAGGTAATTTAAACGTAAAAATTTTGTTTAATTGTGGTCTTTAATAGGTAATATTTACCAAACCAGTTATCCCCTTTCAACTGCAATCTTTCTTTCTAAGAAATAGCTAATAAGATTTTATTTACAACAATAACGATTTACTTATAAGTCATGAGGCATAAGCAGCAAAGACATAACTAGAAACCATCAGATCAGAGATCTCTATTATAATGATGGAGTAGGAGTACATCATATAATGTCATACGTAGTTGTGAAATAATGTGTCCACTTCCCCTCTGTGTGTGTTTTTTACTGCCAATCAATTTTCATTGTAAATATATCCATTCTACCTCGGAATATTAAAGGGGCCTCAAGTATTTTACGTTTTTAAAGAAAAACATTTTTTTTTTTAGCTTAAATGTATTTTAAAAATATTTGTAAAAGCCTATTCAACTGCCCGGCAGGACTTTCCTGGAGCATAAAATATGATAATAATTGTACTTCGTATCTGTTAAATAACCTTATGTTAATGATTTTTTTCAATTAAATACTCATCAAAATTTCATTGTAAAATGGCCTCTTACAGCTGGTTGAAAAATATGGCGAACATAGTGCCATGCGACTTCGAAGTATTCTCTCCCAATATTTTAGGCCTCATTGACGTTTTTCCTTGAGACGAAGTGTTAAAACTTATATTATTTACTTTAAAGTTAAATGGGACCAATATAGGTTAAAATAATTTTGTAGTCTTTAAAATTGTAAAGTCTTTAAAGTTCATGCAGAACTAAATTGGTCATATTTCCCAAATTAGGTTAGAGAAGGCGGTAAATTGAGTATCTAGTGTTGTGACGTCACTTCTATTTCTAACCTCAAACTTCTTTGGCTGCAATTTGTTGTTTTGTGAGTTTGTGGTTTATTCGTTCAATTTTCTCTTGTATTTTGTTAATAAAAATGGATGTGTTTTGTTTTAAATGTGAGAAAGTATTCTCCAGCCAGTCAGCGTTAAATCGGCACAACAGAATTGTGTATAAATAAACAAATCCGACGTATTTATATCAAATCTACGGTGCCCAAAAGATACCTGTGCTTAGAGTGCAAATTGCGTTTTAACTTTAATAACGACTTGTGTTTGCATTTGAGAGAAAAACATGATCACATCATGGATTCGGTGAATTTGGAATTTAAAAATATTTCAGGTAAAATAATTAATCTTTTGTTAGTTGGTTAGTTTAATACTTTATTTTTTATTTGAATAAATGTATTAACAGAAAACACATAATATGAAACTTGTTTTTTAATTCTTAATTATTGCTTCCCCATCTATCAATATAAATTTGTTGATAGGTATAGGTTTAAACCTTCTATAGGGCCATTAACCATTTTTACAACTTCTCTTCAGTGAGTACATTCAGGAACATTGAATACAATCCAAATAAAGTCACTCAGTTACACTACTAACACTACTAAACTTCACTTAGCTTTTCATTCTGCAAACTAAGTACTGAAATCTAGAGAAAAAAATGGTTATATTGTACTACACTCTCTGAAAGATTAATAACTGTTTTACCGATGTAATGTAATCATTACTTCGAATGCAAACAAGTCGGTAATAGAAAAGTTGAAATACAATTACAAGTATCTTTAAGTACATCGCATATTCGATATAATTGTAATTATGTATTTGCTTATGCACTTTTCAGTTGTGCCGACTAAAGGTTGACTGGCTGTAGAATACTTTCTCACATTTAAAACAAAACACCTCCAATATTATTTTTAAAAACACGAAAACAGAAAACCCAAACAACAAAATAAATTGCTACAAATTGCTACAAATTAGGACATTATCCCACTAATAAAGTACAGTTGACACTGGGAAGGGCATCAACATAAAACAATCATTATAGTCCTTTGAAGTAATTTAGACAATGAAAACGTAATTTTCCCTTCCAGGGAAGGGATCTAATTCCATTTTTTAAGTAAAAATAACTTTCAGGACATTTTATGAAGTAATATTTGCCTTTAGGTTAAACACATATGCGAGGTTAGTGGGGAAGTAAAATTAGGGTAAATTTTACCTAAAATTGGAACTAGCTGTGACCATGAGGTTAAAGTTATAACCTAAATCTGACTACAAGGACAAGACAAAACTCAGGTTATACTTACGTAAAAAATTGGTAAAATTTCTCTGTTTTTATTCAGACAAAAGACAGCGACTCCAAAGGTAATAATCTAGTCTAAAATTATATAATATTTCTTACACATAGACCTCAATATGCACTTTAACTTTAGAGTTAAATTTTAAGAAACAGTAACGTAAATATTTTTTCTAAATTACACTAAAGTCAATGTGACTTTATCAGACATTTCATAAGAAAATATTACCTAAATATTGCTTACTAAATTACTATTAAGTCCATATACCTTCAAAGTTGAAAGCAATGGTTGCAATTACGTTATATCAATGTGGCGTTACACTGGTAAAATAAACTAATTGTGCTGCTTGGGAACTTCTCTATGTTCAATGGACTTAAAAGAACAATTTGTTTCTGACTACCTGTTTGTCGAATTCTTTATTTTTGCCTTGACATGTTCTTACAACAAAGGAGCTTAAACTAGTGCTACTGCAGCTACTATCACTCAAATTCCCGATTGCTGTTCGTTGGGAATTTTCACTTTAGCTTGTACTGGCTTGGCATTCATTAATTTTTTCACCTTCACTTTTTGCATGTTTCCCAGTGGTTTTTAAGCCTTTCAACAAGTTCCTGAATTTCATTATTACATTTTTTACATATTGCACGGCATCCAAGTTTGCCCATAACTTTTTTTTTTGACAAAAGTTGCAAACTACTAAATTTTATAATTGGGATGTTCTACTGCATTGAAAATTGAAGTTCTTTTTGTTATATGATTCTACATTATATACGTAACCATTATCTATAATTAGTTAATTTTTAAAAATTCCAAAATCACCAAAAGAAATTAGTTTCAGCACAGTTTAAATTTGCCACCAGATAATGCAATAATTCTCTCTAATTATTGCTATATATTTACTATAGACTTGCACATGTGCAATATTGAATTCATTAGTAAATGCAAATAACAATAATTTGATTTTCGTTAAAATCCCACCCATAATATAAAATTTATTTACAGGTCTACAGATTCCGATCAGCCAAAGTGTCAAAATTTGTAAAATTCTCAACATTATTAGACATAGCCCCGTTCTGCTCAAAGCGATCGCAGAATCTTCCCACTTTTGAGGCAGGGCAGTCAAAGGTGCTTTATTCATTGTATGGCGTTGTTGAACACAGTGGCTCTATACATGGGGGCCATTATGTAGCGTATATCAAGGTACGTCCTCCATTAGAACAAAATAGCTACCGATGGCAGTTTTTGCCGAAAAACCAAAAAGAAAAGATCGCCAGTTCTCCAAAAGGTGCCCAGGGCGAGCCAGATGTCCCGCCAGGTAAATGGTACTATATCAGTGACTCGTTCGTATCTGAAGTGCAAGAATCTAAAGTTTTAGGAGCCCAAGCCTATTTACTATTTTACGAAAGAATATTGTAATTTTTCTTGGTAATTTTATTTTAAATAAATGTTTTTATTTATATTATCGAAAATTTTAGGCGCAATTAATTATTTGATGAAAGTTTGGAATTCGGATATACAATTAAGGATGTTCAATATAGAGTTGTTTTCAATTGCTGTTTGCATTTTTCTACTTTTTGGGGTTCTGAGAGGTATGCGAAAAATATTTCAAAATACATTAAAAAAATATATAAAGAAAAATCATGTTTTTTTGTATTTATTTTTGCAAGATCTTTATAAATTGGAGTTTTCTACAGTATGATCGAAAATGATAACTTTTTGCTGCTACATTTTGAACAAGGATAATGTCCGTGGATAGTTTTTCTGATGGTCCTGGAATCTGCTATAGTGGGGTCGGTTAGATTTGTATTTCAAGATTACCTTTACTTGGCGGATAAAAGCACCAAATTTGGTATGAAGGTACCTCAGGGTATACTAATAAATGTTGGCCTAGGAGCCCTCTGGAATTTCTAAAAATTTTCATGTACAACACTAAAATTTAAAATATTTAAAAAATATATCAAAACATTTTTTCTTTTAATTATAAATTTAGTACAAAGAGACATTATGCATTCATTTTCTTTGTAATTTAAAGATCTAATTAAATAACAGATTGTCCAATAGGGTTCCATTTAAAAAAAATAGTTTTCATTGATAAACTTATATCGTTGAACTTAATGAAGAATAAATGTTAGTATCTGAAGAGATAATATTTTAAAGGTGCTTACAGACCAATTTTTAACAAGTTTGGTAAAATCGCGGCCTTCTATTATCAAAACTAAAATTTAAAAAATCTATTTTTTGAAAATCAAAATAATATTTGAGGGTCAGATCATATGCATTTTAGCCAGCAGGATCCAAATAATGTTTTTTTTAATTAAAGCTAAACAACCCTCCATTCTGTTAAAAGTGGTCTGAAATGGGCCAGGCTATTTGATTTTTTTTTTTTTTTTTCATTAACATATTACTTGAGAAATTACGCTCTAACAGCGAAAACACGGACGTCTGTTTCGCGGCTAACTTCTATGTTAGATATACTATATACTATTTTACCTTTAATTTTTTTAAAAAAATTAAAGGTAAAGAGCCCACTTTTCGATTAAAATTGGTCCAAAAAGGGCCACGTTAATAGATCTTATTTTATTTATTTTAACATAAAAAATGTGCTAGCAGCAGAAACGCTGTCAACGACTGTTTCGCGGTCAACTTCTATGTTAGATGTACTAGCGAATTCTTTCTTTTTTCTTAATTAAAGGTACAGAGCTCACCTTTCGATTAAAATCAGTCCGAAAAGGGCCAGGTTAATAGATCTTATTTTATTTTAGTTTAACATAAAAAATGCGCTAGCAGCGGAAACGCCGTCAATGACTAATTGGTCCGAAAAGGTCCAGGTTACTATTTTTTTTTAATACGAGTTTTGACAGGCAGGCCGCCGCGCGACGAGACTCGGAGTAGCGAAGCTCCGTAACGGGTGACGCTACAGAGAAAGTACACATACCAATGGAAAGCCCAAAGTATAAAAATAAATGTTTATTCGGGTACGTTTTCCCCTCCTAGTCTTCATTTATCCGCGCCATATGGTGCCATTTCGGAATTTTTTCAATTTTTGAAATTTTGACAGCACTAGAACAGAAAATTATGCATGGAAACATCTGAAATACGAACAGATATGCCTCTCCGAAGCTTTTATAATCATTTCGACCCAAATTGGACCAGTAACAACCTTTCTGCTGCACTTTATAGCCAGCTCTGCAATTTCTGCGACTTAGGCCCTTGTTGCTCCGCAAAAACAGGGAAGCCGACGGGAGAGTAGGGGACTTTTTGGTATGTGTTATCCTGGACCAAAACTACAATCCTGCAAATTTTCAGCTTTACAATAATTAATTCCTGGTCAAAAACTAAAATTCCTGGGCTACATGTGATATTTTGTCGTATTTGTCGGCCATTTTGGATTTTAGTGCTGTACATGAAAATTTTTAGAAATTCCAGAGGGCTCCTAGGCCAGTATTTATTAGTATACCCTAAGCTACCTTCATATCAAATTTGGTGGTTTTATCTTCCAGGTAGCGGTAATTTCAACCTCACTACTAATAGTCTAAGAGGTAGTGTCAAATTTTAGGGGTGATTTTGGCACGATTTCTATGAGTTTATGATGATAGTTAGTACGTGTTGAAGAACTAAAATTGATGTTAGCTGGCGCGACTCCGTGACTTTTGGGCGTGGGAGGCTGCGAAACTTGTAGAAAAAAAAATTTGGACCATTTTGGCAAAGATGAAAAAGTATGAATGATTAATTTATGAAACGCTGATCTTAAAAAAATATGTCAGCTGCATCGGATCCATGGAAAAACGTGTTAGCTGACCATGTAAACATGTCGGAAAATTCAGGAAAATCGGAGCATTTTGGCAAAGCTGAAAATTTTATATATTAAAGTTTATGATTTAATAATTGCATTAATGTGTGTCAGCTGGTATTCCGATGTGGCAAAACCTGTTAGCTGGACTTTCACATTGTGGCGTAGCGTTTAGTTGGGTGCAACGCGCGGCAGTTTTGTGACTCATCTAACGTATTTTAGGCAGGTGTTAATGTTACTAATTTTGTGAATGAATCGTATCAGTTTATTTTTTATTATAATTCTCATACATAAAATATAATAATAATTATTCATCGCTCGAGTCTTCATCATAACCTACTTCTTCTTCATCAGAATTATCTTCAATAATGGGATTCTACTCAGCCTCTGGTGATTCATTGTTTTCATTCGTATCTTCCGGCTAAGCCGCACTTTGAAAGTCCAGCAGTTTTCCCACATCGGAATACCAGCTGACACCAATTAATACGATTATTGAATTATAAACTTCAATATATGAAATTTTCAGCTTTGCCAAAATGCTCCGATTTTCCTGAATTTTCCGACATGTTTACATGGTCAGCTAACACGTTTTTCCACAAATCCGATGAAGCTGACACATTATTTTTCAGCTTTGCCAAAATGGTCCGAAAATATTTCTTTTCCCACAAGTTTCGCAGCCTCTTCTCATCTTAAGTCACGGTTTTGAGCCAGCTAACACTTCATTCCTTAATAAGCTATAGAACAATAAGCCATGTTAAAAAAATCAGCTTTGCCAAAATGCTCCATTAACATTTGACACTACCTCTTAGACTATAATGATTCATATCATTTTGCTGGACCAATATTTATTTGTAAAGTGAAGGTGTTATGTAACCATATTGTGTAAGATATGTGTTTTAAGTGAAGAAATAAAATTATGTTTATGGTTTAATTCGGAAGAAAAGTAAAAGTATACGAGCTCTAACATCTAAGTAATCAGCCAGTAATCATTTTTTCTTAATTTCTTTTAAAAACTGCTTTACATGTACTTTTAAATATTTATTTAATTCCCAAATACAATTAACACATGTGTTTACACTATTTTGTGGACTTGGTTTTAATTAAGACTTTCTCTCTACTACCTACTGTGAAAAAATTGTATTTTTATTTTAATTGCTTTATTTATATTAACGTCCTGGCGAAGTTTAGCTAATGCTACTCTACCACTTAACCAGGACGGCGAGATGAGATATAGTCACCCATCCAAGTGCCGGACTCGCCCGGTGTGCCTTAACTTCGTCGACCGAGGTTTCGCCACTGAAACCAGTACCAATAACCTAGTTTAAACCGTGAAATAATTTGGTCCGAGCTGAGGGAACTAATGGAGTGGGGATAAATCGACTCGAATTTATTTAGTTTGCAACACATTATACTTGAAAATTTGTGGATTAGTTGAGGAGCACCAGGAGCAAGCAAACCTAACCTCCTTTATGTGGGAACGACGACTCTAACCTCACAAACTTGACATTTCCTAGATTTGTCTAATATGTCTACGTTTACACCACATTTTACGTTAGGTTTGGTATTAAACCGCGAATTTGTCTGGTCTGATACATCTGCTCAAGAGAATCAGACCAAAGGCGGATCAGCTTAGTTCAGACTGTTTACATCGAACGCACTATAGGTTTAATATGGAGTATGGTTCTCAAGAGGTACTTGGTTCGCAGACCAACCTGTCGGTGTAAACTAGGCCAATGATATCGAGAAAGAACTATACATAAATGCAAGCAAAATTGTAATTAATTCAGTCACTTTATCACATTGCTTGCTTCTTCTTGATCTGATCAGAACTCCCTAACTGAACTGAACTATCCTGTGCGGCCACTCGCTTTCCATTTATACCTAGGTAAGTGTTTCTGAATTTCTTTACGATGTTCTACAATGACCTAAAATTAGATATTACCAATATTGTAGAAAATGAAAAAAGTCACAACTTTTATTTAAACAATTTTTCTCTGTTAATATTTTACAATTTACAGCCGTCAGAATGGCGAAAATTTGTGGTTTGCTGCACATTTTTGCAATTATCTCTGCCCTCGTTCCTATTGTAATAATTAATTGTCAACAGTATTGTAGACTATAAAATTTCCCAAAACCTTTGTTTAAACAATTTTCTTCCACAGTGAACTGTTTTAAAATTACAGCAGCTCAAAATAAAAAAATTATGAAACTTTCGAGCTGCTGTAACTTTGATTTTCATCTGCTTTTGTTGCCACACTCACAATAAGTCTCCTTTCTATTTTCTGCTGTAATATTTGCATTTTTCTCTACTTTCATGAGAAATAGTAGTTGTGTAATAGATCATTATTATTGCTTAAACCAATTAAAATGTACACAATAAAGGAGGAGGATCTCTAAGGCAGGTTTTTGGACTAATTTATTTCTTTAGGAAAAAACTCGAAAAACATTTTTTTTTATATCTACCATGGTGTATTAAATAGGTGGTCCGACATACGGCACTTTCCTATTATAATAATGGCTTCATAAGTGCATGGTTACTATTTACTTTAGTAGATGGCGCGAGCTATAAGGTCCTACAATTACGTGGGCATGTGCATCATATAACTAACATAACCTCAAATCTGAAGGTTTTTTCGTTTATGGGGCTCGTGCACCGTTTGACAGCTTGGAGGTCACACAATCTCTTAAACCTCAATAATTCTTCTTCTTCAAGTGCTGTTCCCTTAAAGGGCTCGTGCACCGTATGATAGCCGACTTTTTGGAGGAGAACGAGACACAACGTCACAATCACAAGGAAACTACGAACTGCACATGGAGAAATCGGAAAATTTGAGGTTGTCTCTTTCTCCTCCCTCCAAAAATGTCAGCTGTCAAACTGTCCACGAGTCCTTTAAGGGGATAGCACTAGAAGAAGAAGAATGATTGGGGTTAACGAGGTTGTGTGACCTCCAAGAATGTCAGCTGTCAAACGGTGGCCGAGCCCCATACTTTACTAATTGATAGCACGCAAAAGTTAAAAAAAAATACAGCTGGGAATTTTGCATTTATTAATGATCGCTAACCTCTGTTAAGGGGACAGCACTAGAAGAAGAAGCATGATTGAAGTTAAGTCTTGTGTGACCTCCAAGCTGTCAAACAGTGCACGAGCCCCATTCTCATTTTTAAATAATTTTTCAATATTGTTGATAAAATAGACTGCTAATTATAGGTTAGATTCCTAACCTGCAGAAAGTGTCTTATTTCACTATTTAAAACTTCATACACATTGCGTTGAACTTAATTTTGGTTGAAAGTACAGGAACCAGGCAGAAATTTTAATAATACATAATACTTGTAAATCTTAAGAAATATATATTTTTGAGGTTAGCTGTGATCAAGATTGGTAGAGTATAAGGTGGCCTCGTAACTCACGATCCCCACCAAAAAATGTCATTAGCCAATGAGCAGCTGGTATGAAATCACACCAGATGCAGAGCCTGATTCAAAATAATGTAAGAATTTGTGTAATGTTAATAATTAAGCAAAGAACTCGTAACTGGAACGAGCTCGCAATAACCCGCCTGAGGTAGGGAGTAATTACCTCGTATTTTGAGTCACCATTTTGCATAGTGGTAATTAGGATAAGTTGTAGAATATAACACTACAGGTCATAGTATACTTCTGGCCATATTTCGGGCCAGTACGGACCGTCCTTGTAGAAAGAGATAACTGCACCGCTACTGCGCATTCAAAGAACAAGGATAGTCTGACTATTCATCCTCGCACTCACTTCTCGCCTAAAAGCTGAATACGAGAGAACCTTAGAGTCTACAAATCTTGAGCTGTGACGACACGTGCAATGCTGCGTGTAGTGTTGCATATATTCTTTCAATGTTTTAATTTAGCTAGTTAATGTTAGATGTCACTGGACTCTTGTTTCACTAAACAAAAACAAAAGGCCGGGAATGTATGCAACACTATACACGTATGCACAGAACCTGTAAAATTATCTTTTTATGCGTAAGCAGGGTGTATTAAATAGGTGATGCGACGACAACCCTCACAGTGGCTTCATAAGTGCTTACTTTGTACACAATGTAATAGATGGCAGGACCAGTAAGTTATCTCACAACTTACGCATAGATAGATAATTTTACAGGTTCTGTGCATATGTGCTTACAGTGTTGCATACATTCCCGGCCTTTTGTTTTTTGTTTAGTGAAACAAGAGTCCAGTGACATCTGACATTAAGTAGCTAAATTAAGACATTGAAAGAATATATGCAACACTGCAGCATTGCACATGTCGCCACAGCTAACCTCAAAAATATATATTTCTTAAGATTTACAAGTATTACGTAGCTATTATTAAAATTTCTGCCTGGTTCCTGTACTTTCAACCAAAATCAAGTTCAACGTAATGTGCATGAAGTTTTAAATAGTTTGTCACAATAACAACTTTTTGCAGGTTAGGAATCTAACCTATAATTAGCAGTCTATTTTTATCAATCAACAATATTGAAAAATTATTTGCGTGAATTTTTAAATATTTGCTTGGAGCCAGTATGGCTCCAAGCTAAAAATGCCTATACAAACATTAAAAATGAGAATAAACGAAAAACCTTAAAATTTGAGGTTATGTTAGTTATATGATGCACATGCCCAGGTAATTGTAGGACCTTATTGCTCGCACCATCTACTAAAGTAAATAGAAACCATGCACTTATGAAGCCATTATTATAATAGGAAAGTGCCGTACATCGGACCACCTATTATTAAATAGGTGTGCGTAAGTAATGAGAGATTGGTCCTGCCATCTATTACATTATGTACAAAGTAAGCACTTATGAAGCCACTGTGAGGGTTGTCGTCGCATCACCTATTTAATACACCCTGGTATCTACTAACAATATTTAATCGATTCCACCCCAAACGAAACTTTCCCCCACCCTCCCTTTTTTACCCCCTATCACCCCCTGCTCCCACCTCTTCCGAAACAACGAAAATACACATAAAGAATCAAAAATATCCTTATTCAGCAACAGTCATGTTAAAATGTTCCAATGACCTGCAAAAAAATCAACTGAATGCTGATTATTTAATAGTTTAGGAGGGTATAAATAGGGGAGGTGAGTGCGGGAAAGTTTCGTTTGGGATGGAATCGATTCAATATTGATAGTAAATAATAAAAAAATGTATTTCAGTTTTTTTTGTTCAAAAATAAATTAGGCCGAAAACAGGTCTATGGACCTTCCACCTTTATTGCCGGATTTGGTCCAGAATTCCGTCTGGACGTACTCTTAATAATGTTGGAAAATGCATTTTTCTGTAGTTGTCTCATTCTTCTTGCAATTATCAGTTTCTCAATAACCTAGGGTAAAATTTGATGGTTTAGAACCGCTACTAAAAATATTATAGACGTGCCTTATGAGTGTTACCTAATATGCTAGCCAAACCATGGGATTTTCATCTTCAAAAAATTTATACACTCTATCCTATCTAGGTGGTGGCATTTTCATACACATGCACACAGTAGATATGTATTGTGATGAAATAGGTTTTTTTTGTCCACAATTTGGTGGACAAAAACTATTACTATTATTCTATTGTCAAATGATATCTATTCTTTCATATAATTTCCTTAAAATCATTATTTCTGTCTTTGCCAAATCTTCAATGTTATCAATTGACGATTTGCACGAAAGAAAAAGGGTCTAGATTAGTATCACTGTAATTCACTGCACATGTTGACCAACTCGTCTAATTTCCAAACTTTGCAACAATTAAATACCTATAATATAATAATCATAACATTGTTTTCATTATCTTTAATGTTAAACCTACTTCCATTGAATATTGAATATAAATCATATTTGTTAGTAGTAGTAGTAGTCTACAATATTTAAAAAATGTCGAATTATGCAATTTGTCAAACACTGTTTCCAACTCTCAGTGTAGAAGAGTTGGCAGCAGTGATTGACAAAATGCATAATTCGACATTTTTTAAATATTGTACGCTACGAAACAACCTAATAAAGATGATTTATATTCAATGGAAGTAGGTTTAACATTAAAGATAATGAAAACAATGTTATGATTATTATATTATAGGTATTTAATTGCTGCAAAGTTTGGAAATTAGATGAGTTGGTCAACATGTGCAGTGAATTACAGTGATACCAATCTAGACACTTTTTACCAAACTTTCTTTCGTGCAAATCGTCAATTGCAAAAAATAAAAAAGTAAAAACACCCGCCCTTCAATGCCGCCACAATTTTTTGATGATCTATCAAACTATAATGGAATGAATGGCCACTCATCTATCAGAGTACTACTACTCTGGTATTGTGTAGTCTTCAGATGGTTTGAATATACACTAAACATTAACATCCTATTCCCATGTCACGGTGTATTAAATAGGTGGTCCGACATAAGGCACTTTCCTATTATAATAATGGCTTCATAAGTGCATGGTTTCTATTTACTTTGTAGATGGCGCGAGCTATAAGGTCCTACAATTACCTGGGCATGTGCATCTTATAACTAACAACCTCAAATTTTAAGGTTTTTTTGTTCTCATTTTTAATGTTTTAATACTGGCTCCAAGCAAATATTTAAAAATTCGCGAATATTGTTGATTAATAAAAATAGGCTGCTAATTATAGGTTAGATTCCTAACCTGCAAAAAGTGTCTTATTTTATTATTTATCATATACATTACGTTGAACTTGATTTTGGTTGAAAGTACAGGAACCAGGCAGAAATTTTAATAATAGCTACGTAATACTTGTAAATCTTAAGAAATATATTATATTTTTGAGGTTAGCTGTGACGACACGTGCAATGCTGCATGTAGTGTTGCATATATTCTTTTAATTTAGCTACTTAATGTCAGATGTCACTGGACTCTTGTTTCACTAAACAAAAACAAAGGGCCGGAAATGTATGCAACACTGAATGCACGTATGTACAGTACCCGCAAAATTAACTTTCTAGGCATAAGTAACGACGGACCTTATTGCTCCTGCCATCTATTACATTATGTACAAAGTAAGCACTTATGAAGCCACAGTGAGGGTTGTCGTCGCATCATCTATTTAATACACCCTGCCCTATGTTTAATTCACTGGTGATGATAACATTCCATTCACATACTGCACTTCACACAGTGAATCTGTCTGTTGCTTAGCAGCAGCCTCCGCCATGTCCTTGATAATGATGATTCCATGTTCTGGAGTCAGTTCCTTATCACTCATTGTCCAACCTTGTTCCAATCTCTCTCTGTGGAACTGTGCCTTCTATTATTCCAGTGAGTCTGTTGTCATGGCATTTTTACAGAATTTGTACACTTGTTGAGTCACAACAATAAAATGTCGGCTTCTATGTTTTCAAACTAATGTAACCTTTGCCCTTATTTAAAAAGATATGGTAAGTAAAATTATTTTTTAGAATTTATTTCAGTGGTTGTGACAACAAAATCAGGTGAAAGTTAAACACACCAAATATTTTACTTGGGCGGTACGAAAGCTCAAAAATTATAAAAAAATCATCAGTGTATATATTTTAATAAGTCTAAATGAAAATCCGTTTATTCCAAGCTCTTGTTACCAAAAGACAAACAAAACAAAATTAGAGTGATATGTGGATAAAAGGGTAAATTAATTTTATTGCATGTTGAAGTAAAGTTGGCGAATCTAGTTTAATTATTTTCGATCATACTGTATTAATGTATGCCAGACCCAAAACAATTCTCTGAATTTACTAAGCCTGGTTTTTTGCCAGTTGATTACAGTAGTTGTGTACACTAACATACTCCGGTCAGTCAAACGAAATCGAGAACAGGTGTCTCAGGTATGCCATCAAAGGTGTCATAATTACGGAGGTAATAAAAGGTAATAAAATGAATTTATTGAGGCTGAAAATCATTATGCAAATTAGATATTGAATATAAATAACAGTTATGTCAGTCAGTCAGTTGAATGTGGGGACGGAGCTGGTCAGTCAGCCTCAATGTATGTACAAAAAAATAAATAAAGTGCAGTTCATTTACTAAACTTCAAAATTTTTGTAAAGGTGTTAAATGCTATATTAGTCAAAAATAAAATGGTCAGTTAACCATTTTGTGGGACAACACCCGTCAGTCAGCGAAATTAAAAAAAAAATTCGCGCGCGATCGGTGTGGCAGGCGGCGGCTCACTCTTTTCCTTATTATTACTTAACGAACTATTAACTAACTTTATTTTAAAGTGTAATTGACAGCAATGTTAATAATACACATTTTGTAAATAATTAAATTTGTCCTAATTACATTGAATAGACCATTATGAAAGAAATATTGAAAAATTTATGCACATAAAATATTATATTAGATATTCAATATATACAATATATCAGAATTAAATTATTACTTAAAGTATGAAATGTATCTTTGAGATCGCGAAAATAAAATTCATGCGAATAAAAGCGTATACGTAAAAAAAATATTTTTTATTGTATATAATTACGGAAGTTATATTTATTTTTTAGATCGGGTTGCTGGTTTCCGGGTCTTCTTCCGTGTAGACTTCGTTGAGTGCTTGACGTTTCGACCATCTTGTCGTGGTCTTCTTCTGAAGCGAAGTGGGCTCTGCTGGACTGAGCTCCTCTATTTATGCAGGTTATCAGGAAGCGTGTCGCGGATCATTGCTCATATGGAACATTGACTTCCACGTTATTGGTAACTGTAGTCCGGTGTCACGGTTATAGTTATTCGGATGTTTATTTATTTCAATGGCTTCTCTGTATCTTCTTGGCTAATAAATCTTGGTGTTGGCTAATTTCTTGGTTTTGTCGAATTTTATCAAATGGCCGGTTTCTTCTGAATGTTCGGCAACTGCTGATTTTGTAGAATTTCCCTTCTTTGTATTTCTAATGTGTTCTCTGAGTCTGGTGTTTATACGTCGTTTGGTCTCTCCGATATAAACTTGTCCGCAGGAACATAGAATGCTATATACTCCTGGTGTTTCTAGTTCTTCTGGACCTTGGTATTTGGGAAAATGTTGTGCCACCTTCTGTTTCGCATTATATATTACTTTGACTTTCTTTTTCTCCAAAACTCTTCCGATTCTATCCGTACATCCTTGTATATACGGTAGGTAAGCTGTTGCCGTGTATTTCTTTTCTTCTTTTTCTTCTGTTCTGGTTGTATCTTGTCTTTTTATTGCAGGTGTCTGTCGGTGTGCGTCGGTTTTCTGTATACCTTGTGTCCTAATCCTCCATTATCCTTCTTGAACACGATTATGTCCAAAAATGGAAGTTGGCTCTCTGTTTCTATTTCCATGGTGAATTTGATCTTATGATGTAAGCTGTTTAGGTAGTCCTTGAAATTCTCCAGTTCCTCACGGCCATGTTGCCATATAATGAAAGTGTCGTCCACATATCTAAACCAACATTTTGGTTTCAATTGGTAGTTGTCCAAAGCGTATATTTCGAATGCTTCCATAAATACGTTGGCGAGTACTGGTGATAAAGGTGAACCTATTGCTGCTCCATCTTTTTCCATCACTGCACTTACAATTGGTCGTAACGGAACTCCTGCTTTGTGGATCTTGGGTAGGCAGTAGAATTGTGGTGTCATCGATTCTAATGGTATCTGTTTCTTCTGGTGCTCTATTGGTATGCAGGATTCCTTTGTTACCTGTTTTTCGATGGTCCTTGTTGGACCATCAGAATCGAGGACACCTTGTTGGACCATCGAAAAACAGGTAGCAAAGGCGATCAAGGAATTCGACAAACAGAACACCATATCAGGAATTCACACCATTTCATACAAGAACTAAAGAACATCACAGTGGACCAGATATACTAGTCAGTTTTGACATAACATCGCTCTTCACAAATATACCAGTTAATGAGGCGATAGAATTAGCTCGGGAAGAATTGCAGAAAACGGTTTGGACACCACCTTAGCAGACCTGATGGAGCTTTGTGTCAACTCGACCTACTTCAACTTCAATGGAAGTCTATATAAACAAAAAGATGGAGCAGCAATGGGTTCACCTTTATCACCAGTAATCGCCAACGTATTTATGGAAGCATTCGAAATATACGCTTTGGACAACTACCAATTGAAACCAAAATGTTGGTTTGGATATGTGGACGACACTTTCATTATATGGCAACATGGCCGTGAGGAACTGGAGAATTTCAAGGACTACCTAAGAAGCTTACATCATAAGATCAAATTCACCATGGAAATAGAAACAGAGAGCCAACTTCCATTTTTGGACGTCCTCGTGTTCAAGAAGGATAATGGAGGATTCGGACACAAGGTATACAGAAAACCGACGCACACCGACAGATACCTACATGCTAATTCTCACCACCACCCAGCACAAAAACAGGCCGTCGTTAACACACTAGTACATAGAGCAAAGCAAATTTGCGAGACAGAACATCTACAAGAAGAATATCGGACCTTAAAAACATCACTACAGCAAAATGGATACAAACCGCACACAACGCAATAAAGAGACAAGTTACAACCAGAACAGAAGAAGAAAAGAAATACACGGCAACAGCTTACCTACCGTATATACAAGGATGTACGGATAGAATTGGAAGAGTTTTGAAGAAAAAGAACTTCAAAGTAATATATAATGCGAAACAGAAGGTGGCACAACATTTTCCCAAATACCAAGGTCCAGAAGAACTAGAAAAACCAGAAGTATATAGCATTCCATGTTCCTGCGGACAAGTTTATATCGGAGAGACCAAACGATGGATAAACACCAGACTCAGAGAACACATTAGAAATACAAAGAAGGGAAATTCTACAAAATCAGCAGTTGCCGAACATTCAGAAGAAACCGGCCATTTGATAAAATTTGACAAAACCAAGAAATTAGCCAACACCAAGAATTATTGGCCAAGAAGATATAGAGAAGCCATTGAAATAAATAAACATCCGAAAAACTATAATCGTGACACCGGACTACAATTACCAATAACGTGGAAGTCAATGTTCCGCATGAGCAATGATCCGCAACACGCCTCCTGATAACCTGCATAAATAGAGGAGCTCAGTCCAGCAGAGCTCACTTCGCTTCAGAAGACCCAGAAACCAGCAGCCAGATCACCAGCTCCGCGAAAGATGTAGCACCAAGATATTTTCTAGATTCCCAATCGGAAATGTCAGAGCTTAGCATTTCTGATAATGAGAGGGAAATTGACGAATTTGAAGATTGGGAGGAATAATTTGATTAAAATGAATTAAACATTGTAATAATGTTATTTGTAATACATATTATGTACTCATATAATCAAAATCAATTTATTGGTGCTAGTAACCAGGGCTGACGACAGGGGGGGCAGGCGGGGCTGCAGCCCCAGGGCCCGGCATCAACACTGTTAAATACATGCTTGTATTGATTGTATTTCAAATGAAATATTGTGTATTGAAAATTAGTATTTTTGATGTGCCCCAGACGAGGGGGGCCCGCCGATTTGATTTTACCCCGGGGCCCATACTGGCTCTCCACGGGCCTGCTAGTAACACCGATCGCGCGCGCGAATTTTTTTTTTTTATTTCGCTGACTGACAGGCGTTGATCCACAAAATGGTTGACTGACCGTTTTATTTATGATTAATATAATATATATGATATAACTGTTATTTATATTGAATATCTAATTTGTATAATGATTTTCAGCCTTAGTAAATTCATTTTATTACCTCCGTATTTATGACACCTTTGATGGCATACCTGAAACACGTGTTCTCGATTTTGCTTGACTGACCGCAGTATGTTAGTGTACACAAGTACTGTAATCAACTGGCAAAAAACCAGGCTTAGTAAATTCAGAGAATTGTTTTGGGTCTGGCTCTTAGACTAATTGATGTTATATGCAATATAATTTTAAAATCATAAAAGACAGAAAGGTTGTACTTTCTCTGCTACTCAAGCCTCTAACATTGTTCTGACTTTCCATAAAATCAAGGTGCCCTAGAGAGCAACATTTTTGAAGGATTTTTTAGTATATCTTTTTATTTGCAATATGGCATATAGCAAATGATTTTTTAATTTATAATTGAACAAATATTCAAACCATGTGAGTGAATTAATTGAAATATATTTAATGAAAACTTCTTCCGTTTTTTAATACACTTCCTTTACCTCCCTCATCTATCTGTTGATCCTGAGACCAAAACAGGACCTCAACATTAGATGCTTCTAGGTACTTTCTTGTTGCAATAATAATAAGACACCTCACGGAAAAGCACGAAACTTGGTAAGTTTATGGACGTCCATCATCTGCCAACAAACAGAAGCAAGAGACTAGAGACTAAAGACAATGTGACTTTTATTTTTCACTAGCTGTGTCTGCAACTACGTTCGTGTGGAATTTTGAAATTAACTAAAAAGCTTCTTTGTACACGATGTTTGAGGTAGAATCACCAGGGACATGTACATCCGGATCTCGTTCGGGAGCTTTCCTCTCGTTCGGGAGCTTTCCTGTCGCTCGAAAAACTCTAATTTTCCAGATAAATCGATACTGTTAACCTATAGAGTATAATTTACTTGCTGCTCTACAGCTCTGGAATGTTCCGAAACATTCTGGACTCTAGATTTGTCTGAAAAGTTCCAGAATGCTCTGAATTGTTTGAAATATCCAGTTAGCGTATATCCCTTTATTAATGAAACACCCTGTATATTTGTTAACAAGACATGCGTCCAAATGATAGTGAGGTGTGTATAAGAGAATGGTCGGTAATGCAGTTTTTCGTTTTTTTAACTATCTTCCACATTTTTTAAAAATATGAAAAAAATTTGAGGATAGGCCTTTATAAATGAGTAATTTAGTCCAGCATGTAAGTAACAACTGAATTTTTTCGTACAACGGTATGCGAGAAAATTTTAAAAAACGAAAATCCAAAAATCCCCAACCACTCCTCCAATATAGCGTTGCAGGCTTGAAATTTTAGGAAAATCATATTTAGGGTAAGCCCTTTCAAATAGTTGATAACAAACAAAATTTTGTTTGGGGGCAGATTTTACATGATGCTTATCCTGCTGTGCCCTTTAATTAAAGTTTCTTTTTTTTTCCTTTCCAAAACTATAAGCTTTACTCATGATTTTTTGTTTATCTGGCCGTTCCTCACTACCAGTTTTTTTGAAAGGGAAGAAACTAATTACATCCTACATTACTAAAATATTAGTAAAATGAAAGACTAATTCAAAAATACAAACCTATATTAAAATACATTAAAAAAAAACAAATGTCTAGAATACAAATAAACTTAAAAATCCAACAACTGCTTGGTATAAATAATTCTTATTTAAGAGGGTATCATTCCCTTATTCCTTTTCCACTGGGCACCACCCTTCCTGTTATGGTTCGCCCTACTAGATTTATGCACATTTTTGTTATCTCTAGCTTTCAACACATTCTTCTCCTGACCTTGTCCCTTTGCCTTACCCACAACGTCGGCTTTTTTCTGAGAATGTTGAGGTTGGGGCTGCCGCGATCTGTATTTGGCCTCTCTTCTTTCTCTGATCAGAGCTGGGTCTTCGCAGAAGTTCATTCTGGATCTAAACATGAACAAATTTAAGAAAAAAATATATGCAAAATTGAAATCAGAAATAAACAACTTTTTGAATAATTAATGTTTCTACATGTTTGCTGAATTTGCAAATAAGTTAAGTTCTTAAATAAATAAAAATAAGCTTGTATAACAGTGAAAAAAGTTTATATATTATATAATTTTATCGATCTTATAATTCTTTTACAACAGTTACTGTCATATTTATATAATAATCTTGTTGACTCCACTGGCTGAGGTTGATTTGAGATACAAAGATTTCCAACGCCCAACAATTAACAAGCTTGTGTCCAATGTTATCACTTGGGGCTTCTGCTCTGCTTGCACATCCTCTCTAGTAGGATTAAGCTGATTTTAATCGACACTAGCAGTTTTATTGAAGCAAGGGTCCCTTGCTTCAAAAAAATCGAAACTAATGTAATGCATTGGCAGTAGAGAATAAAAGACTTAGAAGTAAGCTAACCAAATAAACAAAAAGTGGATTAGGCCTATTGGGGGCACCACTCAAAAAAAAAAAAAAAACGCGCCAAACGCTCTACCCCAAGGTGATGTGGAAACGAGCGCATAATGGTAGTAACCAGGCAATGCGCACTGCTACTATTTTACAAAATCATTCTTTAGTTTCCATTACGTCGCTGTGTCGCTACTTGTACTTCATACGACGGGTGCGCAAATCTGCATCTTGCCCGACTATCACTACCTTCGAGCATATAGGGGAAAATAGATCAATTTTACAACAATGTGTATATTTGTTCTCCACACATATGGGCAAGGGATGCGAGAGGCGTAGTAAACACCCACAAAACACAATAGAACACGAAAGTAAACAATACACAAATTATACTCAACACCATATCCGACAGCATCCCCTACCGAACACATTATTTAATACCAGCCAAGAGAATCGGGGATCAATAATCTCTTGTTTACAGTTGTGGGCCAAACAAACAAACAGCCATTTAGTGATCTCTATATCCTCGAAGGTCACTACTTTCAGCTTTCAGTTGTCACGCCATTATTGTTTACATTGTGCGAATCCGTTTGCTTATTTGTAAATAACATGAGTTTCCAATGAAATTTACTAGAAACGACGCTGTTCTGTTGAATATTAAAAACTATAGTGGGTTTTAAGGGTTGTGTTTGTTCTAACACAAGGACGTGGAAATGCATATTGATTTGTAAAGAACGTGGCTCCCAAGAAATTGACTAAAGGCGACTGTGGTATTATTGAATTTTAAAGACTGATGGGTTCTACGTGTTGTGTTTCTACTTCTAAAGGACGTGAAAATGTATATCATTTAATTGTGTTACAGGTATTTTGATACATTAGTTACTTTAACACTTTACTTATTTCAACGCAGCTTCAACATCTTAATACTTTTGTAATAATTTTACTTATGTTAGTTACTTTTTAAATGTATTTTTAAATGTTATTGCATTTATTGTAATGATTTTCCGTTAAGTTAATAAATGATCAATTTCTAGTTTCGAAATGACTTATTTAATTTTAAGCCCACCATTAGACTATAAAAGTTCTTTGACAAAGATCTTTTATAAAAGATATTTTATCTCATAAAATATCTTTTATAAAAGATCTTTGTCAAAGAATTTTTATAGTCTAATGATGGCCTAAGCAATTTGTTTGAAAATCGTTTAAAATTCGCGCCTGTACCAACCACGCCTGTAACAAAAAGGCGGGAATACAGCGCTGTCTGCGAGGTAATGTTTGCAGTTTGAAAAAAATACTGAGAGTTTCCTATATATAACCATCTTTTTTTGGTAGGACCATTCAGTACCAAGATATTGGCAAAAAAATATATTTTTTAGTGATATTGCCCCGAAATTGGGGCTGTTCCGAGGCGGCGGCGATGGGGAAAAATTATAGTATGTCTAAAAGAGGCCTATAATGAACAGTAAAATCTTTTGCCTGATTTAAAACGATGTTAATCTACCGACGACTAGCCTATTAATTTAAAGGCTTAGAATATTAACTTAACAAACCTACAGGGAGATCGAGAAAGACTGAACGTGCCGCTCCCTAAAGATTGTCTTTGTGCCGCCTACATACTGCATACATATGTACTATTTTCTGGTACTTTCAACATTTTCACGTTGACGACAGTAACCTTAAATATAGTCAATTACAGTATTTACACAAAATGCAAGTTTCTTTATTAACTTGCCACACAAGTGACAGTAAACTGATCGCGTTGAAATACACTGATTTATTACTCAGAAAGGGAGATAAATGATAAATCAAATACAAGCCAACAATAATAACATTCACGCAAATGACAGACTTCAGATTGGTAACAGTGACTAGCAACATAGGAAATTAGTTTTAATAATGTATGTAGAATAAAAATCAATTTTGATAATTTTAGTGACTTTTCCGTGTGACGTCACGTTCAGTCTTTCTCGATCTCTCGGTATAAACATATAAAAATAAAAATATGTATTTTTCAAAATAAGAATTATAACGTTTAAAGAGAAATACTAATTTAGATGCTTTTTCATTGCCCAATCTATTCCTAACATCTGAATAAATAAGTCCATATGAAGAAAACATTATTTTCACACCTGCAGAAGAGACAACGGCACACAGAAAGGGAATTATCAGCTCCAGTACTTCGTTAATTTGTAGAATATCTTTCTGAGATTTGGAGCATATTATATATGACTGCGAAGCGCTGGACCGCAGAAGATATAGTATTTAAGGGCAACCACAAACAGACCCGGAAACTATCAAAGCTCGCCCATTCTCAGACCTGTATCACCTTGTCAGCGGCACAGGAGTTCTAAAATGGGCAGGATAAATTAAGATAGGGAGAGCACAATAAGCCCAGGAGGCTGCAGTGACCTCGGAATACTTTACAGCCTACAGGCGAGCCCTGGGAGGAGGGACTTTAGTCCGTAAGAGTCTGATACTTCCCATAGCAGCAATGGGAACCCACAAGGGTTTCCCCTCCTCGATAAAAATAAAGGTTAGGTTAATGCCCAAGATTGGCTCATGGGTTATTTTAGTATGGGATAAATCTTGTAGGTAACGCAAATGTATTCATTGAATTAGTGCAATTTGCATTGGAAACAAATAATTTATTGAATTAGGCGATATTTTTTAATTGAATCAGATTTTAGACAGATTTTATGTACTAACTAGTATATAAATAATATTTTGATTTTTAAAAACAAACCTTTCATTTTGTTTGCCATTTGATGTTCCATTAATATCAGCCTTTTTAACGGGTTTTCCATAATCATCATACTCGTCATTCGAAGAGTAACTTGTGTCGCTCGCTAGTTCTTCGTGATTAGGATTAAAAGTAAGAGTTTCCTCCTCCAATGGATTATCTGCCACTTTTATAGGAACATCATCATCATATCTATCATCATATTCATCATCGTATAAATAATCATTACTATGTTGCCTAAAAAAAATAAACAATTAAATTCAGGTTATGTTATAATAATAATAAAATGTCGTTATGACAGATGACAGAAAAAGCACTTAAAAATCTATTTCTCCTGAAGACCAAGAAATTCAGGTTACCCAATGCAATAAATAATAAAACAGTAAGGTTCAATATGAGCCGTGAATATTTCCAAATGAATAATGCGAATTTTCTCGAATAATGACTTGTTTTGTCTGCGAATATTCGCTACTGAAGAGTACAGTAACTACACAGAGTGCCTTGGCGGCACCTTTGAGCTTTGATGGCTCGATTTCTGTGACCTTGTGTACCAATTGCATCTATACTGAAATAAATAAAAAAAAAACTTTTCAAAAAACAACAATATTTTAAAACCAAATTGCATTAAAAAGTAGAAAATAATTTTTAACTCTGTAAATAGAAAACCATTGGGCGCTCATAAAATATTACTTTGTCTAATCATTTTGATTTGTTCATATTTTATGTACACTCAATAGTTTTCTCTTTACAAAGTTAAACATTATTTTCTACTTTTTAGTGCAATTTGGTTTTAAAATAAAACCATTGTTTTTTAAAAAGTTGTTTTTGTATTTTTAACTTTTTAGTCTTTGTCACACAGCTTATCGTATTCTACTCGTCAAACCCTTTCATTAGATACCCATATCAAGGCGGTTATGAAGAAAAAAAAAAAAAGGTAAACCGCCATCTTGGGTTTAGAATGACGACACGTTGCTTATCATATTCTACTTATCAGACCCTTTCATTTGATACCCATGTCAAGGGAGTTATGATGGAAAAAAGGTAAGCCACCATTTTGGGTTTAAAATGACGTTACACAGCATATCGTATTCTACTCATTTGATACCCATGTGAAAAAAAAAGGTTTTCCGTCATCTTAGCGTCCGCCATATTAGATTTAGAATGACGTCACATAGCTTATTGTACTCTACTCGTCAACCCTTTCATTTGATATCGGGTTCTGAAGAAAAAGGTAAGTCACCATCTCGGGGCATCCGGTGTGTTTGAACTGTATTTTGTTTATAATTTTTGTAACGTTCGTTCTATACATATTATGTACATAATATACCTGTGTACATATTTTTTAAAATGTTGTACCTACTTTGACCTGTGTAAGTGCCCGCATTAGCACCAATAAATTATTATTATTATTGGATTTAGAACGATATTAGATATACAATATTGTATTGTCATCGGAACCAAAGCTGTGTGCAAAATTTGACCTATAAATACGTACATACATACAGATTTCTGAATATAAAATCATTGAAAAACAGTGTCTTTTGAGTTGGATTGAAAATAATATGTCGACTGGTTTAAAATACAAGGTGTTTCGAAAAGATTGGGACAACGCTTAGCCGTATGTACTTGACATCAAAACAAGTCGATTTAACCCAAAAAATAGTGGTCTAACTCTTTTCGTTTTCAAGATAAACGGGGGTAAAGTAAAAAAATTGTATTCGTAATTTGTCTCTATCTGGGAGACTAAAATACTAATACTAATCTACTTCAAAGTTGGTAACGGCATGTTTTTCAGGTCGCTAATTATAATGGTGATATTGCCGATGTCATATTTTATAGATGGCACTAGTTACAGTACTTTTAAATGACAATTTAAGTCATAACTTTTTTGAGGTTAGGTTTTGGACATCGTCTTCTATTATAATCGAAACGCAATTTAGTTTCCTAAAAGAAATGTGTACTTGTTTAAACGCAATAAAATGCACCCTTTCAGAGAAATACACGATTTACAACTTTGTCACACAACAATTCGAAGAAATTCAACACCCTGGGTGTTTTGAAAAGATTGGGCTTAGAGTAGACTCTTGACATCAAAACAAGTCGATTTAACCCAAAAAGTAGCGGTCTAACTCTTCGTTTTCAAGATACAAAGTGGTATAGTAAAAAAATTATATTCATATTTTGTCTCTATCTTGGAGAATATTATACGTATCTACAACAAGCACTATTGACGATTTCAAGACATCATACTTGACGTACACCTACTAGATAAGAAACCGCTTTTAGGTACAATTGAACTTCTTCGAACTGGTGTGTGATAAAGTTGTAAATCGCGTATTTCTCTGAAAGCATGCATTTTATCGCATTTAAACAAGTTTTCTTTAGGAAACTAAATTACGTTTCGATTATAATACAAGACATTGTCCAAAATCTCCTCAAAAAATTTATGGCTTAAAGTGTCACGTAAAAATCCTGTAACTAGCACCATCTACAAAATATGACATCGGCAATATCACCATTGTAATTAGCGACCCGAAAAACATGTCGTTACCAACTTTGAAGTAGATACGTATAATAGTCTCCAAGATTGAGACAAATTACGAATACAATTTTTTTACTTTACCACCCTGTATCTTGAAAACGAAAAGAGTTAGACCACTACTTTTTGAGTTAAATCGACTTGTTTTGATGTCAAGAATCTACGGCTAAGCGTTGTCCCAATCTTTTCGAAACATCTTGTATATTAGAAAAACTATTTAATAATTACCAATGTAATATTCTACATGTGAACTGTACTAAGCGTTCTGTCGAACTGCCACTTCCCCGCTGATTCATGCAAGCCAAGCAAATACACAGCTTGGTCGCCATGTATAATAACCATCTCATTACTCAAATGTTGTGTCTACCTACTTCTTGCTGATGATCAAATATTTTCTAACAAAAATAACAAAATATTACCATTTAAATTGTTTATAATCAACGCTTATTTTCAATTGAGTTGGGCACTAGGCCCTAGCAAATTTTCGGGGGCCAATATGATTTTCGAAATGTAATTATTTATTAATTGTAGTTAAACACATAGGAAAATATAAATAAAAAACAGTGGATAGTCACACAAAGAATTTGAAGACAAAGTAAGTACACAACGTCAAATATTAAAATTAATTACTGCAGTAATATTCCTATTATAGATGCTATTACCCTCTAGATATTTTTATGTTTCGATTTCGAGCTAAAAATATTATTTATAATGTGACGAGAGCGTATCCAAATTTTTTTTATCAAGGAAATGTATTTTTTTTTAAATATATACAGTCGGGCCCGCTTATAACGAGTGTGTAGGTGACAAAAAAAAGTGCTCGCTATATCCGAACGCTCGTTGTAAACGGTTTTTTAATGGATCCGGATATAACGAATATACTCGTTATAAACAATTTTATTATTTTATCTTATATAACGAGTACGCTCGTTACAACCGGTATGCACGTCTCTATGGTATGTAGTCTTAAACGGTTACATATGCATATAATATGTACGTGGATAACACGTACACATATGTACTCAAAAATATAGAAGTTTATGTATGTAATTATATATTTATTCAGTATAAAATAAAACATAAAATCTGATTATGAGAACCTAACAAAAGTAAGTTTATAATATCATGTAAAAATACATATATATGTACTTACATATGTAGTGAAAAAAAAAATATTACGCACATACATACTCATGCGTCGCAGTAATTTACTTAAAATAGTCAGTAATCTTTTTCTGAGTTGCAATATGGGCCCAGTTATGGTATGTTTTGAATTCTTTTCTGCTTAAACCACTCAAGCAATGCCTGATCAACCTGCTTTTTCGCTGGTTTCCGGATTCGTTTTAACTGAAATGTTTGAATTTAAAGATCCTCTAATTTTATCCCGGCTTTTCCAGACAGTAGAAACAGTCCAACTGGATAATTTGTAATTTTTACACACATCGGCATTAGATATGCCACTGGCAATAACATCAATTATTTTTATTTTGTTCTCTAATGTAAGGGACTTTCTCTTACAGAACATGGCTGTTATATAAATCAACGAACATCGGCGATTGATGACAAATCACTGAGTAAATAGTAAAGACTCGACCGTCGCGCGTTGGCTAAATTATGTGCATAACTTCCTAAAAACATTACATCTACCTACTACTCATAATATAATAACGAGTCATGGCAAATTTGTTGGAATACTAGCAGGCACTGTTTCGATACAATAAAAGCACCGACGTTTCACATCTACCGCCCTCAAAGCACCGACTACTATTAAGTCGGTGTCCGTCAAATGGCAGCGTTCCAAGAACTTACTTCGTATGAACTAATATCACTCGTTATAAACAAAGTTAATTCTCCAATGAATCATCGAGTCCTCGTTGTAATCGCAGCCGCAGAGAATCTTCGCCATCCCTAAAAGGTGCTCGTTGTAAGTAAACATACTCAGCAACTTATTAGAAAATATTACTCGTTGTAACAAAAGCGCTTGTTATATCCGAGCTCGTTATATCCGAACTGAAATTGTGTTGAGCTTAATGGATGATTTTTTGTATCTATGGAAATTACTCGTTAAAACCGAACGCTCGTTATAAGGTGTACTCGTTATAAGCGGGCCCGACTGTATGTTATATAAAATTATAAGCTATATCATCGAGATATAAAGCAACATTACAGATAGTATCATATTACGGTATTAGATAACAGCTTCCTTTGAGAATTGCTTATCTAGATATTAAATTTCATTTTAACTTCTCACAATTACTTCCACATCCAGTGGAAGTATAGTAATGACAAAAAATTTAAAAAAATTTTTATTGTTCAAATAGGCTTAGAATGTCATGAAACATCGAGATTTTAAGTTTGAGCGAAAAAAAAATTTCTGTCTGTCTGTAACTTTTTTTGTGCGCACGTTTACTCTGGAACCGTTTGAGATATTGACTTGAAATTTGGTACACATATGTCCATTAACGAGATCTGGAACTAGATTATATTTTCATCTTGTCCCGTCGAAGGGTTGGGGGGTAAGTTTGGGGTAAATAGGTAAATCAAGCAGGTAAGAGTCCATAAAATAAGTATTTAGTATATACAAGAGGGCTCAAAAAAATTTTTGGCATTAGCCACCCCCATTACCACCCACACCCCATTTTTAAAAGGGATGAAAATAAAATGTGACTTAGTGTGTGTACAAGAACCAGAAACCTCAAAATATTTTTTTTATTTCATTCACCCCCACTACCACCCCCCCCCCCCCCCCTATCACCACCCCCATCCCATTACCGATGTGGGGTATCGTTTTATGGGTTTTTGGGGTAGAGGATTTCAAATTATATTATTAAAGTTCCATAAACAATTATTTCCACATACAAAATTTTTTCGTTGTGAGTGACTTGGATAGAAAATCTGGATGTGGAAGTAGTGATTCCTTGGGCAGCGGTTTATTATGCTGATTTGCTATCTTGCATTTCCTTTGTTCAACTTTTGGCTGACACATCTTTTAGAATTTATAAATATTACCAACAGACTTTGTATTTGTAAATCTCAGTTATCATACTCACTTGGTATTAAATGTATCACAGGTAAATTGTATATTTTATTCAAGAATCAACGTTGATTCCTTTTGTAACTAAAGAAAAAGTTTTTAAAAAGCTAATCACGTGAACAGTGATCTAACATATACACTTTATTATTTTCTTGTTCATAAAATTAAAATTATTGTTACACATTTTGGGCCCCACTTGCCCACTAGGCTCTAGGCCCGGGCCTAGTGCTAAAAAGGCCCTATTTATAATCTTCATTACATACTATTAGTACCGTAAGATGCATACCTACACACAAAGATAAAATATTCTTTTGCAATTAGATACCTATTCAAAACACTAAGCATTTTAAAAATACTCAAGTCAAATTCTAGTTAAGCATAGTGGCTATTTTTCTGTTGGTAATCTTGCAAATATTCAAAAATTTGTTCGTTGTACCTTACAGGATCTTTTGGAAATGAGAATAGTGATATATTTCCACCAGTCTTAGACAGACATCCCCGAAAAACACAAACAGTTCCTCCTTTATGATGATATATCTTTGTCCAACACAGATCATATCTAACAGTAATTGTAATTAATTAACACACACCAGTAAATAATGAAAAACTCACAAATCCAAACTTAACACGATAAACGTCAACAGCTGAAACTTTCTGCTAAAATCTGGAAAGAAACTGAATGTTCGCGAATATTTGTGAACTTAAATTCTCGATAACTTAACATTTTTGGCAAAGTTAGCAGATATTTCTTTCTCTTAAACTTATAAATAGTGGAAGCAAGGAGTCGGAAGAGTATACAAAATAGTGCAAAAGTTATGAAACCTATTCCCCCTCGTTTTCGAGGGTGCTAAACACGAATAACAGGGTTGATTTTATACATCCGCATCGTTTCGCACATGCGCCCTTACAGTTATTATTATTATTATTATGAAAGGAATGGTTTCCAACAGTTTAAGGGTGAAGGGCGTAAAACCATTTTTTTCTTGATCAGCATCCTCAAAAACGGGGGTAAACGTCTTTAACAAGAAAAAAAAAGAGAAACAATTTTATGCCCCCTAACGGGGTAGATTCCACCTCCAGGGGCGGTTGGGGTCTTCTACCTGATATCGCCTTTCACCTTGTGTTATATCCCTATGAAAAAAAAACAAAGAATCCCTGCAATAATAGTCGATGCCAAGCTGTCATATGAAAAATGGCCGTTTCAGGAAGTGTGTATGACTAAAAACTTTTTTCACCCTGTTATTCGTGTTCAGCACTCTCGAAACGGGGGTAGGGGATGATGGAATAGGTTTCATAACTTTAGCACGATTTTGCTTTTTTTCGAGAAAATCCCGACTCCTTACTTCCACTAAAAGATTATAATAAAAATATATATTTTTTATTACTTACACTCCCTCCAAAACAAACGTTTTCAATTTTGTAAAGTCCTGTTTGTCATTTAACAACGTCAAGGCATCGTCGTAGTCGGGTTTCTTGCCTCTATACGCTAAAACAGGCTTTTCGGGTTCAGGTTCGGGTGGAATCCTGATTGTATCGAATGGAATGTCATACAAGTGAGGTGGTAGATTTTCTTCCAAAATGGCATTAATCACATCAGCTGAGTTATAATTATAACCTTCCAGGCACTGGAGTACAAATCCTGAAAGGAAAATTAGTTGAGATAATACGTCAATTCTTTTCGTCTGCACTATACAAGGTGTCCCAATAAAAACTCCCAGTACGGATATCTTTTAAACGAATAGAGATATTTTAACTTGTCATAAGTTCAATCTTCAACCTCTCTTTCCACCTTTTTGTACCAAAGGAGCATTATATACAATGGCCGTAAATTATTAAATTTTTTACTGCTGGAAATTAAGGAATCGAACAATATTTAATAGACAAAAACTGTTACACACTGAATGATTTTTTTTTGCGTAGTATTTTTACATTGTATTTCTACAGAGCTGGCCAGGATGAAACTTCAAACGTACTTATAATGCATAAGATGTTGGACACATGGCATTTTACGAAAGGGTGCATAGCCTTAGCTATTCCATGCTACCACCTTGGCATCAACACAAATTCTAACGGTCTTTGTTTATCATTAGCATTAACCCATTTCTTTTTGCATTAAGACCAGTATTGTAATAGTGGCCTGGCCAACACAGTGTATATTCATATTGTTTTAACCGTTTACTTGTTAGTTACCAGTTTTGTAATTTTTTTGTGACGTGTACTTCTAAAGCTTGTTATGATGTGCCTCTTCGAATATGTTGTACAATCTTTTTGATGTGTAGTATATATGTATCTGATGAAATAAACCTATATATCTACATCATTTGAAGTGAATTTTTATACACAGAAAACACCATATTTGTTCTACCTCCAATTTTGCTCCCACTTTATCATCTTTCATATGTTTCATTCTGAGATTTACGGCCAGCAAGAAAGTTTCATTCTCAATTTTGTTTCTGGTTATTATGTTCTCATTTCATTTTGCTCTCTATTTTCTTCTCAGTAACGGAACGGTAAGAACCATTTTTTGGTTTTTATCTCAATTTTATTTCCAGTCCCTGTTAACTTACTCTATACCTATAAGGAAATATACTTTTGTTCAGGGACTAGGAGGCATAAATTATAAATTGGTAAAATGGCAGGTAGGAATATATTATTTTGTAATATTATAATACTTGTACATTATTTAAGAGGTCCCTGTCTTCTCTGACGAATTTCGATTTTCTTATAACAACTTAATCACAATAATTAATTAAAAGTACTTACCATCACCTAAATGAGGGAACATATCTATGATATCTTTAATCATACTTTCGATATTGTCATCTCCTGGACCCGCTGAATCTCTGGAAGAACTTGGTTGTGGTTCAGGCTCCTCTTCTTCTATTTCAGGTGGCTTAAATCGTTTAAATACATCTTCTATGGTTTGTTTCTTTAACTTTGACAGCTGCTGAAGCCTCTTTTGTCTCGGGAATTTGTTTATGCAAGATTCTATAAACTTTGTCCTAGTTGTGTCTCTGCAAAATCGTCAAACATATCAAATAAAATATTACAATGATTTCAGAGTATAAAAAAAAATAGATGACCCTGACTGACTGAAGAGAATGAATTTATTCCTTAATCAGTACAGGTACAGGAATGCTCTGAAGAAGTGTTAAGAGTATTTCAGGAAGATGGTGCAGGAAAAGGTTTCTTCATTAGTTTTATAGTTAAAATTTTTTAAAATGCCTGTTTTTTATCCTTGTACCATTCAAAATGAATGGGAGTCTGGATTCATGATTTTTGGAGGTAAATTAAGAAATTTACAGAAATCCTTCCAACACCCATGCGTAAACCTATGACTTTTTGTGGCTGTTTTTTTTTTAATTTTACAAGTCATATTTCTTATACATTTGGGGGCCTGCCGTATGCCCCTGTATAAAAAAAAAGGGATTGGCATGAACATTTCTGTGCTCTACAACCCCAAATTAACAACAATTCACACATTTTGGGACTAAACTTATGACACACAATTAGTGGTCGGCGGGCTCCTGGTCTATAAATATAAGTCCAGCTCATCTAATAAAGTAAATATACTTACAGAGGAAAACAGCTTTCAAACATCTCGTTTTGGGAAGCTATGTTGTATTTCATATTATAATCACAGATAAAATAATCATCTTCTAAAGCCGTTGTTAATAAGTTTAAATAAGTCTCAACTACTTGTTCCTGTTCTTTGGAATCACCACTGAAAACAATAATTTTAATAATGCATCACACTACCAAATATAACCACTAAAATAAAATATTTATGAAAAAAAAAAGCACCTCATACATTAAATAACGAAGTACTTGAATCATGAAATATGTTATATACAATTTTTCCCAGCGGATAATTCCTCGCCAAATATATACTTACATATTTTCAAGTGTCTTATCCAAACAGTGAGAAACGAACACGTGATAAACATCGATAAATTCCGTTCGACCTAAATTTATTTCATCAAACACTCTTTCACTAAGTTTCTGTTGCAGTTTTAACTCTTCTCTATCATCCAACATTTCGTACAATTCACGATAAACGTGAACATATGTGAAGGGCATTCTAAAAAAAATATATATAAATTCTGTGAAAGCTTCAAACTGACTTTCACGTTTATTGGAAGAATCATTAATCATCTTGGTTATTGAAGGATATAAGTACAAGATAGCCAGGTTTTAATAATAATAATATTTATTAATTTCAGAAACTGCACAAAGCGCAGTTAAGAAATATTGTCGGTAGAAATACAAAGAAAAATATCACAAATAACATTGTAAAAACATATACACACAGAAAACATGTGAACAGTGAACAATTGAAAATATTATAGGGTATAATTCACAAATAATAAAATGTTCAGAAAAACTAGAGAAAATTCGTTAACATTATAGCTGTTTATGTCCAACAAAAGTGATTTTAAAGCCTTAAAAAATGTTGCCATAGATTTAATATGCTGAGGCAAACATTTCAAAAATTTACAACCGATGGTATAAAGCCGTTTTGCGTTCTTTTGATAAAAGGAGATCTTTTTTCTAGTGCTATATGGATGATCAGTTCTAATCTCGTTAAATTTGATTCTGTTTTTGTAAACAAAACATGACGACTCATAAATGTAAATAGAGTTCAAGGTAAGAATGTTTAAGCTTTTAAAGGCTTCCCTACAGGAAGTATTATATCCAAGATTGGCTATTATACATATTGCCCTTTTTTGCAGTAAAAAAACTCTATTTGCCTCGGAAGAGGAACCCCAATGCACTATACCGTACTTTATACAAGAATGAAAAGAAGCAAAATACAACTGTCTTACTATTGATAGGCTACATTGTTTAGATGTTAATGCCAAGGCATAACAGATCTTTGACAGTTTTCTACACATATCATGAATGTGATTAGACCATTTAAGGCTACAGTCAATTTTCAAACCAAGCATTTTCGATTCATTGGCATACTTCACTCTTGTAGTAGGACATATAAGGATATTGGTGTTGAAGACAATATTAGACTGCAAAGTTCTAAATAGAATAGGTTGTTTCACTTTGGTTTATTATTTTCAGTCCACAAAATTACTTTATCATATATAGTTTTTGCACAGTCTTCAGCATCAGCTAGGGCATTATATTTTATTAAAATGTTCGTATCATCAGTATACGAAACTGTCAAACATGATGGATGTTGAATAAAATTCAGCATGTCATTGATATAAATAATAAAAAGTGTGGGCCCCAATTTGGACCCTTGAGGTACTCCAACGCTGACAGTCTGCGAGTCAGATACAGCATCCTCAATACAGATCTGCTGATTTCTATTTGCAAGATATGACGCAAACCAATCATGAGCAACAACTCCATATTTCTTAAGTTTGGTCAATAATATAGAGTGATCTACACAGTCAAAAGCCCTTGAAAAATCTATAAAGAATCCCAGAGCTATTTGTCTTTTGTCCATGGACATTACAATACCATTTACAAAATCACTTAAAGCAGTGTCTATGCTTTTTTCTTTTGTAAAACCATGTTGATAGGGCAAAAGCTTATTATTATGCATCATTAAAAAATTTATTAGCTGAGTTCTTTACTTTTATACTGCATGTAAGGTAAATTTTTTTCAACTCTGCATTATTATACCTATTTGATTTAATCAAATATGTATATTAAAACTTGATAAATATTTTTAGTAATCATTTCAGGAAAAAAAAATTGCACAGAAATCCATTTCATAACATGTTAAACTCAAATAGTGAATAAAAAAAAGTGTGTGTATGATGACGTCTGTAGACCGTTTCTTGTAAGTACGATAACTTCTTTTAGGCTTAAAATTCTTGTTTCAAATTTGGCACGTACGTAAAACAGCATAGTAGAATATTTCCTATTGAAATAGGGAATGATAAGGACTTTTAGAGTCATAGCGAAAGCCAGAAGCCAGTCGGCTTTGTTTTTTAAATTATTATGTGTCAGCTCTGTGTCAATGAGATTGTTATATAACAAAATATAATACCTATTACATGCAAGCAGAATACTATACGTTACATACAACTTAATTGTTTAAATCGTTTGAAGTTGAAAAAATAAAGTTAGTTCACAATAAAACTTTGACATTTTAGATATAAAACATGAAAACACAGACTCTCCCTTGAAAATAATGGACTCGCCCGTTGTTTATGAAAACAGCTATTTCCTGATTGGTCAAAGGTGTGTTATATACATAAAGCCGACGATAGCGCCCTCTATATTAACATTCTCTATTGGGCCATATCTGTCAAATAATGTTTTATCATAATTTTAGAGCAAAAAGATGAAGATGTTCAAGATGTCTAAACTGCAATATAGTGCCTCTCAGATTCAAACAAACTTTACTTAGGTTAGATGAAACATCAATTTTACAGTTATTATTTACATTAAAAATAAGGTGCAGTACAGATAAAAATAAAGTCCAATAAAATATTATTTATTATGATACAAATTATTAATTATTACAATATAATTAATCTTCGTCGCTGTCCTCATGAATAACTACGTGAATGTTTTCTGATGTAAATATATTAGATAAAACTTTTGTTGGACGTACTATGCCGTAAAGATATCTGGCATGAGACAAGTAATATACAATTGCGGCTATATGTAAGCAGCATCCTACCGTTCTTATGCCATTAGGACAGTGCCAACTATATCAGCGTATGTTTTGAATTGTCGTTCCATTGGGTACATAATCAATGTAAATGTGGTTAAGTTTTACTGTTGATATGCCTTGATCTTACTTCCAGTTTTAATATGTTGGGAGCGGCTCTTCTATAAATATTAGATGTGTTTTGAATTTAGGGATGCAATGGATAGTGTTTTGGCCGGATACTGAATACCGGATATCCGGCGCACTTCTTGTACCGGATACCAGATATCCGGCCATCTATCCGGCTTACATTGAAAGTTGCATTGAAAACATGTTTTGGCAACATCAACGACAAAAAATACTTACTGGCAACTCTTCTAGAAACCAGATTTAAAATCAGTTTTTTGATAAGAATCAGGCTAAAATATCCTGTCAAATTATTCTGCTGGAGGATTAAAAAAATAGTTGTGATGATTCATATTCAAGCAGTGATAGTGAAAGTGGTCCTTCTCCTTCCAGTAAACAAAGTAAGAGAAACTCAAAGAATGTTACTGCTGATATTCACAACACTTTTTGGAGTTTTTGGGACTGTTTTGAGGAAGTGGCGAAAACGTTTCGGAGAAAAGTTCAATGGCCAAGGAGATTGTTTATATGAAAGGAGCACGGATTCATAGAAACAGTGTACTAACTCCAATCAATATACACGTTTGTCAAAGTTTATAAAAATATATCTTTCAGCTCCTTGCAGCAGTAAAGCTCTTTTCAGAAGCTGGCAACGTATACTAAAAGAAACGCAATCGTCTTCTACCTCTGTGCGCTGAAAAACTCGTCTTTATACACCATAATTTACCATTGGTAAACTTTAAGTATTAATTTGGTAACTAATCTATAGATATTTACAGTTTGTAGTAATAATTGTAATGCAGGATAAGTGAAAAATAATAAAACCGTTTTATTTATTACACCACTTTATTTTTTTTACTATACGGTTTTGGCCGGATACCGGATAGTAACCGGATATCCGTTGCATCTCTAGTTTTGATTACATTGTTGCATTAAATACACTGTGAGCTACAATTTAAAAAATAAGGGATTTTTAGTTTATCTTTTGTGGGAGAACGCGCAAATTATATCTTAAAAATTCAATTTATCACGATTTCCGAAATAAGGGGAAATTCGCGGATTAAGGGTTGAACGCTATCTCCGATTTTTATACGCCCTACGGATTCGGATTCAGTAGAAAATTTTACATCGAATATGGCACTTTCCAGTTTCATGTTTAGGACTGAAAGATAAACGTCTCCAGAATCTGGACTATTAATTTTGTTTGACAGAGATTGTAAGTACACTTGATTTCAAAAAAAGTAGTACAACTTTTAGATAAGAAAATGGCCCTTTTTTAGTTGTAATTGTTATTTTGACAGTAAATTATTGAAATTAATTTAATAATGGAAATATGGTCATTCAGTTGTAATTACATAATAGACTGGCGGTACATGACCAGTCAGATGCAACGTTTTTAAAATGCATGCCAATCATATATATGAATGGAATTACCATGAATATGCCAGAAATGCAAATTTTAGGCAGTCGTCGCATGCACAAGGGGGTGCAAATCGGTTTTTTTTGTTTCTTTTTTTTGGGCTTTATTATTATTTTTTTTAATGGATGCCAATAGTGCCAAACGAAAAGCCTTGAAAAAAAATCCAAAATCAAAATCATCCAAAATCAAAATCATCCAAAATCAAGAACACCAAAAAATTTTACGATTTAATGTGCACATTAACAGTTGTTTTGAGCACGGAAACTGCATTTTAAAAATGTTGCACCTGACTGGCCATGTACCGCCAGTCTATAAGTTGATACTGATATGTTGATAAATTTTTTAAAAAATTTTGAAAATAGACTAAAAATAGAACCAACATAAGATCAATGATATCAAACGGACATTAGATGAAATTACTTTTATATTTCTGCGACTGTCCCAATGAAATAAGAACGGTAGGATGCTGTTCACATATAGCCGCAGCCGTATATTACTTCCCTCATGCCCGATATCTTTCCCGCATAGTACGTCCAGTAGTAGTTTTATCTAATATGTTTACATCAGAAAATATTCATGTAGTTATTCATGAGGACAGCGACGGAGATTAATTATATTGTAGTAATTAATAATTTGTATCATAACAAATAATATTTTCTTGGACTTTATTTTTATCTACACTGAACCTTTCTTCTTTTTAACGTAAATAATAACTGTAATTCAGAGTATTTACTTTATTTATTTAAACTACAAACACATAACTACTTGTTTATAAATTTATGAGCAAGTTTATATTAAAGAGAGATATAAAGTAGTAAGAACTTCAGGACGGTCATATCGAGTTTTTATTTTTTTAAGAAGTGTTGCACCTATTTTATTTGAATGAACTTTTTGGTGATAGTACTAGACATAGTAAGCTACATTATATATTTTTTCTGTGATTGTACCTCCGTGTGAACCAGCGTTACCACATTTGGTAGATTTTTATTTCTTTTTAGTAGAATTTTAAGGATTTTTTTGTAAAGTTTGGTAGGCAAAATTTGCTGGTAGATTTCTGATAGACTATCAGAAATCTACCAGCAAATTTTATCTACCAATCTTTACAAAAAATCCTTAAAATTCTACTAAAAAGAAATAAAAATCTACCAAATGTGGTAACGCTGGTGTGAACTATGAAAAAAAAAATAAGGAATATTTAGTTTTTAATTTTAAATAGTAAATATAGTTGAAAAATTCTACAAAAAATATATAATTTAGAACTATGTATTATCTAACAAAGAGTTTTTGTTTTATTAGTTTAGCTGCAATAGTTTTTGAATAAAATAATTTTCAATAATACCCGCTCTAGCCTATATATGGTCAATTATCTCAAGAACGCAGAAAGATCGGAGGCTGAATTCGTGTCAATGGTAACTTTATTACTCACCGATGTCATGACACAAGTTATTTTGAAAATACCTCTCTGGGGCCACTGACCCTATCTTATCCTGCATCAGACGCATCTGTCTCTGTTTCTACCGTTTCCTGTCGCACTAAAAGATGCCTGCCCGCTCCTCACGCGGCTTGCAGAGCTCTATTCACGCGGAAATGCATACAATACTGGCATGCAGAAAATTGTTAATTACATATTTTTAGTGTTCTTTTTTTTCTATTAAGTACTCTTATATATTTATACAATTATTGTAAAATATGGAGTCTTCTTCTAGCAATACGGATTAAACGTCAAAAGGTTTATATATCAAATTGTATAGTTTGTAACTAAACTGGTAAATTATGTGAAAGTACTGAAAGGTAATGTGGCATAAAACTCATCTTTCACAAGCCAAATAATTATTTCTCTTTGAAATAATAGGAAGGTGGAGCACCTTCCTATTATTATATTATATTATATTAGAGAGACTGAAATCAGAACCAGGGGAAATAAATTACGGAATTATTGGAAACCAGATAAAAATATCATAATTCGAGTCAAGTATATTTTTTAAATAAATACCATTTCAGCAAAGATTAGAGAATTTTCTCTAATCTTTGATTTCAGGATGTGCAATAGGGTGCGGACAATTCAAAGTTGTAGTGAAAAGAAAGCAAATTTGAGCAAAATCGGCTAAACACTTGCCTCCGAGACCATCAAGTTTATTTCCATGAATGAACCTCCATAAGATCCTTCTATAGGGTTCTAGAAATGACCGTAAGGGCAAAAATAGAGTATCGCATATTTTTTATTTTTGTTTATTTGTGATTTTTTGTACAATCTATTATTAATTAGTGAATTTTGAGTTTTTCTTAACATTTTTAAGAATTTCAAATTGTTTAAACAATTATATTAGGCTCTAGATTAAATAAATAGCAAAATAAAATTGTTTAAATAAATTATAATTGTTTGAACAATATCATAAAGATCAAAATATTACCAGAAATTAGAATGTAATTAATTAATAATAATTTGCGCAATAAAATCGCAAATAAATAATAGTGTACGTCAAAAATAATAATAATTTTATTTATATTTAAGTTCTGGTGCAGTTTAACATAGCTACTCCACCACTCAACCAGGTAATTCGCGATACTCTATTTGTGGAGTTATGGGGTCATCTTTGGGACCTTATAAAAGAGTCTTATGGGGGTTAAATTTGAAGAGGGGCAGTTAATTTCTATTTTCTGAGCAATTTTGTGGAGAAGAGACGGTGGAATTTTTATTTCGCTACATTTTTACGATTCTCATTTTACGAAAAAAAATATCTCTCATAAGAAATATATGGAAAAAAAAATCTGAGGCATGTGTTTATATTAACCAATTGTGTTCAAATCAGGAGATCCATATTTTGAGATTTCGAATATATCTGCTGGTAAGACAGAAAAAATCGAACATATTTTTTCTCTGGTATAAATTTGAGCTGGCCCCCTATTGGGCATCCTGAAATGACATTTATTCAAAAAAGCAGAGTTGAATCGATTTACGGCAGTATCATCTGCTTTACAATAATTCCTTAATTTTTTACATTGTTTCTGATTGCTGCAACGTCGCTTTATGGAGCACCTTCCCATTATTTAAAAGATAAATATTTTTATGTTTGTGAAAAAAGAGTAAAAAGGTTTTATGCCCTTTACCTTTGAGTTTTTAATATTTATAATAATATTACACACTCCTCATTGTTTACTAAAATTATTATTTTTAAACAGTTTTAGTCAGTTCTTTCACATACCTACCTAATTTACCAGCTTAGCTACAAATTATTAAAATATGCAATTTAATTTAGATTTGTCGTTTAATCCGTATTGCCAGATGAAGACTCCATATTTTACAATAATTGTATAAATATATCAGAGTACTTAATCAAAAAAACACTAAAAATATGTAATTAACAATTTTCTACATGCTAGTATTATAAATACGCATTCACGCGTGAGTATATAGAGCTCTGCAGGCCACGTGACGAGCGGCATTTTTTAGTGCGATGGGAAACGGTAGAAACAGAGACAGATGCGACTGGGGTTGTGGAATAATTTTGAAAACAACTAACTATTTAATTCATAATTCGCTTATTTATGATCGCAATTTAAAACTGAAAAAAGTAACCGAATCTTGATAGCATACACTACAACTTTTATTCTTATTAAATTTTTAAAATTTTCCTTGGTCTCTCTACAATCAAAAATGGAAAGAATTTGCGAATATAACAAAATAAATATTCGCATAATAAGAGAGCCACACAAGGTTTTAGGAAATATTTTATGCTTTAAACAATACAGTTCTTTTGCATATAAATAGCCATAACTTTATTATTATGGATAATTCATCAAAAATTAAAAAAACTGCTAGAAAGATGAAGCAAACATCTTATTTTCTTCTTTTTTCGGTTTTTCACCCCTGGGGGTTGTTTGGACATCGATATCGCCAGACGAATTTAGGGGGTGTATATACATGTCAAGTATTATATAATGCCGTAATCAGCACATTTTTACCTTTCATGTTCCATGGAAGTCAACAAAGATCTTGATTATATTTTATAATTGCTAGCATTTTAAGGCAAAAAATATACTGAAAATTTTTAAATCGTTTATTGAAATTCACAACAATTATTGAACCTTACATTCTGTTTCAATTCTAGAAAAACTTTGAACTCGTTAGTTCTCATCAGTAGAGTATGATTTGCTCAATACCTAAATAATATCATCTAACAACAAATATATTTCATTACTGCGCATTCTTTACATCCGCTAGTAATCTGCTCTCGCAGATAAAATGGACGTGGGCTAGCTGTTTTTTGTAACATGTAATTAATACTACAAAATATTAGTGATTTCGTTGTTTACACTTTTGATCTCTGCTGGGAAGCAATTATAAGGGTTATAAGTGTTTCTGTTCCCAATTTTTTCTTTTTAAAATGCATCATTCAACAATTTTCCTTTTTTAATGACTAGCTTCTACTATCAATTAATTTTTCAAAAAGGAATAGTAGTTTTTGAAAAATTTTGCAAGTCATATATACTTATATCCAACAAAACCTTTTATCCTTAGATAAATGCAAACAAATGAAATTAACAAAAAAATAAATTGCCTAGTACTGCAGGGAAATTAGCCAAAAAAATGAGAAAACCTAGACAAAATTATCTAAAAGTTGTCTTTTATATTTTTTACCACTCCTCCCCCCTCTTTTCGAGATATTCAATGTCAAAGTTTCAAAAACATGTTTTTTGCAAATGTTTCGCGCCAAAAAAATCGGACAGCAATAAAGTTAACATGAAAGTTATACAGAATTCAATTATCTACAAGATTAGTATTTTGCATTTTTTCCCAAAATCTCGCCCTTTTCAAGATATACAAGGTCGAAGTTTAGAAAAACGTTTTTTTGCAAGTAGACTTCGTCGCGGCCAATGCATAGGGAGCGTGATATTCGCGGAAAACCGTTTTTTTTTAATTTCGACCTTGAATATCTCAAGAAGGGCAAAGTTTTGGGAAAAAATGCAAAATATCAATCTTGTAGCATGTTGGGATTTTTGTGGATTTGGATTTGGGATACCTCAAAGAACGTCTGTGCAAAAATTCAGATTTTTACTAATTTTGTCCAGGTCAAATGCTAATTTCTCTGGACTATAGGATTAACTATATTTAAGACCTTAAAATATCTTACCTGTGAGGTAATTCCTTATTTAAGCAAATCTCAATAGCAGGTTTGTAAAACTGCAATAACGTGTTTAATAGGGCAAGTGTATTTAATAAATAATTTACAATGGAATACACCCATGGCAGACTAAAAACAGGTGGTCTCTTTGTAATAGAAAGGGGAACTACCACTGCTTCCTTGTCAAATCCACAAATATGACCCCCTATCATCTCTAAGACCTAAAAATAACAAATCTCAATAATGATAATAATAAGTACTTTATTGGCACCAGCAAAAGGCCATTAACCGAAGTCCTTCAGCCTGTTACAGTTAACTGAAGTAATTTATACGCACATTTTATGTTATTAGAGCGTATTTGTATTGCGAGAAAAAAAAATGATAAGTTTCACTGTAGATCATTCAGTGTGGTGATGTATTCCCAAAGATTTAGCTCCGGATATTTTCTGGTTAGGTATTCCTTGTTTTCTTATTCTGCAAAGGGGTTGGATGATTTTTATATTACTTTCTTCTTTCGCGATGTGGGTAAGAATGGGGTCATTTAGTCAAATTTCATATTGCACTTTTTATTATAACTATGCGAAGTAACCATCAAATAGTTAATACACTGAAAATTTGAGGACGATCCGATAAGTAGTTCCAGAAATGCAATGTTTTAAAATCTAATTCTTCATAAACTGAGGCGCTCGAATCGCTAACGTCACTTTCTCCCAAGCCCCATGTCGCTAAATAATCTTCCCCGATTGCAAGTCAGTGTTAGTATTATCATTAAGGAGACGTAAGATCCTTTACTATTTGTGAATCCGGTTATTTAAAAGTAGATACGTCTAATCTACATTGAAGGAAAATCTACAATTAAAGCGCTAATAGATAGATAGATAGATATGTCTTTATTAATTCATGTAAAAAAATTTACAATACCCAAAGGGTGTGGAACATGTCAAAAACAAGGATACACTTAAAAATAAATACTAACATACATACAAAAGTAAAATTAATAGTTAAATAGTATAAAAAATAGTTACTTATTATGAACAAGTTAAAATTTATATTAAAAATAATTTGTAAAAGGCTGAGGTTTTATTTATTCATTATTTTTGTATTTTATATTTTAATAGAGTGTATCATTGAAATACTCATCCAGTGTGTAGTATGCTTTTCCCAAGAGCATAACTCGTAAACTGACTTTTAAGCGTTCTAATGATAGGTTTTTATACGATTCTGGAAGTTTATTGTACACTGTAATGATTGAAAATGGTACGTTTTTTTGTACGTATGTAAAATTTGCTTTAATATTTAATAAATCATTTTTATTCCTTGTATCATACGAATGAATTCTGTCATAGTCTGCAAACAAAGGCATATTTTTTACTATAAATATCACAGCCTCATATATGTAGTGGCTTATTAAGGTAAGTATCTGTTGTTCTATAAATATCGGCCTACAACTAACGGACTGTTTAATATTCAGTATATTTCTGAGACATCTTTTCTGTAATGTAAATATTTTATACAAGTGATTTGTGCCTCCCCAAAGAATTATGCCATATCTGAGTCTAGACTCTATATAAGCATAATAAGCCATGTAGGCTCACTTGACACTGACATTTCGCGATATTACTTTTAGGGCGTAACAGTACTTAACTATGTTTCTTGCAAGCTGATCAGTATGGGATTTTCAATCAAGCCTTGCATCTATTGTGATACCTAAAAAGGATATTTGAGACACAGTGTTCAAAGTAATAATACCGTTGGTGAAACTTTTTTCAACATTAGTCTTACTATTTGAAAATGCTATAGCTTGCGTTTTATCTTTATTTAACCTAAGATTTAGAGGAGTATAGTATTTTTCTAATATGTCCAATGCAGAGAAAATTTTTTGCTCCAGGCTAGTAGGATCTGGTGAGTTAATAATTAGTGAACAATCATCTGCATATTGAACTGTATGTTCTTCAAGTGCCATGGGTAGGTCGTTAGTATATAAGATATACATTAACGGTCCTAATACTGATCCCTGTGAAACCCCTCTTTTTATTACCAGACTTTGTGATTTTAGTAATTCTCCAGTGCTATCTGTTTCTACAACATACTGCACTTTGTTTCGTAAATAAGATGTCAGCAATTGTAATGTCCACACTATCGAAAGCTTTTGATAGGTCTAAACTTATAGCCACTGTACGTTCTTTATTATTTAGTGAGTGAATTATTTCGCATAGCGTTTGATAGCCTGCCCTAACAGTAGATTTGTTTTTTCTAAAGCCATTTTGTGTGTTATTTAATAGTTCACGATTTTCTAAATAATTTATTATTCTGGCATATATTATTTTCTCAAAAATTTTACTTAAGTTCGAGAGCAAGGCTATGGGCCTGTAATTGTTTAGCATATTTTTATCACCTTTTTTATATATTGCTTTCACATAAGCAATCTTAAGGTTTTCTGGAAATATTCCAGTGATAAATGATAAATTTATTATGTGACTAAGTGGAGTTGATATTTCCTTAGCAACATATTTTAACAGTTTTACCGGTATTTCATCTGCACCTACCGACTTAGTGTTTTTTAAGTTTTTTATTACATTATATACTTCTTCAGGATAAGTAGGTGATAAAAACATACTTGTTTCTGTGTGAGGAATGTGATTTTCAAAATTAGCGTTGGAATTAATATTTGGACAGTTATTTATGAAAAAATCATTTACATTATTCAGTATTTTCTAGACATCATAATTTGAAATATGACAGAAGCCTGTTTCCTAGATTTATCCAGGGCATTTGACTGCATTTCTCTGGAAATTCTTCTAATAAAACTAGAATGTTATGGCATTTGAACACCTGCCCTTTCTTTTGTCGAAACTTATGTCACTAATAGGTATCAGTGGTAGTTCAAAATAATGATACGTCATCTATAAGGTCTCTCAAGTATGGAGTTCTACAAGGATCCATCTTGGGACCAATACTGTTCATCATCTATATAAATGATAGTTTAAATCAAATAAACTACAAAAACGTTATATATGCCGATGATACCACTCTACTATCAACTAGAGATGACTCAAAACTTCTTACAAACACAACAAAGGGAACGCAGTCAGAAGCAATGACTTATTTTAACAATGTTAAGTTGAGACTAAACTTGGATAAAACTCAAACATTAATTTTTAATTTAAACCACCATAACCTCTTGAAAAATAATGATCCGGTTAAATGTCCTGGACTCTTCCTAGACAGTAAATTAACATGGGAAGCTCATATCGACTGTCTATCAAAAAAACTAATCCAGCACTATATATCTCTTAAAAAATTTAACTAACTTTATTGATCAAAATTACACATTAACGGCATATCATGCTTTGTTCCACAGTGTAATGAGCTATGGGATATTGCTTTTGGGTGGATCATCGTATGCCTCTAAAATTTTAAAACTCCAGAAAAGGGCAATTAGAATAATAACTAGTTCTAATTCTAGGGACACCTGTAGACCAATCTTTAAAAATTTAGGAATACTTACATGTACTAATCAATATATATTTGAATATATTAAGTATGCTAAAAACCACCTACAGGAGCAACAATTTCAATCTAGCTATGACACCAGACACCAGCAAATCATCGCTCCACATTTTTGATTAATAAAGAACATGAATTCCTTTAGATATTTATCAATAAATATAATATAATCATTTACCAAATGATCGGAGGAAATTGAAATCTACCAAATTTGAAAAAAAAGATCAAAAGTTTTCTATTCTCTTCAGGAATTCTTTGATTATTCTGTCTCCCATTCTGTTTTAAATACTTTGTTCTGGTAAAATAGGACTCTTGTAGGTTGGAAATCTAACCTGTAATTAGCAGTCTATTTTTATTGGACAGGGTTAGCCACATGCCGCGGCGTGCATGGAAATCCAAATTAAAAACCCGTCCGACGTGTCTTATTGCCAATAACTACAAACACACCAAAGCGGCGTGTATCGAAAAAATTGCCTTGTATAATTTACGATGCGGAATGTTTTAAGATTGCATGTTTTTGCGCTATTTTCGGTTCTGAAATGCAATTGCATGCTTATATCCACCTATAAACATACATTCAAATCATAAGAGTCAAGAATCTTAACAAAAACAAATATTCCTGACGTGACGTCAGAAGTTAATAAAATTTGAAATTATTGACGATACTTCTTATTGATTTATGAATAATTAACAGATAATAAAGAAATATACCAATACATTATTCTTGTATATTCTACTATTCAAATCGATAAGATATTCTTAAGTTTTTCTTTAACATGAAATAACCCCATTAATCAACAATATTATTGAAAAATTATTTACGTGAATTTTGAAATATTTGCTTGGAGCCAGTATGGCTCCAAGCTAAAAAAGTCGTATACAAACATTAAAAATGAGAATAAACTTGAAAAACTTAAAATTTAAGGTTATGTTGGTTACATGATGAAGATGCTGCTGTAGGTGGCACCATCTATTAAAAAGCACTGTAATAAAAGTGTTGACTGGGAAAAAGCAGTTTTTAGCCAAACGGCTGGTGTTATTAAACTAAAAAAAAAATATTCTTGTAAGTAAATGAATACTACCCTTCTATTGAAGAAAGTTTTTAGCTAAAATTGTGTGAAGAGAAATCTTCATAATAAACAAATTTTAGCCAAAAATTTTCTTCAATAGAAGTGTAGTATTCATTTCCTTACAAGAATATCTTTTTTTTCAGTTTAATAATGTCAGCCGTTTGGCTAAAAACTGCTTTTTCCCAGTCAAGACTTTTAGTATAATGCTTTTTAATAGATGGTGTCACCTACAGCAGCATCTGCATCATGTAAGCAACATAACTTTGAATTTTAAGTTTTTCAAGTTTATTCACATTTTTAATGTTTGTATACGCATTTTTAGCTTGGCTCCAAGCAAATATTTAAAAATTCACATAAATAATTTTTCAATATTGTTGATTAACAAAAATAGACTGCTAATTACAGGTTAAATTTCCAACCTACAAAAAGAGTCCTATTTTATTAGGACAAAGTATTTAGAACTTCATCATAAGCATTACACTGAATTAAATTTTAGTTGAAAATACTGGAACCAGGCAGAAATTTTAATAATAGGTGCATAATACTCTTAAACCTTAAGAAATATTTTTGAGGTTAGCTGTGACGTCACGTGTAGATGCCCTATAATAGCCACACAGCCTACCCTTCGCCCCACTTCAGCTTTATTTTTACCGATGAAACTTTATCATTTTATTGTTCATGAACTTAATCTTATCTCGTGTTCTAAACTGTTAAGATATAAGTTTTATTCCTGTCATTTCTTCCAAATTGCTTTTTTTTTATTTTATACATAAAATACAATATATTTTATGTATTCTATATTTCTAAAATTGCCGAGTATACATAATGTAATTATCTCACATGAAATAAATCTATCTATCTATCTAATCTGCCAGAGGTGGATTTAATTATGGTGAGAGGGTATTTTAACATAAATCACCAGTATATAAGTGACGAAATGAGAGGAGTGAAAATGAAACAGTAAGTTGTATTTTTAAAATCGTAAATATTGATTACCACGTCAGTTTTCACTATCAAGATATATTATTATTTTGCTAATAATATAGAGGGTGTTTTACTTTTAATAACACAAAATCTTATTCCAAGAAAAAGTTACTAGCAATAAATCTTCACATCTCCAAGATATATATCGTGTCTTATCGCATTCTGCCACAATTTTCTCCTAAAAGAATACTGCGGTAGACTAATAAACAGTTTATTGGGGGTAAAACCCCCAGTGTTTGTACATTTGGGTACAATACAGTACTTATAAAAACAGAATATTTTGCTTTAGCAATGATATGACATGATATTGCATGATATTTGTACTATTCATGATACAAACAGTGCTTTTTATCTGCTGATGCATCTGCAGCATCTAAATACAGATGTTAGGCATTTAGGCAAGCGGTTACGTCTACGTCTCCCGATAGGAGTGATTGATGTCATTAACTATAACACCATGCGTTGATATTCTTGATTCATTTTAAAGGCTACAGACGCCCTAGAAAATAATTTTTTGCATTTCGCTCTAGAATTAAAAGATCTTTCAGAAAATGTAATTAAAAAAATGCCAAATGAGCCCATTGTACTCTGGTTTATTGGTGCTTTGTATGTAATTTGGTAGAAAAAAAAAATTTTGTGGGGTGGGGTGTGTAGTAATTACTTATAACTTTGTATGTTGGTAACTCTGTATATAGAGTAAGTACATAATAAAAAGTCTTATACCAACTGCGTGTTCCTCTATTTCATAAGGATAAGTTCCCTCAACTCCAATAGGTTATGGGCCCAGTTTGACCAGAATGACCAATTTAATGGATAGTGATGATAGAGTGAACTGAAATAATGCATTTTTGACCGAAAAAAGTTAATGTTGAACAAAAAGAAGATATATTGTTCCTTTCTTTTGACATTTGTGACTGACATAAGTTTAAAAATATATATTTATTCTTTTCGTGTAGGTAATTGTTGTCGGAATTTTTTTTTGATGGCTTCAGGCGCTGACTTATGGTCATCAATCGAAAAACTGTGTGGAAATGAAAATTACCACAAGTGGGCAAGAGTCTGCTTGAATTAAATGCATTATCAGCGGTGAAAATGGATTGACAGACAAGGAGAAAATTCGAAAAGCTAGAGCTAGGATTGCGTTGAGCATTGACAAATCAATTTTTGTACATGTACAGAATACTACTACTGCAGCGGAAATGTGGTCAATTTGGAGAAAAATGTAGGGAGACAAAGGTTTAACAAGAAAAATTGGACTACTGAGAAAGTTGAATTTGAAAATTTTTTAATTGTACAAGAGGTACATTTCTTGAGCTGTATCTCGGAAACTAGATATAGGATCTAGTTGGGCCCCCGCGAGATTTTGATCAGAAAGTCGAAGTCTACAAGATATTAAAAATTCAGCCAATTTGACCGGAACCACTTTTCCATAAGATAAGTGCGGGGTCCTTTATTTAAAAAATTAATGCAATAAAATTAAACATAAACTTTTAATTTCAAACATAACACTTGAACAATATAAAAGCAGTAAAATAGACGGAACAGATAATTTATCACATTTTTTTAATTCAAATAGATATTTCTTTGAGAAAACTTAAGTTTTTCCTGATATATTTTTTAAAAAGTTATTATTCCCAAATTTCCCCTGTCCCTTTTAACCCAATAGTGCTTATTGTATTATTTATCAGACAGAGGTTAGATTGTCTCTAATGAAGTGTAAACAAATCGTGTGTGATAAATTCAGTGATTTTACTCATCTAAAGTGTTTTAAATGTTTTTGTTTATTTTGTTAAAATGTTTTCTTAACCACTTCTCAAGTCACCGAAGTAACTCCTTGAAAATCCAAAATGATTTGGTGTTAGGTAAAGGAAAACGAGGCCCTACAGCTTATAGTGGACTCCGAACCACTTTTTCGGGGTAATTTTATAATTGAAATTATTTCGCGATGAGCAGGGATTGAACCTGCTTCGCTAGGTACGCCAGTATGCAAGCTAGACGCACTAAACCACTGAGCTACCGTCCCCATGTGTTATTTGCATATTAGATAGACAATAAGCTTGGGACAAAAATTCAATAAATAAAGTTTCGATAAGTTATAACTGAGCATTCTATAACCAGTAAATTTCATTTACTTTATTCATGTAATAATTCTTTATACATATTATAGGATGTAATTATACCATTTCATAGTCATATCAATTCTTTCTGCAATTGCAGCAGCGGAGAAAACATTTTGTATTGTGACGTGTTTCCACCCTTAGGAAACTACCCCTTGCAAATTCCGTGGTTTCCAAAAATTATAACAAGAGATGTCCACTAACACACTTTATTAAATATTTACTGGATACTTCACAATCCTATTATTAATTTAAATACACTTTACTGACTAAAATCACAATGTTTATTACTTTGTTTATCATTAAAACTCTTAACCTCACTTTCTATATTTTCTGAACTTTCTGAACTACTCGCCGAGAATGCGGTTGGTCTTTTATACCTAAAAATGACAGATCTCGATTGTTCTGTGATGACGCCACCATTCTCTAGAGAATTCCAGATGTCACTTTGGAATCTTCTGGTAGGTTCTTTTTCGAGTAGGTGCAAATACACTACATTCATTCAGACATTCGATCTGTTGAAGTCTGCCTACTTTTTAGTAACATAACCTTAAATTTTAAGGGGTGCAACATATTACACTGCCCCCCTCCTTAAGCCTGAACGTCCCGGTCAGGCAATTCAGCCTCTTTCACATACTTCGCCAGTCTATCCAAGTGTACGATCTTCATCTTGGACTTTTTGTTTTGTTGAATACGATAGACGACATCATTAATTCGGGTAATAACAGTATAAGGTCCTTCTCAAGGAGGTTGAAGTTTCGGTGACTTCCCTTTCTTCCGCTGTGGGTTGTACAGCCAAACCAGATCTCCTGCCTTGAACCCTTCTGAACTACCCTTACGGTCGTATCGAGCCTTCATTCGGTCACTGGCTATGGTGATTTGGTCTCTAACCAGCTCATGAACATTTCTTAGCCGTTCACTCATTTCATCCACATAGCTGTTCACAGGAAGCTGTTCTCCGCCTGGTGTTCCGAAAATCAAATCACACGGCAGTCTGATCTCATGTCCAAATACTACACGGGCTGGTGTTTGTTTCGTAGACTCGTGGATAGCAGCTCTGTATGCCATGAGGAAGAACGGTATGTGGAGATCCCAATCGCGTTGATTCTTATGAACCACTTTAGAGAGATGTTCTTTCATGGTCTTGTTATGTCGTTCCACCATTCCATCTGATTGCGGGTGAAGGGCTGTGGTCCGTGTTTTGTGTATCCCCAATAACTTGCAGATTTGCTGAAACACCCCTGACTCAAAGTTCCTCCCTTGATCTGAGTGCAGCTCCAGGGGTACACCAAACCGACATATCAAATTATCTACCAAGACTTTGGCGACAGTGACTGCTTCTTAGTTTGGAATTGCATAGGCCTCTGGCCACTTACTAAAATAGTCCATTGCAACCAGTATGTACTTGTTCCCATCCTTGGTTACTGGGAATGGGCCGGCTATATCGATCGCAATCCTCTCGAAAGGAGCTCCGACGTTATACTGCTTCATTGCACCCCTACTTCTAGTCTGTGGTCCCTTACTGGCTGCACAAATTTTGCAATTGCGACACCAAGCTTCCACATCTTGACGACTATTTACCCAATAAAATCGGTCTCGTACTTTATTCAGGGTCTTATTAACGCCGAAGTGCCCACCGGATGCTCCATTATGCACTTCCTGAAGTACTTTCGGTACTCGACACCTGGGAATCACTAGACGCATAACAACTTCCCTGCCATCCGGGCTTTCCCAAGCTCTCTTTAGCAGCCCATTCATGACTTTAAGTGAATCCCATTGGGCCCACAAAGCCTTCAATCCAACTGCCTTATCCGAAACATCTTTCCACACTGGTCGAATTCCTTTCTCCTTTGCTCTCAATATAGCCCCAATTTCTGTGTCATTCAGTTGTTCTTGTCTCAGGGCTTCGGTTGTCCAATCGTCCGGAACCTCTATTTTAATAGTGTTGACGGCCACCGTACCCTGCAATTTCTCAACGTGGCGGCAGTGCTTGCAATCTTCCTTGCATGGTCTTCTAGATAAAGCGTCTGCGTTCTTATGAGATCTTCCAGGTCGATGTTCTATTTTGAAATCATACTGTTGCAACCGTTCTATCCAACGAGCCAGTTGACCTTCAGGGGTTTTCAACTGCAACAGCCATTTTAATGCAGCATGGTCGGTCCGAATCTTGAAATGTCTTCCATAAAGATATTTATGAAAATGGTCCACTGATTTTACGATGGCCAGTAACTCTTTCCGGGTTACACAATAATTTCTTTCTGGTTTGGACAGCACCTTGCTGAAGTACTCGATCACTCTTTCCTGCCCATTCTGGATTTGAGACAGCACAGATCCGACCGAAGAATTGCTGGCATCAGTGTCTAAAATAAAAAGTCCTTCCCGTTGTGGGTACGCTAGCACAGGACCAGTGCATAGAGCTGTCTTCAATTTTCTCCATGCCGTTTCACATTCCGGTGTCCATTGGTACTGCACTTTCTCTTCTGTCAGCCGGTGTAATGGTTTCGCAATTTCTGCAAACCCTTCCACAAAGCGCCTGTAATAAGTGCAGAGGCCAAGGAAGCTCCGTACTTCATGAACGTTAGATGGTCTTGGCCAATCTCGTACAGCAGAAATTTTGTCGGGGTCTGTTTGTATTCCATCCGAAGACACCACGTGACCAAGAAATTTGACTTCTTTCTGGAATAGTAGGCACTTCTTCGGGTTCAACTTCAGGTGGGCATTCCTGACTCGCCCAAATACTTCTTGAAGATTTTTCAAATGTTCTGTAAAGTCCTGTCCCATAACAAGCACGTCGTCAAGGTAAACCAGGCACGTCCTCCAGGTTAGCCCTCGCAGCACGAACTCCATCAGTCTTTCAAAGGTAGCTGGCGCATTGCAAAGTCCAAAAGGCATCACGGTAAATTGATAAAGACCACTGCCTGCTGAAAACGCTGTCTTTTCTTTATCATCAGGATGAAGCCCCACTTGCCAGTATCCACTCCTAAGGTCTAACGTAGAAAACCATCGTGAGCCTGCCAACGTGCTTAACGTGTCGTCAATTCGTGGTAATGGGTAACTGTCTTTCTTCGTGACATCGTTTAATTTTCGATAATCGACACAAAATCTTAATGTTCCATCCTTCTTGGCAACCAAAACTACTGGCGATGACCAGGGACTCGTCGACTCCTCAATGACTCCATCTTGTAGCATCTTGTCTATCATTGCCGAGGCATCTTCTTGTTTTGCTAATGGCAGCCTCCTAGGTGGTTGTCGAATAGCGGGTGAGTTGCCAGTATTTATCCGATGCTGGACTATGTCTGTTTTTGTAAGGGCCTCTGTATTCTTGGCAAATACTGAACTTTCCTTTTCTAGGAACTTGATTGCCTCCCTTCGTTCATCCTCAGATAAATGCTCCAACTGGGTACTCAGCAAGGTCAAAACTTCCTGGTCTATTTTCGTAGACGAACTCCCCTCTGTTTGTTCCTCGCACCTCGCTACCCATGTGACCGGTTCATAGGAGCCAATCGGTTTGCCTTCCTTAATTGTCACCGAGTGGGAATTTAAATTAACGACTCTAATTGGGATTTTGTCTTTAGTCCGGGTTAAAGTTCTCGCCACAATAATATTGGGTAGGGACTTAATCGATTCGTCATCTTCAACTAGGCCAACACGGTACCCTCCAGGATTTCCTTCTACGGCAGCATCGATCATTTGTTCTGAATGAGCAGGAATCTTGATCGTCTGTGTTGTTAACAATCTCGCTTTATGGAATTGGTCGTCTGCGGTTGCCAGAATAAATTCCTCATTTCCAATTTTTAAGACTCGCTCCCCTACGTCAACAATGAATCCCTGCTCTCCCATGATGTCTAGACCCAAAATGAAATCATCCATAATGTCAGCCACAATGACCTTGTAATTGAACCTCAACCGTCCAACCTGCAGTTCCAAGCTGACCTCTCCATGGACCGCAGCCCTGTCCCCCGTGGCTGTCCGAATAATTACTCCATTTTGCTTCTTGTTAATCTGCAAGCCTGATATAAACCCTGGCCGCACTATTGATGACGTAGCACCGGTGTCAATCGTAAACACGCATTTTCTTCCATTCACATATCCTTGCAACAACAGACTACTTTGAATTCTTTGGAGCTGGGAAATCTTTATTTCTCTGGGGGCACCGCATTCCCTAGCCAGCACAGCCCCCTTGGTGCTGGCTATCTCTAGTTTTCCTGCTTTTCTTCAACATTCACAGCATTTACTCGACTCTCCGAGTTCTGCTGTCGACAGTCTCGTTTCATATGGCCCACCTTGCCGCAGTTGTAACATTTAATACCACCACTCGGCTTTCCTTTATTTTGCTGTTTATCCTGCTTTCCTAGGCCATCCAATTTATCGAATAGTTTGGTAAACATTTTCTGCATCTCAGTCAACATAGGGTTCTGATTCATTTCTGGTTGCGATTCTTCGAGAGTCACAGCTCGCACTCTCGACCTTGGAGTATCTCTGTAGGCGGCTTCTACTTCAAGTGCACGCACCAAAGCTTCGCTACTACTTTGGTGTCTTGTCAGCCTCAGAACTCGCCTGACCTCTTCGTCCCTTATGCCATCTAAAAAGGCCCCTACGGCTAATTGTTCCTGAAATTCTCTAGGTGCACTCGGATACGCCAGGTGTGCCAGTCTCTCTATCGCAGCTTCGAATTCCTGTAAACTCTCTCCAGCCCTTTGTGTTCGTGATTTTAGCTGGGCTTGGTATACTTGGGCGAGATGTTGGTCGCCATATCTCAAGTCCAATGCAGCTTCCAAGACTTTGAAGTCCCTTTGTTTATCCACTGGGATAGTCTGAAGCAACTCTGAGGCCTGGCCCCTTAATGCCAGAACTAATGCCATGGCCTTTTCCTCGTTATCCCAGTTGTTCGCACATGCTGCTGCCTCAAACTGCCTCTTGTACGTCGTCCAGGAACTTTGGCCGTCAAAAGAAGGAGGTTTTAGTCGCTGACCCGATGATACCACCTGCTGGCTTCCTCTATCTCTCAACTGTCGTTTAAGCCGGTCTATTTCTCCTTTGACTTCTTCTTCGAACTTGTTTAGTTTCTCTTTAACTTCAGTTACTTCTCCTTTTACTTGACTGACTTCTGTCTCGACTTCACCTACTTTTTCTTCTACCTTGTTTATCTCTTCTTTGACTTGACTCTTTAATTCTTCGTTGGCAGAAATGATCGCGTCCTGCTGCATTTTCATTTGTTCATTCAGAATTTTCCTTAATTCTTCTTGGCGTCTTTCTTGTTCCTCTTGGCGTCGTCTTTCTTGTTCCTCTTTCTCCTCTTGACGTCGTCTTTTTTGTTCCTCTTTTTCTTTCTGACGTCTTGTTTCTTCATCCTCTTTTTCTTTCTGACGTCTTGTTTCTTCATCCTCTTTTTCTTTCTGACGTCTTCTTTCTTCATCCTCTTTTTCTTTCTGACGTCTTGTTTCCTGATCTTCCATCATTTTCTTTAATTCGTCCCTTTCTTCTTGACGCCGTTTTTCCTCCTCTTGGCATCTTCTTTCTTGCTGTTCTTTTTCTTCCTGACGTTTTTTCTCCTGTTCTTCTTTGTCTTCCTGCCGTTGCTGCGCCATCATTTTTTGGAATTGTTCGAATAAGTCCTGTATTTGTTTATCGGATGCCATACTTCTTGTTGTTACGGGCATACGATGAAATTAAAATAAAATAAATTTAACTGTCACGTCAATATCGGTAATGGAACTTTCTAGACAAATCTCGAAATAGCACGAAAAAGTCTTATCCAGAGTCTTTTGTCACTATCCAGTTCAGAGAATTTAATAATCTCCACTAATGTCCAAATAGAAAAGTTCTAGAAATTTTCACGCACTAAATTAGTCTTTTTCAGTGTCTCTATCACTTCTGAGTTCAAAGGATTTAATTATCACACTAATGTCCTAATAAAATGTTCTACAATGTCTCAAAAATGCACTTAAACACTATTTTCCTGTTCGAAAACAACCCTTGAACAATGTCCAGTAAATTAGTCCTGTGTTAGCACTAACCCTCGAGAATCCTTCTCGAACACTCCAGCACAACTTCAGAGCTCCTCTTGTCATAAAATTCCGCTTCTGACACCAATTGTGACGTGTTTCCACCCTTAGGAAACTACCCCTTGCAAATTCCGTGGGTTCCAAAAATTATAACAAGAGATGTCCACTAACACACTTTATTAAATATTTACTGGATACTTCACAATCCTATTATCAATTTAAATACACTTTACTGACTAAAATCACAATGTTTATTACTTTGTTTATCATTAAAACTCTTAACCTCACTTTCTATATTTTCTGAACTTTCTGAACTACTCGCCGAGAATGCGGTTGGTCTTTTATACCTAAAAATGACAGATCTCGATTGTTCTGTGATGACGCCACCATTCTCTAGAGAATTCCAGATGTCACTTTGGAATCTTCTGGTAGGTTCTTTTTCGAGTAGGTGCAAATACAGTACATTCATTCAGACATTCGATCTGTTGAAGTCTGCCTACTTTTTAGTAACATAACCTTAAATTTTAAGGGGTGCAACATATTACAGTATGATATATCATATGGTAGGAAGATGGCGTTATGAATATTAGTTTTGTTTTAGAACTTCTTTTTCATTGGATGAGGCTATGGAGCCTTATTTTGACCGTAACAATATGAAGCAATTTATAAAGGGAAAGCCAATCCCTACACGGGCAGTGGGGATAAAATCCAGGGTAAAACTGTGGGATCCAGTGTCACCGAGATACTTTGTTTGAGATATATTTCCCCGCATTCGACCATATATTTGGATAATTCTTTCAACTCCTTACCATTACTTAAACTTCTACAAAATAATGAAATTCAATTTATTGGTACCATCCGCTCTGACCGTATAGAGAAAGCTCCTTTAAAAGAGCTGCAAAAAGAAAAACCAGGGACTTCTCATACTCTGATTGACTCTAATAGTGGTATTCAACTCACCAAATGGCATGACAATAGTCAAGTGAATATCGCAACCAACATCAAAAACAAAGACACGTGCAAAAGATGGTCTAAACAACAAAGGAAACAAGTTGATGTGGATCAACTGACACTTATATAAGTCCGTATTACCAAGGAATGGGAGGTGTGGATATGTTCAATAAAATGAACATTTAACTGGCCCCAAACCAAAATGTAGCAGGAATATATTGAAAGAGGTCAGGTATGATAAAACTGATCACCTGATTGACAAAATTGCTACACAAAGACGTTGTGGTTATTGTGGCAAATGTACAAAATTTTCTTGTGTCAAATGTAACATAGGATTACATCCAGACATCTGCTTTCGAAGATATCATGATATATTCTGCTATTTTCTCTTAAATTTATTGAATATTTGGTATTATAATAAATACATTTTTTAAATAATATTTTACATGTATATTCCTGTGGTATGATATATCATACGTCAAAAAAATCGGTGAAAATGCATAGGAATAAATAAATGTGGTTTGACAAGCCCTAAATGAAGGTTAATCAACATTTTTTTCAAGTTTTCCAAAAAAAAAAATTACTCAGGGGTTAAATTCCCTGACAATTTCCGGTTTTCCAGGTCGCTGGAAACCCTGAAGTAATATCTGTCCCGCCAATGTTGTTGACAAATTTCACAGTCAAAGTAAAGAGGTAAACAGATACATCCAAGTTTTGTGTTCCTATTCTCACTGACATGTTCATTAAGTAATTACTTCCACATCCAGTGGAAGTATAGTAACGACAAAAAAATTTTTACAAATTTTTATTGTTCAAATAGGCTTAGAATGTCATGAAACGTCGAGATTTAAAAAAAAAAATTGTCTGTCTGTCGGTCTAACTTTTTTTTGTGCGCACGTTTACTCTGAAACTGAAACTGATTTAACAAACTACCTCTTGAAATTAAAAATAGCCCTTCAATTAAACTGTTCAAATATAAGTTGATTAAGCACATTAGAGAACTTTGATAGTGTTATTATTTATTAATTAAAATCTTAGTAAACTGTTATAGCATTTTTATATCTTTAGATTTTATATTTCTTATACTTGTATATTTTGATTTTAATGTTTCAATTACATTTATACTTTAGTCATTCTGTGATAATAGCAATAGTAATTAATGTATTTTAGTTTTGTTGAAATGTACTTTAAATATATGTATATTAGGATTCCTATTTAAAATAAATGACTTACTTACTTACTTACTGTTTGAGATATTGACTTGAAATTTGGTACACATATGTACTTTAACGAGATCTAGAACTAGATTATATTTTCATCTTGTTCCGTCGAAGGGGGGTAAATTGGGGTAAAGGGTATAGCCGGATAAGCATAGTGAAAAATGCCCCTGAGCCAAATTGGACTTTGCATACATGGCTTGTTAGCTCTCTATTAATAAACAATTTCTGCGGAGTTTTAAATCCGTACCCCTACGGCTGGGCCAGTTATAGAGGGAGACGTGATTTTCAGTTTTTATTTAATTTCGCTGTTGCGTTGAATATTCTTAAAAAAAAATCAGAGTTCATACAGTCTTAAGGCTGCACGTCAGGAATTTTTTTCAATTTTTTGGCTTAAAATTCGGCTTGCCAAAAATTTTTGAAATTTTGAAAAAAATTTTTTTTTAGGATTTCATCAAATGACTATCTTAATTCTTTTACAGTAATAACTACTTTATATGCTTGTTTGCTTGTAATTTTTTCAGATTTTTTAAAGTGGGCCATGGTGTAAAAAATGAAAATTCGATTTTGAGATGTTTGGGCTCTTAATCTTTATTCTTGAGTATATTGTAATTTGTAACACTATCGATAGAAAAATACACAAATATTGCAGTAAGTATATATATATATGTATACAATGGTATTACGTCATCAATCCTCTTCGCTATCATTGTTGATTACAGGATTTACTTGTTCAACATCAAAAAGTTTACTTAGTATCTCTGCAGGTCTCACAATTTTGGAAATATATCGAGCGTGAGATAAGTAATAAATTATTGCAACTATGTGTGAACAGCACCCGACTGTACGTTTACCATTTACACACTCGCAATAATATCTCCTTACTCCTCGGAAACCAACGGGATTTGGCTCATAATTAATAAAACATTTATAAGTTCTGCTATTAACATGTCGCGACCTCACTTCTACTTTAATTATATTATTATTGTCTTTAACACAAGCCATATTGATGTTATTATCGGAGTCCATCAGTTCTGCTTGCGATAACTGATACGATCCAGTGAATAAAATTTTTCAAGTCATTCTGGGTCATTTCTGGGAAATCAAGGAGGTCTGAGGATTTCAACTGTTGAAATGGAACCTTTCGCCTAGTCCAATGTTGCGTCTCGATCTCTAAAGCTAAAGTATTCTCCTCAGTTTGCTGCGATGTCATTTGGGAAAGAATTTCTTCGGAAAGACTAACATCTGAAAAGCGTTTTCCAAATCTATTGTTTAAAAAGCAAGCTATCCGAAAATATGCACGAATTCTAGGAAGCAATTTGTTATCCAACTGCTGATGAAGTAGTCGGTTCTTTTGTCCGATTACACCGTGAATTGCTTCAACGACCCAGCGAACTTTTGTTACTCGGCGTGACTCATTGGATTCAGCTGTTGTCAGCTGACTACGTTTGCCTTTAAGAGCAGGCATAAGTACTTTACAACTTAGTTGTTCCAAATGGTCTTTTACATCGCGAAAACCTCGATCGACGATACAAATGTCACCTTCCTTCAGAAGATTTTGCAACCCTTTCGGATCTTGCAAGATAATTTTCATGATCTCCGCATCATTCTGCGTTGCGTAAAATGGTCCGAGCATTTCGACAATGTAGCCGTTTGTGGTGCAAATCGTAAACGGCTTACATAAAGGCATCTTCTTCTGACCCGAGTATGATTTGCGTTGTTCGTTGTTCGAGCTCTTTTCATGACGAATATATGTTCCATCAAAGATAAGTGCCAACTGATTATTTATATTATACAATTTCTTCGCAATAAAGGATGTTTCATTATCAATGAGGTTCTTTCGAGTAAGAGCAGTGAATCCGAAGTGAAAAGGTAATAATATCTTTTTCAAACGAGTTAATTACAGACGCACAGAAATCGGAGACTTGCTGCTCACGTTCTAGACCGAGAATTTTGGCAATCATGTTGTTTGAATTGCCAGTGCGCAATTTGAACATGAAAACAACAATAGCTTGCGTGACATCTCGACTAAGAGACTTTCTCATCGAAATCATCATTTCACGAATTTCTATCATCAAGCTTTCCCAAGTCATTCCTGTGAATACCTTGAGGCGCTCTTCAGAAAGCGTAATACTTTGTCATTAATAGTGGATTCACAATGAATTGAAAGGTATTCGAAATAATCTTTTAGCTCTTCGACTGGAATTTGACTGGTGTTTGAATGAACGCGCAGATTTCACAGATCTTCCACATACAAGCGTTGCTTTATAATATGGAACAATAACAATCTTCGTCGCTGACCCGCATACGAAGCAATATCTGTGACTAGCAATAACCCTTGGAAAAGGCATTTCAATGCATTCAACTGGCACTGAATCATTAGGCTTTCCTACGTTTAAAACAAACGGCGGGTCTTCCATTGATGAAAATGATGCAGTGGTAGACTCCTCATCCAGAGAGAAAGTCAGTCGAAAAACTCTCTAATGTTTAGGTAATATACAACAAATATTATTTATAGTGGCAGTTAACGTAAGATTGTTTATTTTGTTACAGACATAAGATATGGTGTATTCACCGACTCACCACGGACAATCCTTGTTTTCAACAAAAAAAAAAGAGATGTTTCATCATTTATTATCCTGTTTCACAGAAGTTAATGTTCTTTTGCAATAGTTTTTTGTAAGTTTGTATTTTCCAATAAATTTTAAGTTATTATAATTGTTTTTGACTTTTCTATTTGTTCAAAAACCGCTGCCCAAGGAATCACTACTTCCACATCCAGATTCTCTATCCAAGTCACTCACAACGAAAAAACTTTGTATGTGAAAATAATTGTTTATGGAACTTTAATAACATAATATTTGAAATCTTCTACCCCAAAAACCCATAAAACGATACCCCACATCGGTAGTGGGGTGGGGGTGGTGATAGGGGGGTGGTAGTGGGGGGTGGACGAAGTAAAAAAATATTTTGAGGTTTCTGTATGAACTGAAATTTTGTAATTTACAATTTAACAAATTACAATATTTCAATTCGTTGTATCTCAGTTAGTAATGAAAATATTTTCACAAACTCCAAAATCTGTCGATGCATTTTTATGAAAAGTCAAATGCATATGACAAAAAAAAATAAAAGTAAACAGGGGTCCCTAGACCCAGGGGAGGCTAGCGAATTTTCAAAAATTTTTTCGCAAACTGCTATTTCAAAATTTTTTAGGGGTCATTAGAGAAGTGCTTCTCTAGATGTTATTTCCCAAGTTTCGTATGGGTCCCATGCGCCACAGACGAGAAAAAAAATATTGAAATTTCACCAGCCGCCACTGCTATTTAATTTACTTTCGTGATAGACAAACATTTACTAAGCTATGCTGGATCTTAAACTATTTCTGTAAAGCGCAAATCAGTTGTTGACAATTACTCTCTTACACCATTGAAACCTGCGCAGACAGCATTGTTTACGTACCTACTGCTCTATAAAGAAACATACTACGCAGAGATAAGTAGATCGTGTCCGAGAACTGAGATTTTCGAATACATTAGCAGGATCTTTATATATTTAATTTGTATTTCTGATTTGTGTAGTTTTCGACCATAATATAGTATAACTGTCTACTGATATATTACAGTGTCTATTTCATTAACTATCATCAATTTATCCTTAGGTTCTAGATGTTTTCAAATAAATCCTGTAGTGAACGATGATAGCGCTAAAAATTGATTTCTTAATACTATTGCGTACATATTATATACTTACTGCAATGTAGAGAGAATGATTGATTGTTTACTTATGTACTGTTTGCTACATAAAAGTGTTAAATATGTTCAAGAAAACAGATTCAGAGGTACAGTATTGAGCCGAAACGTACCAAACTCGAATTTTAATTTTTTAGAACATGGACCACCACTTTAAAAAATCTGAAAAAATTACAAGCCAACAAGCATATAAAGTAGTTATTACTGTAAAAGAATTAAGATAGTCACTTGATAATATCCTAAAAAAAAATTTTTTTCAAAATTTCAAAAATTTTTGGCAAGCCGAATTTTAAGCCAAAAAATCTGCAAAAAATTCCTGACGTGTAGCCTTAAGACTGTATGAACCCTGATTTTTTTCAGAATTTTCAATGCAACAGGAAATGCGAAATTAAATAAAAACTGAAAATCACGTCTCCCTCTATAACTGGCCCAACCGTAGGGGTACGGATTTAAAACTCGGCAGAATTTGTCTATTAATAGAGAGCTAACAAGTCATGTATGCAAAGTCCAATTTGGCTCAGGGGCATTTTTCACTATGCTTATCCGGCTATACCCTTTGGGATAAATAGGTAGATCAAGCAGGTAAGGGTCCATAAAATTGGTATTTAGTATATACAAGAGAAGCTCAGGTCTCAAAAAAATTTTGGGATTAGCCACCCCCATTACCTCCCCCACCCCATTATTAAAAGGGATGAAAAAAAAATGTGATTTAGTGTGTGTACAAGAACCAGAAACCTCAAAATATTTTTTTACATCCACCCCCACCCCACTACCGATGTGGGGTATCGTTTTATGGGTTTTTGGGGTAGAGGATTTCAAATATTATATTATTAAAGTTCCATCAACAATTATTTCCACATACGAAATTTTTTCGTTGTGAGTGACTCGGATAGAAAATCTGGATGTGGAAGTAGTGATTCCTTGGCCAGCGGTTTTTTTAATGGACTTATTTCTTAATCGAGTTCTTAATTTATTTTCACTATATTTCTTTTTACTAGAGTTTATTTTTTGTTATTTTTTGAGTTTTAGTTTTTTATTCATGTGTTTGTTACCTTTATTAATGTATAAGTCATGAGTTGCACTGTAACAATAGCTCATAAAATCTATATCTTAAGGAACCCACTCACTATATAAAGTATACTTACAATCAACGTATGGTTAATCATCTCTTCCACTTCCTTTATTTGAAAATCCAACTGAGACGTGTCATTAAAATATAAGCTTGTTAATTTATTAACAAACTCTAAATTGGAATCTTTGTATAAATAAGCTAGTGTTATCACAATAGGTAGATTTATTAGTTTCTTATCTATTAATTGCTTAAATCCATATTCTTGAGGCATATATTCACTCTAAAAGAATGATATAAGTACATTTAAGAATGTCCCTTCAATCTGCCATATGTTCATCTTACCTGGGAATAATTAAAAGTTAATAGTTTTTCATATACATATAAAAACTTATTAAATATCGTTTTGTATATTTCGGAATATTCATCTTCCATATACGTAGATTGAAACCAAGGTATCGGATTTAGAATAAAACTTCTTAAAGCTAATACAGCAGACGGTTCGAATAAAATTGTGCACCAAAATTGATGATAGTTGCATTTTAACAAATACTCTAAGCTTTCTAAGAACTGCATATTATTCGTTACAAATGGCACATTTTCTTCTTTGGATACTGTAAAATCATAGGGCTCATATTTATATAATAAACATTTTGGGAGCCACCTTTTATCCTAAAACGCAAGTCTTAACATAAAATCTTTAAAAAAAAAATTAATATGTTACCAATGCAGGTATTATCTCAGTTTTTTTTTCATAAAACGTTTTTTCAAATTCTCTATCCGATAGTTGAAAAAAGTCCTAAAAAATATTTTGTTTGTGAAAGGAAACAATAAGTACTTAAATGAAAAATTCATGAGAGGTTAACCATTGTGCCATATGGTGTACAGGTAGAGTGAAGTACTTATACTACTAATAAAAAAAAATACTGCACAAATTAAACTTGGGAGCACTTTGAAATACTTGAAGAATGAAATATGGTGTACACATTTTTTTCCAATGGTTCACCTCTCATATTCATGATTGAATCAAAATTTAAAAAATATGTATTACAAAGTCTTTTGGCAGATCTTTCCGTAATTCATACCAACTCCTTTCAATGTGAATTCGATGAATAGGCAAATTATTTCGGTTCTAAAATTTAAAATATATTATTAATTCTCGCAATACTTATAGGTTAATTTCATCTTACTTACTTTGAAAACATTCACGTAATTATAAATAATGTCTTCACTACTATTTTTACTTAAATCTAGGTCCTTAAACGATTCCATTTCTAAACAGGTAATTATTTACCTTTGAAGGCACGCTACAGAAAGACACAAATGAAATCTAAAAAGGCCCGAGCTGCAGCACTCAGTGCTACACTTACAAATGTCTGCCCAACTGTCAAAATCTAGGACATTTCTATGTTTTTATAGTGCAAGCATGATAACTACCAGGTGAACTTTGAGGTGGGTCATACCGTAACTATTCAACCAATTAAACGACGACAGAGAAGTCGTAGGTTTGCCTGTAAACCAATCACATGTGATGCTGTGCCTACTGGTGACGTACACTCCATCCTTTTAAAACTTTAAAGTTAAGAGTCAACCTACCTTTCAATCACCTTGGAAGAAGCCAAGGAAAGCAGTGACATTTTTTGCATTAGCATTTTTAACTACGATTTATTCAACCTACTTTTCTTCGCGGGCAATTGAAAAACTGTGATTCGAAAATATATACCTATATCTTTTTCGGTTGTTGACTGTTGACTGCTGACATAATTTTAACAAATAATATTTAATAATGAATAATAATATAATTTCCTTAAAAATTAAATCACGAATAATAAATTTAAAAATAGACGATTATTGGATTTAATAAATAAGTAATTACAAATAAGGAAGTTGGTTTATTTATAGCCAATAATTATTATATTTTGCATTAATTTGTCATTATTATACTTCAAAATTTTAGTTATTTGAGCGCTTTATACCTACCTATAGGTTCCTAGGTAGGTGTTTATGAATAGTAACAAAATGTAATGTATGTGAATGTTTGAAGCAGAAAGCTTATTGCATAACTAGAGAAATATACATTTTGGCATAACAATCAAAAATAGTAATACCTACTGTTTCTATTGGTTTTTTATTTACTGTTTATTCAAGATAAAAACTAAAAAATAGAACAAAAGTGCTGCCCTCTTAAGTTGCGGGATAGAAACCGAGCGCAAGTTGACAACAAAAGACGTTTACCGCAAAAGTAAGGTTTTTGTGACGAAAAATCCATGAGACAACCGCGTATTTTTGCAAATCCTCGTGTGGAGTGAGTAAAATAATAATTTTAGTGCATAGGTTTTGAGTGAAATTATGAAGAGGCGAAATGCTGAGATCGCTAAAATGAGAAGACCCATGAAAAAGAACAAAATTACTGAAGGATTTTATGGAAGGTACGTTTCCGCGTTCAGACGGTGACAGTATGCGTATGATTAAATGTAAATATTCATATTCTAAACACTTTCATCCCATATGTGTTTCAAAATGGCTGGTTTCCCTAAACAAATGTATATTTTCGATATGTTAGCAAGGGATTTTCAATAATATTCTGATAGCTACCCATATGACCCATAATTCTTTTGATTTACTCAATTTTTATTAAAACGTCATTGATGAAATGTCCTCATAGGTTAGAATACCAGCTGTCAAAACAAATTTATTTTTAGCATTGTATCCCATAATAATCTGTTAATGTATTTACCACTGGATTATTGCATTTTGACCGCTTTAATGATGATGTTATGCCGTAATAGCTTTGTAGTCCTTTTAAATCTGATGTGTTACGTGTTCCTGTTTCATAAAAAATAAATCTAATATTGGCGGTATAGATTACCTCCTGGATTTTAATTAAGAATTATATTAAAACGGAATTACCTTGTACGTTAACAAATACATTTTTTGTTAATGATTTTGAAAAGTTAATATTCTGTACCATTAACACATCGAGTAAAAGATTAGTGTGTCAATGGCACAAATATTATTCTTCGAATTTTAGCCAGTAAGTTAAGTTTAACATTAAATACAAACTGTATCCTATCTTTCATCCTGTAGGTACTGGTTGTATCTCATGCCGAAGAGCTTCCAAAGTTTGTAGGCATGGAGTTTTGGGATGAATAGTCGGATTGACACAACAAGGATTAAAGTGATCTTTTAATGTTTTTTCTAATTCATAATGTACCTAATGTTGATCAATGAAACCACTTGATGATACTTAGAGAGGCAAAGTGCCTGCTGTGTTACAATTTGACACAGCACAATTACAGGGTGTTTCCCTGAGTGTGTTACAAACTTCAGAACTGGATCTCTTTTCCAAAATCTTGTGAAACAGAGTGTCCTAAAATGTTTTGTAATGAGATACAGAAATTTGCCATGTGGCTGTTATACTCTATTTGGTAAAGACAGAGAGTAATGAATCACTCAGGCAAAGGCCGGCTATGGGCGTGTTACTTTTTTTCTTAAACTTAATAGAAATTATACCAAAAAATCTGAATGAATTCATTTTATATGATATGGTTTGTTGTTTGTTGTTTGAATTATCCAATTTTTCTATTTTTTATTCCCACCCCCGGTACGTGGTGGTTATGATGTTTGTGAATGCTTTTTAGGCGGGTACTTGAGAGAGAAACAAAGGTACAGTATAACGGAATATTTGATATTGTTTATTGCACTCTGACCACATTTTTACAGTATTTACATCTATAATGAGCTTTTATTACTCTCAGCGTTTACCAAACGGAGTATAGAGTGACACAAAATTACACTGAACCAAAAACGTCCATAAATATAATTAAAAAGAACATTAACATGATGAATTTATTCATTAAAATTGAGCCAATGAATGATTTTATTGAATCAACGTACATCTCTGTACATTAGTTGACAAATTAGTTTATTCATCAACGAAAATGTGTCAATTGAATGATGATGTTAGTACATTATATCGATGAACTTGTTCGTTAATATCTTGTTTAATATAATAACAATCAGATATTGATTCAGTGAAACTTATTATTTCAATGATTTTATTCATTAATATACTTAATACATGTCGGTAGTCGGTTCAGTGATCTTTATACAGGGTGTCTCATCAAACACTTTATTGCATAAGAACATTATTAGCTTTAAAAAACATTATTTTGAGTATTTAGCAGATAACTTTCAAAGAAACTATCCGTTCTTTTCACGTACTACTGATACAAGTATGATCACGTTACATCAACGAGAAGAAGTCTCCCTACTAGACATCTGTCATCTTTTTTCATACAGTTAGACCCGGTTGTACCGTGCTCTTGAACTCATAGTTCAGAGTTGATCTGCATCAGAAAATAAAAATTGGTTGTATCGATGACGTTAAACAGTTCAAGGTTCGGATCAAGCGAGTTTACGTGAACGCCCACTGGACCACGGGAGACGGTTCAAACTAGTTCACACGCTTAAATATAACCTAAAATTGTAAATTATTTTCAAGGGCGTTCCTAGGCTAATACTCTGGGGGGGGGGGTATCTAGTATCTACATTCCAAAATATCTTTAATTTAATAGATAAGAACATAAAATTTTACAATTAAAGAATTATTGAAACTTAAAAAAATAGACACGAACTATCATCAACTGCTTATATTAGAGACCGATTATTTAATATCCTGGTGTATCCATTATTTAATATCCTGCCAATCAATTGATTTTGGGTCATCGTCTACCATGTTTTGAACATTTACAATAGAATAAAGACCATGCTCTTGAAAATTTGGAGAACCTTTGATGACGATGGTAGATACGTTATAAGTACTGCAAAAATAAGCTGATTTTAAATTGATTTTATAACTGTTTTATTCTGATCAATTGAGGTACGGATTTTTATCATAGACTTTTACTGTTTTTTAAAAAAGTACATTTTATTTTTCTTTACAACGTTGCCATGTTTATTTTGTCTTTAAAACTAGGGAAAACTGAAATTTTTAACACCAGATGTGGGTAGGTTAGGTTAGTTGTTCACGTTAGATTTGTGTGTTTTTTTTAATGAAATAACTGTGGTGAATTACACTTATTGTGGTTAAATGTCATGCTTTTAAATTAAAAATAAATGAGTTGGGAGTTTGCTCCACAATCTGCAGACTTTGTTAATTTTTTTCTTGCCAATTTATGGCTCGTCCGCAATTTTTTTTTTTAGTATATTTCTTTCGTCTTGTACTATTAATATCAATTTAATTTTTTTTTAAATTGGCGGTACCACAGAAAGAGTTTTTCTGTTTTGTGGCAACAGTTTTCATCACGCTCTAGCCAAACACTGCAAAATAAAACACCTGTAATAAGTTAATATTTCACCGAATTATTAAATGAGCATGTAGGTAGTTTCTATGTTGAAAATACACTGTTCAAAAGCACACAAGCCACTACAATAGAATATTCTAATAATTAAATACAATATAAACCTGTAATTATTTAAATTTCTAAAAATTTCATTATTATATCACACTCTCATGCTTTCATGCTTTTGTGAAGAAAACGTCAAGAAATTGGTGCCGATTCGCATCTGTGACAGAGATTTTGACAGTATGTAGGACTACCAATAACAAATAAATTCAATTACTTCCACATCCAGTAAAGATAAAAAAAAATTTCAAAATTTTTATTCAAATATGCTTAGAATGTCATGAAACTTCGAGATTTTAAGTTTGAGTGAAAAATAATTTCTGTCTGTCTGTAACTTTTTTTGTGCACACGTTTACTCTGGAACAATTTTAGATATTGACTTGAAATTTGGTACACATACGTACTTTAACGAGATCTGGAACTAGATTATATTTTCATCTTGTTCCGTCGAAGGGTTGGGGCTTAAATTGGGGTAAATTTGGGGTAAATACGTAAATCAAGCAGGTAAGAGTCCATAAAATTAGTATTTAGTATATACAAGAGAAGCTAAGGTCTCAAAAAAATTTTTGGCATTAGCCACCCCCACCCCATTATTAACCTTTTAACTGCTGAATTAGTTTGGAGTTGACTGTCCCCCAGTGCTGAGTTTGCAACCGCATGCGAAAATACTCGTCCACAGCACTGTGGGACAGTGTGCCCCTCCCTACAGATTAGCTTTTCAACAGGCTTTTGTGCTCAAGACGAGTATTATCGTCAAATACTTTTTCTCCTATATTAGTAAATAAATGAAAGGTTATATTGAATCTGTATTTGTAAAAATAAAAGTATAAATGAGATAAAACCACCTGTTCTAAACGGACGATTCGCGCACTCGGTCAAGCCTGTTACAACTTACAACCACAGACTAAAACTAAGAAAAAACACTTAAACTGCTCTTGACGAGTCACCATATGGCCTGTGTACGCGGTAAATTTGAAAATTTTGTTTCCACATATGCTATAAATCGCGTCCGAGATATCTTGGCATTAGCAGTTAAAGAAATGCACGCCAGTGAATATACTCGTCCACAGCATTAGTGGCCCAAAAAAATTTTGCGAGCATACTCGTCCAGAGCACTTAACGGGTTAAAGGGGATGAAAAAAAATTTTATTCAGTGTGTAAAAGAACCAGAAACCTAAAAATATTTTTTTACTTCATGTACCTCCACTACCAACACCCTATCACCACCCCCGATGTGAGGTATCGTTTTATGGGTTTTTGAGGTAGAGGATTTCAAATATTATATTATTAAAGTTCCATAATCAATTATTTCCACATTCAAAATTTTTTCGTGGTGAGTGACTTGGATAGAAAATCTGGATGTGGAAGAAGTGATTCCTTGGGCAGCGGTTTTTTACTTAGTTCAGCTGAACAAGATTTGAATTGCCATTTAAGTACTGCAAGCATGGAATTAAGTAGTGTATATCTGATGGACTAAAGTATTATTCTCATGCCAGGTTTTGCAGTTTTTTTTTTTAATACTGCTTCACTTTTTTATGTCTAATAAATAAAGTAAGTAACGAGGCACAAATAGTCAAAATGTGGCTGTAAAATGTCCTAATAAACTAATAATCTACTAGTCAATGACAAGTTAGCTGTTGCAATTTTTTGTAAATTTTCTTTGAATATATTGAAAATGATTTTTGAATGTAAGATTGTTGTCAATAATGAATCCTAAATGTTTGTATTCATTAGCAATTTCTACTGATTTGTTAGTAATTTGTACATTAATATTGTTAATATTAATGTTTCCATATATATGTATGGTGTATATTATCAATATTATCATAGCCTTAGTCTTGCTCACATTAAGAACCAATTTACTGATATTAAAAATTTTAGCAAGTTCCTTATTCATTTTTTGATCTGCAAACTCTAAATTTTCATTCACTACAATTAATGTATAATCAGCGAACAAGTTTAAAAGAGTGCGGTTGACTGATGAGTTTATATCATTTATATACATGTTAAAGAGCAAAGGGCTTAAAACACTTCCTTGTGGGACACCTTTCTCAGTTTTAATTGTATTTGAGAACGTATTATTCATTTTGCATCTTTGCATTGTGCTATTTAGGTAGCTTTTTATTCACATTAGCAATATATGGATTGATTTACGTAAGGAAATTTGGACTAATTATTGTTTTTTTTTTCAGCACACTCCTTTACCTAAAGTTCGTAATCCTCTGGGTCTTGGTAATCTTAGCAGACTTCATCTTGGAATTTCGATTCGAATTCCTATGGCCCTTCTACCTTCTCCTCCGTTCTGTGTACGATTCATTTAAATACCAGGGCTTAGCCTTCTCCATTTTTTTTGTGTGCATAGCACTCACGTCAGACATGCTGTGTTTCTTCTTCATACCAGTGCATTGGCTGTTCTTCGCGGCGAGTACGTATGTATGGGTACAGTACGTTTGGCATACGGACAAAGGCATATGTGCCCCGACGATAATACTGTGGATATTATTTGTTTACCTAGAAGCCGCAGTGAGATTGCGCGACATAAAACATATGCCAGGTCACCTGGATCTATGTAGGCCGTTTGCTGCACATTGCATAGGATACCCCGTGGTGACCTTGGGGTTTGGCTTTAAGTCATACGTCGGGTATAGGATGAGACAACGCAAGCAGCAGGTTGTTGCCAAGGAAAATCAGTTTTATATGCAGTTAATGCAGCAGGCGCTGCCTGCGGAAACTACGCCGCCAGTGGAACAGAACGAGGCGCCAGTAAATGCTATTGTTCCGGCGCAACCTGTACAGAATAATAATAAAATACAAAATAACAGGTGAGTTTCCTTAATTTTATTATTATTGAAAAATAACGAAAGAAAATTTAAGTATCTCACATATACTTATAACTGATAACTTGTGAACTCAATATAAAACTATATTAAAATATAGAATACATGCCGCTACCTCACTATTACAAGGTTCTATGTGCCAAATACGGCATTTGGACAGAAGGTGTTTCAAACGTTTAAGTTATACTGCACAATATGTTTCACATTATTATTATGACAGCTCTTATATACTTAGAAAATCCTTTAACTCAGAAGAAAACATGAATTATTTTGAATATTTATTGCCCCTATTTATAATCCTGGTCGTTTGTTTTCTGCGACAACATGAACAGTGATGATAAATTCAGAGAATTTCACAATAAAATTACTGAAATGTTGAACATTGCCTTTCATTAGAATGAATCAAAATTAAAAAACATCAAAGACCAAAAAAACCTTGGCTAAGCCAAGATTTGATCAATGAGGACATATTTTTAAGACATGTCTATAAATCGTATAAATCTACTGGTGACAGAGAAATCCACATAAGGTACAATATATTAAAAAAAGATCATTCATGTGAGGAAAATAAATACAGCTTAAAAACTCACTAATTCTCTACTCAGAAAATGAATTCAAAACTCATGGCAAATAATTAAAAACCAATACCAAAATTTAAAATCAAAAATCTCCTAAATAATTTATTGATGTGAATGGAGATTTATTGTCTATTCAATCAGCGGTTGAGGCATTTAAAACCTTGTTTGTTAATTCTATTAAACAACTTACTAGTAATATGCCCGTGGATAAAAATTCAAAAATAAATTTCAACAATCGGATCTATTTTTTTGTCACCAGTCACAGTAGATGAAATGGGTACAATCATTAAATCTGTGTCCTTAAAGAATTCATCAGTTATAGACCGCATACCATGTTCTTTATTTAATGATGTCACAGATTATATAACGAAACCGTTTGCCCATCTAGTAAATTTGTCTTTCCAGGAAGGCATTTTTCCTTCATTATTTTAACAAGCCGTAGTTGTTCCCATACATAAAAAATCTGACAAATCAATTCTGTCTAATTATCAGTGTATGAAAAATTGTACTATAATCGATTTAACGACTTTAAGCAAAAAAAAATTTGATGAACCAAATTAGATTTAGAAGTGGTTATTCAACACAAAATGCCATCTTATCATTATACAACTTGATACTTAACAGCTTTGAAAACAGAAAGAAATGCACATGTGTATTCTTTAATTTGACACGTGCATTCGAAACCATAGATCACACCCTTCTTATAGACAAATTGAAGAAATATGCATTAGAAGACCTGCTCTTGACAGGATTAAGACATGTTTACTAGATGGATGTCAAAAAGTCTCTTTAACTGTTGATAGTAGGATTTACAGTTCTGGTCTTAACTACGTTCTAACTAGGAAGTGTGTTGGGACCATTATCATTCATAATATTTATCAACGACTTTCATTTCCATATGACTGGAGGTTATATATCTTTTTTTGCCGATGACACAGCTACTGTTAACCCAGACAATGACTTAAATATTCTTGCAACTAAAACAAATAACACCATTGCTCTAATGCGAAAATACTGTTCTAATAATGGTCTGAACCTAAATGTTTCTAAGTGGAAATTCCTCTTGGAATTTGGGCTCTCACTGCATCACATGCCTCGGCAAGAATTCCTTTGAGCTGGTTATTAAATAGCCAAAATTTTAATTCTTTGTTTTTTAGAATCCAAGACAATGATGCAGCTTTTGAACAGTCTATTAAAATTTAACCAAATTAAGCATCACAGGTAATTACAACCCCTTATTTCTCCAAAGCTATACTTGAACTAAAGGGGCCACAGAATTATAGAAAAAGACACTACTAGACCGTGATCCATTTCTTTTTTCGGAAAGTTCGATAGCCAGAGATTGAATTCTGGATGTCTATGATGCAAGAATATTTAAAGCTCATCCAGGCAGATATCGATACATATGTTTTCTTAAATTAACATATTTTAGAAATGTAGTATGTTTATACAAGTTTTTATATCTTAATATTGTCTAAACGTTGGTTGTGGCATTTTTTAATTTTTCTCTATTCTTATTGGGATGCTCTGCCACATGTATTCTTCTAAACAATGTCTTATTTCATATAGAGTTAAAGGACCCCTCACAAATCTTATGGGAAATTGGCTTACGGTGAAATTAGCCCAAATTTTGATATGTTGTTCTACTAATCCCGTAGATCAAAAGTCTCAATGGGCACGAATCCCAAGAACACACCCTTCTACCTTTTTTTGCCCTCTATTTGGGTGAAAAGCGCTCGTATACATTTAACAACTACATATCTCTAAAAAAATATTTGTATCTTTCAGCACGGTAAAAAACCTCTGTCGTAGGATCTGACTTACATTTAGACCCTTTTCCACCCCTTCCGGGGTATCTTTGTTCCAAAAAAATATGAAACTGCTCAGTTGAACACAGAACCTTAAAAGACAGTGCAAAAATCACTTTGAAGTACCCCCAACGCTTTTCCACCCCTTCTGGGGTGTGAAAATCGCTTTCACGGCTGCACAGTGGTATCTTTGTTCCAAAAAAATCTGAAACTGCTGAGTTGAACATAGAACCTTAAAAGACGGTGCAAAAATCACTTTGAAGTACCCCCCAACGCTTTTCCACCCCTTCCGGGGGGTGAAAATCTCTTTCACGGCTGCACAGCGGTATCTTTGTTCCAAAAAAATATGAAACTGCACGGTTGAACACAGAACCTTAAAAGACGGTGCAAAAATCACTTTGAAGTAACCCCAATGCTTTTCCACCCCTTCCAGGTTGTGAAAATCGCTTTCAGGGCTGCACAGCGGTATCTTTGTTCCAAAAAAATATGAAACTGCTCAGTTGAACACAGAACCTTAAAAGACTGCAAAAATCACTTTGAAGTACCCCCTAACGCCTTTCCACCCCTTACGGGGTGCACAGTATATGATATGATTGTGAAGTGGGCTCAGCAAAATCATTTATGTCTAAATGAAAATAAAACGCAGTGTGTGCTATTTAGATCGCAGAGGTCTACATACTCTCTAAACAATAATTTTCCTATAAAAACTACAAACTGTATAAAAATGCTAGGAATCACCTTAGACAGTCATCTGCAATGGAACTCTCACATTGAAACTCTCTGTGGAAAGCTGAGCAAATCCTGCTATGCATTAAGATTTCTAAAAAATTTCTGTAGCAGCAACATCCTTAAAACACTGTATTATTCATCCTTTCATTCCCATCTGAGAAATGGTATTGTAAACTGGGGGAACAGTGCGCAGAACCAACGGGTTTTTATTTTACAGAAGGTTGCAATAAGAATTTTAGCAAATCTAGGTTATCGGGAATCCTGCAGAAATGCTTTGCGCCAACTAGGTATACTAACGGTTATTGGTACCTACATCTATGAAGTTTGCTGCTTCATTTTCAAAAACAGAGCTATATTCACCCAAAATATAACTCCGCACGACCATAACACTCGTCATAAGTTTGAACTTCAACCCGATTCTCACTCGACCTCTTTATACCAAAGAAGCATTATATACATTGGCTGTAAACTATTTAATTTTTTACCTCTGGAAATTAAGGAGTCTGGAAATCAATATATTTTCAAAAAATCACTCAAAAAGTACTTAATAGACAAAAATTGTTACACACTGAATGAATTTTTTTTACATACTGTTTAAATACATGGTTGTTTAAAAATTGTTCTACATATTTTTTTTTTTTTTAAATTGTATTTATATTTATCTGTTTGTATTTATATTTTACTTTGTACTGTTATTTTACTTTTTAGTTACTAGTTTTATTACTTTATGAAGTTCACTTTTAAAGCCTGTTGTGACGTGGCTCATCAAATATATTGTATTATCTTTTTGATGTATATATGTATCTGATGAAAATAAATCTATCTATCTATCTATCTATCTATCTATCTATCTATCTAAATGGCTTTCATCTCTGCGCGGCGGTATCTTTCTGGCTAAAAAGTTATGGAACCACTCAGATGAGTCCTACATCTCAAAAAAAGGTGTAGCAATTACTCTGCCCCTAACCATTTTCCACCCTCGCTGGGGTAAAAGTATACCACTGTGCAGCAGCGAAAGTGATTTTCAGCCCTCGGAGGGGTTGGAAAATGGTTAGAGATTGGCTCAGAGTCATTGCTGTACCTCTTTTGAGATGTGCTATCGCTGTGCAGCCGCTTTATTGAGAATCACCCCCGGAAGAGCTGGAAAAGTATTAGGGGATACTTCAAAGTGATTTTTGCACCGTCTTTTAAGGAGTATGGAGTATGGAATTAGCAGGAGGGTGGTCAAAAACCACAGCACTTAGGCCCCATTGGACCCCTTGTACATCCTCCCTCTAGGCAGACACTCGCCTAGGCCTTCAACCAACCTAATCTTTCGAAGTAGGTGGTGATGTTGCCTAGGGGCATCTCCCTTACATTGGCCAAGGTAGGCCAACGCTCTCCCAAGATGGATTCTCTGATTGATGAGACGGCTGAACAGTCACAGAGTATGTGTTGAACCGTCTCATCTTCTTGTTCACAACCTCTGCAAAGAGGTGTTTCGCTTAATCACATATTGTATAGATGTTTCCTTAGCGGACAGTGTCCAGTCTGGATTCCTGTTATAAAACGTAGATTCCTTCTGGTCATCGCCAGGTAGTCCATTGCTGTTTTCTTGTTGGGATACGTGAGTAGTTCCTTAGCGAGCTGACAGCTGCTTGTTTCATCCCACAGCTTCTTAAATTCGTTGTGGGTGTTCTCCTTAATTAATTGTATTGTCGCCGTAATCGGTAACAAACTGGCCGGGCCTGGTCCAAAGATAAGTTGGCCTGCTGCCTTCTTGGCCAGTTTGTCGGCTTTTTTGTTGCCACTGCACTGTGCGTGTCCTTTCACCCAGCATACCGAGATGTTGTTCGTACTGGAGGCACCCACAAGTGCTTGATGACATTCCCATACTGCTCCTGTGGTTATTTTGTAACTTCTCAGGGCTAGTAGTGATTGTCTATGTAGATCCTGATTGTTTTGCTAGTTTGTCTGCGGACAATCTCTTTTGCGGCTATGATTATGCCCGCCAGTTCAGTTTGTACTATGCTGGCTCACTCATCCATAGTCCGTTTATATTGGATTTGCAGGCTTCTGGAATAAATTCCACATTCTGCCCCCTCCTTCTTCCTTGATCCGTCTGTGAAAATGTTTATCACACCTTCACCAGCGGTCTCGTTTTCACTATTTGTCTGTATTGTGTAGGGTCTGTCAAAGACAAATCGGGGAGAGATACCATCTGTGCATGCCTGTAGAAGAGGCGTCTTCCTGACAGCCTCATTCCACAGGCGACTTCTGGTCTCCCCACAGTCTACATTTGGTTGTAGGCCAACGGACTTGAGGCGTGCCATTGTTATTAAGGCCACTTCTCCTAGATATAGATCCAGTGGTGGCAGACACAGCATTACCTCCATTGCTCTCGTTGGCGTTGTTCGCATAGCTCCTGTTATGCTTAGGCAGACAACTCTCTGCACTTGGCTGAGCTTGGCTCTCGCTGTAGTCTGTTTACTCTTAGGCCACCAGACCACAGCTCCATAGGTTATCATTGGTCTTATGATGGCAGTGTATATCCACATGACCACTTTGGGTCTTTTAAGGTTCTGTGTTCAACTAAGCAGTTTCATATTTTTTTTTGGAACAAAATACTGCTGTGCAGCCGTGAAAGCAATTTTCACCCCCCAGAAGAGGGGTACTTCAAAGTGATTTTTGCATCGTCTTTTAAGGTTCTGTGTTCAACTGAGCAGTTTCATATTTTTCTGGAACTAAGATATCGCTGTGCAGCCATGAAAGTGATTTTCACCCGCCCGGGAGGGGTGGAAAAGGGTGGAAGGGTCTAAATGTAAGTCAGATCCTACGAATGAGGTTTTTTACCGTGCTGAAAGATACAAATATTTTTTTAGAGAAATGTAGTTGTTAAATGTATACGAGCGCTTTTCACCCCAATAGAGAGTAAAAAAAAGGTAGAAGGGTGTGTTTTTGGGACTCGTGCCCATTGAGACTTTTGATCTACTGGATTAGTAGAACAACATATCAAAATTTGGGCCAATTTCACCGTAAGCTAATTTCCCATAAGATTTGCTAATTTCCTTTAAAAAAAAATATTTTGATTATATTTTTTGTCTTTCCAATGTCTGTTTTTGTTTCAAAATTATAAATTATCAGTACAAGAGAGCTAAATGCCATTCTAGTTAATGAAATTCATCGGACCACGATGTCTAGCTGCAAATAGTCAGATTTATACTCACTCCTTATTATCTTTTTCTAGACAATCCCATGAAAAGAATGGTCACATCCCCAACGGAACGATAGCAAACGGGGTTCACAACACACATGGTACAAAATCACACCATAGAAAATCTGTCGACAAATGTAAAGACCACGGTGACCAGCACGATCACAAACACACAGAGAAACACATAGACAGACAGAAAGTCAACCATTCGCATAGTAATGGGTCGGCGGTGGGTGCCGGCACGGAGGATCTGGCGCCGCAAGAATCCGAACCCAAGCCGACGAGAAGGCGGGAGAAGAAAGAGCAGGATAAAGAGAGGGAAGCTGCGGAGTATCTGCAGAGGTTGGAAACTGATGCCAAAAAGCTCAGGGTGGATCTGCAGAGCAGTAGAGCCAGTGAGCAGGAGTTGAGGCTGCAGGTAAGTTAACTTAAAAATACCTATTAGTAGAGTGTATTTCGATCTCAGTAGTCTGGTTTGGTCCGTGGTTCAGTTATGAGTCTTATTCTATTTCTTTTATATATTAATGGTATTGGGGGAAGCTTCCCAGGTATTGATCTGACTTTTCGCAGATGATGTCACATTAACTAATAGTGATAAATTAACTCCTATATAAAAAAGTCTATTTGACAGTCACATTTTGTCACTTTGACAGCGATAAAAAAAAGTGCATCGTTTTTTATCACGATAAAAATGCTTGTTCCTCAAAAGCAGAGTATATCTAGTAGTCGCACGTCATTTTAAAATCTGTACTGTCGGCTATAATTTTTAAGTCTTGTGGAAACTATACTGTACGATATGAGTCGTTTTGAGAAAATTATAATTATTTTTAATTGTTGTTCGTTCACATATTCTGTCGTTAATTTATCTTGCCAAAAATCACTCGAGCTTTTCTTTTATGGATAAATTTCTTTTTAACTCAATATTTTGCCAATTAGTAATTTTGCTCGAAAAACTGACATTTGACAAAATCGCTCGACCTCCGGTCTCGCGATTTTTTCATGTCAGTTTTTCTCATAAAATCATTGATTGGCAAAATTATTTCGTTACAAAGAGAAATTTATCCGATAAAAAAAAGCTCTTGTGATTTTACTGTTGATAAAACTTTGGCATATTTGGTTTGAAATTTAGGGGAAACACTGTCGAGGACTAGTGATTGGTTTGCTTCCAGCTCAGCTTAAACGTAGACAAAGCTAGTAAAGTAATTTTTTCGCACAAGGAAATAGCTGACTTCAAAAATTCTTAATGTAACATATATCCGGGTTGTAAAAAGAATAGATCCAGGGTAGGTATGTTCTCTACAGATAGTAAACGTAAATGTATACGTAAACAATATTTACAAAAAATACACTGATTTCCATGCACTCAAAACTTTGATTGTAATTATCTCAGTACGTGGTTACTGTCAAATACGGCATTCTTCTGTAACAGGGCAGAATAAGAAAGATAAATTGTGTTTCGGCGATTCTCAAACAGTCGAAAATTGTCTTTTTTCATGATTGTTTTATTGACATCATTTTGTTTAGGGATTTATTTTGTTATATTTATTCTGTTGAGCCTATGTTAGTTAGTAGTACGAAAGTACGTGAAATTTTAGTTTATAAATTAATTTTTATGTTTGCCGACAAAAGCCAGGTCCTTGGAGAGCCGGTTCGCGCCCAGAAGTAAAATCAAATTGGCGGGCCCCCCTCAGCTGGAACCAATCAAAAGTACCAATTTTCAATACACAATATTTAATTTGAAATTTTATATTATTTATGTGTCTAATTAATAGATTTATCAGTACAAAAATGTATTAAACAGTGATGGTGCTGCAACCCTGCCTACCCCTCCCTGTCGTCAGCCCTGACAAAAGTATTTCAATTTGTTTGTGAACTTTTCCATTTCTAATTCGTCCACTACAATCTTAGTTCACACAGCAAAGTGACTTTCAATTTTAGTTGACTTTGTTGCAATTAATAATTATTAATGTGCTAAACCACTGAAAAGACTAAACCGTCGATTTTTTTTTTTTTTAGGTGGCCTCATTGACAACTACTGACAAAGTGTCAAAAGGTGAGCTCTCTGCTATGCAGAGGGAAATAGAGGAGCTACAACAAAGGTTGCAGAGCGCCTTAAGTACAAAATCTTCAGACAAACAAACTATAAGTAATTTAGAGAGACGCATAGCGGAGGAAAGGCGGCTGAGGTCTAATCTAGAGTCGCAATTAAATCAAGAAAGAAAAAGTCGAAAACAAGAGGAAGCAAGAGCAGCACAGGTAATAGTTGCTTTCAGTATTATCCAAATATTTATATGTCTCTTACCTTAAGGTACTTGTATACTGATAAGAGCGAATCTAGCGGTGGATTTAATAAATTAAAACGCAAGAGAGATAGAGTAAAAAGATTTGGCAACACTATTAAATATGACTGTCATAATATACTAATCTGCTTGTCACACTGTTAATTTTTACCAAATGCATTTTCAGTTTAGATTAAGTTAGAAATATATAATAACCTTAAATAATAATACAACATATTTAAAAATGTCAGAACTAAAATATAAAGGCAAGTTTATTTATAAAAAAAAAAAAAATTAAGACTTAAAAAATGTATTAGAAATAATAAACTCGATTCTAATCTTGCAGCCGAATGCAAAGTTCATGTTTGTGAAAGAAATTGCATGATTAAAGTAAAAGAGCTTGGTAAAAATCTAAATTGTTTAGAAGGCTCATTAATTATTTTTTTGGAAGACATAAAAAGTGAAAAACATTGTGATTTACTTTCAATTTGGAATGTTTTTTTTTGCAAAAATTGCTCATTCGTTTCAGTGATATGTACAGGAAAAGTACTTGAAGTAAAAGAATATGAACAAAATTCTGCAACTCCAAAAACAAATTAAAAAATACAACACAATGATATTACTACAATTAATTTTATACTTTTTAAAAATTTAAATATTCGCGCCACCTTCGAAATATGCAGCGTTGCCAATCAATTTCAACAGATGCTTTATTTAACAAATGTAGGACTTAAAATTGATTAAACTTCTAATAACTTTTATACTAGACGGACGATTTTTTTAAGGTTTTAACAGAGTGTTATTAAGAAACTTTTAACAGAGTGTTAATAGGAAACTATTTAATGTTATGCTAGTTTTTGAAGCATATTTTTAAAAAATTGCGGTGTTAAGAGCAAAAATTAACTTAACCTAACTTGCATGTGAGTTCTACTATGTCAAGTAAGGCATATTTGCCAAACTTTCCCAATCGATTACTCGGAAACTAAACGGATGATTTTATTTTTCTTGAAAATTCAAATGTAAAATCACTTTGTTTATTAGGATACCACTAATCAAGAGAAAGATTAGAAAGTCATGTAAGTCAGACTGGTATACTCCTGAATTACACCAATTAAAAAACCATCTGAAGCTTCTAGCAAATATAAGCAATACAAATGCAGACTATAGACCTGCACATTCTTATGCAAAAAAAATTTATGAGGAACGCTTAAAGGCAGCTAAGAGTCAGTATTATGAAAAAGTCATTAATAACTCGGTCAATAAATCCAAATGTATCTGGAACCTCGTAAACTCAACCATTGGTAATAAAATCGATAATAAGCTACCAGAAGAAGACCCACTTATATTGGCAAATAAGTTTAACTCATTTTTTAGTGAAACGATTTCTAATCTTTTAAAAAACTTGGAGGAAAAGGAAAACACAAAAAATTATAGTAACTTAATAAAAACAAATTCAGAATCCATGTTTATATATCCTATCACATCTGAAGAAATTTGTAACATAGTAAAAAAATTTAAATCTAAAAATTCCAGTGGGTTTGATGGTATATCAACTAATTTGCTGAAAAAATGTATACAAGCTCTAGCTACACCACTTGTGAATATCTTCAATACATCGCTATCACAAGGAACATTTCCTGATGTATTAAAATTGGCGATTGTAATACCCTTGCACAAGAAAGGAGATACAAATGAATTAGGGAACTACCGTCCTGTGAGTCTGTTGTCTGTTTTTTCGAAAATTCTTGAAACACTCATGTATAATAGGCTGCTCTTATTTCTTAATAGATACAACTTTTTTAATAACTTTCAACATGGATTCAGAAAAAGCAGATCAACAACGACAGCACTATTCAATTTCGTTGAGGTAGTGTTAAAGGCTTTGGATGGCCAGGAAATTGCCTGTGGACTCTTTCTAGACCTATCCAAGGCATTTGATAGCCTAGATCACAATAAGATCCTAAGCAAACTGGAAAAAATTGGTGTTAGAGGAATTGGCCTTCAATGGTTTAGATCATATTTGCAAAACAGAACGCATAAGACCTCTGTAATACATGACGGGAAAAAATATGAATCCAATACTATATGTTGCAACTACGGAGTGCCCCAAGGAAGTGTTCTTGGACCTCTTCTTTTTATAATATTCGTCAATGATTTAGTCAATGTAATAGAAAATAACGCTAAAATAAATATTCTAAGCTATGCCATCGATACTAATTTAATGATAACGGGCAAAACTCTCAACGAAATTGCTGTCAGACTTGAAGAGCTCTAGTTCAACGCAAGAGATTAGTTTACTAACAATAATCTTATTCTTAATGAGTCAAAAACAAATTGTGTCATTTTTAAAACAGATAGGTCAAATATCAAAATACCTGAGCACCTAGTTGATACAGTGCCAATTACGACAACAGATTCAACTAAATTACTAGGCATAACACTAGACAACAACATTAAATGGTCTGCACATATCGACCTCACGGTGAATAAATTAAATAAATCATGCTATGCACTCAGGGTTTTATCACTTTCCTTTAACAGCAGTGATCTTCTCACAGTGTACCACGCAAACTTTCTCTCCATTGCTAAATATGGAACTGAAATCTGGGGTGGTTCATCAAGCCTCCCCAAAATTTTTAAACTGCAAAAGAAAGCAATTAGGGTGATATTCAGAATGAAATTTGATGAGTCTTGTAGAGGCCGATTCAGGGAGAACAAACTACTCACAATCCCAGGTTTATATATTTATTCCTGTTTGATGTTCTTAAAAAACAACAATTTGGAATTTATAAATGTAAGCACAGACCATGCATACGATACTAGGCACAAAATGAATTGTATTTATCCAGTACATAGATTAACACTCACTGAAAAAGGACTACATTATGCTGCACTAAAATTTTTTAATGCACTCCCCAACACTATAAAAAAAACCGCTGCCCAAGGAATCACTACTTCCACATCCAGATTTTCTATCCAAGTCACTCACAACGAAAAAATTTTGTATGTGGAAATAATTATTTATGGAACTTTAATAATATAAAATTTGAAATCCTCTACCCCAAAAATCCATAAAACGATACCCCACATCGGTAGTGGGGTGGGGGTGGTAATAGGGGGTGGTAGTGGGGGTGGATGAAGTAAAAAAATATTTTGAGGTTTCTGGTTCTTATACACACACTAAATCACAATTTTTTTTCATCCCCTTTAATAATGGGGTGGGGGTGGCTACTGCCAATTTTTTTTTTGAGACCTTAGCTTCTCTTGTACATGCTAAATATCAATTTTATGGACTCTTACCTACTTGATTTACCTATTTACCCCAAATTTACCCCAAATTACCCCCCAACCCTTCGACGGAACAAGATGAAAATATAATCTAGTTCTAGATCCAGTTAAAGTACATACGTGTACCAAATTTCAAGTCAATATGTCAAACGGTTCCAGAGTAAACGTGCGCACAAAAAAAAGTTACAGACAGACAGACCGACAGACAGACAGAATTTTTTTTTTTCGCTCAAACTTAAAATCTCGACGTTTCATGACATTTTAAGCCTATTTGGACAATAAAAATTTTTTAAAATTTTTTTGTCGTTACTATACTTCCACTGGATGTGGAAGTAATAATGTTAACCTCAAATGTTTCAGTAAACAAGCCTTTCAGTACATATGTAGTATTGAGCCATACACAATTCAAGAATATTATGTATGATAATGATAAGTGTGACTTATTTATCTTATTTTTAGCAACTCGTTTGTCTGTTTTATATGTCAGTTTTTTTCGTTTTGTAAACCGTGACCTGTTTTATACATGCAAATGTGAACTAAAACGGAATAAAACTTACTTACTTACTTACATTGTATTTAAAACTGTAAAAGTCCATTTTAGTATACAAGTACCTCAACAAATGTGGTGCCTGATGAAAGCGAAACGTTTGCAGGTTGCGGCGCAACAGTCGTCGAGGGGCGAGTGCACAGAAACGTGCAAAGCACGAAGAAGGGATCTCGAGGCAGAACTAACCGACTGCCGTACAGCTAAGCATTGGCAAGAGGAACGACTTCAAGCCGTAGAAAGGGAAAATGCTAATCTTGCCGAACAATTACGAGACACAGACATACTTATGTCTGCCTTGTCGGCGATGCAAGAGAAAAATTCACATTTAGAGAATTCACTGTCAGCCGAGAATCGTATTAAACTCGATCTGTTCAGTGCTCTTGGAGAAGCTAAGCGACAACTAGAGCTTAGAGACAGTAAGTGTATATTTAATATAGGGGGTAAAGAGGTTGTAGGTTTCCAGTCTATTCAGTGATCTAACACTATCTTTCGGGGTTCTTTTTTTACTGTTATGTATCTTATTTTTAAAAATTATTTATTTTAGTGTAATGACCAGAGCTTGGAATTTAGGTAGCCAAACGGCAAATTTGTTTTATAATTTAAATGTTATATGATTATTTTGTTTTATTGTTATTTTAGTAGTAGTACAAAGCTTTATTGGAAATTCCAATTGGCCAACGACCTAAGTCTTCCAGCCTGTGTACATTATATTATATTTACAATACTTATTAATTTAAAACAAATATAACACATCTTATGTTTATAAGGTTTTTACAAAAAAAAAAAAAAAAAAAACTAGTAATGAAATATATTATGAGTGTATTTTATACTATTGTTGATTACGTAATAACACAAGGGTTTCGTAGATTGTTTGGGTAGGGAATACTCTTTTGGGTGGGATGTTGGGATTTGTTGTGTAAATTAAAGGACTTATTAATTCGATGTTAGATAAATTGCTGGAGAATTTTTTTGAGAGTCTTTGGAATCTGGAGATTATAGGTTCAATTTTGGTTTTTTGGTAAAGAAGGTTATTAGAGGGATTGTGCAAGGGATTATTGGGATGCCTAATTTTCGTGATCTTCCTCAGACTACTTCTTTCCCCTACTTCGATGTTATTTAAGGCTGGCTTTCAACAATTTCCAAATAGAATGAAACCATATTCCAGTATGGGTCAGCAAATCATTTTGTATATGTTACATGCCGTTGACGTATTTATACCTTCATTTCTATATGTAAGGGATATGAAGTGTTTAGTTCTTGTTACACCACTTTGTTTACACCATTTTGTGTGAGACTTAAAATTTAGCTTGCTGTCAATATTTATACCTAGGTACTTGCAAGATTGAGAAGGTCGGAGTGTCTGTTGAAGTAGATTAATTGATGGAGAATTATCTGTAATTCTATGATTAAATATAATCAGATGAGATTTATTTGGATTTGGAATAGTGCGCCATTTCTTCATCCAGAATATTGTATTATCTGAGAGTTGCTGAAGTTTTTCAATGGCTCAAAGATTTCCCATGGGAGACCAGGCAATTATCGTCAGCAAATTGTAGCATATATGCATTATGGTCAACATTCCGTGGATGTTCCAGATTGTAATTATATATGTCGTAGCAGAAAATATTGTATAGTGGAAAAAGAGGAGAACCCTGTGGTAAACATTGTTTAGGAGTAAATGGAGTGGACAATTTGTTTTTAACTTGGACTTGAAGAGATCGTTTTGAGAGATAGTGTTTTAAAATCCATATGATATAGTCTGGGCACCGAATTTGATGTAATTTATACAGAAGTCCGTGGTGCCAAACACTATCGAAGGCTTTGTTTATATCAAGAAAGATGGCAGCCGACTTGTTTCCTAGTTTATTGTTGGTTTGGACATTATTGGTTAATACTATTAGGGGGTGTATTGTGGATGATCCATGTCTGAAGCCAAACTGATAGTTGGGTATGTAATTACCAACAGATGCTTCGATTCTTTTTTTAACGATCTTTTCAAAGTTTTTCCTGATTACTGGTAACAAGGTAATGGGTCGGTAGTTAGAGTGATCAAGATTTTTCTTTGGTATTGTATTCACGTTACCCTTTTTCCATTCTGGAGGAACAGTTTGTGGATGTCTTTGTTAAGGTCATTCAATTTTCTCTTTAGAACTGGTTCATTATTGTTTTTGATTTCACGGTATAGTTGTTTCTTAATCTTGATTAATTTAATTATGAATGGCGGTAGTTTATGTGAGAAGTATTTTTTTGTGAATTTTGGTGTGTTTTCACTGACAGTTTGATTAAGTTTCTCCAGAAAGAATGTAACGTATTGAGGGGATATTGGAGTTGCATGATTTATATATTGTAACATTTGTGCATTTACACGTTCCGTATTACACTTGTTAAAATTATATTTTATTTCCTCATCATAGTCCATAGGAGGTTGGTCAAGGTCGAGACAGAATTCTATGGCTAAATGATCAGAGCACAGGTCTGGAATTAGGTGAACGTCGGAAATATTTTGCCTAATATTTTTTGTACAGAAAAACAAGTCGGGAGTGGAATTTTCATTGTTTTCCATAATGAATGTTGGTGGAGTTGATATTTGCACAAAGTCTGAATTATTTAGAAAATGCTGTATTTGTTTTTTCTTTCTATTGTTGACGTTGAAGTCACCAATTATAATGGCATATTCATATTGTGAGGCTTTCACAAACAAATTGTCTTCAATAGTTGCACTATTTGGATGGATATAAGTTAAAAATATGTGAATTTTGTTGTTCTTGAAGGGCATTGTGCAGTGTACGGTTTCGTTTAATGGGTTATTCAAATAGGGTGGATTTGCTTTTCCCATTTTGAGATGTTTATCACTTTGAATTAAACTACCTCCTCTTATATTTCTATTCACAACGTTACCATTTTTTTGAATTGTGATCCAGTCCTTATAATTAGTCGATGTACTTATTGCAGTTTTGGTTTCCACAAACATGTTGGATTTGATATCGTTATGTTCTGCATAGTAATTTATTAAATGTTTTTTAGAGTTGTAACTGTTGATGTTGGCATAAAGTATTTTAATTTTAGATATCCCGGTGAATTTGAATACCTTCGCTTGGTTCTGTGGGTGTATCGTTGTTTTCAGAATTCAGATCAAACATGAGTATATAAAGACGATTTCCTACAAATGTGGGAACGGTGTTAATGTTGTATTGATCAATAAACCTCTTTTGTAGCTTTGCCAATAGTTCCTGACGGTTGTTATTTTTAGGTTTATTTATCTTATTTGTGTAAGTGTCAATAATATGGTCATGGATTGTGATAACTGAATGAATTCTGCTGCTTCTTGTAACTTTTTTGTCCAGGTCAGCTGATTTTTTGTTTATAGAGCGAATTTTAACATTCGGTATTCCATCGATGGGTTTGGTATGCCTTTGTGGACATTTTATGGACCAAGCAACGTGTTCTGTAGAGCCACATGCTTTACAAGTAGGTGGAAGATTGGTTTTACACTCAATGTCTTTATGGTCTCCGTGGCATTTTGAGCATTTTATTGGAGTATTACACTGGTCAGTGGTATGTGTAAACATGGAACATTTTGCACACGGGACTGGTAGAGGTTCTGGTGGGTGGCTGGGGTAAACCGCAAAATATCTGCATTTGTAATATACTCCTTCGTTAATTAGTTTTTCGTATGATCTTACGTCTCCTGTAATTATTCGTATAAATAATGAGGGATTGTTGGTTCTTTTTGATATTATGCGTTTGCAATAACGGTGTACTATGTTGCTGTTAAGTAAGATTTCACTTATTTCTTTTTCTTTTATATCTATGTCCACCTGAGATATAACCGCAGAATATGTTGTTGATGTTTGGTGTATTGTAGTTTGTGGAATAGTACTCTCCTCAAAAATTGAGATTTCCTTATCTTTTTTCAGGTGATCCAGTGCCTTTACTATGTGTTCTTTTGTGTTGTCTGACTTAATAATAAAACCTTTCTTTGTTTGTATTATGATGTCTTGGACATTGGGAAACATTGAGCACCATATGCCTGCAAGTCTTGTTCTAGTTGTGCCCTCAGGAGCTGTAGCATAATAGACATTTTTATATTTTTTACGAAAAATGTTTTGCATAGCAACAGATATATTTTTTGGTCTGTTTTGATTTTGTGTTGTGTAGTTATTTTGGGGTGTACTAGACGTTTCCATCCTATCATCTGTATTTTGTAAGGTTTTATTCTGTTGTGTTGGCTGTTTAAAAATAGGTGCATTAATTGTTTGTTTTGAAGTCCCAGGTTGAGATAAGCTGGCAATGGCTTTTTTACGTTGTGATAATGTTTTTAATCTACTGCTTCTTTTTTTTTCCAGTTTTTATTCTCTAGTCCTTATCTGTTGATTTTTCAGGTTGTGTTTCTGTCTCACTTTCACCAATTGAACTCTCGGAAATTCCGCGCGCTTCTTCTTGGGACATTTTCGCGTTGAAAAAGCCCTCAAAGTCGGCGGCGGAAACGGTCTTTAATGTGTTGAGGCACTTAGTTTTATATAGAAATGTCTTTTCGTCACTTTTAAATGTTTATAATCACTATTAAATCAATTTAATGAATCCACTATCTGACAGCTCTTTACTATTTAGAGTCGCGCGCGTGAATGTGATTGTTATTTTATTAATGCTTCTAAAATGCTAATTGATTATGTTAGAGTTGCAGAAAACACAATCTGGTTGTCTGCAACTGAACTGTTTTATAAATTTCTCATTAAAACGTCTTTACAGCAAAATTATAAAATATTTTATAAAGCAGTTAAGAAATTATTTTAGAAACGTTTCCTTTATTTAATATAGTACTTTTCCGATAAAACTAGTGTATTAACGTTTTAAACTGAAATAAAATTCACTTTATCATGTTATATTTTTCTGTTGTTTGGGAATATTTCAGTATGTGTTAACAATATAATATTATGTCTGCGTGAAAACTATTACTGGAATCTGTTATCTAAGTCCAAGCTCTGGTAATTACTTGTCAGTATATCATGAAAAAGGTTTTCTGTGTAATATGCTATTTTTAATGCAATCTTTACCAAATTTCAGATGCCAACAGAGCTCAAGAAAAAGAAATAGAAGAGCTGAAAAGCAAAATCGCACAGGTCCTGGCTGTGATGCCGAACGACACATTCGGGAGCCCGACATCCACAAGCAATATTTCGAGAGTACGTCTAGCTGAAAGCCCTCCATCCAACCTTGACCCTAACGCAACGGCCTACACCCCCAAAAGCTCCCTCATTGCTTCCACGGAAGCCTAGTTTGCCCCCGTACTGAGCCCCGGTATCATCTGCTGATGCTGTTTATTGTTACGTTTACATCGGTGTTATTCTCCTCTTACAATTATGATTTCGCTTAATTCGTGTCACAGGTATGCAGAACTTTTTTATCCTTTTTTTTTCCTTTTTTCATTATGATATTAAAAATTATCATATTTTATGCCGATAAGAAAAAAATTTAAAATCAAAAATAACGCTTAGTTATATGAGTGTTGTGTAACTAACACATTTACATAAATTAGTAATTATATATTATTCAAGAGTAAGATGTTCCCCTAACTTCAGAACTCTGTGGGGGTGGTAAAGATTTGAACATCACGTTATTAAGGATAGGATTTTGCGGAGTGAGAGGGAAATATGCGTTTATATTCGGTTTATTCTAAATAATTAAAAAACCAAACATAGTATAATCTTTAAAACTTTAAATAATTGCTATTATTCTAACGAACATAACTATATATATTTTTTATTGTAAATTTATGTTGTACCTAATTGAATATCATAGTTTGTCAATGAAAATAGTTCCTAATTTCATTATTAGAGTATGGTATTTAACTATATACAAAATTTATGATAAAAACTGTAAATGGTTGTATTCCTTAGAGCAATGGGAAATATCTGAAACTATTTAAAAGACTATACCATTTATGAATTTTTAAATATTTATAATAAACCGAAAATAAACGAATATTTCCCTCTCTGTAAAATCCTATCTTTAAGTGTGGATTGTTGTTCATGTTTGAATCTTTTTCCTTTATTAGATCATGGATAATCTTTGAAATATTTATTTATATTATTTTTCTTTCATTTCTACAACGATTAGACTGAAAGTCAAAAGTCAAATTACGAATTTGAGCTCAACATGTTTTTAGTGTTTGTACATAAATAATTCCTGGTGCCGCATTTAATATGTCAATTATTGTGTTGCTTGTCTTAAGCAAGGGCTTTTTATTCGATTGCTCCAGAAAAAAATCCAGAGGGTAAATGTCAGGAGATTTAAGAGGCCCCCTTGTTGGTAGTGGTGCTGAAAATTTATAGTTAACAGTTTTTTATTGAATGTGTCAACGCTATTTTTTATAAAAGATAAGTAATGGTAAGCTAAGAAAAACTCCCCTGTCAACGTATCTTTATAGCAGCTCATTATTTTGATATGTTACGGTTTGTTGTTTGACATGTATAAAATAATAAGTATTGTTGAAAAGCTGTGCTACGTATTATATTGTTATGAATATGACCTGAAAACTATTTTTCATATAAAGTAGCATTATGGTCCTAATTCACGACTTTTTTTTCATTTGTTAACTGAAGTGTTTTAAGTATTTTTATTTCAAGCCAATAAGATGAATCTTGTATATTTAAAATAGCCAAAAAAATCCAAAAAAAAAAGCTTTTTCTTGTTCAAAATGGGCAGTTTTTCTTAGTTCTAAACTTTATCCTCACAGTTGCAGAAAGCGAAATTTTTGATGTGTAAAGTCGCAATTTGTCAGTTCATTAACCCATTAAATTAGCCATTAGTCGTTTTTGAAATTTGCTATCGTACAGGGTGTCCATATGGAAATTTCTTTTATCAAGCACATTTTTAATGCCTAAAGGCGCGTGCTCAGGGGTCAATGTAAGTTGAACGACTAGGTAGTTCAACATCAGTAGTCACTGGAAACGGGCCGGCAATATCGATCGCAATTTTCTCAAAGGGAGCTCCGACATTATATTGCAGCAGTTGACCTTTACTTCTAGTCTGTGGTCCTTTACTGGCCGCACAAATCTTGCATTTGGGACACCAAGCCTCCCCATCTTGTCGACTATTGATCTAGTAAAATCGTTCCCGCACCTTGTTTGGGGTCTTATTTACGCCGAAGTGTCCGCCAGACGTTCTATCATGCATCTCCTGAAGTACTTTTGGTACTCGACACCTGGGAATCGCCAGACACATAACTTCCTTGCCATCCGGGCTTTCCCGCGCTCTCCAATAGCCCGTCTATGACTCTAACCGAATCCCATTGCGCCCATAAAGCTTTCAGCCCCACTCCTTTGAAACATCCTTCCACTCTGGATGGGTTCCCCTTCTTTTGCATCATTCAATTACTCTTGCCTTAGAGCTTCCTTTGTCCAATCGTCTGGAAGAGCTATCTTGACCAGTGTCGACTATTATCATGCCCTGCAATTTCTCTACACGTTGCCAGTGTTTGCAATCTTCCTTATACGGTCTTCTAGATGGGGCATCTGCATTTTTATGAGATCTCCCAGGTCGATGTTCAATTTTGAAATCATAGTGTTGCAACCTCTCTATACACCGAGCCAGTTGACCTTTATTTGCAGCTACCATTTTAACGCAGCATGGTTGATCCGAATCTTGAAATGACGACTGACATCCGACATAAAGTGGTTTTTGATCAAACGATTAGATTGTTTTTGCCAAATTGATCCACGAAAATGCAACTTAGCCGACTCAGAAAAAGTCATATCGTTTTTCATCAAGTTTTTGTACTTGCTATCAGGTCGTGCCTATGATAGATTCTTTATATTTTTCGATAGTTATTTGCATTTCCTTTGCTCTTCAAGTAATTATTGTGCTTTTAAATTAGATATATTTTGTAAAAAATTATTTTTATGAATTTAACAGTTTATATACCATAATATGAGAAATACTCGAAACAAACGAAAATCATAACATTTTCAAAAATTCCACCATTGTTTGCTAAACAAAACGTTAATCGTTTTGCGTAACTGTCTCTAATTTTTTTCTGAAACGTTGCATCACTACTTAAATTTTTTATCTGAATTGTCCCTTTTTGAAGGCTCCCAAATTATTAGACTTCTTTTTTATACTCCTCACAAAGAAGTCGAGGGGGGTCATAACTGGACTTCTTGGAGACCATGGTATTGTGTTATTTCCGCCTAAGCATGTTCAATAAGTATAGAACGTGGTTAGGGCAAAAATTTCAGTGGCCTCCCTAGTGAAATGAACTTGGCTCTGCCTGATGATCTGCTGGGCAATATTTAAGGGATTGTCAACGAAGTTCTCAATTTTATTTTCGAGCAATAATTCGTAATGTCTCACACCCAAGATTGGTGATCTTGATATTTCATTTTCTTTACTTGATAGGGCAGCCCAGAAATTCTCATTTTTCATCTTAAAAAGCCCAAATGATACAAAAGGTCACAGGCAAGAATAAATTTATCGACTTATTCTTGCTAACGTTTCATAATCATTAATTACACAGGCCCACAAAAAAAAAAGTTGTCTGCGCCGGGGTACTGACCACACCTATCCCTTGTATTTTGGGCCGCTGAACACGAATCTGGCCTTAGTTTTTCCCCTATATGTCAGGTTTTTTTTTTAACAGCAAATAAATATATAAATATTACGATTCAACAGACTTTTTTTGCTGTTAAAAAAAAACCGGACGTGTAGGGGAAAAACCAAGGTCAGATTCGTGTTCAGCGACTCAAAATACAAGGGATAAGTGTGGTCAATACCCCCGCGCAGACCACTTTTTTTGGTTGCCACTGTACCACACTCAGTGTGACACAATCCTACAAAAAAAAAGTCATCTGCGCGGGGGTACTGACCACATCTATCCCTTGTATTTTAAGCCGCTGAACACGAATCTGATCTTAGTTTTTCTCCAACACGTCAGGTTTTTCTTTTAATAGCAAATAAATATATAAATATTAAACTTTTTTGCTTTAAAAAAAAACCTGACGTATGGGGGAAAAACTAAGGTCAGATTCGTGTTCAGCGGGTCAAAATACAAGGGATAGGTATGGTCAATACCGCGGCGCAGACAACTTTTTTTTTTTTGTGGGCCTGTGTTAGCATTTAATTTTTGGTTTATATAAAACAGTATCGGCTACTTTTTTAAATTTAAGTGCAAAAAGAAAAAATTCTTGTGGGTCTTCTGTGCATAGTAAATTCTTCTAATTCCATATCAAAGGTGATTTATTTAGAGTAGTACAGTTTCAAGGGAAAATGTTGTGTTTTGGCAAGTTTTTTGGTTGTAACCTGATCTATGGCTGTATAAAATGTCAATCATCTTTTAAACTACCACTTTCTATTACAGATTAGAACTAGGTAGAAAAATGAACAAAAAAAAAGGAAAACTGAAACCAAACTTTCACATTAAAAAATTTGAAACAACCGTAATCTTCTATGTATAATTAACCAGCGGTTAAGGTGGGTTTATAAACGACTATTGCACTGCAACATGTTCATCTACGGTTGGAATTCCCTTATTTATCTTTCGTTCATCATTTATATCCATTTGTTTAATAAATAAAAAAATTCAGACAAATAGCACACACAATAGAAGATCGGTTGAACAGTATCCGTGGATTCCAAATTCGTATGAAGAAATTTCATCATTCAGTAAAATGTTAAGTTTTTGTTTGTTTCATAATATCAACAACACTTTTATCTTTCACATTTTGATGATTCGCCATTTTAGACGAGATCCACTTTAAAAAAATTCTCGCATTGTGGATTCCTAGTGTATAATAGTCAAATACATAAAACAAAGTGTTGATCTGTATGTTTGTCTGCCTCTGACATAAAATCTCCGGAAATGTCTAACTAATTGCCATACAGTTTTTTTTATCGAGGCCGATTTTAGCATATATGTATATCATCAAACTATTACTTCAGAAGAAGTAAACATAAATGCTTTGAGTGTATTTCATCAATTTGAGGAATGAGTGAAGTCACAGATAAAATCTAAATACTGTTATGGTAAGCTTTAATCAATCAAATTAGTAAAGTGGTTCCAATATATGAAGCGGTACACGTCACTGTTCAACTGATGTCACAATTTTACTCTGTTCACATGCTGTTAAAGTTTTTATTTGAAATATTTAATGGAATTTTCAAAATAATATAATATTGGAAAACACACCAACTAAACTTTAAATTCTAAAACTTCATAACCAATTAAAACAACACACTAAAACTAAATCAATTGAATGTTCAACAAAATGACAACACGATGCAAGTTTAGCTGAGTTTTTCGAAGCAGCGTGTGGCAATTTACCATGTAAACCTGTACGTGGCTCAAGACCAACTTAAGTGCTCCGTATATGCATAGGGAATTTGTATGCTGATATAATTTTGAGTTGGTACTTTATGACGTCAGAATATCACTAGTGATGACGTGCACCGCTTGATATATTGGAATTACTTTATCTGCTGAAGGAAATATTGTAGTAAAAATCATCTTTAGCTATTGGAATTTTTAAAAAGAAACGCAATGTTTCTTTTCTTTGTCTTTGAAAGCTGTATTATGTTTTTTAATATGCATTATTGACTACATATTTATGATTTCTATTTTTTTGATGTATATTAAGAAACAAAGTTGACCAAAAATAACGAGCATTGATTAAAGTCGTCACCCGATGTCCTTGTAGCTTTAAAAATTTCTTCCGAATAGTTACTTAAATTATTTTTAAAATGTCCAGGTTAATTAAGACCTTTTTACCCCAGTGATTTTGTCAGTGTGTCAAGTTTGTTTCCTCCTGCCATATCTAAATGCAGATGGACACACAAATTTGTTTTATTGTAGTAACCACTTTCAGGGTGCATACTTTCTGGAAAACAGGGAAAACCTGGAAAAGTCAGAAAGTCAGAATGTGACTGGTCAGGGAAATCAGGGAAAAGTCTGGGAATTTATAAATTGATAAACAAAATCAGGGAAAATTTATTAAAACTACTTATATCTAAAGTTCTTCCCATCTTGAGGTCCCCCGCTCATCAAAAAATAATGTTTTCCATTTCCCCTCCCCTGCTCATCAATTTTCATATTCGAAAAAATTGTCTGGAATTTTTATTGAAAAGTCCTGGAAAATCTGGAAAAGTCGGGGAATTTCAGAATTGTGAACTGGTATACACCCTTTGACTTTGATTCATTTATTTAAACTATAAAACTCGATTAGAACAGCAGTCGATGCCGTAAAAAAAAAAAAAAAACTCGATTAGAAAACCAGATTTTTAAACATGTTTTCGTGTCCAAATTGATACAGACTTGTCCGATTAAAGGAATAAAATACAGCATACAGAAAGTTCAAGTAATTATTGTCTCCTATATTGTTTATAAATTCTTCTTAGTAAATTTCTCTGGATTTTGTGTCATTTATTACAAATGTCAGTTTTGTAACTTGTAATATGGAGAAAATTGAAACCAGCTGATATTTAATATCTATGAATAATATGAGAAAAAATTATTTATTACAGCTTCCTATATGTGAATGAATTTTACTTTTTTAATTGAAATCCCTTATAATATTTTCAAACAGAGGTTTTTGACGGTCAAAATTTTTTAAAAGTATGGATTAGAAAGACAGATTTAAAAAATATATTTACCTGTCTAAATTGATACAAACTGGCCCGATTAAAGAAATAAAATACAACATACAGAAAGTTAAAATAATTATTTGTCTCCAATATTATTTATAAATGCTTCTTAGCCAATTTCTCCGAATTTTATATTTATATTACAAGTATTGCTTTTGTAAAGTATAATCTGGACAAAATTGAAACAAGCCGATATTTAATAATATGAGAAAAAATTACTTGATGCAGCTTCCTATATGTGACAATGAATTTTACTTTTTAATCGAAATCGAAATTTAGGACAGACGAAAAATATTAATAATAAATCAGGAAATTTTATTTTTATAATTTTGAACCGTTCAAATGTTTAATTTGAAATATCATAAGGGGTAAGCAGGTGGCTTATTTTATCCTTTAGAGGTAAGAATGGATGAAGAACAAAACCTTGAGAAAAACAAGGCCTTCAATAAGTATAGAAACTATTCATCAAATATTACTCGACCAATTTGAACCAATTTCATGGAGAAACAAGATTTTAATGCACCTCTTTGCAAGGGTGCATCTTCACAGAATAATTTACAAAATTTGGTATGATTTATTTCAATTAATCTTTGTCAAGAAAACATCTTTTTCAAGAGCACCCATGCATTTGTATTTCTAACTGTTCTGGATATCCCCATATAGTTCTGAATTAAAGGGACATGATACAAAATTTAAAAAAAAACTAAAATGACTAATGAAAATTGAGAATTTAGTAGAAACGTTTTTAATTGCATTACTAAATACTATGATTTGTATTAGCAAACTATTTATATACTTACATACCCTTTAAATTTAACAAATGACCTACACGCAATATGTGTTTATCATTTACGCCTTTGCTTGTAAAAAACTTACTTTGGTGTGGGCTAACAATGCATGTTAATTTCATTATTGTTAAAAATTATATTTGTATTATTTATTTTTTTTTTTAATAGGAGAATAACACTGGTCAGTCGTTATTTTGCGTAAACTTCGTAATAATCTCGTTTGTTAGCTTAAATAATGTGATATAATTATTTATATAATTGTGGTACCTAAACCCTAGAGGCGGAAGCTCGTCCCCTATATTTTTTTTTTTTATAATTAAGCACAAGGGTACTGATTTTTTTTCTCTGAAAAGTGACTTGCTATTGGCTGACTCGAAATGATCTCTGTTAAACTGTAACTCTTATTTAAATATCTTGTTAATAATAAAAAGTCTTTAAAAGTCTTGTATATATTTGGTCTATTTACCATGTAATGAAAAACTCAAAAGCCAAATGCAAATTAAAATTTGACAGTTTTGTTTATTAGCGTTGGAACTGCCGTACTATATTAACATTAGGAAAATGTTTTATTCTTATCATACAATGTGTTATTAATTAAAGTACATTGATGTTTGTTCAATGACTATGTCTCCTGGGGACTGATGGGCAAAATAGTTAGGGGAGAAAAATATATTCTAGGTTTGTGTCCCGCTGAATTTTAGTACACATACATGTTTTCGCTTGTACTTCAAATCTTACGGCAACAATCGATAGTGGTCGGTTTTAGTTTCAGAAATTTCTTTTACAAATGATGGACTATAATTTAACTTAATTTTAAACGTCTTTTGATGGTGATTAATAATACGGGTAACTGATGCATGCAAAGCCTCTTATAGAGAACCGTGAATTCTTTATTTCACCTTTTAACCATCAAAGAACTTTAGTTGCTAATATGGAAGAATCTTTTTGAACTGTACGTTTATTCTTTAAATGCAACATTGTAAAACTTATCAAAATTGTATAAATGTTGGTAACGAAATGTCCGAAATAACATAGAAACAGCAGCAGAAAGTTCAAAAGCATATAGTAATAGGGCCAACTAAAATTTTGGTTATCCAGGGATTCGAGTAAGCTGAGATCAATCAGAAAAGATTTTGCACATTTTACACTAAGAAAAAGAAATATTAAAATAGTGGGTTTTAAGCTATAAAATTCAGATGTGACGATGAATGGAAGAGATAATCTCGTTTCTTTTTTTTTTTTTAATAATAATTAACAATTTATTTACAAGAATGAAATGTATAAATATATGAGAAGAAAAATTATGATGTATTATTTTTAAAAACACAATCGAGGTTGTTTTTTTAAATAGTAGGAACAAAATTTTGGTAGGAATATTTCAGTATGGGTATGAGTTTTACGTCCTGCCAAAAGGTTCATAATTTTGAAACTTCACTTTTTTCAAAAATAAAAGCGAGTAAAGCAATAGTATATTGCACGGAATTGTATTTGTTCCCCCCCACGTATGTGCAGCAAACTTTCATGTGAACCTATTATGCATAAGAAAGAATTTGCGATTTTTGTTTTATTTATTAACAATATAAAATATAAAATTACTACATTTATTATATATCATTTTTGGTGGATTTGTTAACTGTTTTCAATCATTAAATTTTCTGTTTTCAAAATTTTCCATCCTTGAAATATTCCCTATGTTGTATTTATTATTTAATAATTCATCAATAAGGCATCAGATGATGTCACAACTAACCTCAAACATACATGAGTCGTCCAGAATCAAAACTCACATTATCCAAAATCTGACTTTTTGGCTAGCACAGAAAAACTATTTTGGAAGCAACCTTTTATCTGGGAAATATTCTATTGGTATATGCTTAAATGAATTTACAATAAAATAAGTCGATATTGTGAAAAACAACACTTACTTACCGTAACTGAAAAATGTTGAAATAAGTTTTAAGCCGTAAAAGGTAATAAAACAATCAGTGCAAATAAATGGCTTTATTTTGAAGTAATTGTTTACAAACAATTGTTTGTAAAACTGATTAAAGTTAAATTTGTTGTTTGTTTGTTTCAAAACTAACATTCTCCAAAGGATAATGTGAGTTTTGACTCCAACATCAATCTTTGTAAATTTTTTACGCAGTTTTGACTTTAATAAATATATGGCGTTATAAAGTTCAGGCAGCGTTGATAGATGGCACTTTTACATAAAAATTCGCGATTTTGGAGAATGTGAGTTTTGATTCTAGACGACTCACATATTTCTTAAGGTAGTATGTCATTATCATTAAAATTTCTGTTTGGTTCCCAAACTTTTAACTAAAATGTAATATTTATCAAGCTTTAAATACTTTGCTCTAATAAAATAAAACGTTTTTGTTGTTTTGGAAATGCAACCTATAATTAAGCAGTCCATTTGCGTTAATCAACAATATTGAAAAATTATTGGAGTGAATTTTGAAATGCTGGCATTAAGTCAGTATGGCTAAAATGGACGAACAGTGAAAATATGAGTAAACTTATAAAAACTTATAATTTGAGGTTATGTTAGTCAAATGACTGCTGTGGATTTCCACCCGTCATATCTCTTCAAAGAACTCCATCAATGTTGACAAAGAAAATGGGATATTTGTTACATATGAAAATTCACTTTAATAACGGTAAAACAAAGGAGGAGGATCAATAAGGACGGTTTTCGGCCCTATCAGAAATGGATCAAAACACCTGAAATAAATTTCTTGGATCTGTAGAAACAATATTCAGTTAATTCCATCCTAAACAGATGCACTGAATCGCCCACTGAGTCGCTACAGTGTACATTAGGGTGGGTTGAAAAACACGAAAATTTGAATTTACAGATGGCCCACTTACTAACTTATTACTATGTATCTAAAACTAATTCGGCTAGATTTTTAGCCAAATCGGTGAATATCTAGCTGGCCCACCAGGGCCTTGAAAATGAAAGAAAGGGCCAATTTTTCGATTTTTAACATTTTTTAAATTGACATTTGAAATTTTTTTTGACTCTTTATTAATGCCTAAATGCGTGTAGCAAAAGTTTATCGAATAAAATATTTTTCAGTTCCAGGGAAATTAGAAATTTGTCACTAAAACGTAGAATTCGACGAAAATAAGGTTTTCTGTATAAAATTTCTAATTTCCCTGGAACTGAAAAATATTTTATTCAAAAAACTTTTGCTACACGCATTTAGGCATTAATAAAGAGTCAAAAAAAATTTCAAATGTCAATTTAAAAAATGTTAAAAATCGAAAAATTGGCCCTTTATTTCATTTTCAAGGCCCTGGTGGGCCAGCTAGATATTCACCAATTTGGCTAAAAATCTACCCGAATTAGTTTTAGATACATAGTAATAAGTTAGTAAGTGGGCCATCTGTAAATTCAAATTTTCGTGTTTTTCAACCCACCTTAGTGTACATACTGTATACTCAGATATGATCTTTTAGACTCACCAACTGGCACAATAAAATATTTTCATATTTTTGATATGGTATTTCTACTTGTATATTTTGGAGGGATATAGGAGGGGGTGCATCTGTTTAGGCTGGAATAAACTGAATATATTTTTTTGAATAATAATAATAATAATATTTATTTATTATCAAAAGCTAAAAATACAAACAAACAATGACAATATTCAATATATCCATACACAATACACAATATAGCAAAAAAAAATTATACATACATAAATTCAGAAATCTAAAATATATACACATTATATTATATCTCTACATTATTTTTTACATATTCCCTACATTTTTTCTTAAATGTCTACAAGTTTGGACTATGCTTTATTTCAACTGTCAGACCATTACATTCTTTTAAACCCTTATGAAACAGGTTGTTTTGACCATATGATGTGGTGACAGTGGTAATATAAAAATTATTTTGGTTTCTTGTGTAATGGTCATGTATATCTCTTAACAAACAAGCAATTTTCTATTAGATGTTGAGGAAGTAATTGATGTAACATCTTATATATAAATACTAAAGTGTTAAAAATAATAGTTTGCCTGACGCTAAATATTTTTAAATTATCCAACATATATTTTACACTAGTATATCTATCACATTTAAGTATCACTCGAAGCACTTGATTTTGTTTTTTTTGTAACATGGAAACTTGTGTAACATTAAATAGGAACAGAACTGTTGAACAGTAGTTAAAATGTGGATGTATAATAGTCTTATAAATTGTTGTTTTAGTCCACTCATTGAAGTCATTAACTAGCCTACCCAAAAGGTTTACTTTTCTTGCAATTTTTTTACTCACATACACTGCATGATTTGAAAACCTCAATTCTTCATCAATTATTACACCTAGATATGTAAATTCATTGACTTGTTCAATAGTTTCACCACCAATTATTTGTGTTTATTACGTTATATTTGTTTTTTATGATCATATACTTGGTTTTGTCTACATTTAACTTTAAATTGTTGTCGCTAGCCATTTATTTAAATTTTCCATATCTCTGTTTAGTATTTCTAATATTTCATCTACATTGTTGCCTACTGTATATATTAAGGTATCATCTGCAAAAAGCTTATGTTGCAATGAGTAATAGATTTTACAATGTCATTTATATAGAGTATAAATAAATTTGGACCGAGGACGGTTCCCTGTGGCACACCGAATTCTGTAAGTTTTTCTGAAGAAGTGATATCTCCATATTCGGTCTTTTGATGTCTGTTATTAAATAATCTTCTATCCATTTTAGTACTATATCAGTGAATCCCATATTTTTTAGTTTTAACAGCAACAATTCTCTATTTATTGTTTCAAAAGCCCTACGCAGGTCAAGGAATACAACACCTATTATAAATTTGTCATTAAAGGCACTTTTCCACCGAGCTAGAATTATTTGCAGTGACCTCTCGCAAGAATTATTTTTCCGAAAACCAGCTTGATTCTTCACTAATATATTATTAGATTCTACGTACTCCACTGTTCATTAGCTGCTAGCTCTAATACTTTTTCATAAGCGGGAACCATGTTAACAGGCCCGAAATTCTTCGCATTTATCAGTATTGATTTTCTTTTCTATCGGTACTATAGTTGATGTTTTCCATTGGTTGGGAATAGTTCCTGACTCCAAAGAGTTGTTTATAACTTGAAGAAATTTATCACCAATTGTTTCAAAAGATAATTTTATAATTTTTGTATTTATTCCATCTGTGCTACTTTTTTTATTCTCCATTTTATTAATCATTTTTCTTAACTCACTTAACTCTAATAACTTAAATTTTTCTAGGGTACAATTTTGCTTTTCCATTTTGTTTAAGATGTCATCATAATTTTTACTTACATTCAGGCCTCTAGTAATTTTTTCAATACTATCAATGAAAAATGTAATAAATTCCTCTGCAATTTGTATATCACCTCACTCTGTTGTTAAATATTAAACTATCTTTCTTATTTTTTGTATCTCCCTTTAGTAGGCTCTTTAGAGTTTTCCACATTTCCGTTGGGTCATTCCTAACCTCATCAATTTTATCTGTGTAATATTCTTGTTTTCTTATTCTAATTAAGGATACTACATGATTTCTTTGATGTTTAAACATTGTCCAATCCTGGTCCTCATCCGTTAAGACTACCCTTTTATACAATCTATCCCTTTCTTCCATTTCTTGTTTAATATCATTTGTTCACCATTTCTTGTTACCTCATTTACTATTTACCATAATTTAAAGTAAAAAGTAAAAAGTATTTAGGTCAACATTAATATTAAAATCCCCTAGGAGTATTAGTATACCATTTTTTAATGTCCATTCTGATATTACTTCTTCTAATTTATTTAAGAAATCAGTCACTAGAGCTTGGCGAATGATAGCAACAAAAAATAAAATATTTTTGTTTATTTATTAAGATTTCTATTCCTATTAACCACATGTTCATGTTAAGAATTTCATTTTCGATTTCTTTGTATTTAAATTCTTCTTTAATGTAGATTATGGTACCACCTGTATGTCGACTTTGGGAATACGTACAAATATAGTTATAACATTTAATTTTGATTTCATTATATTCTATATCTTCTGTTATATGTGTTTCAGACAAGCAAATGATAAGTGGTTTCCACTGATTCACTAACCATTCTAACTGCGTTTTGTGAAGGATAAAACTTGTTGATTATCTGATGTAATTTCCTTTCCTTGATTTACTTTTTTTTTTCCAATTGATGGGAAATCCGCACGGTCATCCCGTGAATGGTGTCAATTTCGTGGGATAGTGCCAGCCTTTAACTGGCTAAAACGCCCTCCTTTTGACCTGGGGTCCCCCCGGAACTACCTTACGGTAATACTTCGAGGGGAGGTCATCTGCTTCGCTCTGTTCCTCATGTTTTCAGTTCTCCCGGTCCTTGGTGGCGATGATATATCTGATCATGTCTAACATTTACTTCCATCCCCTTTCGTCTTTGAGCATGATCTTCATGAGGCTATTCTTCGTGACTCTCCCACAGCTGTACCAGCCCTGGTTCTTTTGGCATCCCATCTCACACAGTGAAGGACTGTATGCTCTGCAGTACGAGCAGTTGTCCTCTCCCGTCTTACATATCCTTTTCAGGTACGTTTGGAAGTTACCGTGCCCGCTTAGCCCTTGGGTCACATAATAATCCAGCTGCCAGTGCCCTCGTTTACACCAACTGTCGATTTCTCGTATAAACTCTCGTATCCACCTCCCATCCCCTGCTCCGTCCCAGCATTCTTGCTAGCGTTCGTAGAGCCATTTTCTGTTCAGCGCTTTCGATTTTTCGTCTGCTCCATAGTGTTATGATCTCTCATAGACCAACAGATCAATTGGAGGTATGGAGGCAATTACCTGTACTGCCATCGTGTATTAGCACACTTCTCTGTATCTTCATTAACCTTTTCCTATACTTGTCCACTCTCGTGGCATTGGCCCAAACTGGAGCTGCATACAGAATTATTGAGTTGACGACTGCGTTTAGTGTCTTCCTAATGCTGGTTCTAGGGCCTTTGGTCTTCGGCATTAATCTTCCCAGTGCCATTGCAGTCTTGTCCGCCTTGCTAGCTGTGGCTTCGATATGCTCTCTCCAACTGAGATTTTTGTCGATTATGACTTCCAAACACTTAATGGTTCTTGTGGCTATCGTTGGGGTGCCTGGAATGTTTACGGTCATCTCGGTTATTCTCTTCCTACCTGTAAGGGCCACTGCCTTCGATTTTTCCAGGGCCAAAGCAAGTTCGTGCTCCAGCATCCACTCATTGATTCTGTCAACAACAGTCTCGGCCTTCTCCACTGCCCCTCTTTCGTTCTGTCGATCACCATGGCAATCAGGTCGTCGGCAAATGCAATAAGTTCTTAATTAATGGTATTGGGACACGCCTCTTCGTCTGAGTTCGTCCACAATGTGCGGCCAAGGGGCTGTATTAAAGACGTATTTTACGTCTAGTGTGACTGCAAGACATTTCCTTACTCCAGTTCCCACATTAAGCTCCATGCCACTCGAACTACCTCCTGAATAGCTTCAACGGTTGATTTGCCCTCCCATACTGGTCTTCAGAGAAATCTCCTCGTCTGCCTTTCTTTTCATATAATCTAGTCGCTATGATTCTTTACCTCGGCTGGGATATCAATGAGGCATATAAGTCTGTATGCTGTGCCAAGCGGGTTGCCCGTTTGGGGTCTAGTACCAGTTTTGCTGCTTTCCAGGAGTCCGGGATTTCAACGGTTTGAATAATGTGGTTGTAGACTCTGGCACAAACTTCAGCTTGTGACTTCATTGCCAGTTTGGTTACCTCGGGTGGGATTCCATCCGGGCCAGGTGCTTTGTTGTTCTTGTAGAAGAACGCACTACCGGGCGTCAAAATGACGCGACACCAATTTATTTCTCAGGGGGCGCCAGTCGCGTATTACCCCGTTCTTCTACCTCCCAGGCGGGTTCGAGATAAGATGACTTCGGTAGCTGAAAAGCGGGACCAAGGCTGCACTACCACAGATCGGAAACTACGCTCTCTCTGGACCCGAATTCCCTCGTTAGGGGTTTAGGCACCTCTTAATTTCCTGAATTTTTGCATAAAAAAATCCCAACCGAAGAATTTCTCTGCGGAGGGATTAGTTTTGGTACGCGAAAATCGCGTTTTGGTCCATTAATAACGGAATATATTTCTCAAAAAACGCATAAAAAAATCCCTATCGAACCTCCGTAAAACAACCAGAAGGTCGAACGTTAATGCGAATTAACTCGACACATCCGGTTTTCTATACGAAAGTTCCAGGGATTATAGACCGTCAACAGGCCTCAAGATCAATTAAGAAACATTAGTTCAAAGAATCCGTTTATTTAACAGAATTGGTTATACAAAATTCTCAAGAAAGAATCGTGCCTTCCCCAATCAAGGTAGTGACTTTCAGACCATACAAGCGAGAGCGCTCGCGCTAACGATCGATTAGGTAGAAAAGATTCATACGTACCTTCTCAGAATCAAAATGCGAGCTTTTAGAATCATTTCAGACTCTGGGTAAATGAATAATTAAGGCTGACTGAAATTAACTTAAAAAAGTTTTACTAAATGAATTTAGTTTCGCTAGAGACTACCTAGCTTTAAAGTTCTTGTATCGTGGAAATTCACGTACTCAAACACATTCAGAGGACTTATTACTGCATAAGTTGAGTGGCGTTCGATCAGTCCACGACTTACTAACCCTTATCACAGTCGATTAATAATATCGATTTGGCAGCGTCTCACCTTCGAGCGACTATTAGGCAAAATTGAACTTTTGGATTTTTATGCACAAGGCGTTTTCCTCTATAACTTTGTCATTTGAAAAGCCCCGTTATTGGCTTTTCTACCATCGCTTTGTCTGGACTACTCAACGCGCTCGACCAAATTGCGAGCCGCTGGGTCAATCCAAACTCTTTCCATGCGAGAAATCGGCCTTGTACATGTGCATTGATTTTTATCAATTTTTGCTTATCGGCACTACGCCGGCTTTGACAAAATCTTCTATTTTGCCTTTTGGATGCAGTGCATCGTTAAAATTTTATGCTCATACTTTAGAATTGGGCTTTCAATGATCGTACCTCAAAGGTCAATGTCTTTGGTTGAGGAATAAAAAATAAAAAATAATTTAACGTATATTTTCGTGGTACTTTTTAAACTGACTTCGTGGTACTTTTGAAAAATCCAGTTTAAGACCAATTTTAGCGTACTTTTGAAAAATCGATTTTCGAGCCAAATTTCAAGGTACTTTTGAAAAACTAATCTGCGGGTGAAATTTTGGCGTACTTTTGAAAAATCGATTTTCAAGCCAAATTTCAAGGTACTTTTGAAAAGTTAATCTGCGGGTGAAATTTTGGCGTACTTTTGAAAAATTGATTTTCAAGCCAAATTTCAAGGTACTTTTGAAAAGTTAATCTGCGGGTGAAATTTTGGCGTACTTTTGAAAAATCGATCTTCAAGCCAAATTTCAACGCAGTTTTGAAAAATTAGTCTGCAAGTGAAACTTTGGCGTACTTTCGATAAATCGATTCTTGGGCCAAATTTTGACGCCCTTCCAAAAATATTATTTTTCAAAGTCCAATTTATGGTACCTTTGAAAAAGTATATTATTCATAAATCTTTGTCATTATATACTTCTACTCTGATATTCTGAACCAAAAACATTTTTCCTAAGTGAAAATTCGGTGTTTCTTCGAATTTTCGCCTGGTCATTTCCAACGCCTTATAGAACCCAAAACGGTCCTTGTGGACTGATCTGCGCCTCTGCAGACTCCCGAAAATGTCTTTAAATGAAATTTTTGCCTAAGTCGAATTTTGATTATGTCTTCAACTTAGGACGATTTTGGAGAGTTCTACAACACTCCCCTCCTTTGGTTGAATCTTTTCTACTCATCGATTGCCTTTAATTTCCATATTCACTTGTATGTCTGTATGCCTTCATTTGACGGTCTGACCTATGGTACAGATGTTTTAAAAATAACGGCCTTAATTGGGGCAGACGGCTGATTCGCCTATCTAACTTAAAATAAATACATTTTTTAAACAATACGACAAGTTGATACAACATTTTTATCAACTTAATTACACCCGCGTCGAGGTGCGAAGCGAAGCGAAGCGTAGCACAATTTTGATTAGCGTCCACTCTCACTAACTCGTTGCACTCGCTTTTTTGCCCTGGTCTCGCTCTTGCTTAACTTCGGTCCTTTCTAGAAGAGGCTGTCTATATCTCCATGCCGCAGCTTGGACGGTCCTCGCCTTTGAGTTCCAGACTTCACCATGCCGCGCCCTTGCGACAGGCTGGGTCATCTTTCCATTTTTGCACATGGAAAATGCAGTTCTGCAACTAGATTGACTTTTTAGCAAGTCGTCGACTGGAACGCGTCGACTAACAAACACAATGTGTTGTTTTTAATGAAATATTTTTCTAACATGAATTTTGTTAACTTATAATGGTTAGAAATTGGTTCTTCGTAAGGTAGATTGAATCGGCTTACGATACTCGTGCGGTCATCACTACTTTGTGAAAAAAGTATAAAAAAAAATTGAAGCGTCTTCTTGAGCGAAGAACGGCTTCTGAAACTCGTCTCGTAGTTTCTCCTTCGTAAGGTAGATTAAATCGGCTTACGATACTCGTGCGGTCATCACGACTTGTGAAAAAAGTATAAAAAAAAAAATTGAAGCGTCTTCTTGAGCGAAGGACGGCTTCTGAAACTCGTCTCGTAGTTTCTACTTCGTAAGGTAGATTAAATCGGCTTACGATACTCGTGCGGTCATCACGACTTGTGAAAAAAGTATAAAAAAAAAAATTGAAGCGTCTTCTTGAGCGAAGGACGGCTTCTGAAACTCGTCTCGTAGTTTCTACTTCGTAAGGTAGATTAAATCGGCTTACGATACTCGTGCGGTCATCACGACTTGTGAAAAAAGTAAAAAAAAAAATTGAAGCGTCTTCTTGAGCGAAGAACGGCTTCTGAAACTCGTAGTTTCCATTTGGGGTATACGTTAATTTTGTTGACTTAAAATGATTAAAATTGAAGTTGTCTTCTTGCATAAGAAAAACAGCTTCCGAAACTCGTACTGATTCGTACTTATGCCTACGTCCATTACTCGAACTTGGCGGCTCTCGCTCTTGAGAAGCTAGGCTTACCGGATCGCGCTCTTGCGTCGGGTTCGCCGTCTTTCCATGTCTGCTCATGGGGTAGACTTTAAATTTTCGATTCGACCGCATACAGGTCAAAATCGCCACTTAGAATTTTGAGAAAAAATATAAAAAAAAGCGAAAACGGCTATTAGCCGTGGTCGACCTCAGAAATATCTAAAGGTGACTCTTCTATATCTGGCTCATCTCGAGCATCTTCGGGATCTCGACTTATTACATCCGGCTCATCTTGAGCACTTGCGGGAACATTGATTTGAACTAGTGTGGTATCGCTACGTCGCTCTGACCTGGGCGCGATCTCATTGTCTGATGAGGAAGCGTCGTCACTAAGATGAATTTCATCCGGACTATCTTCTGATTCTTCAGACAATTCCAATTCAACATCGGGGTCTCCCTTAGGTGCCGGCCTGATGGCATCGACATGTAATCTCGTCGAAGTTACCCCCTTGTGAATGAGGTAAACTTCATTAGACAATCTCTTTAAAACCTTGTGTGGCCCACTCCACGACGGTGTGAAGGTATGATCCTTCCTGATCCTTTTAGTCATTACCATATCTCCCACTTTATATACGACCGGCGTTACCGCCACTTTGGGCGCGTAACGCCATTGGTAATTTGTTTGATTTTTACGAATCTCCTTGACTCTTTCAAGGCGGGGAACGTCCGCTTGATTACGACGCTCTTGTCTATAAGCGAACATATTCCAATCACCAATCTGCGGTAATTCATAGCCGAGTACTACGAAACTGGGCGTATGCCCCGTAGCGGCGTTTTTTCTTGTTCTCAAGATATATGCCATCTGACTAACATGTCGATCCCACTCGTCGTTGGGTGAACCATATAATAAGGTTTTTAAGATCTTCTTAGCTTCTTGCACCCTCCTTTCTATTGGATTGGCCTGTTGGTGGTAAGCTGCTGTGAAGAATCTTTCAATATTGTTACGTGTACAGAACGTATCGTAAAAGCCGGAATTGAAGTGGCCTCCCTGGTCGGAAATGATGACCCTCGGAACGCCATATCTCGCCACTAGTTCCTCTTCGATAAATTGTGCTATTGTTTTTCCACTGACTTGGGTGAACGCCTTGGCTTCGACCCACTTACTAAATACATCCTCTACCATTAATATATATCGGTTATCTGCATCTTTGGTTCGCTGAAGCGGTCCGATTACATCGACGCTTAGAACTTCGAACGGATGCGATGGAGCATGGCTTCTGAGAGGAGCCTTCGGTTGTGACTGTCTGCTTTTTACGGAATTACAAATAATGCACTCATTTAAATATTTGTTAACTAGTCTCGACAAATTATTAAAATAATAGCGGCCCGAGATGATTCTAACAGTTTCATCGCGGCCGGGGTGACCTACTTCCGGTCGGTCGTGAAAATGAGATATTACTCTCATGACCATACGTTTTGGTACGTATAATTTTTCTATAACATTTTCGCCTCTCGTCCAAAGTGTGCCGCCTATCACTTGTCTTGTATTGACGAATTTCACCTCTGCCTCGGTTTTATCTGCTTGTCTCACTAGAGTATTCCATCGTTCGATTTGGTCTTGGATATCTCTGGAGTGCGATTGCGCTTCTCTGACCTGATCGTTTAATTCCAATGTGGTAATCACTGATATTCGTTCCTTGTACGAGAATTTTGGTGGATACATTCTCTCCTCTTCGTCGTCTGCTTCGACGTTCGGGCCTTGAGGATTTCTGCTCAAATAGTCTGCCAATATATTTTCCTTGCCGGGACAATGTTCTATTGTGAAGCTGTATTCCTGAAGTAATAATGACCAACGTGTAAATTTCGTTTTCTCGTCCTTATGCTTATTTAACCATAGTAAAGCTCGATTGTCGGTTTTGACTATAAATGGACGGTCTGCCAAATATATTTTGTATTTCCTTATATAATTAACGACGCTCAAACATTCCAATTCATTGATATGGTATTTTCTCTCCGTTGGAGATAACGTATTACTAGCATAAGAGACGATGTGCTTCTGGTCATTATCCCCCAATTGATATAATACTGCAGATAATCCTATTAAGGATGCGTCCGTCTGCAGTATGAACATTTTATTGAAATCTGGCCGGTGCAGTCCTAGAGGTTTATTCAATACTTCTTTTAGTAAAATAAAAGCTTCTTGGGCTTCCGGATTCCACTTGAAGCGCCAGTCTTTCGAGAGTAGTCGGGTCAAGGGCTTTGTAATTATTGCAACATTAGGGATATATTCACGTACCCAATTACATAAACCAAGGAAACTCTGAAGCTGGCGCCTCGTCGTAGGGGCCGGATAATTTTGTATCTGTAATATGTGTTTTTCTAATGGTTGAGTGGTGTTGGCATTTATTTGATGCCCGAGATAGGTTATGCTTGACGTGGCTACCACACATTTTTCCGGTGACACCTTTAAATTATGCAAACGCAGGCGTTCAAAGACGGCTCTCAGATGGTTTACATGCTGTTCTATATTTTCACTGTAGATGATAATATCATCGAGATATACTTTGCAGAAATGATGCAAGTAGCCGGTCAATACGTCTCTTGCCATAAATTTTTGGAATGTACATGGAGCGGTCTTCAATCCGAAAGGCATCACGTTAAATCGGTAAGATGCTCCATCTAATGTTGTAAACGTAGAATAGTTTTTTGACGACTCCTCAAGAGGGATTTGCCAATATCCACTCTTGAGGTCCAACACCGTAAATAAGTTGGCGTTTCCTAGATCCTTTATACTCTCGTATATCTTTGGTAAGACGGATGCTTCGTCTTCCGTTACTTCATTTAAGTGACGATAATCAATGCAAAAGCGAGGCTTCTTGCCGGGCCTTTCAATTATTATAGGAGGCGAACTGTACTGAGCGGTACTCGGTTCTATTACCCCGGCTTTCAGCATCTCTTCAATTTGATCGTACATAACTTTTTTCTTAGAAGGAGACATGGGGTAGGGTTTGATATTGAACGGGCGGTCGTCTTTAACTTTTATTTTATGTTTCGTTGTCACCGTGGTAGCTTGGGTAGGCACCGCGGTGAACAATTCAGCGAATTCCTCGAATAGAGGTTTTAAATTATCGTTTCCGATGATCAGTTCTTCGGGAAGCCGGCATTGCTTCCTTGCTTGATGTGCCGCTTGATTCCAGAAGACGGTTATTCGCTCTTCGGTGCCGACGTAGACACATTTACGTTGATAATCGAATACGACATTGTGAGCATATAAAAACGGGGCTCCCAGAATGAGCTCTTCATTTAAATTTTGAATGACCTGAAACGTGGTCTGAAAGGGTACATCTAGTACATTAACGTTTATGGTCGTAGTCCCGAGGGATTCTACTAAACCATCGCCACAAGCCATAACAAAAGTTTGGGGAGCTGTAAGTTGATCAATGTCGTTCAAAAATTTCGGTTGGATAATATTCCTTGTCGAACCTGTATCCAATAAAGCGTTAACCGCTCGATTATTAATTATAATCTTAATGCGAGGCAGAGGGAAAGCGTCGTTGGTTTGATTGATAGATTCTAATGTAGTGAATCGGTGGGGAGATAGGTTGACTTCTTGATCCTTAAACAGGTAATTAAGGTCAGGAAGGTCATCGAAGTTTTTTAATTTAAACTTCTTGCTTCGGAGCTTCCCCGAGGGTCGCTTCGAGCCTGCTGGGGCCTGGTAGGCGGGGCTGGTACAGTTCGGCCTGGGCCATCGCCTCTGACCCCCGCTTGGTTTCCCGTATTCATATTACGATAGGGATTGTTTGGGCATTCCGCATGAAAATGCCACTGCTCCGTTGGGCAATATCTGCAAGGGCGATACGGGACTCGGGAGTTCCTTACGTCTCCAGTACCCCTTCTCGGTATATCCCCTCTAGGCAGCGAGGAAATATTATTTGCAAAATGCACCCTTGGTGCTGGCGGATTATCTCTTCTTTGAGATCCATTGAATGGTGTCCTAGATGCACCAAAGGAACTGGAGGACGGCTTCGCTAATGCGGAGGGTTCCGTTCTCCAGTTACTGCTCGATTGCTGATTCCCTTGAGCTGAAGCGGTAGAGGTGGACGCTTCTCGGTCTTTGCTTTTCTTTGCATTTTGCAGAATCTCGAATTCTTTATTCTCATCCATGATTTTGGCCATTTGTTCGGTCATCGTCACTAGTGTATTTGTATCTAGTATGACGGCACTCTTTAGGAGCATTTTCATATCAGGTCTCAACTGATTGAAGATGGTAGCCGCCTTCATCGCCTCCGGCTTAAACGGATCGATCCTCTTGAAGAGGCATACCTTCCTGGAAATAAATACTGACGTATTTTCCTCGGCATCTTGTTTCTTGCCATATAAATTAGCTACTGCTTCGGTGAGTACTTCACCTGAATCATAACGGCTTCTGAACCGCTCGAGGAATAGAGGATACGTGGTAATTAGGGTTCGATATTGTTCGAACCATTTCTTAGCATCATCTTTGAGCTGTTCTGATATTTTATATAGTCGGTCGTTATCCTGCGTAATTCGTACTCGGACGAAAAATTCCTCCATTTGATAAATGAAGGTTTCAGGGTCTTCGTGTTCGAAGCCATGAAATTCCGCATTTGGATGCTTCGACCGATACTTATGCTCGTGCGTGGCTTCGCTTAGAGCTTTGGCAAGACCTGCTGCCATTTGGGCGAACACTTGTTCTGAGGAGGGCTGTATGACTCCTTCAGTGGTACTCGGGCCAACCCCCGAACTACCCAGTACATCCTCCGCGCACGGCCTCTCTAACCCTCTAGAGACGTTGTCCATCACAGATGTCGGCTCGTCGTAAAACTGGAAAGGCGTTGATTCATCCATATCCTTTCCAGAAAGCCCTGCTGACTAACAACGCCCCACGTTGGGCGCCATGTAGAAGAACGCACTACCGGGCGTCAAAATGACGCGACACCAATTTATTTCTCAGGGGGCGCCAGTCGCGTATTACCCCGTTCTTCTACCTCCCAGGCGGGTTCGAGATAAGATGACTTCGGTAGCTGAAAAGCGGGACCAAGGCTGCACTACCACAGATCGGAAACTACGCTCTCTCTGGACCCGAATTCCCTCGTTAGGGGTTTAGGCACCTCTTAATTTCCTGAATTTTTGCATAAAAAAATCCCAACCGAAGAATTTCTCTGCGGAGGGATTAGTTTTGGTACGCGAAAATCGCGTTTTGGTCCATTAATAACGGAATATATTTCTCAAAAAACGCATAAAAAAATCCCTATCGAACCTCCGTAAAACAACCAGAAGGTCGAACGTTAATGCGAATTAACTCGACACATCCGGTTTTCTATACGAAAGTTCCAGGGATTATAGACCGTCAACAGGCCTCAAGATCAATTAAGAAACATTAGTTCAAAGAATCCGTTTATTTAACAGAATTGGTTATACAAAATTCTCAAGAAAGAATCGTGCCTTCCCCAATCAAGGTAGTGACTTTCAGACCATACAAGCGAGAGCGCTCGCGCTAACGATCGATTAGGTAGAAAAGATTCATACGTACCTTCTCAGAATCAAAATGCGAGCTTTTAGAATCATTTCAGACTCTGGGTAAATGAATAATTAAGGCTGACTGAAATTAACTTAAAAAAGTTTTACTAAATGAATTTAGTTTCGCTAGAGACTACCTAGCTTTAAAGTTCTTGTATCGTGGAAATTCACGTACTCAAACACATTCAGAGGACTTATTACTGCATAAGTTGAGTGGCGTTCGATCAGTCCACGACTTACTAACCCTTATCACAGTCGATTAATAATATCGATTTGGCAGCGTCTCACCTTCGAGCGACTATTAGGCAAAATTGAACTTTTGGATTTTTATGCACAAGGCGTTTTCCTCTATAACTTTGTCATTTGAAAAGCCCCGTTATTGGCTTTTCTACCATCGCTTTGTCTGGACTACTCAACGCGCTCGACCAAATTGCGAGCCGCTGGGTCAATCCAAACTCTTTCCATGCGAGAAATCGGCCTTGTACATGTGCATTGATTTTTATCAATTTTTGCTTATCGGCACTACGCCGGCTTTGACAAAATCTTCTATTTTGCCTTTTGGATGCAGTGCATCGTTAAAATTTTATGCTCATACTTTAGAATTGGGCTTTCAATGATCGTACCTCAAAGGTCAATGTCTTTGGTTGAGGAATAAAAAATAAAAAATAATTTAACGTATATTTTCGTGGTACTTTTTAAACTGACTTCGTGGTACTTTTGAAAAATCCAGTTTAAGACCAATTTTAGCGTACTTTTGAAAAATCGATTTTCGAGCCAAATTTCAAGGTACTTTTGAAAAACTAATCTGCGGGTGAAATTTTGGCGTACTTTTGAAAAATCGATTTTCAAGCCAAATTTCAAGGTACTTTTGAAAAGTTAATCTGCGGGTGAAATTTTGGCGTACTTTTGAAAAATTGATTTTCAAGCCAAATTTCAAGGTACTTTTGAAAAGTTAATCTGCGGGTGAAATTTTGGCGTACTTTTGAAAAATCGATCTTCAAGCCAAATTTCAACGCAGTTTTGAAAAATTAGTCTGCAAGTGAAACTTTGGCGTACTTTCGATAAATCGATTCTTGGGCCAAATTTTGACGCCCTTCCAAAAATATTATTTTTCAAAGTCCAATTTATGGTACCTTTGAAAAAGTATATTATTCATAAATCTTTGTCATTATATACTTCTACTCTGATATTCTGAACCAAAAACATTTTTCCTAAGTGAAAATTCGGTGTTTCTTCGAATTTTCGCCTGGTCATTTCCAACGCCTTATAGAACCCAAAACGGTCCTTGTGGACTGATCTGCGCCTCTGCAGACTCCCGAAAATGTCTTTAAATGAAATTTTTGCCTAAGTCGAATTTTGATTATGTCTTCAACTTAGGACGATTTTGGAGAGTTCTACAACATTCTTAAGTCGCTCCGCCTCTTTGATGACCTCCTTCTCGGTGACCCCTGGGATATCGTCTACTATCTCCTCAGCCTCCCATATAGTTACTGGTTTTTGTGGGAAGAGTTCTCCCACAATTTCTATTTTCCTTGAAGTGCTCAGCTGCGGGGCCCTTTGTAACCCCGTATACTAATTTGTGCCCTTTACCCCAGACATCCTCGTCAATGTTGTTAACCAGCTCATTCCAGCCCTGATACTTTGGGGCCCTTGGGGCCAGTGTTATGTAAGAACTGCTTTGCAGGCCTTTTGGAGTGCACCGACAATCGCGGTCTCCGTGAGTTTTTGGATATTGTTCATCTCTTCACTGATTTTAGCTGTCAACGCAGCCTCCTTCTCAGGTCTAAATTACCATCCTTGATTTACTTCAAAAGGCCCTAGCTCACTTAATATGGATTTCGCATGTTTATAGGACATTTTTTTAATGTTTTTTGACATAGAATCACCCCTAAAAATTAATGACTGCATGTCTGAAACGCCCTGTATAGTATTTATTTTGATTAAAAAAAATGAAAATTCCTTGAGTCGGAAGAAAGCTTGGAGGTTGTGTTCTGGTTTCTAAAATTGATCAAATTTAAAATTTACTATGAATTCTCAATAAATTAAACAAAAAATATACACAAAGCTATTTATTAAAATAGATATACATAATCTAAACTACACTGTTTGGTACTTTACCTTATGAGCCCTAACAACTAAATATTTGTACAGTCAAGTTTAGTTAACAAGAAGATAAAATCATGAATTTAGTTGACAAATAAAGTAGCAATATTTTGACCTTAATTACAGTTCGAATTCTGGCAAGTGTGGTATCACAATTAGGGAATTAATAAAATTCATGTGTTAAGAATCCAAAATTTCCTGCAATTTTGCATTCAATTTCCATATTGTTCCTTGAAGGTTATTCCTGAAGGTTGTAAGAAATGTTAATTTAATATTTTAATAAATTGGGTAATAATAAAGGAATATTTCGCTAGTAAACTATTAGTTGTATACATTGATTACACCCAGTGTAAAATATAACAAGTTTCAATATTCTCATTTAGCTTTATATTTCTCAGAGACTAAAACCGATATAAGATTCATATACTACTACAGGAAGACATGTATGTGTTTCAAAAATAATTTAAAAGTGGGAGGGCTACAAATCTAGAGAAAATTGTTATTTTATTTAGACTCATATAATGAGAGGAATAATAAAAAAAATAAAAAATATTCTATCTATATAGGCATTTGAGTTTAAGAAACTCAGGGCAATAATAATTTATTAAATATAATTCTGCGTCAATTTGAGCTTTTGAGTTTTTTATCTTTAAGAATACGGTTTTATTTTGTTAATTTTTAGAAGCACTAAAATTTTTGTTTAACATTGTCTTTGACAATTTTGATTTGGTATTATATTGTTTAACAATAAAGTTTGTCTAGTTTTAACACTGAACTTTAAGTCATAGTTTATTTATTCGGGAAATTATAATTTCTATTAAAGCGTTGTACTTAATATATATATTTTTTTAATTTAAAATAGTTTTTGGAGTTGCATTTATGTTTCTTTTTTACATAACTACATATTTTTGTTTTTCAGTTCCTTATTATTAATAATTGGTTGTATATTTAGTTTTAACGGCCAATATGCGAACATCTTGATCAGTTTGTATGAAAACAAGATCTTTTATTTATTTGCCATATTTATTTTGTTTTAATGTCTTTTTTTGTAATTTTCTAGTATTTATTTTTTTTACTGTTTACTTTTTTCTTAAATAAATACTTTTGCTGCTTTTTCTTTGTTTTCCAAAAAAATATTTAGGTATAAAAGATCATTTTGACAGATTATTTCAAAAAATATTTTTTAATATATATAAATATGTATACAAAGATTGGACGTTAACTTGAATTTTTTCTGCTCTCTGTGTTTTAAATTATGAAAAATTTAAAAGGAAAAAAATTATTAAAATAAAGAGTGGTATAACCAATAAACTATTTGGTTTTAATTGTTCATCCCAAATTAAAAATGGTATTTTGTATTGAATTAACCCAATTAAAAATTTCTCCCAAGAAAAGGATCAGTATCAACAATAGATATTTATGAGGTGGTGATCAAAGCCAAGCAGCCAGTTTCTCCATTTGTAATTTGTAATCATACAACTTTATCATTTAATTGATTTTAAAAAGGTGTACTTATTTTGGTTTATCTAATAACACAGGCACACGCAAAAAAAAATTATAATATTATTACGACCATCGTGTTCCTTGCCCTCGAAAATGGGGGGAAACTGTTCTTCAGCCCTGTTTTGTCATTCAGGGAGGGGGTGGTTCCAACCCCCGGGGTTTGTTTTGGTCTCCTGGTCAGAAGATACTCGATTTATCAATATTCCCTGTAATAACCCCGATCTGTCAAGCCCTCACAGACGTAGTATGGATAAATCAGAACATGGGGTAGTTTTGTTCCATTTGGGAGTAGTTTCAGAAGGGTGGGGGGGTGTTCAATATTGCAACCATTGTGTTCCTCGCCTCGATAACGAGGGGAAACTGTTCTTCAGTCCTTTCGCAGTATTTTCCGAATGTTTTGTCATTCAGGGAAGGAGTGGTTGTAACACCCAAGGTTGTGTTGGCATCTCCTAGTCAAAAGAGGTTCGTTTTATCAATATTTCCTGTAATAACCCCAATCTGTCAAGCCCTCACAAGTGTAGTATGGCAAAATCAAAACAAGGGTAGTTTTTTTTTTCATTTAGGGGTAGTTCCAGAAGAGTGGGGGAAAGTATTGCAATAGGCTTCTTGCACAAAATATAATTTTAGCATTTTTAGAATCTACTTAATACAAAACACAGTGTGCAAAGGATTTTTTCTTATTCTTTCTTTTACAGACTGTATTCAACATTAAAGTTTGAATAAATCTGTTAGGCCCGCAAACAACGTGTGACAGGAGACGCACAGCGCTAGCGTACATTTTAAAGTAAAAATGCCGGCTTCTTTGATCTTTAACACAACATCAAAGATGCCGACATTTTTTACACGCCTTAGAATTGTGTAGTCAACTTTACCTAATGTCAGATGGCGTCAACTTCAATATGAGTGTTTTCAGATATGCCCCTTCTCTCGGATATTAGTCGGTTAATTAAATACTTTCCAGAAGAAATTATGAAAACAGATTTGATAATTGCTGATGTTTAGTAACACTATATTAATATATATAAATTAATTTAAAATATACGGCACATGCAGGAGGCATATTATCGTATTACTGGCCCTCAAAAACTGGAGGAAATCGTTCTTCAGCCCCTTTTGCAGTATTTTGCAAATGTTTTGTCATTCAGGGAGGAACAACCTCCGGGTTGTTTTGGCGTCTCCTGTCGCCTGAAGGATATAGGATCTCTAATATTGAATTAAATACCTGGGTGCTCTGTTACCTACTTTTGTTTTTCTTATTAGTTAGTCTGTTTTGTATTCTGTTAATTCCTGTTCTGTAATTGGGTACCTGTACCTGTTGAACAGTGTATGTAAAAATAAATAAATAAAACATGTTCGATTTATCAACATTCCCTATAATAACCCGGATCTGTCAAGCCCTCACAAGCGTAATATGGAAAAATCAGAATAAGGGTTAGTTTTTTCGTTTAGAGGTAGTTCCAGAAGAGTGGGGGAAAATTGCAATTATCATGTTACTCGCCCTCGAAAACTGGAGGAAACCGTTCTTCAGCCCTTTCGCAGTATTTTCGGAATGTTTTGTCATTCAGGGAGGGGTGGTTCCAACTCCCGGGGGTTGTTTTGGCATCGCCTGGTCAAAAGATATTTGATTTGCCAATATTTCCTGTAATAACCCTGATCTGTCACAAGCGTATTATGGAAAAATTAGAACAAGGTTTAGTAGTAGTTTTTTCATTATGAAATTCTTTTCATTTCCTTGGAATGATAAAATGTTGGGAGTATGTGACTAAAGCCATTCTAAACGATTTAGAAGTTTCATTTCAACGCGTGTCGTTCTATTATATTTAATAGCCATTTAACCCCGAATTTAGGGATGAAATGTCAATTTGCGAAAAATTGCACAGTGAAACGTATATTTTTGACGTAATATTTGGCATCAGCGGCTCAAAAAACATGGATCCTTTGGAAAATAATTTTTTTTGTGTGTGCCTGTGTAATTGGTGGGATAATTATTTAAATAAACTAATTTTTGCCATCTAGATGCTATATTTTAGTTGTGAAATGTTGGAATGCCTAAGGAGCAACCGTAGCAGCGACGTGCATTTCATACTGCAGGTAGGTTATTCAATATTTTTACGTATTAAAATACTTATTTTTCTACAAAATCGCTTCAAAAAGGCTAAATTTTTGATTGTCATTATAGTTTCAAAATTATTTACTTTTTCACTATAGTGTGTTGCTAATAAACAATGACATAACTCGTGTAGTTAAGAATAGCGAGCAATTCTATTTATAGTACGGCAGCCCGTTACCAAAAACCCCTATCAAAACAGGGAGCTTTATCGCAGGGAAACTCTATAGATTATGAAATTCTAAGACACTTTTTCATACGACAAAAGTTACATTTGTCGAAAAAAAAATGTCGTAATTTTTATACCTCGGTAAGGCAGGTCTCGATTAATTCTCGTTAAAAATGATGAACAAGACATGAATTAATCGAGAACTGCCATTTTTCATTGGCTCAAGTTCCAATAATATCAATCAAAGTTGTATCAAATTGGAGGCTAAAATGATCAAAGTAGCGAGGCTAAAACTTTTTTCTATTTATAGAGACGTAGAGATGCTGGATGACTTCGTTGCCTATGGCAACGACATGGAGTGTATCCGAAGCCATGTATTATCTCCAGCAGAACGTGTAGAACGTGTGTATACGTAAATAAAAGATAGCAGCTGCTGGGACCGAGAATGCTGCGTTGTTGTTATGCAGAGATGGTATACTCCGTATAGTGCCAACGCAGCATCAGATGAATTAAATGCTTGAAACAATAATAATAAACTTGACAATTTTAATCCTTCTATCATTACTGTATGTCCGGAACCTTGAATTTCAATTCCAATTCCATTTAAACAAATTCTCTGAGAAAACAGCCTTAATTTGCTTTTTTTTTGTCGCGGCGGAAATCATTTTTCTCAAAAGTGAACTGGGAAAATGTTCAGTTCATATTTTTGTCGTCTTCTTAAAGATATTTGGAATAGCCTGAAGTAACTAATGAGCAGAACTGCCTCGCCGAGGTTAACAGAATTTTGACCGTTGGCTATTTGTCATTATTTCGGTCTTTGTAATTCGATGTGACAGTCAAAAGAGCAGTTCTCAATTTTTCCTCATCATATTTACTTCCCTCGACAAGAAGAAAAAAGAAACTGCCTCGCTGCGAAGACCGAGATGACCGGTTTTTCTTTACATGTTTAAAGCTCAATTTAAACCTTTAGGACAGGTAAAATGTTCCGAACTTTTCTTCTCAGCTCTCCCAGAACTGATGAGAAACGCTGGAATTATCTTCGCTAAAGTAACTCAAAAATCTTGGTAGCGGGCTGCCGTACGATTAGAATTAATATTTTCTACACAATATTTTAATTTCATTTTGATAAAATCATTTTCTAAAACTAACATTGTAGCAATGATGGTTTTCATGTAAACTATTAATGATGGTTAAGATGTTGCGTAAAGTAAACGTCAAAGTTTTATTTTGGCTATATTTTGCAAGAGGTTTTGAAAAAATCTCGTATGAAACTTGAAACAAAAGTGTCTTCTTGTCACATGTAGTGTTGTGCATCGAGGAAAAGCAAAAATTAAATGCTGACATTTTGACTAATAGAAAAGAAATTATTATATGTATCATGTAAGGGAATTGGTCATTATCTTACTTACTTGCATAAAGTGCTTTTTTTCACTTATGGGATTGCCACTCGTGCGCCATACTTCCCATTTGTGAAGAAAAGTGCACTTTATGCACTTGTATAAATTACTAAAATTTAAAGAATAATATTTTTTTACATACCTCTTATAATAAACATTCTACTTTTGTTTTTAGTATGTGCGAAATAGTTTAAGGGGCCATTAAAAAATTCATTCAATGTTCACTTTTTATGAACCCCCTCCCCCTATTGCTCATTGTGTCGCGTTTTCAGTAAACACCTCCCATCCCCAAACCGAATGTATTTGTTTAATGACCCCCTAATGATGAATTATAAATAAAATCTCTAAAAAATCTCTAGCCAGGTTTCCTGCCATATTTAATAGACCCTCTGACGTCATAACTGGCTTCAATGCATGTGTATTTTTTTATTAGATTAGATTCGTCAGCTGTTTTCCCTCCATGAAGGATCTTTACTCTTCATACCCTCCAATCTCCATCGTCAACAATTGCCAGAGTATAGACTGGCAGAATGTGTGGAAGTAATATAGGTAAGGAGAAGGCACCACGCACCACGGTAAGGAAAGGTAGCAGAAGGCTTGGCTTGTCATATCAACATGGACGACTCGCTAGATCCTGGTTCACTGTATTACGTGAAGAGATGTTAGGTACTTTAGAACCATTTATATCACTGTAACTATTTACTAGTACATGTCAAAATAAAATAAATGGTATGGCAACGCCGAACTTACTTTCTCGGATAACTTAAATATTTTTGTTCATCAGTAAATTACTTTTATCTGAACTCTCTGAGAAAGACAAATACTGGTATACTGTTAGGTTCATAAAATACTATTAACATACAAAATTTGACCAAAATTCTTAAAGACGTCTTTGAGAAAATTGAGAGTTTCCAACATCATAAACTACCCATATGTGATTTTCTTGAGGAAAACCACTAATGGTATATTGATAGGCTTGTAAAGTATTATTATTGTACAAAATTTTACCAAAACCGTTACAGCCGTTTTTGACAAAATCATTATTTTCTATTTTCTTGCATCAGTTAGGTTTGGCATGTACTATTAACGTCCAAAATTTGAACAAAATCGTTCGAGCCATTTTTTAGAAAATTGAGATTTTCGGTAAACTATTCTTAATTTTACGGTTAGACGAAAAATTGGAAAAATCAGGGAATTTGAAGTTGCCTAGGAATGTCAGAGAAAAGTCAGGAAATTTGGAATATTTATAGTGATAAATCAAGGAAGATTTATAGTGATAAATCAGGGAATTTTAGTTATTTTTATAAAATGTCAGGGAAGGTGAACATTTATAACGCTCATAATATAAAACTACTAATTATTCGCGAAAATCAAACAAATGAACACAATAGGGATTTACCTTCGATACAAAGGAATTCATGTATAAGGAAAAGTTTATATAGTAAAGTATCAGCGGAAATTTGTCATGATATATAAATCGTTGTCACATATTGGTGAGTTTGTGTGTATCGAAGGTAATTGTGTTCATTTGTTTGATTTTCGCATCGCGAATACTTTCAGCAGTGCCCCCCCCCACCCCTCGAGTTTTGAACTTTTAATTCCGTGCCTGCGATTACTTAGTGACGCCGCAATGTCCTCTCCCCCCGCTTATCAATTATTAGACCTGGAAATAACTTCTAAAAATCCTGGAAAACCTGAAAAAGTCAGGGAATTTAAATTTGAAAAATTGCTACGAACTCTAGATATTGAATTTAAATGAAATTGATCGATTGGCACTAGGATAAGCGACGGTCATATACACACACAGACATTCTTTCTAAATCACTTTTTTAATATCTGAGAGTGATATAGAATCACAATTTGTCAAAAACTCGGAGTAAAATTTTCCGACGATTACAATATTTTCTTCACTACTAATGTCGCTCGAAAGTAAAAACCCAATAAAAAACTTTGTTTTTTAAACAATAACAGCTTATTGCGACCTCGTGACAATTTTTTTGAGTACGGACCTGTTCTATGCTATTGATTGATTGATTGATTGATTTACCAACGTGCGGTAGGCATTGCTACTACTCCCAGGGTTATACAGCTGGGCCTGCTACATCCACGCTGGGTTGGACTAAGATCATGCTTGTTGCCAGCAGCGAGTGCCACATGGCGCATGGTAAAGGAATGTGGGATGGGAGGTGTAGGTATTTGTGAGATGCGTTATCGCATTGTGTCGTGAGGGAGCTTTTAGCTCCCTTTTTTGTGTTTTTGGTTCTGGACTTCTGCCTCTTCTAAGTCTTCTTGTGAAATATGTTGCTGTGTTGTGTTGTGATATGGAGTGTTTATGCTCCTCTTTTTGTGTTTCTGCTTCTTTGAGTCTTCTTTTTCTGAGTCTTCTGATTCCTCAGTTTCCGATGCTGGGTTATATTTGGGTCATGCTTGTTGTCAGCAGCGAGAGCCACATGACGCCTGGTACAGGAGTAGGGGATGGGCAGTGTAGGTGTTTTTGGAATGCGTTGCGGCATTGTGTTCGTGATATTTAATGTTTATGCTCCTCTATTTTCTGTTTCTGCTTCTACAGATTTTCTTCTTCTCCTTCTGAGTCTTCTGATTCCTCCGTTTCTGGTTCTGATAGAGTATATATCTGTAGGTATTTGTGAAATGCGTGGCTGCATTGTGTCATGATGTGGGGTGTTCGTGTTCCTCTTTTTGCTTTTACAAGTCTTCTTCTTCTGAGTCTTCTGATTCCTCGGTTTCTGGTTCTGGTAGAGTATATATCGCTGCGATTTCTTTGTGGAATTCAATTTTTCCCTTTTCTTTCCCAGTATGTTTGGTCCTTTCCCAGTCTGTTCATGATCCTCTCGGTTGTTTTCCACGTGTAACCTGGTCTCCCTATTTTTAGTGTGGGATTTAATGTAGAATTTTTCACTTATCCAGGAGCGCAATTTTGACCTGAAAAACCTCACTTGATAATTTACCTAAGAAAATATTATGACCATTCTTTAAGAGTGATGCATTTGATTATTACGGGTTTTATGCTAATATGTTCCACTCTATGTAGAATTTTTTCACTTCTTTGCACTAAGAGATTTAATCATCTATATTAATAACATATTAGCTATATTACTTAATTGTTGTTATGCTAGTATGGAACACTCTTCGTAAAATTTTTCACTTAACAACGAGCGTAATTTTGACCTGAAAAACTTCACTTAATAATTTACCTAAGAAAATATTATGACCATACTTTAAGAGTAATGCATTTGGTTATTACGGGTGTTATGCTAAAGGCGGCTACAGACGTAACTGCATACTTGAACGGTATGCATGCGCAAGTTTATTGTACAAGTATACTGGAACGTGTGTTTTATAACACTTGCACAAGTATTGTTATTGTACAAGTGACATGAGACTTGATGAAATTCTATATTGTATACTTGTACATGTTGGGTTTGCGCAAGTATACTTGAGGGTGTGTACGGCAGGTCGGCAGACTTGTGTAAACAGGTAAGAGTAGTCTTGGTGAACCTGAGCGATGACGAGCGATTTGAGAAAAAGGAATCGCGAGATTCTCGAAGAATTTATAGCGATATATGAAAGTGAGTCATGTCTTTGGCTTATAAAATCGGAAGATTACCATGATAAGGTGAAAAGAGAAGCGGCATACAGTAAATTGGTAGATAAACTAAAAGAAATAGAGCCAAATGCCGATCAGGAGAAAGTGGTAAAAAAAATCAACAGCTTAAGAACAAATTACAGGAAGCAGGAGAAGAAAAAAGTTGAAAAAACTCAGTGGTCAGGGATGGGTACAGAAGATGTTTATGAACCCACCTTGTGGTACTACCATTTTAGGAGATTAATGTGAGAATACTCCTTCCTTATTTCTTTTAACCACTCCTTACACCACATACTATGTTTTTTGAGAATTAAAACAAACGCAGTTAAAGCAAGCAAGTCGTTTTCATCCGTTGATGACATTTTTATTCTTTATTCGCGCTTAACTGTCACTGCATGACTGTTCAAGTATACTTTTGCGTGTGGCGGCGACGCAAATTTCAGTATACTTGTATAATAAACTTGCGCATGCATACCGTTCAAGTATGCAGTTCCGTCTGTAGCAGCCTTAATATGTTCCGCTCTATGTAGAATTTTTTCACTCAACAACGGTCCTTGTCACCCTTTCTTTTTCACTTCTTTGCACAGAGAGATTCAATCACCTATATTAATCGAACATCAGCCACATCACTCAACTGTTGTTATGCCAGCATGTACCACTCTGTAGAATTTTTCACCCAACAATGAGCATAATTTTGACCTGAAAAACCTCGCTTGATAATTTACCTAAGAAAATATTATGACCATATACTTTAAGAGTAATACATCTGATCATTACCGGTTTAATTTATATTAAATTCCTTTGAGTATTTTTAATAATTATGAAAAAAGATTATTTGAAGATTAATATAAGAAATGTATAAGACCATACTTTTTTCGAACAATAGGTTATTGATTATTTCGGGTACAATTTAAACTAAATTCATTTGAATATTTTTATAATGGTTAAAAAATAATTTACTTGGTTTACAGAGGGATATTATACTTCAATAATTTATTCCCCCATAAATTTGTCGAACACAAAAAATATTGAACATTGAACATTTAAATTCATCATTTTGTACAAATCCCAACAAACACCGAAGATCGGCCCATCAGTGGGCCAGAAGTTTCATTTCTGGCCCAGTGATGGTCCGCTGAAGGGCCAACCTTTTGTGTTTGTAGGGAAAGTTAAATCCGATTGTGAAGTGTTCGTCGCATGTAATGATAGTGAAAAGCTGCATAATAATAATCAAATACAGTACACATAAAGACACAAACTAGCTTTGTGGCATTATTGCGGCAGACTTTTGCATGCGCAGTCAGTAGCAAATCTATTCATTTTGTTCCAGTAGGAGAAATATCTGTTTTTGTTTGATTATAAATGCAACTCTGTCATATATTATACATAGCATAGTAATAACTGCCCTCTCATCTCTTTTGAATGGTAATCTGTTCTCTTTGATTTTTTATTTCGCCCCGCAACTTATAAACTATAATTAATTTTTCGAACCAAAAATTTCATTTCAGAAAATCTTATTAATATCTTGGTTCAATTACGTATCATTGAGGTAGATAGGATATTTTCTTATTTACAGCCAACCTAACTGCATTTAGTTGTTTGTAATAATTTGTTATTTGTACAAATCATTCAAATAGTACCGCCGCGTGTTAGCCCAATCACGCGGGGTCTGTTCAGTACAGTGGCGCCGCTATGTGAAGATGAACTTGGTTTTTCAGTTGGTAACTCAGATGTTGGTAATGCTGGTAATATTTAATTAATAAACAACATGGATCCTTGGTTGACTTGTCAAACAAACGTCACAGTTCAAGAAATTCCTATAACAAAATTTGAAGATAACTTTACAACTATCACTGACAAACTGCCCGACTCTGAACAGTATCTAGCTGTGTTAGGTAATTTTAATTAAAATTAGTGTTATTATTTATTTGTTCCAATGTTTTCTAATTTCAATGTATGTTTTGCAATATTGTGCTCAAGGTGTTATTTTAAAAATACTTATGTAAGTGATTTTTTTAGAGGAAAAATTGAGAAAAATCAAAAACGATCCTAGCATTCTTGCACAATTAACAGCTAAAAGGGAGGCCTGTATGCAACAGCTGCTTAGTAACGCAATACGTCTAGAAGAAGAAAGCAACGAACTTGATGAACCAGTTCCAAGCTCCCAAATACTAAGAACAATTGCTCCTCAAAAACAAGCTCTGAATCAAGGCGAAATTGTTGACTTAGTCAAATACGATCAGTTAAAGGATGATGAAAGTGACTCGGAAGTAAACAAGAATTGTAGTGAAAATCGTACTCCTTAAATAATTAATAGGTAATACCGTACTTACATATTTAGTAATCTTAGAAGGGTTTCATTACTTTTTTAAGGATGGCTTGCTCAGTGAATTTTTCTAAAAAATCCATCGTTTTTATAACGGGTGCCTCAAGGGGTATTGGCAGAACAATCGCTGTAGAACTGTCTAGGCATTTAGATCAAAATTCAATTTTTATTTTAATAGCTAGATCAGAGAAAGAGCTTGATGAGACTAAAACGCAAATTCTTATGGTTGATAAATCTATTACTGTTGAAACGTTTACTTTAGACTTGTCGAAACCTGATATGATCGAATACGATAAGGTTTTCGAACAGATTCTAAAAACTGTGGATACAACAGGTATAGAATTTGGATTCATTTTTCATAACGCTGGTCATGTTGGAACTTTGAAGCAAACAACTGATTTGACGGATTTAAAAACATGGCGCGAATATTTTGACTTAAATCTATTTTCGGTGTCTTTGTTAAATAGCGTTTTCATTAAGAAAGTCAGGTCTATTGCTCCGCAGTTAATCGTTGTCAATATAACTTCTCTTTGTGGACGTTCACCTACCATTAACTTGGCTATGTATGGCTCAGGTAAAGCTGCTAGGGATTTGTTTTTCAAAGTTTTGGCAGTTGAAGAACCAAAAATTATTGTTTTGAATTATTCTCCTGGTCCTGTCGATACCGACATGTTTGACAGCATCATAAACGAAGCTCAGTCTGACGTTCTTAAGAAAAGTTTTAAGGAGGTTAAAGAAACAACCGTATTGACCACAGCACAAACTGTTAATAAAATGTTGGAGGTTTTGGAAAAGGGTGATTTTAAATCGGGAGATACTATTGATTATTATGATAGAATTTAAAGTTTAGTTTTTGCAAATATCTATCATGGTGCTCGAATATCATTTGCTTTTGTTGTAGTTGCATTTATTTTAGTGTACATTCCATTTTCGATGAAAATGTAAATAAAATGTATTTTTAATACAGTAGCTCTATTGCAAAGTATTTTTGTGTTTATTATCTGTTTAATACATCATAATGTATGTTGTAAAAATTATTGGCTTTATATTTGTCAAATAAATTTTTGATTATTTCAAAAGATTCTTTTATTATGCCTTTTTCATGTAAAATAAGGAGGGAACTGAGCTTCTTATTCTTGGAATTTCATGCAGTGGTATTAGTTGATACAAGGTGTTATAAAGAATGGGAACGTGTAACCAAACATGTTAAAATAAAATGTTCCTAGTTAACTAGGTACAGCGTGTCAAAGTAAATTGTTTTTAATGATTTTTAAGTGTAATTGGAGAGCTAGCTAGCCCAAAATCGGTACAGATATGTTTTTTGTGGTGGAAAATCATAATTTCCTATTTTATTAGGTTGTTCTCGGTATAACCAAGGACAAAACAGGGTAATACAATACAATATATTAAATATATTAACAAAAAACATTGACAATTAACTGAATATTGCACATTACAGAGTATTTTCATTATTTGCATATAGTAGGCTTATGTTACATTTTAATGATAGATAGATAAAGAATGACCCAAAATTTCGTCCCTTTTGGGAACCTCATGAATTGGATTAAAAAGTGGTCCAAATGATGGCTTTTGGTGATACTTGAAAGTAGGCAAAACTTCAAGTTGAGCATAGTTTTTGTTTTGGAGATATGACGAGTCGAACCTGTTAGTTGACCTGTATGTTCAAGGTTCTTAAATACGCAAAGTGTATCATGTAAAATCTTCTGTTCTTTTCGAATGTATTATCATCGCATTTTATCAAAAACGTTGTTCAAGTGAGGTATAACCGATTTTATAGGAAAAAATCATAATTTTTGCTGATAATATTCGATTAATCGGTATTTTTATTCTGGAGACTTAACAAATCTCGATATACAGGGTGTGCCAGTAAAAACTCCCAGGTGAAATATTTCGGAAACTACTAGAGATATTTGAGTTCTGTAATAGCCCATTGCTAGAACACATAAATGGCTGTAGTTTTAAATAGAAATATTTTTTTAATATGTTAAGGGATAGATGGCGCTGCGGTACAAATTGTTTTTTGGATGACAGAAACTTACAAATGTTATCTATCTTAAAGAAAATTTAATTTCAAGTGGATTTCGTGATACGAAAAAAATTTGAAAATCCAACCCCAAGTAGCACCTTAAGTCAGAATTACGTAATGTAGCCCTCGTTTTGGTCCCGTTTTCCCGTTTAACCTAACCTAATTAACTTAAAATTTACGTAAAATATAAGTAAATGGGGAATGAGACGACGTCATGAATACCTCTTAAATAAGGCTGCTCAGTTATAATGACCTATTGGTTATTGAACATATTTCCCTGAACAGGTAATTTAAACGTAAAAATTTTGTTTAATTGTGGTCGTTGATAGGTAATATTTACCAAACCAGTTATCCTCTTTCAACTGCAATCTTTCTTTCTCAGAAATAACTAATAAGATTTTATTTACCAACAATAATGATTTACTTATAAGTCACGAGGCATAAGCAGCAAAGACATAACTAGAAACCATCAGACATCTCTATTATAATGATGGAGTAGGAGTGCATCATATAATGTCATACGTAGTTGTGAAATAATGTGTCTGCTTCCCCTCTGTGTGTGTTTTTTACTGCCAATCAATTTTCATTGTAAATATATCCATTCTACCTCGGAATATTAAAGGGGCCTCAAGTATTTTACGTTTTTAAAGAAAAAAAATCTTTTTTTGGCTTAAATGTATTTTAAAAATATTTGTAAAAGCCTATTCAATTGCCCGGCAGGACTTTCCTGGGGCATAAAATATTATAATATTGTACTTTGTATCTGTTAAATAACCTTATATTAATAATTTTTTTCAATTAAATACTCATCAAAATTTCATTGTAAAATGGCCTCTTACAGCTGGTTGAAAAATATGGCGAACATAGTGCCATGCGACTTCGAAGTATTCTCTCCCAATATTTTAGGCCTCATTGACGTTTTTCCTTGAGACGAAGTGTTAAAACTTATATTATTTACTTTAAAGTTAAATGGGACCAATATAGGTTAAAATAATTTTGTAGTCTTCAAAATTGTAGTCTTTAAAGTTCATGCAGAACTAAATTGGTCATATTTCCCAAATTAGGTTAGAGAAGGTGGTAAATTGAGTGACATCACTTCTGTTTCTAACCTCAAACTTCTTTGGCTGCAATTGTTGTTTTGGGTGTGTGGTCAATTTACTCTTGTATTTTGTCAATAAAAATGGATGTGTTTTGTTTTGAATGTGAGAAAGTATTCTCCAGCCAGTCAGCGTTACGGCACAACAGAATTGTGTATAAATAAACAAATCCAACGTATTTATATCAAATCTACAGTGCCCAAAAGATACCTGTGCTTAGAGTGCAAATTGTGTTTTAACTTTAATAACGACTTGCGTTTGCATTTGATAGAAAAACATGATCACATCACGGATTCGGTGAATTTGGAATTTAAAAATATTTCAGGTAAAATAATTAATCTTTTGTTGGTTAGTTTAATACTTTATTTTTTATTTGAATAAATGTATTAACAGAAAACACATCATATGAAACTTGTTTTTTAATTCTTAATTACTACTTCCCCATCTATCAACTTAAATTTGTTCATAGGTATAGGTTTAAACCTTCTATAGGGCTATAAACCATTTTTACAACTTCTCTTCAGTGAGTACATTCACTGAATACAATCCAAATAAAGTCACTCAGTTACACTATTAACACTACTGAACTCCACTTAGCTTTTCATTCTGCAAACTAAGTACTGAAATCTAGAGAGAAAAAATAGTTATATTGTACTAAACTCTCTGAAAGATTAACAACTGTTTTACCTCATATAATGTAGTCATTACTTCGAATGCAAACAAGTCGGTAATAGAAAAGTTGAAATACAATTACAAGTATCTTTAAGTACACCGCATATTCGATATAATTATAATAATTATGTCCTATGTGCTTATGCACTTTTCAGCTGTGCCGACTAAAGGTTGACTGGCTGTAGAATACTTTCTCGCATTTAAAACAAAACACTTCCAATTTTATTTTTAAAAACATGAAAACAGAAAACCCAAAGTACAGTTGACACTGGGAAGAGCATCAACATAAAACAATCATTATAGTCCTTTGAAGTAATTTAGACAATGAAAACGTAATTTTGCTTTCCAGGGAAGGGACCTAATTCTATTTTTTAAGTAAAAATAACTTTCAGGACATTTTATGAAGTAATATTTGCCTTTAGGTTAAACACATATGCTAGGTTAGTGGAGAAGTAAAATTAGGGTAAATTTTTCCTAAAATCGGAACTAGTTGTGACCATGAGGTTAAAGTTATAACCTAAATCTGACTACAAGGACAAGACAAAACTCAGGTTATACTTACGTAAAAAATTGGTAAAATTTCCCTGTTTTTATTCAGACAAAAGATAGCGACTCCAAAGTTAATAATTTAGTCTAAAATTATATAATATTTTCTTACACATAGACCTCAATATGCACTTTAACTTTAGAGTTAAATTTTAAGGAACGGTAACGTAAATATTTCTTGTAAATTACACTAAAGTCAATGTGACTTTATCAGGCATTTCATAAGAAAATATTACCTAAATATTGCTTACTAAATTACTATTAAGTCCATATACCTTCAAAGTTGAAAGCAATGGTTGCAATTACGTTATATCAACTATCTTAGTTTAATGTGGCTTTAAACTGGTAATATAAACTAATTGTGCTGCTTGGGACGGTTTTCGAGAAATTTGAGTTTAAAATATTTAATTTTTGAAAAACTAAAATCGCCGTAACTTTCTTACATTAAATTTTATTTGATAAGTAGTTCGTTTCGAACTTTCGTCATAGAAAGATAATTTGATAATTTGGCAATAAAACTTTTTTTTACAACTTCCGGTTAAACCGGAAATTACATTTATTACAATTTTAAAGCGCCCGTCCCTGTATTTTATTAAACAATATTGAATAAAAATATGTTCTATGCATGTTTTCCAGTGCAACCATAGTAGTAACTTAGCAATAAAGGAAATAACAATGAAACAAAAAACCTCTTTTTATTACTTCCACATCCAGTGGAAGTATAGTAACGACAAAAAAATTTTTATTGTTCAAATAGGCTTAGAATGTCACGAAACGTCGAGATTTTAAGTTTGAGAAAAAAAATTTCTGTCTGTCTGTCTGTAACTTTTTTTTGTGCGCACGTTTACTCTGGAACCGTTTGAGATATTGATTTGAAATTTGATACACATATGTACTTTAACGAGATCTAGAACTAGATTATATTTTCATCTTGTTCCGTCGAAGGGTTAGGGGGTAAATTGGGGTAAATTTGGGGAAAATAGGTAAATCAAGCAGGTAAGAGTCCATAAAATTGTTATTTAGTATATACAAGAAGCTAAGGTCTCAAAAAAAATTTTGGCATTAGCCACCCCCCATTACCACCCTCCCCATTATTAAAGGGGATGAAAAAAAAATGTGATTTAGTGTGTGTACAAGAACCAGACAACTTCATCCATCCCCACTACCACCCCAAGTAGCAAAATAACTTTTATAAAGGTTGTTAGAACTGCTATACAACATATTTTATAGAAACATGTAAATTATATAAGGCAGTTAAATACCATTATACAATGTCTGTACAACCAAAAAGGGCTCACTTTTATACAACCTTTTGGTACTATAAGAATTCTATTAGAAAACTATACAACCATTATAAAACTATTTTACGCGATGATTATAAAACTGTCCTATAAGTATATCCTCAGGATTACTTATACGACATATTTACATATGCACTTGGCAACTGCTATAAAATTATTGTATAGTAATTGTAAAAGTGAGTTATAATGTAGACGGTATCCCACTAACAAAAATGTATACAATCATTTTATTTTCTAGTGATGAAATTCAGAACAAAATGGTTATATAACGCGAACATGTTGTGTAGTTATTATTTCGAATAACAACCTCAATAATGACGCTCAAGATACATTAAACATGGTAAAATCCCGTTATTAAACAGTGTAATTAACACGCTAGTAGCAAGAAAATTCTCTTGCGCGGCGAAATTTTCTGACAAAATATGTATATATTTTTAGCAAAAAACTGAAGGGCCTCAGTTTAGCATACGCGTTTGGTTTATTAAAAATTAAAAAAATATGTTTTATTAAATTGATAAGAAAATAATCTTTGCCTTTCTGAAAAATTAATTTTTAATAGGCATTTTTACATTTCTATGAGAATTCTGCATAATGGCGGCAATTGATGAACCGCTAAATCCTTAAGTAAATATGGCGTAATATAATACGATAATTTTGTCCCACATGAAACGTTATACAACGCTTTTGTATTATTCGAAACTCTATACGATATTAAAATCCTATAATGTTCTTTCTATAGGCACTATAAAAATATTCTCGAAATAAACCAACAAGTTGAACTTTAAAGGTTGCCAGATTTCAAAATATATTAAACTATTTTCTCACACATTTTTTATAGAGTACCTACGACAATTTAAGTAATTGCAGAGATATAGACAAATTTATTTTCCTCTAATTTCGAGTTTATAGTATACGAATTAGCCAACATTTTATGAAAATGGAGTTTGCTACCAATTAAAAAAATCATAGTCAATATTTTTTATAGTGAAATTTTAGCATATTAACAGCTGATTAAAATGCTATCCAATATATTGTTATGCATTTGAGGGTTATTTACACCAATTAAATTTAAATCTTATTTAGCAGTCTGTAAAATTTCTATTTCTCCGGCAATAGTTTGAGAGATATAAAATGTGGGTGATAAATCCATTACAAACGATAAATAAATCAATCTACAAACTAGTAAAGAATGGTGATTGAAAACATGTAAAATATTGAGTGGCATCCTTAGCATGACGATTTGTGTGTCGGCCTGCTAAAGTTCTCGGATTCAATACCATGCAGAAGAAGAAAATGTAATTTATTGGCCAAACATAGTTTTCCCTAATTTTATCCAATTTTTGCATAACGTGGCAACCCCGTGTGTTAACTTTCGATGTTATCCTGTAGTTCGTCCGCAAACCACGTTACAAAACAAATGTATCACGTAACGATTGTATATATTGCACTAAACAATTATTCTGTTCTGTACCGTTGCAATCAACTCCAGTATAGAGTACGTAGACATTAGTAACCTAACTTACAAAATTGAACACATTTAGTTGGTATGTTTTGTTATTAAATCAGCATTTTTTTAAATTTGGAAACTTTTGTGCCCTTGGAGAACTTGGTATCTATCAACTTCTAGCTTTTCACCCAATTTTTTAGCTATTTGTGGCAGATGACAATTTCCATTAAATGGAAATTATTTATAAGTAAATTTTTCATATAAGAAAGTCTGTTTTCAAAAGGATATACATGAAATGTTGATAGCACTCCATTTTTTTTTTACTTCGTGAGTTAAGTGTGAGAGATTGTTTAGGTGTACATTACTTGTTATATCTTCACCATAAAAATCTCTGTACATCTCAACATCGTTTTCAAACATCGATGCGGATAAAAGTAAAAACAAATGTATACATTTTTGAGGAGCATATTGTAATTGCACAAAATAACAAGAGAAAATTTTGATAAACATTACTAGGCAAAACCCAGCAAGAAAATCTTCTACCATGTCTATTGGCAGCTCTTCTACTGAAGTATCATTTTTATGATGCCTGGCAGTGGTAGATAATACTGTTTTTATTTCCAAATTAGCCCCATGGTTGCAGTTAGATGAATTATTAGTTGCAGTTTGTAAAGGTCGACCAGAATTGTAACTCCCAAGAATTCGATGGTAATTTTTTTTAACTGTTCTTTTAAAAAATCCACTTCTTTAATTTTCATCCACTGAGATACTGCTCGATATATTTTTTAAAACTGAGTAGTAAAATTAGTCTAATTTTTATGATAAAATGGGGCTATGTGTAAACAGATTTTATAACTCAGAATTTCCGATAACTTTATCTTTGACGACTACATTTTTGTTCTATAAGATATTTATAATAGAGTAAACTGATGTACTTATAGGTTAATTATAAAATGATTTTATGCTTATTGTACACTGCTACTGTAAGAACAGTTTCATAAATTAGCTTAAAGAACTTTAATACAGCTTTTTATACAACTTCCATACAACTATTTTTTAATATAGAAATTAAAAGTTGTTAGAATAGGTATACAATTGTAATATAATTTTTATACGATTCTTTTAAAATATTTTTATAGATGGTTGTATAAAATGTTATACAAATGTTATAAAATTTGTGAGTAGTACAATAAGATTTTGTTCTATAATATGAGCTATAAGAACATTTACACAACAATATTATAGAAACGTTCTCTTATACGATAAAATTGTATTAATTTGATACTCTAAGAAATAAAACTGTTCTTCAAACGGCGCTAGACGATAACTATAAAATAATTCAGTTCCTTTAGGATTCTATTTTGCTACTTGGGACCCCCTATCATCACCCCCATCCCGCTACCGATGTGGGGTATCGTTTTATGGGTTTTTGAGGTAGAGGATTTCAAATATTATATTATTAAAGTTCCATAAACAATTATTTCCACATACAAAATTTTTTCGTTGTGAGTGACTTTGATAAAAAATGTGGATGTGGAATTAGTGATTCCTTGGGCAGCGGTTTTTTATTTTATAAAAACAAAAAAATAACTAACAAGTCATAAGTTACGGAAGAAGGTGTTCGAAATTGTTGCCATTTTCGTTTGTACATATGGAGAATCTTTTCAATAGCTCAACCCCACAAACTTTAAGTAGTGTATTCCTGTTGATGGCTCCAGCACTTGCCCAAATTTGATTATAAAGGTCAACCATGTCTATGATTGGTTCTTTATAAACCTCACTTTTCAGATAACCCCACAAATAGAAATCTAATGGGGTAATATCAGGAGATCTAGCTGGCCATTTGTATAAATCCATCTAAAGCAATGTCAATATTGACAGTATTGTTTATGAAGAATTCCAAAGGCACCTATGATTGTATTTTGCGTAAGAAGTCGTTTTATTTCATCAAGGTGAATGTAATCGATATAAAATGTATTTTTTTCGCCCTCGTTAATATTTCCTTTACTGCTATTCTGGTTGCACTGGAAAAAATGCATGGAACATATTTTTAATCAATATTGTTTAATAAAATACACGGGCGGGAGCTTTAAAAGTGTAATAAATGTAATTTCAGGTTTAAAAAAAAAGTTTGATTTTCAAATTATCACATTATCTTTCTATGAGGAAAGTTTGAAAAGAACTATCGTATAAAATTTAATGTAAGAAAGTTACGGCGATTTTAGTTTTTCAAAAATTAAATATTTTAAACTCAAATTTCTCGAAAACGGCTGGATTTTCAAATTTTTTTCATGTTACGAAATCTACTTGAAATTAAATTCTCTTTAACATAGATAACATTTCTAAGTTCCTGTCATCCAAAAAATAATTTGTACTGCAGCGCCATCTATCCCTTAACATATTAAAAAAACTATTTCTATTTAAAACTACAGCCATTTATGTGTTCTAGCAATGGGTTTTACAGAACTCAAATATCTCTAGTAGTTTCCGAAATATTTCACCTGGGAATTTTATTGGCACACCCTTATACTCCAAACATTGTATCCGACGGCCTTTGTGTATTTCTAAGAAAGATTAGGTTTGGTTATATTACTGAAGTGTATTTCAATAATATGAAAGCCTCTTCACCACGTCACGATACTAATTCAGGAAGATGCCTATGTTTTTTATTTTTTTCTTGTTTTGTGTTTTTTTCCTTTTTTTTTAATTCACAAATTAATTAACTTCTGAAGCGAATCTTAATAGCAAGTATATTTAAGTATGCGAATCTGCTTCTTTACATATAGACATAGATACATCACAAATATCTGGATTCTGTATATGAACTCCTTCATACTGTGCATAGCCAAAATACCAAACGATTGTCATAACGTGGCTACAACAACCGACGGCCCATGAACCACTTTCACAGGTACAGTAATACTCACAGATCACATCTATTCCAGTCTTTGCCTTATCGACTAGGATAAAAATATGATGATATTTTCCACTACGTTAAAAATGGTAGAATCTTACTTGATTCATTCACGCCAATTTAACTCATATCTCCAAAGCAAAAACTATGCTCAACTTGACATTTCGCCTACTTTAAAGTATCACCATAAACTATCATTCAGACCACTTTTAAATAAAATTCATGAGGTCCCCAAAGGGGGCGAAAAATAGGGTTTTTTTTGGGTTACTCTTTATTCATCAATGAAGCATTACAGTTGTTACATTATGACATTGATCAGACTAGCCAAATGGACTACTCATTCATAAATTACAAATAACAAAAAAATTAAATCTGGTAAAATGAGGAACAAAATGTAAAGTGATAATATGAAAATAAATTGCACTATAACCAAAAACATTAGGTATTTATAACACCTGTTTATTTATTTATTTATCAATGAGAAAAACCAATATATAATAAAGTAATACAAAAAAAATTGTCTAACACGAGCTGAGTATAAAGTAATTGATACATGTATAACAAATAAAAACAATTTAATGTGCATATCGCTCCGTTGATAGAAAAGTGACACTAGTCGAAAATTACCATTTTCGGGATAATTCGTTAAAATCAACCTGAAAGACTTAATACTTTTATGTGGAAAAATGACACAATTGTAGTTCCACCTTTTAGTCGTGAGAGGACAATTTTTTTTTCTATGAAAAACTGCCACAACTAGAATAAGGGTTGAAATTTGCATATTATTGGGGATGTAATCATCATATTTTGAGAAAAAATTACAGGATTTCAAAGAATGCATTCTAATGAAGGTACAACATAAAAAAAAATCAATTCATACATATTCACTATCCCAATTCTACCTTTCATCAAACTTAGTAAAATTTTAAACTGGCTCTAGTGCAAAATTAATAATTTTTAGTTGTCACTTTTCTATCAAAGGAGCGATATGAAGTAAAAGACTTCTACCAGTTCTAATAACAATAGTGATATTAACAGCCCACAGACATTTCACCTAGACAAAATTAGTAAAAATCTGAATTTTTGCACAGACGTTCTTTGAGGTGTCCCAAACCCAAATTCGCAAAAATTGCAACATGGCTACCTAAGATATTGAAGGTCAAAGTTTTTTGCAAATATCTCGCTTCCTATGAATCGATGCTCATGAGGTCAATGTGAATGTTGTAGAGAATTAAATTATCTACAAGTTGTCATTTTTATTTTTATATATGCATCATCAACATGTAGAGTATTCTCTCTTCAAAGAAGAGCTGTCAGAATAATTGCCGGTCTAGATTACAGGGACGACTGTAAACCAGCTTTTATAAAACTAAAAATTTTAACTTTCCCCTGTCTATATATTTTTCAATGTTTGCTGTTCGTTAAGGATAACATGATGTTATATAACACGCACGATGATGTGCATGACTACGAGACAAGAAACAAAAACAATATCTACGTTTCCTTTAATTGGGTAAAGAAAACACAAACGGGAATTAGATTTCTAGGGCCAAAAATGTTTAATAGATTGCCACTCACAGTGAGGTCCCTCGACAGACTCAAATTCAAAATTTTAGTTAAAAACTATTTACTTAGCAAGTGTTTTTATAACATTAATGAATATTTTAAAAACGACTTCATTGACATGCTGGGTTTTCTTCATTAGACTTTCACCCCGCCGTGTTTTAATTTTCAACGTCTCTCAAAGAATGGATGTACTAAGTTTCCTTTTGTCCGTTTACTGTACATATATATATATATATATATATTGTAGTTTGACACTCTAGTGAGATTGTAGGCCAAAAATTTTTAATTTTGGACCTGATAATGTATCAGCCCATTTTACATAACCTTAGAAAATGTTAATTTCAAGACAAGACATATTATTATTCTCTACTAAGGCATACTTTCACCTGTTCTGCTTTCGATTTTTTTGCTTATGAACTTTTTCTATTTTAAAGTGTTTTAGATAGACTAATAGATATGTCCAACCGACACGGTTTGGGCATGTCTTTAGTAATCTATTTTACATGTTTCTTTTTTCTTTCTCATACATGTTTTTTAACTGTTTTAAACTGTTCTTTGTATTTGACTTGTGTAAGCACCTGTAATAGCACCAATAAACTATTATTATTATTATTATTATTATTATTATTATTATAGCCATGTTGTGATTTTTGTGATTTTTTTTTCAGATTTTTACTAATTTTCTCTAGGTTCCCTCTTTTTTTTGACTAATTTCTGTGGGCTATTAAATGACAATGGAAAACAATACAAAATAAAAACTTTGTTTAATTCTATTTTCAAAAATGCTTTTAATAACAGTCCAACATATGCAGGTTGCTTTCATGAATATACCTCAACGTTGTCGGTATTGGTGATCATGCCATTATAATTCTGATCCTCTATGGTGTAATTTATGTCAAATGCACAAAATCTTACAAATTTATTCTGAACACGCTCACTAGTCTTTTTGTGAATAGCATTCATTGGAAACCATATCATTGAGGCATACTCCAAGTGAGATTGCACAAATAGTTCAGTAAAATAACAGGTAATATATCGGACAAAATTCAGAAAGTTTTGAAAATTGGTGGAAATGTTAAGGATAGCATAAGAATTAGTAAACCGAAAAGTTCCCACCCCTAAATAGTGTGCTTTAATCCTCTAGGAGGTCGTTTTCACCCCCATTTTGAGGTTTTTTAGATTATTTCGGGAACGGTGCATTTTTTGATAAAAATACCTATATACAAAATTATTCTTTATAAAATTCTCTATCAAAAACGTATCTACACTTTTTTTCCTAAAATTAATAGTACCGTGGGAAATAATAGTCCAGTATTAGTAAAAAAAAAGACTGAAATTTATTGTAATTCGTTTCAGGATGCCACGTGGATTAAACGATAGCTTTATTGATTACGAACACGACCCTGAATTTGGTCCACCTTTTGACCGCCGGAACATTGTTTATTTAACGATTTATTGTTGAAAAATTCAAAAAAATCGATTTTTTTAAAGATAACTTTGACGATAGGTTTTTTAATTTGTAGATACTGTTGGAACTTTGAAAAACGGTTAATTTGAGAGATGTTTCGTTTGAAACGCTTGGACATTTTTTTAAATAATTGCAAAAAACCGCGAAAATTTTAGCAATTTGCAAATATTTTTCATTCATTAACAAAAGCACTTTAGTGCTTGAAACTTTGAAGAAATATGACTTTTATTACCCTAAAGTTATCCCTAAAATTTCATCAAAAAATTTTAATTAGTTTAAGAGATATTCAATTTGTTTATTAAAAACACAAATAATGTAAAATGCAAATTCACCCAGTTCCTGTTGTCGTAGAGGGTTGATCTGGACATCCTTTTTTTTGTTGAGACTTAAACTTTATGTTTTCATTAATGGCAAATCAAATTTGCATTATTTTCAACTTCAAAATGGCGTTTGAAAAAGTGTCACATTTTGAGGTTAGGTTTTTTGCAGAGATGGGTAAACTCCCGGAGTTTTGATTAGTCTGAAAGTTTCCAGGAAGCTTTCCTGGAAACTTTCCATTGGGAATATTCAGAGTCTATTTTGTGGTGAAATCTGATCTGATCTAAGCTTCATTTTGATACCAAATAAGTGCATATAAATATATTATTTACATTACTTTTACAGACTTTTACCAAATAACTGATATTGGACAGATTTCTAAATTCACCGGTGGATCGCACCGGTAAGCAATAACATTATTTGATTGGCTAATTTGAAACAGATAGCCAATCAGCTTCGTATTTTGTCCACCTGGAGCGTCCACCGGTGAATTTAGAAAAGTGCGGATTATATGACACCCGCTATATGTGTCCTGTGCTATATGAAGAATATGGAGCAATTGGGTGGTTACCCAATACTTTGTTTTTTTTGAATTATTAAGTAATTAAATATAAATTAAATAATTTATAGAATGTGATAAATATGTGGATTATAAAATTAAAAATTTATGTAAATGTCATATGTAAGTCGTAACTCCTATTTTGTGCAGAAACGAAAATGTAGAAGGCAAAACAGAACTAAGATCTAAATATCATATTATAATTATATTGAATTAAAAGTGTAAAATAAATATAAATAAAATAATAAATAAATGTTTATTTAATTTTAAATTTTAACACTTAAAAAAATAATAAGAAAATATCAAAATAAATTAAACCATCTAGTATAACACAACATAACAAATAATAAAATAATATAATAATATAATAATATTTATTAATTTCAGAAACTGTACAAAGCGCAGTTAAGAAATTCATCATAATTTTATTAAAATAAAACTAAAACTATTAAATATCTTGTAATTTGTAAAAAAATAAAAGTAGATTTCTTTTTAATCATTTTCGTTATTAATGTAACAGAAAAAAATGCTAGATATTATTCATCAAGAAGCGATAGTGCTGGTAAACAAATAAACGTAACTTATCATATGTCTGTCAACTCATTCTTGATCATAGCCAATAGCACGAAATTAGAAAAATTCTGTGCCAATAGTAATAATCCGAGCGGTGACCATATGAAACCCTACGTCATCAAACATCCGATTAATTTTTGATAATTTCGAAAGAATATCAACAAATTAAAACTGTATTTCTGGCGTTTGAGGTTATGTTAGATCATCATGGCGGCAATTTCAAATTTATGAGAAGAACTGTAAATATTCGTGAAAAATTTGGAAACTTTCCCGGAGTTTTGGAAACTTTCCTGGAATTTTGAAAACTGTCGGAATATTCAAATATTTTAAAGGAAACTTTAACAAAACTCTGTTCCGGAAACTTCCGAAAATTTCCTGGAAACTTTCCAATGGAAAGTTTCCTTGACCCATCTCTGGTTTTTTGCTAATAACTTTTAAACAAATGAAGATTTTGCAATATCGTTCTCATATCTTTGTTGCTGGGGTCTTTTCACACATTTTCAAAAAAAAATGACTGTAGCCTAATTAGAAGCCGAGATGATTTTTTTTTTAATAAACTCGTAAAAAAAATGTTAACAAAAAATAATTGTTTATAACAAATTATTGTTTACTTAGGAAAAAATCGACATGACAGATATTATTATTTCATCATGCTACCCCAAATTAAAAAAAAAGTCAAAATCGGAGAAACAGTAAATTTTTGATTGACAGATTTGAACTCGTCTCGATCATTTTATGAACGTGTTACAGATATGACTCATGCTTCTCACTCCTGTTCTGATGCTGATTTAAAATTAATTATTGTTATCGTTGCAAATTGAATTTTTTCCCCCAAACTCAGTTCTATTACAAAGATAGACTATTAAACTAGTTGTTCGCCAAGTTTCAGTTTATTAATAAACAAATTACGAATTTATTAAAAAAAAAAAAATCATCTCGGCTTCTAGTAAGGCTACAGTCATTTTTTTTTTTGAAAATGTGTGAAAAAACCCCAGCAACAAAGATATCAGAACGATATTGCAAAATTTTCATTTGTTTAAAAGTTATTAGCAAAATACCTAACCTCAAAATGTGACACTTTTTCAAACGCCATTTTGAAGTTGAAAATAATGCAAATTTGATTTACCATTAATGAAAACATAAAGTTTAAGTCTCAACAAAAAAAATTATGTCCAGATCAACCCTCTACGACAACGGGAACTGGGTGAATTTGCATTTTACATTATTCATGTTTTTAATAAACAAATTTTCAAGCGTTTTAAACGAAACAAATTAACCGTTTTTCATAGTTCTAACAGTATCTACAAATTGAAAAACCTATCGTCAAAGGTCTTTGAGTTATCTTTAAAAAAGTCGATTTTTTGGAATTTTTCAACAATACATCGTTAAATAAACAATGTTCCGGTGGTCAAAAAGTGGACCAAATTCAGGGTCATATTCGTAATCAATAAAACTATCGTTTAATCCACATGGCATCCTGAAACGAATTACAATATGCATATTTGCTAATTCCACTGGCCTAATAAGGCGCACACATAAGGGTTGGTTCCAGTTAACACAATAAATTGTAATCTTTACTATAATCTACTTTAAAGTTCAATGCTAAACGCAAAAGCAGTAGCTACTAAACTCCACTTAAAATTATAATAAATGTAACGCTTTCACCCTCTCACCCTAAAAAATATCGCAATATTTAAAGAAGCGAGTATATTGTATATTGTACTTGTTGCCACAACACCACAGAGGTAAAGTAATTGGCGCAGTTTTTTTACGTGGTGTCCCCTGTATACCTAATCCACTAATTATCAGAAGGTTACCTGCGTTAATTAATCTTCGTTATCTTCCATAGATTCGACATTCATGCATGCTTGTCAGTGGCAATAGTAAGACATTGTGGAGCAACGTAAGACCAACTTAGTATAGTTATATATAAGATTATCGAAAAGTTTAAGTGTCGCTGATTGAATACACACGCCTCAGTAATTTCAAACACCCTTTGTGTCCAGATTTAAAAATAGAGATGACATAACCGTCTTTCCATATTTTTGGAAACACATTAAATAAGAAGCAGAATTAGTCATGTTGAAACTGACTTCCATTTGCATCTATAAATTTTGAGACTTTCTAATATTAGCCAACATTCTTGAAAAGTCTAGGGGATTTAAATCAAGGCTTCAGGCTGGAAAGAGAAATTAATTTCCTAAACTAATTCAACGGTGTGGAATACGTTCATTCAAATAATGGCACATTTTGTTTTATATGGAAGTTTACATTATCTAAAAGCATATTAAATTTAAGGAAATTTAAATAGGAGGGAAGTGTTAAGATTAGGTGGTAGTTCAAATGAACTTATGAATGAGTTACCAATGAGCAAGATGCATGAATTTTAAAAATGCATTAATTTATTATTTTTTCATTATACATATTATATAAGCCGAGTATATAATAAAAGGAAACTATAAAAAAAGTTATTTTGTAAAAAAAAATCATTTTAAAATTCAAATTTTATCGGAACAAAACCACGTGACTATAAACGGTACTTATGTCATCTGGCATAACGTTTTAGTTTCATCCATAGACCGCAGATTTCTAAATTCACCGGTGGAGCGCATCAGTAAGAAATAACATTATATGATTGGCTAATTTGAAAAACACAACCAATCAGCTTCGTATTTTATCCACCCAGCGGTAAATTTAGAAAAGTACGGAGACAAGTGACAAGTTTGATAGCTTTGACAGTTTACATCTGCTAGTGCTGAAATATTAAATTGTGTGTTAATTAAATGTTAAATTTTAGTCTGCTGACCTTTAAATATCGATTTGTTTATTTTTGTAAAAATTATTAGTGTATTAATTTATCTAAGTGGTAAAAATGACGAACAGTGACTTTGTGCAAGCTCAAAGTGACAATTTGCCGAAAATCGACGTGTTTATGATGAGCAATTTTTTGGTAATAATACCGATTATATCAGTGCAGAAATTGGAGGTGGAAAAGCGACAAGGATGCATCATTCATTGTTCGTAACAATAAATTTGTTTACGCTCACTTTTATCCTTTTACTGCAGTTAGATTTAGATACCTAACCTCAGAATATGTAAACATAATGCATTATTTTAATATTTTTATCAACATTAACTATTGTTTTTCGTCTCAGATTACATAACTTTTTTATATTAAATAGTTTGCCACCACTAAGTACATAGATTAAATATCTGTTGAAAATAATACTAATAAACATTGCCAATGCTAAATGCCGGATGACGTCACACGCAAATGGCGGGAAACTTGCTTCGTTTGAACGTGTCTAAATTCTCAGCGAAACTAAATTATTTTTTTATCCTTTAATTCCGATAAAAAAAAAATAAAAAATACATAAATAATAACGCTTTTTAGTGATCTATTATTCGGTGATGTCAAAAAAATTTATGCATTTTGCTCATTATGCCACATCAGTAGGTGTGTAATTAAAGGCTAAAAGGAGCACGTAATTGTGTTCAGTGTTCAGGTCAATGATGTCCATAACTGGTTATCCATGAGTTTATTGACCAATTTTTTTTATACAGTGTGTCCCACTTTTCACAGTAACATCTTTGTAGCTCAGTTATTAGTCACCCAATTTTAAGCAAGTTTGGATGGGTATCAAAGACCTTTATTATACCTTTTTTTTAAGTAAAACAAAACTTATTTCAGTCATTGGCGTGCATTTTTATTATGAAAAAAAAGGTCAATTTTTCGAGAAATTATAATAGGCATTTTTTTGTTGAAAAACGAATGCAATATTATTGATCAGCATGCTGTAGAACCGCTATATCCAGAATTTAACAACATTTTGAATAACTTTTCACGAAATTTGCTACAAATTCATTTGAGGAGTTGCCTAATCCGATATAGTGTACTATAATAAAATAAAAACATCGATAATAATATTTCTTCATTTTCCACCCCGAGAGAAGACCGCAGTAGGCCGAGCTTTCATGTTTTATAAAATTAGTGTATTACTTCTCAGAGATCTATGATTAAAAAAGAAACCGATGTAAATCGGAAAATAAACTTTTCGTGGGGTGGATGTTATGACTTTTTAGATTTCGCATGCTTGACTTTTTATATTACTGATGACTTTTAACTTAATTTATTATTTAATATTTAAATAGTTACATTTTAATGTTTTTAGACTTATCCTATATCATGTAAAATGATCTATTGGACAAATAAATATTATTATTATTATTATTATTTACTTACTCATTGAGCCTACTGACAATGTCCAATACTATAGTCTAGTCGAATTTATCATTATTACTAATTATAATAATTTCCAGTTCACATCTTAATAAAAATTTGGTACGCCTATGGTGCGAAATCATTGTCATCCTTCAATGAACTAGTTCAGACAGAGGAGAATGATGACGTCCATTCAAAAATCCATTGATTCAACTATAGTCTTTCATTACATGCTTATACACACCACACATTAATTTTTTAAATTCTTGTCGGAATTGTATTTCAAAACATGGGTTTTATTAACTCCACAAAGGATTGCTTCTCCACTTGAAAACTTCTTATCTGATGATACTATGTTGCATGCTTCGTCGGTGAATAAAATTTTCTTAAATAAAGTTCGGTCAGTATATTTATTTTGTCAAAATTGAACAGACAGATCATGTACCAATAAATTTTCATATTTTGAGCAAAAGAATCTTCAGTTACTCTATGTGTTATTCTTTATTATACACCCTGTATAAGTAGAAACCTAAGTACTTTGAAACATATTGACCAATAAGTGTTAGAAACAAGGTTGATTATAAAACTTGTTTACATTTCCATTTTAATTGTTGTGATGTGGTGTAACTAGTTTATAATCTATTGCAATGTTATCAAGGACAATATCCTTCTCTTGAACTATTTCACATTCTATCTTAGAACCAACGTGATTAGAGTGATGAAATGAAACCAAACACTTCCTGACAAATTTGATAAGACTAAGAAAGTAGATGTGTTCCCATTTATAGATAGATAGATATAATTTATTTTTTAATAAAGTTTACATAGAAAGGTAAAACTTAAATACATAAATATCAAATATATTGAGATACCATACACACATAGTTCAGTAATATAACAGTAAATATTGTAATCTATCGGACTAAATTCATAAAGTTTTGAAAATTGATAGAAATGTTAAGGATAGCATAAGAATTACTAGATCGAAAAGTTCCCACCCCCTAAATAGTGTGCTTAATCCCCTAGGACGTCGTTTCCACCCCCCATTTTGAGGTGCTCTAGAATATCTCGGAAACGGGGCATTTTTTGAGAAAAATAACTATATACAAAATTATTCCTTATAAAATTCTCTATCAAAAACGTCTCTACAGTTTTTTTCATAAAATTAATAGTACCGTGGGAAATAAGGCGCACACATAAGGATTGGTTCCGTTCAGTATTTTTTTTTTTTAATTTTAGAAATCGGAAGTAGAACACTTTTTAAGGCAATTTCCAAATTTGTATGTTTTTATTAGGATGTTTACCAAAGTATTACGTAGCTGTTATTAAAATAAGACACTTTTTGCAGGTTAGGAATTTAACCTATAATTAGCAGTCTATTTGTATCAATCATCAATATTGAAAAATTATTTGCGTGAATTTTTAAATATTTGCTTGGAGCCAGTTTGGCTCCAAGCTAAAAATGAGTATACAAACATTAGAAATGAGAATAAACCTAAAAAACATAACAATTGAGGTTATGTTAGTTATATGATGCACATGCGCGAAGCCTGTGGCGGGTGTTATTGTGTTTCTCTATGGAAACAGCGTTTGATTGTTAAATTATATCTGTTTTATCTTCTTGCTGCTTTGAAATAAGTAGTGTTTATGCAGAATGATGTCACAAGTTGGCGAAGTGCTTTGTACTGGAACTCAATTTTTAACATTGAATATCTAATGATTGGATATACTTATGAAGCTGACATTTTAACAGCTTATCTAGATGATCGAATTCTATTGAAAGAATTATTTGCACAATTCATTCGAGTCTGGAGTTAAAAACGTGCTTTAGTTTTCAACTAGCATCAGTACCTCTTTCCGTTTTTGATGACAAAGGCCTAATGAGAAAAACTAACAAGGCAACTTTATACCAGATTATTAATTAATACTGTTGAACGAGAATATTTTCAAAAATAGTGAGTATGTGATTGATGAAGGATACTTGCTTCACCGTGTAATATGGCCAAAAAAAAAAGGAGAATTTAATAACGTTTACAACGCTTACGTTAGTTACATAAGAAAACATTAGTGTTTCGTGACCTCGGCGTAGTTTTTGACAAGAAGCTATCTTTTACTCCTCACATCGACACCATTATTTCTGAAGCCTTTAAGAGCCTTGGATTCATAGTTCGCACTAGTCGTGAATTCACTAATACTGATACATTGAAAATTCTATACCAATCATTTGTCAGATCGAAACTCGAGTATGCATCACTTATTTGGTGCCCTAGCTATGATGTACATAAAAACAACCTGGAAGCTGTGCAGCGTAGATTTGTCAAATTACTCTGGCTCAAATCTGATGGTACCTACCCTATTATTGGTTTTCCACAGAAAGATCTGCTTGAAAGGTTTTCCATGTCTACTCTTGAAGACAGGCGAATCTACCTCTCTCAAGTATTCTTATTTAAAGTGTTACACAGTGATTTTGACGCACCTGAGGTAGTCAACAAATTAAATTTTCAAGTCCCTAGATTGACTTCTCGCAATGCCCAAGTTTTCTACATGCCCACCTCTCATACCAACATATTAAAAAACTCGCCTTTATTTACCATCTGTAACAATTCAAATAAATTGTCCAGCGACCTTGATATTTTTAACTGTCGCCTGAAGGATATAAGATCTAAAATATTGGATTAAATATTTGGTTGCTCTGTTACCTACTTTTGTTTTTCTTATTAGTTAGTATGTTTTGTATTTCTGCTAATTCCTGTTCTGTAATTGGGTACTTGTACCTGTTGAACAGTGTATGTAAAAATAAAATAAAATAAAAAATTACGGTAATAGAGTAACTGTCGTGTTCGATGGTTATTTGGATAATGCAAACAACATGAAAAGCCTAGAACGATAAAGGCAGGTACTGCAAAGAACCTGTCCTGAAATTATATTCGATGAAAACACTGTTGTTTGTGAAACTCAGTAGAAGTTCCTTAGTAATTTGTTTAACAAAGAACGTTTAATTGCAGAACTAGTGAAAAAATTTAGGAATGAAGGAATCGAGGTGTTTGTTGCTGCGGATGACGCCGATTTATTAATAATACAAACTGCTATCGAAAAATGTTATAAGTGCGACACAGCTGTTGTCGTAGAACAAGATATTGACCTGCTAGTTCTTCTTATTGCTCTTTCTCCCTTCGACAGGGACATTAAATTTTTAAAAGAAAAACAGGATAATACCAGCAAAAGGATTTACAGTTCACGAGATTTACAATCCTCAATTTTTTTTAAAAAACTGTAAAGAAACAATATTATTTGCTTTTGCATTTGGAAACGACGTCCTAGGGGATGAAGCATACTATTTAGGGGTGGGAACTTTTCGGTTTAATTCTTATACTATCCTTAACAGTTCTACCAATTTTCAAAACATCATGAATTTTGTCCGATAATAATAATAATAATAATAATAATAATAATAATAATAATATATTTATTCATCCTTATTACAGATCATTTCAAATACACATGATATATAGGATATGTCAGATTACGAGTCCGAGTTTAAGTTAATAAACTGGTGGTCAGGAACACTTACACAGTATAGATAAAATAATTAAAAACAATATACTTTACAATAGGTTTACCTAGAATTAGATATAAAATGTTTACATGTATATGTAATAGTTAAAACCTGTCATTAAAAAATTCATGCATTGAATAATAACACTTAGATACAAGGAATCTTTTAATGTCATTTTTAAATTTACTTGCAGATGGACAGATTTTAAATTCATTTGGTAGATGATTGTAAATTTGTATACATTTGTAGTGTGCAGATCTTTCATAAGCTGCTGTCCTAAGCATTTCATTTTGAAGAGCGTTTCGAAACCTGGTTGAGTAATTATGGTTTGAGCCATTTTCCTCAAAGAGGTTAAGATTGTTTTTGACATAGAGTGAACACTTGAGAATGTATATGCAACGGAATGTGAGAATTCCGTTGTTTATAAATAAGTCCCGGCAAGATTCACGTCTTTTCTTATTATAGATAAGACGTACAATTCTTTTTTGGGCTAGGAATACTCTGTTTACGCCCACTGCGCTTCCTCATAGTACGACATGATATGACATAGCTGAATATGCAAGCGCATAATAAACCTGCATCATTATTTCAGAGCGCAGATCATATCTGAGTTGCATGATAGCAAAAAAAGCACTACTCAATTTCTTTGCAACTACATCAATATGTATTTCCCAGCACATTTTGTGGTCAACACTGACACCAAGAAATTTTGTGCTCTTAACAAGAGACATGTTACATAGCTCCGCAGGATATTGTATGTTTCTGTTAAAGTAAATGCATTTTGATTTCTCTGAATTTAACATAAGGCTTATTTTTTTGGCACCATCCTGCCATTTCATCTACGATAGTACCTATTGATCTCTGCAGTTGTTCTAGTGATGGTTCTGCTATAGCAATCGAGGTGTCATCTGCATAAGTAGTAACATGCCCCTTGCTAATACATTGTGGCAGATCATTAACAAATAATAAAAATATTAAAGGACCCAGTATGGAGCCTTGCACTACCCCAATGTCGATATCAAAGTGGTCAGAATAATGACCATTTATTGAAGTGAAGATTTTCCTTCCACTCAGAAATGAGATTATCCAGTCTAATGTAATTCCTCTTATACCTAAGTTTTGTAGTTTTACACTAATGAATTTTATGTTAATGGACTCAAATATAAATCGTATTACTGAACTAACAGTAAAATAGTCAGTGACTTAAATGTTTATCTACAGAATAAAATGGTTTACTGGATATTCTTACAATTTTTGCTTAAACTGGTTAAAGTTTTCTATTTCACCAAAAATATTTTAAAATATAACGCCCTGATGATATGAGAGTTTTGAGAGGTGCTTAGTCTTGGATATGGCAGGTATAAGTTAGCGTTGTTACGTGTATCCTATTTATTTAGATTATTTATTTTCATAAATAAATCTCTCATTTTTATTTTAATATAAACTGCTGGCCAATTGAAACGGACCAAACGAATTTTTAGGTTGAATTTAAAACGACATTTTTTGAGAAAGAGAATAGATATCTATATGTAGTTTTCAGAATTTATAAGAGATAATTTATTTGTGAAACAGTTTTGCCCAATTCTATTATTTTGAGGCACATTACTATCTACAAGGCGTAAAAGAAAAGCGTGTCTTTTTTGCCAAACTCTATACTACCTACCGAGAATCTACAAAAAATGTTTTATATTTTTTTTGATGCGCATTTTTTCTAGTCAGTGGTTTATGGGAAAAACCGATTTTTCAAATTTTTTTGATATCTCTTATTTTGTAAAAACCTGTCATTTTTCAATTTTTTGCCTTTACGCTTTGTAAAAGCCGATTGCTGTAGGCTATTATAATACCTTATGATAGCTCCTTTAAAATTATAATAATAAGTACGTTTTTTGCATGGTAATCAGTGGAATTCCCAAAATTGGTATATGTTCCCGGATTGGGGAACCTTTTTTGGATTTTCTACATAAAAAACCGCTGCCCAAGGAATCACTACTTCCACATCCGGATTTTCTATCCAAGTCACACAACGAAAAAATTTTGTATCTGGAAATAATTGTTTATGGAACTTTAATAATATAATATTTGAAATCCTCTACCCCAAAAACCCATAAAACGATACCCCACATCGGTAGTTGGGTGGGGGTGGTGACAGGGGGTGGGAGTGGGGGGGGTAGATAAAGTAAAAAAATATTTTGAGGTTTCTGGTTCTTGTACATACACTAAACCACATTTTTTTTCATCCCCTTTAATAATGGGGTGGGGGTGGTAATGGGGGTGGCTAATACCAAAATTTTTTTTGAGACCTTAGCTTCTCTTGTCTATACTAAATATCAATTTTATGAACTCTTATCTGCTTGATTTACCTATTTACTCCAAATTTATCCCAATTTACCCCCCAACCCTTCGACGGAACAGGATGAAAATATAATCTAGTTCTAGATCTCATTAAAGTACATATCTGTACCAAATTTCAAGTCAATATCTAAAACGGTTCCAGAGTAAACGTGCGCACAAAAAAAGTTACAGACCGACAGACAGACAGAAATTTTGTTTCGCTCAAACTTGAAATCTCGACGTTTCATGACATTCTAAGCCTATTTGAACAATAAAAATTTTTTAAAATTTTTTTGTCGTTACTATACTTCCATTGGATGTGGAAGTAATATAGAAAACAGAACCCCACTTATCTCCGGAATGGTTAAAGATATCAAGTTTAAATTTGGCACACGTAAAGGGACTAAATGGCTCTACCTGTAGATACAAAAAAAAAATCCAAATTTTGTTGATGTATTTATTTTTCACACCAAAAATAAAAATCTAAATAAACAATAAGAAAAAATATTTGTTTATCTATTTTTATAAGCACTATTATTATATAAAATGTTAGCTAAAGAAAAAGGAAAACCAAACTTTTTATTATTAATGAAGTAATAAAAAGTGTATTAACACGGAGAAAAATATTTATTCACCATGCACAAAAAAATGCAATTATTATTATTATTTTAAAGGAGCCGTAATAAGGTATTATAATAACCTACAACGATCGGCTCTTACGAAACCTAATAACACCTAATGGCAAAAAAATTGCAGATTTTTAGAAAAAAAATCGTTATGTTATAAAATAAGAGATATTAAAAATTTGTGATATTCGTTTTTTCTTTATAAACCACTGACTAAAATCATGCGCATCAAAAAAATAGAAAATAATTTTTGTGAAATCTCAGTAGGTAATTATAAAGTTTGGTTAAAAAAAACACGCTTTTCTGTCAGATTATGTAGATAGTAATATGCATCAAAATAAAAGAAATGGATAAAACTCACTGTTTCACAAATAAATTATCTCTTAAATATTGAAAACCGCATAACGATATCTATTCTTTCTCAAAAAATGTGAATTTGAAAATTTGAATTTGAAAATTCGCTTAGTCTATTTCAGTTGGCCAGCAGTTTAGTTGAATATACATCGTGATCTACCATGACATGCAGAAAATTTAACAGTAGGTTGTCCCCACCAAAAGGAGTTAAAAAAATGAAAAATTAAAAAAATATTACCTTATTTTTTTGTAGAAATGTGCCGCATCTAACGTAACGTGGTACAACCATATCGCTTTATCAGACTTGTGATTGACACTATTGACAGCAAAGCTGGATAGGATAGAAGTGACTTTTTGGTTTTAATCAAATCACACTACCAAAAATGGTGAAATAAATCGAAAAGACATTGACCCTATGCTAAAACGACAAACAGATATAGGGCGCTTTTCTAAATTCACCGGTGAATGCACCAATCTAGACCGGTTTCTCACCAGGCCGTTTCAAAATTAACCAGTCACCAAAAATAAGTTGTTTCTAAATTTACCGGTGTGATCAGCTGTTTCAACCGGTAAGGCACCACATCCACCAGGTTTTTGAGTTGGAATTTCGGTGTTTCCGATCCCGTCTTGCGCAGTTTAATAAATTCACTATTTCAATACACTGCGCATGGCTTGTTTCTTTATTGTGCATGATGCGAACTGTCCGCGAAGTTGGAATCAAAACGACAAACCGGAAAGCCTCACCGAAGCGTTTCTAAATGTTTAATCAACCGCATGCAACCAGATATTTACCGGAAAAAAATGTTTCTAACCGGTTCCCTCCACCCACCGGTGGTGAATATTGAAAAGTGCGGATACGAGATATTTAGTTAAACCGGTCAATAACACGGCGGTGTCCCGATTGTTCGATCATAAGCAAAAAACGCGGCACTTTGATCTCGCTGGCCGGCTTCACTTTTTATGCCAATTAAGGAAATGTAAACAACTCGAATATGCTCTTTCACAAGTAAGTTCGTCGACCTATTCAGGAGTAGGTCAGGACTCAACATCAGTAGTGTATCTTCGCAAATTTAATATACTAAATTACCTCAGAACCCTCTAAAGTTTTGCAGGGGCTTTCCCACTTTGAAGACTGGTACATCATTTTATTTTCCACATATCATGGTAGATCACGCTGTATACAGGGTGATTTACCATGACATGCGGTGAATAAAATGGTGTACTAGTCTTCTATGTGGGAAAGTCCCTGCAAAATTTTAGTGATCTGAAGAAATCTAGTAATTTTTGTTGTATTAAAACTTGCAAAGATACGCTACTGTTACTTGTCTGTGGTCAGTATAGAGCAATGAACTTGCTTGGGAAAGAACATATTTGGAGATGTTTACATTTCCTTAATTGGTATAAAAAGTTAAGCTGGCGCGTGTGGCCAAGGTGCCGCGTTTTTTGCTTTCGATCGAACAATCTGGACACCGGCAAGTACAAAGTGCCGACAAAGTTTGATGTTTTTGTGTCATCGACAGTTTTAAGTAAATATCTCATATCTACTTGTTGCAGAGTTCACTAGCATAGCATATAGGGGTCAATGTCTTTTCGACGTATTTTGCTATTTTTGTAGTCAAAAGCCAAAAAGTCACTTCTACCCTCTCCAGGTTTGCTGTCAATCTCAAGTCTGATAAAGGGGGAGGGGAAGTGAAAATGTTGTACCAAGTTACGTCAGATTGGTTAATGTCGTTGGCGGCATATTTCTACAAAAAAATAAGGTAATTTTTTTTGTAATATTTTTTTAATTTTTCATTTTTTTAACTCCTTTCTGTGGGGACAACCTACTTATAAATTTTCCACATGTCATAGATCATCCTGTATAAAGTGAAGGTAAAGTTAATATTGACAAGCTACTAAAAATTTATCTGCAGAATGTATGATGATGTGCTTCTATCATACTGATACATTTTTTTTGTGTACCTATCTAAAACTTTATAAAAGTGAGCTAAATGTCCCCAAAGAATTAAACCTAGCTTAAAACCTGAGAAGCCCATAATAGGTCAGTTTAAGAATAGATAAAGATACTGCAGCTCACAGTTGTCATATCATTTTAAAACACAGTACTTAAGAGGAGACAACGCCAATCACAAAGTTGAAGTGGGGTGAAGGGTAGGCAGTGTATTATAGGGCATCTGCACGTGACGTCACAGCTAACCTAAAAAATATGTGTTTCTTAAGATTTAAGAGTATTACGCAGCTGTTATTAAAATTTCTGCCTGGTTCCCATATTTTCAACTAAAATCTAGTTCAGTGTAATGTTTACGAACAAAGTATTTAGCTTTGTCCTAATAAAATAGGACTCTGTTTGTAGGTTAGAAGTCTAACCTGTAATTAGCAGTCTATTTTTATTAATCAACAATATTGAAAAATTATTTACGTGAATTTTTAAATATTGCTTGGGGCCAGTACGTCTTCAGTTTTTAGCAGTTTTTAGCCAAACGGCTGGCGTTATTAAACTGAAAAAAAGATATTCTTGTAAGTAAATGAATACTACACTTCTATTGAAGAACATTTTTAGGTAAAACTTATTTATTAGGAAGATCTCTCTTCACATTGGCTAACAACAAGTTTTAGTTAAAAATGTTCTTCAATAGAAGTGTAGTATCCATTTACTTACAAGAATATCTTTTAATCAGTTTAATAACATGAGCCAGTTCGCTAAAAAATGCTTTTTGCTGTAAATTTTTTTTATAATACAATGTTGTTTTAGTAGATGAAGTCACTTCGATATAATTAAAAATGATTGCAAAAATAATTACATTTATAACCGATGCGCACTCATTTCGTGTATTTGAGGTTTGGTCTCAATGTGTTCTTTCAGGCGTGATTGTAAGTAGGTAGAGCAAAAATAAAGAAAGTACGAACGCCAAAACTAGACAACCAACACAACAGCTCTCTGTACTTTATTGGTTCATTTCCGCCCACTCCCCTCTGATTTGATCGCATTGTTGCTTCTTAATTATAAAGAAATATGATCTAGATATTGGTTCCAAGTCTATTAGATTCCCTAAAAAATTCTATCGAATTCACTTGTTCAATGGTATTGCTATTTATCTTAAAAAGTTGACTAGAGTCATTTTTACTGTGCTTTGGTTGGAGCAACATATAGTACAGTAAAAGTCGACCTTCTCTGTAGGGGGTGCTCAAAAATAATTCCCGGCAAGCTGATTTTTTCAGGGTCGACCAAAAAGTCACAGTCCGCACCCCTTGTAGGGTGTTGCAATAGGGGTGGTTTCTTATTTTTTGTTTTTTTTTGAAATTTTCTTTTTCCAGCTTGTACATAGTAATAGTCTCTACAACTTTGCCTAATAAAATTTTTTTATAACTTTGATTTTTGACGGTCCAGCGGCCATTATATGGGAAAACATTCACCATATTTATTTACTATGATTCAGGAAACATACAAACAAAAGGCTGAATAGCTGGTTTTTGCAGGGTTGATTGAGAACTGTCTTCTGAGTCTCCAACAAAAAAAAATGGTTGGAGATTCAGGAGACAATTCTCAATCAATCTGCAAAAACCAGCTATTCAGCCTTTTGTTTGTATATTTCCTGAACCATAATAAATAAATATGGTGAATGTTTTCCCACATAATGGGCGCTGGACCGTCAAAAATCAAAGTTACAAAAAAAATTTATTAGGCAAAGTTGTAGAGAATATTACTATATACAAGCTGGAAAAAGAAAATTAAAAAAAAAACAAAAAATAAGAAACCCCTATTGCAACACCCTACAAGGGGTGTGGTCTGTGACTTTTTGGTCGGATACTCGGGAGACACCATCGACCCTGAAAAAATCAGCTTGCCGAGAGAAATTTTTTTGAAAAATGATATCTTTATTGGATTAATAAGCAATGTTTTATTTATGTTCACACTTATTCGATTCTCTTAGCATCATTGATAGATAAAACTCCTTCACAGGGGTATTAGCTTGTTATTTTCTGTTACTAATAATTCAGTACCGTCTGTCTGATTAAGGGTTCGTGGATTGAGTTATAGAACATTTTTTTTTTAAATCATTTACTTGTGTTTATTTAACCACACATTGTTAAGTATGCCGAATTGAATGAATAATAAGTATTGAACAAAGAATTATTATATAAATGTTTATTTAGAATTAAAATGAAGAAGGAATAATGCCATTTAACTTAACTAATGAATTAAACTATGTAATTGATTTACACTCTTATAAAACACCAGCCACAGAACCTAAATAGTGATTATATTAAAATTGAACATGTCAAGTTCAATACTACTATATTTAGGAAGTAATTTGGTTTAATGAGCTGAAAGAATTTAGTAATGTGCATATTTTTAAGAGGCTTTGTAGGGAGCACATAAAGAATTATTTGCCAATAAATATTTGTCTCTGTGTAGGTTGTGTTTATTGTGGTTTATGAGCTATGCTACTAAAGTTTATATAATTTTTTTGTTTTCTGCCTGATTTGAATAATTTTTTTTTTTGGAATGTAAAGTGGTAAAGATTATATTTGTAGTTGACATTAATTTATTTCACATTGAAATGCATGGCCTTCTGTGATGCCTTTATAACCAAAATTACTAAATCATATTAGCGATTTTTTTTTCAATGAAATGATCATTCTTCTTCAGCATTCTTTGAAACATCTTTTGTAAGAGTTATCCTGAAATGGGCCCTTATACTTAGGAAGTAACTTGCGGCTTTGGCCTGTAGCAGGCGCATCTGTCTTCCATACTATCACAAGATCTCCAATGTTATATTTATGTGCTGTTGTTCGCTTTCTATCATACCTTCTCTTCTGATCCTCTTGACCTTGATCAATCCGATCTTTGACTTGTTTACGAATTGAAGCAAGATAAGCACGGTCCATCTGTTGTTTAATTTCTGACAGTAAGTTAGCATCGGTAAGTCCTTTTGATTTGCTACCAAACAAAACTTCGGATGGCAGCCTTATATACTGTAGTATTTAACCTCCTCTAAACTGTCTTAACTTGCATATCCTACATGTCATCTTCCACGTTATTAGTGAGGGCTGCTTCAGCTGTCCCAAGTCAAAACAATGTATAAGCCATTTTCATCAACAATCATATTTTTACATTTTGGATATACAGTATCAACATCTACCAATCCGTGATTAAGGAAAACTAAAATTTCTTGTCCAAAGTCCATGTGTAAACAATAATATATGTTTTGACTTGGGACAGCCGTAATGCACTCAACACAGTGTGATTTACTCTTTCACCGTTTGGCCGTTTGCTCTCCGTGTAGCAACGGCATTTTGAACATGTTTAATACCCAGACGCAAACAAAGCTATTGAAAAGTATGCAATGTAAGTGCTGTGCTCCTATCAGTAATGATGCGTGTGGGGACGCCAAAAATGTCGATGATGGCTTTAAAGCTCTTCATCACATGCTTGATGTTTAATACCCAGACGCAAACAAAGCTTTTGAAAAGTATGCAATGTAAGTGCTGTGCTCCTATCAGTAATAATGTGTGTGGGGACGCCAAAAATGCCGATGATGGCTTTAAAGCTCTTCATCACATGCTTGGTTTTGGTGTTTTGTACAAGCCCGAGAGTTGTGAATTTGGTAAATTCGTCTATCATAACTAACAACTTCCCTTTCGGGATTTAATAACAGGATCTAAATGGTCTATGTGCAGCGTATGATATGGAACAGTAACCTTTTCTATTGGATACAACTGACCAGGCATTTTGCCCGAATGAGTTTTTTTAGTAGACAATTAAGACAAGATTTAATATACTTGGTAACAAACTGAAGCAGCTTCGGGAACCAATAGTTCTTCTGAATTTTATTCAAAGTCTATTCTAGACCAAAATGACCTTGGTCGTCATGACATGATCTACAAATTTGTATTTTGTTTAGGTGTGGTACAAGCCACTTACTTTCCCAACTTTTCTATACATAACATTTCCTTTTAACTCATAATTGTCGTAGTATACTTTATTACCAGGATCTCGGTCCTGAGTCAGAATAATATCTCGAATTTTACATATTTCATCGTCTTGAGCGATTGAAGTTGAGCGATTTAACCTCCTTCAACTGCTCGATTTGTTTCTGCATGTGCTCAACTATCATCAGCGGGGTGTGGGACCTTTCCGTCAGCTTGGCGGCAGCAACAGGTGTACTCACTATGCCCCAAGATGAACTCGACGTTGACCATTGGTCACTTAGTTGATTTATGTTTTTTTCTTTTTTTGCTTATTGTTCTTTATCCCACTTCTGAGATGTAAGAGTTATCAGAAAGAATCGAACACGGATGAAAATTATAAATATAATAACAAAATAAACCAATACACTAAATATTGAATAACAATGCCTCTTGCTATATTGGTCACTATCGAGTATCTCTCTCCAATTCCTGGTGTTCTATGTTTTTGCTGAGAAGGTGTTTACGATGATGTCATAACCCAAACAATGCGCCTCCCGCTGTGGTAGTTGTGATCTTCCAATCTCAGGCCGCTAACACTTTATATTAAGTTTCATCAGAATTCGACAGAAGCCTCTCACTTAAGTATAAATAGACTTTATCTAGCAAGTAACTATCTGACGGATAAGACAACCCGAGCTTGCTGTCTGCAGGATAACTTGCATGTGTACTTTCATTCAAAATATAACCTCGGTTAACTATCCGATAGATATGGCTTTAGATACTTCCCAAAGTAAGTGTTGCCAACTTAAGACACTGTAAAGTAAGGAAGTTTTATGCTTCAAATAGAAAGAGAGAGAAAATTTATTAGCATTTGTTGCTATACAAAGACAATCATATCTTACAGATTACAATTATTTAAAATACAATACATACATATATAATAAATAAAACAAAATAAGCAAAACATTTAAAAACAAGACTTAACATAACTTGAGATACTTCTCTTAAATATGTTAACATTGTTAATATCTTTAAGATGCGCTGGAAGAGAATTATATAAAATTAGACCCCTATAAAATAATGAATTTTGTGTCCTTGTCTTCTTTGCTGTTAAAACGAAAATATTACTAGCATTTCTTGTATTATAATTGTGGATCTCACACACAAAAGTAATTTTATCATACATATAATTAGGTAACAGCTTATGAACCATTGTAAAAATAAATAATAGATTATGGTATATCATCCTCTGGTTTATACTCATAAATTGCAAACAGTCTAACATATCACTAATTCTTGTATAACGATTGACTTTTAGAATAGAACGTAATAGATATGGAAAAGATCTCCCTATTGTGGTTTTTTGCCGGTTTATGACATCCGTATCCTATTATGGTTGTTTATTATTTTGTTTGAAATAGTTGTGTATCATATAGCTAACAACCTGAAATTTTAAGTTTATTTTCATTTTTAATGTTTGTAATTTTTAGCTTGTAGTTATATACTGGCTTCAGGTGAATATTTAAATATCCACTCAAATAATTTCTCAATATTGATTATTAATAAAATAGGCTGCTATTTATAGGTTAGATTTCCAACCTACAAAAATAGACTGGTATTTATTACCCAATTCAAAACTCTGATCTCGTCGATGTTTATAAAAGACAGTGCATCTGCTTGTCCATGTGTCGTCGCAGCACGTTTTATGCTCTGTCTTCGTGATTTTAATTTCAGATCTTCTATTTTACTCACGTCTTAAAGGAATACCTACTTGCATAGCATCAAGTGTGAGTTCTGGTAGTCCGAGTTTATGAGAGGCTCTTAAGGCGGCTGTAAATAAAAATGCTTCATTGTTCTCCTTTTCAAGGGGGAAGATTGATTGATTGATTGCTTTACCAGCGTGCGGTAGGCATTGCTGCCACTCTCAGGGCTGCTATGTCCACACTGGGTTGCACTGTCGGGAAATTCCGGAATTTACTGTTCAAAAATCTCTAGAGACCTTAATATCCATCGGATCAGGATAAGTTTTTTTTTTAATTAAAGGTAATTAAATTCCCTACACATTTGTCGAGGCAGATTTTTAAATGACTCGATCAACTTTTATTAATGGCATAATAAAATGCCAGTTAACTGTAAAAAAATATATTAAAAATTTAAATAATGAAACAATATAAAAATATATATAAAAACCAAATTTTTTAGTGTAGACATAGTACATAAACTATATAGTAGTAAAATCAAACTGAGAAATACATAATTTGACTGCTAACAGCTGTCAAAAAGATAAAATTAACACAGAAAATATTTAAAAAAAATAAAATATTTAAAAATTTGCCTCGACATGTGTAGGGAATTTAATTACCTTTAATTAAAAAAAAAAAAAAAATTATTCCGATCTGATGGATATTAAGGTCTCTAGAGATTTTTGAACAGTAAAAGCTCGAATTTCCCCACTGTGGGTTGGATTAAGGTCATGCATGCTTGTTGCCAGCAGCGAGAGCCACATGGCGTATGGTAAAGGAATGTGGGATGGTGTAGGTATTTGAGATGCGTTGACACGTTGTGTCATGAGGGGGCATTTAAGCTGCCTTTTTGTGTTTTTGGTTCTGAACTTCTGCCTCTTCTGAGTCTTCTTGTGAAATATGTTGCCCGTTGTGTCGTAATATGGAGTGTTTATGCTCCCCTTTTTTTGTTTCTGCTTCTTCAAATCTTCTTTTTCTGAGTCTTCTGATTCCTCGGTTTCCGATTGTGGTAGAGTATATGTCGTTGCGATTTCTTTGTGGTGTTCATTTTTTGATCCTGATCCTCTTAGTTGTTGTTCTCCGCTATAGTAGCATGGTATAAGATGAAAAAGAAAACCAACTGAATTTTCCTTATAAGCATAATTATTATTATTAATAACAGGAACTTTACTAAACAAAAATCAAATTGCATCTACAAAAGAAGCCGACAATTATTACCGGAGCCATGGCGCAATTTATCAAAGGAGTAAACACGCGGTCTCGAGACGTGGTGCCGACTTTATAGCATCCCGCTTGGGTGGAATAAAATACAGGTGCGTCATGACTATTTCAACAGTGGAAGCGGTTGTGGTATGCGCACAGGTTTTTAGTAGAGTAGATCAATAAAAACTAGATTCTATTTAAAAATCATTGCTAGTTCTAGTAAATGAATTTATGTATAATAAATTAATGTTAAAAATAGGGATTCCGTGTCGTGTAAGGGAAGCTGTACTTCACTAACTTCCATAGAAAATACACCACTGATAAAATATTTACAGGGTTGCCAATCTCTTAATAATTATTATTTTGTTAATTTTGCGATTGTGGGAATTACAATATAAAATTCAAATTATATGTTTGTATGTGATGGTTAGGTAGATTTTGTCAACTTCATTTGGAACCAACTGCCCTAACTCTGGGAGGGGGGAGACTCCCCTCTTAGGCCTGGTCCTGTATGAAGGACACCAAATGAGTACTATGAGAGAATAGGGACGGCCAGCATATTTGCCGCATTATTATTATTATTATCATTATTAAATACTGTACAAATTCTGAATATGACATCAAGTGTCAAGGGGAGGTTTTATGTCTTAAAAAAGTATCAAAAAATAAATGTTCCAAAGTAATAGTGCCAAATATATACAACCCCCTCACTATTATTCTTAATTTTAGGCACGCAATGACTCCCTTGTTGTTTCTGATAAAACTGGCTTGGGACTGCAGATACCGACTTCCACTTCTTCTAACAGTAGGCTTTATGGTACTAGATATTAGAATGCAATTAGACATTAACGTTCAAACAAGAAGAATTCCGAGACCACGTCAGCGGAATCGAGTTTTCCCAGAAAATAGTGTCGAAGAGGCTCTTCCTGATGACGCATCAGATGGTAATTAAATTATAAGTGATGAGTCGTAATTTATTTGCGTTAAATATCTATATATTTTTTTTATGTGCTGGTATCAAATAATCGTGAAATTTCTAGCAATTTATGAATCGTTAAATCAGTACCAGTACCAGTGATGTTTTTTGGAAATTCCACAAAATTGCTATAATTCCTGGCATAAACAAACCACGGTATACCTCCACGATGATGGATTTTTCAATTTGAACATTTTCGAGAATGTAAGTTATATAGGCCGAGCTCATAAAGTTTTACTCAATATGTCACTACCCAAGTAACACAAATGGAACTCTTATTGAGCTTAAAGCTTTGTAAATAATACAACATGGCAACTTACCCAGCGAATTAGTTCTATCGAAATTTTATTTAGGCACTAAATTTCTTATAAAGCAATTCCTTGGAATAAGATTGCTGATAAAATGCTCTCACAGCATAAATCCCAAGGAACAATTTAAAAGTCACTTGGACTTAACGCTAATTTTCAGTCGAATTTGCTAAAGAAAAAGTGATAATTAATAATAATAATAATAATAATTGTGAGATTGACCTTGAACATTTTTATATAACAAGAAAAACATGGCCGGCCAACTAAAAACCTAATTGTCATTTTACAGTCCTCTCATTAATCTATATATTCTAATAATGGTAATTACCTAGAACATTTGCTCTAAATGAAATCCTTTTAGTCTTTTTGTATACTATCACAAATAATCCCTTCCTTACATAGATTCAAATGCACTTGGCGAAGATCACATGGACTTGATAAAAGCTGTAATAAAACGTTTGGGATTTAAAAGAATCGCCTCCAAGACGAAACCGCGTTGACATTTGATACAAAAAAACTTAAAACTTAACCTCAAAGTAATTTGACAGTGTGACGCACGCGTATGTGTTCTAAATATATATGTACACACATGCATCAATGCATAACACTTCAGGGAGACATATTGTTTATTATTTTATAATAGTAAAATGTTTTATTGAGGTTTTAGAAAGTGTTTTATGGAATTAAAAGTTGCCTTTTAGATTTATAGAGGCCTTTTTTTTCTTCTTAACAGTTTCATCACAACATTTGTCAAGGATGTTTTAAGAGTCTAGTTTTGGCCTTTAATAAGTACTAATAGGCATTGAAAATGTCTAGTTTTAAAAAGGATTTAAAATATATTTATTGCAAATATGTTAAAACCATAAAGAATAATTTAAAGCCTCTTTACATCTAAATGGAATTTAAGACGTTAATAAAACTAATTAGCTTTATGGAAAGTTTTATGTAGGTATGATAAACCCATTACAAATACATATTATCCTAGAAGCAAATTAGCTTTATAATTTGGTCTTACAGAATGCTTTAAAACTTACCATAAAGTATACTTGAAGCCTAAAAGACCTTAACTACAACATCAATAAAGCACAAGACTATTTCCTAATCCTAACAAACCTTTCTTAAAACCTCCTCAAGTCCAAATGACTTTTAAATTGTTCCTTGGGAGGCTACTTTATGCTAGCATCTGATACAGCTATTTTGTTACTTCATAAAACATTTAGTAAGATCTTTTATACAGACACAAACCACGTACATTTATAACCGTGTATACACTGTTCGCTGAAAGTGTCCCGGTCTGACGTCATGAACGTATGAAATAAGATGCCGGAGGCTTGTTGGTGTTTTCGAATGCACAATGGTGTCGCTTTGTTTTATATTTTACTTCATATATAATACATCTATTGTAAATTTATAGTAATTTAAGTTAAATAAATAAATTGTAATATTGAATTATTTTGGTTTCAAGTCAAAAATAAAATATACAAAATAAATACAGTTAAATAGTTGCAGCTAAATCTTTTTTATTCATTAATAGAATTTTGTCAAATAAGTTTATATAGTCTTAAAATAAAAATATATACTTAATACTAATTATGCCGAACCCTATATAAAGCAAATATGGAAGTAAAATACAAATACCTAGTATAAGATAAATAAATAAATTTAGTTTCCTTTGTCAATGTCTAATTCTTCAGAGTCCTCATCGTCGCTTTCATTATTAACACTTATAATGAGTGGCATAACTTCTTCAGTATGAACCTCTCGATCATATGTCTCTAAAATCAATTTATTTGTGTGATTTACACACTTGGACCAAATTGAACTCGACACTTGAGATAAAGCCTCAATCCACATAGCAAGAACGGCTTCGTCGCACTTGCCCAATCAATTAGTCTTTTTTCCTAACTTTGTCGGACAATCCGTTTCTGATTTTTGTAATAATGCCTCCGGAAAGAGAACACTCTTGTTTTCAATAGATGTCGGTTTTATTGTGTATAGTAAGTTACGTACGTATGAGTATCAAGTAATTACTCGTTAATCTAACATATGGCGCTCTCAGTGACAGATTGCGGGAAGCCTGAACTAATGAAGATTATTATGATCTTTTGTTAATAAAATTATTACAAGCGTGTCTCGAGTCTCGACCCGAAAGTCCCGGGACATGAGACAATTAAATTTTGGGAATATCCCGGGACTTCGAGACACGAGACGTCCCGGGACCCAAACCCTAGTCAAAATACAAAAAAGTTAACTATTCCACATTTAAAAAAGTATTACTAAGTACTGACGTCACCTTACATTTTTTGATACTCATGGGGTGTGACTAAAGAGACAGTGTATGGGACTGAAATCCTCTTAAAGTCTAAATGCCTACATATTTTCTATAATTTAAGTCGATTTATATTTATAAGAACAATATAAAGTGCTTCCTATAAATATGGAAAAAACCACTTTCTTAACATGCGGACTTTATTCTGTCAATATTTCCCCATAAATAGAATAAAACATCACCTTAAACCATTACTTATAAAAAAGACATTACACAATGTTTGAATACTTTGCTGACAATGTGCTGATGTTAAATTATTTTTTATATTATCCCTAAGTAATTCTGTCAATTTTAATATTATTTTTAACACGCGTTTATTTAGAATTGTTTATCAATCTATATGTACAAGTAGTTCATTTATATAATTATAATAATAAAAAGTAACAAAAATAAATAACATGTTAAAAAATATACAGGAAAAACGCCGAAGATCAGGTGGTTGGTCAAGCGTTGCACGTCACTTCTGAGATATGTCAGGTCATACTATGTTTACATGATATTAATGTGTTATCATTATTATCCAACATAAGTGTTCTGTAATTTTATGTTGATACATCGATTGATTGATCAATTTGATTTTTTATTTTGATGTATAATATTTAATTGTATTTGTTTATTTATCTATTTGTGTATTTATATCATTGGTCAATAAAATCATTATCATTATGACATCAGAATATTCACAGTGATGACATGCAAAGCTTAATATATTGGAAGTACTTTGTCTTTTTGTATAGTAGCTACACATAGATTTTAATGTATGACATGTTCTACACCCTATTGGGACAGCTCTCTGTGCGGCCTCCGATCTGGGCGCCGGCACTCGTTCGGCGAAGTTAAGCAACGCCAGTCGCGTCCGGCGCTTGGATTGGTGACCCAAGTTCTCGTTGGAGATCTCAGTCCTTATGCTGAGCTGTAAAAGCCTGACTGAACTGAGGCAGCTCGGCGAGAGAAAGACACAGAGGCTGATAACCGTACCTGGGGGTCCTTATCAACAGACTCGAAATCTAGGAAGACTATGTTTAGATAGGGAGCCTTAAGCACAAAAAGGGAGTACTACAATAGACCTTATAGGTTGCAGTGGAAAAGGCCAATCACCAACTCCTTCAGAGTAATCTACACCCTATTGGGTAATATTCCTGTTTAGGGCAAATAAAAATATGTCTATGCCAAACAGAGCGAGGGGAGTAAGAAAATTTTCTCAAACTATTTTTTGGAAATCTCCAGCTGTTTTGAGTTATAAATTTTTTTTATTATAAGTTTGTTGATGAATTGTATAATGTGGGCGGGCGTTATGTGAATTTCCCCCTCGTGCTCTAGGTGAGCAATGCATATCCCAATTTAACAATTGTCACATCCACCTCAGTAACTATTGTAGATGTGGATTCCAGACAACTAGCAGTGCTCTATACAGGTTTTGTTGTCGTAAGCACTTTAGAATAATAGCACTTCATGATATAGGCACTAAGCGAATAATTATTAGGTTAGATTTTTTTTAATTAACGTTGGACTGGACATATTGACAGCTGCCTCCATCGAAGGTGTTATGGTTCTCTGCAGCGAGGAGCTGCCACTCAATATTCGCTCAGTGCCTATAAGAGGTGGTTCAGTCGGTTTACTTTTTTCTATCATGGCGAGTGATATGTAGCAATTGTCAGATTTACACTTGTTCTGTAATCCTATTGTTATTGATAATAAAGTAATATATATTAATTTATTAAACCCTTTTTAATACTAGAATATAGCAGCCTAAATCATAGTTTCCAAAATAATAAGTATTAGTTATTATTCTTTTACCATACAAGGGAAAATACAATCTGAGATTCCTTATAGGAAAATCTTACACTGAGATTTATAGGAACAAAATCTCCAGTTAGTAATTACGACATTTCTGTATATACATCCTTTCACGACAGGAGCCGCAAAAACGCGCAAATCTCTGATTGACATATATGCGGGAGACGCATATTTTCGAACGCCGTGAATACTACTTAAAATCGGAACGCGCAAGATTGTGGTTTGATATTCGCTTAAAAGTATCTTCAAGCTGTAGCTTGTTAGTTGCAGAAAAGCTGTGGTCTAAAAAACAGTTGTATACTCGCAGTTTATTCTTGAGTGTGTCAGGCAGTCTATTGTGTGTAAACAGCTGCAAATTTTTCTTAAAATAAATTGCATTTTTTACAAAATGAACAGGAAAAATAAATATTTAGCAGATAATGAGCTTGAAAAAATTTTTTTTAGATGTAAAAAGGCTTGGATGTTATTATGGTGTGGGGAATATGTGGTTATTGATGCAACTTGCATTAGTTCTTCAGTATAGAAATTCTGTATATACCAAATAAAAATGCACGCGAACAATAATAATTATTAAAAAAAAAAACAACTTTTTTTAGATTATTAATGAAGTAAGAACGTTGTATGCTGTTAACAATTGTATATTATATGTTTGCATACCTATTAAATAAAACGTTTATCTTCTATCTTCGTTTATTTCAACTTGCGCATATAAGCGCGCGTCTTTGGAGTCGGGAACCGCATTAATGCGCGAAACTAGTAAACGGGAGACGCACGATTGCGCGAACGCAAAAAATCCCCGTTTGTAAGGCCAGTCGCCTAAAAAAACGCCCGATGCGAAAGGGTTAAAAAAGTGTTATCAGTACTTACTTCAATTTTGCTACAAATATTCTCTTCAAAACGTGTTTCCTGATGCTAAGATAAGTTTTACCTTGGGTACTTCTCAACTAGCAAAATAATTTTTATAAAAGTTGTTAGAACATCTATACAATATATCTTATAGAAACATTAGTCCATCCGTCAAGTAGTTTTAGGTGGAATTAAGTCAAAATACCTATAACCAAAATTAAAGAGTAGAACATTTTCTATACGCTAGCTAGCTTAAAAAGCTTGTTTGTCTTTGTCCAACAGTGACAATATTTCTTCTTTCTCTGCACGGCTACTTGCCAATCTAGGATGGTTGATTAGTAAGTAAAGTATTTATTTAGCAAACTACTATTTACAAACAATTAAGCAATCCAAACCACGTGACTTTTAACATGGCGTCGTGGGCAAACATCCGGCAAACGTTTGTTTTCATTTGTTAAAGAGTTTGTTTTTCGGTTGCCTTGGCTACGTTTCCGCGAGTTAATTAAAATAAACCCTGTGTTTGTCCACAACAAAATAATTTGACAGGTTGTTGGATTGCCTAATACAATGACAATGTAACATTTTGTACAATATAAATAAAACAACAAAAAAAAAATACCAACAGATTATCAATACTTTCAGGTACAATTAAATTAATGATACTTAATAACTAATCTTAACATATCTATTGATTTCTCTTTTAACTGTAGTTAAACTCTTTATTTGTTTTACCTTGTTAGGGAGAGCATTGAACATTATTAATCCTTTAAAAAATAAATAATTTTGTGCAAAATTTGTTTGCCTAATACTCCAGTCATTTTAGACAAAAACATGGCTTCTGATCTAACAAAATATATCCTTCATTTTTTTTTGGAATCGATTTATTTTGGTGTTTTAAAGAAAATATTAAAAATCGACAACGAGATCACTACGGCATAAAAAATTATTCAAGGCCAAAGTTCACAAAAAATGTTTTTTTGGAAATATTGCGCTTTCTATGGCTCGGAGGCCAATTGAGGTTATTATAAAAATGAAAGATAATGAAATTCCGCACAAAAATGATCTCTTCCATTTTTATCTCCAAAGAACGATATTCGCAAAAAGTTTTTTGTGAACTTTGACCTTGAATAATTTTTTATGCCGTAGTGATCTCGTCAATTTTTAATATATTCTTTAAAACACCAAAATAAATCGATTTAAAAAAGAAAAAAAAATGAGGGATATATTTTGTTAGATCAGAAAAGTCTAATTTCACTGGATTATAAAGTGTATATAAAAATCATTTTGTTGTCTAGTATTGTGATTATGTCATATGTACGTTTTCTCTAAATCAACGGTTTAGGTACAGCAGTCGAGTGAAGTTGAATAACTCCCGAGGAAATAGACATTATTTCATTTACGTCTGGGAAAGGAGGGTGTTGCGTAAGCCAAGCCAACAGTTTTTGCACATCATCGTCTCGAATAATACGTGAACTTCTCATATCCACGTTGTTCTGTAGATGCAAAAGAAACATTGCAAAATCCTTCAGTCTCATCGCATACGTTGTGCAAATACACCATTCCCAATGGCCACATTATTAACACGCTATCCGTGATTCCTCGTCCTCCAATAGCTTTCATCGTCCTCATTAGCGTTAATTCAATGGTCATATCTGACCAACAGACCAAAACTTATTGGTGTGCCTGATTGTGAAAAAGCCTGTTGTAAATTTATTGTACTCATCAGGAGTCATTTTGTCTTTTAAGGATATCATATCTTGCAAATGTAAATGACACGATTTTGCATAATTATAATGGCCACTTGCGTGGAAATAAGGCAGCATTTTCTAGGCAGTTTCTAGGTGAAGCTGCCAATTGCCCATTCTTTCTGCTTCCATAAACTGTTTCACCAAAGTTACCATGCAAAAATATTGCACCCATTAGTTTAGTGGTAGGTCCATTACTTTCCAGTTTTGCTAGTCCTTCTTCAAGTTTTTTAGTAATCGTTTTAAAGAAACCTTGGTGATCCGTTGAGAAGATCGTAGATCTGTTCAAATTACGTAGAATGTTTTCCATGGCCAGGCGTTGTTCTTCTGTAAATTCCACAGCCTGCAAAATAATATGTCCTAGAGCAATGATAACAAAAATAACAGATACGAAACGTTGTTATACTTGCGCTATGGTCAAAGCAATACTGAAAAGCGATAAAGGCAGAGACTATGCACGTTATAAAAACGACGGCGCCCGGCCGGCAGAAATTTGCTTTAATTACAAGTAGACGCGGCGCAGGAAAGAAGTAGGTAGAATTTCAGTTGAAAAGGTTTGCAAATAACAATCCAAATTGAATTCAATAGCATGTTCATTTAAAACTCATAAATTTAAGCATATCGTTAGGGAAAGTAAAATAAATATGTTTACCTTTAATCGATTGTTGTGTCTAAACTATTGATTTTACAAAGAACAAATATATAACGTAATTTGTAGGAAATTTGCTCCTCTTTTATTTTTGTAATAAGTCTTTTAACTCTAAAACCCAAGGTAAAGGAGATATTTCAAAAAAACTGTTTTTGGCGGCCATCTTGGCAATATGGCTGCACCGGCGGCAGATATTGCTTTGTGCAAATGTGGATTTTAGTTGCAGATACCTAAATCTACAACCCTGCCAAATTTCCAAACTTCCCGACTTAATTCCTGGTAAGGCCTTTTTGTATGACCTGACGGGTGGACTAAAAGGATTCCTGAAATATTTAATAAAAACCTACCTTCAAAGAGCCCTAGCTCCCTTAGGAAGCATTTCCGGACACATGCTTATAGGAACTTTTTTCATTTTTTTGCAAAAACTACCTCCCAACGTTTCCTGATGCACTACCAATCATTTTTGTCAATTTCGAGACATCAGTAGTGAATATATAAAAAAACGACATCTTCAAAAAAATCTTGAAATTTTTTAGGCACAAGATCAATGATCATTATCTAACTCAATAGTGGCCATTGAGTAATTTTTAATTGTTTGTAACATATTACTGCAATGAAGTCGTTTCTCCAGGTGTTGCCGTGGTCGTTGAATTTGACTTGGTGTTTTGCTGATCATGCCGCCAGCTTCTTCAGAAGAATTCTAAAGACTGAATAGTTAGAGTAATGGCACGTAGTGGGTTCATCATTGTAGTTATGTCTGAAATTTGGTATTTAGTTTACTGAGATGATTTTGAAACTGTTTTCTCTACAAAAAGTCTGGTAAATGGATCCAAGTGGAGATACGGAGGGGGGTAAAGTCTAAACAATTTTTTTGCAGTTACGAACGATACCACAGTATTATGAAAGTACATCAACTCCACATCCCTCCACTAAAATTTCAGACGAAAACAATGGGATGTTTTTTGGCGGGAATATTTTAAAATAAAAAAAAAAATGTAGTTACGGACGAAACCTTGGGTACTTGTTCTATTCAACATTAATAATGTTGGAAAATAATTTCAGACATTTTCCACGGGCCCATTTTGAGATATAAGGGTTGAAAGTTGCAAAATTAAAAAAAAACTGTTTTTCAAATGTTGGTAAAATGAAGATGAAATTGATGAAAACGTCTGAATAGCTCATTATACATTCTTAAAAATGATATATTTCGCTTTCAGACGTTTTCATTGATTTTCACCCCATTCTTGCAACCCCTAAAGTGGTCATCAGTTTTTGACTCTATTACGCATTTAAAAATGTTTCGAAACTGATAAAAATGCTTTATGCCAAATCAATGAAAACGTCTGAAAGCAAAATATATCATTTTTGAATCCCTTAAGAACCCATAATGAGCTATTCAGACATTTTCATCAATTTTACCAACATTTGAGAAACAAATCTTTTTTTTTCAAAATTTTGCAACATTCAATCTCAAAATCGGCCCATGGAAAACGTCTGAAATTATTTTTCCGACATTATTGACATTGAATAGAACAAGTACCCAAAGTTTCCTCCGTAACTACATTTTTTTAAAAATTCCCGCCAAAAAACGTCCCGTAGTTTTCGTCTGAAATTTTGGTGGGGGGATGTGGAGTTGATGTACTTTCATAATACCGCGGTTTTGTTCGTAACTGCAAAATTTTTTTTTCCTTATCTCTGCTTGGATCCATTTACCAGACTTTTCGTAGAGGAAAAAGTGTTTCGAAATCAACTCAGTAAACCAATACCAAATTCCAGACATAACTACAATCGATGAACCCACTACGTGCAATTGCTCTAAATAGAAGTTATGTTCTGTTCCTCGCTATTTACCTTGGCACTGTTTCGCTGCTCATTCCTTGTGTTTCGTTGACCAGTGACTATTTATAAACTACTGGTGTTTGGCAAAGCCAGTCTCCATGTGTTAATCAATACCCAATCTTCTCTATTGAAGTTGTCTCTATTTTCATAATAATTTTCTATTAATTCTCTAATTATCCTTGGGTGATATCCAATATTTTGATGTTCCCGTAGTCGGCTTTATGGTTCTCATTCTGATGAACATGTTCTGCCACTGCCGATTTATCTGTGTATCCAAGTCTTGTCTTTCTCTGGTGTTCCTTGATTCTGCACTGGATCTTGTCTGTCTGATATAACTCTTACCACATGAGCTCTTCAATTGGTAAACACCCTTGGCTAATAGTCTAGGGAGTTTGAGGGGGTCACTTGTTGAATTTTCTATACTGTGTGGAAACGTACGCCTATTTTATTGTTCAATAAAGTCTTCTTCAACCCATCTCTGACTCCAGCCACATAAGTAGTAGGTCGTTCCTGTTCTTCTGTCATTCTTTTCCGGTTGTTGATAATTTGTTGTATATCCCTACCCATTTTTCTGTAGAGCTTGTTGGACGTTCCTGAGTTCTTCTGGTTTGCTTTCGTTGTCACATATTATATTGGCTCTGTGGACAATGTTTTTATTAACGACTTCTTCTGTTGTGGATGATGGTGAGATGTAGCATGCAGGTAACAATCAGTATGTGTTCGCTTTCTGTAGATTCCAATGGGACAGCTTATTGTTGCTTGTTTCTCTGACACATCTAAGAAAGGCAAAACTTCCTCTTGCTCGATCTCCATTGTACACTTGATATCTGCTGGTGCATAAAGATCCCTCAGAAATGACAACGTACAAATGTGTCTCTTGCTCATTTCAGACAAAATGCAAAGGTACACTTAAAACGCATCTTCTGATACATACCCAAGTAGCAAAATGGAATCCTAAAGAAACTGAATTATTTTATAGTTATCGTCTAGCGCCGTTTGAAGAACAGTTTTATTTCTTAGAGTATCCAATTAAAACAATTTTATCGTATAAGAGAACGTTTCTATAATATTGTTGTGTAAATGTACTTATAGCTCATATTATAGGACAAAATCTTATTGTACTACTCACAAATTTTATAACATTTGTATAACATTTTATACAACCATCTATAAAAATATTTTAAAAGAATTGTATAAAAATTATATTACAATTGTATACCTATTCTAACAACTTTTAATTTCTGTATTAAAAAATAGTTGAATGGAAGTTGTATAAAAAGCTGTATTAAAGTTCTTTAAGCTAATTTATAAAACTGTTCTTACAGTAGCAGTATACAATAGGCATAAAATCATTTTATAATTAACCTATAAGTACATCAGTTTACTCTATTATAAATACCTTATAGAATAAAAATGTAGTCCTCGAACTTAAAGTTATCGGAAATTCTGAGTTATAAAATCTGTTTGCACATAACCCCATTTTGTCATAAAAATTAAACTAATTTTACTAGTCAGTTTTAAAAAATATATCGAGCAATATCTCAGTGGATCAAAATTAAAGAAGTGGATTTTTAAAAAGATCAGTTAAAAAAAATTACCATCAAATGCTTGATAGTTACTAATAATTCATCTAACTGCAACCATGGGGCTAATTTGGAAATAAAAACAGTATTATCTACCACTGCCAGGCATCATAAAAATGATACTCCAGTAGAAGAGCTGCTAATCAACATTTTTTCTTGTTATTTTGTGCAATTACAATATGCTCCTCAAAAATGTATACATTTGTTTTTGCTTTTAGCCGTATCGATATTTGAAAACGATGTTGAGATGTATAGGAATTTTTATGGTGAAGATATAACAAGTAACGGACACCTACACAATCTCTCACACTAAACTCACGAAGTAAAAAAAAATTGGAGTGCTATCAACATTTAATGCATATCCTTTTGAAAATAGACCTTTTTAATTAAAAATTTACTTAGAAATGGAAATTGTCATCTGCCACAAATAGCTAAAAGATTAGGTGAAAGGCTAGAAGTTGATAGATACCAAGTCCCAAGGGCACAAAAGTTTCCAAATTTAAAAAATGCTGAATTAACAACTAACAACAAAACATACCAACTAAATGTGTTCAATTTTGTAAGTTAGGTTACTAATGTCTAAGTACTCTATACTGTAGTTGATTGCAACAGAACAGAATAGAATAATTGTTTAGTGCAATATATACATAGGTTACGTGATACATTTGTTTTGTAACGTGGTTTGCGGACGAACTACAGGATAACCACGAAAGTTAACACGGGGTTGCCACGTTATGCAAAAATTGAATAAAATTAGGGAAAACTATGTTTGGCCAATAAATTACATTTTCTTCTTCTTCTACATGGTATTGAATCCGAGAACTTTAGCAGGCCGACACACAAATCGTCGTGCTAAGGGTATCACTCAATATTTTACATGTTTTCAATCACTATTCTTTACTAGTTTGTAGATTGATTTATTTATTGTTTGTAATGGATTTATCACCCACACTTTATATCTCTCAAACTATTGCCGGAGAAATGGAAATATTACAGACTGCTAAACAGGATTTAAATCTTATTGGTGTAAATAACCCTCAAATGCATAACAATATATTGGATCAATCAATAGCATTTCAATCAGCTGTTAATGTGCTAAATTTTAACTATAAAAAATAATGACAATTGGTAGCAAACTCACATTTTCATAAAATGTTGGTTAATTCGTGTACCATAAACTCGAAATTAGAGGAAAATAAATTTGACTATATCTCTGCAATTACTTATATTGTCGTACTCTATAAAAAATGTGTGAGAAAATAGTTTAATATATTTTGAAATCTGGCAACCTCTTAAATTTATCAAAGTTCAACTTGTTGGTTTATTTCGAGAATATTTTTATAGCGCCTATAGAAACAACATTATAGGATTTTAATATCCTATAGAGTTTCGAATAACACAAAAGCGTTGTATAACGTTTCATATGGGACAAAATTATCGTATTATATTACGCCATATTTACTTAAGGATTTAGCTGTTCATAAATTGCCGCCATTATGCAGAATTCTCATAGAAATGTATAAATGTCTATTAAAAATTAACTTTTCAGAAAGGCAAAGATTATTTTCTTATTAATTTAATCAATATTTTGTTTAAACCGAAAATTCAACCATTTTAAATTTAATAAAATATATTTTTTTAATCTGTAATAAACCAAACGCGTATGCTAAACTGAGGCCCTTCAGTTTTTTGCTAAAAATATATACATATTTTGTCAGAAAATTTCGCCGCGCAAAAGAATTTTCTTACTACTAGCGTGTTAATTATACTGCTTAATAACGGGATTTTACCATGTTTAATGGATCTTGAGCGCCATTATTGAGGTTGTTATTTGAAATAATAACTACACAACATGTTTGCGTTATATAATCATTCTTGCAATAATTTTGTTCTGAATTTCATCACTAGAAAATAAAATGATTGTATAAATTTTTGTTAGTGAGATAGCGTCTACATTATAACTCACTTATACAATTACTAAACAATAATTTTATAGCAGTTGCCAAGTGCATATGTAAATATGTTGTATAAGTAATCCTGAGGATATACTTATAGGACAGTTTTATAATCATCACGAAAAATAGTTTTATAATGGTTGTATGGTTTTCTAATAGAATTCCTATAATACCAAAATGTTGTATAAAAGTGGGCCCTTTTTAGTTGTATAGACATTGTATAATGGTATTTAACTGCCTTATACAATTTACATGTTTCTATAAAATATGTTGTATAGCAGTTCTAACAACCTTTATAAAAGTTATTTTGCTACTTGGGTAAGGACCCCTCAGAAGTGACAATGTACAAATGTGACTCTTGATCATATCAGACAATAATTAAAAATCTTAAGTCATCTGCTGGTGCATAAAGGTACGGTCAGACATAGCTACTTTTTCTGGTTTTAGGGTTGCAGCTGCAAAAGTTTCGTATCGTGTTCACACTGATCCGAACAGTAGCGTGCAGTGGGCAGTTTTTCAGTTTTTTCTACTGCAGCTACCCGTCAAAACTTAAGTTTGGAAAAAGCTTGCAGTGACGTTCACACACAACACGCTGTTTTTGCACCATGCAACCAGATGCTGTATGTTAGCCGTTAGCTATTGTTCCTTCACATCTCACTGTGTTCGTGCCGTAATATACGTAATAAATTCCGATTTGTGTACTGTAAAACATGGATGATGAGACACTAGCTACAGTTTGCTTATTATCTGTACTATTAAAATGAAGAAGATGCCGACGCCAGACAAAAACTGGAATTTGGATGAAAGAATGGATAAGAAATAGATAAAAGTTAGAACTTTCGGACGGTGACAGCCCGCCACATTAATTTCAATATATATTGACTTTTAGGTGTCAAAACAATGTTTCTTAGCTATAAATATCAAATACTTAATGATTTCTCCAAGATCAAACATGTATCTTATTAAAGAATGGATAAAAAAAAATCACTACAAGCTGCAGCTTTAATTCTATATTTAATTTTTTTTATACTATAAACAAACAAGAATGAATCATTCAAAAACATTAATAGTTTTGTCAAGTCGAAATTTATTCACAAATATATTATTTAAAATGTTAGGTACACAAATGGACATCAACTTTAAAAATACTGCACTCGCTGCCGCTGCAAAAGTTTCAACCAAATAGATATTTTTTGCAGCCATCGCTACTCTTTAAAATTCAATTCACACGTGGCTACTTTTGAGGCTGCACGCAGCATATAAATGTTGCACTCAACCAAACAGCATGCGCTACTTTTAAGGTTGCACAGCTATTCACATGAAGATTCACTTGAACTGCGCAGTTTTTTAGACTGCACCGCAGCAAAAGTAGCTGTGTCTGACCGTACCTTTAGGATCCTTCAGAAGTGACAATGTACAAATGTGACTTTTGTTCATATCAGGCGAAAATGAAAAATTATCCAAAAGTCATCTGCTGGGTGTTGGTTATTTAGATGATCGAAGAAAACATTTTTGTTTGGTTTTTGGTACTTCAGTCTTTGAATCCCTCTGAAGAAGCTGATATGATCAGCAAAATGTGAAGTCACATTCGACGACCACAGAAGAAACCACTTCATTGGATAATGGCCGTGAAAGCCTGCATTCCAATATTACTGTAGTTTCCATTTTATATATTTTAGAATCATAAGCCCAAGTGGACTTATTTCTGGACAATCTAGCAGCCTCATCCTGTATATTTATTATATAGAAATTAATATTTTACCGTTTGATATAAGCACATTAATACACTATCTTTCAACTGTGGGAAACGCATCTGAACAGCTGGTCCGAACTGTATTAGAAAGCACGACTTACCAGAAACATTGCCACAGTGAAAGGGTTAAGAGCTAGCAATTTAAAATTCTAAACGGATTATATCAGGTTTATATTTTCTACATATTTTAGTAACCTCTTAAATTTTGTTTTGTTTTAGAGTCTTGGGTCACCATTGAGGAGACAGAAGAAAATCCGTAAAAGAAAAATCCCAATTAATGTGAAAATTATGAGACTGTTGTAAAAAGTGGTACAAGTTGTAATTCGTAAATTTATTTATAAGTATTGTAACTGAATTATGTAACTTAATATTAAATGTGACGTCAATAATTATTTTTTTATCGAATAAAAACAGATTTAGAATAGGTTACATTATATTAAAATTATTTTTTTACTGAAATATTTTATTTTGTTGGTTAAAAATTAAACATAATAAATAACAAATAAAAAAGAGTATTTATACAGTAAATGCAAAAATCTCCACAGAAATTTAATTAAATTAAAAGTACACAAAATTTACAAGTGAAACGAACTTATATGAAAATATTTTATATACCAACATAAATTAAACAACACACATTTTTAGAAGATGGCAGTCAATGCGCTGGTGTTCTTTCCTTATTTACTGTATTTCCATAGAAATTCACAAATCTAGAAATAACAAAACTTCATTTTATAACGTGAAACAAAAGCGCAATGCGTAACAGTTGATTTTATCCTACAATTGACGTACGTTTCGCCAATCACATTGGCACCATCAAGGACCCCGCTGTTTTCTTATGGAAATTGAATGTCTGTCGAATTGGCTGAATTTTTAATACATTGTTGATTTCGACTTTCTGATCAGGAGCTCTCTCAGGCCCAACTCGATCCTACATCTGGTTTCCGAGATACAGCTTAAAAAATGTACAAGAGGTCAATTTAAAATCTTCCGAATTAATTTTTTTTTTCATACATTTTATATTGTGATACTTTCTAATAGCCCGTTATATTTTGCACTAAAAAGATTTGTTGTTTTAATAAAAATAACATTTTCAAACTTAATTTTCTATGCTATTTTTATTAAAACAACAAATCTTTTTAGTGCAAAATATTATAAAGGGCTAATAGAAAGTATCACAAAATAAAATGTATGAAAAAAAATCATGAATTTGGAAATTTTTTAATTTACCTCTTGTACATTTCTTGAGCTATATCTTGGAAACTAGATGTAGGATCGAGTTGGGCCTATGAGAACTTTTGATCAGAAAGTCGAAATCTCCAACAATTAAAAATCCAGCCAATTTGATGTAAATTTCCATAAGAAAAGAGCGGGATCCTTTCAAACAAACGCTAAAATAGTAAATAGACAATAAACTAACCAAGCCAACATTCCCAATTAAATGTAGACTAGAAATAAACCAACTGTTTGCAAACCACCCTTCTCAAGGAACAATTTTAGTCATTTGGACTTCAGGGACCCAATTCTTGAAATCGTAGGAATTGATTATCTTGACGTCATTTTCTCACGATTTTGTGAGATTTAATTAAGTACAACTGTATTCTTGAAAAAAATCATAGGAAACATTTCTCTTGATATTAACAAGTTAACTGCCTTACTATGGACGGTACTATAGACCGGCACTAGCATGTAAACTCCAGATTTTACTGTTTAAGGCTAGGATTTTGCAAAGTGAGAGGGAAATATGCGTTTATTTTCGGTTTATTATAAATATTTAAAAAATGATAAATGATATAATCTTTAAAATAATTTCAGATACTTCCCATTGCTCTAAGGAATACAACCATATATAGTTTTTATCATTAATTTTAATAATGAAATTAGGCACTATTTTCATTGATAAACTACGATATTTAAATATAACAGAAATTTATAATAAAAAATATATATAGTTGTATTCGTTACATCAATAGCAAGTATCTAAAGCAGTTTTAAGATTATACTATGTGTAGTTTTTTAAATATTTACAATAAATCGAAAATAAACGCATATTTCCCTCTCACTCTGCAAAATCCTAGCCTTAAAAATCTCTAGAGACCTTAATATCCATTGGATAATTTTTTTTTAAATTAAAGGTAATTAAATTCCCTACACATCTGGTCCAATAACTAATAAAAATTTCCATTACAAAAAATGTTATCTGAGATTTTCCTTCAGTAACTGTTAGTTACTGAACAAAACAACAAAAATCCGTTATGGGGGTGCCACGCAACCTCTCCCAAAAAAACCACCCCTTCGGTTAAAAAAGCCTTATTTTACTGATACCTCGTTAACCGTTGAAGATATAAAAAAATTGCTCATCATAAAAAAGACAGCTTGACTAATTTCCTAAAAAAAAAAAAGTCCTATTGTAATTTTGTTGTATATGCCATGGTTTTTGAGAAAATCGATATTGGAAAAATTCCAAAATTAATTTTTAATGCGTGCGAATTTTCGTTTATTTGAAATTTTTTGCGCGTGGCCTATAGAAAAAATTGAATTGCTCGAAAACCATACAAGCTAGGAAGAAAAATCAAAATGGGTTTTAAAGGGAATATAAAATATTCTCGTGTTGCCATTTTTGATGGCTATTGATATTTATTAGTATACTAGCTGACCCAGCAAACGTTTTGCCACATAAATTATAAATTTTTGTCCAAAAAATAAAAAGAAAATTTCTGGATAGGGGTATAAAAAATAGTCTACGACCTATTCTCAGACCTACCAAATATACACAAAAAATTTCATAAAAATCTGTCAAGCCATTTCGAAGGAGTTCGATAACAAACACTGTGACACGAGATTATTATATATTAGAAGATAAAAATAACAATATAATATAGTTCTCTTAATTTTTTGCGTCTAATTATTCACAGGCCCATAAAAAATAACCACTTTAATATAAGTTATAAATAAATCTTTTAGTTCAAAGTAGTACTTCAAAAGTTAGGAATAAAAAAATATTCACATTTACAAATTTACCAGCATGTTGAAGTTAGCCAAATTTTGGCCAATTTTTTATTGCTTCCTAAAAATAAAAAAAGACCCAAACATATTGAAAATTTAGCTCAAAAATTTTTTTTTGAGTTTATATATCATATATAATCCTGATACAAAGAATACAAGGTATGACATTGCGCATGTGGGCGGAGCCAAATCGACAGTTGCTTCGTCACGTGGTGATAATTTTCTACCTGCTTCCTTCGTAAAAGTGAGTTTGCCGACGTCTGTGGAAGTTGTTTTTTCGATTATTGTACTTATTTTAGTGTTCTTGCAATAACCTTTAGTTATAAAAATTCATTGTGCATTGGCATCATGTAAAAGTGACAATATGTTTAAAACGTATTTATGCGGAGATAAAGCTCATTTATAAAGAACGATGGTTACTAAAAACACTAAGAATCCCTATTTATTCAAAATTCCAATGAGTTCAGGCAAATCCATGATACAAATTCTTTTTATCATGAGGAAAATCCTATGTAATTTAAAATCCCGCCATCACCGCGTGACGTCTTGCGCCAACCGGACCGATTTTGGCGAACTGAATATCATACCTCCTATTCCTTGTATTAGTAATCTAGGCAGGATGACAAAAATTCCGTAGTCCTTGAAAGTGATTTTTTAGGGGGGATAACAAACTGAGTGGATCCCAAGAACCTTTACGTAATTTTAGGATATTGCACCTGAATATACAAAGTATCCGAAATAAAATAAATGAGTTTGAAATATTTTTAAATGAGCATAACTATAACTTTCTATTAATAAATGAACACTGGTGTACGAATAATGAACTGAACTATGTAAGTATTAATCATTACAATCTAATCTCCAAATTTTGCAGATCAAATGCAGCCCACGGTGGAGTGGCTGTGTACGCATTTGAGAATTACACAAATTGTATAATTTTAGAGCAGGTAAACAAACTATCAGTTGAATTGCACTGCGAACTAGCCGCTATCGAATTTGGTAATAACAAACTAATGACGATATACAGACCTCCAAATGGTGACTACAATCTATTCCTAGAAACACTAACTCTTGCTCTTGAAGCTTTCTCCAAGAGTGACAAAACAATGATTGTATCAGGTGATTTTAATGTTTATATTCATGAAGAAAATCAACAGCGTACGATGCAGCTCGTAAATACATTTAAATCTTTCGGGTTTTCTCTAAGCTATACCGGATACACCAGAAATAGCCACTGTCTCGATACGATCTTCACCAATATAAATTCTAATAATCTGAGCACTCGAGCAATAGATACCAAACTCTCGGATCATTTAGGCATACATTTAGAGACAAACATTGAATTTAAAATTCCCCCAAAGAAAGTAACCTATAAACCAATTCATGATCAAGGTCTCTCAGAACTTAATAATTTCTTAAGTAATGTTAACTGGGAATTAATTCTGGATCCCAACATAGACATAAACAATCGCATTATTAAATTTATTGAAATCATTACTGATTCAATAGACATAATCTTTCCAGTAAAATCTATTATAGTTAATGGCTCCAAGCAATCTAAATTATCCTGGTTTAATGACAATCTCCGTGAACAATTAAATCTTTTATATGAATTTAATAAAAAAAATCCCACAGAAAATAATAAGGCCTTATTAAATAATTTCCGTTCTAGTTACCGCCGTGAAATAAACATTGCTAAAAAGGAATGTAATGATAACTTTGTAAATAGGCATAACAACCCCCAACAAGCATTATGGAAAATTGTGAATAGCTATAAAAAAAACTGCGAGTAACGTATCTGCTAACATCTCAAGTGAACAATTTAATAATTATTTTGTAAATGTTACTGACAAAATTATCGAAGAACTGCCACCATGTAATACAGAATATACAGACTACCTAGAAGAATGTATTTCACTCAGGTATCAGGCCAAAAAGTAGCTGACACTATTACAAACCTTAAAAATGAAAAAAGTAAGGACGTTTACGATATCTCCACTAGTATCTTAAAAGGTATAAAAAATTCCATCATAGATCCTCTCACCACTCTAATTAACATTTGCATATCTAATAACGTATTCCCAGAATCCTTAAAAATTTCCAAAGTAGTACCGGTTTATAAAAAATGTAACATCGATGATCCTTCAAACTACAGACCAATATCTGTCATACCGTGTCTTGCTAAAATATACGAAATCATCCTAAAAAACCAGTTAACCAGATCCTAGAATATAATAAACTTCTCAGTTCCAATCAATATGGCTTCCAAAATAAACTATCCACTACACTTGCCATTGATAAATTAACTTTGATAATCAATGATGGATTTGAAAATGGGAATTACATTTGTTCTCAATTTTTAGATCTTACTAAGGCTTTTGATTGCGTGTCCCATGAAATACTGATACACAAACTAAATTATGATGGCTTTAGTGAACAGAGCAAAGCCCTCCTAACTTCTTACCAGAGTGATAGACAACAATTCGTAGTCTACAATGGGATAAAATCTAATCTTCTTAACATAAAGCACGGTGTCCCTCAAGGTTCCGTCCTCGGCCCCGTTCTCTTATTTACATTAATGATTTTCCCAATTCAGTTACCGATAATGTACTAACCATATTGTTTGCCGATGACACCAACTTAACCATCTCAAAGAAAAATACTGAAGACATCCAGAATGAAATACCTCACATCAATTCAAAATCTCAAAACTGGTTTGTCTCAAACAAATTATGCCTAAATGCATCAAAAACAGAGACCATGATATTCAGCATGCGGAACTTACAAGATATAAACAACCCAGAGTTCGTTAAATTCCTTGGGGTTAAATTAGATCCGAAACTAACTTGAGACAGTCACACCAATCAAGTCTGTAATAAAATAGCTACATACACTTACCTGCTTCGTAATCTGGTCGGAAAAGTATCACAAAATACTTTAACAACTGCGTACCACAGCCTCATCCACTCTAGTATATCTTATGCTATACTAGTCTGGGGACATGCCACGAGTTCAATAAACGTATTTTCAGCACAAAGAAAGGTAATACGCATAATTTCCGGATTAAGATATAGGGATGATTGTAAAGAACAGTTCAAAAAATTAAAAATTATGACAGTTCCGTGCACTTACATATTCCAGTGTCTTTTATATGTAAAAAATAATGAAGGTGTATTTAACACAAGAAGTCAAATTCATTCTTATAACACAAGAAATAGAGATAATCTTGATACCAACTTCCTAAGATTAACTAAAACTAGAGACGGCACTGGTTACTTAGGAATTCAGTTTTTCAATGCCCTGCCGCCTGAAGTAAGATCACTGAATGTTAACCATTTTAAATGGAAAATAAAAAATTACTTGCTCGATAATGCTTTCTATAGCACAAAAGAATTTTTAGACATTAACCACCACATTATTAATTAAGTCTTGCCTCGTATATTCGGGTGCACTGTTCAAAAAATTACTTCGTGCAGTGTTTTATAACTCTATATTGTACACATATTTATTTATTTTAATATCTCATTAATTAAGTTTGTTCGTAATATATTCATTTGTCCTCGTTTTTAAATTTCATTCTTATATTTACATATATTGTCTAATTTTATATTATTCAGTCATATTATTTTATTGTATATCACATTAACTTTTTTGACGTGTGTAAACACTATGTGTATCTGACACCAATAAAACTAACTAGCTATCTATCAGTATATAAAATCGAGGGGTGTAGAGTACATGGAATATGCGAGACTTTTTGACTTCAGGACTTCGTTTGGAGTAGTTAGCAGGTAAACAAACTAAAAGTCCCCGCCCCTGGGAGGTGAGCTCACGGTGGGAGGAGGGGGGGGAGGTCTCATTTTTTGGTTTTTCGATTATATCTCGGAAATGGTGGACTCTAGAAAAAATATGTTCTAAATAAAAATGAAAGCTAATTAAATTTCCTATAAAATTGTTTCCATATATATTTGTTGAATTTCCAACCGTTTTCGAGATTTACGATATTGAAAATCGATACTTTTCGAAAAAATCATTTTTACCTAACTCTTTTTGTCAAACATTTGCTTCTAGCGCCTCCCACGATCCTTTCTCAGGAAAATTGTCACAAACGAAGTTGTAGAGCATTAAATTTCCTTCTATTTGATATACACTTAAAAATATTTTTTTCGAAAATTATCGATTTTCAATAACATATATCTCGAAAACCGTTGGAAATTTGACAAATATGTATGGAAACAATTTTATAGGAAATTTAATTATCTTTCATTTTTATTTAGAACATATTTTTCTAGAGTCCACCATTTCCGAGATATAATCGAAAAATCTAAAAATGGTACCTTCCCCCTCCCTCCCACCGTTAGCTCACCTCCCAGGGGCGGGGACTTTTAGTATGTTTACCTACTAAACACTCCTAACAAAGTTCTGAAGTCGAAGTCTCGCATATTCCATGCATTCTACAATATATTCATTAACTAGACTAATAACTATCTTTCTAATCATTTAATAGTTAAAAAATTGCATGAAAAAAAAATATATCATCAAAGAATTGAATATACAGCCTTTTTTGGATTTTTTTTAAAATTAATCTAGCGTCCTTGAATTTTAATATTTTTGAATGTACCCGGTCTAAAAATAAAGGTAAGACTTCATATTAATTGATCATACCATTTAAAATTATACTATATTTCTCAGGAAAAAAATGCATCCATTTAGAATGGATGGAAAAGGCGCACACATCCCTGTGCATAGTATAGTATACTACAACCTACAGCAAACAAATTCAAATACAACAGTTGCAAAGAAATATTCTGCTATGTGCATCGTTTTACAGCCACGTGTTTTTTCGAAATATTATTCTAATAAATTTTATTAAATTAAATTAACTATTAAACAAATAAAATTCGTGAAATTTCAAGTGAAAAATAACTGGATTTACAATAATTTTGTTTAATCATACAAATTTAAATACGTATTTCTGTCTGTCGGTCGGTCTGTAACTTTTTTTTGCGCACGTTTTTCTTAGCAACAGTTTGAGATATTGATTTGAAATTTGGTACACATATGTACATGACGAGATATGGAACTAGATTATATTTTGCACTAATTCCGGTGAAGGGTTGGCCGTTAAATGGGAGTAAATATGAGAAAATAAATAAAGCAAGCTGGTAAGAGTATAGTAACTTGGGATTTGGTGTATATAACATAAACACACCACAGATAGTAGAAGCCAAGACCTTATTTTTTTTTTTAAATATTTTTCAACCCCTCTACCACCTCGACTCCGTTATTAAAGGGGATGGTAAAATAGAATTGAGATATTCGTTTGAAATTTGGTATAAGTATGTATTGTAATGACAAAAAAAAAAGTTATTAAATTAATGTATTTCATATCTGATTCTATTTTTTATAATAAGTTTAACAATGGGCTTGTTACCGATATTTCTTTTTCGTTATTTTTTTTATGGTATTCAATAAAATTCGATCATCTAGATAAGCTCTTAAAATTTCAGCTTCATAAGTATATCCAATCCTTAGATATTCAAAATTAAAAATTGGGTGGTAAAAAGCGCTTCGCCGACTCGTGACGTCATTCTGCATAAACACTACAGCATAGCTGCTTTGACACGTTCGGATTTGAAAACTGTGCAAACTGCTGACAGTTATCATAGATTAAAGACTTCTGACAAGTTATCTGACGGTAATTTTCAGAACCCGAATTTACCTTTTGCTACAGTAGTCAATTCGATAGTCCATTATACTCCGACTGAAATGGGGGTTTGTTTTCAATTTAAACGATTATTACTATCATTTGGACTATTTATTACACAGGCCCACAAAAAAAAAAAGTTGTCTGCGCCGGGGTACTGACCATACCTATCCCTTGTATTTTGACCCGATGAACACGAATCTGACCTTAGTTTAACAGACTTTTTTTTGCTGTTAAAAAAAAAACCGGACGTGTTGGGGAAAAACTAAGGTCAGATTCGTATTCAGCGGCTCAAAATACAAGGGATAGGTGTAGTCAGTACCCCCGCGCAGACCACTTTTTTTGGTTGCCACTGTGCCACATTCGGTGTGGCACAATCTCACACAAAAAAAGTCATCTGCGCGGGGGTACTGACCACACCTATCCCTTGTATTTTGAGCCGCTGAACACAAATCTGATCTTAGTTTTTCCCCAGCACGTCAGGTTTTTCTTTTAACAGCAAATAAATATATAAATATTGGACTTTTTTGCTATAAAAAAAACCTGACGTATAGGGGAAAAATTAAGGTCAGATTCGTGTTCAGCGGGTCAAAATACAAGGGATAGGTATGGTCAATACCGTGGCGCAAACTTTTTTTTTTGTGGGCCTGTGTTATTACTGCTCGCAATGTTTTCAGTGGATAGTTGTTTTATCAAAGCAGATTCTGGAAATTTACCAGAAGTAGATATTTTTATGGTGTTTAACTATTTTAATAAAAACCGCTGCCCAAGGAATCACTACTTCCACATCCAGATTCTCTATCCAAGTCACTCACAACGAAAAAACTTTGTATGTGAAAATAATTGTTTATGGAACTTTAATAATATAATATTTGAAATCCTCTACCCCAAAAACCCATAAAACGATACCCCACATCGGTAGTGAGGTGGGGGTGGTAGTGGGGGGTGGATAAAGTAAAAAAATATTTTGAGGTTTCTGGTTCCTGTACATACACTAAATCACATTTTTTTTTTCATCCCCTTTAATAAGGAGTTGGGGGTGGTAATGGGGGTGGCTAATGCCAAAAATTTTTTTGAGACCTTAGCTTCTCTTGTATATACTATATACCAATTTCATGGACTCTTACCTGCTTAATTTACCCATTTACCCCAAATTTACCCCAATTTACCCCCCAACCCTTCGACGGAACAAGATGAAAATATAATCTAGTTCTAGAACTCGTTAAAGTACATATGTGTACCAAATTTCAAGTCAATATCTTAAACGGTTCCAGAGCAAACGTGCGCACAAAAAAAAGTTACAGACAGACAGACAGACCGACAGACAGACAGAAATTTTTTTTTCGCTCAAACTTAAAATCTCGACGTTTCATGACATTTTAAGCCTATTTGGACAATAAAAATTTTTAAAAATTTTTTTGTCGTTACTATACTTCCACTGGACGTGGAAGTAAAATAAAGACTATAAGTGCAGAAATGCGAGGAATAAAATTTCTTAGGTAAGTAAAAAAAATATTACTTTTAGAGGAATCGTAAATAGATTTTACCTGTCTAAATTTAACCTAATCCGATCAGGTATACTAATCCCAATAATAATTTTAATATGTAAAAATGTGTTCATCTCAAAGTCAAAAACTAAAGAATCTTTTTTTATATTTAAAACAAGTAGATAAAAAAGATAATTTAACAATCAAACGCCATTTCCATAGAGAAACAGTAATATGCACCACACGCTTATTAAATCTCGACTGTCACCTTATCAGCATTTGCAAAGCTACGTCACGCGAAGCTGGGTCCCGTTTTCGCACGGTCCAACTTTGGTAATTAATTTAAGAGAGTAAACGTCCGAATAGAAACCTAAACATTTGCAAATTGCCTTAAAAAGTGTTCTACTTTCGATTTCTAATAAATATATATTCAAAAAATATCGGGAAAAAATCAATTTTTACTAACACGACCTTAAAACCCTAGAAATCTAGTTATTTTTATAATTTTCTATGGTGATTGAAGGTTATAAAAATATTTTTCATTTGCTTACTTATTTTCTTAGATATGTTGACAATTGGCGAAGATATTAACGATTATATAACGCATTTTCTAAAAATTCAATTTTTCTTATATTTTCAGTATCAATTTTCTCGAAAACTATGACGTATACAAAAAAATTACAGAAGAACTTTTTTTTAGGAAATTAGCCAAGCTTTCTTTTTATAAAGAGCAATTTTTTTATGTCTTCAACGGTTAACGAGTTATCAGTAAAATAGGCTTTTTTCACCGAATGGGTGGTTTATTGCGGGGGTTGCGCGGCACCCCCAGAACGGATTTTTGTGGTTACAGTTACTGAAGGAAAATCTCAGATAACATTTTTTTTCGAGCTTCTGGTGTATTTTTTACTTTACCGACTGGACTAATGTATTAAGGCAAATTTTTAAATGACTCGGTCAACTTTTATTAATGACATAATAAACTGTCAAAAAAACTGTAAAAAAAAAATTTTAAATTTAAATTATGAACCAATATCGCTATATTCATATGAAAATTAAATTTTTTTGTCTACATATAGTACATAAACTACATAGTAGTAAAATCAAACTGCCAAATACATAATTTGACAAGATTTTTTTTTACAGTTTTTTACCAGTTTATTATGTCATTAATAAAAGTTAACAAAGTCATTTAAAAATTTTCATCAATAGATGTGTAGGGAATTTAATTACCTTTAATTTAAAAAAAAAAATTATCCCGATCCAATGGATGTTAAGGTCTTTAGAGATTTTTGAATTGTGAACTCAGGGATTTCCCCACAGTGCATCGGCCTGTAAAGATGAATGATTTTTAAATTACTCCTTGGTCCTGTATAACGTATCTTCATTTGTGGAAATGGACCGGCATGGCTCGTAATGGAAAAAAAAGTACAGTAAAGCAATAAAACGAAATGCTGTGGTATACAAATTGGTGTAGCTATGTTGACGAGAGGACCAATGCTATAATTTTTTGGAAACAGGTCTCGGACTTTTAAGGTAATTAAGCCTCGAACATTTTCTGAGCAAAATTTTACAAGAAAAAAGCTATCCGAAGTTCATCCGATAAAGTTTAGAGCTCTTAGGATATACTATATACTACTATATACTATATATATACTTGGGATATATTTTGACTTGTATATAACGTGATCTACCAAGAAATGCGGAAAATAAAATAGTGTGCTAGTCTTCAATGTGGGAAAGCCCCTACAAAATTTTAGAGGATTCTGAGGTAATTTAGTATATTAAATTATTAGTCAATTTGCGAAGGTACACTACTGATGTTGAGTAAGTCCTGACCTAATTCTGAAGAGGTCGACGAACTTACTGGCGAAATAACGTATTCGAGTTGTTTACATTTCCTTAATTGGCATAAAAAGTGAGCCGGCCGGCAAGATAAAAAAAAAGGTCTACACACGATCTAGCGGCAGGTAGTCAACATTGTTGGTACGCTTTGAAGATAATTGGAATTCCAGCGGACTAATTCACTTTTACGAATGAGTTCAAAGCATGCTGACAAGGCTGGCTCCGTGCCACTGGATCATGTGTAGACCCCTAGACAGCCGCGTTTTTTGCTTCCGGTCGAACAATAGTTACACGGCCGTGTCATTGACCGGTTTAACTAAATATCTCGTATATCTGCTTTTCATTTCAGCATAAGATCAACGTCTTCGATTTATTTCGGTATTTTTGTAGTGTGATTTGATTAAAACCAAAAGTCACTTTCTATCTTATTATCCAGCTTTGCTGTCAGTAGTGTCAATCCCAAGTCTGATAAAGTGATATGGTTGTACCGCGTTACGTTAGATTAGTTGAAGTCATTGGCGGCGCATTCCTACAAAAAAAATAAGGTAATTTTTTTGGTCATTTTTTAAAAAAATTTTCATTTTTTTACTCCTTTCGGTGGGGACAACCTACTGTTAAATTTTCCGCATGTCCTGGTAGATCACGTATATACTTTTGTACCTTTAACATCAATAAATTATGTCTAAGTGTATAACCCATGATTAATGTGTCTATCCAAATGTTTTCTAATTTCTTAAGGACATTAAGTATTCATTATTTCTGAGGCACAGTTGTTTTTTAGGTATGTAGTTTTAACAATAAACTGCTATTGGTTTGAATTTTTTTGTCATAACTGATGTCTTTTTTGCTTTTCTTATATCGGTCTTGAAGAGGTAAGTACACTGAGCCACTCTACTTTTATAAGTTTGAAGTTCATTTTATCTTCGTATCGGTCTGATGTTTGCATAAATCAGTTCAAAAAAAACAAATGCCATAATAAAATTATTTCGATTCCTTTGTGAACATTCTTATGGCTTCTCACTCCTGATATGGACTTGTAATCCAGTCAACGAAGTTCAAGAAAGGCCAATTAGGGGAAATAATTCGTGTAGTGGCCAATTTTTGTACAGTTGTCGGGGGGAGTATCCTGAACAACATACTAAAAGTCCTGACCGGTGGGCACGGCTGGCTCCAGGTATTTTGCCGCCCCGGGCACAGTTTCATTTTGCCGCCTCGTATAACTAGGGTAAGACGGGGTAAAAATGAGACAAAATGACATCTTTCAATTTTTAGGTTGCTTAAAATCGAGTCATATTTAATGAAAGATTGGTATCATATGTAAAAATTACAGGAAAAATTATATTTCTATGTATTTTTTTACTAAAAAGTACCGTTAATTGATAAACAAAAATAAACAGTGTCTCATTTTTACCCTCCAAGTGGGGTAAAAAAGAGACAATGGAGGGCAAATGAAAGACACGTGATTTATTCCCATTCTTATTGACGTCGTACAAATGGAAGTGCAAAAATAAGACAGATGAGGGTTTTTTCTTTTATGTGTAATTTATTCAGATTTTGACTAAACAATAAGGGGCTTGCAGAAGGGCTAGCTTCTCCTAAATTAGGAAGCTGAAATGTGCCTGCTTCAGTCTACCCATTTGGTCTCTTTATTCTCTTTTTTACCCCGCTTTTAATTTTTTCGTTAAAATCACATTTTTCATGATTTAAAACTAGCAGATTAATAAATTTGATCACAAAATGTCAAGTATGACACTTCTAGTTGACGTCTGCCAGATACGGACAATGCAAATAGTGAAACTATAAAATCCCCAAAAAAGTACTAAGGTGCGTTCAAAAATTTTTTAAAAGTGAATTAAAGAGTTTACTGAATAATATTTTTTCCCGCATTAACAGTAGGCATAGGACCTGATTAGATAACATAAAACAGTTCTGAATGTACAAAGCAAACTTGAATAAAAGATTAAATTTAATTTTAATTCAATCTGGGTTGGATATCACCTTGTCTTTTATTTACCCCGCTACCTATCTGTCTCATTTTTACCCCCATCTTTTCAGTCCGTTATTTTTTATAACATTTTAAGAGTCACCTACTGAATATTCTTAATGGCTTGTTTTTTTAGTTATAAGTTTTACAGCAATTTTTGGATTTTCAGCAATATGATTACTATATTTAAAAGGGTAAAATAAAATAATTGAAAAAATTAACAGTATTAAAACTTTAAAAAATACCACACCACAGAAATTAGACAAGAAATAAAATCACATATAAGAAAAGTATGTATGTAACCCACTTTATATAAAAAAAAAACTAACAATAACAAATTCTATGATCAATACTTTGAGATACAGAGGGTGGAAAAATCGCGAATTTTTAAAAATCATGTTTTAATGGTATAAAATGAAAGTTTGATGTTAAATGAAAGCCGATTAGGGGAAATAATTCGTGTAGTAGCCAATTTTTATACAGTTGTCGGGGGGGGTTTGTCCTGAACAACATACTAAAAGTCTTGACCAGTGGGGGGTGTGCGGGGGTAGTTCAAAGGTCCCCTTTTCACGTCTTTCTTTCCTTACTGCTTCACAGCATAAAATGGAATGGGAAGATGTTTTTAGCGATCTACCAAGCGACTGCAGTTGAGCGAGACTTAAATAAACACAGATATGCTGCGTTCCTAAAATCATCCACCAAGCAAAACCTAATCTAGCCACTAGTGATGCAACGATTCTTACTTTTACGATTACGATTATCATTAGTGATAATCGCCGATTACGATTACGATTATCTTAAAACTTAGTTAAATTTTATAGTATAGCAATAAAAGGCAGTTGTTTTTATTAAAACCATTTTATTATTAATTAATAAAGGCCACCACTTGTTATATAAGTTCAATTTACTATGAATGTCTTCAAATTAAGGGATTAAGGTAAATGATGTAAATAAATATGTCACAAATAAAGATATTGATGAATAAGATAAAATATAATTAAATACTTATTACAAAAAAAGAAACTCAAAGTAGAAACGTTTTATTAAACACTTACAAAATCGATGTTCTTGAAATTAAAAAAGTAATCCCACATTAGCGGCAAATTTTTATTTAAATACATATAATAATTCTAGGTTTGTTGGGCCTATTTCTCCTAGTTGTTTGTATCAGATCAGCAGCGGAAAACAATTATCTGATGGAACACTAGAAGCCTTCAACAAAAAATATTTATGTGCCATGTAATTTAAGTGGCTATATTTTTTTCTCCAGTATAGAATGACATCTTCCATATGGTGCAGCGTAGAAATTAATAACCACAAATCGTAAATAATCATTTGCAATAATCGGCGATTATGGTTAATCTTAATCGTTGCATCACTACTAGTCACACTGCCAGGTGCAGGTATATTAACAGTTTTTTACAAAATTCCTTGTTACTTACAGCGGTTTGCTTACTTACTTACAGATACAGCAATGGCTCAACAACCGAACCAGTGGGGATGGAACCGAGGGGAAAAAGGATCGCTAACCCCGATTACCACCAAATAACCAGTAGCTCCTGAAGCGATCTTGAACTCCATCTTTTGCCGATGTTCTACTGGGTGTGGAGGACGCTGTACGAATTAGATGACAATTTGGATGACGACGACGATAATTTTGCTGACTTTTAAATGTTTAGATTTAAGATAATGTTCGTTTATTATTAATAATAGTTTTTCTGTTAGTTTTAAATTCGTTTAGTATTAAAACTCGATTTTTTTTTAATTCGCGATTTTTCCTCCCTCTGTATCTAGTAAAATTTTGTATAAGAATACTTTTTCGCAAGAGGTCGTTGTTTTCGAGTTATTCAGATATATATTTCTTGCTCAATCGATAATATAGCTGAAACAATTAATAGAGTAAACATCGATCTATATAATATTTATAACTGGTGTACAGAAAATGGGTTGCGTATCAACCCCGAAAAAACAGTTGCAATGTGTATAGGTACTCGCCAAATTCATTCAAAAATAAACATAAATGATCATAATATAATGCTAAATGATGTAGTTATAAATTGGTCAGATTGCACAAAAAGTTTAGGGATGACATTTGACAATTATTTAAGCTTCGAAAGACATTTAAATAAAATTGTATCCATATCATTTATGAAATTAAAAATGCTCTACAAGCTGAAGAAATCATTATCACCAAACACAAAACTCAAAATGATACAAAGCCTAATTTATCCCAATTTGGATTATTGCTCTAGTGTATACTATGATTTTCTGACACAACAAAAGAAAAATAGACTGCAAAAAATACAAAATGCGTGCATGAGATTTGTATTTGATATACCTTATGCCCATCATGTCACTCCCTTTATAAACAACTGCAAGGAACTAAAAATTAATAATAGGTTTATATTTATATTGCATTTTCTTGTACAAATTAGTTAAAAATACTATACCAAATTATCTATTTAGCAAATTACAACTAATATCCGTTGCTCATAACGTAAATATACGGACGAACAATTATACTATACCACAATATGCTCTAAATAAATTTCAAGGATGTTTTTCTTATAAAGCACCTACCCTATTAAATACTGTACTAAATTTACTAAACCTATCAGAAAATAGTTTCAAAACTAAATTAAAAGAATATTTATTACAAAATCAATCATAGATACAGATAATACTACACATTATATTCCTATATAATTCAAGTAATACAAATAGATGTAAGTTTATGCAAACAGCTAAATAACTGTACTCACAGTAGTTCTTAGTATATGATAGGCGGTGTGGAAGATCGCAAGATGTGCGAACACCGACCAATTGTGTAATTGTTTAATTGTTTAACATAACTACTAATGTAAACTCTGTAAACTCTTCCAAATTGCACAATAAACCGTATTCTATTCTATTCTATTCTAAAAAAGACCTGAAAAGGGGACCACCGGTCAGGACTTTTAGTATGTTGTTCAGGACAGTCCCGCCGACAACTATACAAACATTGGCCACTACACGAATTAATTCCCCTATTCTATTTCGTTGAATGAACTATTAAAAACCAGTTTTAAGTTAGCTTTCTAGGCGTTTTCTAGAAATGCAGGAAGCTCATAAAAAAGTTCATCTGGCTTTAAAATAGGTTTTAAGAAAGGATTTACAACAGCCCGGTCAAGGTTTTCAAAGATCTTAACAACCGTCATAATGGTGAGCCTTTTTATTCCAGATGCTGCTTTAGGATGGCGTTAAGCAAAATATATTTTTCGATGCATTTTATAAATAGTTTTAAAGCACCCATATAGATATTTAAAAAACTAAAAATTGTTCCTTGGGTTATTTAGATATAATTAAGTAAATATAAAGATACCAAAACAGTAACATGTTATTCCATACCTTTTAGGCAATGACAATGTGAATCCTTTGCCTAATTCTTAGACAATGTGTCATTTGTGATTGACGTTTGTTGCATTATCACTTCGAGGGAGCGACTCTGACCTTCCCTGGATGGTATCCTCAAATCTGAAGGGATCATACTCTGCGAACTCTGGAGAAATACAATAAGATAAATTAAAATTTCGTATAACTTCCTAGTGCAATTGATTTTTTGTATACAACTGAGCGTTGTTACCTACGAAAAACGATTCCCATAGTAACTTCAGTTCAAAAACAGATAGCTTCACATTAAATGAAATTAAATAATTTGTAGACACAAAATTTCAGCGGAAAACAAAATACATAATGTCGGTTAAGAGAGTTAACCTGCTAACTCCATAAAAGCAAATTTTACAGGAGGCTAGAAAAACATAGTTTTACCAAGAAATTATTTTGGACAAAAATTTAAATTACACTCTTTTTATCTAGATATTTTACGTATTTTTTAATGAAATATGTAAATAAAAATCTACAATATCCATAAGTTTATTTTTTACGGAGATAGTAATGTTTCGGTGATACAAACCAAGTTCGGGAGATAGCAGGTATACATATCACATAAATATGGCTATATGTCTCCAATTCGGACTAAGCGGCTTTGCACAGAGGTGTAACAAGACCGCTATTTCTAAATACCATTAATACTCTTATTTGAGCATAAAGTGGAGTTAGCAGGTTAACATTTTTAACCGACGAATTGTACTATATGCAACAAAGTGTATACAAATAAAAGCAAAATTATTTTATTGGCATGGCACTACAGTAGTAGACAAGGGACCAACTAAACTGTAAAACAAACATTTCACATGTAAAGCGCAAAAAATAAGATAGCAACTTCCAAAAAATAGGCCAAAAGTTTTTTTATGTGGAATCAGTGCACTGTTAGACAAATAAGACAGAGGGGCACACAATATTATAAACATACCAAACATAATAAAATATGGATTCGTTTGTATGGCATATAATAAAATTTTAACAGAGAGAAATAGGAGTAGTGATTTTTTGAGGTCGCTGATTACAAATTTCATATCAGAATTGAGATTTTATTGATGATGGGGTATTTTCCTATTTTTTTTTTTTTTTTATTGAATAATATCATAGAATATGTACAAACAAGCCTTCCAATACAGATTTCTGCGAAAATAATTATCAATTTTTTGAGAAAACAGAAGTTATAATAAGTGGAGCAACAGGCGTTTTAAATTGGTGACGTCATTAAACTTGCCGATGACGTAGTTGAACTGTATGGATTTGTTGATAAAATGGTTTTATGCAAAACAGTGTTGTGTTGCCAAGTTGAAATTCCTCCTCTAGTTCTAGTGAGGATGTTTGAAGAAAACAGGAGTATAAAGCTCATTTATTAAATCAATTTTAATATATTTATCCACGAAATTTAATTTTCTTATGTAAAAAATAATAATAGGCGTGAATTATTAATATTTTAAATAATTTTTAATGCCCATTAGATTTTTGAAAACATATTTAGCAAAACATGACAACAATGTCAACGGCCAGTCAAATGACAGATGTGTTCTAACGGATCGTGTTGATTTAAAACATTTCAATTTATTTTATCGAGGTATTTGCTGGTATTTAAAAATAATAGATAATGTCGTCGAAAAGATGTTTTATAAAAAGTTAAGTGCGTCAGGAAAAATTTTTGTAACTGTTCCAAGAAATATGGATATTCGAAAAACTTGGTGGCAAGCTTCAAATAATTCTGATCCCATCCCTTCAGGTTCGTTTATATTTTGTTGTGAAGATCATTTTGAAGTAAGTTTAAACCAGTTTACAGATCCAAAATACACTTACTAATAATAAGTGTACTTACATACTTAAATAGAAGTGTTTACCTTTGCGTTTTCACATTTTTCACGTTTGTTGACAAAAAATACAAATTTTGTTTATAGAAAGAATCTATCATGTCATAATCAACTTTGCGCAGATTGGATGAATCTCCTTTTACAAAATTCAACTCCATCTTAATAGTTTATTGATAAAATATAAAAAAACGAAATCAAATGCTACATAAACAAACAAGTAAATCTAACCTATGTTTATTTCACTTATATTATGACAAGAATTGACAACTGACAGCAAGCAAGCAAAGTTGAAAGTTGGAAGAGAGCCGTTTTTATACAATGTTGCGACATAATACTCGCCGCGAATTTTGTTTACCTTTTCAAGATAACTTCTAAATAATAACAAATATAAATAACTTTAAATTCCTTCTAAATACATGTATATAATATTTATTGATTTTCAAAATATTGAGCGAAATAGAAATGGTATAGGCAAAATAATGTAAAGAAAATACACAATTTGGCATTCAACTAAGATAGTTACAGTCTAAGTGAAAGTTGTCTGTTATTGGTTAAATTATTTCCCGCCAAATAAAATCGTTTGAAATCTGCATCTAGATGGGCGTATTCTTATTTCTTATTTTTATTTAAGAAATTATTGTTTTGGTTTAAATTGATTATGCAGTAATTCCTAAAATAATAACATTACTCGATATATATCACCAAAACTGAATTAAAAAAAAAAAAATGGAAACTACCCCATTCCTTAAAAATATTTAGAAATATAAGTCGTTGTTGATGAAGATTTTTACAAAAAAATCAAATCTAGAAGATTTTTAGGGTTACAGATTACACATTTGAAATAAATTCGCATGGAATAATGCCATAGTTTCTGAGATATTTAACTTTTAAAGGGGTATATTGTTTTAAAAAAATTTGATGCTAATTTTAAACCTTGATATCTCCAAAAAAACAAAAAGTTATGGAGATTTTAAAAACAGCAAATTATTCCTCGGTTTATGAACTAATATAATAATAATAATAATGATCTTTATTGACTAATAATCAAAGGGCAATTGACCGAGGTCCTTCAGCCCGTTACATAAAGCATACATATTTATTTTTACAATATAAAATGTATTGTTGTGTATATAATTATACATACGTAAAAAAAAACATTACATAAATAGAAAAAAAAAAAAAAAATCAGTTAACTGTAAAAGTGTTTCAGTATGTTTGGATTTTTTCCCAGATGGTGTATTCTGGATGTTTATATCTATTCCTTGCTCTAGGGTCTCTTCTAATACAAAAAGGTGCAATCAACTCCTTGTTCTCTGGTCGTTGGCAAAACTTTTGCGAAAGATATGCTATTTTATCTTCAATAGGTTGTATACGTGAGGTTTGATATAATAAGGTATTTGGAGGGTGATGAATTGGGTTATTAGGGTGGCAGATTTTGGTGATTGAACGTATGGAACTAGTTTCAGCTACTTTTAAATTTCGTAAGGCAGGATTTTTGAGATTAAGGAATATTATATGTCCATACTTTATTATGGGTCGACAAATTAACTTGTAGATCTTACATTTTGTTTCTAGATTTATTCCATTGCTTTTCCATGATAGACATCTAAAATGCTTTGCTCTTGATATTATGCTCTTTTTGGTATTTTTGGTGTGATAAATGAAGTTGATTTTGTAGTCTATGTTTATTCCTAGATATTTAGCACAGGTTTCAGGCCTAATATGGTTATACATTCTTAACGTTGGAGAAGTTTGGGATGGTGTATGAAAAAATATAATTAGATGTGATTTTTCAGGGTTAGGTTTGAGTCTCCATTTACTGAACCACGTGATTGTTTTGTTTGCAAGGTCTTGGAGTTTCTCCATAGTACTAGTTAAAGTTTTTCCATGGGATACCAGTGCGGTGTCATCTGCATATTGTAATATATATTTTTCATGTGAGAAGTACTGAACATCATTGTTGTAGATATCAGAGCAATATATGTTATATAGAATTGGTGACAATGGAGACCCCTGTGGTAATCCTTGCTCTGGCGTAAATTCTTGAGAATATGCGGTTTGAATCTTAACTTTCAACTTGCGATTTTGCAACAGGTTATTGACAAGTAGCACTAGGTATTTAGGACATCCTTGTTGATGTAGTTTGAAAATTAGCCCTCTATGCCACACGCTGTCGAATGCCTTGCTAATATCCATGAAGAGTGCTGCTGTTTTATTGTTGGTGAGTTTGGAGGTTTCTACATTGTTCGTAAGTATGGCCAGTGGGTGTATTGTTGAACATTTGGATTTGAAGCCAAACTGATAGCTGGGTATAGTGTGACCTATACTTTCTTGAATTCTGCGTTTAATAATTTTTTTCTAGATTTTTCCCTAGGACAGGCAGTAACGTAATAGGTCTATAATTATTGGGATTAGCGTGATTTAAATTAGGTTTTGGGATGGTTACGATTGTGCCTACTTTCCACTCTTCAGGAAAGTAGCAATGTTGTATGCAATACTCGTATATTTTCTTTATATATAAATGAATTTGATAGTCTAGTTGTTTTACTATATTTTTTGTTATATAATCATGTCCCGGAGCAGTGTTCTTTCCTTCATTAACTATTTCGAAATATTCCGTTTCTTCTATTGTATGATCTGTTAGTCTTGGATTTTCGGCCATATATGTATCATACCAGTTATTGACGAAGTTATAATGATGATTATCGAAACTGGCGTCCTGTGATTCCCTATATGTCTTTTCAAACTGTTTAGCAAATAAGCCTACTTTCTCCTCATTGGTCTCATAAACTTGCGCCCATTTTCTTTTAAAGGTGTATAATTTTTACTTTTGTTTTTATATTTCGATAATTTTTTTATATCGTTCCAGTAAGTTTTACCTTTTTTGTGATTGATCTCTTCGCATGTGCTGATCCATTGATGTTGTCTATATTCCTGAATAAGTAGCTGAATGTTTTTATTATATTTATTCAATTGAGCTTTAATTTCTTGATTACCATCCTTTCTGTAGTCTCTATACATTTTTCGTTTTGTTTTGATTAGGCGAATTATGAATGGGTGTAGTTCTTGCGTGTAGTGGTTGACTTCTGTTTTAGGTGTGTTTTCTAATACTGCTTGAGATAACTTTACATTAAAATTGGAAATTTGTTCTTGATCTAGTGCTTTTCCTTCAATTTCATGAACATATTTGACTATGGTTTTGTTGATTTCATTGATATTCGTTTTGTTAAGGTTGTATCTGATTATTTTCCTGTAGCAGATTGGTTTCTGCATATCAATGGTAATTTTGAAACTTAGATGGTCAGAGCAAAGATCAGGTGTAACTTCAACATTTAACAGGTTATTTTTTAAAATGGTTGAGTAGAGAAGTATATCTGGTGTAGAATCGTTATTTAGTGGCATTAAAAAGGTGGGTGGGGTTTATGAACTTTTCCTTGCAGATTTTATTTTTTAGCTAGGAGCGATATTTTTCGATTTATTCGACGAAAACTGTGTTGTGGCGCCCGTTTTCATAAGCTGCAAAAAAGGCGATACACGAAATCTTTAAACATTAAGATCTTTTTTAATTATATGAATTGAAGGGCCATACTTTTCGAGCATAAAATTTGAGCCTATAGGAGCGTACGAAAAGTGACATTTTTGACTTTCGGCGAAACCTACTTATTATGACAGATTGAATTGAGTTATGACAAACACGATACTTTTGAATTTTAAATTGTCTTTTGTGGTTGCTCCACAATAACTGTTGAATAATGAAAATGAACTGTTGTGATTGATTCTAGTCCAATGAGTAATTAATTGTTATCCACGGCTGTGAGTAATGAGCCCCACTACTTGTCCAAAAACCTATCTATAATAAATGAATTATTCAATATGTGGTTTTGAGTGCTGACACGTTTAAATTCGCACGTAATGTCGGCACCACTATGACTCCCGCGGAAACGATTTTGTTTTTTATACAATGAAGCGCTCAAACCAATATAAATTGACCATATTTTAAAAGCTTAAATACTCAACAATGAAATGAGTTATAAATTTTCTTGGTTCATCGAGCGCATCTAACTGAAATATACATGAAAGTTCGGAAAAACGTCAAAAATTACAAAAGAACTGGAAACATACTTACTTTGAAATGCTATTATTACAGCTTACTGTTGTTTTTCAAATGTAAAATGCATAGAAACATAAAGATCATATGTTCAACTATAAATAAATAACTTTTAGTAATTTTAAGGAGAACTTTTTATTCTTATGAAATTAGTGGGTGAAAATATATAGCTATCTACCCATGTCCCTTGTGACTTGGCTTCATTGTCATCTGTCAGTGAGTGGTTGTTGCAGTCGTTTGCACTGCAAACAATACATGCAGGTGAGCAATAAAGACCACTATTTCTACAGTCACATACCGGATTGCATCCAGTTTTACAAGAGTAGAAAATTATTTTCAAAATTTTGTCCTGTGTTGTGGGCTGCGTCATGTTAATTGGCAATAAAAAATGATGTCATTTGCTCAAGAGATTTTGACGAATTATTTTTCCACTGTTGAACTTGCAAATACACATTTAAGATGTTGTTTGGCCACATCCTCTCTGTTGGTGATAGCGAATAACTAGTACACATTTATTTTCAGAGATTCCAAAGTGATGAATTTTCGGAAAATTCGGTGGAAATATCAAGAACATCCTTTTTTTGACAACGTATTCGTAATCAGTGACCCCTAAAACTCCTAGGCAAATTTTTTATTCAAAAACTAGACTTGATATATAAAAACCTCAAATTTCTGATTTTGAGGTTTAGAAGATTTCATGATGTCTCTGGTTCACTGACATGGCTAGTTAGGCCTTCATCCGTGTGGTACCAAGATTTTTGATCACACTGCAAAAACTAGAGATTAATATTTTTGTTCATCATTAAATGAGTGTTATTAAAATAAGTTATTTTCCAATGTTTGGGAAGTTGTTACTTTATTTGTGTAAAGGCTTAATCATTGCAATTGAGTTTGCTAACTGAATTGAATTTATATGAAACCAATTGCAATATGTGACATTTTTTACTAAAGTATCAGAAAACCAAAAACTTGTGCCCGCAAAACGTATTTTTCAAAGACGATATGATTTTAAAACGAATTCCTTTTAATTTAAGGCTGCTTTGGATTTGTAAATTGCCACCTGTGGCGCATTTTTGAGCAACTGTCCCCCACCTCACGTATGACGAAGAGTGAGTAAATATTTTATTGGCCTAAGGACGTGCCAATCCTTAATGTGGCTCTGGTGGAATCTAGTTATTGTGTCAAAATGCATGATCACACAACACATCTTGTCATTGACTTTCCTCTTTGGAGGATATCAGCATTCTTACGCAAACAGCAAAAGTATAAACACTGAGGTTTGTAAAATATAAGATATTTAGTATACATCCAGCATGAGTGAAACTAAGACTAATAAAAGGTTAAAACGAGAATGTCATGTGTTTTATCATTAAAAGGGCAGTATGTTACACTGTCGATATTACAACAGTATTATCACTAGTGTTATTTTAAAAGTAGCTTAGGTGAAATACCGTATCGTCATTGCTATTAACTGCTATTGATGTGAAATTATTACCTTAAATCTCTGCATTAACCCCATGTTGCCTAGTAGATATCTGGCGAAACTCATAGAACTTAGCAAAATCGAGAAAATCAGATTGCATATTTTTTTTCCAAACTGCAATAAAAAATGACTTAGAAAAAATTTTCAAACTGCATTCAAAAATGACTTCCTCGGGATGTGTTCCAAATTTTATCAAGTGTGTTATGCAGATGTGATTTATTTTATACAGTGTGTTCCACTTTTCATGGTAACACCTTCGTAGTTCAGTTATTAATCATCCCAATTCAACTAAATTTCGATCCGTATCAAAGACCTTTATTACATCTTTTTATTTGTTCATTCTTCTTCCACCCAGTATTATCGATACTTTCAAATTTCGTAGGTCAAATTTTTCATTGAAAAATTACCGAAAATTTTGAGCCAGTAGCCCTGGAAATTATTCGGGCACTAAGGATTGCCGAATTCGAAAGTATCGATGAGAGTGGGTGATGGAAAAAATGATTTTAAATAGAAAATGAAGAATGAGTGTTTTCCAAAAAACAATTCATTTCCAAGTTATTAATTATTTAATATTTGAAAAACGTAGTTTTAAGAGGGCAGTAATTCAAAAACCATAAATCAAAATGTCGTTAAATTTTAGATATAGAGGTTCTAGAGCACGCCGGTGGGAAAAAAAATTTCTCGTATTTTCTTTTCCAATATCTAAAAGAACGTTGAATTGAGTCATTTGATTGCTTGTATTTGATACACCAATAATGTCTCAGTATCCCACGGGTAAGGATCATTCAAGATTTACTAGTAAGAAATATTTGAATCACAAACTGGGGAGCTATTCTCGAATTCATTCATATACGGAACTAGGTGACTTCCTTACACTTATAACGTGCTCATTTTTGAACTATTGGATCGTATTTGTATAAGAATTTTTTTAGTGTATTACATTGCACAGTCTGGGGGTAATCGAATTTGATTTCCATGTATGAAATGATTTATTTTTATCGACATTAATTTAAAAGGTTAACCATCACTTGTCTTTTATATTTTGAAAGTTTGCAAATTTACAGTTTATTTCTGATTATCTCCTCATGCCATCTAAATAGAAATATTCAGAGTAAATTTATTATTTGTATACACCATGCATATGATCTATTAAAATGGTAAAGGAAAATAAAATAAATCTAGATTAAATTATAGCTCTATTAATCTAAAATCATGACAATCTAATATCTCTAAGCTATTAGTAAAATTAATTCTATTAGTTTTTACCTAAGTACACACGCTACCACTCTAATAAAGCCCTATATATCCATGTGGGTATTAACTAAAATATTGACCATCGATTTTTAGTAAAAATAATTAGTTTTAACACATATGAGCCACAGTTGCAACTTACTGCGACATTGTGAACAAACACTCTGTATGGTAGCCAGCATGAAATTTCTCGCCTTGTGACAATGAGTGTTACCATGACAAGAAAAAAGTTGAAAGTATGTGGAAGTGACAATTTGGAGGGGAAAATGCAATCATGTTAAAAGTAATGGGGGCAATAAAAAATTGTAATGATAGAACATTGAAAACTAGCTAACTCACCTTACTTACGGCACTAGGTGGGGCGATTTTAAGATGCATTCTTTGAGAACACAACATCTGCAAAAGAGCGATACCTGCGAAAAAATGTAAAATTGTAATAAAAACAAAAGGTGCTAAGTTTTCTAATGACCGGTCAATGTCGGATATTATTATTTGTTTAATATAAAAAGCTTCATAAATGACATAGATTTGGATAAAGTTCATATTGTTTTCACATTTGATTGATTTTAGTCAGGATGGAAAAACGGGGTCAATCTTAAAAAAAAAAAAAAAAGTATTAGCAATTTTTTTAGAAAAAAACTATTAAGATATTCTTAATCAGCACCTTTAGAAACCCCTTTGTACAAGATTACTTCGTAGTGGGTTCGAAAATCTTTGAGATAAGGGCCGTCAAGGAAATAATTCTTTCAACTAAAAATAATTTTTATCTGTAAAACGGATTCTCAAATGGAAAAAAATGTATTCTTCATTTTTTATTCAGAATAATGTATTGTACCAGTTTGAATTGATTTTATAACAAAATATTATTTATTTAATAAGGCAAAAATTGTAATTCGTACATACCTACCATTTTTCTAACAAAAAATCTTCAATACAGACCTAAGTAAGCCACGAAAACTAAAGTTATTGCAAGTGTCAATTTATTGTTGAACGTAAATAAGTTATCAGTTAAAAATTCACGTGAATGCTGGTTTAATGTTAGATAATAAGTGAAGTGTAAATTTTTGTGTAATAAATATGGTTCGGCATTTAACAATGCGACAAAAAGTGGAATTGATTCTTTTAGTCTGAGATAATGCCAGATCATTTAGACAAGTTGCTGTTAAATTTAATTTACAACATCCTGACCGTCAGTCTCTCATTCGCTATACAGATTGCCTATCCAAGAAGCTGTCAAGTTGCATCCATTTATTAAAAAACCTTCACAATTTAGTTAACCATAGTGTAATTTTAATGGCATATCATGCTCTTTTCCATAGCGTTATGTGTTATGGAATTTTACTCTGGGGAGGATCCACACATGCCTCTAAAATATTAAAATTGCAAAAACGAGCAGTAAGAATAATCACAAACTCTAGACCTTATGACACCTGTAGACCCTTATTTAAAAAATTAGGTATACTTACTTGCACTAATCAGTACATATTTGAATATATTGTTTATGCACAAAATCACATTAGTGAATATAATTTTCAAACTAGCTATAACGCCAGACATAAACCAATAATAGCCCCATTCGTCCGTCTATCGATGAACATTAACAATTACAGGTATAAATCAGTACAATTATATAACCTCTTGCCAAATGAATGGAAGAATTTTAGTCACAAGAAATTTAATACAAAAATTAAAAGTTTTCTGAAAGATGAAGTTTTTTATGAAGTCCAGGAATTTGTTGATTATTTTCGGCACACCACTTATAACTGACTAGCTCTGTATAGTGTTCTATTTTAGTTTAAATTCATTTTAAATTCATTTTATTACTATAGCATAAGTAATGTATTTTATACTTTTAATATTTAAATTTGTATGTTGTATTTTTTGAGTGTATACATTGTATCTGTCTCACATGAATAAACTGTCTGTCTGTCTGTCTATAAATTGGTAGCAATCATCAATAACAGTTTTAACGATACAGGAAATGTATGTAAGTTAAAACCAAAGAATTATAATTTACAAAATCAGCAAATTGAAAATGAAGAACACATTTTACAATATTTTAAAGAAAATCGAAGATATAGCATAAGGCAAGTAGCATCAAATCTAAATATTAGTAAGAACATGGTTTGGCGTTGCTCGAAAAAACAGAAAAAGAGGATTCAAGCCAAAATTTTTACATATCCTAGAAGATGGTGATACAGACAGGAGATTGGATTTCTGTTTTTGGGCCCTGTGAGAATTTCTGACAAGTTCACTACGATTGACGCGCAAGTGCGGCCTCTCAAGTGCAGCCTATGCGCGACGAACGTTAATTTATAATGAATTTCTTCATTGAATCGACTACGCACATGTGTGCTTGACAGCACACCACTGCAGGTACTGATTCTATGTGCGCCTGATTTTATTGTACTAGTTTGAATTGATTTTACAAAAAAGTAATTATTTATTTAATAAGGCAAAAATTTTAATTCGTGTCCACCATTTTTCTAACGAATAATCTTCAATACAGACCTAAGTAAGCCATGAAAACAAAAATTATTGCAAGTGACAATTTAACTATATAATTTTTTGTTTCTATGTAAGCACCATAATTCCGAATACATTGCTCAATCCTTTTTCTTATATGGCGTATAACTTTTCTAATCTCAGCCGGAGTGATTTCAACACATGTCTGTCTAATTCTGATCACTAACTCTTCTTGGCTACGTGGTCTGCTCTTATACATTACATTTTTTTAAACAAATAGAAATCAAGTGGTATCAGGTCCGGAGACCTAGGAGGAAACTCCTGCACTTGACTTCTTAGATCTAGCCAACTACCTGTAAAATTCTTCTAACCAACCTCTTGCAAGGTTATGAGCCGGGGCACCAATAAGTTGATAATACAAGTCTCTTCTGACATCTTGCGGCAGATTATTGAGAAAGGGTTGAATTTCGTCTTGCAACAAATCTGAATATGCTTCCCCATTCAATATCGGAATGAAAAAAGGCCCAATAATCTAGTCATTCCATAAACCACACCAAACGTTAACTTTTGACATATTGCCTTTTAGTACTGACAAACCAGTGGGGATTCTCGTTAGCCTAAAAACGGCAATTCTGGGAGGATACAATCCTATTGGTGGTGGTGGTAAATGTTGCCTCATCAGTAAATATATGTTTTTCTGAAAATTTATGTTGTTTAACTCATTCTCTGTATCCCCAAGATAGCATATACAGCGTGATCTACCATGATATGCATAAAATAAATTGGTGTACTAGTCTTCAACGTGGGAAAGCTCCTGCAAAATTTTAGAGTGTTCTGAGGTAATTTAGTATATTAAATTATTAGTAAATTTGCGCAGATATACACTACTGTTATTGGTCAGTATTAGGGTGATGAACTTACTTGTGAAAGAACATATTGAAGTTGTTTACATTTCCTTAATTGGCATAAAAAGAGAAGCCGGCGAGTGCAGTCAAAGTACCGCGTATTTTGCTTTCGGTCGAACAATCTGGACACCGGTGTGTCATTGACGGGTATAACTAAATATCTCTTTTATCTACTTATTGTTTCAGAGTTCACTACTACCATGAACTTACCTCTGGCTTTAACATTAACAATGATTCTAATAAAAAATCCAAATTAAAGTTTAATGCAAACATTGGTGCTAGCTGCCACTCTATGTACTTAACTCCTATTACTAATGATGAGACATTTTCACTGATAAAAGCAGTCTCGGTTAAAAATTCTGCGGGACCGGATGGCGTTCCTTGCTCCCTGCTTGGTAATATTGCCGACATCCTAGCTCCAGTTTTTACATTCTTGATAAATAGGTCCTTTGAAGAAGGCATCTTCCCAGCCAACTTAAAAAAGTCTATAGTTAAGCCTGTACACAAGAAAAATGAGACAGATATGATAGAAAACTATAGGCCAATCTCTTTACTCTCTGTTTTCTCAAAAATTTATGAGAAAGCCTTTCACTCTAGATTACTGAACTATCTCAGCAGAAATAATATTCTCACTGATGCACAATACGGTTTTCGCAAAGATCTTTCGACGCAAGATGCCATACTAAATTCAGTTAATTCCATAATTAAAAGTCTTGATGACAAAAAATACGTTGCCGGTTTATAGTTTGACTATAAGCGTGCCTTTGACATGGTAAACCATGACTTACTTAAACAGAAACTCTATTACTACGGAGTAAGGGGACTGTCCTATAGTTGGATCTCTTCCTATTTGTCTGAGCGTTCACAGATGGTTGTACTACAGGCAGGTGGTAAGGAGCATAAATCCGACTTGCAACCTATCAAGATGGGGGTGCCTCAAGGGAGTATCCTAGGCCCCCTACTATTCTTAATTTTTATAAACGATATAGCTGAATCATTCGATAAACATTTCCACAGCTCAATAACTTTATTTGCAGACGATATGTCAGCAATTGTCTCAGCCGACAATGTAAATATGCTTAGTACAGCAGCTATTGATTGTACAAATACTGTCCTTGACTACAGCCTTACGAACAATCTATTATTAAACTTCGATAAAACTGAACTTGTGATGTTTAATACTACAGCTCCCAACTATAGTCTTCTGGTCAGAACTATGACGGGTGCTACTAGCATTAATCAGACTGATAACACAAAATTCTTGGGTATCCAGATTGACAGCAGGTTATCATGGAACTCTCAAATTAATAGTGTTCTAAAAAAACTTTCACTCAATTGTTTTATCATCTGGAGACTTAGGTCGTATGTGAATTTAAAAATTTTGCTTTCATACTATTTTTCGTATGTAAATTCAGTATTGTGTTATGGCATTGTCAGCTGGGGCAATGCAAATCGGATAAATGAGGTACTAACTGCGCAAAAAAAAGTAGTTCGTACAATGAAATTTAAAGGCGCTAGACACTCCTGTCGGGATCTGTTTAGAGACTTAAAAATTCTTACTGTTATCTCTATATATATCCTTCAGTGTGCAATTTACGTCAAGAATAACATTAATCATTATACATCAACTGCAGATATAGTTAGCAACTATACGCTACGCTCTAATGACAACCTAAGATTACCCCAACATAGACTTGCCTCGACGGCTAAAAGTAGCTATATAATGCCTATAAAAATTTTCAATCATTTACCTGAAAATTGTAAATCCATAAATTCGATTAATACATTTAAAAAGGAAATCAAAACCCTTCTCTTAAAACATAGTTTTTACAGCTTAAATGAATATTTTACCAGCGATCTGATTTGAATTGTACTTCTTTTTATTCTCCCTGGTGGCATGTCACTATTCACTATTCGCGATTCTCAGGGTTGCTCTGTGCTGGCACGGTACAGGTTTTGTTTTGTGTGTTTTTTTTCTGTTATTATTAAGTCTTATATACTTATATGTGTAGTTGTAAGTTTTATATGATCTTATATGTTCTTATTTTTACCTTTACATTAATTTGATTACCGACGAACTCATGTCATTGCATAATGATCTTTGTGGAATTTTTGATAAATAAAATAAAAATAAATAAATATGTCAATGACTTTTCGATTTATTTCGCTATTTTTGTAGTGTGATTTGATTAAAACCAAAAAGTCACTTCTACCCTCTCCAGCTTTGCTGTCAATAGTGTCAATCCCAAGTCTGATATAAGTAAATAGTTGTACCGCGTTACGTCAGATTGGTTAAAGTCATTGGCAGCGCATTTCTATGAAAAAATAAAGTAATTTTTTTGGTAATTTTTTTTAATTTATCATTTTTTTAACTCCTTTCGGTGGGGACAACCTACTGTTAAATTTTCCGCATGTCATGGTAGATCACGTTGTATGACGCAAAAAATCCAAAATTTTGAGTCCAACATGCATGCGCATAAGGTGCACATAGGATCAGTACCTGGAGTGGTGCACTGTCGAGCACGCATGTGTGTTGTCGATTCAATGAGGAAATTCATTATAAATGAACGTTCGGCGCACATAGGTTGCACTCGAGAGGCCGCACTTGCGCGTCAATCGTAGTGAACTTGTCAAAAAATTCACCCTGGGCCCAAAAACAGAAATCCAATCTTCTGTCTGTATCACCATCTTCTAGGGTACGTAAAAATTTTGGCTTGAATGTTCTGTTTCTATGTTTTTTTTCAAGCAACGCCAAACCATGTTCTTACTCGATATTTAGATTTGATGCTACTTGCCTTATGCTATATTTTGGATTTTCTTTAAAATATTGTAAAATGCATTCTTCGTTTTCAATTTGCCGATCTTCTAAATTATAATTCTTTGGTCTTTTACATACATTTCCTGTATCGTTAAAACTGTTATTGATGATTGCTACCAATTTATGGGGAATGAGAAGCTGACGGTCAGGATGCCATAAATTGAATTCAACAGCAGCTTGTCTAAATGATCTGGCATTATCTCAGACTAAAAGAATCAACTCCACTTTTTCTCGCATTGTTAAACGTCGAACCATATTTATTACACAAAAATTTACACTTCACTTAATATCGAACATTAAACCAGCATTCACATGAATTTTTAACTGATTAACTTATTTACATTCAACAAGAAATTGACACTAGCAATAACTTTTGTTTTCATGGCTTACTTATGTCTCTATTGAAGATTATTTGTTAGAAAAATGGTAGGTATGTTCGAATTAAAATTTTTGAAGAATATATTTCTTTTTCATTTGAGAATCCGTTTTACAGATAAAAATTATTTTTAGTTGAAAAAATTGTTTTTTTGGTGGCCTCTATTTCAAACACCTTTGAACTCTCTACAATGTAATCTTGTACAGAGGTTTCCAAAGGTACTGATTAAGAATATCTTACGTTTTTTTTCTGACAAAAATTGTTAATACCTTTTTTTTGAAAATCAACCCCCTCTTTCCATCCTAGAATCGGACGCCTCTGACTAAAATCAAATGTGGCTATGTCTAAAGATTCACTTTATAGGTATACATTTGCCACCAAAATTTCAAAATATTGGGATACAGATGAGCGAGATATGAGAGTGGCTACATGAAAGGTGGGACACACTGTATATACTCCAACTTCTAATACAGACTAAATCTCAATTAAATCATTTTGGTTTTTTAATATTTAGGAATGCTCTCAATGACGTACCAAATATACATCATTTGTATCAGAAATGGTTAATAAATACTATTATTATTATTAATTGGTACCTTCATCCCTTCGAGTAGAATATTTGGCCTCCCAAGCATCAAACAGCCTGTTATAGTATCTCGTCTCCATAAACTTCAGGTACTTATGGGTATATGCAGTAGGAAATATCTTTTCAAACTTTCCTTTCACAACATATTCATCCTCTGCTCTCGTCAAATGCCTCACGTCGTCTCCCGTTAAGTCTTGCAAAATCTCATATAAATAGTCCTCTCGGCATTCGAACTGGGAAAAGGAGGTGTGTTTCTTTTTTTCCTTGACAGTTAACGTGGTGGTGTATATTCTCGAATCGAAACACTGGGGGGCTTGATAGATGGATTGGCCTAACCTCGGTGGGAGATGAAATTGAGCCATATCGAATAGGGTTTGCACTAAGGGACCTTTGACGTGGGCATCCAGTGGGGAAGCGCTGTGAAGACTGGGAGAAATGTTGACCTGTAACAATGGGGTAGAGAACTAGTATTGCATTATAATTAAAAAATATTACGGAAACTACCTAAAATGTACTACACGTGCAAAATTTTTAAGTTTCTTAATATTTTTGTCAAATAAAAAATCTTGTTCCCTACCCTAACAGGAATATACTTTTTTTATACAGAAAAAAAAAACACATGTAGGCAAATTAACTAACTCTGGATTTGTAAAGCAATATCATACGTCGCACAGTTACATAGTAGATGCAGGATACTATTTAGTACGTGCACCAGTTGTGGCGAGCCATTGGGAAGCTAACAAAACTGAAGCATCAACGATAAGTGACTTTTCACACATTTTCTCATCAAAATTTTTAAATTCATTTACATTTTCAGGTTTTCCAGATAGGTGGCAACTCTGAAGAACGAGCAGAAAATCGTGATTTTACTAAACTTCAACTGCTCTAACTTGGTGAACTTTTATCATACGGAAATAACACAAAAACCAAATCATAACGAATTTACTAAGTTAGAATTTACTAAGAAAGAAAATGTCTGTCCCAGTGAACCTATTTGATATATTTAAAAAAAATTGAAATTTTACACAATTTTTTCAAGTTAATGTTTCTTTTGAAAGACATACACATACTTTTTTGTACAAAACCATATTATCATGGTCCACAATAAACTACTGCATTCTAATGTTTGTTCTCATTTATAGTTAGGTTATGTTTATTAGAAATTTAGCTTTTCCTTCCTTTGTTCATTTGGAAAAATATATAAACACATTTGGTGAAACTGATACCTCAAAGATGTCAGATTCTATCCTTTTATGGTGGGATACAAATGTACACCACAGTGTTCCATGTACGATGGTTAATCATAACCTTAACCCAACTACAATTATAGGTATATTTAAATATTTTTTTCTACAACTGTCAAAAAAGGCTATGTTTATGCATTAATGTCAGTGTCTAAAATGAGACATTTTTTCATTGACATTATTTTTTTTGCATTACCATGACACCGTGCGCAAAATATTTTGCGCATTAAGGTGGGTACTGATTTGAGCATTTTTACTCGCACGAAAAATGTGCGCGTACAAAACGCGAACGTGCAAATATATTCGTTTGCGAAAATGGTTTTCTTAATTTAAATTTTTGTGCACAAATTATCGTTCCAGTGTTTTTGTGGAAATGTCGCAATGCAGACGTAATATCATTATTGCAAGTGCTGCCTGCTAAATATTGGAAGCAGAGGAAAGAAGAAAAAGCCTAAACGGTGGTGGGTGACAAAATATCAATATCAAAGCCGGCAGTCATACAGTGGATGTAATTTATTACGCGACATGAGGCTACAGGAAAACAGTGGTCACTATCAAAATTTTATTCGCATGTCATCTGAAGATTTTGAAGACTAATATTTAGATTTTTAGCCAACATATCCCAAGCATCTACTTTCTTAATTCCATTAAATTGCATAGGATGTTTTGTATTCCATAAAATAGGAAATCTTTCATACTCATCAATCAATTGCAATGCTAATTCATTGTTCCATTCCATTTTAATTTTCGTAGTTTATATGAAAATGTGACATGTGACAAAAATGCAAATAACTGTCTACACTGAGCATTTTGTACGCACGAAAACCCTTTGTTCTTTTCAAAAGACCGACAACCGCCAGATCTTATTTGTACGAGTAAAATACCTACGTGAACATGCGTGCGCTCAGTACACATCTGATCATTTTTATGCGTAAACCGTTCGTGCGAGTAAAAATGCTCAAATCAGTACCCACCTTTAGGGTGCAAAATATTTTGCACATCACATACTATTATTGTCTATTTTTTATAATTTTTAATGTATACACGAGAATTAAACAAACATCTAGTTCAAAAATATTTATTGATTTATCAAATAAATCAACTGAAAGTAGAATTTTTTAAATTATTTTATCTTAAAAACAGTATTGTAACGTGTTTCCACCCTTAGGAAACTACCCCTCGCAAATTCCGTGGGTTCCAAAAATTATAACAAGAGATGTCCACTAACACACTTTATTAAATATTTACTGGATACTTCACAATACTATTGTTAATTTAAATACACTTTACTGACTAAAAATCACAATGTTTATCACTTTGTTTCTCTTTGAACTCTTAACCTCACTTTCTATACTTTCTGAACTACTCGCCGAGAATGCGGTCGGTCTTTTATACCCAAAAATGACAGATCTCGATTGTTCTGTGATGACGCCACCATTCTCTAGATCATTCCAGATGTCACCAGAACTAACTTCTGGTAGGTTTCTCGAGTAGGTGCAAATACACTACATTCATTCTGAGTGTTGTAACACATTACACTGCATCCTCCTTAAGCCTGAACGTCCCGGTCAGGCAATTCAGCCTCTTTCACATACTTCGCCAGTCTATCCAAGTGTACGATCTTCATCTTGGACTTTTTGTTTCGTTGAATACGATAGACGACATCATTAATTCGGGTAATAACAGTATACGGTCCATCCCAAGGAGGTTGAAATTTCGGGGATCTCCATTCCTTCCGCTGTGGGTTGTACAGCCAAACCAGATCCCCCACCTTGAATCCCCCTGTATTGGCATTCTGATCATAACGAGCCTTCAAGCGGTTACTAGTTCTGTTCATCTGCTCTCGATCATTCTTTGGCTGTTCTCGACTTCCATTTCTGTAGTTGCTCATCGAAAATGGTTCTCCACGGGCAGCACAATTTTTACACTTGTGACACCAGGCCTCCACATCCTGGCAACTATTAACCCAATAGAACTGTTCCCGTGCTCTACTCAATGTCTTGTTTATGCCGAAGTGTCTGCTGGACGTTTCATTATGTGCTTCCTGGAGTACTTCTGGTACACGACACCTGGGAATCACTAGACGCATGGCAACCTGCTTCCCATCTGGGCTTTCCCCTATTTTGTTGTTTTTCTTGCTTTCCGAGGCCATCCAATTTATCGCATAATTTGGTGAATATTTTCTGCATCTCAGTCAGCAAGGGGTTCTGGTTCATTTCTGGTTGCGATTCTTCGAGAGTCACAGCTCGCACTCTCGACCTTGGAGTATCCCTGTAAGCGGCTTCTACTTCGAGTGCACGCACCAAAGCTTCGCTACTACTTTGGTGTCTCGTCAGCCTCAGAACTCGCCTGACCTCTTCGTCCCTTATACCATCTAAAAAGGCCCCCACGGCTAATTGTTCCTGGAATTCTTTAGGTGCACTCGGATACGCCAGGTGTGCCAGTCTCTCTATCGCAGCTTCAAATTCTTGTAATCTTTCCCCAGCTTTTTGCATCCGGGATTTCAGCTGAGCCTGGTATAATTGGGCAAGGTGTTGATCGCCATACCTCAAGTCTAATGCAGCTTCCAAGACTTTAAAGTCCCTTTGTTTCTCAACAGGGATGGTTTGGAGTAACTCTGAAGCTTGGCCCCTTAGTGCTAGAACTAATGCCATGGCCTTTTCCTCATTATCCCAATTGTTCGCACACGCTGCTGCCTCAAACTGTCTCTTGTACGTCGTCCAGGAACTTTGGCCATCAAAAGAAGGAGGTTTTAGTCGCTGTCCTGATGATACCACCTGCTGGCTTCCTCTATCTCTCAACTGTCGTTTAAGCTGGTCTATTTCTCCTTTGACTTCTTCTTCGAACTTGTTTACTTTCTCTTTAACTTCAGTTACTTCTCCCTTTACTTGACTGACTTCTGTCTCGACTACTCCTACTTTACCTTCGACCTTGTTTATCTCTTCTTTGACTTCACATTTTAGTACTTCATTGGCAGAAATTATAGCGTCCTGTTGTATTTTGATTTGTTCATTTAGAATTTTCCTTAATTCTTCCTGGCGTCTTTCTTGCTCCTGTTTTTCCTCTTGTTGTCGTATCTTCAGGTCTTCCATAATTTGTCTCAATTCGTCTTTCTCTTCTTGACGTCTTCTTTCTTCATCCTCTTTTTCTTTTTGACGTCTTGTTTCTTCATCCTCTTTTTCTTTCTGACGTCTTGTTTCTTCATCCTCTTTTTCTTTCTGACGTCTTATTTCCTGATCTTCCATAATTTTCTTTAATTCATCCCTTTCTTCTTGACGCCGTTTTTCCTCCTCTTGACGTCTTCTTTCTTGCTGTTCTTTTTCTTCCTGACGTTTTTTCTCCTGTTCTTCTTTGTCTTCCTGCCGTTGCTGCGCCATCATTTTTTGGAATTGTTCGAATAAGTCCTGTATTTGTTTATCGGATGCCATACTTCTTGTTGTTACGGGCATACGATGAAATTAAAATAAAATAAATTTAACTGTCACGTCAATATCGGTAATGGAACTTTCTAGACAAATCTCGAAATAGCACGAAAAAGTCTTATCCAGAGTCTTTTGTCACTATCCAGTTCAGAGAATTTAATAATCTCCACTAATGTCCAAATAGAAAAGTTCTAGAAATTTTCACACACTAAATGAGTCTTTTTCAGTGTCTCTATCACTTCTCAGTTCAAAGGATTTAATTATCACACTAATGTCCTAATAAAATGTTCTACAATGTCTCAAAAATGCACTCTTAACACTATTTTCCTGTTCGAAAATAACCCTCGAACAAATGTCCAGTAAATGAGTCCTCCGTGTTAGCACTAAACCTCGAGAATACTTCTCGAACACTCCAGCACAACTTCAGAGCTCCTCTTGTCATAAAATTCCACTTTCTGACACCAATTTGTAACGTGTTTCCACCCTTAGGAAACTACCCCTCGCAAATTCCGTGGGTTCCAAAAATTATAACAAGAGATGTCCACTAACACACTTTATTAAATATTTACTGGATACTTCACAATACTATTGTTAATTTAAATACACTTTACTGACTAAAAATCACAATGTTTATCACTTTGTTTCTCTTTGAACTCTTAACTAGTGATGGGCGATATTTGACTGCCGGTGATTAAATCACCGTGATTAGAAAATCACCGATAGCAACAGTGACGAAGGAAACAAAGTCACGGCGATTAGTTATTTTAATAGCCGTGTGTGTAGTCGCGGGCTAGGCATGGGGAGTAGAATTACAACATCGCGTGTGCCAGCTGGCTGAAATGAAATAACAGCGCTAGAATGCTCCATCGATGGACGAATTTACGGCTGCCGGTGTTGTCATATTTCTCGCGCTACGTGAATGTACATGCCTAACGGGAAATTACACGCACGGTATACTCTTCTAGTCTTCTATACACTGGCATGATAGAAATAGCCAAGGTTGGTATACTTTAAGGTTCCTTAATATACAGCTTTTAGGCGAAGAAGTCAGTGCGGGGGTGAAAGGTCAGACTATCTTTGTTCTTCGAACGCGCAGTAGCGGCGCAGTTATCTCACTCTAGAAGAATCGTCCGTACTGGCCCGAAATATGGTCTGACGTTACTATGATCTGTAGTGTTACATTCTACAACTTATCCTCTTTACCAGCATGCAGAACAGTGACTCAAAATGCGAGGATAATTACCACCGACCTCAAAAGCGGGTTATTGCGAGCCCGTTCCAGTTACGAGTTCTTTGCTTAATTAACATTACACAAATTCTTACAATATTTTGAATAAGGCTCTGCATCTGGTGTGATCTCACACCAGCTGTTCATTGGCTAATGCCATTTTTTGGTGGAGATTGTGAGTTATTAGGCCACCTTAAAGTATACCAACCTTGAGAAATAGCAACTACGAAATGATGATTATGGATCGGACGTAATCGTAACATTTCGTAGATATGATCATTCATTGGGTATGGATATACACAAACCAGGTTGAGTCACTTGCTTAAAACGTCACTACTAGGAAAAATCAGTAGTGTGTCTTGGCTGGTACATGACGTATAAGTGAGCCAACCTATACTAATATGAATTATGAATCCTGTTCTAAGTTCTAATACTTTTGACTTACCTATAAGCTTAAATTTTTTATTTATTTATATGTTTAGTATTTATATACTTATTTATTTATTTTTTATTATACAAGTTGTTGCTATAAATAGTAAAATGTATTCAAGTTTATTTCCGTTTGTTATTATTTATGCGTCATAGTAGCGATATATGCCAAATCATGGCAAACTTATATCAAGCTCGCAGATTGCGTTCACATTTAGTCTAAACCGCGATCGTAGTCGTGCAGATATGTAAGCAGATCACGGCAAACTTATAACAGCTTACAGATTTTTGCGCTAAACCGCGATCGCAGTCACTGTTTAAAATCACCGTGATTCAAAAATAGCAATCACTGATCACGGAGTGATTGAAAAATCGCGATATCGCTCATCACTACTCTTAACCTCACTTTCTATACTTTCTGAACTTTCTGAACTACTCGCCGAGAATGCGGTCGGTCTTTTATACCCAAAAATGACAGATCTCGATTGTTCTGTGATGACGCCACCATTCTCTAGATCATTCCAGATGTCACCAGAACTAACTTCTGGTAGGCTTCTCGAGTAGGTGCAAATACACTACATTCATTCTAATTTTACATTATAGTATGATTTTTTTAACTAATGGTTTTAGTTTAACCAAATTAGAGTTGTAGAAAAAATATTGTTTGCATCTCGAGTGCAAAATTCTTTGGTGATCTCGAATGATTTTTTGACTCGGCTGCGCCTCGTCAAAAAACTTTAGTCCTCGATCTCCAAAGTAGTATTTTACACCCTAGATACAAAAATAACTATTGTTTTGTTTTGTTTTGCACCTTGGACATCTGGCACACATTTTAAAAATACAGGTTACTTTTTTCAGTAATTGGGTATTCTCACAAATTTGAGTGATACATATTTGGATACTTTGTAAAAAAATAAAGGACACGTCCCAAGCAACACAGTTTGGTATAATAAACGTATTAAAATCGGTCCGATTTTCTGAATATACATTATAGGCCGTTGGAATTAATAAAAAAAAAGGTGATTTTCAAGAAGTTTTATCTCCAAGAGATTTTATTGCATAGAATGCATCTTTTAGGTATAAAAACTTGAAAAATCATAGTCCGTACACACAGAATGACGGGGAAAGTACTTAAAAATGCATAATTATGCAAAAAAAGTGCATTTTTTGCTGTTTTTGTGCATTTTTCAAGGGTTTTTCAAAGATATTCATTTAAGATTCATAAAAATTTGAGAAAAATGGTTTGTTTTAGTATTATACAAGCCTCAAGTAATATATTGGGTCACTTAAGACCCTTTATGGGCCGATTGTAGCCATTAAACGCATCCTAAAGTGCATAATTTGCATCCGTTTAAAAAATAATTTAAATAATTGCTCTAAAATTAATAAAATATCGTCCAAATTTTATACTTGGGGGTTTTCGAGGTCACTAATTACGAATTTGAAGAGAAAATCGGAAAATTCAAAATGGCTGACTGATAATGGCGCGAAATTCAATTTTAAAAGTACATTTTTTTACTTTTTTTTCACATAAAATGTATACAAAGCAAATAAAAAAATGAATTTACGTCCTTTTTTAACTAAATTTTCAATTTTTTTTTTTTTTACATTTTCCCCTCCCCCCCTCCTGCATCTTATTTATTAACGCGTTGGCATTGAATATGAAAATTTATAAAAAGAACAGTGCATAAAAAATAAAAAATTTTTAAAGACATAAATTCATTTTTTTATTTGCTTTGTATACATTTTATGTGAAAAAAAAAAGGAAAAAATGTACTTTTAAAATTAAATTTCGCACCATTATCAGTCAGCTATTTTGAATTTTCCGATTTTTTCTTCAAATTCGTAATTAGTGACCTCGAAAACCTCAGAGTATAAAATTTGGACGATATTTTATTAATTTTAGAGCAATTATTAAAATTTTTTTTAAACGGATGCAAATCATGCACTTTAGGATGCGTTTAATGGCTACAATCTGCCCATAAAGGGTCTTAAATGACCAAATATGTTACTTAAGGCTTGTATAATACTAAAACAAACCATTTTTCTCAAATTTTTATGAATCTTAAATGAATATCTTTGAAAAACCCTTGAAAAATGCACAAAAACAGCAAAAAATGCACTTTATTTGCATATAATTTTTCAAGTTTTTATACCTAAAAGATGCATTCTATGCAATAAAATCTTTTGGAAATAAAACTTCTTGAAAATCACCTTTTTTTTTATTAATTCCAACGGCCTATTATATATACGTGAAAATGTCAGAGCCATAAACATATACTGCGGTATACTTTACACTATAGAACAAATTAGAAAATTAAAACTGTGAAAATCAATTAAAAAACTTGATTTGGCATAAAAGAAGTTAATAAAAACGTATAAAAATTATATTTAAGCCTTTCAGCTCTACTGTAGCTTTTAATCGACAAAAAAAAAAAATGGGCCTGTGCTCTACTGTCGCTTATATGCGTCAGCTGCTAAATAAGCTCTGCAGACTACTGTCGTGTAAAATCGGCACTACTTTTATTTTTTAGTCTTGAGAGACTACTGTCGATTTTACACGTTGCGTCGAGTTTAATCGACAGTAGTCAGGTAGTCTCATAATTCAGTAAACACATGTTAGTTGAGGTTGTTTATAGTTTAGTTTGTTCAAACCGGTCAAATTTGCAAGAAAAAGTGAGTGTTAAATCACGAAATAGTTGTTTAACTGTTTTATTATCTAAACTATTATCAGTGAGTATTAGAATGGCAGATCCGTGCTGTTCTAAATCTAAAAAAGCGCGATTTAAAGTTGTTTTATCAGTACCACGCTGTATATTTACTTTAAAACATTAATAAAAATATTTAAATGAATCTATATGTCACTTAAAAAATATTACAGATACAAAATAAAATTACGACTTTAAGCGACAGTAGGCATGCAAACATAAAAGTAGCTCTAGGCTGGTGAGTGTACATGCAGCCAAAATGTTCAGAGCGGAAAGAGTTAAAATATTAGTCATATTGTAACGTTGCATACATGGTTTTCTTAAATATCAATATAACGTATATTAAACGTTAAAGGGAAACGTCATATAACAATCTTTTAAGATTGATTGAAAATATTGAAATAAACAAGATTGAAATACCAAAACTGTATGTTTCATTATTTAAAATCAGCAAAAATGTTTTAAATTTTCAATTAAGGTTTAAGGACGTGATAAACATTACGTATAAAAATGATTATTATATATACCATATATATATATTTATACCAAAAATACACAAAATATACGTATAATACACCATAAATATATCAATGTGTGTTGCTTGGGGTTTTTCAATTTTCTCAAATACTCTGCAGAAGCCCATAAAACCCTTAACATGACATAATCTACCACCCACGCCATTTGATTGGTTTAATCCGGTCAAATTTGCAAGCACTTCGAGTCTTGTGATGCATTCCCCTCGATTCCACCATTTCACGAATTAAGGCACTGATGACATGCAGGATATCACGTTTCAACGTCAACTTCCGATTGGTCGTTTTAGTTTGTCAATTGCCAGTTGCCAATCACAAGTCAAGTACACTGAGCAAATACAAAAGCATCCCGTGTGAGGTGAGCTTGCTTGTCCTGACATTTCTTATTTAAGAGGAGACATCGGCAATCACAAAGTTTCATCGGTAAAGCTAAAGCTGAAGTGGGGCGAAGGGTAGGCAGTGTGGCTATTCTAGGGCATCTGCACCTGACGTCACAGCTAACCTCAAAAATATATATTTCTTAAGATTTAAGGGTATTACGTAGCTATTATTAAAATTTCTGCCTGGTTCCCATATTTTCAAATAAAATCTAGTTTAGTGTAATGTTTATGAAGTTCTAAATACTTTGTCCTAATAAAGTAGGACTCTCTCTCTCTTTGTACGTTGAAAATATAACCTGTAATTAGCAGTCTATTTTTTATAAATCAACAATATTGAAAAGTTATTTACGTGAATTTTTAAATATTTGCTTGGAGCCAGTACGGCTCCAAGCTAAAAATGCGTATACCGTGCGTGTAATTTCCCATTAGGCATGTACATTCACGTAGCGCGAGAGATTTGACAACACCGGCATCCGTAAATCCGTCCGTTGGTGGAACATTCCAGCTCTGTTATTTCATTGCAGCCAGCTGGCAGGCGCGATGTTGTAATTCTTCTCCCCATGCCTAGCCCGCGACTACACACACGGTACAAATATTAAACATGAGAATGAACCTGAAAAACTTAAAATTTAAGATTATTTTGGTTACATGATGCAGATGCCCTATTGTAGTGTTGTAGGTGGCACCATCTATTAAAAACCACTGTACTAAAAATCTTGACTGGGAAAAAGCAGTTTTTAGCCAAACGGCTGGCGTTATTAAACTGGAAAAAAGATATTCTTGTAAGTAAATGAATACTGCACTTCTATTGAAGCAAGTTTCTAGCTAAAATTTGTTTACTACGAAGATACCTCTTCACATTGGCTCATTGCCGCCTGTTCCTCTCTGATTTGATCGCCTTGCTCCCTCTTAATGGAAGTAATATCAGTAAAGTTATAAGAAGTTTGTATAATGAAACCCAACATTTTCAGTGATTTGCTAACAGTTTGAGAAATATGAGATGTTAGATTTAATCATGATGTAAGGATATATGGTGTGTGCAAACGAAGGTCTCATTTTCGTCATCTACTGCGCCGTCCCAAACGGCGCCATGTTTAATATGTCTGTCATTAATTTATGTTGACAAAGTAGTTGAAATGTCAGGTTGTTTAGTAAAAAGTTGGAAAAACTGAAACAAGAACACCAAAAATAGTGATATTAATTACTTTTAATTCCTTAAGTAAAAATGTGGATTAATTTTTGTGACCGCGACGTAGTTAACTTCAACGACGCGACGATAAGTTAAAATGAAACAGTAGCCTGTGATGAAACTAGAAAATAATTTGTAAATATTTTTCAGGCAAGATAGTTTTAGCCTCAACGAAGTAGAAATTGAGAATACTAAATTACGAGCTGAAGATCTTGAAGTGAACGTTGAAATTTTAGAACTGAAAAGCTGAATTGAAAAAAGCAACTGAAAAGATGGCGAAAGAAGTGCAATAAAGAGGACATGAATTTGTGAAACCTATTTTCACAATTGGACAAATTCAACGACCTAATCAGAAATGTGTGAAGTGGTCGCTTGAAGACATTACTTCTGCAATAACACTACAGAGTGTGTGACGCAGGGTTACAGGTTTTTAAGAAAAGAAAAAGAGTGCATTATAAGATTATCATATAAAACTACTTAACAGCGTAACAATTTAATATAAATATTAAATATGTAATATAATAATGGGAAAGGCTATTTTATAATGAATATATAAATATAAGTTTTCTCTCTAAACTAATATTGATTTTGTTTTATTTTTTGTACAGCATTCCTTATATTAGTTAATGAACAATATCGATACCTGTGAAGTGGGCCCCCTATTTTCGATATTGAAACATATTTGAATGCGAATCATTTGCGTCAGTTTCTTTTATTTGCTTGCTGCTTGAAAAAATTTACCCACTTTTGAATATCATTATAAATAATGACGAGCAAACAGACTATATATGGGAAAATAAACAAATTGGCCGTTAATATGTTTTTAATCAATAGAAGGGAACTATCAATTTTAAATCTCTTTTAAGCGATAACGAGCCAACGAGAGGAACTTGCAAGCAATTATGAGCAAACTATTTACATTGAAAAATGTTTGAATTTCGAAAATAGGGGACCAACTTTACGAAGGTAACACCTACTAATCTATCTTGATGCATATACCTAGTTAATTCTTTCACATGAACCTAACATACTTTCTAAAATAGATATTGGTAGACCCTGAACTTGACATGGATCATAAGAATCTTATGATTTCGAGAAATTATTGATACTTCTATGTGCATATTCTTAAAAATATTGATCTTAATGGCCGTACGTGGATTCTTATTTGATATATTGCCCATCTGATAGGTAATCACTAGGCAAAAACTGCTTTGCAAAGTACACAGCCAATATAAGCTTTCATTATTATACCACGAAGTTTCTATATTCATTAATGTTTCCTAAATATTTTATTAGACTTGTCATGTTCTGTGTGATGCTTATTCGGTATTAATAATAACACTAATTTACTTTTTATAATTTATTAACTTAACCAAATAAACTATCTTACTGGCTTACTGCTGTCTACTCAGTCTCTGGCCATTACCAACTTTATAGCCCGGGAGGCAGCGTTGCATTTTTGATAGTGATTTCACGCCCCTTAATTTTGTGAGTAATCGATAGTCTAGATATGGCTAGCAATAGAAACAAACGTCAGCTGTCAGGATCGTGGTGGACCTGGTCGTGAGAGAACGTCTATTATGTCGAAAAAAAAAAAAAAATTAAAAAATGATTTCAAGTCGTTTGAAAATTTGTACAACAAATTTTTACATGATAATAATAATTTTAAAAAAATTTAGCTGCGTAGATAATGAGGGATTATACGTCAGCCGCTTACATAAATCTGTATAAAAAAATAATTGATGTAAAATCATTTCAGGTTCAATGAAACTTAGACAGCTAACTCTTTATATTATTAAAATGATAAAAACAATCGTCAGCTATTCTTTCAATAACCGTCAGCTGAGGGATTATAAGTGCTGAGCGAGCTTTTAATCTGAGTATGGTGCAATCCAACGTATGACAGGCCTCCTACCTCTATATTTCAATTTTTTTTTATGACATTTTATGACACAAAATTTGAGTTTTAATGCCTGAAAAATGAACTAAAAGCTATATTTTATTAATGGTTTTTTTATTGAAAATGAAAATATGTTATAATACTTTGTATTTAGGTAGTAACGTTATGTGAAAATCCTTTCTCTTTTGGCAATTGTGTTAAAAAATATTTCTTTGAATTAGCCCACTGTTTCAAAATTCGGGACAACAATTTTTTTAAAGAGAGCCATCGACTATTTACGTGCCATAACATGTGTTCCGTTTCAATGTCAGTAATCGATGCAACTACATCCAATTTTGATCAAGTATAGGAGATAAAACAAAATATTTACAAAATGAATTGTAAGTATAATTTATTTACCTATATTTAAGGAAGAAATGCACATTTTGCGCAAAAGAGTCGAAATCAAACAAAATTCTTTTAAAAACTCGCCAAATTTTAATGTTCTGATTTGCATTAAATTTTAAATTGGTTTAACAATTATATGCACGGTTGAAAATGGTAACGGAAACAAATTTTTTTTTATGATTTTTATGACAAGAGAACGATTTTATGACAATTTTAGGACATTTTGCGTATTTTATGACATTTTAGGATTTTATGACAAGTATGACCCCTGGTATGATCTAACTGACGATCTTTCCGCCTTTATATCAATAGCTGACGTATATTTTCATTTAATATATCGTTTAAATAATCATTTCTAGAAACTTCAAGTGACTTGAAATCAATTTGAACTAAACATTTCTGGTTTCAATTACAATGGTAATATACACTAATGCTGGAAAATAAACAATTTTAAAAAATATATTTTTCCATTGTATTTTCCTGTAGGTTAAATTTGCACAGACCTTGACAAATTGTGACAGTAACTATCTGCGCATTTCTACGTAAATTTCCTGCTCCCTTACTTATGACCGTTAGGGCTCTTTAGGATCTATTTAAGTAGAAGAATTCGGGGGATCCATTTGTCTAGCCACCGAACAACCTGCAGTGTAACTCGCATTGGTAGGGAAGAGTTCGCACATCCAAGTTGGCGCACGTGAAATCGCCATTTTTTTGGAGTATTTGTAGACTTGCCGAGTTTTATTTTCAGTCGCAGTTGCCAAGCCGTTGCCTGCGAAGGGGACGTGTAGGTAAGTATGCAGTTTTTTCAGCTTACCATGTTTATATAAAATAAATTTGATTATTGCTATATTTAAAAACTTCATTTCATATTTATTTCTAATCAAAGACTGGAACTTAAGATCTTTAAAAGAGGAAGCCGTTACTTTCTTGAAACTTGTTTTAAACCAGAACAAGGATCTCCTTTCTCGTGGAGACTACAGAGAACGTGCTGAAGTTTTACTAATAATATTGGGTGGAACTCACTGGCAGAAGCCTGGAGTTTTTCAAAAAGCAAGATGGATGTCAACAATAATCTATGAAGGAAAAATATGCCCATTTAGCGAGTAGCTCGGTTATGAGCTAGAAAAGGTTGATAAATTGCGGCAAATCTGTCTTTTCAACGCTCTGGTTTACATTAAATGCTAGTTGAACGCTCCTAAAGCAGCAGATGCCCCATGAATGATTTACAGCTATGGCACTGCTTAAACAGTTACAAAACTATTGATCCTAAAGCAGTTTAGGCCGCACTAATAAGTTTCAATCAACACTTATGGTATTTGAAAGAGGAGACAGTACCGGTATCACTCTTTTCAAATAAGATATCTGACAGTAAAAAAAAGCCTAAAGAATCCCAACTACATTCATTTAATTAGAGAAAATATATTTTTCAAAAAGAATTGCTTTTCTTAACATCGGTTTTTTTTTACAGAAATTTAAAACTGTAGCCCCCAGGGGCAAACTTTCTCCTAAACCTATACAGGTTTCAAACTTCATATTGTTTCATTAGGAACCAAAGGGAATCAGAAAAATCCTGGGGAGCAACAATTTTCAAAGAAAAAGTTTTTTTTGGGACACCCTACACATTATGTATGCTATGAAAACTAGATTAAAACCATAAATTTTAGTTTAAATTGATTTCAAGTCACTTGAAATTTCTAGAAATGATTATTTAAACAATATATTAAATGAAAATGTACGTCAGCTATTGATATAAAGGGGGAAAGATCGTCAGTTAGATCATACATTAGATTGCATCATACTCATATTAAAAGCTCGCTCAGCACTTATAATCCCTCAGCTGACGGTCTTACCCTCATTGAAAGAACAGCTGATGATTGTTTTTATCATTTTAATGATATAAAGAGTTAGCTGTATAAGATTCATTGAACCTGAAATGATTTTACATCAATTATTTTTTTATACAGATTTATATAAGCGGCTGACGTATAATCCCTCATTATCTACGCAGCTAACTTTTTTTAAAAATTATTATTATCGTGTAAACATTTGTTGTACAAATTTTCAAACGACTTGAAATCATTTTTGAATTTTTTTTTTTTCGACATAATAGACGTTCTCTCACGACCAGGTCCACCACGATCCTGATAGCTGACGCTTGTTTCTATTGCTAGCCATATCTAGATACTCGATAGATTACACACAAAATTAAGCGACGTAAAATCACTATCAAAAATGCAACGTTGCCTCCCGAGCTATTATGTAACTAAACTAACTAAAATAGACTACCAATTTTGAATTTGCCGCTATTTAATGCCTCTTTCTCGTTCGTCGAAAATTCAACATGGACGCGATTGGGACGGATTACGCTATTGGCTGATCCGAAAAGCTGCGCATAAAAACACCTTATATCCTTACACCATGGGTCTAATATTACACCCAGATCTTTAATAACAGAAACATTATTAAGAGGTGTGTTATTAATGTAGTACAGGTTTCTGTTATGACAGAAAGACCTAGTTTGACATTTACTTGCATTAAGTTCCATACCAATATGATGATACCATGTGAAAAGACTATTCAGATCTCTTTGTAATCTGTTGCAATCTTCAGTAGTGGTTATTTTGGAAAACAATTTAAGATCGTCGGCAAATAAGAGGAAACTACCATTAGTAAAACACTCGATATCATTGATGAATCTATTAAAGATCAAGGGTCCCAAATGAGAGCCTTGTGGTCCACCTAATGTAACTTGAATTTCTTTTGATTTGAAATTGTTAACTCGAACAATCTGTGTCCTATCAAGTAAATAGCTTTCAACCTATTTCAAAAGAGAACCTTCTATTCCCATCAAATTCAACTTGTTCAACAAAGACTGATGGCTGACACTATTGAAGGCCTTTGCGATTGCAAATGATGAGCAATTACTGGGATTAGAGGACTGATATTTGGTAATGATACTCTGTAAGAACTTTAACATATTCAAAGGACATTTTCAAGTCCACCGAGTGAGAATACCCCATTGATGTTATTCTAAAGCATCACTATTTATGGAGTCGGTGAGTGAGACATAAGTAAGCTTCGTTTTAATTTAATCAAATGAATTACCTCTAATAACCACGGCTTCAACTTGTGATCCAACAGCACATCAACTCCAAAAAGCTCATAACAATTATACTTATTATTCATATGTTCCTCACATAACTCTGTTATAGGTGGTTCACACGCTATCATTGTTTTAACTACAAGCTGTTGTAAATTTCTCCATAAGTGCTTAGTGTCAATCCCAGTTTTCGAAAGATATTCCATTAATTTTGATATAGTCCTGCAAAGAAACATTAAATAGCAACTTAGTACGATAATTTACTAAAAAAACTGCTTTACACTGCTTTCACCATAGCGGAGCAGTTTTGAAATGAAACCAACCTTCGCACGAGGTGGGGAAGGAATTCGTATTTAAAATTCGCAAAAACACGTTTTTGTTATTATTGACTTGACGAAAAAAAAGTTGAATCAAAAATCTGAGATCTCGCGGAAGCGCATAATTCAGTTGAAATTTTTTTCAAACCAGATGGTAATTTTTCGTGAAATTTATTTTTGAAAATATGCGTTTTTTTGCCGTAGCAGTAATATACAAAAAAGTAATTCCTTGATTTTTTTACGAAAAAAAGGAGTTAGAGGGATGAGATTTTTTTTGAGGTAGGTGAAATAGATAAGAATTGATGGAGCCGGAGGTGGATCAATTACGAGAGGGGAGGGAGGGAAAAGAAGATCATTCCACCCCCGTTTTTTTCTCCGCCGTGCGATTTTGAAAAACCAAAATGGAATTTGTGCGCTGTTACCTCTAGAATTTGACTGATTATTTTTCTAAATTTTACTCAAATAGACCAAACTTGTGGGAGGGGAAAAAACATTTGCATTTTTTTTGCAAGTGCGTTTTTGAGTACGAAGGAAAGGGTTCAGAAGACATTTTTTTACAGATAAAAAATTATTGCAATCCAAGCAATAGGAAGGGAGGGAGGGGGTATAATGCGTTAGCGGGAATAAAGAGTTAAGGAAAAGGGATAGGTACTTTGGATCTTAATATTCAGCAATATAAATCTTCTTTCCATCTTAATCAATCTGTACCCTTTATCAAATATTAAACTAAATGCAAATAATTATTTAACACCGTCACGACTTCTCGTGGCCCATTTCTCTAGTTTTAGGTGTCTATTGGATATATAAAACAATTATTTTTCCGTTTAACTCGCTCTAACTCAAAAACGGCATAATGGATTACTTTCAAATTTTTATCGTGTTATCATTATATATTTGTTAACAAAATGTGTTAACATGTAGGTCAAATTTCAATAAGTGTAAGTTAGTGTAGTTTTTTCTAAGGCTATATGTCGAAAATTTGCATTCTCAAGTGTAACATGCGGGAAACTTTTTATCTTTCAAAATAGATATCAAGTGTATCAGGAAGAAACGAAGATAAAGGATGGATATAACTTTCCATTCGAACCTTTTTTTCTAGCATTAGCAATTTTCTATAAAATTGCAAATGAGTGATTGTTGCCCCGGAAATTAATTGCTATTAAATTTCCACGTTCTTTATGATCTCTTTTTCATTAAATAAGTTTTGCATATAGTCCCTCTTCAACCTCCAAGTGTCATTCTTTCACAGTTGGTAAATTAAAAACTTAAAAAACTAGAGTAAAAATCATGCTCTTCGCCGATTTGTTTAACTTTTTATACAATTATTGCACATTCTTTAAAATACTGTTCGCAGTTTTTTGTAAATGTTAATTTTTGGACATTTTAAATCTTATATATTGACCACTTAGTCGCTAAAACACTTGTCCGTATAAAAAAAAATTAAAAAGGAGAAACTACATCTATAATAACCTGCCTGTGTTTTAAACTTGCAATCCTTAGATTTCAAGCTAAAATTCTACCTATTACACCACCATACCCTATTTCCGAAAGCGATAATATTGCGCTATGTCACTATGTGACAATCATTTTAATATTATATTGTTATGAAAAATACAGTATTGGAAAGTATTTGTTTTGGTTTGGCAATAAGAGCAAGAGAGAGCAGCATGCAAGAGCGAAGCAAGCAATGATGTACATATTTCTCTTGAAGGGGTTGTGTCACTGTTTGCCTCTGCTAGAGTACTGGTAGATGTAGAGGACTTTCCGATTCTGTATATTAGTTAAATATATAAATAAACGATAAGAAATAGCATTTAACAAAATTTCTATTCAATTACAAAACCAAAAAAAAAACAGAAAACAATTCTTTAAATTATAAATGATTAATAACTTTTTTATTTACCGATCGATTTTGTTAAAAAACAAATTATATTTGTTTTAGGCATTTTAGTTTGTACAATGTGTACGCTATAAGTAATAGCGCAACTTATTTATAAACTGCCGTTTCGGCATTTTAATATTTGGTAAAGGGTAGATTGATAAATTTTTAAGGTGGAAAAGATTTATATTGTTGAATATCAATGTCTGAAGTACCTATCCCTTTTCCTTAACTCTTTATTCCGGCTAACGCATTATGCCCCCTCCCTCCCTTCTTATTGCTTAATAAAGATAAAAAAAATCCTCACTTACCAGTAAAAAAATTTCTCCCTTGTACTCAAAAAAACGTACTTAAAAAAAATGCAAAAGATATTTCCCCTTCCACAAATTTGTTTATTTGAAAAAAAAAAATTAATCAGTTAAACACTAGAGCTAATGGTGAACAAATCCCATTTTGGTTTTCAATATAACACGACAAAGAAAAAAGTTATAGGGGGTTGAATGATGTAAGAATCGTTTATATTTACCATTTATGACCCTGACAAGCATTGGCATCCTCATTGGCAGTATACTGGCTGGAAAGTTTGTTAATACTATAATTTGTCAAATGCATGTATCTGTCCTTTAAATTATCAGCATCATCGCTGTATTTAGCTAAAAGAGAATTGACGTTTGTTAAGTTTTCAAAATAAACGGTAATTGAATATTTACAAGTTGTTTCTTACCACTGGCAAATCTGGCTAATCCATCGGGGTACAGGTATATTCTCAGAGGATTAAAACTAGTTACTAAAACATATAGCCTTAAGTCGAACTTACTGCCGTTTATGAGGTAGGGGTTGGAAATGTATCTTTGTACAACTACTGAGGTTTTCTTTGGCAGCTGTGACCATCTATTTATTACCTTAATGCCTACTCCTCTGGCGGAAGCCGGCTAAAAATATACGTTTCTTAAATTTCTGCTGAAATTATGTATCTAATGTTATAATTAATGTAATATTATCAATTTAATAATAATAATGATTAAATTAATCTTTCTGTGTTTCTTGGTCCTCTGCCATGTGTCCCAATGAACAATTTAAGTCATTTGGTCGTCAGGAGGTTTTAAGAAAGTTATGTCAGGATTATAAAATAGTCTATTGCTTTATTTATGTTGTGAATAAGATCTTTTAGGCTTCAAGTATATTTGCTCTCATAAGGTAAGTTTTAAAGCGTTCTGTAAAACTTACATTCCATATTTTACTAAAAAAAAGTACACCACTGGTTCTCCAATCTCACTATTCTACAGCCTACATGTATTGGAAGTAAAAATAGCAAATTCTTAGTAACTTCGTCATGCTAAATAACAATATAAAAAGTAAAAGTTCAAGTTGGCTCTGGTTTTCCCAATACAGGTAATAAAGTGTAACGCATAAGGTTCTTGTCAGAAAAAAAGGCCAATCAAAAATATTCATAAATATTATTCCACTTATTTTTTATGCATAAATACGCTGTTAAAATTGTACCTTTTAAAAAGGACTAACCCTGTATGTGGAGTGGAGTTTTGTTATAACATTTAATAATAGTAGTGATTATAAATGATTCGCAACAGAAAGTAAAGCATATATTTTTATGAAACCTTACACTGTACTTACAGGTTTAATGATCCACGTTTCTCCACCATTTCCATTTTTATATTCCCAATTTTGCTTTAATGCTTTCATCTCCTGAGGTAGAATGTATGTATGAGGTAAAAATCCAAACCTAGTTGGAAAAAAAAATGAAATTCTACAAAGAAATCATATCAGGATGACAACACAAAAATGAAATTATAACAAAATCGTTTTTACAATAATGTAATTTCAGGCGTCATCAAAAATTCGAAAGTTTTTTTAGATAACTGCACCAACAAGTTTAAAGACAACATTAATAACACAGGTCTACAAAAAAAAAAGTCTTGTCCTAAGGTTCACATCTAACTTTTCTGCAGTATTTAGACGCGCTGAAGCCAATATTGGACAAAAAAAAAATTCTATTGAGTCAGTTTTTTAGGGAATAAAAGGGAAAGGACCCCGCACAGATCATTTGGAAATTGACCCTAGTTTTTTAATATGTTGTAGATTTCGACTTTTTGATCAAAAGTTCTCATGTGCTCAACTCGATCCGATATAGCTGTTTCTGAGAAACAGCTATAAATTCTTGTAAATTCTGTCCATTTCCGAAAGTTCTTCCATTAAAATTTTTTGATCAGTAAGACACATACTTTATGTAAAAAAGTTTTAGCCAATTTGACCGAATATTTTTTTCACTTGTTATTTTTAAGTAGAATTCTTGAATTTTTTTTTCTACACGATTTTTATTGACTGACTGATTTACCAGCGTGCGGTAGGCATCTACAAAGAGTATTTATCATCCAGAAGTCTGCAATAAGAAGTATAGTTGGTGCCAAATGGGATGACAGTTGTCGTCCACTATTCGTATCACTAAGGATAATGTCGCTGTTTTCCATTATAGTGTATCAGAATATTCTCCATATAAAACAAAATATAAACAAATATACCACACATGATGAGATACATGAACATGACACCCGACATAAACATAACCTTGTAACACCGCTGCACAGACTCCAAAAGAATAATCCCATGGGCATTAGTTTATTCAACACATTACCAATTCACTTTCGTAATCTTCCAATAAACGTATTTAAAAATAAGCTTAAAAGAATCCTAACTGAAAACTGCTTATATAATATACAGGAATTTTACCAACTTATTGGTCAAAATGGAAGCATTTTCTAGTTTATAGTTCAGAATTACCTAATTTAACAAATGTAACAAGTTCGTCGCTGAATGTATTGTTTTGTGCTTTACTATTTATAACCGTGTATTGTATTTTACCATAATAACTTTTATTAATTGTATAACTTGAGTATATTTCTTTTCCTTAACTTGTCTATAAAATGTAAAATTTTCTTAGGATCAATAAAATTATTATTATTATTATTATTATTACTACCAGCTGGTCCTGCTACATCCACGCTGGGTTGGACTAAGGCCGTGCTTGTTGCCAGCAGTGAGAGCCACATGGGGCATGGTAAAGGAATATGGGATGGGAGGTGTAGGTATTTGTGAGATGCGTTACCGCATTGTGTCATGAGGGAGCGTTCAAGCTCCCTTTTTTGTGTTTTTGGTTCTGGGCATCTGCCGTCTTCTTGTGAAATATGTGTTGTGTCTTGATATGGAGTGTTTATGCTCCTCTTTTTGTGTTTCCACTTCTTCGAATCTTCTTTTTCTGAGTCTTCTGATTCCTCGGTTTCCGATGCTGGGTTGGATTTGAGTCATGCTTGTTGTCAGCAGCGAGAGCCATATGACGCATGGTACAGGAGTGGTGGATGGGCGGTGTAGGGGTGTGTTTCTACAGTTTGTGGTCTTCTTTTTGTATTTCTGCTTCTACAAATTTTCTTCTTTTCTGAGTCTTCTGATTCCTCCGTTTTATTCTGGTAGGATATATATCGCTGCTATTTTTTTTTGTGGAATTCATTTTTCCCCTTGCTTTTCTCTTCCAGTTTGTTCATGATCCTCTCGATTATTGTTTTCCATGAGTAATATGGTCTCACTATTTTTAGTTTGCTGCTGTTCAGTGTTAGCGCTTTCTTCAGTAGGATTTCTGCCGTCCTTTTTGCTTTAACGTTCTTGATCCTTTTCCTTATCTCTCTGCTTACTAGGATATGATTTATTTGTGAGATTGCGCTTCCATTATTCCAGGTGTCAATGCAGGTTTGACTTTTGCTCCATGTATTTCTTATTGTTAAGTCAAACAATGTGTGCTAGGTTCTTCAGCGCTTTTCCAATTTTCGTTAGGTCATGTGTGGAGTAAAGTTTTTCCTATGATGCTTTTATCCTCCTCCATCTGATCGTCTTTTCCTATATGTGCATTGAAGTCTCCTAATAGTATAATGGACATTTTTCTTGATTTTTCACAGCGTTGGTGTGTGCCGGGGTTGTTATGTTTTCTCCTTTTAACTAGTGGCTTAGTGCTCCTTATAGACAGTTCCCGTCGCCATCAATTTTTTGTTCCAGTAGTTGATGTGCCTTTGTTCCTACGTTCTGTAGTGGATACATTATTTTTGTATTTTGTGTTATTTCTTGTTTCTTTTTTGCTTGTTATTATTATGGTCCTAAACTTTTTAATAAAATTCCTCACCTTACCAGATGTGAAGTATAAACAGTCAGTAAAAAATAAAAGAAATTTCTTAAAGAAATGTTTTTTTCTGTTGAATAGGCAGTTCAGTAAATTGACCAGTCAGCATCAACAAAATAGCAAAACAAAATAGGACGCAAAGCTAATAATGCCATTTGACCAATATGAGCTCGACATTCGCTGCGTTCTCGCCGTGCTATTATAGCTAATGTATCAACAATGTCTTATAAATATTCCTTTTTTACTTCATTTTGAAGATTTAAAATGTAAATTAAAATTTAGAATACTACGCTTTGAAACAAGTATGTTATTTGGAATAATCATTAAAAATTATTTATTTGAAATGAAACCTTAAAAAGATTTTTGTCCACAGGGCTATTTTTTATTTACTATTTCAAATACAAATATTTAAGTCATTATTTTTTATCTCAAATGAATATGACACTTTGTATTTTATTTTGTGTTTCAAATAGTGCCATTAGTTATTTTACTCAAGTGTTAAGAGAAGCGTTACAGAATTTATTGGTCTGGTCGTAATTTATACCCTATACCCCGCTGAGGACAGCCCCTTGAAAGCATGGCATGTAATTCTAAGAAATTTGGCATTTAACATTACAATGCAAACAATTTTACATGCTACATTATGTACACTTGTTAATTGCAAATCGGGAATTTGTCACTAATTTAAATAAGATAGTAAAAACTTATCCTTTGTTTTGTTCCTCTCTTCGGTTGGGGGAAGTAATGTGTAATGTTTTGGTTTGTATACCTAATTAACCACTAACTAATATTTCTTATCAATTACTGAAAATGTTTCGAGATATATACTATTTTACAAACACATCCACTTATACTTTGAATATATTTTCTACACGTTGTCACTATTTAATTTTTGTAAACTTTTATGGGTATCCATTGGTGACAGAGCAGGCAATTCTGGTCGCCTCGACAGCAAGAACAGCAAGATGACAAGTCCCCTTTTTCTACACGAATTATTAAAAGAATAAATCTTTTTAGTGCAAAATATTATAAAGGGCTATTAGAATATATCACAATATAAAATATATGAAAAAAAACTTGAATTCGGAAACTTTTTAAATGTACAAGGGGGTCGTTCGTGTACGCTTCTTGAGATGTATCTCGGAAAGTAGATGTAGGTTGAAGTTGGGCCCATGAGAGCTTTAAAAATTCAGCCAATTTAACCGGGGGCCAATTTTTATAAGATACGTGCGCGCTCCTTTACACGACAAAATTATTATTATTTTGTCCAAAATTGGCTTCGGTGCGTCAAAATACTTCAGATCAGTTAGATCAGAACCTTAGAATAAGCAAGACCTGTTCTTTGTCTTTTCTTGGGGGATAAAAGGAGTGGTGGAAGAAAACTGACCCGATAGAAATTTTTTTTTTATCTAAAATTGGCTTCAGCGCATCAAAGTACTTCAGAAAAATTAGATGAGAACCTTAAGGCAAGACTTTTTTTTTCTGAACACCTGTGTAATTATTTAATGTGTAGGAGGATATATCAGTAACCAACTTATTTAATTATCCTTTAATTTTTTTCGACGCAATAAAATTCAACTGCATAATATGCATTTGCAGTAATAAAAACATTCCGATACTTTCATAAAACACGTGAAATTGGCCATAAAAACTCAAAATTTAATTTGTGCGTTTAAAATAAAACCGTTTGCAAAATATCCACATGGAAAAGTCTGTTGCCAAGTCAATGTTAAACAAAGTGTTTTGGCATAAAAATTACCATTCGTTTAAACACCAATTTGAAAACTGATGAAAATAATTTAAATTACTGTTAAATAAATTAGCTTATCTAAAAATAAACTTTAATGGTAATAAACCTGTCATTTTAAACAAAATATCATATTTAAACAATCTGGCTCTGAATGTGACAAGACAGCAATTACCATCACTATATTTAGAAAATATATGACCACACGTAAATTATTGTCTTAAGCTGTGATTTTCAGATTTCAAAATATTTTCACCATTCATACATTTATGAGTTACCAAAATAAATTTAAGGGAAATTTAATTTAGTCAAAAGTATCTTCTAGTACTCGTTTACACATTTTTAATAATAATAATAAAGCACTTTATTCGATCATAAATCATTCAATAGGTTAATGATCGAGGTCCTTCTGCCTACATTTTTAAATTTTATATTTTCAACCTAACATACCGAATATGTAAAATATAAAAATCATTGTGGCTTATTATTACCTCTAAGGTCCGGTACGTTCATCTATAGATAGTGATATTTATTCTGCAGAATAAATTTTATCCCTTAGATAAGGAAAAAATCGGTATTTTTACCTACAAATAGTGATATCCACCAGATAAATATGCTTTATTCCTAGTATAACCCATCCGGCACCTTGACCTTCGGATAACACTTTTATCGACAGGATAAAAAAAGCCACGCCCCACGTAGTTTCGTTATGATTGACAGAAGTAATGTTTTATCTTCTAACCCGACTTTTTAAAGTTTGGTATGTTTTATATTATGTTTTAACTTTAAATTTAAAATTAGATGTAAATAATCATATTTACTAGTAAGTAGTCGAGTCAGCAACAGCTCTGATTTTCATCATTTTTTTTTAAATGTGTGTTTTTTAATATTATTCAAAATCAGAAACATCCCAAGTGGCGCAAATAATTATTTATATTGTTTAAACAATATGAACAATATTTACTGGAAAAAATATTTAAAAATATTTTTTTCGCGATATTTATAAAACATCGAGTTGTTTTTTATTGAAAACTTAAATTCAAAAATGTTTCTCACAGTAGGGGCTGATAATTATTTATATTATTTAAACAATAATAACAACTTTTACAGGAAAAATCCATTTTTTATGTTTTTTCACGATATTCATGAAAATGTGAATTGTTTTGTATTGAAAATTTAATATAACAAATATTTTCAAATATTTCGAAGCCAATAATTATTTATATTGTTAAAACAATAATAATGACATCTGTATGAAAAATATTTTGTAAATATAATTATTTGTTCTTGATTATTATTTATATTTATTATTGATTGAAGCATTATTGAAAAATATTTACAGAAAAATATAATATTCCATCTTTTTTTTTCATAATAAATTTAGGTATAATAGGAAAGATATGGAATTGATGTATAAATTACGAAACGAAGAAATTTTTTTATTATTCAAGTATAACTTATTAATTTTAAATTTACAAAAGTTGAAAAACAAGATCTAATTTTCATTCAAGTCTACAGAATCGAACTCTTGATTTTCTTCAACTGGTGGGTTATTATTGTAGTCATTGCCACTACACCCCAGGCAGCAGTCTGACGTCATTTTGATGTCATTTTTTGGTCACATTGGTCGACGACGCCACGCGACGAAAAAATGACGTCTCAGTAACGTCATATTGTGACCAAATTATGACGCCATGTTGAGACGTCGATGCGACGTTTAGCGACGTAATTTTTTCATTGCAGAAATTATTTCTAGATGGGGCCACATACAAACTATCATTACCACATTGTTTGTTGCATACATTATTTCTAGATGGCGCCACATACAAACTACTGAAAATAATAAGTCATTCTTTACCTTATACTATAATGAATTTATAAAAAATAAGTAATAATTAGTGATGGGTAAAAGCAGTTATTTTTCAATAACTGTTTAAACTGCTACTGCTATTTTGTAATAACAGTTTAAAATAACAGTTTAAAAATAACAGTTCGCTGAGAAGTACTGGCTTGCGCATACCGCAGCGCGCAGTTTGCAAATGTTATTTCAGAGACGTTATTTTATACATCATGCTGCTGCCGCTGCTGCTTATCTGTTATTTTCTCACCTGTTATTTTCGAACGGAAATAACAGTCTGTTAATGCTGTTTACAAATAACAGTTATAAAATAATAGGTTGTTAAATAACAACTCATCTCTAGTAATAATATAAATTATAATGTTCAAATACATTCAGGAAACGTTGATCGATTGGATGGATAGTCAGGTTAAAGATCATTATTATGTGGCTGGGCCGAGATAGCATAAAAACCAGTGAGTGCTTCTCCTATTAATTGTCCATTCATCTACATCATACATGGCAGCTTATCCTGTAACGCATCATACATCGGAAAATAATTTTAAAATTTACATACCATATTGCACCAAATTGGCTGATTTATTATATTTCTCAAATGTACATTTATTTCAATTAACTAAAAATGACAGAATGACGTCATTTTTACGTCATTCCAGAGGTCAAAATGACATCTCAGGTGACCAAAAAATGACGTCAAAATGACGTCATTCTGCTGCCTGGGACACAATGCACGCAGGTGAGCAATGCAAACCACTCTTTCTGCATCCACATGTTGCACCACATCCTGTTTTGTACGAACAGAAAATTATTTTTATGATGTTGTCCAGTGCTGCTGGTTGCATCATTTTTACTAGGTTCAAATAATTTTCTTTTTTCCATTGTTCTGGAAGTATTGTAGAATAATTTTTCCATTGCTGAACTTGCAAATACACCCTTTTGATATGCTGCTTAGCTGTATCTTCTGTTAGAGGTAGTGACGGAATTTGCACGGTCTTATTTTTTGAGGCAAGTGTTATAAATCATTTCTGCCTTAAGCCTCCATTCATTTAAATTTACGGACGTTTTAGCTCCATTCAAAGCAAGAACAGAATAGAAAATATACCCTCGTTAAAAAGCATTTCTTCACGTTGACCTTCAACCATAAAAACTTCAGCTGCTGCACGTAACTTTTCATCATCATTGAACATTTTTACAAAATGATTTTTACCTTTCTATAAAAAGCCGATGTTGTATAACATCCTGTAAATGCATGAATAAAAAGAAGATGCTCCTTTTTGATATTTAAGTCTGTCTTTGTTGAGTAAATTCTTTGTAATATATTATTTTTTGATGGTGTAAAAAATACAATTCCTTATTATCTGGTGATAAAACCATCAATAATACCAGAACATCAATGTCCTCAGCTACAACAACTACATGAGGATCACGGCATCACTTTCTGCTTGAGTACACTCAAGATTATTTTCAATCAGCTTCTTATAAAGAAGATTAATAAATCTTATTTTTATTCTTACTGTTAGCTAAAAACTTTTCGTTAGTTGTCTGTAAAGACATATTTTCATCAAATAAATAATCAATCGAGGCATTACCGATGTATCTACGATTTCTCTCTGACGCTTTAGTACCATCAGTATTGTATCCATCAAATACAACTTTAACATTATCTTAATGAGATTATAGTGGAAAAAGTTATGTACATATAATAGATACACATATTATATTGTTTCTTTTTACTTCTTATTATAAAGTATTGTTACGTTAAAATCATTATGATTTTAACTTTTACTGTAAATGTTTGCACAACAAATATTTCTTAAACTAAATTTTCAATAAAAGCGATTCACTTTTTTATGACTATCACGAAAAAAAATTTAAAAAACAGATTTTCTGTAATAGTTGTTATTGTTTAAACAAAATAAATAATTATCAACCCCGACTGTGAGAAACATTTCTGAAACTCAATTTTCAACAAAAACTACTCACTTTTCTATAAATATCACAAAAATTTTTTTCCTGTATGTCATTATTATTGTTTAAACAATATAAATAATTATTAGCTTCAAAATATTTCAAAATATTTATTTTACAAAATTTTCAATAGATATTTCACTTTTTCATGAATATCGCGAAAAAACATGAAAAAACAGATTTTTTCCTGTGAAAGTTGTTATTATTGTTTAAACAATATAAATAATTGTCAACCCCGACTATGAGAAGAAGTTAAATTTTCAATAAAAACAACTTGATGTTTAATAAATATCGCGAAAAAAAATTAAAAAAATGTATTTTCCTGTAAATATTGTTATTATTGTTTAAACAATATAAATAATTATTTGCGCCACTTGGGATGTTTCTTATTTTGAATAATATTAAAACACACATGATGAAACAAAAATGATCAAAATCGGGGCTGTTGTTGAGAAACAAAGTTTTGACGACTTTTAGTCTTCATCGACTCGACTGTAAGAAGACATTAGTAAAATGAAATCATAAACTATTTATATTGTAATATACATATTTTAAATACTTTCTTCTAATAAAATACGATTATTTTTATAGATTGGAAATTCAACCTGTACTTAGCCGTCTATTTTAATAATAAACAATATTGAGAAATTATTTGAATGGATTTTTAAATATTCCGCTGGGGCCAGGTATATGGCTAGCTACAAGCAATAGGAATAAACGGAAAACAATTCATTCCACATCTTCCATAATCTTTGCACATATAAAATACTGTGAAAAGAGTTAATATGTTTCAGTACAAGTTCAGATTCATCAACTGAGTCAATGGGCCAAAGAAAACTGACTACATTATGTATATAATTTCTCTACTTACAGACAAAATACATTTGTATCTCAATGGAGTTAACAACGAACAAAACCAGTTATTATGGGGAACAGAAAATCCAAACATTTATGAAGACACTCCATTTATGTTTGTGTAGCAGTTTTTTTTGTGCTAAATAAAGATTATATTATTATTGTATCTAAGAAAGCGCACAGTTTGGTGTAATCTTTACCCTATTGGTATTACTACACCAATATTTTCAGGATAGACTGTAAACACAACTCGTCATTACACTCTTGGAAGAGGAATTTAGTTATTCAAGGACTATGTAATACTCTCGTTGTTTTTTCAGCAAGATGGAGCAAGACCACATACTGCCAATAATGTTTTGGATATGTTAAACCGTCATCTCCGACAGTTACTTTGGTACTGGATGATTGTGGCCACTTTATTTCCCTGATATGCATCCACGCAATTACTTTCCATGAGGTTATCACAAAAATAAAAATATAGTACGAGAATAAGCCGTTAAAAAAGAAATCAGTGGCTCAGTGCCTATGTGTTAGGTCTGAGACCAAGAGGTCCCGTGTTCGAATCCTGGCTAGAGTTTGGATGTTTAGTGACATTTTTAATGTGTAATCGTGACAGTAGCAGAGGTTTAGATCTCGAATTGCACCTGTTTCCAAACGTCAAAAAACACTGGCGGCGAGAGATTTTCTTCAAAAGAAGAGCTGGAAGTAGTGATAAACGGTTATTTTAAAGACTTTGAGGAGTGAGACTTCAGGAAAAGCATAAAGAAACTGGAACATCACAGAACAAGGTGTGCTAAAGTTAAGAGATATTATATTGAAAATTGACATTAATTCCAAAAAGCAAAATAGTCTTGCATTATTAGGTAGCAAACTTTTCAAATTGTCCAAGTAATAATGACTATCAACGTTTTGTCCACCACAGATGAAATAATATGCTTCTGGTTTTTGATGTTGCTTTAGTATACGAAGAGCAAGCCAAAAATTTTCCTCAATATATTGTTGTGAGAATTTTACACTGAGACAGTCATGATAGGTAATCACAAAGCTTTTCTAGATATAACTTTATAAAATAACTAACAAATACTTTTTTCTTAAATACTTACTCTTTATGCCCAAATCTAGCAATCATCTTTTGGAAATTTCTCCATAACCTGTCCTTTCGTCCTAACTGGAAAGTACCAGGGAAATGATTTAATTTTTGTGTCTCCTTCAGCGTTTGGAATACTGGCGATTTCATGTGTTTCCCCCACGTACCCAGCCATTCATTTGACTCTAGAAAAGGAATTATTAATATGGTCTTGTCTTGCTTTTTAAATACAGAAGAAGATTACTATCTACGAGTAATATTGTACCAAAAATTTAGAAACAACAATAAATATGCTTATACAATGTGTCTAAGGAAAAGAGGTATAATAGGTGTAAATAACAAAAATTTTTTTTAGTACAAACACGAATCTATGAATTCTGCTTTTGCTTGCCCTAAAACTTATTTCTGGTACATTCAAATTTCAAAAATGTATAGAGGTTGCTAGTAGCAGCGTAAAAATAAAAATCGCTTCAGATGTCTTTTCTGTACAAAACAGATATACAATTTTACCAGATAATTACTCAGAATTCAAACATATGGTATTGCATCAAGCTTGAAAGCTATATGGAGATTTTTCGCTTGGTTTACCATTACAAGTTTAAATGTTGATTTATATTTCAAATCTACCCTGTTTGTATGGTACATTTGATGTCAAACAGACAAATTACCGACAAAAATTTTTGGTAAAATAATGAGGATATGTACTGGGAAAGAGCTGGACATGGGGAACTTGAAGGGGGCACACCTCTTGCGAACTCACTTCTAACCAGTAGGAACCCAGAATTTGTTAATGTCTTTCTAACTACAAGGGGAGTTATGGTACTAAGTTTCCATTTGATAAATCTTCTACCGCTGGGAACTTTAAGTTGTCTCTCCGAGTCGTGTGAATTGAATTGGATGTATGGTGGAATGTATGGAAATAAACTAGGCCTAATTGGCCAACTTACTGCGTCACCAGAACCTGAAAAAGAAGAAACAATTCAAACACGAATCTAATTCACTTAAACAAATTGAAAATATTCCCATTTCTATCTGAGTCCAAAACTTAGTTAAAATATACTGTCAGATCATTAAACAGTCAACATGTAATAAAGTTTAGTTTTTTAAGGTACAGTAGATTTTTCAAGAGATACTCATTAGGAAAATATATTATAGTTCATCCCATTTTTATATAGCACACAAAAAGGCTACAACAATGGGCCTTTCCCACGTTTTTTTTTATTGAATATTTGAAAAATTCTCTTTAAAAAAACTCACCCGTATTTTTTCTTTTTTATGAAATTTGCTTATTTTCTACAGAAAAAATTATTATGTTATATGAATTTAAAATTGGTCGCAATATTTCTGCACTGATGACGAAATGGGGGGAATGACCAATAGTATAATCTAGCACCTTTGATAGAGGCTATATATGAGCAGATTGTACGTATAAGTGTTTGTCTCTTTCTATCTTTACCGAATTGACAGACATGTCATCAAGCTTTGTTAGTTCTAGTCTAGTGACGTGTGAAACTCTAGAAACTTTTCTTTGATGTATTTACTATCAAGTTGCCAAAAATGAATGAAATCTAAATCATATGACATTATTCCAAAGTTAAAACCTCTAGTTACTGTACTAATATATAATAATACATTTATAGTTACCAGGTATTTCATGCCTGCTGAATTTATAAAACTAAATACCTAGGTATGTACAAAAACTGAATAAAAACGTTAAAATATGATTCATTTCACTTTTGTAGTATACAAATTACAGTTAATAAATATAAACAACTAGGTTTAAGTGTTTTATTTTCTTTTACATTTATTGAATAATTTCTAAAATCATTATTAAATCTAAAGATTTATCAGTAACAGTTATTTTATTTAAGTAAACAGGAATTGTCATTCACCATTTCACTGTCAATAATAGGGAGATTATTACTTGTTGCCTTATCAAAATCTGTCTCCTTTTTTTTATGTCTACAGAGTACACACACACACACTTTTAAATAATTAAAAAACACAGTTATGAAGTCAAAATACTACTTTTATTTCCATCATCGTTGCCAAGTGTCAGTTATTTGTTGGGAGCCAACATGTCGAAAGTGTGTTTCTTCTGTCAATTCTTATCATTTTTATTATAGGAAATGGTATTATTCAATGGAAATTCATCATTTTCAAAAGCGGAGATAAAAAGTAGACATTCTTTAGTGAAATAATTAAAGCATTTCCTCTGACGTTAAACATTCATATACATTAGGCAACATGGAAATAGTCTCATCGGCAGGTTTCCTGACGAGATGTAAAATTCAGAAACATCAAGAGGTTCGGTTAATTTTCGTATACGGCATCTGCATCATAACCTTAAATTTTAAGTTTTTCAAGTTTATTCTCATTTTAAATGTTTGTATACGCATTTTTAGCTTCGAGCCGTACTGGCTCCAAACAAATATTTAAAAATTCACGTAAATAATTTTTCAATATTGTTGATTAATAAAAATAGACTGCTAATTACAGGTTAGACTTCCAACCTACAAAAAGAGTCCTATTTTATTAGGACAAGGTATTTAGAACTTCATAAACATTACACTGAACTAGACTTTAGTTGAAAATACGGGAACCAAGCAGAAATTTTAATAATACCTGGGTAATACTCTTAAATCTTAAGAAACACATATTTTTGAGGTTAGCTGTGACGTCACGTGCAAATGCCCTATGAATCCAGAAATTGTTTAATTTTGATTGGAGTTTCCACCATGACGTAATTTGAGCGTGTTTATTTGTTCGAAATATGGAGTGAATTAGACAATATTTTTATTTTTAAAATATCCATTTAAAATTAAAATATTATACGATATGACGTGTATATACAATATTTATTAGGTGTTAATAAACGATTTATGATAAAATAATCATCAAGTTCCATTACATGGGAAAGGCCTATTGCCCATACTTGCCATTTATAATATAAAAATATTTCCCAAGACGTTAGAATATACAAATGTAAAATAAATTTTATGGAATATACTCACCACAATTAACAACCTTTGTCTAAGAGGTATAATCCGTAAGGTAAATCTATACATATAAAGCGCAAAGTTCCAGTATGTATGTTTGTTTATAACACGTGAACCCGTATGTATATGTATATGTATATGTATTGACTTAGAAACGCTCTTCTTCATAGCAAGCAGTATTTTTCAATGAAGTTTCAGATTTTGGGAAGCTAAACAGTGATGTTGAAATAAGATAATGGTGCACCACAGAATGGGTGTTTATAGTTATTTAAAATAGATTTGATTTTCCTTTGGCTCTTTTCATGAAAAGGTTGTGATAATTTTCTATATTTGAAAATATCTCGCACCCAGTCTTTTTCTCCTTTTTGTAATCAAATTAATAATTGAAGGGGTGGATGGATAAAGATATTGATTGACATTTTTTTCAAAAATTGAGTTATCCTATTCGATGAAGCTGTTAAGTGATGATACAACTTATCACCACGTTTCACTTCATCTCTATGACTATATTCTTAGATACTAAATTGATAAAGGCATAACGCAATGCTTCTAGTCGAAAAGGGTGTTAATAAGTAACATTAGCAACATTAGTAACATTAGCACCTTTATCTAATTTGTTAATTAACACCTTTATCCATCCACCACGTCAATTATGATTAAATTCGCGCTTTCGCCAGATTTTTAAATATTTTGAATATTTTGATGATCAGGAACAATTTGTCATCAGAAAAATATTCAACATCAAAATATCCGATGTCGGATAAAAGTTAAAACTTTCGGATGGTGACAGCCCACCAAATTAATTTCAAATAATTGCACCAATAGAAAAAATTTCGGATCATCGGATATCGGATGCATTTGAATTCAACTTATTAAAGGTCCTAAAATCGAACCCTGCTTAATACTTATATTTTCATCGACATTTTCAGAAATGACATAATTACAAGTCTTGAAATGCTTCTAACACATTTGTTGTCATGAACTGAGTTTTTAGAAAGTGTTTTATGGAATCAAGATTTGCCTTTTAGAGTTATACTTAGATGCCTTTTTTTCTTATAACGGTTTGATCAAAATATTAATCAAGGATGTTTTAAGAGACTAGTTTTGTAATGGCCTTTAATAAGTACTAATAGCCATTGAAAATGTCTAGTTTTAAAAACAGCTTGAAATGTATTTACTGTATACTACGTAAGAGACCTTATAACTTAATGACATCAATTTACATGAAAAACTACATACAATCTTTTTTTCTATAAGCTTAATTTACTTTCAATTCCAATGGTTATTTTTTTTGCATGCAACCCCTTGAAAAGCGTGTGGCCCAAAATAAATTAACACATAATATAGAAACGTTGATCCACTTACTACCAAATTATATATACAGCGTGACCCATTTCAAGTGGACACACCTTAACTCAGTTATTGGTTATCCAATTTCAACCAAATTTGGATCGGTATCAAAGACCTTTACTATATCCTTTTTTAGTAAAACAAAACTTATTTCATTGGCGTGCATTTTTATCAAGAAAAAAAGGGTCGATTTTTCGAGAAGTCACATTAGGCATTTTTTTGTTGAAAAATTAATGCAATATTATTGATCAGCATGCTGTAGATAAATATTTTGGACCGTAAATTATTCGGGCATTAAGGATTACCGAATTTGAAAGTATCGATGTAATCTACTGTACTACACAGTGTTCCTTAAAATAGTACCTTTTATTAAAAAGAATTTAAATTAATGATTCCAATTTAAAAAAACACTCAATTTAAATCACTAAATCATGAATTTAATTAAAATGACTTAACACTGTCAGCCCTCAAGCTACATAATGTTTTCTCAATTTTTTAAATGTTAAGATATTTTATATTTAAAGTCTTTAAATATTCAATATTTGCTTGATTATTCACCATTTAAATTTACTAGACAAGCCAAGAAAAATAACTAGACGACAACATAACAATTAAAGGTAATTAAGCAGAGTAACAAAACCAATTTTAAAAATTTAAAACAAATATTTTTCATGTTCTCACTATATATTTTTAATTGTTTTAACCTTCACATCTAAAATAAGTAGCGTCTCATAATTACAACATAACATGTAATATGACATGTCCTTTGGTTCAAATGTTATATATAACTTTGAATTCTTTACGTGACCTACTTAAACACCACACATGAACTTGACAAATCTATTTTTGTGCTAAATTCCCTACATCAGAATTTGTTGTGTTTACATCGAAGATAAATTTGATAATGTAGAGCAGTACATTTTGGGTATCGGGAAAAATCAAATTATCAAGCAGTAATTAAAAAATAAATATGAAGTAAAGCTAGGAGTTAGGTTTTATGAGGTGTTACTTACAACTTAAATTTACCTGAATATTTATATACAAACAGCTATTTTTAAAATAAAGAGTTTCCTCATGTTTTATGTTATCTTCCTGTGTTAAAAATATGATGGAATTTGTTTACATCTGGCAAGAAACAGATGTTATCAGAAAATATATGAGTGCTTAAAAATTTGAGATCAATAATATACAGTTGGTTTAAGTAAAAAGTAAAATAAAAAAATTATGTTTTTTACACTAACTCTTGGCATTGGCGTTTCATTTATTGTTACTATTTAAAAATACAGAGTGTAATTCAAATAAGTCAAAATATTTCAGGGTGGTATCCCATGGCTAATTCTAAGGAAAAAAATTCTTATAAACAGATGTCCAAGAATTCTTCGTTTTGGATGTTTTTCTTTTGTTTATTAATCCAGTAAGAGCAATACAGAATGTGCTATAGGATAAGTGAAGATTAATTCCTTGAGTGTGGTTGCAAACAATGGATGAGCCTGTACCTGGCCCAGCAAAAAAGGCTTTAGCTCCCTGGCATATTAGGCCAATTTATAGTAGCAGTGAATGTGTTAATAATGACAATATAAGAATATGTTTTTGGAAATTTCAACAACCTGTATCTTCAAAACGAAGAATTTTTGGGTGTCTGTCTATATGATCTTTCTTTGTTAAAATTAACTAAGGCACAACACCCTGAAATATTTTAATAATATACTTAAGTCTAACCCTGTATAAGAACTTTATATCACAATATTTTTTTAAGAATTATTTTTGCTTCGATAGATTTATTAAACAAAAAATAACATTGTTTCTAAAAAGCTACATCATCGACACTGACAGGGATTAATATTGCTCTTACTACGCCAATTGGCAACACTTTTAATCGTACGCTGTGTCATAGGCGCCGCTGACTATTTTCTATTCAATTTTGTATAATCATGCAAGTGCTCTGTCAATAAATAAAGTTCCAAGATATAAAAATAATTCCTCGTATGTTTGGTAAACATGCTATTTGGCATTAAGTGGTTATTAATCAAGAAACACAAAAATACTTTTTTAATTTATGAAGTATTTGTTATATTTCATTAAAAAATGTATTCAGCATACAAAGTAGAATTTTTGTTGGAATTTATTACTATAAGAAGTGAACTTTCTTAAGGATGAACCATTTTTTAAAAATTTTGGATAAGCTACAGTTTGCGTTTTTCTCAATAAAATTAAAAATCTAATCACAAAACTTTAAAATGAACAAAATAACTGTTAAGATATAAAAAACAAAAATGCTTCTGGTATTGACAAAATATCTGTAAAAATATTTGAAAATCCACCTGACTTTGGACGTATTAGTTTGTCTCATCAATTTCTTTCAAAGCTCGAGTTTTCTCCTATTTTCTAAAAACTTATACCACTTTATAAAGAGGTGCAGACGTAGAAAACCCATCTAACTACAGACCCACGCCTTTAATTATTATTATTAGAAAAGCGAGCAAATCTGAAGATCCGCAGTACTCAGGCCTATCAGTCCATTATACAGACGGGCCAGGGAAAGGAGTTTTTGCTCCTTCACCCGCCAAACAATCTGCTTCTTCATTGCCTTCGACACCGCTGTGTCCGGGCACCCTTATAAGTTTAACTGAGTTGTGTTCACACAGCTCAGTCAGAATGTTTCGACAGTTCAGCACCAGCTTAGAGGTCACCTTGTTTGATGCAAGAGCCCTCAAAGCTTCCTGACTGTCGCTACATATATAAATCTACTTATTGACGAAACCTCTTTTGAGAGTTTTGCCTGCACACAGTAAAATAGCATATATTTCAGCCTGAAATACACCAGGATACTTATCAAATGGCGTCAATATACGAGCTATTGGCTTGCATCCATGTACACCAGCGGTTCCCTCCTGAGTCTTCGATCCATCTGTGTTATGATTCCAGACCTCCGGGACACGGAATATTCATTTTATTGAGTTCTCAGTTGTCTCGACTAGGGAACATGACTGTTTATGGAATAGTGAACTTATAAACGGGGAGACACCGGTCGTCCTCTGACTGAGCAATGACCTAGTTCCTTACAGGCAGAGCTAAGGCCTTTGTGTGTCTCAGCCCATGTCCCGTCGCATTCCACATTCCATCTTTAAACGGACTATTTGCTGCTTTCCTAGGTTCCAGTCTCACTTCGTCATGCAAGGGAGTGAGTGTTTATATCCTCAAGAAATGTGCTAATTTGCTAGCAGATATTCTTGTGGATATAATAAATACCTGTTTATTGGAAGGATGTTTTCCTTCAATAACAAAACTAGCTAAAATTGTTCCGGTACATAAAAAAGGAACTAGAGATCTCCCAGAAAATTTTAGGCAGATATCAGTGTTACCCTGCTTTTCCAAAATTATAGAAACCGTCTTGTATAATCAACTATTTGACTATATGGAAAAAAACAAAATTCTAAATGACCAACAATACGGTTTTAGGAAAAATCTATCTACGACAGATGGTATCAGATCATTAACGAATTCTATAAAAAACGCCTTTGAAAACAATGAATTATTTTTAGGAATATTTACAGATTTAAGTGCTGCCTTCGACTGTGTAGAGCATAATATATTACTATGTAAAATGGAATTTTATGGAGTTAGAGGAGTTGCATTACAACTGATAAGATCTTATTTATCAAATAGGTCTCAAATAATATGCAGTGAAAACCAAAGAAGTAGTACCCGGTTTATAAAAAGGGGAGTTCCCCAAGGGTCAGTATTGGGTCCCCTTCTTTTCATAATCTATATAAATGATCTACCAAATATTTTTAACAAAAATGTAGCTACAGTTATGTATGCTGACGACACAACATTTGGAGTTCACATTAAAAAAGATGAGGATTCAATGACAGTCTTTGGGGAGGTCATGGATCAAGCTAAAACCTGGTTTAATACAAACCAGCTTGTACTAAATGATGTTAAAACGAAATCACTCGTTTTTGAGACTAGACTTCTATTCAATGTAGATATCAACCCTGACGAACTCTTCACCAAATTCTTAGGAGTATATATAGATGTTAGACTCACTTGGCAGGAACATATCAATCAACTCTGCAAACGGCTAAATAGTGCAGTTTATGCTATACGTAAGGTCAAACAGTTTATAAACCAGTCAGCTGCAGTCACTACCTACTATGCATTGTTCGAATCAATTATGAGATATGGCTTAGTTGTTTGGTGTTCAACTGGTCAAGTACATTTAAATAAAATATTTCTGATACAAAAAAACTGCAGTGCGATCTATTGTAAGTGCTCAGTCTAGGGACTCCTGTGTGACAATATATATAAAATTAAAAATCATGACTCTCTTTTCATTAATAATATTTATGAAATTGTCATATATCAAACAAAACATTGATAAGTATCCTGTATTGACTGACATTCACATGCATGACACAAGAAACAAAACTAATTTATTAGTACCTCAAACAAGATTAGGAAGAATGGACAGCAGTATTGACATTAAACTTTATAATGTTTTACCTATCAATGTACGTTCGTTAAATCTCAATAAATTCAAAATTTACATAAAAACTACACTTACCGACAACCCCTTCTATAGCATTGATGAGTTTTTTGAATATATGTCTCAAACACGGAACAGAAATATCTAATAACATTACTTAATTTTATATATGTGTATATTTATATTGTGTGTGTATTTTAAACTGTAGTATTGTCATACAAATTGATGTGCTTTATTCTTTTAATATTTTAATCTGTATTTTTTTTAATGATTAATACTTTTGTTATCTTCTGTATTGTAATGTATTGTGTAACTTGACGTGTTCAGAAGTCTTAGCTTTGTGATGAACTAAATAAATGATTTGATTTGATTTGAGTTCAAGGATGGTCTTCATTGCAGCCGTTGGAGTGCTCCTGATTGCTTCAGTTACTCCTAGGCAAGCTAGCCTTTGAACTTGACATAGGTGAGCCCTAACGTGGAGCACTCCTGGGAGTGCCACCACACAAGCGCCGCGTATGTTATGAGGGGTTTCACCATGATAGTGTACATCCAGCACCAGCTTAGAGAGATCACTTTGCTGGCTGTCGCTACATATATAAATATGCTTATCGACGAAACCTCTTCTGAGGTTTTCGCGTACACAAAGCAAAATGGCATATATCTCGGCCTAGAATTCACTAGTGGGGCCGATATACAAGCTCTTGGTTTGCATCTATGTACACCAGCACCGGTTCCCTCCCGAGTCTTCAATCCGCCTGTGCACCGTTCCAGACATCCGGGACTCAGAAGATGCAAACACGACTGCATATGGAATAGTGACAGGGAGGTCATCCTCTAACTGAGAGATGACCTGATCCCTTACAGGTAGAACCAAGGTCTTTGTGTGTCCCAGCCCTTGTCCCATCATTGACATAGGCAAACCCTAACCGTGGAGCAGTCCTTGGAGCAACACCATACGAGTACCGCATATGTTATGACATCACCATGACGGTGTATTTCCAGAGAGTAGTCTTTGAACTTATTCCCCTGAAGACGATATACTTGCACATCCTTAGAGCTTCCACGTAGTCCTTCCATGATAGTTTGAAGTTACCCCCCAGGTACCTCACTGTATGGGAAAGACAGCGTGCCCGTAAGTGAAGCAAGATGAAAATCGGATATTTTTCTCCTTTTAGTGAACAGCATTAGTTCTATTTTGCCAGGATTGACAGAGAGCTCGTGTCTGTTACACCATAACTGAACGAAGAGCTCTTTCCATGAGCCCTGCAATAGTGATAGCCAGATCGTCTGCATATGCTTGCGCATAGAAGTCTGCTTCGCCCAATTTGGCCAGTAGTCAGTCAAGGTTATATCCATTTCATTGCGAAGCATGATTTCAATGTTGTACATACCACAAAACAATTCGGTTCTGAACAATGGAGCTCTAGTACTTTCTGCCTTGTCCTCTAAAAATCCTTGTTCGACAATGGACGAGCATTCAATGACACCCTCCACACTTTTTTGTTTCAGCTCCTGGATCTCCTCACCGTCCACACCATCACGAAGGAAAATGCAGGATCCGCCATGGGCCATATTGTTCCTGGAATAAGTAGCTTTTAAGTTGTAGCCTTCTAATTTAATTGAAAATTCTTCTTCTCCTGTTGACCAGTGTTCTGTAAAGCAAGCCACAGTTGGAGCTATCTCAAGGTCTTTTATAAGTACTTCGATTTCTAATAAGGAACAAAAATGATCTTTTAAATATCAAAACAAGTTTTACTTTTATTCAAAAAAATATGCCATATACCTTAATAAAAATTTATAATAAACTTCCCTACACTTTAAGAAATGGTACAATTAAAGAAGTGCAAACAAATTTGAAGGCCATGATTCTGAGAAAAGCTTACTACACTCTGGACGAGTTTTTCAATGATGATTTTAGTGACCTGTAGCATTTTAAATATGTTTTTAATTCATGTGTTAGTATTTTTTGATATGTGTATATCGAGATATAGTGTATTTTTTTTTTAACTCATTTGTTTTATTAGTTTTACGTATTTTACATATATACAATATTTTATGCAATAAGCTAGTATACCCTAGTGGCGTATTTGTGCTACTAGGGTAGTTTTTTGACATGTTCCACACCCGTTTGGGTATATGTAAAGAACCAATAAAGACATCTATCTATCTATTATCTATCTAAAGTATGAACTTCTGCTTGGAAGATGGCCGGAATGCTCTACTTTAAGGCTCTGAACAGCTTACATTTATGATCCACTTTGCCCAGCCATCTTAGACCCACCTGTGTATCAAATGTATCTTAGTCCTACTCATCTGACGACTCTCAATCAGCACATAGAAAGGACAATCTTGTTTGATTGGCATCGAGTCAATAGGTTTAGTTATGGACTCCAGTCAGATTGACCCAAGATTCTTACGTGACCAACCCGATCACCTGGTTTTATATTTAAAAATTTGTTGGGATATTCGGTAGTGTCCTTTCTCTCTAAATACCTTCTACAGAATAAGGTCACTTCACGGACATGGGATTTTTTTTTTTAAATCAGTGACTTGTTCATTACAATTTTATGGATGCAGAGGTTTTATTATCTGCGGTGTTTTAATGTATTTTTTAATTAGTTTTCCAATTTTCAACACAAAAACATTATTAATGAAATGCTTCAAGTTTAATACCATCTCGATCAACCAAAGTATAAGAAACTTTTTAAGTACATTGTATATTGACAGAATTAACAGAATAATCCCACTAGAGATGAAACATAGCAGAAATAGTCACAATGAGAGATTATTCTACTAGTTAGGATATCATCACGTCACATATGAATCCTACAAACCATCGATGTTTTTGCATCAGAGTTGGCCCATAAGCCAAACTTACGTCAAATGATGACAACAGCTATTACCATACCATGCTGAACATACACCTTTTCACTGCCAATAATAGATTATTTTCAATACGTCAAGGCAATATGTGTTAAAATCAAATTATACGTACATGTAACACAGTTCTGTCCCATTAGTAATGTTCAAGGAAATCACTCAGTATCTCAGGTACATGTAACAGTTTTTATTTATTGGGGATCTTCTGGAAACAACACCTCATGTCACAAATCCTAACCTCAAATTAAAATGAACATAAGTGTCGGTGTTCTATACACGGAGTGAACTACCAAAGTCAACTCTTGATGCAAGATGGTCATAAATGGATAATGAAGCACAGCCCTCGAATATCCATATCTGAGATGATGAAATATGAATAAATCCTATCTATTTTAACTTGGATATCAAAACATCTAACTCACTTTTTCGACAACTCTACCTTTTACTGTTATTATCAAAGTTTATTTTAAAGTTGTCATAGAAACCTGAAAGGTAAGCTCCGAATGCGTACACTTAGACCCGTATATCAGTGAATTGGAATAAATGAAAGACAAGTACATATCGCCCTTAGTGTAAATTGTTCAGAATAACCCAAGTCATTATTAAAAATGGCTTGTTCAGAATATTTTTTTTACTTTTTACAAAAATTAATAATTCCAATAATGTGAAAAGAATGTCAGCTTTTCTATTCTATTTTAATTAAAATATAAATCGATTATTTTCATATAAATATCCGCAGTATCTTCCCAAAATTAACTCACTTGATAAATTTGTATATAAATATATGATGTTTTTACACTTTACAGTTATTTATATCTCATACTAGCAGCTGAATTTTATTTATTTTTCTTGAAAGCATTTAAAAAATTATTCTTAACGAAGAAAATTTAGCCACAATATATTTATTTGAAATATCTATCAGCTGCCATGCCAAAAATTTACGACTATAAAATATGACACGGAGTCATGTACCCATAAATATAATTTGCAATGTGATAGAATTCAAATTATGAATGAATATATTAAAGCATTTTGACTCGTGTAATAATTTTTTTAGGACTTGTGTGCCAATATACAATATAATGTAACTTTTAATTCTGCGGGTCAGCGCTCCTAGATAGAGATGTGCAATTCGACTCTTTTTAATGATTCGTACCAAACGAATCTGTATCAAGAAAAGATTCATATTGAGAGATTCGGTAGCTGCTGAGCGCTGGCTACCGGTGTTTCGTTCACTGATTCCATGATACTACAATAACAATAATAATAATAATATTTATTAATTTCAGAAACTGTACAAAGCGCAGTTAAGAAATATTGTCGGTAGAAATACAAAGATAAATATCACAAATAATAGTATCATGCGCTGATTCGTATTATTCGTACTATTCGTACCCACACTCTCACTCCATAGTGTTCAGCATAGATTATAGAATATTAATGTGGTGTTACAGTTTAAACTTAGGACTTCGAGCACCTTCGATTACATTAATAATTTCTTTGTCGTCATTAGACAGTAGATAATCAAATATATCCACCATATTACATGTAAAAACAGGGAATTTTTTCAATTATGAGGTTATGAATATTTTAAAATTTGAAATCTCCAGTTTAAACGGTCCCCATCCACCGTTTGAAGTTTAACCTTATACAACTGGCCCTAAGAGTATCGCATCACAATATCGGTACCGAAATTCCATATTCGTATCAATCGTATCGGCGGTTACATTCGTATTTCGTTTCAAGAATCTGAAAACTGTTTTTTTCAATTTTGCTACCAACCCTGTCATGATAACTTTAAAATACTTACAATGACAAAAATGTTGAATTAACGTAAAACAAACATAACTTATAACTATTAAACACACATGAACTGAATAAATAACTAACACGACCATTTGAATTCAATATTTTCACCAATTTTGAAATCTCTTTGACCACCAAAAACACTAAGTCTCAACAACGGGCGCTGATGACGCCATCGGCTGCATTGATGGTAAACAACTAACCTCAAAAAATACATATTTTTTTTTAATTTCCGCTTGTTTCCCGTACTTTCAACTTAAAAATTGTTTAATGAAATATTTATGAAGTTTTAAATAGATGTCCTAATAAAATAAGGCACTTTCCAATTAGCAGCCCATACGGCTCTCTGTACGGCCTCCAATCTAGGCGCCGGCACTCGATCAGCGATGTTAAGCAAAGTCGGTTGCGTCCAGCGCTTGGAATGGTGACCCAAGTTCTCGCTGGAGATCTCAGTCTATATGCTGAGCTGTAAAAGACTGGGCTGAGGCGGCTCGGCGAGAGAAAGACAGAGGCTGATAACCGTGCCTGGGGGCCCTTATCAACAGACTCGAAGTCTAGGAAGACCATGTTTGGATGGGGAGCCCTGAGGCACACAAAAAGGAGTACTACAATAGACGCAGTGGGGGAAGGCCAATCGCCCGCTCCTTCAGAGTAATCTAATTTAATCTAGCAGCCCATTTATATTAATCAACAATATTGAGACACCATTTGTGTGAATTTTAAATGTTCACTTGAAGCTATACTGGCTCCAAGCGAAAAGTGTGGTTACAAGCATTAGAAATGAGGATAAATCAAAAAACAATATTAATGCAACCGATGACGTTGCAGGGTTCCCAGCAGCATCACGTCTGTAAATTCCCTGACTTTTCCCTGACCTGTTTCCCTGGTTCTCCCCAATAAATTTTTAAATGTCAAAGTTGTACCAGTTCTTTGCGAATTAAATTATAGTTAAAATACCTAATTATACAAATAGTTCAATCTGCTGAAACTCTAAAGGTACAGTTATTAGAACAGAGATGCACAGTTGTTTTCACTATTTGAGACATTTACTTTCGTGTGGTACACAAAAATAGGTATGTAGGGTTTAACTAACAAACCATATAGTTAAGAGGTTATGAATGAACGTTTACGCAAAGATAATTAAATATAGTGAAAAAACTGTGCCGTTCACTCCAAATGCCGAGAACCTTAAGGTAGTTCTGTCGATTCAGTTTAAACGAAACATTATCTTGGCATTTTGTGTATAGACAGTATACACCATATTTGCTGCCAACCAATTGACTATATTTGCTACCAACCAATTTAACAAAAAAAATTGCAAAAAGTGTTAACACTTTCGCTGCCGTCGGCCACTTAAGTGGACGACGGGCTTTCTGCGCCTGTGCCACCGACCACTTAAGTGGCCAGTTCTATGGGACATATTTTCCCAAAAAAATGTATGATGGCTTCTGGGGCCGAGCATATGTTTTTAAGCGGCAGCGAATGCGTTAAATAAATTATATTGCATATATTATTCTTTATTACAATTATATTTTCATAGAGAGAAAGTTAAAAAAATATATTGGAAATAGAATCTATTTGTTGTGAAAAATTCCCTATAGTATCTATAGTTCATTAATTTTAAGAAATTTTTCATCCAATAAGTACTGAATGTATTAAATACATAAAATAATTCTATATCGTAAGAAACAATTTGTTGCAGCGGGTTATTTTTTGTTGGGTACGATTTAAGCATGCATTATTATAAATTCTTTGAGGATTAAAATTATCGCTTTGCGCATTAAAATATGACTTACTTCGCAATAAATGAATTTATATATTTTAAATGGATAAGATTTAAACACACATTAAAATAAGGTTTTTTTTAACATTACTATCCGTGCGCTAAATACAGGGTGTAATCAGTTTCATGTCATTAAAAAAAACTGGTGGTGGGGAATGACTTAACGAACAAAAAAACCTTATATAACATGGGGTCTAAAACCCAGTTTTAGAAAAAATGAATAAACAAAAATTTGGAAAATTTTCAATAATATTGTTTGAGAACTGCTGGAATGTAGGGATAGTCTTTTATCTACGTCAGCGCCTCTAAACATCAAATACGCTAACATGGCTCTTTCAAAGTGTTCGCGCTCCTTTGTTAGACTGCACGTCGGCGAGGACACAAGTTGATAATCACATTTTTTAATGATTTTTTTAAAGTAGATAAGGTAAGGTCTTTAGCGGTGCGGTAAAGGTGAAAGACGTCGGCGTTTCCTGAGTGCTTAGTAGATCTGAAGAAAACTATACTTTCCCTTGTGTAATATTTTAGTTTCTGTGGGCACTTCGTTAAGTACACATGTTGAAACCGTTCGTTGTTTTTGTATGTTGCTTTTGTTTTTTTTGAATTTTGCGCCACGTATTTACAGTTAAGATTTATTTTATTGACTTACCGTTCAAGTCGTTAAGTTCTTGATTACGTACAGACACTTCCTACTTGTTCGTTCTTTTTGTGTTGCTTCTTGGATTTTGGACCAAGTTTTTATTTTTATTTTCTTTATTGACAACGTTAGTTGATAGTTTAGTGTGCATAGAAACCATAAAAAATGATCCTGATTTACCAAATGTGTTGAACGGAGTGCGTATGTCCTTAGTTCGACGTGCCGAAAAGTGTATTGATGCAGACGGAAGCATTTTGAACAATTTATGTAAATCAAAAATAATTTATTGGTAAGTTCTAGGTTTATTGAATATTTTAGTTTTCGATACCTGATTGGCAATTCGTTAAATAAATCAGATTTTTTCCTAACTTAAAATACACATAATTGTTTTCTGTTATCGTATCTCAGACGTCTAACTCTTTATTTCCCAATGTCATGCAATAATTACTCGTTTTTTAAGCTTAACCCAGAACACTCATTTATGTTACAAATGTTAATAAACCACATTTAAATCTAATAAATTATAAACAACAATAACAGCTCCAATATTTTGTTCTAAATAAAAAAAACACACATGTAAAGAAATGCTGTTTAAACCTTTACGCCCTCAATTGCTTGCAGTTCTGCAAAAAGAATTATTTATATTTTTTATAATTGGTTCCGTTCAGGCGGTTATCGAAGGTGCCGCCCTTCTTTGCTTTGAAACCGCGGGCCGGCGAGAACGAGTCGGTCGGTAATCTTTGCACTTTTTTATGACAATTTAAAAGTTGTATAATTGGGAAGTACACGTCCATTGACCCAGAAAGGCAGTGGTTCTCAAATGTTTCCTACCCTAATATTCAAATTGTTGACCTAGGTCAGATTTTTTCAAAGTGCCCATAGAGGAAAAAGTCATAAAGGTTTTTTGTTTGTCTAGTCGGTCCCCATTACCAGTTTTTTTTAATGACATGAAACTAATTACATCCTGTATAATAAATTCTAGTACTATTTTATTTAAAATAATGCCGATTTTTTCTCACAGGTTATATCCCGAGAGCTTTGAATTTTATCGGATAAACTGCGAGTAGTTTTTTTTTGTGTAAATTATCAAGTCGAGAACATTTGCTTAAAAGCAAAATTTTACAAAAAATACCCGCAGTTTGTGCGAGGGGTATATGTCAAGATTATTTCCCAAATGAACAAATTCCTTACATACTTTTTTCTTTGTTAATTTTAACAAATTCTATCTTCCCAAAGCGATCCATTTTTGATTTGGAAAACATACTTCCTTATTAATTAATTGACTGCAACGCATTCTATAAACGACTTTTGTTTCGTAGACATGGAAGTGGATGCGCTAGATGCTTATTTGACTTTTCCTACGCGATCGTGATTGTAAATCTGACAGTTTGATATTAAAAATATTTTTGTAAAATTGCATAAATATACCGTTGGTACATAGTATTATAAACAAAAATAATATTTCTTGAATTTGTAATATGTTTTATTTTGTTTTTAGTCCAATAGGCGTCTGAAAATAAGGAGTACGTCACCTGGTGGTCTATAGTCAAACTAACTATGGGCTTTTCTGTCATTGTCTCTTTAGTGTACGATGCTATCAACAATAAGTAAAATGATAAACTGAGACGCTAAGTTATTAAAAATATGATAGCGTTTAAAGGGGCTACACAAGATATAATTTGCTGGAGCCAACCTAGCCGGTATCCTTTGTAAATTGCAGGGACAACTCGTGAAAGTTGAGTTGCACTGCAATGTTCAAAGCATACCCTCTTTAATGTAGACACCTTTAACCACGCATTGAGAGGGGAAAATCTGGTGCAAATAACCGTGGTCCGAGTAAAAATAATAATAACCTGGAAAATCACACATTGTAAGTGAAATTTTTGAAATAAGTAAATATATGTAATTTCAGTATATTTATAAAAGTAATATATACTATTTCACCATGCACTATTATGTTTTACCCCTGAATATTTCTATTTCATATTTTACAAAATACTGTCTCATTTATTTTACTTAAAGACTTAATAAATGTCTTTTCAGTTATATTCACTGTACCACTAATTTCATAGGTATTTGAATCTGAAACACTGGTTTGTGAACATAGAGTGTACACTTTTATTAAGTTTGTGTTGAATATGGGTTGTACCACACAAAATAATATGTCCTGCATTTAAAACATATTCGCCTTCATACACACCCTTAGAATTTTTACATTTTTAGTGCTTCCCAAATGTTCCATACATTGCAATATGCTTAACCTAAATGTCACTCATGTTTCCAGAAAGAAAAGTGATTTAAACTACAACTGTACATAAATTTAAAGAAATATTTTAGTTTTTTAATATTTAACTAGCCAGACACCATTTATGTCGAAGAAACTGTACTTTTCAAGGGAAAAACTAGATAACCTAAAAAAATATGAATTTTGCTGAATAATGCCATTAACGTATTGCAAATCACTTACAACAAGATCTTGCAAACCTTTAGGTCATATATTATTAATGTTATTATTTTTAATGCCAAAAATAACAATAAACAGAAAGAAATCAATATGAGTATTCGCCACATAAATAAACAAAAAGCCTATAATTAGTTCACGAGTTCTCCACTTTGGCGCTGGCATCTTAAATTCAGACGCCTATTGAGAGTAAATTTAATCTATTATGTGCATTTTAAAGCTAGAGATAATTTATTCGCTGGTAATTTAAAAAAAAAGCTAGCTTGCGTTTGTTCAGTGTTAATCTGTTGTCCTTGGCTGAAATTTAAAAATTCACGAAATGTCATTGGTCTATAATTTATAAAGGAAATAATCTTTATTATGCATTAATTTTTTTCAAGTAACTGATACAATGCTAGTTTAATTATTTTAGATCAATTATATTTAAATGCAAACACATTAATTTTTATTCAATAGCACAATGATTTTTTAGATGCGAGTTAATATTTATTAGTATTAAGATTAATGAATTGTTTCTCATAAAATTAATTTATTGGCAATTAATTTTCTTAAATGCTTGCTTTGATTATAAATTGAGGAATATTTATTATAATGCTCGAAGCCAATGCTCATTGCATTTAAAATAATGATCACATAAATTGTACCATTTTTGGTTTAAAGTAAATACGATTTTCATTTGAAAATGTTACTATAATTACAAGAAAAGACTCATAAAACATATTCTAAAAATAAACCACCAGGGTCTCAGAAGGAAATATCCAGAAAATGATTTCATTTATTGTTTATTCTTTCATTACTTTTGGCACACTCAAATTTAATGTTTTTTTGGGACATTGTTAATTTTGTGGTACTAACATTTCAAATAACATTCTAAAGTACCTCATTAAGAAATAGTATGGAATTATCACACAATTTTCATTTGAAAATGGTACCCCATAAGTACAAGGAAAAAAAATATTCAAATTCATAAAGTAAGTTCTAAAAATAAAGGTCTCATATTAGAAAAAAATGTCCAGAAAAGGATACTGAAATTATCCTAATGATTTAATTTATTGTTTTTTATTTCTTCACTCATGGAAAATTCAAATTAACGTTCTTTTAGACATTGTTAATTTTGTCCTATTAACATTCTAAATAAATCCTACAAAACTTGTAGAGCGTACAAAGTAATTTTCGAAAAAAACACATTTTCAATTATTACTTTCAATATGCTACAATACTAACCACAAACAAAGAAATAATCTTTTAAAAACTCACCAGTATCACGTGATTCTAGAGACACTGTATTATCCGATGAATCTTTTGTACTTTCATCTGTTAAACCTTCACTTATGCTAAGTTCTTCTGCCGGCTCCGTTTCACTGTCTGACCCACTACAGTCACTAAAATATTAAAAACACTTCTACATTACATGAATTATTAACACATTTTCGATTTACATAAAATAAAAAACACATAATTACTTTTCAACTTCAATTATGTCTAACTTCATTTTTTCTTCGATTCAATATTAACAGATTTAAAAACATAAATCCTGCTCGTGACTTTTTTATTTGATCATTAAGTATTATTTGCTTATTTAAACTGAGCAACGTGCTGCATGAGCTCCATGTGTTCTAACCTCTTGGCAGCCAAATATAAAATGAAACACCTAAGTATTTGATTGTTTAATCATCTGTAAGAAGGATATCCTAATTTTAAATGTTTCCCAAAACTATTTTAAAATCCTGCCAAAGTATGTGAAGTATTTGCAAACTGACTAAGGATTCCCAAAATAAAAAGATATAAATCACATTTTTTTTTATGAATGTGATAGTGGGCTTGCTTGGTAAGGAAAAAGTAATTAAGCCTAGTGTTAACTGCACATACATCAAAAGGAAGAGAAAATGTTTGAGTTATTGATAATGTGATTTTTAGTACGATCGATTGCTCAAAAAATGTTTTACATGGCAGTAATTCATCATCCATGGTGAGCAATATACAGGGTCATCCAAATTCAGAATATTCAGGAAAATAAGGAAATTAAATTAGACAGCTATAGTTGAGTAGTTTTTCCGGTATTAGCTACATTACACTTAAGATAAATATGCACTGGTTACCATCTTCGCTATTTTTCCATCGACACTCGTCTTTTGTATCTGTTTACTGAAATTGTATTTCTTTTTTTTTTTAATTCACCAATTAGTATTTGACGGTTTTTCGCTCAGAATTCTTTCGGATAAAACCTGGGTGTATTAAATAGGTGATGCGACGACAACCCTCACAGTGGCTTCATAAGTCCTTACTTTGTACATAATGTAATAGATGGCAGGACCAATAAGTTCTCTCATTACTTACGCATAGATAGATAATTTTACAGGTTCTGTGCATACATGTATACAGTCTTGCATACATTCCCGGCCTTTTGTTTTTTGTTTAGTGAAACAAGAGTCCAGTGGCATCTGACATTAAGTAGTTAAATTAAAACATTGAAATAATATATGCAACACTACATGCAGCATTGCACGTGTCGCCACAGCTAACCTCAAAAATATATATTTCTTAAGATTTACAAGTATTACATAGCTATTATTAAAATTTCTGCTTGGTTCCTGTACTTTCAACCAAAATCAAGTTCAACATAATGTGTATGAAGTTTTAAATAGTTTGTCACAATAAAATAAGACACTTTTTGCAGGTTAGGAATCTAACCTATTATTAGCAGTTATTTTTATCAATCAACAATATTGAAAAAGTATTTGAGTGAATTTTTAAATGTTTGTTTGGAGCCAGTATGGCTCCAATCTAAAAATGCTTATACAAACATTAAAAATGAGAATAAATGAAAAAAACCTTACAATTTGAGGTTATGTTGGTTATACGATGCACATGCCCAGGTAATTGTAGGACCTTATTGCTTGCACCATCTACTAAAGTAAATAGAAACCATGCACTTATGAAGCCATTATTATAATAGGAAAGTGCCGTACGTCGGACCATCTATTTAATACACCGTGGATAAAACCGATTGTCGTGAAATTTGGACAGTAATTAAGAATGGCTCAAGGAACAAAAGTTATATAGTGCCGATATGTGCTTTTACCCTGGGGGTGGATGCCACCTCTTCTCGGGGGTGGAAATCAGTACATTCAAAATAACGGCAGAAATCGACAGAGGAATAAATTTTAAGCAAAGAATGTTCTATGAAGTTTTTTTTCAATGAGTTAACACTTCTTGAGTTATCCGTGATTGAAAATGTTGATTTTTCATCTAAAAAATGCATGTTTTAGAACGATTTTTCACGAATAACTCGAAAACCTTACGTTTTATCAACAAAATTATCAGAAGCAGAAATGAAGCTTATAATATAATAAATCGATTGTTTCTTTTTTTTTTTATTTCTGTAGACGCAATACGAACCCTTTTTGTTTGCCGGAAACTGAATTAGAAACTTTCAACGTTAAATAACGGAAAAATGGAAAATTGTTGGAGGAAAACATAAGACATTTTTAAAAGCACTTTGAAAGACCTTTAAAATGAGTTTTAGTAAAAATCGTTAGCATAAAAATTAACGGAGTTATGATCAAAATAAAATGGCTGTCTCGTTTTTTCGGAGAAAAAATGAGCAGTGAAACCAATGGCTTCACCGCAAGAATTGAAATTGAACGTAATCCATTTACAATCTACTTTATTTAAGTACTAACAATATGTTCCAGAAGTCTGACCGGTTTGGGATGCCTAGATTTGAAAAAAAAGTTTGAAATTTGAAATTTTTGAAATTTCTTAAAAAATATTCATTTTTTCACAATAATTCAAAAATTAAAGAAGACACGTAAAAATGCTTAAGTACAAAAATTTAGGTTTTTTTTACTGAAAATTTTGTTTTTTTTTTATTTCTCTAGGATAAAAATTAATTGAGATGTCACCGTTTTTAGTTTGCATTTGAGTACGAGGACCACCTTCGCCGAGCCCTTCAAACTCAAAAATATCAAAAACGAAGGAAGTTCAACTTTACATGCCTTGTAGCTCTTAAAATTCCCTGCGAAATAATTTTTGGAGCGATTGGATGGCTTAAAAATTAAGCAAGTTATCGTTGAAAAACCAATCGCATTTTATCGGTGAACTTTTCAGAGCATATAAATTGTTTTATTTTCGACAGTTTAGAGCATTTATAAATATATGTATATATACAATAATACTTCAGAGCTGGAAGAAATTTTAGAAGCCGGTAGGTACTGCACAGTATTACTGTACGGAGCTGCTGTAGAGATACAGTTAAAAAAATTGAGACGTGTCGAAGACTTACTAGCGTTTCTCCAGCAGATGCGCTATGAGTCATTTATTAAGGCTACCACTAAAAACAGTGCCGTGAAATTATCAGCCCTTGTTCCGACAGTTGATGCTCTGAATGAGCACATTAAGAGGGTTTATTCACAAACTAAGATGTGGCTTGGGAACAAAAATATTCGTCCAACTGATTGGGGATGGATTAATAATGAAGGATCTTTATTACCAATCAAAATGCTGAATATGCCTACACCGGAAGAACTCCTCAAAATGATATTTTGTAATTGCAAAAAAGGATACGGCGCAGCTTGTAGCTGCCGAAAAGTTTCTTTTGTAACGCAACATGCAGAACATGCTCCCGTGACAACTGTCGAAATTGCCTTCCAATTACAGATCAAGAGGAGGAGGTCGATAGTGATGATAGCTCTTCTAATGATCCATAGATTTTCAATAATAAAACATGATATTATAATGTACATAAAATTTTTATTTTTTTCCTTTAAACTCATTTAATAATTTCAGTTTTTAATTTTAAGTAAACATGGTAGTTAATTTTATCACGAGGGCGGTTTGTAAGGGATGAAACGTTGCAATAAATCATAAATTATATTATAAACAGTGACGGGATTTTAATTCATTATAAATGCCTTATTAAAACATTTCAAGCTGTTAAAAACTATTTTTTTTTAAATTTCGTCATTAAAGTTAAAGGGTTGAAACGTTGTAACACATCATAAATTATATTCCAGAACATGAAATAATGTTTATTCTACGTATTTAAACATGATTTCAATCTATGTAACCCCTAGATTTGGTTTTCAAATTTTTTTGTCAGAAGGGGTAGTTTTCACCCCCAAAAAACAAAAAGCACACATTAGGAACATATAACTTTTGAAGAGGAGAGTAAGATAAGCTTAATTACAAATTTTCATCAAAATCGATGTTACTTGAAAGAATTCAGAGATAAAACCCTATTTTTACCGCCAAACACTGGACTAAATGTGAATATACAAATAGTCGCTAGAAGATACAATGGGGTATTTTCCATTTTTTTAAAATTCAGTTTTGGTGATATATATCAAGTAATGTTATTATTTTAACAATTACTGCATAATCAATTTAAACCATAACAATAATTTCTTAATAGTCCACTCAAATTAGGAAAAAGCGGAGAAAAATTCTGAACAGCAGTTTCTCTGCATAGGAAGTAAGTATTCAACTTTTAGAACAAGGTTTTGCTTATGCGCAGAAAAAAAAAGAAATGATTTTTGAGATATATACATATATATGTTTTTTCTTGTTTTTCTTCATTTAGACATATATATCTCGAAAATTACGCGTTTTTAAAGCTAAACATAGGTAAATGCATTTAGAATACGATTTCCTATAAAAAATGTGCTACACATTTTTCTGATTATCCCTTTGGCTTTTCCGGAAAAGCGACTTGAAAAATATATATATGTTTTTTCGTGTTTTTTTTATTTTGAATGCAAATATCTCGAAAAGTACGCATTTTTATAGCTGAACCAACATAGGAAAACGTGTTCAGAATGAGATTTCCTACAAAAAAAGGTCCTATATATTTTTCCGACTATCCCATTGGTTTTCCCTTAAAATGTAAATACGCATCCACACATAATGATTGTCACAAAATATGTCTAATGACGTATACATATAGTAAAAATTCTATACGACAAATATATATATTTTTCAAGAAACTTTTCCAGAAAAACCAATGGGATAATCGGAAAAATGTATATTACCTTTTTTGTAGGAAATCTCATTCTGAGCACGTTTGCCTATGTTCATTTAGCCATAAAAACGCGTACTTTTTGAGACATTTGCATTCAAAATAAAAAAAACACGAAAAAACACATATATATTTTTCAAGTCGCTTTTCCGGAAAAGCCAAAGGGATAATCAGAAAAATGTATATAGCACCTTTTTTTGTAGGAAATCGTATTCTGAATGCGTTTACCTATGTTCGTTTATCCTTAAAAACGCGTACTTTTCGAGATATATATGTCCAAATGAAAAGAAAAAAACACGAAAAAACGTATATATATGTATACATCAAATCATGTCTTCTTTTTTCTGCGCATAAGCAAAATACTTACTTCCTATGCAGAGAAACTGCTGTTCAGAATTTTTCTCTAAAACGGCCGGCAGAAACTTTATTAGTAGCTGCGTAATAATCTAAAATCTTAAGAAACACATATTTGTGACGTCACATGTAGATGCCCTATCATAGCCACACTGCCTACCCTTCGCCTGACTTCAGCTTTAGCTTTACCGATGAAACTTTGTGATTGGCGTTGTCTCCTTTTAATATACACAGCACACAAACGCTTATAATACGCTTTGAGAAAGGAAACAGATTCGGTTTCCGAAACATCAGCAAAATACGTTATTTTTATATTTTTGTTCTTATTCATTATTTGTCAAAAAACATCCTCTAACTCAGTGGCGGATCTAAGGTAAAAGGCCCAGTTGGCAAACCCTTTGAAGGGCCCATTTTTTCGGATGATAACCACGCAAGCGACGGATGCATTGTCTTCGACCCTACCTGAGGGCCTTTTTGCACAGGGGCCCAGGTGGCATTTGCTCATTGGCCGCCCGGTTAGATCCGCCACTGCTCTAACTGCTCCTTTGACGTAAAAATCACAGGCATAAAGGTTATTTTCCAGTAAAATACTGAATAATTGTATTATTTTGTAGATTTCACGGACATTGTTTAGAAGAAAATATATATGGTAGAGCATCCCAATAAAAAACACAGAAAAATTCATATATATAATGATAATAATAATAATAATACAGCTTTTTTGTATGAATTAGATACATACATACAACTGGTGAAAGGTACCGCATAGCATATTTTAACTAACACCATAATAATACAGACTACAAATACAATAAATTAGGCTACCACATTCAGTTAAAGGCTCATAGTAAACATTAAAATAAACTTATTAAACAAACAAATAAGTCTAATTAAAATACTCATTTAGATTACCATCACAGCTGTATCGCAGACATAAGTTAATTCGTACAATATGATCTGTGTAAATTATAATTACTATATTAAAGATGTATATACAGTGTGTACTAGGGTGGACCTTAAAAACTAACTGTTAAAATTTACCCGGGGCACCCTCTTATTTTGTTCTATGATATAAAAAGACTTCCATAAAAATTTCAGATTTTTAAATAATGTTTTAATTTTCAAGATAATAGAGAATTTTTGCAAAATTTTTTTCAAAATAAATCAAATGAACATCATAATGACATTGATCATCAATTGAATTAATAAAATAGGACAGTACATTGTCCCCCACTTTCATCTCAACTCAACTGTATTTTATTAACAACTTTTTCATTTATATTATTTTATATACATAACATTGTAATTGCTGTACAGTTGTACATATTAATTACATGTTTAATGAACATAATTTCTTTTGTAACTGAATTTAATTATTAATTCTTAACTAGTTTTTTTTTTAATTTTGAAACTTTACGGGGTGGTAGCGACCCCTAAAACTGAGTTAAAAAATCCCAAAAAATTACAGTAATTCTTTTTAATAGAGTAGATCAAAATGGCAGGGTGCCCCAAAGAAAATTAAGAAAAAAAAATTTTACCCTAATTTAAGGACCACCTAGTGTGTACTATTTAAAAACACAACACCCTGTTATTCTGGAATTGGTTGCCCGATTAAAAGAAAATATATATATATATTTTTTGGGACAGTACTCGAGCTTAATTTGAAAATTTTTTAATTTCATATTTTGAAGGCCTATTAAGGTCCCCTAAATGAGCAGAAATTATGAGATCATTGTTAGGCAATTTTTTATCGGCAAAGTGGATAGCGTATTCAATTCTCAGTTGTCCCAAATACCTCTATACAAATTTTTAGCTCGATACCTCATATAGGGTGTTTGTTACTCAATGGCGAATTTTAAAATTTGTCACTTTTTTAAATCGGGCAACACATTCCAAAATAACAGCATGTTGCAGTATTAAGTAGCACTCACTGCATATGGAGAACATTAATATAAGTTTTGTTTTAGATTATTTAATTAATAGGCTGAAGTTAACATTATGATACACCGTCAGTGATTACATCTTATTGTGCAGTGTTTTAATATATACATTTAAAATTTTTTCATGTAACCTGATTTAACATTTATGTTATTAGGGAAATGGTATATCTACGGATATATTATTTTATTTGTATATCACGTTGAGACTTCTCGTGTGACTGCCGATGCTAGCAGACGTATCTCGGTGTTCTGGCTATAAAAATATCTAAAAGTTAAGTGTAGAAGATATATTAAAATTCGCATAAGTAGATAGCATGTGTTTGAAAGTTAATATATATCTCGGGGCATTTTCAATAATTTTATAAATATTTATCAGTGTTTAATTAGGTACGCAAACCAAATAATTCCACAGTGCTTCTGGTCTACGCAGTAAATTATAGTGTAGTGCAGTGACATCGTCTAGTAACACCTGAAGAGAGAATCAATAAACGATAAGTGTCTTTAATTAATTTTTAATAATAGCAAATGCATGATTTTCAATTAACAAGCCCACTAGGCTAGTATATTATCACCTCTGTTGCAATCTTGAGAGTAAGAAGTACCAAATGTTAGAATTAGGGTCGGGCGGTCCTCAGCGGGCGAGGGCATAAATTACGGTCAAACCAAATAAATCCGTTAACACCGGTCTCTCATTCACTTGAGTGAAATAACTAATAGCACTATGTGGAGCAGAAAAAGGCAGAGTGTCATATTCATGTCAGATAAAAATAATAATAAGATGTAAATATTTGTATTTGAAAGAATAAATAAAAAATAATCGTGCAGACGAAAATTCTTTTTAAGGTATTTGGTTTCAAATAAATAATTTTTAATTACAATGAAAAAAGGGTGACAAAAACCGTTGCTGAGTGAAAAATTCTACAGGGTGGTACATATTAGCATAACGCACGTTATAATCAAATGCGTTACTCTTAAAGTATGGTCATTATATCCTCTTATATTTTCTTAGGTAAATTATCAAGTGAAGTTTTTCAGGTCAAAATTGCGCTCGTTATTAAGTGAAAAATTCTACATTACATTTCACATTAAAAATGAGGAAACCGGGTTACACGTGGAAAACAACAACTAAGAGGATCATGAACAAACTGAGAAGCGACCAAACATACTCGAAAAGAAAGCGAGTGGGAAAAATGAATTCCACAAAGAAATCGCAGCGATATACCCTACCAGAACCAGAAACCGAGGCATCAGAAATCTCAGAAGGAGAATAAGAAAATTTGTAGAAACAGAAAAACAAAAAGAGGAGCATAATCATTAAATAACGATTACAATGCGACAACACATTGGACTTGTCATCTTGCTGTCAAGGCGACCAGATCTGCTTTATAATGCTCTGTCACCAATGGATACCCATAAAAGTTTATAAAAGTTAAATAGTGAAAACGTGTAAAAAATATAGTTAAAAAAAAAAAGTATAAGTGGATGTGTTTGTAAAATAATACATATCTCGGAACATTTTCAGTAATTGATAAGAAATATTAGATAGTGTTTAATTAGGTATACAAATCAAAACTTTACACGGTGCTTCACCTCTAACGCAGTAAATAATGGTATATATAGTGCAGTGAAATAGTGCCAGGCGGCAAAGAGGAGAAAGAAATCATTAATAACCGAAGAGAGGACTGTCTATATGGAGCACTAAGCCATCAATTAGAAAAAGAAAACCGGCACACACTAACGCCATGAAAAATCAAGAAAAACACAGCACATATTTCACATGAAGATTCAGAAGAGGCAGATGCCCAGAACCAAAAACACAAAAAAGGGAGCTTAAACGATCCCTCACAACACAATGCGGTAACGCATCTCATAAATACCTACACCTCCCATCCCATATTCCTTTACCATGCGCCATGTGGCTCTCGCTGCTGGCAACAAGCATGACCTTAGTCCAACCCAGCGAGGACATAGCAGGCCCAGCTGTATAACTCTGGGACTGGCAGCAATGCCTACCGCACGCTGGTAAATCAATCAATCAAATCAATCAATATCACGTTATTAAGGAATAATTCTGCTCTCCACAATAAAACGGTTTTTTTCCATTTTCCAGAGAAACTTGTAAGTTATTTTACTTGAATGTGCCGATATTTTTCTGTTTGTGATGAGTAAAACTTGTTTTCTTGTTTACATATGTACAATTTTTCTGTTTGAGACATAAATTAAGAAAATGCCACAACCAACATTTAGACAATATGTGTACAATATAAATAAGGGAATCGAATTTTGTACATAATTTGTACGAACAAGATTCATGGAGGGGCGAGCGTAGAGGCGACTTCAATGTGAATGTCAGTCGATATTCCGTTGAAGCAACGTCGAGCGCGGTTAGTACTTGGATGAGTGACCCATCTTGGGAAATACAGCGTTCTCGTCCCACCTTCTAGCGGCTTATATATCAGTGTACACGCGGAAGCTATGCAATTTCAGACGAGTAGACGGAGAGCCGGCCGTCGAATATCCTATGAATAACATACATGAAAAACTTTTTGTGAGTGATTAGTACTACCACAGTCCTAAAGGGAGCCACCTTTTATACGAGCTAATTTTGCCCGCGTCATGGCTTTTTGACCTCACTTCTGGTTACGATTTTTAATGTTTTTTAAGTCATCAATAGTCCCTTTGGGTAAAACTTTTACCCCACCGGACCGCAAGACATGTACCCCCCCCGTTTTCGAGGGCGGGGAACACGATGGTGACAATATTTTCCGACCTAGCGTCCAACCGCTAACCCTAAATCGAAAAAACCACCTCTTTTTTCGATTTTCCGGTGCTACGCTTGCGAGGGCTTGGCAGATCTGGTTTTTCTTGGTCAGATTGAATAAAATAAGTAAATATTGACCACAGGTGACCTAACCCACTCCCGGGGGTTGAAACTACCCTCACCCCCAATAACTAAATGCTACGAAAACACCGAAAACCAGCTGGAAAACGAAATACCCCCGTTTTCGAGGGCGAGGAATACGATGGTGATAATATTTCCCGACCTACCCTTCACCCACTACCCCTATACCTGAATACCACCCCCTTTTCGATTTTCCGGTGCTGGACTTGCGAGGGCCTGACGTATCGTTTTTTCTTTTGGTCAGTTAGAATAAAATAGTTAAATATTTATCACAGGTTACCTAACCAACCCCTGGGGGTTGAAACTACTCTCACCCAATAACTAAATGCCACGAAAACAACGAAAGTCAGCTGGAAAGCAGTATACCCCCGTTTTCGAAGGTGGGGAATACGATGGTGACAATATTTCCCGACCTACCCTTCACCCACTACCCCTAAACCGAAGAAATCCATCCCCTTTTGAGATTTTGGTTCTTGTACACACACTAAATCACAATTCAATTTTTTCTGTCACCCCTGTGGTCAATATTTATTTATTTTATTTAAATTGACCAAAAAAAACCCGATCTGACAAGCCCTCGCAAGCGTAGCACCGAAAAATCGAAAAAGGGGGTGGTTTTTTCGATTTGGGGGTAGCAGTTGGATTCTAGGTCGAAAGATATTGTCACCATCGTATTCCCCGCCTTCAAAAACGGTGCTTTCCAGCTGATTTTCATTGTTTTCGTGGGATTTAGTTATTGGGGATGAGGGTAGATTCAACCCCCGGGGGTGGGTTAGGTCACTTGTCGTAAAAATTTAACTATTTTATTCTAACTGACCAAAAAAAACCGATACGATAGGCCCTCGCAAGCCTAGCACCAAAAAATTTGATTTAGGTTTGGGGGTAGTGGGTACAGGGTTGGTTACGAAATATTATCACCATCGTCTTTCTCGCCCTCGAAAATGGAAGTATACCATTTTCCAGCTGATTTTCGCTGTTTTCGTGGCATTTAGTTATTGGGGGTGGGGGTAGTTTCAACCCCCGGGGGTGGGTTAGGTCACCTGTGGTCAATATTTACTTATTTTATTCAATCTGACCAAGAAAAACCAGACCTGGCACCTCGCAAGCGTAGCACCAGAAAATTGGAAAAAGGGGTGGTTTTTTCGATTTAAGGGTAGCGGTTGAACATTAGGTCGAAAAATATTGTCACCATCGTGTTCCCAGCCCTCGAAAACGGGGGAGTACATGTCTTGCGGTCCGGTGGGGTAAAAGCTTTATTCCAAGGGACTATTGATAACTTAAGAAAACATTAAAAATCGTAACCGGAAGTGAGGTCAAAAATCCATGATGCGGGCAAAATCAGCTCGTATAAAAGGTGGCTCCCTTTAAGTCTGTGGTAGTACTAATCACTCACAAAAAGTTTTTCACGTATCTTATTCATAGGATATTCGACGGCCAGCTCTCCGGCTAGAGGATTACACAGTGGATATACCATCCTTCGGAGGGGATGTAAAGCAGGCGATCCCTTGTCTATTAAATCTTAGGCATCTTAAATCTTAGGCAAGTAAAAGATCCCTACTCTTAAGGGAAGAGGTTCGGCAAAATTTCCAGGTTGGGGGTAGCCCGTCTCCTGGCGTTGGTGATAGGCCCTGGTAGCGGAAATAGGCCGACGTTAAATAAATAGATAAAAAAAAAAAAGAAAAAAAAAAGATTCATGGTTAAGTGTAAGAAAAGGCGTTATGACCATTATGAATCTTTACATCAGCTAATTTTTCATAATAATCACTTTGTAAGTCATTAATTGACATACCTATTCCAAATATTTGGAGCGTAATGAAGAGCATATTATGTTCAATATAAATTAAAACCTAATAACAGCAAAATACTAGTTTAGGTGTATGTGTGTGTTTGTGTATATTATACTGACTAGTTCGATGAGTCTTTTTATGAAAACTTTATATCTATCCATATTTCAATAATACTGTTGACTTAATAGTACAGTAACTAGAGGTTTTAACTTCGGAATAATGTCATATTGAACGATTTCTTTCATTTTTGGCAGCATAATAGTAAATGCTTCACAGAAAAGTTTCTATATTGTGCGGGGGCTTGCTAATTTATAGGGGGTGGATGCCACCCTCTCTCAGGGGGTGGCACTTAAAAAATATATGTTACAGACCAATGGTCATAACGCCTTTTCTTACACTGGGAATTAATTATATTTTTTGTTTATTGATGTAGGATTAATAATTTCGGAAATATTTAAGTTTATATTTGTTATCCAAGTGTTTCGAAATTACCTTTAAGTTTAAAATGCATTTTTTTTCTAAAGCAAGTGCTTTAAATGAGCAAAAAAAATTGAGCATCTAGGTAATGCTACATCTCAACGAAAAACTGTATTTGAGATAATTTTTAAAAATTACTGGCTAATTAGATTAACAAAATGGCGACCTTTTTATATAAAAAAAATATAAATACGCATATTTTTCCGTCATAACTTCTTTATTTCTTATGCTACAGGAACGAGTAAAAAATAATTTGAAAGCGCAATTAATTGTCTTCAATCTCATTTCTTAGCATGCGTGATGTAGGTGTAACAATTTCTGAGATATTTAACATTTAAACTGCATTTTTCGTCTTATAAACGTTCGGACACCATTTGTAAACTTTCATATCTCTGAAACTATTAAATCTATGTAAATAAATAAACAAGCGAAATTCATTATCAGTTTATGAGCTTTATTTTTGGTCTCTACCCATTTTTCAATAAAACTAATATTTATTGAGATATTTTGTAACGTTACCAATTCCCCTGGAGTATGTAATTTTAAATTATCCCTTGTAAATGTAGTTCGACGATTAAGATACATTTAATTTTATGGATTTTATCCTGCCTAAGAATATACCACCAGAAATACATATCGGTTTAATAAATATTTGAGGTAAAATAATTCAGTTTTATGTCCAGCCTATCTTAAAATAAAAAGTATCTTTAAAAAAAAAGAAAGAATAAATTATAATGCCTATGCTTAATCATTTATATTCTAGCTATTATCACTATAGTTTTTCGAATTTTATATCGCCGAGTTTTTATCGGCCGATTATAAAAAAGAAGTAAAAACGGGAGACGTGCGAGTCAGTTATCACGTAGTTCTTGAAGTTAACAGGTGATCATCTAAATTTTTCTATAAGTTTAACACTTTGAGGTGTTCCTAAATATATGGGATATAACTAGAAAAATATTATTAAATTGTGGCCGTATGCTTGTGAAGTTGTGGGACGGCGCATAATTTCGGCTGTATGCCGGATCTGAGTGCATCTGTATACATAATTAACACGTGGTAATTTGTTATAACCAAGCTCTTGTCTATAGCTTAGGTCACTACAAGCCACCTTCCATCTACGTAAGTTATTAAAATTTTCTTTTAAAACCATTGGTTAATGGTAATTTCGAAAATCCTTGTTGTAGGGCTTTTAGTTTGCTGTGCGATACTTTGCAAATTTTCCGTACAGAAGTAGTTGCTGTACCGAAATTTTTTGATAATTAAATTTGGATATTTCAAATTAAATTTGGATATTAACTGATAGCAGATTGCAGTCAGTGGTTCTAGTGGAATTCCTGCATGGTAATTTAGTCAACTGAAAAGTTATTGAGGTAACCGCAGTATACCGGGTGTCCCAAACGATCGACCACTGGAATCGCCATTTTGTAGCAATCCTATGCGAGGACAACATCAAAAACAGATAAGCTGTGTTACTGTGATTGTATTTACATTTATTACTCTACTATTTGATTTAACACTATTTTTTTTCTTCCCTGGTTCATTAATTAGTTGGCCAGATCTTAGGTATTTTAGGTATAATTTTATTAGGTAACAAGTTCAAGTTTCTAACTATTATTTATACTGTATAAATCGGGTGCACCACACGTGATCACGAGCGGACATTCCCATTTAGGCTTAACCTTATTACTACTTTTTTTTTGTATTTAATTAAAATAAATTAAATTAATTAAATTGATTCCCTTGAGGGCTCTAAGCCTTCCTATCATATTTTCGTAGCTTTAATCTTGCGGCCATACTTTGTTTTAACAATATTTATGTATATATATTTTTCTCCTTTGTGATATACAGGGTGATACAAATTAAAGTAGCTTTTAAATGCGTTTGTGCTTCATTTCTTGTAGAGTAACTATAATCAGGCAGTCTTGCCCTTGATATTTGCATATTGGTCCAGTATTATTTTGTTTGTGCTTAGAGTTTTGTAACCGGACGTTAAGCGTCTACTAGGAAACGTAAGGCATTTATTCAGGTTACTGGCACTCTGAACTGCTCAACTATAAGTGTAGTGAGTGGTTCTAAATAACCGCACGACCAGCTCCGGCTGTATGCTAGCCAACGTTTCGTCTTTAACAATATTGGACATATCATCACCTAGGAGTTAAGCTAAGGTTCAATACCTCCCTTAGAATTTTAGTAAGGTGCCAATTTGGAAAAGGAAAGAAAAATTACGTTTTATCGAAAATATCTTTATAGTTTAAACCGTATTTTTTTCTAAAGCAAGTGCTGTATACAAACAAAAAAATTTGAGCATCTACGTCATGCTATATATTAATGAGAAACAGTTTTTTATTTACTGGCTAATTACAGTAACGAAATGGCGACGTTGTTATTAAAAAAATGTGTAGACGCACATTGCTTCGGTCATAACTTCTTTGTTTTTTATGCTACAGAAACAAATAAAAAAAACAGTTGAAAGCTTAATTAATAACCTATTATTCTACCTATTAGCATCCTTGACGTAGGTGTCACAGTTTCTGAGATATTTAACTCTCACTAAATAATTATCTTATGAACACTTGGATGCCAAATGTAAACTTAAATATCTCCGAAATTATTAATCCTACATCAATAAACAAAAAATATAATTAATTCCCAGTTTGTACTTTCTGTAATTGGTCTATAACATTTTTTCGATAACGTAATACTTTTCTAGATACTTGACAAAAGCCGTTTAGAAATACCTTTTCTTTTAAGCTAAAATCGCAATTTTGACGATTTTTCTCGTAAAGAAAACATAGCCATTTTTACTTTTAATTTATTGTAGCGTTAAGTTAGTGTCCTGTATTTTACTGAAATAATGAAAAATATATAGTTAAATTTTTTGTCATATTGGGGTCAATTTTCTTAGCTTATCGATACCCCCTCCTTTCATCTAACACTACTATCAACTTGTGCTCAAAATCTCGACCTGATTGGTATGGGGCAGCTAACACATGCTTATCCTGCTGTGCCCTTTGAAACATAAATTGGCAAGTTTCATTTCGGTGGGAAATTTTTTTTAGATTTATTCCCCTCCTCCGCTCGTCAAATTTTTGGAGGAACTTTTATTTATTTATTTACAGAGTTGGGTTCTTAACACGTTCACGACATGCATGGTTTCCGCTGTCATTCCCCTGTGCTTAGATTTGTAAGTTTGTTGTAACTGTACCAATAAATTACGTGCAATGCAATAATGTGTGATCAGGCGTGTACCACCGGTGGCGCACCAAATCTACTAAAGAATATAGCAATGTACCACCCGCGTGTCGTGTGTCGTGAACGTGTTAAGTTTATGAAGTTGGCAAATTAAAAATGACAAAATGACAGTCAAACAAGTTTTAAGTCTCAAATTTAAGGTACTGTGTCCTTCTCATTTCAGTTAATTTAATGGGATTTCCAGCTTCTGTTAACTTTCAGGGTTTAGATATCACTAATAAGTGCTCTGTCACTTATTTCTCATATTGATAAAGTCCCCTTAACAAATAATTATGCTCCCCAAAACAAGGTACTCGTCAAACAAATTTTCCAGTGCATATAAAAGTTACTGTATCCTTCCAATTTCAGTCAAATGAATGCGATTTCCAGCTTACGTAGTTTTTCAGACTTTAGATATCATTGTTAAACTTTCTGTCTCTCTTTCGTTATGTTGATAAGTCCTTTTAACAAAAAAAAAAAAAAATCTTAGCAGAACAATATGTCCGTCAAATAAATTTTTATCCGCAGGTGAAAGATAACACAACATGTCCATATCAGAAAGAATTAATGTTATTCCGAGCTTCCCTTGTATGTCAGAGTTCAGATTAAATGGTCTGGCACTTCATCGTTGTATTGATAAAAGTCCCTTTAACAAATAAACATACTCACTAGAACAAAATGATCGTTAAACAAATATTCACGTGCCTATCCTTCCCACTTCACCCAAATTAATATGATTTCCAGCTTCCGTAGTATCTCAGACTGCCGAAATCATTGTTAAAAGTTAGTCGAAAGTGTTAAATTCCTGTGTATTTAGGAGTGTAGGGTGCTTTTGTTTACAGTAATAACTTTTTGGGAAGGCTACTTTAATATTAAAGGAGCCTTATATTTACATGTTAAAAAGGAGCCAGAACTTGTAACGATGAGTTTAGAGTTCTGAGATGAAATAAGCGAAAAAAATCCAATTTTCTTCAAAATTTCTCTTTTCTATACTGACAGGAGTTTCATTCTGGGAACCTTTTTCTCTGTTTAAAACATTTTAAAAAATGTTCTCAATCTAAAAAAAAGCTTGTAACGATCACGTGCTATATCTCCGTTTTTTTACAACTTTGACCTTTCTGGTTGCACCTCTTGACATCTCATTCTTTCTGGAGATCTTATTTTATTCATTTTTGACATAAAAGGTGTACATACATAAAAAGTGAGACTTGTAACGATGACATAATTTCTTTGTATTTTATATCTTGAACCACGGCCAAATCGACGGATTGACATATACCAGAAGTCTATTTTGTTATTTAAGTTCGATAGAATATATCAAAGCATAGAAAATACTTGTAACGATGAGTTTACCAAAAAAGCCACCTAACTCCCTCTCTATTATGTTTGTATGACTGAATGTGTGCACAGAGGATTCACAAGCAGTTTGTGACTTAAACACTGAAATGAAATTGCAAGGCATGGAAAAATTATGCATGCGAAAGGTTATATTGAAACGTACAACTGGCTATACCCTGCTTGGGGACAAAACACTAATAGCAGTGGAACAACTTTCACAAAATGATTTCTTTAAACAATTGAAAACCATTTAAAGGAACAGGGAATTTCGGAATTTTTTTTTTTTTAATTCAAAAATGAGTTCTTTAGATTACAAGACGAGACCTGTATTTTTTTTTAAGCAATATAATTGTTAAAAAATATGTTAAAGTTCAGTTATATATTTTCCCCTAAAAATTTATGACGTATGTAAATGTAGTTAGAAAATTTTAGGCTTGCTATAAAAAGGATACCTACCCTGGCCAAGGAGTTGATAAGAAGATAACCTAAAATTCTTAATTGTCATCATTGTCTCGTCTCGGTCAGTGTCGTTTCTATTATCTTATGCTTGCTGTGTTTATTTGTTGTTCTGCGTTGTGATTATCTTGACATCCGGTAAATTTTCAGAACATGCTTCCACAGAACTACTTTCCGTTCCTTTTTGCATAATTAAGAAGTTCAAAAACAACAAGAATTTACAATTAATTCACTAACAGGTTATTTATAAGCTTTTTGACAGCGGCAAGTGTCAGTCTATGGCAGAAAATAACATGAAAGTAGATACAATTACGTAGTATTTGCAACCGTCACCGGTAAATCAAAGACATTTTCTGCTACATTTGTCTACGTCACAAAACATTTAGTGACTTTTTGAGACCAAAATTTATGGGGCTTTAAAAAATACAACGAACTGAAAATAATTGTTTAAAATATTAGTAAGTTCTGAATATATTATATTTCATATTAATACTTGTTTTTAAATATTTAGACTGAACTGAAATTCCCCATTATGGAAAAACCAGTACCTATTATTTTTCCACAAAATAATAAAATCCTACACATAGTAAAGTTCACCACCCATTCTATTCCAAATTAGATCTAGAACACGTTTCATTAACCTACGCAAGTTTTCAGTTAATAACATAAACACATTTCCCAATGGTAGCAATATGCCAAAAACAATATGTCGTCACTGTTGTGAGTTACCTACTTTTTATTTATTAAATAAAGTGAGGGCTTGTTTCTTCACACTGCTCTCCATTACTCATTTAATTATAAATAGATCAACAACACTATAAATAGCACTAGAAATTAAATTAACTGTTTACCAGTGCATAAGTGTAAATTTGATGACTTTTATAATTTAAAAATAACATGCATTATTTCTCTTGTCATCAAAATTAAGAGAAATTCTAATTTTAATGAATAGATTTTAAATTTAAGTTATTGCTTATTCTACTAATATTCTTAGTTTCAACTGACATTTTTCTGAATCTATTTGAACCATTTTAGCAGTTTGTCTGTCTGACCATCCTTTGTTGCTTTATGCATAACAACTCAAAACTATTTAAGGCACGTGACAACGTGACAGGTTGTGGTTGTGGTTTTTACATAATAAATATGTACCTGTAGTAGTCGAATTGATTTAATTTAATTTTTCTCAGCGACAACGTCCACCTGAAATTTTATTGTTGATTCTTATGTATTGTGACCTCCTGATTACAAAAAAAATGTTTGTGCCCAAAAATTCCTTGTGCATCAAAAGCTATATGCACTTTTTGACGCGCTTTCGTGGATTTTCAACTTATCTGCTTAATATATCTTGTACTAAGTAGTAATCGGATGGGAATTTTAAAAATACTGGCTTGTTCGAAATAAAATCCTTAAAAAATATAGACCTGTCCGATATATGTTAGCCAATCCGCCATCTTGGAAAAAAATAGAAAACACCAAAAATGGCCATAAAAATAAAAATTGAATATCTTTTCTATAAAAAAGAGTAATTTCACCAAAGCTGGCAAAAATAAAACTTATTTATGGTCAAATATAATGCACCAACCGCGGATGCCGTATGTCAAATAGAACGGTCAAAGATGGTGTACAAAATAAAAATTTTTAATTCTTCATCCATTACACAGGCCCACAAAAAAAAAGAGTTGTCTGCGCCGCGGTATTGACCATACCTATCCCTTGTATTTTGACTCGCTGAACACGAATCTGACCTTAGTTTTTCCCCTATACGTCAGGTTTTTTTTTTAAAGCAAAAAAGTCTAATATTTATATATTTATTTGCTATTAAAAGAAAAACCTGACGTGCTGGTGAAAAACTAAGATCAGATTCGTGTTCAGCGGCCTAAAATACAAGGCATAGATGTGGTCAGTATCCCCGCGCAGATGACTTTTTTTTGTCGGATTGCGCCACACTGAGTGTGGCACAGTGGCAACCAAAAAAAGTGGTCTGCGCGGGGGTACTGACCACACCTATTCCTTGTATTTTGAGCCGCTGAACACGAATCTGACCTTAGTTTTTCCCCTACACGTCCGGTTTTTTTTTTACAGCAAAAAAAGTCGTGTTGAATCGTGATATTTATATATTTATTTGCTGTTAAAAAAAAACCTGACGTATAGGAGAAAAACTAAGGTCAGATTCGTGTTCAGCGGCACAAAATACAAGGGATAGGTATGGTCAGTACCCCGGCGCAGACAACTTTTTTTTTTTTGTGGGCCTGTGTTATCATTATCGCCACTTTTTTCTTTCTCGATTGTACGTTATTTTATGTATTTTTAGGGGATAGAGTTCATTTTTTTTTTTTAATTTTCGTGTATGCAGTCCTCTCATTAACACGTTCACTGCCAATAAAAATTTAGGATCTTTTCCAAAGGCCACATACAAAAAGTGTTTCTTAGAGCCCCTTATATAATTATTAACTGTTTTGTTAAGTTTTTAGGCGCAAATTCACCATGACTCAAGGGTCGAGTCACTGGCCTCTAAGGTCCGTTTCATCAAGCATAGATCGATGACTCAACATTTGAGTCGTACAATTGAGTTAAATTTTTTATGAAATAAAACAGAAGCAAGACTGACTAATGTAGTAAGTAGATGCACTTGACCCAACAGTTGAGTCATCGGCCACTGATGTAGGCCGTCGTGACTCCACAGTTGAGTCATCGGCGGTGAACGTGTTAAACTATATATTCTAGTAACGGTAATGGCCTAGAACATTCTACTCTAGATGAAGTCCATTCAGTATTTTTGTAAATTATCACAAATAATTCCTTCCTTACACAAGTAGCGAAGATCACATGGGCTTCATAAGGCTATACCAATAAAACCTTTGGGATTTTAGAGAGCCGCCGCCAAGACGAATCCGCCTGAGAACTTTACAACTTAACCTATAAATTTTCGTCTCCTACTAATGATTTTCACAGCTCCAAAGCTGCAGCGATGTACATTCATTTTGAACTTTTCGTTAAAAGGTCTGCAGAGCCCAAAATACTCTACAAACCAAAAGGTGTCAAATTTAAAACTAAATTGGAAGAGTTTTATGGTCGGTAATTTCAATTTCTGAAAAATTGTGTAGGTCAAGGGAAATGAAATATTGAAATAAAATGGAGGTACTTGGTTAATTAAAATAACATTTAAATTTTGTTAAATAATAGCAAAACAATAACCATAAAAACTAACACATTTTTATAACATATTATTTTCTTTGGATGTTTTTATTTGGTGCTTTCAGAACCTAGAAGTGTTTAATTGCAAAGTAATATCACACAGTTATATTAACAAAGACAACATTTTAACCTTTCCATTAATCACAAATACCATTAAAAAAAGATTAAGTGACATTTTTAGTCGGATGAAAATTGTAGAAATATTCGATTATTGAAATACTCGGGACATTCTGATTATTAGAAAATCATCCGAATAATATCATTCTGGCTAGGTCAGCGACCGATGCTTCCTGAGTACGGATTACATGACAATCCGATGTCGAGTTCCGAGTTAGCCGAGATTACCGGATTATTTACCACTTGTCAGTTTCGGAAATTGTTGCTCGTTTGCCTCACAATAATGCAAGGGCAAACAATATATCGGATGATATTCCGGTTATGGAAACCATCTGATATTCCGATTCTTGGAATCATCCGATTATGCCCATCACTAGAAATTTTTTTCCCTTTCACTTCCCTTCAAATGACGTCGAAAATGTCCTTCAAGATCAAATCCAAGGCCACCAATGTCTCGTAATAATGGCGTCATAAGTTTTGACCATCAATATGGCGTATTTCAGAAAGAATCATTTTGAAGTCGTTTTTACTAAGAAATGCGACTTGAAAGTAATTATTACTTGAGGATAGTGACAGGAACTGAAAATTCTATTTATATACAGGATTTTGTAGTACCTTAAAGGTCGCGCTATCTACTAAATTAAATAGAAAGCATGCACTTATAAAGCAGGCCTGTAGCTAGGGGGGGGGGGGGCCAGGACGGGCGGCGCCCGTCCTACGGTGATCGTGTAGAAGAACGCACTGCCGGGCGTCAAAATGACGCGACACCAATTTATTTCTCAGAGGCGCCAGTCGCGTATTACCCCGTTCTTCTACCTCCCAGGCGGGTTAGAAATAAGATGCACTTCGATAGCCGAAAAGTTAACCAAGGCTGCCCTACCCCAGATTGGTAACGACGCTCTCTCTGGACGTGAATTCCTTGAATTAGGGTTTAGGCACCTTTTGAAAATTTAAATTTTCGCATAAAAAAATTTTTATCGAAGAATTTTTCTTCGACGGGATTGATTTTGGACATGGTAGGCACGTTTTTTTCTGCTAATAACGGACTCTACACCTTAGGATTTCTGAGAAAAATGCATACAAAAATCTCTTTCAAACCTCCATAAGGCAACCAGAAGATCAAGTGTTAATGTGAGTTAACTCGACACATCCGGTTTTCGATACGAAAGTTCCAGGTATTATAGACCGTCAACAGGCCTCAAGATCAATTAAGATGCAATAGTTCAAAGAATCCGTTTATTTAACAGAGAAGAGGTTACACGAAATTCTTACGATAAGAATCGTGCCTTCCCCAATCAAGGCAAATGGCTTTCAGACCATACAAGCGAGAGCGCTTACGCTAACGATCGATTAGGTAGAAAAGATTCATGTAAACCTTCTCAGAATCAAAATGCGAGCTTTTTAGAGAAGTCTAAGACTATTTGTAATTTGATAATACGGCTGACTGATTTTAACTTAAAAAAGTTTTACTAAACGAATTTAGTTTCGCTAGAGACTATACTTAGCTTTAAAATTCTTTTATCGTGGCAGTTCACGTAGTCAAACACAATCGTGAGGACTTATTACTGTATAAGTTGAATGGCGTTCGGTCAGTCCACAACTTACTTGCCCTTACTGCAGTGTTCAATACTATCGAAAGGGCAGCAACCCACCTCCGAGCGACTTTTAAGCAAATGAATTTTTGGTGATTTATGCACAAGGCATTTTCCTCTATAACTTTATCATTTGGAAAGCTCTGCTATTGGTTTTCCTACCATCACTTTGTATGAACCACTCAACGCGTTCGACCAAATTGCGAGCCGCTGAGTTAATCCAGACTCTTTCTATGCGAGAAACCGGCCTTGTGCATGTGCATTGATTTTAATCAATTTTTGCTTATCTGCGCTACACCGACTTTGTCAAAATTGTTGGTTCTGCCTTTTAGATGCAATCCATCGTTAAAATTTTATGCACATACTTTTGTATCAGGACATTCAATGATCGTACCTCGATGGTCAATGTCTTTGGTGGAGGAATAAGGGTAGAAAATATGTCAATATTTTCATTTAAAGTACATTTTCGTGGTGAAATTTTGGCGTACTTTTGATAAATTGATTTTCAAGCCAAATTTTAACGCACTTTTGAAAAATAATCTGAAAGTGAAATTTTGGCGTACTTTTGATAAATCGATCTTCAAGCCAAATTTCAACGCACTTTTGAAAAATAATCTGAAAGTGAAATTTTGGCGTACTTTTGATAAATTGATCTTCAAGCCAAATTTCAACATACTTTCAAAAATACTATTTTTCAAAGTCCAACTTTGTTACACCTTTGAAAAAGTATATTATTCATAAATCCTTTGTAATTATATACTCTCGCTCTCATATCCTGAACCAACCAAAACATATTTTCCTAAGTGAAAATTCGGTGTTTCTTCGAATTTTCACCTGGTCATTTCTGATGCCTTATAAAACTCATAACGGTCCTTATGGACTGATCTGTGCCTCTGCAGACTTTTAAAAATGTCCTTAAATGAAATTTTTGCCTAAGTCGAATTTTGATTCTGTCTTCGACTTAGGACGATTTTGGAGAGTTCTACAACAATGGCAAGGGGGGTAATTTCAATTATCTTAGCCCCTCCCGCCCAACAAAAAATTTAAATTTTTCGGACCAAAAAATTTTTTTTGGATTGCTCCCCCACGCCCATCAAAAAAATTTTCGGACCAAAAATTTTTTTTTTTTTTAATTTCTCCCCGCTCATCAAAAAATTTTTCGGACTAAAAAAATTTTTTTTTTGGATTTCTCCCCCACGCTCATCAAAAAATTTTTCAGACCGGCCCCCCCCCTGAAAAATTATTTGCCCGCCCTTAAAGCACTTTCTAGCTACAGGCCTGTTATAAAGCCATTATTTTCATAGGAAAGTGCCGTACGTCGGACCACCTATTTAATACACCATGACAGCAGGCCAATCCGGATATTATAGGCAAACTAGGAATTATTTTAACCATATGCTACATACATATTGTGAAAAAGAAGAAAAATTTGAATAAACGATTTTTCTTAATTATGTTTTATTTCAGTACTATTGTATTTGTTTACCTATTTATGTTTCTCAAAAAACAATACAAGTTCAACATATGCAAGACTGCAAAATTACTTCACATCAATTAAATTTTTGAAATGACTAGTGTAAAAGACAATGTTCAGTACCGCAGTGCATATAGTTTAAAAGTCGTGTCAATGCACAGTTTTCCAAATAGATAGAAAACTTCGCAGTAAGTAGCCAATAGCTTTAAAAAGATTGGAAAACCATCTAGCAAATTATGTTAAGTGAAACAAATTCCAACCCAAAAGAGTATTATAGGTATTTTGAAACTTAACCTAACATATTATCTATAAATGCAGGTACAAATATTAATAACTTACTTTAGTGAAAAAATCATCCTTTAGAAAATGTTGACTATACAAGGTGTAACGCAACTTAACCCGAAAAATTTTAACCATACACCTTTAAATAAAAAGTCGTATACATACATACATTTGCTAGGTGTTTTTCCAATTTTTTAAAGCCATTATCCACTTACTGCGAAGTTTTTTTGTCTTTAGGAAAACTGCATTGACACGATTTTTGAGCAATATGTACTGCACTGAGGCACTGAATAATAACTTATTCTTACCAGTTATTTTAGAACAGTGGTTCCCAACAAGATTTTTTCAAGGACCCCCTCATCGGTCGCTATACTGCCAAGGACCTCTTAAAAGCTTAAATTCTTAAAATGGTAGAATCTACCACTGCAAGTCAAGTAAAATACAAAACAATTGAATATCTCAGTGACATTTCGCAGACCCCCAAGACATCGTCTGCGGACCGGGTCCGCGGACCACCTGTTGGGAATCCGTGTTTTAGAACATTAATTAATATTATGAAGCAACTTCGCACTCTTACATATTACCGATATAGAACATTTATTATTTTTTTGAAAAACGTTAACAGGTAAACAATCCGAAAAATAGTTGTTTGCCTCACTTAACGAGTTGTGTTGAACAGAAAAGGTAAATGTATGACATTTAACGCAAAAAAGTATGTTATTACTTGAAAATGGTAAACAACCCAAATTTGGAAAAGATAAAGGCCACAAGACAAGCATAAACAATATATGTAGGTTATGTATTTCATTCCTCTCGTTATCGCCCCCTCCTTTCCTATATATGGTTAACAATGGGAACTAGATGGTGAAATTTACTTCATCATGAATTTAAGAGGTAATATGCACTTCGAAGTAGCCGTGCACGGTGAAGTTCAGTTCTGCAGGTAGCGGTAACATCATTAACACTAATACATGTTACTAACAAGGTCCACGACTTTAAACGGATAGTAAAGGTTCCCAGAACGTCGCGGAAACTATCAAAGCTACTTGAAAGTGGTTGCAATTTCGAAGGTCGCCCCACTGGTAACTAGGGCGTCCCCACGCACCGGGAAAGCTACATAGAAGTCAAATAACTCTAAAGTAACCACTAGTGGTAAAAACTACGAGGCAGCGACTACAGATATGTCAAATGAAGTTATTTACACATCAAAGTCGTAAATTTAGTGACGGATTCGTAGTGGTTACTCATTCGAAATTCCCATCTCAGTTATTGTTACTTTGATGCTAGTTGGGAGAGGTCACTTTCCTCATATCTCGCTATCCTGACGAGTTATACAGGCGTATCCATACTTTTGGGACACTCTGATAGGCCAATTAGGATTTTATTTAACTCTAATAATTATTTAGTTCATGATTTCAAGAGATAAGTAATAAACTCCTTTGAATTAACTAATTCTGGTAGTTCTTGCCAGTACTGGAGTATTTTCTTCTCAGCCCAGCCCGAGACGGTTGTTTTCGCTGCACTTGAAGATATGCCAACCACTGGTTCTGACCGTAGATCCCAACTATTACTTCTATCATTTTATCGGTCGATCCCTACAATTTATTTATTAAAATATTTAGCAACTTTCCAGATAATTTTCATATTTACTAGTTGACTTTTTTCAACAACAATAGGGTTCTTCCTCCAGATAACACTGACTTTCTGTCCAATAAAACTACCTAAACAGTTCGGATTGTCTTTCACTTATTTTATTAATTTTTTTAAGTATAGCTTGAGATACTTAGTGTTAATTCTTATTATTTGTAATTTATGGCATAAATTAATAAATTATTTGTTTTTTTCATTACAGACACACAAAAAATATATATATATATATATTTTTTCCAAAGGGGAAAGCCACCTATTCTTCTTCGAGCTGCTGATTCCAAATATCACGTCAAAAATATATGTTTCACTGCTCAATTTTTCACAAATTGACATTTCATCCCTAAATTCGGGGCTATTAAACCTAATAGAACGACACGAGTTGAAATGAAACTTCTGAATCGTTTAAAATGGCTCTAGTCACATACTCTCAACGTTCTATTGTACCACGGAAATGATGGTGGTGTACTTTTCCCCCCAAAAAAACTGCCACTACCCCTTGTTCTGATTTTTCCATAATATGCTTGTGAGGGCTTGACAGATCGGGGTTGTTACAGAGAATATTGATAATTCGAGTATCTTTGGACCAGGAGACGCCAAAACAACCCAAGGGGGTTGGAACCATCCTCTCCCCGAATGACAAAACATTCAGAAAAAACTGCGAAATGGCTGAAGAACGGTCTTCTCTCGTTTCCGAGGGCGAGGAACACGATGCAGTACTTTTTCTCCATTCTTTTTTACTCTTCTGGAACTACCCCTAAATGGGAAAAAACTACCGCTTGCTCTGATTTTTTCATCCTGTGAGTGCTTGATAGATCGAGGTTATTGCAGATAATGTTGATAAACCGAGTATCTTTTGACCAGGAAACGTCGAATATTGCAACCATTGTTTTCCTTGTCTCAATAACAGAGGGAAACCATTCTTCAGCCCTTTTGCAGTATTTTCCGAATGTTTTGTCATTCTAGAGCGGGAGCTAGATGGCTTTTTCGGCACATCATCGTTTTATGAACTTTGAGATATTTTTAACTTCTGGCGGGGCACCTCCTGTCGGATGCGTCACACGAATACTGTCTAAAAATCAGTGAAATTATGTCATCGTTACAAAGCCCATTTTTTTTCGTGTGTACTCATTTTATGTTTAGAATGAATAAAATAAGATCGCCAGAAAGTGTGGGCCGTCAGGAGGCCCAGCCAGAAAGGAAATAATGATACAATACATGTGAGGCACGGTAGGAAGTCAAGTTAGCGGAAAGCGTTAAATTACTGTATATTTAAGAGCCTATGGTACTTTTGTCGACACTAAGAACTTTCTAGGGAGGCTATTTTATTGTTGAAGGAGCTTATATTTGCGTTTTAAAAAGGAACCAGAACTTGTAACGATGAGTTTAGAGTTCTGAGATGAAATATGCGAAAAAAAATCCAATTTTCTTCAGAAATCCTAGACATTTTCTTTCTGGCTTCTTACTGACGGAAATTTCTTTCTAGGAATTTATTTCTGTGTTCAAAACATTTAAATGAACATGCTTAGCTTAAAAAAATAGCTTGTAACGATCATGTTATATAACTCCGTTTTTTTTACAACTTTGACCTTTCTGGCTGCGCCCCTGAGGGCCCACACTTTCTAGCAATCTTATTTTATTCATTCTAAACATAAAATGTGTACACACAAAAAAAATTAGCCTTGTAACGACGATATAATTTCACTGATTTTTATATCTTGAACCATGGCCAGCTCGATGGGCTGACATACCTATGCCAGAAGTCTATTTTGTCGTTATTTAAGTTTGATAGAATTAATCACCGCATAGAAAATGCTTGTAACGATGAGTTTCCGAAAAAGCCACTTAGCTCCCGTACCATTCAGGAAGGGAGTGGTTACGACCCCAGGGGCCGTTTTAACGTCTCCTGGTCAAAAGATGTTCGATTTATCAATATTCCCTGTAATAACCCCGATCTCACAAGCATAGTACGGAACAACGGTAGTTTTTTTAATTTAGGGTAATTTCAGAAGAGTGGGGGAAAGTATTGCAATTATCGTGTTCTTCGCTCTCGAAAACTGGAAGAAACCGTTTTTCAGCCTTTTCGCAGTATTTTCGGAAAGTTTTGTCATTCAGGGAGGGGGTGATTCCAACCCCGTGGGGGTTGTTTTCCCGATGTGTCAAGGCACATTATGGAAAAATCAGGACAGTCGTAGTAGAAGTTTCTCTGGGGGAAAAGTACACCACCATCATTTCCGTGGTACGATAGAACGTTGGGAGTATGTGACTAGAGCCATTTTAAACGATTCAGAAATTTCATTTCAACGTGTGTCATTCTATTAGATTTAATGGCCATTAACCCCGAATATAGGGATGAAATGTCAACTTGCGAAAAATTGGGCAGTGAAACATATATTTTTGACGTGATATTTGGAATCAGCGGAAATATAAAGATAGGTGTCTCTCACCTTTGGAAAATAACTTTTTGTGCGCCTGTGTGCCTGTGTTATTAATAAATATCTAAACATAATTTCAATATTTTTTACTTATTTTGTCTTGCAAGAATCATACGTACGAATGCTCAAGTTCTAAAAATGTTCTAAATTTACACCTTGAAAGTAGACAACCAACAATTCAATATGAAAATTTAGAAACAAGATGAGTAAGCTGCTCATATTTCATCCAGTTACATTAATTTAAACAATTCAATGTTAAATTTTCACAAAACTATTTTCTACGTAGCCACAACATTGCCACAACTTTGCATGTGTTGTAGTATAAATAACTGTTATTGGGTAGCTTAATTAATTGAAAAAAGTTACTTTGAATCCTCAGCTATTATTCAAATAAATAGGAGAAAACCATTGGGACAAACCGTTCCTTCATTCAACTTGAGTATTTGGTCAGTCTAAAACAACCTGGTAAACACCCCAAATACATAATACAACGTTGTAAACTACGTGAATATACAACGCTGTTATGTGAAAATATCATAATCAAGTTAATATGGTTATAATATGATACTTAACCACACATTATTTATACTGAAACGTAATAGTATACTGCTTAGTGTATGATATTCTTTTGGTTATTCAACAATTTTCAGGGCAATAAATAAAAAAAAATGTTTTCGATTTCTTGTTAAAATTACTTTTCGCGTTTACATTGTTTCAGCACACCATTCGATTGATGAGTTATAATCCACACACCGCTAATATAATATTAGCCAATAGCCGAGATCGAGATATGGCTCAGAGCTTATACCAGAATCTACCGGTCTCCTCATAAAGCGATTCATGTTAACACAAGAAAAAAACATGATTTTTCTGATGTGCTGTGGATGTTTTAAGTTAATTGGTAAAAATGGGTGCAAAGGTCTAACTGATCATAAGCCGAATACCCTTAACCATTAACTTTGCTTTAATATGAAACAATACAAAATGTCCTAATTATACAAGTTTTGATGTATATGAAAAAAACAACTTACCCTTCAGTACAATCTGATCCAGATGGAATATTGAGTAGCATTTTAGATCTAATTTTCTTCATTTTGGTGGTAGAATTAGACTTTACTCTGGTTTTCAACGAAACTCTAGACTTAATATGTTTTATTAATGGTGGAGACTTCATTTTTCTTTCTTTTTTTGGCTTGGGTATAACTTCTCGCACTTCTCTTCTCATGTCTCCACTACCTCTTGAATCTTTAGGCACCGTGTTAGGTCTGTCAATTACTTTATCATTTGAATTATGATTATACGTGCCATTTTTAAGCATTTTTAATTTTTCCCTTAAATATTCCACTTCTTTAGCGTAACGCTGTTCCAAATAACTAGTATCAGCTCTCTTATCAAAATAAGTGCATGTATCGAAGCATACTGCTCTCCGATCTGACAAATTATGTAATTCAAATTCTACAAATGGACAATACTCTCTACAGTTAGTTCTAAGTGTTTCATTGTTTCTTATATTTGCGTTCTTATAATCGACATAATGATTGTCCTTGGATATTTCATTTTGATTGTAACTTAAAGGCTCTTGTAAATTTTTAACAGGGCTTCTCGACGAAAGGAATCCATTTTTTATAGGGCTCTTCACCTCAGGCTTTTTTCCATTTTTCAAGCTTTCTAACCTCGAATCTAATTTATTTGGGCTAATTTTATGGAAAGAATCCTTTTTTGATTTTTCTTGCATATTTCCTAAATTTTCTAACTGATTGTTGAAATCTACAAATTTTAACGTCTGCTCGTAAGATGCGACACTTTTTAGACAGTCTACAAAATCACTTGTATCATTTGATATTTTTGGAAGATTTGACAAATTAATGGACATTTGACAGTTGTTCGATATATAAGACGTAGGCAACTCACACAGATTTGATCTAATTCTACAACATTCATATCTCATATCTTTTTCCTGCCACTGCCCTTTAGTCTCATATTCAAATTCCATGTTTTCGTATTCTTGGCAACGATTGTACTTTTTTGGAGTTAGAGTCTTCATCTCTTTGCACCTCCTTCTGCAGGGCTCATTAGTTTCACTTCTGGAACGCCTTCTAGGAGAGTTTTTCTCACAAGTAGAGCACCACGAGGAATAGGAATATTTACAAAATTTCTCCTCACTCTTAGGACTTGTATAATGACTTAGATTGCAGTCTCCCATTTTTATTTCTTCCCTTGGTCCACAATAATGCCTATTTGGCATCTAAAAAATTATTAACAATAAGAACTATTTTATCTTATTTTCGATGTACTTTTCAAGAAAAACAATTACAAATATATAATAAAATTACAATTACAGAAACTCTTAAAAATTCCTTAAAAAGATTGTTCAAAATGGTGTATTAGGATGAAAACAATAAGTACAATAAATAAGCAGTTTAGTCTATTTTAACATTAGAAATACACCCAATAGGCAGAACTAGACAGATACAATATTACTTACCTTTGTGAAATAAATCAATATCACAAAATAAACATTTTTATTGGAATATTAGTTTTTTTGCTTAAATAAGATAAGGTCGACACTGTACCATCTTTTACCGCGTGTAGAAGGATTCAAGCAATCTATCACAGATTAACGGCACTACTTCCATTTTCATCTAACGCACAGCCATCGCCCTTTCGACGTATGTCTTTTATTAAATCATCGAGATTAAAAATGGAGAAAGAAAATTTATTTCCCGCTTTATCTCTTATAATTTATTTTAAAAATTATTTCTGCTAAAATGTTCCATTATTACCGTTAATATAATATTTAAAAAGATCATAAAATGGTTGCTAAATAATATGGCATTTAGTACAAGTAAATATTAAGATTGATTATTGATTTTTCAATAATATAGAGGCCTGTTAAATACCTATCACCCAAAGCAAAGTTCCGAAAGTTAGTTTAGTTGCTGTGGGTGGTTGTTCATTATTTTATTTTTTAATAGGTTTAATCACTTGAGGTGTCTCAAATATTTTGAGCCTATTACAGATAATAATTTTTTTTTCAATCGAATATTAAATAAAATATTTTGATTTTAAAGTACCTATAGTCTGTTTTTGAACCAGAACTGAATATAGAAGTCCCATTCACACCATAGAAGTAACCAGAAAATACATAAGAACCTTTTTGGCGCTTTGAGCAACCAACAATGCACCACTACAGTATATTTGTGTGCATTTCATTACATCATACAATGCATTTGACCTCTATGTATTTGATGAAGCATCTATACCATTTACGCAATATAAAGGCATCAAGTAATTAGCCACTTTTACTTTCAGATTTATACAAAAGGGATTAAAAACTGATATATAATGTGCAAACGATAAAATAGAAATTTAAACAAAATAATTTATGACATGAAATTAAAATTTATTATATGTCAAAATTTAGGACTATTGCCCTGTGTAAAACTGGCGAAGGCGGATCCAATCACAGATGTATGATTTAGCGCGGTAAATTTGAAACGGTCCTCCTGGTTTAAACACAGACTTTAATTATGCAAAATGAAAACTTCATTCCACATTCCATTACGTAGATCTATTTTTAGTTCAGTTGCTTGAGATTTTTTTATTAATTCAATCAACGATCACAAAAATGGAGAAAATTCTCAAAAGTCAAAGATACAGAATTCAATGTTTAGAAATGTGATATCAGATGTACATGAATATGTAATTTTTTTACATTTTTTATAATCATAATTAATGTGTACACCGATATTTTCTCTGTAGACAGAAATCATAAATATACCTACATTCGTTCTCTATATTCTGTAAGTTTGTTCAAATATCTTACATTCAGCCCCATGATGGAACGTTTACGTTACTCATAACACCGATGTTACCGTCATCTGTCTCTCTCACTTTCATGTATTTTCTGGTAAGCGCTCAACATAACAGGTGTATGTTAGATAACGTAAACGTTCTATCATAGGCCTGATTCAGGCCTATGATGGAACGTTTACGTTATTTAACATACACTGTTATGTTGAGCGCTGACCAAAAAATATATGAGAGTGAGAGAGACAGAGGACCGTAACATAGGTGTTATGACTAACGTAAACGTTCCATCATAGGGCTGATTATCTGCACCAGTGCAAAAAACAGAAGGAGTTAGAGTGAGACTATGGGCACTTTTCTAAATTCACCGGTGAGTGCACCGATCTCGACCGGTTTCTCACCGAACCGTTTCAAAATTAACCAGTCACCAAAAATAAGATGTTTCTAAATTCACCGGTGTGATCAGCTGTTTGAACCGGTAAGGTACCATATCCACCAGGTTTTTGAGTTGGAATTTCGGTGAATATGTCAAGAAGAAATAAAAACAATACACTGCGCATGGCTGTTTCTTTATTGTGCATGATGGGAACTGCCCGCGAAGTTCTATTGGTAAACCGGAAAGCCTCACCGAAGCGTTTCAAAATGTTTAATCAACCGCATGCAACCAATTATTTACCGGGGAAAAATGTTTCTAACCGGTTCCCTCCACCGGTGAATTTACTGGTGAATATTGAAAAGTGCGGTATACATAAGTTGAAGAGAGATACATTTGTACTGGTGCAGAGAGTGCAGTGTTTTTGAACAAAGCGGGATAGATATTCCACTTCTCCGCCAGGCTTCCGCATGCGCGTTACGAATGATGTTCGTTACCCGACCGTTTGAACCATGAATAATAAAGACAAGAAGTACGTTTATGGGCATGGCGGTAGAATGTAATTTATTCAACCTCCTTGTTTATGGGAAGTCAGAAGGAAGAGTCCAGGTGGTGCTAGTAACACTAGCACACCACCAAAAAATGTCATTAGCCAATGAGTAAGTAGCTCGCGTTCCAATGTGATAGTGATAAATGCGCCACCTATAACCACCTCTATAACGTGCGCTTCTTTCGTCCAGTTTCACGGACACGTTGAAAGCACGGGGTGCGTCATCCTTGTCTCTAGTATTCATGGTCTGAACGACACGAGGGTAGTCTGGACACGAGCCTGTGCAGGAGCGTTCTTGTGTGTAGGGATCAACGAGGTCTAAATGTCGCTGGTAGGGATGTTTCGATACCTACTCATTTGAGTTGTCGAAACAAACTATTGATTCTACTCATTAATCTGACTAAAAGTATCGATCCTACTCGTATCAAATCGATTCGATTTTTTTTAGGATCATGGAACTGAAATGAAATAAACGCATAAATAAAATTATTTTATTGAACAATTATAAAACAAATTGAATCGGTCAGCCTACATTTTATAGCTTTGTACTGAAACGCCTCAAAGTTGCAATTTTTCCCAAATTCATCATAACATATAAGCATGTCAGTTATAATTGTGAATTCGATTTGATACAAGCAACGAGGTCTAAAGTATAGAGGGGCAATCCCAATTCAGTATACGTACGGTTTGTTTGGACAAACAATAAACGCCCGAGGGACGCAGTGGGGGTGTATTTGTTGGCCCTAGTTGCCAAGATTTGCAGTGGAGTACTGCTTTGAGGGATACAATTAATGAATGAATATTGTTTTTTATTGCTGTTCTATTATTAGTTGAGCTCAAATCTATTAGTCAAATTGGTGTAGAAGTAGTAATAAATTATATTATATTTAAAAACGGAGTACATGCTGCTCTATACATTTTTAAAATATTCGCAAATTCCATAACGTTAAGTTCAAGTGACGCCCATGCGGACTAGTTGCTTGAATATGTTCTGACCATGTGCCACGCCTACTTTTCCAGTCTCTCCTTATTATGTCGCTGGATACAAGTACTTTTCTTTCGAATCTGAGTAAGTATCGGAAAAAATAATCGATGCCAAAAGTACTTGGTATCGGAACAAAAGTATCGATACCTTACTTGTATTTACTTGAATCGAATCATACCTACTCGTGTGCAAAGCACGCTGTACAGGCACAGAAGACCTATACCAGAAACGACTCTCTGGCCTTCCCGCCAATATTGAATTTTGTGCGCATATGTCATATGTCGGTGGTATTATCCGCACTTTTCTAAATTCACCGGTGGACGCACCAGGTGGACAAAATACGAAGCTGATTGGCTATCTGTTTCAAATTAGCCAATCAAATAATGTTATTGCTTACCGGTGCGATCCACCGGTGAATTTAGAAATCTGCCCTATTCCGCACTTTTCTAAATTCACCGGTGGACGAACCAGGTGGACAAAATACGAAGCTGATTGGCTATCTGTTTCAAATTAGCCAATCAAATAATGTTACTGCTTACTGGTGCGATCCACCGGTGAATTTAGAAATCTGCCCATTGTCAACCTATAAATCCGCAGGTTTCTAAATCCACTGGTGGAGCGCACCGGTAAGCAATAACATTATATGATTGGCTATTTTGAAAACCAAAGCCAATCAGCTTCGAATTTTATCTACCAATGCGTCCAGCGGTGAATTTAGAAAAGTGCTGATTTATAAGTTGACAATAATACCACCGACAAGATGGCCGAAGGTCACCCCAATTTACCCACGGTCAATAAACGATACGGTTACATCAATCAGCAGCTTTAGGGCGAGAGAGACGCGGGGGGCGGGAAATCGAATGAAAGAGACAGACATATCTGATTTCCGTACAGAAGACAGAGACAGAGATTCCGGTAGGGTCTACAGCCTACGTCACCTGTAGACACTACAAGCATCTTTGTCTCTGTTTTTTGCACGGAAATCAGATATGTCTGTCTCTTTCATTCTATTCCCCCCCCCCCCCCGCGTCTCTCTCGCCCTCAAGCTGCTGATTGAGACAACCGTCTGGTTTAATGACCGTGCAATTTACCAATGAAAGGGTGCGTTTGCACGCACCCAGTAATTTAGTCGAGTCGCTTAGTAATTTAGAACTCGTCCAATGCGGACAGCGTGTTTTAGTCAAATAATTTAGTGGAAAGCAATTACTAAATTACTGGACCGTCTCTCTACTCGACTAAATTACTGGATGCGTGCAAACGCCATACTGGCTCCAAGCAAATATTTAAAAATTCACGCAAATAATTTTTCGATATTGTTGATTGATAAAAATAGACTGCTAATTAAGTATAGGTTGGATTCCTAACCCGCAAAAAGTGTCTTATTTTATTGTGACAAACTATTTAAAACTTCATACATATTACGTTGAACTTGATTTTGGTTGAAAGTACAGGAACCAGGCAGAAATTTTAATAATAGCTACGTAATACTTGTAAATCTTAAGAAATATATATTTTTGAGGTTAGCTGTGGCGACACGTGCAATTAGGCAATCCAACGACCTGTCAAAATTATTTTTCAATATGGCGCTGAGGGCAAACATGGGGTTTATTTTAATTAACTCGCGGAAACGTAGCCAAGGCAACCGAAAAAAAACTCATTTAACGAATGAAAATAAAGGATTGCCGGATGTTTGCCCTCAGCGCCATGTTGGAAGTCACGTGGTTTGGATCGCCTAATGCTGCATGTAGTGTTGCATGTTGCATATATTCCAGTGTTGCCAACGAGTAGATTTTAAATACCCGCAAAATTACAAAGAAAATACCCGCATTACCCGCCAATTATATAAAATTACCCACCAAAATACCCACACTGAAAAAACAGATAGGCATTGCAATTTTTTTGGTTGTTTGTGCCTTGGTTTCGTGCTAACGTATTTTACCGATTTAATAGTGATGCTCGTACGAAGGAATGGGAAGATAATAAAACAATATAAATACATAACTTAATGGGTATTTTTTAAATAAATATAAAACTCAATAGAAACTATTAAAAAAATAAAAAAACTCTAACAATTTAATTAAAAAACTTATAAGTTCTTTAATCGGAGGGTGCACTGTAAAAAGTGGACCATCGATTATCCAGGTAATCGCGCGATTACATAGATAATCGATGGTCCATTAGTTTCCAGCGATTATTCTGGTAATGTATGAAATGCTTCGTATTTTCCTGTAAAAATTCCATATAATTGTGTAATATACTGATGGGCAGGTTGTAATTCACCGGATTAACTATGTATTTATACATTTTATTATGTAATATATACATAATTAAATGGAAAATTACATTAATTGAAGTAAAGATACATGAATGTGTGTAGTTTTAATTTACTTTGTGTAATAAACCATAAAGATGTTTAACTTTACCACGACTTTCAGGGTAAAGTTAAACAAATTTAGAGTTTATTATATTAAGTAAATTAAAACTACACACATTCATGTATCTTTACTTCAATTAATGTAATTTTCCATACAATTATCTATAAATTACAGAATAAAATGCATAAATACATAGTTAATTCGGACCTGCCCATGAGTATATTACACAATTATATGGAATTTTTACAGGAAAACACGAAGCATTTCATACATTTGTGTACTATTACCAGAATAATCGCTGGCAACAAATGGACCATCGATTATCCATGTAATCGCGCGATGGTCGAATGGAATCGATGGTCCATTTTTTATAGTGTGGCCTATAATAACTCACGATCTCACTAAAAAATGCCATTAGCCAATGAGCAGCTGGTGTAAAATCACACCAGATGCAGGGCTTTATTCAAAATATTGCGAGCCCGGTCCAGAGTTCTTTATGGTCGAACATTACACAAATTCTTATAGCCTAAGATACGTACTAAGGTCGACCTTCACCAAGCAGGTAACCGAATAAAATTATTTTTTATGGAAAAAAAAATGCTAACAAAAGTAGATGGCGGGTTGCTTAAGTGGTCTACACACGATCCAGCGGCAGGGACCAGACATTGTTAGTACGCTTTGAAGATAATTGGAATTCTAGCAGACCAGTTCACTTTTATGAATGAATTCAAAGCATGCCGACATGGCTGGGTCGTGTGTAATGAAATATGTTCAAGGCTATATTTAATTGAAAATTCAATAATTATTTTTTTTTTCCGTACCTTCACCGATCTTCTAACCAAAAAAATTTAACACTAATCGAAAGTAAGAAACCCGGAGAAAATAAAAAATGACTTTTTTCGAAAAAAATTTCATTACTAATTTATTGATTATCTAATGTTTAAAATAGGTAATTTTGTGGACTGTAATTCAAAAACCAAAAATCGAAATGTTGTTAAATTCTGGATATAACAGTTCTACAGCATGCTGATCAATAATATTAGTTTTTCAACAAAAAAATGCCTAATATAATTTCTCGAAAAATCGACCCATTTTTTCATAATAAAAATGCACGCCAATGACTGAAATAAGTTTCGTTTTACTTAAAAAAGGTATAATAAAGGTCTTTGATACCCATCCAAACTTGGTTAAAATTGGGTGACTAATAAATTGAGCTACAAAGGTGTTACCGTGAAAAGTGGGACACGCTATATTTAAGAACCTATGGTACTTTTGTTGACACTAAGAACTTTCTGGGGAGGCTATTCTATTGTTGACGGAGCTTATATTTACGTTTTAAAAAGGAGGCAGAACTTGTAACGATGAGTTTAGAGTTCTGAGATGAAAAATGCGAAAAAAAATCCAATTTTCTTCAAAAATCCTTAACATTTTCTTTCTGGCTAGCCTTACTGACGGGGAGTTTCTTTCTGGGAATTTTTTTCTGTGTTCAAAACATTTAAATAAACATGATCAGCCTAAAAAAAGCTTGTAGCGATCATGTTATATAGCTCCGTTTTTTTACATCTTTGACCTTTCTGGTTGCGCCCCTGACGACCCACAATTTCTGGCGATCTCATTTTATTCATTCTAAACATAAAATACGTACACACAAAAAAAAATGAGCCTTGTAACAATGATATAATTTCACTGATTTTTATATCTTGAACCATGGCCAACTCGACGGGCTGACATATGCCAGAAGTCTATTTTGTCGTTATTTAAGTTCGATTAATCAACGCATAGAAAACGCTTGTAACGATGAGTTTCCAAAAAAGCGTCTTAGCTTCCACACCAGTAGTGATGGGCACGATTCTAAGAATCGGCCAAAAAAAGTTGCATACAGAAGATTTGATTTTGAAGCAAAAACTCGTTTAGGAGATGAAAAGAAAACCCTAAATACTGAAACTAGATATATCAAAAATTCAATCAAAACAACCTACAATGTATTAAATACATATGCCCTATTGCATCAAAACAAACAGTGTTTAAAAAATAAATTATTAGAAGTTGAAATTTTTGTAAAAGGCTTAGATACTGAACCAACGATACTATGTTTTACTGCACACTGGTTTTCAATCCAAGATGAAAGGACTTGAAGGCTATAACTTAAAGTCCTCTTACTCTAGAAGGGATATGGTTCATGGTGGGTCCTGTATTTTCCTTCGTAAAGACGTAGATAAAGATATGGATTGCATGGAATTCAAAGAACTGAAACAAATGAGTGTAGAAGGTATCATCGAGTGCTCATCTATCGTATGCAAAACTACGATCTCTGTAATTATGTGTTTATAGACCGCCAACAGGTAACGTAGAAACATTTCTCCAAATCTTAAGTGAAATATTAGATATACTCAAAATAAATGCAAAAATTATAACATAATTCTTTGTGGAGATTTTAACCTAAATTTACTCGATATTCAAAATGTACATAACCAATCTTTTTTGACCATGTTACAAACATACAATTTGACTCAAAAAATAAATGAACCAACTAGAATCACGAAACATTCAGCTACACTTTTAGACAACATTTTTATTAATTTTGAGAATATTCATGAGGATGAAGTAATAACATCAGCTCTATCTGACCATGAAGCTCAGCTACTTCGAATAGATTGTCCTGGAAAAAACAAAATTAACTCACTGAACTCTACTATATAAATGGAAGGCCAATATAGGTATATGCGCGTGAACAAAATACGGCAATTACGGCACAGATTAAGTGGTTACGAATTCAAAAACTGTAAGCCATGCGTCGACGCAGTAGATGTCTGTGCTTGAACCAAACGGCTGTCTACGGGAGTTATGCGCTGACGCCAGGCTGACGCAATTCTGTTTTATTTGTTTCCCATAGATTCTGTAGAGTAAGTCTTGGATTAGATGCAATTTCCAGAGTCGGTGTTACTCATTTTATTCTTTGTTTATTTCTGTCGTTTGTGTAAAGTTGTTACAAATTGATTATTTTGTGTAATATTTTGTGGCTGTTATAAACAGTTAATTGAGACAATATGTTGCAATCTTGTACGGTACTACGTTGTAAGAATCGGGGCAAAGTCCCGGGTTTTAAACAATTGCAGTAACAATAAGGCCTGATCTGGCATATTTTGTAATGCGATTGCTCTCCGACTGATGGTCTCCATACTTGCGCGAGTTTCAATTTGGCGTAAAATTTGGTATGGATATTGACCTTCCATTTATATAGTAGAGTTCGGTGAATTAACTCTGAAAATGGGTGCAAATGAAGAATCTACGCTGATGCAAAACTAAATTTTTTTAAAGAGGTAGTACAGAACATTGATTGGAATGAAATCTTTTGTTGTTTAGATCCTAACAAGTCCTATCAAATATTTATAAATAAAATTAAAGAAACTATAAATATTATATTTCCACTAAAAACGATAAAAAGAACAAATAATATAAAAACATGCAAAACGAAACGAAATTTATATAAGCAAAAAATAAAAGGGGAAATAGCTGATGTTACATATAAAACCTACTGCCAGATATTAAAAAATGTTATATATGAGGCAAAAAAACATTCAAATATTTCATACATAGATACAGCAAGCAATAAAAGCAAGGCAGTATGGGAATTGGTAAAAAACTATACGGGGTGTAAAACTAAAAATAACATTTCTCTCTTGAATAGTATCGATACACATGAAAGCAATAAACAAACAGTATTAAATAATGTAAATGACTTTTTTATAAATAATTGTCCTAATATTAATTCCAATATAAATTTCGAAAATTATAGTCCACCCATTGACAAAAGCATATTTTTGTCACCTACTTATCCTGAAGAGGTACGTAAAGTTATAAAAAAAATAAAAAATAATGCAGATGAGATACCTGTAAAATTACTAAAATATGTTGCAACTGAAATAACAGCTCTACTTAGTCATATAATAAATTTATCATTTACTACTGGCGTATATTCTGATAACCTTAAAATTGCTTATGTAAAAGCAGTGTATAAAAAAGGTGACAAAAATATGATAAACAACTATGGGCCCATAGCGTTGCTCTCTAACATCAGCAAAATCTTTGAAAAAATAATCTACACCAGAATAATAAATTATTTAGAAAATCATGAGATATTAAATAACACACAAAATGGTTTTAGGAAAAACAAATCTACAATTAGAGCCGGTTACCAGACACTGTGAAATAATACATTCACTAAATAATAAAGAACACACAGTTGCGATAAGCTTAGACCTATCAAAAGCTTCCGAGTGTGGACCATGACGTTTTAATAGAGAAGATCGAAAAGTATGGAATTGGAGGTAACACATTGCAACTACTAACATCTTACCTATTGGGACCGTTATTGTATATATTATATACCAACGACCTACCCATGGTTCTTGATGAATTTACTGTTCAATATGCAGATGATTGTTCTTTAATCATTACCTCGGCAGATACAATAGTCTTGGAGCAAAAAGTATTCTCGGCACTAGACATACTTGAAAAATACTATAATCCTATCAATCTGAAATTAAACAAAGATAAAACATAAGCCATATCATTTTCAAATAGTAAGTCTAGTGTGGAGAAAACTTTTACAAATGGTGATATTACATTGAATACTGTGTCCCAAATATGCTTTCTGGGTATTACTATAGATTCTCGGCTCGATTGGAAGTCCCACACTGACGAGCTTGCAACTAATATAGCCAAGTCCTGTTATGCCTTAAAGGTAATATCGCTAAATATAAATGCTGAAGTAGCATATATAGCATACTATGCCTATGTTGAATCTAGATTTAAATATGGCCTAGTCTTTTGGGGAGGCACAAAATCACATTTACAAAATATTTTTATTGCAGAAAAGATGTATCAGGAATATACTGAATATCAAACAAACAGTTAGCTGCATATTTAAAGAATTACAGATACTTACCTTAATAAGTCTATAAATATATGAAGCTGTGATATTTGTAACAAAGAATATGTCTCTGCAGACCATGATAGAGTTCATTTTTACAATACAAGACATAAAAATGACTTATTTAATATTAAAGCAAACTATACGTATGCACAGAAAAACGTACCTTTCACAATAATCAAAGTCTATAATAAACTTCCAGACACGTATAAAAACTTATTGCTAAAACATTTAAAAGCAAAGTTGCGAGCCACACTTGTGGAAAAAGCATATTATACGCTAGATGAGTACCTCGATGATACACTGTAAAATAGTTTCTATTCCGTTTTTACTTGTAATATATTTTAAATTGTATTATTATAATTATTGTTCTGTCTCGTGTTATACATTATATATTATTACATTAGTCTTTTACTATATTACATTAGTTTTTTTTTTACTATTTTACTATATACATGTATACTATATTTCAACTGTAGCATTGTTTTTTTTTTTTTGACAAGGTCTACACCCTCTGGGTTTTTGTAATTTTTTTATTACATGAACAAATAAAGACTATCTATCTATTTCCATAATCGGAATATCATCCGATTATTATCAGATTCTGAATACTAATTCCACAAAATGACCACATTAATGTCTTTCTGTGTTTACGCCCCTAAGATATTGTGTCACTGCTCCTTGACCTGATCTGAACTCGCTAACTGAACTGTAGCGTCCTCTGCGGCCACTCGCTCTCTACTTACGTAGCTAAGCGATTATGGAATTCTATGCCATAATCTGCAATGTTCTAGATAGATGTCTGTAATTTTCATCTCTGGGACGATTTTCAAATTAACTATGTGCTATGTTTTTCACACAAGATTTAGAGGGAATTCTTACAGATGCTGATAGAGATATAAAGCCGTAACAATGTTACACAGTTGCAGTCGAATGTAAAAATTGGATGGTCAGACCAAATGACTTAATGAAGAAACCGCCACTAATCAAAGTGACACCAAAGGTTGGCATCTTCTTCGGGATAGTGAGGAAAGTTTCTTGGATCTGAACTAAAAATATAACAAATTTTACTGAATTTATGTTTATTAACTTTTAAATTATTTTAAACATCAACATTTTGTAAATATATATGGTTTTAAACTAATACTACCCTTTGAATTACAATATATCGAAAAGTCACTATCTATAATAAAAATGATATTTCTACAGAGAATAAAATTTGACAAAAAATTTAATAGGTATATGTATATATATTTATATAAAAAAGATATAGACTCTTTATTTACCAAAAAAATAAGCTACCAGTGTATTAGAGATACAATATCTCTTAGTTATTAAATACTAGGAAATACTAGAGCTTATTTTTTACATTAAATGGACCTTTTCCAACCCTGATTTTGAAAGAATCACAAACAAAAATACTTTTTAAAAATCCTTCCAAAGGCCCTTTTTTACAGAAAATTAAGACAGTGCAAAAAATGCACTCTACTTAAAAGAAAGAAATCTGGGAGAAACCTTTAAACGAGTAGGACATAGTGTAATTCGGAAAAATCAAAAACTATATATGTCTTTCCTAACCCTCATAGGTTGAAGGCAAATAACATATAAGTCACTATGCACTACTTACTTTAAAAGTTTTTTCAGTAACTCTCACGATATTTTATTGCGCCACCAGGAGAACAGAACCAATGGCGACTCAAAATCTGTGAATGTAAAAACTGGTGCGAATAAAGTAAAATATATGTAAAAGAATGAAAATGGGCTGAACTGTGGCCTAAGCGATTTATTTTGTGTCCTTTCAAAATGACAATCGTGATTTCTTGGGGTGAATTTGTACTTTTTGGGGTCGATAAGTCCCATTTTGGAATACACTTTAACAACCATTAATAAAATGTCATAGTAAACAAATAAATTTAACAAAAATAATTTTGGCAGGACACTCTTGTCAGATATATCAAAATTATTTAACAAAACTTTCGATTCTAAAAGGCCACGTAAATAAAGAATATTTCTAAGAATGTGAGTAAGGTCGGGAGTTAGTAGACATACATTAAGTGGAGAGGGGGCAGTCTCAGTGGGTAAAGAGGAAGTGTTAAGGGACATGATTTTGGAAGAAACATTATTTGGGAAGACGTTTAGAGGGAAAGGTAACAGATTATATGAAGACATTGGATTTGTGGTTAGGAATAAGGAAAGGAAGAAGGATTTGTTAGCCGCGCAATCGCACAGCTTGACCTGACACCCTCAGCTTGGGAATTTACAGTAAAATGCATAGATCAGATCGTAGTTTTTGAAGCTACACTGTTGCACATCTCGACGCTGCCATTTGCCAATTTGATCCATGAAAAGTAACTCCTTTGATGTGTCTTTCGTTGGGGATACCTGAAAAAAGAAAAATTGAATAATTAAATATAAATATAAATTGTGTCCCAAAAACACCTAGCGGCATCTATGACCAAAAATAAGAAAATTAGTTTGTATGAACATAGATTTGAAAGATATTTTCTAAGCTCCCTAAATGTGGGCCTTTGAGAGTGGATTCTATTGAATATCTTCAAAGTCACTCAAAATAAATTAATGGGAAAATATTATTTTGGACGGAAATGTGCCATATGTTTCGGCAAATATCAATAGTGTAAACGAAATGATGTTAAACTTTATTTATATCCTTGCATGTTTCAATCCATTTGTGTGTTTTAAATTCGGTAATCAATTTTTGAATATTTTTATTGAATTTGTCGAGCTCCGTTTTCGCAATAAGGTCATTGTTGTTTCTGTATTCTCGATACGTTTTCCTTTTCCTTTACGTTTATTATTAAAATGTGTTATATGTTCTATGTTCTTCTTCGATATGTCCCAAAAAGTTGGCAAAATATAACAAAATAAACACAACTAATAGACCAATAGTGGAGAATGGCGAAAGTTACGAAACCCCGAAGAGAAAGCAGATATATTTGCAAAACATTTCGAAACTACCTATAAAAAAACAGAACAACTTCAATAATGAAAACTATACGGAAATAGAAAATTGGTACAGAACATATATCACTGAAAGAATGCCAGTAGAAAACTACAACATTGAGGAAGCCGATTGCTTTGAGATATTATTTCAGGGAAAAAGCACTGTCCCAGGTCATGACATGATATCAAAAAACATCTTAAAACAACTATACCTTCAAATACACTGACACATCATAAAAATATACGAATTTTGTCTAATTAACCAATATATACTGGAAGAACGGAAATTTGGAACCATTGTTGCAATACCAAAACCCAACACGGATCATGCTAAGGCAACCAATTTTAGACCTATAACTCTCCTACCAGTCATCGAAAAAAATTTTGAGAAAATATTGAAAAAGAAAATTGAAGAAAGAGTAGAACACCACATCCCCAGACACAAATTCGGATTTAAAACTAAATGTTCCACACTACACCCACTAGTTACGCTAATCAACAATAGTGAAACCACCAAATTGAATGGAGGAAAAACTGCAGCTCTATTTATTGACATTGAAAAAACATTTGACAGTATTTGGCATAAAGGCATAATTTACAAACATTACAAGCTTATACCTTATATTATTAGTAGACTGTTTTTTGAAAGGCCGCCAACTAAAAGTAAAAGTTTCAACCTCATTCTCATATGAGTTCACACCAGAACAAGGTCTCCCACAAGGTTCGCCACTCTCTCCATTGATATACAATATTTTCTGTGCAGACATCTATTACCGCCCCTACAACGATGACCAACATTTTTCACACAGTGCATATATACTCCAGTTCGCCGATGATACGACCCTCATATCTCATTATACCTCTATCGCAAAAGCAACTCAGTCCACAAAACCTGGTACACCACATTATAAATTGGTTTAACAAATGGAGACTAAAACCTAACCCAGCTAAGTCCGTTTTTATTATTTTCAATCACAGCCCTGGCCCGAACTCCCCAACGCTCAATATGTACAACCAATTGCTCTACCCAAAAACATCCACCAAATACCTAGGAATAATCATCGGCCACAAAATCAACTTTAATAGCCATAATATGGTGAAAACTAAAAGAAACATTATTTCACGAGCAAAACACTTTAGATGCCTTGTGTATAAAAAAGGAAGAATCAACATCGAAACTGCCAGTAGGATATACAAAATGATCTGCAGACCCATGTTGGAGTATGACCACCTAATCTTTCAAAACTGTAAAAACCTAGCGATACAAAAACTTAAGGTAGCAGAAACAAGTGCCCTTCGTTTGATAACCAAAATCCGTCACCCCAATAATCCCCTACACAATCCTCCCAACCAACTGTTATACCAGCTAACAAATATTCAGCCAATAGAAGAGGGGCTAACTAATCTATCAACAAGGTTCTCCCGGAACGAACATAATAAGGAGTTAATTGAAAGATTGTGTGTTAGAAGAGTACATAATGGCAGAGCAAGACGGAAACACCCGTTAAGAACATTATGGGAAATAATAAATTAAAGTTTTTTTTTTCTCACATTAATTAATGATATTTTAATTTCTACTATGTTAATTGTTGATACATTGAATATATTATAGTATAGGCTGAAGGACCTCGGTCAATGGCCTGTTGAATTGTATGTCAATTCAATAAAGCACTTTTATTATTATTATTATAAATAATCTAAATGCCGTTGACTAGGTACTATCACTATCATCAGAATAACTATCCCTACTATTATCATTTACTAAATAAATAATTAATATTTTAACTTCACTGAAATTATGTACAACAGGGACCGAAACCGAAATTAATTTCGGTTAGGGTAAATAACGTATACCATTTTCAGTTTTTATAGCAGCAACAATTTGGTTTTCATTTACGGTTTCGGTTGTCAATGCAACGACAATTCGGTTCTCGCCGTTCTCGGTTATGGTTTCGGTTTACAGATCCGCGGAAATTCGGTTTCTGTTAGAAAAAAATTAGTAATTACGGTGCGGTTTTCGGTTTCGATTTCGGTTTCTGGCTTTTTACTTGCCTTTTATCTTATATAATCTTTATAATGGACGAATCGACTTAGATATGGTTTTTCACTATACAATTTGGTATTTCTACATCAATCTTTGATTTCAACCATATTTTTTGAACTTTAAATTCGTAATTACAGTACGAATTTCGGTTTCGGTCCCTGATGCACAAGCACTACATTTTTCAAATACTTGTCCTCTATTTTGATCATTTGGTCACAGCATTTCTTCAAATCTTCGGGCATTATTTGGCTAAATTCATATTTAGCTAACTTACATGCATCTTCTGATTCAAATATGGTATAATTTGCACCAATATTATTTTAAAATATAGCCCAAATCAATTCAATAGGATTTAAATCCGCGTTATAGTTTAGAAGAAGTTTACAGGATTTGTTTTCACATATGCTTGCCTAATTAAATATTGCTTTATAAATAATTACTAACATACAAATACATTTTTCAGATTATAAATTCTCAGTATCATCAATAAAAGCCATCGACTCTTTGGACTATTGCAGATTCAGATGGTGTGATTGAATTGAATCTGAGATCAAATATGTCAAATTCAACTGACGTTATTCTCTTTCTCTCAGTCGCTATCAACAAGTCTTTAAATTAGTACCTATTTTTCATCATTTTATAATTAACTTCTCTGCAAACTGCCGTTATGATGTCATCTCCATTTTACATGTTTCTAATGATTTTTTATGAAGAAATGTTATTGTTTAACAGATTCTACTAAAATTTTAATTGAGTGCAACAACTCAATTGTTTTTGAGCATCAGTAGAGTGTTCTTAGTTTATTTCCCTACCTACTATTGCAGAAATGACATGGTATCGCTCTTAGATGCCTTCAGTGTAACACTGCACTTACTGTAGGCAAAAACGATCTCCCCTCATAAATCAAAAGCTTTTAATATATGCCGCTGTTGAGAAACCTTTGCATAAGGGATTTTATTGCAGATACAAAATTAGCAACATCTTGTTACGTATAAAAAAAATAAGAGTTTGTGTAATTTCATTATTTTACCTTGAACAATTTTGGATAAAAACCATTCTCAAAAGTCCCGCCTTTAGGGATCCGCATTTTTCAACTTACGTATAAAGGAACTTTTTATTTTGATCGTAGAAACTGCTGGTAAAGTACCGAACACTATTTTTTTAAGTACAAAAGAAAACTAAATATTAAAATTTTAGAAAGTTTTCTGAAGATTTAGAATATTCTTTAAAAATTACTGATCAAATTTGTTATATTTATTAATGAAGGTATTCTGTATATTTTTTAATTGTATATTATTGTAGAATAACAACTCTCACCTGATTGGTGAAAACGGTGACCGTGAACTTTCCAGGATTGAAAGTTTCCAGGACTTTGTTGATAATTTCTCTGTAAGAGCTAGATGGAATGTTGGTCTCGAAACTAACATAGGAAAATTCGGGTTCTGGTGTGATATGGATAGTCATGTAGCAGCCCTAACAAATAAAAAAACAAGCATTATCAAAAGGCAGATGAAGATATAATCCTCAAAATCATAATACCCTTCAAAAAACAAGTAACAGGAAATAATCAGTAGGTGATAAGTGTAAGAAATATGTTTTAAAGAGAGACAAAAAAAAATAGCTATTTGGTACTGTAGTCTAACGTTTAAGTGTCTCTTGTATGAAAGATTTTAGAAGGATAGACTAGGTAATTAAAGACAAACTGATTCTAGTAGGGAAATTACTGTGCATAAATAATTAAATATGTTTATACATGGTGCCAGCATTAATTTGGTTCATCTAATTTTTTTTTTAATATATCTCCTCTTAGACATGTGTTACATATACACTGATACTAAATAGATATTCTACACCAAATACACTTATAACAAGCTAAAAACATACTCTTCACGGATTTACTGGACTTTTTACATAACTGTTGCACATTCAATAGGATACTCTTCGCAGTTTTTTTATAAATAATGTTAGTTTTTGAACAATTTTATGATAACTTTGTTGGTGAAACACTCGTTAGCAAAAAGAATATATAAAAAAAAATATCCAAGCTGTCTGGGATTTGAACACACGATCCTTGGATTGCAAAACTTTAGCCACTGGACCATCATAATATATTACTACGAAATATATATATTACTAAAATGTATTGTAATGTGTTACAACCCTTAGAATGAATGTAGTGTATTTGCACCTACTCGAGAAACCTACCAGAAGTTAGTTCTGGTGACATCTGGAATTATCTAGAGAATGGTGGCGTCATCACAGAACAATCGAGATCTGTCATTTTTAGGTATAAAAGACCGACCGCATTCTCGGCGAGTAGTTCAGTAGTTCAGAAAGTATAGAAAGTGAGGTTAAGACTACAAAGATAAACAAAGTGATTTTAGTCAGTAAAGTGTATTTAAATTAATAATAGTATTGTGAAGTATCCAGTAAATATTTAATAAAGTGTGTTAGTGGACATCTCTTGTTATAATTTTTGGAACCCACGGAATTTGCAAGGGGTAGTTTCCTAAGGGTGGAAACACGCGACAGTATAAACAAAAAAAATAATTTTTAAAATTTTAAATGATTAATAACTTTTTTATTTACTGATTCATTTTCTTCAAAAACAATAGCGTTCTTCCTCTGGCAAACGCTAACTTTCTGTCCAAATTTTAATATAATCGGGTTTTTCTTTCTTAAGTTATCTGGCTTATAAGAAACGTGACAGACGAACGGACAGACAGACGGTTATTTTGAAAGTAGTTTATAATTCGTTCACTAACACAATGACATGAAATTTTTTTCTCTACGAGCAATATTTACGGTTTTAGATATGTGCCGATCAAATGTAATATACTCTTCGTTTTTGTGAGTATAATAATTACGTAGCATGTTTCACTTAGAAAAAAAAAATTACATGATATAATATAGGTAATTAGAGTATATCTAACTTATATAACGAGCATTAAAAAAAAAACGACGTCAAGTTGACTCTGCAAATGAAAATAGCTCAGGTCGGTTTCTATTAAGCTGTAATATGATGGTGCATCATGAGTGTTTTGCCTTTTAACAAACTGAGAAAACACATTTACCGGGTTTCCACCAACAGGACTAAACAAAACCAAACATCACTTTAATCAGTTTCTGGTAGTTTACTAACAAAAGTTGAACCATTTGAGGACTTGTAACATTGATGATATCGACAAATTGTTTAATTTTAATCTGATACTCGACTAAGACACTACATTTTTATTACCCTCTCATGATATCAGTACATAGTAATGACTGAATCAAAATATAATATAGTACTTAGAGGTAAAAAAATTGTAAAATTTCGGAATAATCTCATATTTAATGATAATTCTTCTTTATGAGATATTATTGTAATAAAAAGTATCATCTTCATTCTTTTGACTTCGAAACTGAAGTCAAAATTAGTAAATTCAAAATGACACCTTCAATATGGCGGATGAATGATCGCTGATTATGAATCTGAAGTCAAAATTAACAAATTCAAAATGACACCTTCAATATGGTGAATGATTTTTTTTCTAGTGTTTTAAATGGACAAAAAACAATTGAGCACCTACGTGATGCTATATATATTAACGAAAAACAGAATTTTTGAAAAAAAAAAAAAAATTAATTACTGGACAATAACAATAACAAAATAGTCACATATTGTTAACAAAAATGTGAAAATGCACATTGTTTTGACCATAACTTCTTTATTTCTTATGATACAGAAACAAACAAAAAATCATTTTAAAGACTGATAAATTATCTTTAATTCTGTTGCTCAAAAATTTTATGGATGTGTCATAGTTTCTAAGGAATTCAACATTTAAACTAAATACTTTATCCTATAAATCTTTGAATGCCATCTTTAAACTTAAATATCTCCAGAACTATTAATCCTACATAAATATCATATTAAAATAAATTCATTCTCAGTTTATAGGCTTTATTTTTGATATCTACCATTATTAATATTTATTGAGATATTTGCAAAGAACCAAAAATCTTACGTCTTCTCGAAAATTCCTAAATAGTTTAAAGAACCATTCATTTCTGAATCAAGTGTTGTAGACGGACGAAAAAATTTGAGCATCTACGTCATACTATCCCAAGCAACACACATTGGTATATTTATGGTGTATTATATGTATATTGGTATATTTTTGGTATAAGTATATATACAGAGTGACCCATTTAAAAGTGGGGCACCTCTCTAAAATTTTTGTTTATTGTGTGTTTTGAATCAAATTTTACTCAAGTATAGAACAAATTAGGATATAACTATGGCCAAAAAAACATTCACCTCCTACAAATGCAAAGCCACCTGCGGTACCAAAATATGTGGAAAAAATCAAAAAATCATATTAGGCATTTTTTTATCGGAAAATTTTGTGAATGAAACTTGTTCGGAATTGTCCAAAAACCTTAAGTCCGAAACTTATTCAAAATAAAAAAATATCGAAATTTTGATTAAAATAAAGTCCAAATCCGAAAATATCGTTTTAATGGGTTTTTTTGTTTAGAGAACTGTACTATGATAATTTTGTTTGATATTAAACCCAAGCCGCCATCAGGTAGTTGTCAAGTAATTTGCAGTTTTTTAAAAATAATTATTTTTAAAATTTGTCAAATTTCAATTTTTAAATTTTTTAATTTTAAGTAAATTTTGAACTTACGGTTTTTGGACAATTCTGAACAAGTTTCATTAACAAAATTTTCCGATAATAAAATGCCTAATATGATTTTTTGATTTTTTCCGCATATTTTGGTACCGCAGATGACTTTGCATTTGTAGGAGGTGAATGTTTTTCTGGTCATAATTAGATCAGAATTCGTTCTATATTTTGGTAAAATTTGATTCAAATCGCACAATAAACAAAAATTTTAGAGAGGTGCCCCGCTTTTAAATGAGTCACTCTGTATATATGGTATATATAATAAGCATTTTTATATGTAATGTTTATCACGTTCTTAAACTTAATTGAAAATTACATTTTTGCTGATTTTAAATAATGAAACATACAGTTTTGGTATTTCAATATTGTTTATTTCAAGATTTTCAATCAATCTTAAAAGATTGTTATGTGACAATTCCATTTAACGTTTAATATACGTTATATTGATATTTAAGAAAACCGTATATTCAATGTTACAATATAACAAATATTTTAAATATAATTTTTATACGCTTTTAATAACTTCTTTTATGCCAAATCAATTTTTTTTATTGATTTTCACAGTTTTAATTTTTTATTTTGTTTAATGGTTTATCACATATACCGGCAGTATATGTTTATGGCGCGGACATTTTCACGTACATATAACGTATATTGAGAAAATCGGACCGATTTTAATACGTTTATTATACCAAACTGTGATGCTTGGGATATATTAACGAGAAACAGTATACGAGAACATATTTTCTTAATTACTGACTACTTACATTAACAAAATGGCGACGATTTTATTAAAAAAACGTGAAGAAGCACATTGTTTTTGTTTTTTACACTGTAGAGTTAATAAAAAAATAATTTGAAAATTAATAGTGTTTCATTTTGGTGCAGTTAACATTTTTTGACGTAAGTACCATAGTCTCTGAGATATTTAATATTTAAACTAAATACTTCGTCTTATAAACGTTCAGACGCCGTCTTTATACTTCCAGATCTTCGAAACAATTAATTCTACAGATATTAGAAAAAAATTAGATTCATCCCCAAAGTAGCTTTCTTATTTGTCTCTAGCATGTTTTCACTCTAAGTGATTGTTTCCAAGTTATTTCACGAAAATCATTTTTAAGTACCTCCTTTTTCAAGATAAAATCCCAATTTTTAAGTCGTTATAACTTAAAGACTATCAATTTATATGAAAAGTTGCATAGAACATTTTCTTCTCAATATTTTATTAACTTTCAGCTCCCATGTTTTCGTTTTCTTTTAGGTGCCACTCCCTGAAAAGTGTTGGCATCCACCCCCTTATAAATTAGCAAGCCCCCTCATAATATAGAAACTGTTACTCAATGCATTTCCTATTAAGTTGCCAAAAATGAACGAAATCTAATTGATATGACATTATTCCGAAGTTAAAACCTCTAGTTATTGTACTAATATGGCACATACAATTTTAAATACTTAAAAAATCCCCTTTAAGAAAAGATTTTGACACTTGAAACTAGTTCTTAATTCTCTACTTAGATCAATATTTATTAATGGCTGATGTAAACAAGACAAAACAGGTTAGACAAATCAATTTTTGTAACAAACTGACAAGTCGAGTTTTGTTTTGATTTGACCGTGAAAACACGAATTAACGTGATTGTTGTGTTTGTTCAACAATAGATATTCAAAGCTGCCCACTGTGTCTACAATACTCTGCTAGCGTATTAATGAAAAGATGGCAATATGGACTGAAATATCCAATTTGTGAAATTTTATTGGGGTCTGAAGACATGTCACCTGGTGCTAAACAACTGAAGTTCTCTGAAGACGCAGTGTGTGTAGAAGTTCATGCTGTTTTCATTAAGTGTATTATTGTATTTATTAAAAAATAAATATGAATAAAATTGAAAAATTTTCATTTATTTCTGCAAGTGAGGAAATAATGTTACTTTTGTTATTCACTTGCTTTTTTTCCTTTTTTCCGCATCAAACGGTTCTACATTTTTAACTCTTTCACTGTCTACAAAACTTCTGAGCAGTTTCGTAATCAGGTAGATTTATCTCTATTTGAAATGTAATTTAAACAAAAAATGTATTACAAACTAATGCACATGTCAGATCCCAATAACTACGTGAGTACTGAACATACCACTCGTGAACCAAATGCGATTAGCACCCTGTATAAGGATAAAAGACAAATAGCCTAATATTTACATAGTACTAAAACAAATAAAAAATAGTTTATGCAAATGCCACTGAAATAAATAACTTTGTTTACCTCATCTGTCTTTGATCTTAAAAGGGGTTTAAATTGTGAGTTAAATAATTTATCGTTAAATCTAATATTTACTTACATCTGAAACTTCTGTATTTATCTGATGAGACATGCAAATAAAAAATGACACAAATTAGGAATACCTCAACAGAACAAATTTTATCAAAAATAAATCTAAAATCTTATCAAATTGTACATATAAAATAGTTAAAGTTTCCGTTTCTATATACGATATGGATTTAATTTTAAACTACTGTAAATATATTTAATTTCTTAGCTGGAGTGGGGGTCATATAAGTCTCTTAAATAAATATAACTTAACATTAAGTAGGTATTATGTCAGATATTAATTAAGTACATAACCAACTTTACGAGGTGATTACTTCTGAGACAAAAAGTTCAATATCCTAATAGTGGAACGAAATCGGCCTAGAAACGTCGCGTTTATTTTTTTTGGCGTAAAACCAGATGAGACCTTGTAGATCTAGTAGGGTAGGTTATTTGGTACCTGTAATGGGCAATTACGATATTTTTCTGTGGTCCAGGACTTTTTTATTTCGAAAAAACTTCAGAAATTGACTTTTTAGAAGATTCGTGTTTTTTTTAAATTTACATTGCTGTATCTTAAAATCCAATTGAGCTATCGATCTGATTTTTTTTTTTTTTTTTTAATTCAAGTACACAAGCAAGCTCTTCTAATGGTCTTGATGGTTTATTTCTATCGATTATTGTTTATTATCTTCTTTAAATAACAATATTACTTCGCTAAGAATGTACTCATATTTTGACTAAGCAATAAACTTTTTTATTTTTGCAAATCATATACATGCAGCGAAGCAATTGCAGCCAACATACAGAAGTTCTTGAAAAAAAAAAATTCGTATTTTTTATTTATGAATATTTTTGTCTACTATTAGCTTCATAATGCCGCCCCAAAGATAATGTATCTTTAATACATCGTTCTTTATAACTACTTTAACAATTGAGGGTTTTTATGAGAATAGTATGAAAAATTCATTTTTTAAATATACCATAGCGCCTTCGTGTTCAAATTATTCAAATTGTTTTATCATGGTTTTAATAAAAAAATGTTTGCAAAATGCATTTTTTTTTCAAAGATGTTCTAGAAAGAACGTACATTTATCTACTTTTTCAAATTTATAACCAAGTGAGCATACATACATTTCATTTAAAAAATTTTCCATTTCTCAATGACTATACTATAATTTTAGTCTTAGAACGCATTCTTGACACGGGAGCCAAGTAATGTTATTAAATAATGCCTTAGTACTTGACCCCAAGGGCAAGAACCGTACAAAATTAATGTTTCTGAAAAATAACCCCTGCCGTTAACGTGTTAATAACAGTGCATAAGGTCAATTCTGTAAGGAAAAAGTTAATAGAACTTAAACTGAAACTTATGATATTTCCTATAAAATGGTGTATTAAAATTATTTTTGTATGTATTTCCAATATCATTATCGAAGCGCAAAACTGTAAATTTTTTAAAAGTTCACACCACTGCGAAAAGTGCAACTTCTATTGGAAATAAAACGTATTTTCTGCAGATTTTTTTCATAGTACTTTTAATATAAGTAGCAGTTTTTCATGCAATTTACAGTGGCGGCTGGTGAAATTTCCATTTTTTTTTTTCTCGTCTGTGGCGCATGGGACCCATACTAAATATGGGAAATAACATCTAGAGAAGCACTTCTCTAATAACCTCTCAAAAATTTTGAAAAAGCAGTTTGAGAAAAAAAAATTAAAATTAACTAAGATAAACGAATTGAAATGTAATTTGTTAAATTGTAAATTACAAAATTTCAGTTCATTGTATTTCATGAACTCCAAAACCTATTGTTGTATTTTTATAAAAAGTCAAATGCATATGACAAAAAAAAACAAATTAAACAGGAGTCCCTAGGCCAGGGCCAAATTTTTTTTCGCAAACTGATTTTTCAAAATTTTTGAGGGGTCGTTAGAGAAGTGCTTCTCTAGATGTCATTTCCCATATTTCGTATGCGCCACAGATGAGAAAAAAAAATTGAAATTTCACCAGCCGCCACTGGCAATTTAAGTTACTGGGGAAAAAAATTCAAATTTCAAGTAAACCATGCCATTGAAAAACAGGTTTCCTAATGATTTTCAGATGTAACAAGCAGTCTACCAGCTGTAACTTTTAACAGTGCGAGATGGCTGGCAAATTCTAAGAACAATTCTTAAAGAGAATAAAATAATGAGCAATTTGACGTCATAAAAAATAATTATTCTTCAGGACACCATCCACGATGTACTCGAATTCACATTATATATTATTACGACACCGCAACATATCGTATTTAGTGTTCGTGGGGACGCAGAGCCAGTACGGGTAGTCACGCGTCTGCCGGGTGTATGCCATATGCACAAAAATATTCACAAATAAAAACTATACGTCTTAGATAAAAAAAAATTTTTTCAAAAACTTCTGTATCTTAGCTTCAATTTTCAATTGCTTCGCTGCAAGTAGACGAAAATTTGCAAAAATAAAAAAGTTTGTCGCTTAGTCCAAATATGAGGAAATGTAATAAGTTCATTTTTATTTAAAGAAAATAATAAACAATAATCGATAGAAACAAAGAGATCATTGGGAGTGCTTATTCGTATACTTAATTAAAAAAAAAAAAATCAGATCAATAGCTCAATTAGATTTGAAGATATGGCGGTGTAAATGTTAAAAAACATGATTTTTATAAGCAATCAATTTCTCAAGTTTTTTCAAAATGAAAAATATCTGTACCACAAAAAATATCGTAAATAGCCAGTTCTTATGTAGATTTGTTCATTTTATAAAAACTATAAGGTCTGGTCTGGTCCTACACTGATTTTTTTTTCTAGAGAATGGAGAGACTTTTATGGTCTATTTCGCTCCACCATAAACGGTTTTGTTTTTAAGATATACATGATGCCAAAAAAGTACAAAATGTCAAGAGATATCGTTTTTAAACTTTATCAAAGGTAATGTACTTAACTAACATCTTGTTTGCATGAAATATTATAATACTATACTTAACCCTAGAAGGAGAATAGTGATGAATGGAAATGTCAAGAGTGTCAAGCGTCACATAACAAAGTGACGTAGATTTGATAGGTTTTGGAAAACTTATTTTCAATTATATCCATTCCAACTTCAAACACTAATAGGATTGGTTGCACGCACTGATCACGTACATTTATTACTATCCTCATTTTACGGTTAAGGCACAGGACATCAAATGCTTCGTTTAGAGAAATATTTATTACATATGGTCGTAGCCTTTTTAAGTAGTAATAATAATATAAATAAAATAATGGTTAAGTATGTGGAATTAGGCCCAGCGGCTTATTGAGCTATTTTTTCACATGCATGTTGCTTATGACTAGGAATGCTCAATAAAATATGTAATAAACCTATATTACCTGTCTTATGGGGGTAACAACCTTCAATTTTAAAATTAACTTTTTTCAAAACTATTAAAGATAATTGAATGAAATTAATAGGAGACGTTGATATAAAATAGCTTTATATTTTACATTTTTTTTACATTCCCAGTATGTCATTTAGTATATAAAAAAAATAATTTAATTTTTGTGGGTGCTGCTTTTATATCAACCCCTTGAGCGATACCTACCAAATAAATCTATATTATTTAAAATTAAGATAATGGGCTCATTTTTTTTTTAAATTCATACTTCAAAAGTACACCTTGTAGGTAGTTAGTAAATGTGGATAATATTAGATTTTTTTTCAACTCCTCCCTCAAAATAAATAATGAAAATAGAGTGCGCGAAAACGCAATGTGACGTCAAAACACTCCACAGCGGTCGACAGCTCACCTGCGCCCATATAGTTTCATACGGCAAGCACAATTACGGAAAATACAAAAATAAATTGTAAATTAAATATCACTAAATGAGCCCATTATCGTGTGTAAAAATTACTTCAAGGTCAGATTGGTGGAAGATGCTTAAAAATAGAAACCTAGGTAATGAACACAGGCACACAAAAAAAAATTAAGTGCGAAGACCTTGACCACTAATTCCTACTCATTTGGAAGTGAAAAAATATACTACTACTTTTAGCTTGGCTCTTAATTATTATTATTATTATTTTTTTTGTTTAAGAAGTATTGATTTTATTAGACAATATGGTTACGCCATTTTAATTAATCCACAGTGATATCTCCTCAGGAAGGGACACTAGCGAAAAATGTTTCAAACAAAAATTGTTCAGTTCAGAGGGGGACATCTTTTGGGCAGAACAGTTTTCCACCCCCCCACTGATGAGTGGAGGGTGGGGACTAATTTTTGAATTTTTAATGGCACTCTCCATTTTTGATCGCGTATTCTGATTCTACAAAAAAGATTACATAACTTTTGTACCAAACATTTTTTCTCCCCGCCACCCTGAGGAGCGGGGATGGAGGTGTAACTTTTGAATTTTCACAAACCTGCAGGCATCTCTGAACTAGGGCATTTTTAGGAAAAATGTTTCAAACAAAAGATGACCCTCTCTGAACTAAACAACTTTTGTTTGTAACATTTTTCCTAAAAATGCCCTAGTTCAGAGATGTTCCCCTGCAGGTTTTTGAAAATCCGTAGATAGATAGATAGATAGATAGATAATACTTTATTCATCACATAAAGTTTACACAAAAGTATAACTTATCGGACTAGTCACAGAAATACATCAAAGAAATAAAATAAATACAATTACAATGAGCATGATACAAACCCCTTGAGTGTAAATATCTATCGAGTAAAAAGCATTCCGAATTAAATACAAATACAAAACATTTTTAAAATCATTAAAATTTTTAAAAGTTCCAAATAGGTTTTTAAATTTATTAAAACATATAATTCCCTGATACCTCCGATTAAAGAACTTATATCTAGATACATAACAGGCTATCTTTTCACTATATACCTTGTTTGCTCCTAACATAGTAACATTATATGTCCATTAAAATGGATAGATGAACATCACATCCCATAGGCAACAGTGGCGTTGTGTGTGTAGAAAATGTGTAGAATGGTAAATATTTTCATTAAAATGAATTATTGCAATTCCTGCATTACCGGCTCTTTATATAACGTGATGTAGGCATACGATATTACAGTAAGATAAATATGTATTGAAAGGATATTAAAATTTAATTGCTATTTACTTTATAACTGTAAACTGAACTTCATCATGTTACGACTATGGAACGATCGATTTTCTTCTTTTCTAAACTGCTTTCTGCAAACGGCACAGCACTACACTATTTATTTGCACAAAATATATTGTCACTAAACTGTGTAAATATGAATAGAGAATATTATTTAGGTATTAAGCAAATCACAACTTAAAATAAAATTACTTTTTCACCAGTTTTTGGTCGGAGAACACGAAAAACATTTATTGACATTAATGGCCGAACTGTCAACTGTGATTATGATAATCGAACTGAAGCCGATCGGGCATGAGCGGCCGCGAATACGCCGATGGGCCAATCAGCAACTTATGGGAAGAAGTGTCTTAGATTGTGAGTCTTTCAGCGACAAATAAATCAATGCCATTATGTATCTAGATATAAGTTCTTTAATCGGAGCCTGATACCAATGCGAATTTTGACCTACTCCTAATCTTGAAAAAGGCTGGTATAGATTGTCACCATTTCGTGTATTATAGTTGTGCACCGAATTATTTTTTAAGATAAGTTGATCTTCCTTTTTTACGTTTAAGATTATCAAATAAATATATAGACATGCTACTGTTAATATTGACAAATCACTAAACAATTGTCTACATGGTGTCAATGGATGATTTCCCGTCATACATCTTATAATTTTTTTCTGCTGCATAAGAATTTTATTTATGTGAGCTGAGTTACCCCAAAACATTAAACCATAGCTTACTCTAGATTGAACTAGACCAAAGTATGTTAATTTCAAAATATCAAAGGTTACAGTATTGCGTAATTGTCTGAAGATAAAACATATGGTACTTAATTTAGATAATGGGTGTTCAATATGTTTTTCCCAAGTGATTTTATGATCTATGGTGACACCTAAGAATTTTATATAATTAGTTTGATGTATTGATTTTGTATTTAATTTAATGAGAGAACTAGCATTTGATGTTATATTTTTAGGAAGAAATGACATATAATATGTTTTACTTGTGTTTAAAAGCAGTCCACTATTAGTACACCATTCATAAAATTCATTAGCACAATTATTAGCTCGAATTACAGTATTTAATAGATTATTTTCAGCTACCAGAATATTGGTATCGTCAGCGTACATTTTACTTTGTTTGGAGATGTGCAGGAATATGTAATGTCATTCATAAAAATTAAGAAAAACAGAGGACCCAGAATAGATCCTTGCGGTACACCCATGGGGACATTTTTAGCTACTGACTTAGACTGCTCTATAACAACAGTCTGAGTCCTTCCATGTAAATATGATGCAGCCCAGTCATTGGCAGTCCCTCTAACTCCAAAGCGGGCTAATTTTTCAAGAAGTAGACTGTGATCCACAGTGTCAAATGCTCTGCTCAAGTCAAAATACAATGCAATTGGATGTTCCTTATTATTCAGATATTCATATACGTTGATGCATAAATCAGCTATTGCTGTGAATGTTGACTTGTTTTTCCTGAACCCACTTTGACATTCAGATAGCAAATTATAGTTTTCTAAAAATTTATTTAGCCTCACACTATAGCTAATTTCAAATATTTTTGATAATTGACTTTGAACGCAGACATTTCTATAATTACAAATCTCATTTTTAGTTCCTTTATTTTTAAAAATTGGTATTGATTTAGATTCCTTTAATAATTTGGGGTACTGCTTCGTTGTAAAAGATTTGTTTATTAAATAAGATAGTGGAACACTGATTATATCACCAACAGTTTTTAAAGCTTGACCACATATTTCATCAACGCCTGCAGCCGGTTTTGCAGTAGTTTTGTTTAATAATTCCTCAATTTCGTAAGATGTGGTAGGTTATAAATAAAAGGTTAAATGTGAGTATGGAGGTAATTTCAAATTTTCAATTTTAGGTTCATTACATGGCAAGTCTAAAAAGAATTCATTAATACGATTACATATTATATTTATATCGGATACCTTTTCGTCATTTATAATTAATTCTGTAAGAGCATTTCTATCCTTAGTACCTCTCATTTCATTAATGATTTTCCAGCTCTCCTTCATTAAATTTGTTGAATTACTAAGCCTTTCATTATTATAACTAATTTTTGCTTGCCTTACTTTTACTCTATATAATGCTTTAATTTGGTCATATCTACTTTTTATAACTTCATTCCCAATCAGAACACAAACGTTTAAAAGACGTTAAAATTAACGATAACCGAACGTTTAGTAACCATTATATTACGGCGTTGAATCAACGGACGAATGTCCCGCGGTTCAACGTGTATTACAAAGTATTTTATAACATTTTTGTAACGTTATATTTAACGTTAATTAACGTTATATGATGACGTTTTTGTAACGTTACATCTATAATATTACTTAACGTTGAAGTTGACCGCTAGTGAACGTTATAGGATGACGTTTTTGTAACGTTATGTATATAATAATACTTAACGTTGAATTTGACCGCTATTTAACGTTTTAACAACGTTAACTAGCGATAAAATTCAACGTTAAGTAATATTATAGACATAACGTTACAAAAACGTCATCCTATAACGTTCACTAGCGGTAAAATTCAACGTTAAGTAATATTATAGATGTAACGTTACAAAAACGTCATCATATAACGTTAATTAACGTTAAAAAAATGTTATAAAATACTTTGAAATACACGTTGAACCGCGGGACATTCGTCCGTTGACTCAACGCCGTAATACAATGGTTACTAAACGTTCGGTTATCGTTAATTTTAACGTATTTTAAACGTTTGTGTTCTCATTGGGATCAGTATTAACATTATTATTGATATGATTGGAAAACAACTAAAATAACCACGTTGTATCCCGAGCCACAAAATAATGATCTTTAATCTGATCCCTATAAAATCCGTCCATATAAATCGTTGTTCCCTGAAAGAATTATGTTTTTTAATTTCTATAAATTCATAAGGGTATAAGCTAAAGCATGACAAATTATTGCCAGTGGTTTGTATGTATCGCCATCTACAAATAACTTCTGCAACAAACTACGTGGTAAGCAGGCAAATTTAATGCATTAAGATAGATGTGTAGAAAAACGTTAAAAAAACGTCAACATCTACCATTTATTTTACTTGTAGATTTAGAACGTCAGTGTATTTTAATAAGACCTCAATAACTGTATACATTTGGAAGATGTAAATAAATTTTCTGTTGAATCGCATTGCGAGATTGCTGCTATGGAATCTGGTAATATAAGATTGATGACTATTTACAGACCTCCAAATGGTAATTTTGACTTATTCTTAGAGACACTGACTCTTGCCCTTGATACTTTTTCCAAATGTGACAAAATAATGTTTGTATCTGGTGACTTTAATGTCTATTTTCATAAACTAAATGATCAGCGCACAACACTAATCTTAAATACATTTAAATCATTTGGGTTTTCTCATACCTTCACAGGACTTACCAGAATAAATCACTGTCTGGATAATATTTTTACGAACATTAATATTAGCAACTTACGTACCCAGTCAATAGATACCAAGCTGTCTGATCATTTGGCCATACATCTTGAAACAAATATTGAGTTTAAAATTCCCACTAGGAGAATATCGTATAGACCCATTCATGATCACGGGCTATCAGTACTAAATAATTATCTGGACACACTTAACTGGAATTTTATTTTCGATTCCAATGTAAACATTAATAATCGTTTTATGCAATTTATCAGTGCAATTACAGATGCTATAGATACCATATTTCCATTAAAGTCCCGTGTTGTGAATAGCCCCAATGAATTAAACATTACTTGGTTTAATGATGACCTTAAGCGTATGCGTGAACACTTAAATTTTTTATACGAATTTTACAAAAGAAGTCCTACCGATAATAACAAGGCTATCTTAAACAATTTCAGGCTCAACTACCGCCGTGAAATAAATAAAGCTAAAAAGTCATCCCACGACAACTTTATAAAAAATCACAATAACCCACAACAAGCAATATGGAAAATTGTTAACAGCTACAGAAAAACATCTAGTACTCGGCCAAATAATATTTCTAGTGATCAGTTTAACAACTATTTTACGAATGTAACTGATACTATCATAAACGAACTACCTCCTTGTAATTCTCACTATACCGATTATTTACATGACTTTACCCTGTCCAATCAATTTTACTTTAATCAGGTAACTTATTTTGAAGTATCCGAGATAATTAACAATCTCAAAAATAAAAAAAGCAAAGATGCTTATGGTATATCTGTTGGAATCATTAAGGGTATCACAGAATCCATTTTAATTCCTCTTACCCATTTAATTAATGCATGTATATATAATAATATATTTCCAGAATGTTTGAAAATCTCAAAAGTAGTACCAGTCTATAAGAAGAATGATTTCGATGACCCTTCTAATCACAGACCAATATCTGTAATACCATGTCTCGCCAAAATTTATGAAGTGATATTAAAAAATCAATTGACATTATATTTAGAACATAATAAGCTTCTCAGTCCCTATCAGTACGGTTTCCGAAACAAATTATCAACGACTCTTGCCATTGATAAATTAACTGATTTAATAAACGCTGGTTTTGAAGATGGCAAATATGTATGCTCTCTCTTCCTAGATCTCACTAAGGCATTTGATTGCGTGTCCCACGAAATACTTATCAATAAATTAAGTTTCTACGGCTTTACTGAAGAAAGCAAATCACTTTTACAGTCATATTTGACTGACAGACAGCAATTTGTTCTCAATAATGGCCTCATATCGAGTACTTTGAAACTACGGCATGGTGTACCACAAGGGTCCGTGTTGGGTCCCATACTTTTTTTACTTTATATCAATGACTTTCCTCAGTCAATTAAAGATAATGTTAGTGCCATATTATTTGCCGATGATACAAATTTGACAATGTCTAATGGTAACCTCGATCTGTTGGTAAACGAGGTTCCGCATACTGAGTTAAATTCACAGAACTGGTTTTTATCTAACAAGCTAAGTCTAAATGTGTCTAAGACAGAAACAATGATATTTAGTTTGCGCAGTTTGGAAGAGGTTAATAATCCAGAGACTGTTAAATTCCTAGGAGTCAACTTAGACTCCAAGTTATCCTGGGAAAGTCATACCATCTGCATCTGCAGCAAAATCTCCAAATATACTTACCTGCTACGAAACCTTGTTGATAAAGTCTCACTGAATACTCTAACCATGACTTACCATAGTCTCATCCACTCCACTTTATCATATGCGATTTTAGTCTGGGGACATGCCCCATCTTGTGCTACTGTATTTTCTGCTCAGCGTAAAGCAATACGAGTCATTTCTGGATTAAAATTTAGAGATGATTGCAGACAACACTTTATTACTTTGAAAATTATGACTGTGCCTTGTACCTATATCTACCAGTGTCTTACTTATGTAAAGAGAAATGTGGAATCATTCAAAACCAGAAGCCAAGTACATTGTCATAAAACCAGAAATAACGATAAGCTAAATATAAATTTCCATAGATTAAATAAAACCAGGGATGGCACTGGATACTTGGGTTTGCAGTTTTATAATGTCCTACCACCAGAAATAAAATCGTTAAATGAAACCCAGTTCAAAAATAAGATAAAAACATATTTACTTAATAATGCTTTCTATAGTACTAACGAATTTTTAGCCAGTAACTTTGCCTCGATTAAAATCTAATGTGTGTATCATTGTGCAGTGTTCTGTAAATAAGCAATGACAAATCACCATACCATACCGACTATATATTTTTTGCTTATAAATTTTTTTTTTCTATTAGTTTGTCATTTGTATTCTGTGCCGTTAGTCTTATACCTTATATCTATATTTTATACATTTAATATCATGTACTTTGTATTTTATCTTCCTTATTGTATTTTATCTTTCTTATTGTATGTTGACGTGTGTAAACACTCTGTGTATTTTACCACCAATAAAGAATTGAAAAAGTGGAAAACATCAGTTATTTTAACGTTGTATACGGGGTGCCACAGGTTAGTAGCTCCCCCTATATTTCCTTTATATTTTAACTTATCCATTTGAAATTTGGCGTGCATAAACTACCTGTAAAAATGGATTTTTCGGCATAAAGAATGTTATAAGATCATTTCCGGTTTACCCGGAAATGACCGCAACTTTCGATTTTTAAATGGAACACCCTGTGTATTTTTACATATTTGGATTCAAGACAACATTCTAAGTATACCCTGAAATTTTCGCGAATTTTTGAGTCGATGTTAAGTTTTTTTATGCATTTTAAGACATTCGTCTAGAGTGCTTTGGAATACCAAAATTTGTTCTAAGGCAGGTAAAGTCCAAGGGAAAAATATAATTTTTCCTTTAATTTCATTAGTAACTATTTACGAAGCCTCCAAAATTGAACAAATCACTTTTTTATCGAAAACTTTTTTTTTTCAAATGGGAAGATGGTGGCTCCTAGTGTTCATTAAATTATAGATTTTTTTCTGATTTCATTGATATACCCATTTCAAATCTATGCTATTTGTTTTTCTATTTTATTAAATTTATTTAAAAATAAAAAATCACTTTCAATATAATTCTTCTTGAACTTTAACATTGTTGTCTTTGCAAAAATCATATGTCTAATGGTGAAATGTGAATAACTACCTTTTTGTGAATAATAGCCTTTTGGTTCTCTCTTTTGTTTCTTAATAGGTATAAGTACTAGTGCAAAGTATAAGAATTAATAAAAATTATTTTGAAAGCCATTTTTTATTTTTAAATAAATTTAATAAATGAATTCAGAAAAAAATCTATAATTTATTGAACACTAGGAGCCACCACCTTTCCCATTTGAAAAAAAAAGTTTTCGATAAAAAAGTGATTTGTTCAATTTTGGAGGCTTCGTAAATAGTTATTAATGAAATTAAAGGGAAAATTATATTTTTCCCTTGGACTTTACCTGCCGTAGAACAAATTTTGGTATTCCAAAGCACTCTAGACGAATGTCTCAAAATGCTTAAAAAAACTGAACATCGACTCAAAAATTCGCGAAAATTTCAGGGTATACTTAAAATGTTGTTTTGAAACCAAATAGGTAAAAATACACAGGGTGTTCCATTTAAAAATCGAAAGTTGCGGTCATTTCCGGGTACACCGGAAATGGTCTCATACCGTTTTTATGTCGAAAAATCCATTTTTACAGGTAGTTTATGCTCCCCAAATTTATAATGGATAAGTTAAAAAATAAAGGAAATATAGGGGGGAGCCACTAACCTGTGGCACCCGGTATAATGTAACTTCAATATATAATAGTTATTAATGATACTAGTTTGATATGAACATTATATAACGAAACGCATGTGAAGTTTATCAGGAGGCGGAGCCGAGTGATTTTGTCACACTAGTTTCATTAATTGTCATATACTTCTATCATTCAAAATTTAATACATTCATCTTTAAACTTTAAAATAACATTTAGCTTTAAGATATGGTATATTTGTCATTAATTTCTTACGTCAAAAACACGTAAAAATTTAATCATTAAATAATTAATATGTTAACGTAAAAATTGCATTTGATTTTCACACAAATTTATTTTTGATATAATTTTACAGTCAGTAAAAATGCTTGTAATAAGAGTTATTTAATAATTTACTGAATATGTAAAAATAAAATTATATTTTATAGCATGATTCATTAATATCTTACGTTTAAAACTCGTCTAAACAAAACGTGTTTTCATATGTTATTTTTAACGTTATAGTCAGTGAAATTTTACGTAATTAGAACGTTCATAACAAACTTCGGTAAATAATTAGCTTTGAACGTTAAAGTAACGTCCAGTGTTAACACATGGTATATTTATCATTAATTTCTTACATTAAAAATACGTACAAAATTAAATTGTTAAACAGCAATATGTTAACGTGAAAATCACATTTGACTTTCACGGGAAATATATTTTTACTGAATTTTGTCGTTTCCAGAATATCTTAAGTTTAAATCTCGTCTAACCAAAACGTTTCAAATTTGTAACGTTATAATCACCAATACATTTTTACCCAATTAGAACGTTCGTAACAAACGTTGAAAAGGTTTAACTTTCAACGTTAAAGTAACGTCCATTCTTAATACATGGTATATTTATCATTAATTTTTTACATTAAAAACACGTAAAAAATTAAATTGTTAAACAATAATAGGTTAATGAGAAAATCACGTTTGAATTTCACAGGAAATTTATTTTTAGTGGATTCTTGTCGTTTTTAGAACGTTATTTGATAATTCACTGAATAAGTTAAAATAACGTTATGTCTTAAGGATCGATTTATTTTTCGTTAATATCTTACGTTTAAAACTCGTCTTAACAAAACATTTTTCCATACATTATGTATAACCTTATATTCAGTAAAATTTTACGCAACTAAAACGTTTAAAACAAACGTTGATAAGTATTGAACTTTGAACGTTATGTAACGTTAATTTTTAACACATGTTGTATTATCACTCATTTCGACCACTAAAGACATGTAAAAGATTAAATTGTTAAACATTAATATGTACACGTGAAAATCACGCTTGAATTTCACAGATAATTTATTTTTAGCAAAGTTTTGTCATTTTTTGGACTGTAAAAATACACGTTATTTGATAATTAACTGAATATGTTAAAAAAACGTTAATACTTGAGGTATGATTAATTTCTCGTTAATATCTTACGTTTAAAACTCATCTAAATAAAACGTTTTTCCATATGGTATTTATAACCATATATTCAGTAAAATTTTACGTAATTAAAATGTTTAAGAACAAAGTTTGAAAAGCATGTAATTTTGAACTTTACAGTAGCGTTTAACACAACGTTTTTAACGTTTTAATACAAGACGTATTCATCATTCATTTCTAACGTTGAAAAAGCGTAAAAAATTAAATTGTTAAACATTAATATGTTAACGTGAAAATCACGCTGGAATTTCACAGACAATTTATTTTTGGTCAATTTTTATCGTTTTTGGGACATATATAAAAATATACTTTATTTAATAATTCCCTGAATACGTTAAAATAACGTTATGTCTTAAAGTATGATTCATTTTTCGTTAATATCTTACGTTTAAAACTCGTATAAAGAAAACGTTTTTTTTATATGTTGTTTATAACCATATATTAAACGTTTAAAACACTTGACTTTGAACGTTTTACATGGTGTATTTATCATTCATGTCTAACATTAGAAACACGTAAAAAATTAAATTGTTAAATAGTAATATGTTAATGTGAAAATCACGCTGGAATTTCACAGACAATTTATTTTTGGTGAATTTTTGTCGTTTTTAGGACGTTAAAAATATACGTTATTTAATAATTCACCGAATACGTTAAAATAACGTTATGTCTTCATTTTTCGTTAATATCTTACGTTTAAAACTCGTATAAAGAAAACGTTTTTTTATATGTTGTATATAACCAAATATTCAGTAAAATTTTACGCAATTAAAACGTTTAAAACAAACGTTGGTAAACACTTAACTCTGAACGTTACAGTAACGTTTATTTTTAACACATAATGTATTTATCATTCATGTCTGACATTAAAAACACGTAAAAAATTAAATTGTTAAATAGTAATATGTTAACGTGAAAATCACGATGGAATTTCACAGACAATTTATTTTTGGAGAATTTTTGTCGTTTTTAGGACGTTAAAAATATACGTTATTTAATAGTTCACTCAATACGTTAAAATAACGTTATGTCTTAAGGCATGATTCATTTTTCGTTAATATCTTACGTTTAAAACTCGTATAAAGAAAACGTTTTTTATATGTTGTTTATAACCATATATTCAGTAAAATTTTACGCAATTAAAACGTTTAAAACAAACGTTGATAAACACTTAACTTTGAACGTTACAGAAACGTTTATTTTTAACTCATGATGTATTTATCATTCATGTATAACATTAAAAACACGTAAAAAATTTAATTGTTAAATAGTAATATGTTAACGTAAAAATCACGCTGGAATTTCACAGACAATTTATTTTTGGTGAATTTTTGTCGTTTATAGGACGTTAAAGATAAACGTTAACCCAACATATTAGTTTAACGTTTCTTAATAGTAATTTTAACACTTTAGGTTATTTTGTGCTGTTACATTAACGTTTAAAAAACGTTCAGTTGAAAAGGCGTTTAAAAAAAACGTTGTTTTTTTAACCATTAACGTTATTTCAACCAAGGCAACGTTATTTTAACGTTTTTTTAACTATTGTGTTCTCATTGGGTTATGGTTACTTTTGCAAATTTTTGCCATATCACAGACAATTTGGTGTAAATTCTTTATTTCTTTTGTGAACCAGTGTTTCTTATTTCTATTATTTGTTTTAATTCTCTTAAAGGGAAAAGCATTACTGAAATGAAATTTAAAAGTTGAATAAAACGACTCAAATGCATCATCGAAACTACCGGCATTGTATATGTCTTGCCAGCCTTCGTTTTTTATTAAGGTCCTAAAAGTGTCTAAATTACTTACAGAAAAAATCCCGACGAAATATATTCGTAGAACCAGAATACGCGATAAAAAATATAGGGTACCACCGGAACAACTTCTCTCTATCTGAAACATTTTTCGCTAGTGTCCCTTCCTGAGGAGATATTACTGTGCATCTAATAAAATCAATACTTGTTAAGCAAAAAAAAAATGAGAGCCAAGCTAAAAGTAGTAGTATATTTCTTTGACTATTAGCATCCAAATGAGTAGGAATTCAGTGGTCTAGGTCTTCGTACTTAAATGTTTTTTGTGTGCCTGTATTATTGTTCATTACTTAGATTTATATTTTTAAGTAGTATCTTCCACTAATCCGACCTTGAAGTAATTTTTACATACGATAATTATGTTAGTGTTAAATAATACAGATCTATTTGGTAGGTGTCACTGAAGGGGTTGATATAAAATTAAATTATTTTTTTTATATACTAAATGACGTAATAGGAATGTGAAAAAAAAGTAAAATATAAAGCTATTTTATATCAACGTCTCCTATTAATTTCATTTAATTATCTTCAATAGTTTTGAAAAAAATTAATTTTAAAGTTAACTAACTCTGGTAATATAGGGGATAGAGGTTTATCATATATTTTATTGAGCATTTCTAGCCTAAGCAACATTTATGTGAATAAATAGCCCAATAAGCCGCTGGGTCCAATTTCACATACTTAACCAGCGAGACTCTTTGGGTGATATGATACTTCATGAAAAAACAAAAGACACAAAGAAGTTTAAATTCTTAATATGACGCACAGGATAATTAACACTATTTCATCGATCAATGATCACTTTAAGTCCTGCTGATACCTCTATTTCATGGTCTGTTTATATGCAAGATATCTCTTGTTCCTTATTACATCTAGGAATGTGATGATTGATTCATAACATTTTTCTTTACGAAATTCAAACTTTGAGAAGTTTTCAAATTGACATAAGTAAGTAAAGAAACAATTTGACCAAAAGTAATAAATACTTTCCTATCGAATCTCTCTCTTGGATGTAACAATCTCAAGACTGAACTTATGATAATCCCATATCATGTTATCTGACCTACAAAGTAAACTTCTTGATTGAATAATAATTATTGGAAATATTAATAAAAGTTATGCTGATAACACGATAGTGTATATACACAATATTAGTTATAGTATGTGTGTTGCATGCACATAAAATCGAATGAGAAAAAGTATATGGTTCATAAAAATAATGAATAAGAGTTATTTTTAATTAAAATTACATTGTTTATTCAGATAATATAAAGCTGAATTAACACTTTTTAATTGTGTAATATGTAAAACTGATTAATGGACCTTTACAGTAATAAAAATTTATGCAAAAAGTAGCGTACTTGAAACTATAGTCTCTAATATATTTTGCTAAACATAATTAGTGGAGTTAAAATAAATTTTGAATGGAGTTGTTTGGCTGCAGCGGTTTTATTTTTTTAATTTCTTTTATGTATAAGAAGTTTTGATTGAAATGTCGAAAACCTTTTTTATTTTTAGCCGTTTAAATAAATATTTTGCGTGAAAATTTGGCAGAAAGGTTTAGTTTAATAAAGGGCACAGTTTCATCAACTTTCGTTAAAATTGATGCATTATTACATTATATATCTTAAATTATCCAAAAAAGGCAATTTTTAGTGATTTTTATATTATATAAAAAGTTTTTTCACAGGTCTAGTTTTATTCAAAATGTTATTGAGAACAATTTGGTATCTTTATTTTTGTGATGCAGTTACTAAGACCGGAGATAATAAGGAAAATAGCAGAAAACTTCAATGTTGAAAAATAAATTGTTAAAATTCTACAAGAAGCAATGACATTGGGGAGGGGAGGTCTGTCATTTTGAACTAAAGTGCAAAAAACTGGCTTTTTCAAAATAATTCGTCGACACTCAATCCTACGAGAAAAATGTTCAAGACAAAGTTGAAGAGGACAAAATTTCCTGCACTTTTATTGTAAGTCTAATATTTAAAGAGATACAGGTACAACAAATTGAAATTTTGAAATTTGTTAAATTGTAAATTACAAAATTTCAGTTCATTCTATCTCAGTTAATAATGAAAATATTTTCATAAACTCCAAAACGTATCATTGTATTTTTATGAAGAGTCAAATGTATATGACAAAAAAATAATTTAAACAGGAGTTCCTAGACCAGGTGAGGCTACCGAATTTTGAATTTTTTTTTCGCAAACTGCTTCTCTAGATGTTATTTCCCATATTTTGTATGGGTCCCACAGACGCGCCACAGACGAGAAAAAAAAAATTAAATTTCACCAGCCGCCACTGTTATAATCTAAAAATGAAAATTACTGTGAAGGTTCATTGCTGTTTTTTAGTATAGTTTAGTATAAAGCAGAAATTAATTATATAAAGAGGTTCACTATTAACATCATTATTACATAAAGATTTTTGTGTTTCTTTTAAACCAGACTTGGGAAAGATGATTTAAAAAAAAAGTCGAAAGAATCAACTTTTTAAATTTAAATAATGATTTTGTTGGTTTTCTAAAATTAAATTCGTAAAATAATAATAAAATGTAAAGAAAATTGACTTATATAGTAAAAGTTACATTTACATCAAAATATTTTTTATAAGCCTTGATACACTTTACACCCAGTATTGGAAATAATTATGATTTAAGATATATATTAAAAACTAAAACTTATCAATGCTACATTCTACAGGAAAAACCCTTTCGAGATTTGCAAACCTGTTGTACACATATTACTGCACTGGTAGATATTTTGTTTCAGTTTGTTTTCTAACATCGTCTCATGTCTCTCTCTGTGCGTTTCACTTTTTATAAAAAATCGTAGAGTGATAACAATTAATGTCTAGTGAAAGAAAAAATAATCTTGTACAGAAATACTTCAACAAAAAAAAAATGGTAAAAACGAAACAAAACTAGTACTTTTTAGCCTAAATTCGACACATGCTATGCAACTCTCGAACATACAAAAACAGACAGTTGATTCTTATGTAAAAACACCTCACATTTTTAATGTTCCCACTTCTCTATATTTGTTATTCGTTGTCATAAAAAATTGATGCAATACTCAAACCTTTCGCTTTCCAACGGTGTATGCAAAAACAACATATGTTTTGATATGACTGAAAAATAAATAATTATTAATGAAAGAGTTACCACTTTTGTATACTATACAGCGATAAAATGTGGATCGAGGTAACTTTTTTATTTTTCAAAATAACTGCATACTGTAAGCGAGTAAGCTGTAGCTAGTGAAATAAGAACGTTTTTTTATTTTGAGCGTTTTTTCATAAAATGTATATTAAGTGAGAAAAAGGCCGTGTAACGTGAATCATACACGTGGCATTCTGGATCGCAATCCCTAACCGTATCGGGCAAGAGATAGTTTTCATTTTAATACGTTCTTTGTGAGTAAGGAGTGTTATAGTCCACTGCTGTTACTTTTCTTACATTATTGTAAACATTGTTGTTTTAAAAAAAAATGCATAATATTCTCAATATTTTCAAGTGGTTTATGATTCACCTTATTGGTATAACATGAATAGATTGGATGAGAAATTTTTAATGTAAACATGTGCACATTCCTAAATATAATTTTTTAGCTCTATCTGTGGCCAATATAGACTTTGATCAGTGTATTGTGTGTCAGGTAGGAACTTCAGAAACTCTTCAAAATGTTACAGAAGAAAACTATACAAAACTATTACACTCGGCGTCATTTAAATCGGACAATAATATATCAGTGGCATTGGGAGCTCACTTGAAAAATAAGGAATTATTTTTCTAAGAGTTCCTTTTATCACGGCAAGTGTAGAAGATCGAATATAAGGATTTTTTTATCAAGACATACATGTTGTTCCTATGAAAAATGCCGACAATACTAAAAAAATGTCTTATTTGCAATAAAGAACATTAAAGGAAACCGAAAGCAACTGTATGTAGGGTCATTTAACCGGCAAAACTAAGCTAAACTAAGGAGTTACGAGGAAATACTATATACAATTCAAGGATTCGGCGGCAGTTGCATAGACATGACAGCAAATGATTTGAAATATCACAATTTATGTATGTTAGATTTTTTTTTAAAACTAATACTTGACATAAACAAAACAAAGCTAATATTCTTCAATTTAAAGGCCTGTTTTTGCAAGCCTTATTAAAATTAGAAAAAATTTTATTGGTAAATGCTGAAATTTTAACAATAGCTCAAATTCGTCACCTTTTTCATACAGACGCCACTAAATGCAACATCTATTGGACTGAATCATATCAAAGAAACATTTTGCGAAGCCAGATTTTCTAAACATAACACCATTTTGTAAGTGCAAACACCTAATTTGTAACAAATCATGTTCCTCTGCTAAAGCAAATGTACTTTGTTCCATAAGCTGTTTATGCAAAGGCAAGTGTGTTTATATCGAATAAAAATGTATTTATTGTGTGTTTCTGCAGAATTCTATTACCCAATATAGTATTATCAATATTACTTTATGAAAACATCTGAAAACGAATGCCGTACTGTGTCATTTCATGTTCTCTACTCTGCCTGGCGCATGGTGCACCCAGAATTGAATGCAGCGCGTACAATGCTCAAGCTTATTACACTTTTATGACCACCAAACTGTTGTAAACAATGATTTTTAGTTTTTTAAAAATTAATTCAGACCTTAAACTACATTTCACTCGCTTATACTAGTACTCTTTCTTCAATAATAAAAAAGTTTCCTAGATACAGACTTTTCCAATGTCGCTACTGAAAAATTCATGTGAACTCGGGCAAAAATATTTTTTTCCACCAGATAATTTATCTTGTATAATTTTATGTATGGCAATCGATTCATCGTGTTTCGAAATATATGTGTTCAAATTTTCAAGCCGAGTTAATTGTTATTAACAAAGTTATGAGATGAGAAACATAAAATATTGCATTTTCGCGGAATTTCATAATAATGTGAAAAAGTGCAATTTTCTCCGATTTTGCAATTCCAAATCAAATTGCGACCTCCATATTCGAATTTGGCAGGTCATTTTACATAAGAATATAACTTCAGTTTTTGTGTGTTCGCAAGTTGCATAGGCCACTTTTATTCTGCATATAAGTTTTATCAATTGTAAAAGTAAAAAATAGCAGATTGCTGATAAACGTATTATTATTATTATTATTATTATATTTTATGTAAATTATTTGATGAAAATAACTGACTATATTGTTTAAATTATACATAGTACCTTTTATTAAAATGTTTTGTTTAAATCAAGGATTAAAATTTTAAAAAATCACTTGATGTAAATCAGGATTCAATCATTCTAAATTAATACTTATATAAGAATTTTTGAATTTCGTTTAAAACATGTATCGTATTCCAGAATTAGTACACGAGAGTTTATGCAATTGAATGTGGAGGAGAAAATATCTAAAATACTTGAGATTTTATCTTTCTCAGTGGCTGAAGGACCTGGGTCGTTGGCCTTTTGATTGTTTTGTATAGTATTCATATTAAATATTAACAAAACCAACATATTTTTTTGCTAGTTTCCCAATGCCATTGTTTCCTTGACCTCCGGCATCACGGGATTGGTGCCAGCAAAATAACTACTACCGCTTCCCAAATCTTGCAGGATAATAGCGTTAACTGTCGGCCAAATATTATTTCTCTATGTCAAATAGTTTATTAAATACAGTAGTCCACGCAAATTAGACATTCTAGAAGAAATAATTTATAAAGTAATAATATTTGAGATGTGTACTCTAGATAGGGTTAGAAATAGATACCCTAAAAGTTCCCCCCCCCCATTCAGGGGTGGAATGTCCCTTTGTTTGCAAAAAACCACCCCAAAGGGGACTTAACGCTGGTTTTTCACTTTTATCTTGTAAACCGTTCGTCGGAAGAGAAAAGAGCATAGGAAATAAAAAATTTGTTGTGTTAAATTCTGCATAAAAATGTCCTATTAACCTATTTCGTGCTAACAGCCTCCGAACAGAGTGGTAGTTTGGAGCGAACAGGTAAAAATCGATCCTATTCGAAGTTTCACAGCGAATATCTTAAAACCAGTTACTTTAACGAGAAAAATGCTCAGGAATGAATTTATTTATTTTTTTATTTACTTATTTTTTTATTTACTTATTTTTTTTTGAAAATAATGAACCTTTGATGATTCAAAGATGTCTCTTTTTTTGAGGCTTTGTATACTGCTAGTGCGAATTGCTCTCCAGCACTTGTAATTTCTTGTTTCGTTGAGCTATGGTTGTTGAATATACGGACAACCTCTTCGAGATCTTTTCTTTTATTGACGCATTCCACCGTTTGCACTTTTCCTTTACCAAAGAAATCTGAAGTGGTATCGCATCTGAACTCGTGGGCAAACAAAACTATCTCCTTACAGCTTTTTAAAACTTCCGAGGACTGCAAGTCACGAGAACTGTACGCTTTATTTTCTATTTTTCCCTGAGCGTCTGTTATTATTAATAATAATAATAATAAAAGTGCTTTATTGGCATCACCAAAAGGCCATCGACCGAAGTCCTTCAGCCAGTTACAATTAAAGTAACTTATATACACACATTTTATGTTATTACATATGTATTCGTATTATGTGAAAAAAAAAAAAGAAGAATTCATTGTAGTTCATTCAGTCTGGTTATGTGTTTCCATAGAGTTAGCTCCGGATATTTTCTTCTGTTGGCTATTCCTTGTTCTCTTGTTCTGCAGAGCGGTTGGATGATTTCTATATTGCTTTCTTCTTTAGCGAATTTTGTGGATAAAAATTGTAATCTTTGGTTTATTGGTGTTATTTGTGTAATTTGATAGAGAAGATTGTTGGGAGGGTTATAAAGAGGATTTCTGGGTTTGGTAATGGATCGCAACGTTGAAGTTTCTGCTATTTCTAAGTTTTTACTGACTGGTCTTCTCGTATTAAGATATAGTGGGTGGCTATATTCTAATATTGGTCGGCAAATCGTACTGTAAATATGAGCAGCAGTTTGTTTGTTGATTCCTCTGTTTTTATATGTTAGACTGCGGAAATGTTTGCTTCTTGTAATGCATTTCTTCTTAATTAGTTTTACATGTCTGTTAAAATTAAGCTTATTGTCTATTGTGACTCCAAGGTATTTTACTGCGGGTTGGCAGTATATTATATTATTGTCGATAGTCATTGTTGGACTGTTTGGGGATACTTTGTGATTAAACATGATGTATTGAGATTTCAGGGGATTTGGTTTCATTCGCCATTTGTTGAACCATGTTATTGTTCTATCCATCAGCTGCTGAAGTGCTTCTACTGTCTTGTGGATGTTCTTGTTGTGACTTACAAGTGCGGTATCATCAGCATATTGTAGAATGTATAAGTTCAAGTTGAAATATTCTGGGTCCAAATTAAAGTTATATATGTCGTAACAATATAGATTGTAGAGCAAGGGCGAGAGTGGAGAGCCTTGTGGGACACCTTGGTGAATTATGATGTTTTGTGAGAGCTGGTCGTTAATTTTAACTTGAACTGTCCTTTCACTCAGGTAATCTTTAAGGAGAAAAAGTAAATATTTGGGGCAGTTAATTACCATCAATTTAAATAGGATGCCACGATGCCAAACACTATCAAAGGCCTTATGGATGTCAAGAAAGATGGCAGCACTACATTGACCATGGAGTTTTGCTGTCTGTATATTAGATGTGATGACTGTCAGGGGGTGTACAGTGGAACACTTTTCTCGAAATCCGAATTGATACCCTGGGATAACATGTCCAACTTCGTCGTGCAATATTATTTTGAGTATTTTTTCGAAATTTTTTCCCAGAACAGATAGTAATGTAATGGGACGATAGTTGTTAACGTTTGTGTGGTCAGTGTTGAGTTTGGGTATGGTGACTAAAATTCCATGTTTCCATTCTGGTGGAAAATAGCAGTTATTGAGACAGTATTCATATGTTTCTTTAATATATAAGTGTATTTCATAGTTCAGTTTTCTTATTACGTTTTTCGTGATGTTATCGTTTCCTGGTGCTGTATTTTTACCTTTGTGGAGTATTTCAAAATAGGTTTCTTCATCTATTACTTTTGTGTTTGGTACTGGTTTCTCAGAGAAATATGTTTCATACCAATTGTTGACATCTTCATATTGTGCGTCATCAAATTGAGGGTTGTTGTTTTCCATGTAAGTTTCTCTAAAATGGTCTGCAAATAATTGCACTTTTTCTTGGTCAGAATTATACGTTTTATTATCTTTCTCCAGGACGGGTAGTCTTTGGTGTGGTTTATATTGAGTCAGTTGCTTAATTTGTTGCCAGTAGTTTTTCCCTTGATGTTCATTTATTTCATTACACGTTTTCATCCAATTGTTTTCTTTATATTGCCTTATAAGTTTTTGAATGTCCTTATTATAGTTATTGATATGCCTTTTATAATCCTCACTTGGGCGATTTAAGTAGTCTCTGTACATTTTCCTTTTGTTTTTTATCATTCTAATGATATATGGTGGCAGTTCGTACATGTAGTATCTCATTCGTTCTTTGGGTGTATTCTCCATGATTGTTGTCATCAGTTTTTCATTAAATTGTTTGATTGCGTCCTTGTTCATTGGTACATGCTGTACTTCTTCGATATATTTTGTCATTTTATTGTTTACCTCTTCTATGTTACATTTGTTATAGTTAATTCTTTTTTCCTCTTGGTCCTCAATTTTCCTGTTTAAATTTATGGATATTTCTATTGCTGAATGATCGGAGCCAATGTCTGGATGTGTTTCAATTTTTTCTATGTTGTTTTTAAGATTACTTGCATAGAGTATTAGGTCTGGTGTTGTGTCTGGATTGTTTGCCATGTGGAAAGTAGGAGGCGTATTTGCTTTTATAAAATTTGAATTTTCTAGGAAATTATTAAGCTGTCTTTGTTTGTACCTGTTGATGTTGAAGTCGCCTATAATGACACTGTATTTGTACAGTGCTGCTTTCGTGAATATAGTTTGCTCGATATTTGCAGTTGGGTGGATGTATACTTAATTCAGTAATATTACGGTTCAAATTGCGATATATCCGACAAAATTCATAAAGTTTTGAAAATTGGTGGAAATAATCAGGACAGCATATGTAATAATAAACCGAAAAGTTTCCACCCCTAAATTGTGTGCTTCATCCCCTACGACATAGTTTTTTTAAAATTATCCATGAAATGGTGCATTTTACGACAAAAATACCTATGTACAAAAGTGTTCTACAGGAAATTCTCTAAAAAAAAGGTTTTTAGACCATTTCTCCTCAAACGAATAGTACGTTGGTAAATCAGGGCCGTAATTAGCGCAAGTCATATAATTCGTTATCTATTTACCATCACCGAAATGTTCGGTGGGAGAGCGATTTATTTTAGCTTTATGCAACTGTACCTCGGCAGAAAAAAGTCTAGATGAATACAGATTTATGTCTTTTAACAGACTAGTTGGTAAAGCCAGCAACACTGTTATGTTGTCAAAACTTCCACCAACTTCTGCTGCCGCTCGGCAACACTGTTATCGAGTTTTTCACCAAATTCAAACATGGAAAACCGTGACGCTCAAAGCTACCGATTGGGGGTGGAAAAAAGTTGGCGGTATATTAATCCCAATAATGACTATAAAAGAACCAGCTCCCGAATCTGTTTTAACGCTTATTTCATGTTCATGTAAATTAGGGTGCGAATACAGGTGTAGTTGCAGAAGAGCAGGCTTCCATTGCTCTACAATGTGTTATCATTGCCATGAACAATCATGCTTGAATGTTGAATCTGTGGAAGACGACCAAGATTTATAATTAACATTTGATAATTAGTGGATTAGGCCTACAGGGGATATCACTTTAAAAAAAACGCGCCAAGTACTTTACCTCTAGGGTGGTGTGGAAATAAGTACAACACGGTCTTTCTATAGAGGTGAGGGGGTGGAAGTTGTATATTTATTAAAATTGTAAATAAATTTTAGTGCCTACTGCTATTTTAAGCGTTAAACGTTAAACTTTAAGGTAGATCGTACTGTAGAGAGTGCTAGTCGGAACCAACCCTTATGTTTGCGCCATATTTCCCACGTTATTATTAATTTTAGGAAAAAAGTGGCAAAAACCTTTTTGATAGAGAATTTTCCAAGGAACAATTTTGTATATAGGTATTTTTGTCGAAAATTACACCGTTGCCGAGATAATCTAGAAAAACTCAAAATGGGGGTAGAAAGGACGTCCTGGGGGATGAAGCACACTATTTAGGGATGGGAACATTTTGGTTTAGTAATCCTTATGCTATTCCCAACATACCCACCAATTTTCAAATCTTTATGAATTTTGTCGGAATAAAAACGTAATATTCCTGAACTATACTAGAAATATGTGTAACTTGTCTTCCAGAAATGGTATGGTAAAATGGGTTGCTTCGCATAGGGGGTTATTTACTCTTGGCGGATTGTCTTTGCTCATCTTTAAACTAGGGTGGATTTGCACAAGGTTTCCTCCTCTCACATTATTGTTGACAATGTTACCATCAAACTGTAGCACATCCCAATTTTTATATTTTGTATTACTATTAATTTTTGTCTTTGTTTCTACAAATAGCGCACAGTTGATACGATTTTTTTCTATAATGTTATTTATAATATGTTTTTTTGGTATATAGCTGTTGACGTTTGCATATAAAATTTTAATTATCGACGTGAACTTGAACATTATTAATTCCTTGTATTAGTTGAGTTGGAGAAATTGTCGAAGGTTGTTCCAGGTCAAACATCAAAATATACATTCTGCTTCCAGAAAAATGTGCAACTGTGTCAATATTATATTGTGCTACAAATCGTTTTCTAAGTTTAGAAATTAATTCTTCTCTATCAGTGTATTTTTCTTTATTCAGTTTATTTAAGTAAGTATTGATGATCATATCGTGGACGGTAATTGGGGAGTGTATCTTTGAATTTTTGGTGATTTTTGTATCTATTTCGCTTGATTTTTTGTTCAGAGATTTGATTGTATTATTTGGTATGCCTTCGATTGGTTTTATAGGCCTTTTTGGACATTTTAGTGACCATGCAGTGTGATCTTCTGCACCGCATCCTGTGCACTTTGGTGGGAGTTGTGTATTACATTTAGTATGATAATGTGGTCCATTACACTTAGTGCATTTTGTTGGTGTGGTACAGTTATCTCGTGTATGTGTAAATTGTTGACAGCGAGAGCAAGGTTGTGGTATTGGAGCTGGTGTTGAACTTGGATAAACTGGGTAATGTCTGTGTTTATAAAAAAGGCCTTCATTTAATAATTTTTCTGAGGAACTCATGCATCCTGTTATGATTCTTATAAGGTAGGTAGCTTTATTAGTAGTTTTCGAAACAATTCTTTTGCAATACCTGTGGGTGATATGAGATTGCGTGAGAAATTCACTAATTTCCTCTTCTGTAATGTCATGTTCTACCGATCCAATGACCACACTGTATGAGTTATTATGAACATTAGTGTTTGTTGGTGCAGTTGAGGGTTGCGTTTCTTTGTAATTTAAAATGTGTTTTTGGCCAATAAGCTGCATTAGTGTCTGAGTGATTATATTTTTGTTTTGATTAGTTTTAAGGAGGAATCGTTTTAAGAATCAGATCATCAGTATTTGGATGTTCCTTGTCCCAAATGTCTGACATCATTTTTCTTGTTAATGTCTCAGGTGCTTTTATATAGAATAGCGTTTTAAACGGTTTTTGTGATATTTCTTTCATTTTTGCTGAAATATTTTTTTGTTTGATGTGTCTTTCCTTTTGTGTGAGAATCTCTTCATTTGAATTAGTGTTGGGCAGTGTATGTGGATTTGTAATATTTGACTGTGGAATTTCCTTATCATTATTCGAGTTTTTATTAGAATTTATGTTTTTAGATGTTTGGTTTTTACTTGTGGATTGGATATCTGATATTTCTGTGTTGTTTGACTGTTGTCCCATAACAATTTTTTTTATTACTTCTACTGATAAATGCTTGTTCTTGTCCTTTTTCGAAATACTTCCTAATCTGTTCCTTGCTTTTCTTTTATGCCTCACTTTTTTCCACTTACCATCATCACACAATTCCATTTCACTATAGCTACCATCACTTTCACTAGACATTTTAAATTAGGTACTAAACTAATAACTTGTACTAAGAGCAAAAGATAAATAGGTGTTAACTCTACCACTGTTGCTATAGAACTGTGTTATTATTATTATTATTCATGTCTGAAGTGTTTATTGCCGTAATCATTCCGGGTATAGCCTGAGGCCGTCCTTATATTTACGTCGGTACTATACATATTTTACGTATAATTATAAACGCATCTTTGTGAAAAAAAGGGGAAAATAGTTAAAAATCACTTGCATCAAAACCCGTGAATTCCGCTCTATAAATTCATTAATGAGCATTTTTCTCGTTAAAGTAACTGATTTTAAGATATTCGCTGTGAAACTTCGAATAGGATTGATTTTTACCTGTGCGCTCCAAACTACCACTCTGTTCGGATGCTGTTAGCACGAAATAGGTGAGGATAAGCTGCAAGGTTAATAAAACCAGCTTTAAGTCCCCACTAGGGGTGGTTTTTTGCAAAAAAAGGACTAAATGGGGGGAGGAACTTTTCAGGTATCTATTTCTAACCCTATCTAGAGTACGCATCTCAAATATTATTACTTTTTAAAATATTTCTTCTATTCACCGTTTTTTAATCTAATTTGTGTGTACTGTAGAGGAAATAGACAGGCAGAATTTAACGACCTTACTTTTCGTACTCTACATAATACAAAACGTGAAAATCCAAAGAAATCTCGGAGGGTGATTTTTTCACGATTATAACACTCTCCTTCGGTAAGCAAGAGAAATAATAAGAAAGGCTGGTTATTTATATTGTTCTGGTGGTTGCTTTATGAGCAATTTAAAAAAAGTTAATTTGACTACCACTGAATGATATAGAGAATTTTGCAAGTTACTCACCAGATGGCGCCGAGGAGGTAAATAATATGAGAAATCAAGGGGAAAGTGCGAAAAGGCATATACTTTTCAAGAAAACGTACATAAACTTCAGTTTCTTAACTTTTTACAAAAGAAATACATCTGAGAAATATAGTGAACCCCTTTAAAAAAATCAAAGCAATATGTAGTTAGTAAGTTACGTATTTTTGAAATACTCAAAACACATTTTAAGCTATAATTATTTCAAGTTTATGTAAAGTTACTTACATTTTTTGTAACTCCATTCATAGAGTAACCGCACGGTTCGAAAAGGAAGTCATCGATGACCATATTAGGTATTATTTTGTCGATTCCAGATTTCTAAAAACAAAAAGAACAGTTAAACCTTATATTTACTTCACAATGAAACAGGACTGTGTAAATACAATTTTGTTTGATCATATAACTGTCGAACAATAAACTAAGAAGTTATCTGAGTACTAAAATATTAGCTTTTAATATTTGTATTATGTATGAAGACAGCTTATCAGGATATACTGCACATCAATTAAATTTATTTACAAAGGGCTTATCTAAACACCATCAGGCAGATTTATTTTTGGGACCCCCGAGATCTTTACAATATCGATTTAAGTATCTATATTGATACCAACGTTAATTACAGCCACATAGCTATTAATAAATACAAGTATAAAACCGCTACTTATTTATCAAAAATCAATGATAAAGCTTTGAAATTTACACGTTGAGCTTAAAATTGTTGATCAAACAAATATTATCATTTGTCACTTCTTAAGATGTCAATGTTGTATGAATTCATTTGCATATTATATATATTTAAGAGCACTCACAAATAGGTAAGTAAACAAAAAAAAAAAAAAAAGGTGAATGAGAAAAAAAAAGAAGAAAATTTCATTATTGGTATCTCTAAAAAGAATAGTTATTTTTAGGTCAGTAATACAGGGTGTCTCAAAATGGATTTTAGTTTTTAAATCAATAAAACTCGGTTGTAGAACCTGCTAAACAAAGTTATATTACAAAAATAGAATAACAAGACATCCGGATTTTAGTGTTTAAACAAAATGTCGTCCAAATGTTGACCATCTCGTTCGTAGCACTCCTGCACTCTGGATCGCAAACTGTGAAAGGCTCGTTCACACATAGCCACAGGAATGTTGACAATAGCGGCGCAAATGTTTTGCTTTAGTTTTTTGATGTTGGCTGGAGGAACATTGTATGCGATACTCTTTAGATACCCCCACAGAAAAAAATCTAAAGGAGTAAGGTCTGGAGATCGTGGAGGGAAACGGATATCGCTGTTTTTTGAAATCACGGTGCCTGGAAACAATGCTTTAAAATATGCCTCTAGCATAAACGCACGTTGCATATCGGACCATTGGTCCATGGTTACTGGAATCCACAGTTACCTGCTACATGCCTGACGTACTCTGTTCATGGAATCTTGTACAGGGTCAGAATGAGGTCAGTTTGAAAACTAAAATCCATTATGAGACAACGATTTATATCGGGCAAAATTCAGAAAGTTTTGAAAATTGGTAGAAATGTTAAGGATAGCCTAAGAATTAATAAACCGAAAAGTTTCCACCCATAAATAGTGTGCTTCATCCCATAGGACGTCGTTTCCACTCCCATTTTGAGTTTTTCTAGATTATCTCGGGAATGGTGCACTTTATGATAAAAATACCTATATACACAATTATTCCATATAAAATTCTCCATCAAAAACGTCTCTGCAATTTTTTTCATAAAATTAATAATACTTTAAAGTTCAATGCTCTCAACGCAAAAGCAGTAGCTACTGAACTCCACTTAAAATTATAATAAATGTAGTCCTCTCACCCCTAAAAAATATCACAATTTTTAAAGAAGCGAGAATATTGTATATTGTACTTGCCACGTCGCCCCAGAGGTAAAGTAATTGCCCCTTTTTTTACGTGGTGTCCCCTGTATACCTAACCCACTAATCAGAAAGTTACCTGCATTAATTAACCTTCGCCGTCTTCCATAGATTCGACATTCATGCATGCTTGTCCGTGACAATGGTAACTCATTGTGGAGAAACGTAAGCATGCTCTTCTGCAACTGCATCTGTTTTCGCACCCTAATTTGCATGAACAGGAAATTAGTGTTAAAACAGATTCAGGAGTTGGTTCTTTTATTGTCATAGTTGGGGTTAATACACCGCCGACTTTTTTCCATCCCCAATCAGTAGCTTCTAGCGTAATGTTTTCCCATGTTTGAATTTGGTAAAAACGCGACATGAGTGTTGCTGAGCAGCAGCAAGTTGGTGGTAGTTTTGATAACATTACAGTATTGTTCGCTTTAACAACAGGTTTGTTAAATCTGTATACATCTAGACTTTTACTGCGGAGGTACAGTTGTATAAAGCTAGAACAAATCGATCTCCTATGTCTACAATTTCTTCTTGACTAGCTTTTTCAATATTAAAAGTTTGCATGGTGTCTTGTAAGTCATCTCTTTTATTAAGCACATTGATTGCATTAACCTTTCCTTCGGAAAAAAACGCTGAGGTTGTGTTGCAACCGCTAATGGCATGTGCAAATAATATTGTTTCTTTACAGTCTTTTAAAAGAGTTGAGGATTGTAAATCTCGTGAACTGTAAATCCTTTTGCTGGCATTACCTTGTTTTTCTTTTAAAAATTTTGTGTCTGTCGGAGGGAGAAAGGGCAATAAGAAGGACTAGCAGGTCAATATCTTGCCCTACGCCAACAGCTGTGTCGCACTTATAACATTTTTCGATAGCATTTTCTACTATTAATAAATCGGCATAATCTGCAGCAACAAACACCACGATTCCTTCATTTCTAAATTTTTTCAGTAGTTCTGCAATCAAACGTTTTTTGTTAAATAAATTACTAAGGAACTTCTGCTGAGTTTCAGAAACAACAGTATTTTCATCAAATATGATTTCAGAACACGTTCTTTGCAGTACCTGCCTTTGTCGTTCCAGGCTCTTCTTGCTTATCCAAATAACCATTGAACACGACAGTTATTCTATTACCATAATGTTTTCTTACGTAACTAAGATAAGCGTTGTAAACGTTATTAAATTCTCCTTTTTTTGACCATATTACGCGGCGAAGCAAGTATCCTCTATCAATCACATACTCACTATTTTCGAAAATATGGTCTCGTTCTGGAACAGTATTAATAATCTGGTATAAAGCTGCCTTGTTAGTTTTTCTCATTAGGCCTTTGTCATCAAAAAGGGAAAGAGGTACTGAAGCTAGTTCAAAACCAAAAGCACGTTTTTAACTCCAGACTTGAATGAATTGTGCAAATAATTCTTTAAATATTGCGATATTTTTTAGAGGTGAGAGGGTGGAAACGCTACATTTATTATAACTTTAAGTGGAGTTTAGTAGCTACTGCTTTTGCGTTAAGCATTGAACTTTAAATTAGATTATAATAGAGATTACAATTTATTGTGTTAAATGGAACCAACTCCCATTGTACTACTAATTTTATGAAAAAAGACGTTTTTGATAGGGAATTTTATAAGGAATAATTTTGTATATAGGCATTTTTATCAAAAATGCACCGTCCCCAAGATAATCTAGAAAACCTCAAAATGGGGGTGGAAACGACGTCCTAGGGGATGAAGCACACTATTTAGAGGTGGGTATTTTTCGGTTTAGTAATTCTTATGCTATCCTTAACATTTCTACCAATTTTCAAAACTTTATGAATTTTGTCCAATAAATTACAATATTAACTGTTATATTACTGAACTATTTGTATAAATTTGGTTGTTGACGAATTTTTAAAAATTATGAAGTATAGTAGCAAATGTTTTAATTTTGCTATATATTTAATTTGACAGAAAAATTATAAGCGGAACATATAAAAAATTATTAAACATCGACTATTTGAACGTGCCGTGAAAACGGCAGTTATGTCATTTTATTAATACGAATTAAAAATATTACAATTTCAATAAATTGTTTATTCCATCATTCCATACTACATATATATCAGATTATTTTGCAATATAAAATTTTTTCTCTACACCATCTAAATGCTATTATAATAAGAGAGCCCCCAACACAAGTTTACTCAGATGTGGGTTTCTCTTTATTTTTTAATATTTCATACACAACAAATTGTCATTTATTTATTCGTAAAAGAGTTGATTATGTAAGGTATGAAATACAAAAAGTTAATGTAGGTATAACAATTTTCTGAGGGCCCCTTTATCAATACAGAGTTAGGTTAGTTTGCGCTAACGCTAACTCTAGGTTAGTGTTATCAAGTCGGGTTAAAAGTAACCCTAGGCTAATCAGAGATAACTTAGCCAGAGTTTCAAGGTGGTTTAACCTACAAATTTTATATTTGTTGTTACCTTTTTGCGTAAATTATTGAAAATGGAGGCGATGATGAAGCAGATATTTTGAAATTTTCAGAACCCGTAAGACATACTTAGTTTTCTAATGTAACTAAAGCAAATATTAAAATCTATTTTATTGTACTGTAGAAATCGTTCAGCTTCTTTGTCCCTGCAAGATATTGCATCAGTTTTTTTTATTCTACAACGTGTTTATAACTATTTGCTGTTTTAATTAATAGCAACCGCTGTGCTAATGAAAAATTGGGGCCTCTGCCTACCTTTGTACAAGTTTCACTCATTTTCTTAAAATAAAAATGTAACTATCGACCAGAAAATATACTAGTTTATATTATAATTGTTGTTGTTCGTTGCTGTCACTGTCAGGTGACTTTTCGACAAAGACAAACAAATGCTTTTAACTTAGTAGTAACAAAAACTTCAAAAATTAACAAACAGAAAATTATTCATGTTTTCGGCCAATCACGATCAATTTAGATCTGGCAACTCTGTAGAAAGCATTACCAACCTCAGGTTATCCAAGGATTTCCTAATCCACATATAAAATCTGATGGATAAACGGATGCGAGTGAGTTTTACACTCACTTTGACCAGTGGTTATAGGGCTAGCTAACACATAAATTTAATCCTACATTAATAAACAGGCCCTGAATAAATTTTCTGAATTTTCTGAAAGGGTAGTAGCTGTATACAAAACAAAAGAAGAGGAATAACTTGACAACAAAGTAACCTCAACTGTCAAAAGTGGACATATAGCTAGCAGTGTTTAACGGGCAACAGTGACAAATGGTACGAAGCTGTCAGACATGCCATACAGCAAAGGAAGCCAACTAGAATAACACAAAAAGTTTGTCAGGCTTCTGAGAAGAAGACTTGTTTGTATCTGCTGAATTCAAATGGATGTGTCATTATGTAAATGTTATAAACTGTTAACAACATTTTAATATATAGCTTGTATATTTTTTTGTTAATTTCAGACGTTTGTTAAATACATACGAAGGACATTTCCACTGCATGAGTACATAAACTAGACTAAATTATTTTCATAAATCTATAATACTTATATATGAAAATATATTAACAGGGAAATTACCTGAGCACTAAGTCCACTGAATTGCTAATAAATTTTTTTAGTTTATTGCTCGTGCTCATCACAACATTTAATAATCACCACCGCCTTATTTATTGTTTATAGTATCTGAACAGAGCATAAGTGACACTTAATAAACATACAAAATACTATCTATACTATACTACTGATTTTTTTAATCATGCATTAGGTGAGTATCATCAACAATAAATTGGACAAAGGATGGAATTAGTTACCTAAAAATTAAAAAATAAAGTATCTTGAGCATTGATCTTAGATCCTAATAGCTTGTACTGTTGTGAGCAAAAAAAATAGGACAACTTTTTTTTCTAATGTAAATCTGTTTCTATTTGAATATGTAAAAAGTAGCCCAAATAAAATAGTTAGCACTTTTATCTTCTTTTTTATTGTAATGCTGTAGTTATTGCTAGAGCAAATGATGGATGGTCAATGAGACCAGTTGCACTCCGTTATAACATTAACAAAAATTTAGTGTTTAACATTTTAAAAAAGTGGAGAATAAACAGCACAATAACTATAAATCCTGGATCAGGGAACAAAGGATATCCAACTTAACAAGAAACTAACTACTAATATTTCGTTATTGCACCATTTCTATTTATAACTTCTGTAAGTCTGCTTGGCATAGAATTAAATAATCTTATACAATAATCATCAGTAATAATATTTTCCCATGCATTATTTATTATTTCTAGTAATTCTTGGGCATTCCGTAGTCTCACAATTAGTTTTTGGATATTTCTTACGAGTAGTTCCCATACGTCTTCCATAGGGTTAAGATCTGGACTATGACTGGGCTAGTGAGGATGAAGACACTCCTCACCACATACTATGTGAATGCCCAGCCTTAGCGGCTGGGAGGTTCTCACACTTCGGGGGACTAACCGTGACCCCAGAAGAAATAGCCAGAGCTCCCATTGACCGTATACTCTCCTTCTGGAGAGGAACGGGATTAATGGGATAACGAGACTATGGGGTACAATAAGCTCAAGCTTCAGTACAGCGGGGCTTCGGCACCACAACCCATAAGAAAAAAAAATGACTGGGCTAGTTAAGAACATTAATGTTGTTATCTTGAAACCAGTTAGTTATGAGCAGTATGAACGGAACAATTATCTTGTTGAAATATGAATTCATTATTAGGAATAAAGCATATAATATTGTCTAAAATCCTAATATACGTTTCACTATTAAATCGTTCCTCGATATGCCACAAAACACCAGGACCACGTGCAGATATCCAAGCCCACATATTAACGGAAAATCTACCACTTTTGTCATTGTTAGATATATATTTCTCATATTCCGAGGTCGGTAAACACGAATACGACCGCTGTGTTGACTGAAAAGTTTGTTCGTCTGTAAAAACTACACAGTTCCAAAAATTTACATCATGCACTAAAAATTCAAGCGCTAATCCTAGTCGAGCTTCTTTATGCTCAGCTCTAAGTAAGTATTTCTGTGCTGCTGGATGACAGCGTAGCTCCGATTCTCAAAACTCGCCAGCGACCAGTACTACTCGATCCAGGAAAATTCGTTTCTTCAGCAGCCTGAATAACTGAGTAAAATAGATTTTCTACTAATGTATTTACCAATTGCAAATCTTGTTGTTCAGTTGATATCCTTCGTCGCCCAGTTTCAGGATTTCTACTAATCGTACCGTTTATTCTCCACTTTTTTAAAATGTTAGACACCAAATTTTTATTAATATTATAACACAGTGCAATTTGTCTCATTGACCATCCATCTTCTGCTTTAGCAATAACTCCAGCTTTAACTAAATCACTTATATGGGGCATATTAGTTTTTGCACACAAAATTCATTGCAATTTTGACAATAACTGACAATGTCACAAAAATTAAAGTTAGATGTACACAACTAGATTTTAGCAAAAATTACGTTATAAGACTTGTCAATTTTTTTTTGCGCACGACAGTACTATACAATACAAGTAGGCTAGGCATATTAGGATTCTCAGAGGAAAGTTTTGCTATAGTTTTTATTTTCTCACCCTCTCATGTTTTTTGGGTCGCTGAACACGAATTTGAAGTTCTCAGGCAAAAATTTGGTCCGGAACTTTGTCTTTTTGGCACTTTGTGCCCAAATTTTGCCACTTTTATCAGTTTATGGCCTATATCGCAGAAAGGAAGCGTTTCTTTCGACAAACCCATTTCATACAAAATTAAAGTAGACAAAATTTCCTGCATTTTTCATATATCACTTTTTTTTGTAAGACTAACCATTCCACCGCTGGAGGGCGCAAAAAAAAAAAAAATTCCCGGACCTAGTATACCTTACATGAATAATGAATATAGGAAAAGTAATTGAAAAAATGGAGACAAACGAATGAAATGCAGTTATTACTAAAGTAGTTATGTACAGTGTATTATAGTCAGTAGTATAATATATAATCATATCATTATAATGATAAATGTTGCGAATGATGAATTAGCGCAGTAGATCGCTTCTACCCGGAATTAATTATTGTAAAGTTGAAAATTTCCAAGATTGTAGTTTTGGTCCAGGACAACACGTAGTAAAAAGTCCCCTACTCTCCCCCGTCGGCTTCCCTGTTTTTTCAGAGCAACAAGGGCCTAAGTCGCAAAAATTGCAGAGCTGGCTATAAAGTGTAAAAGGAAGGTTGTTACTGGTCCGATTTGGGTCAAAATGATCATAAAAGATTAGAAGAAGCATATCCGTTCATATTTCAGATGTTCCATGCATATTTTTGTTCATAATTTTCCTTTCTAGATCTGTAAACATTTCAAAAATTTCAAAATTTAAAAAAAAATTAGAAAAATTCCGAGATGGCGCCATTGCGGATAAATGAAGACTCGAAGGGAAAAACGTACCCGAATAAACATTTCTCTTCATACTTTGTGCTTTCCATTGGTATGTCTACCTTGTCTGTAGTGTCACCCGTTACGGAGCTACGCAACTTTGAGAGTCAGCGCGCAGCGGCCGCGCTAGTCATGTGCCCGGTGGAACTGCCCTGGCTGCGCTGATGAGACCAGTTGCGAACTCCTGTTTATATATTATTGAGGCCCAGTTCATCCTGTACTTCGATATCCAATGGTCCGTCCTCATGGTTATTTGTGAGATCTGTAGCGATTGTCACGTTGTTGTAGGAGCCCTCACAGTTGATGCACAGATTGGTGCAATCGAGGTCTGCTATTTTGCAGCTACATTTTTTTACGCAGGTCTTGATGCATCTGCATGACGCAGCAGTTCGGAAGGAGCAGGGGCTTGTAGAGAGGAGATCGGTTCCAGGCAACTTGTTGCTCATTTCCAACCCCAATCTTCGGCATTTTTCTCATCCCCCAAGACATTGCTGCACCTGGTGATACACCCTAAAACTATGCTGTGTAGTTGCAGCAGCTGATGGTGGTAGTGCAGCTATTTTTGATGAGGTCTTGAAAGCTGCCTTCTTATAATTAATGTACATCTGACGGTTTATCAACGGTTCAGTCCTTCCTGTGTAGCCGTACACGTTGACCAGGAATCTCTCCCCTGCTGCTGCAATGCTTTCTGGAGCTGCCTCAGGGTTTTCGAACACACTTATAACATCGGCAAGATGGGGGTTTTTGGTGAGAGTTTTCACAAACTTCAATTCCCCTTGGTTGTAAGGTGCTGTCCATATTGAATTTAGTGTGACGTCATTTTATTTTTCATATTCTTCTCAGCGAATCCTTTTAATTCATACCCATATCATGGGGGTGCATAAAAAATAACAAGTCCGCCATCTTTGGGAGTCCGCCATATCGGATTTAGAATGACGTCATTTAGCTAACCATGCATTGTCATCCAAACTAAACGTGTATGCAAAATTTCAGCTTAATCGGTTAAGGATAACTGTTTTAAAATTCAGTTGCAAGATTTGCCCTAAACAAACTAACATATATACATGCATAGCAAGTTAAATAAAAGCTTGTAGACAATCATTCGAGTGTTCCTTCCAACATTTTTACGACTTGATCCGCTGACCAAAAGTCTCACGCAAATTTTGGAAATTTAGAACTTTATATTCAGCAATCATGACAACCCATACAAAACACGAGTTAATTATAATAATCATTTACGATCAACAGTTAAGTACCCATAGCAAGGGCGATTTCCGAGAAAACGGCGAATTTCACAAGATATGGGAATATGGCCCTTTTTTGGCTCGCTCTAGCGGTTAGTCTTCCAAAAAAAAAAAAACGTTATATATGAAAAATGTAGAAGATTTTGTCTACTTTAATTTTGTATGGAAAGGGCTTGTCGAAAAAACGCTTCCTTTCTGAGATAAAGGCCAAAAACTAAGAAAAGTGCCAAAATTTGGGCAAAATGTGCCAAAAAAACAAAGTTCCGGGCCAAATTTTTGCCTGCAAACTTCAAATTCATGTTCAGTGACCCAAAAAACATAGAGGGTGAGAAAATCAAAACTATAGCAAAACTTTCCTCTGAACCCCCATTTTTTTGCTTAAAGGAAATAATTTATGGAATAAACAGAAAATGCTTATTTTTAAATACAATTTAAAACACAACAGGTGTTGTTTGTATAAATGATTTTCCACCCCATCCTAAATTCTAAACGAAGAAAAGACCTTCAAATTTTAGATTACTCGCCTTAGTTGTAAGCACGGTGTATTAAATAGGTGGTCCGACGTACGGCACTTTCCTATTATAATAATGGCTTCATAAGTACATGGTTTCTTTTTACTTTAGTAGATGGCGCGAGCAATAAGGTCCTACAATTACCTGGGCATGTGCATCTTATAACTAATATAACCTCAAATTTTAAGTTTTTTTCGTTTATTCTCATTTTTAATATTTGTATAGGCATTTTTAGCTTGGAGCCATACTGGCTCCAAGCAAATATTTAAAAATTCACGCAAATAATTTTTATAAGTTAGATTCCTAACCTGCAAAAAGTGTCTTATTTTATTGTGACAAACTATTTAAAACTTCATACACATTACGTTGAACTTGACTTTGGTTGAAAGTACAGGAACCAGGCAGAAATTTTAATAAAAGCTACGTAATACTTGTAAACCTTAAAAAATATATATTTTTGAGATTAGCTGTGGCGTCGCGTGCAATGCTGCATGTAGTGTTGCATATATTCTTTCAATGTTTTAATTTAGCTACTTAATGTCAGATGTCACTGGACTCTTGTTTCACTAAACAAAAACAAAAGGCCGGGAATGTATGCAACACTGTATGCATGTATGCACAGAACCTGTAAAATTATCTATCTATGCGTAAGTAATAAGAGAACTTATTGGTCCTGCCATCTATTACATTATGTACAAAGTAAGCACTTATGATGCCACTGTGAGGGTTGTCGTCGCATCACCTATTTAATACACCCTGGTTGTAAGTAACTGTAAAGATTCTGGCAATTGATTGTGATAAATTTTATTCAGAAATACACCAAAAAACAAAATTCAATTTTTAAATGTTGATGTTACTTGTAAAGCTCTGGTAAAAAAAAGTTGAATAGGTCGAATAGGTGACATATTATCAAAGGTAAGTTGGCTGTATACAAACTAAATAAAAAGAGTTCCAATATGCTACACTGTGGAACACCATGCCTTATCACTGCAGGAAGCGACCGAATTCCATCAACTTCAACAGTCTGTAGCAGCTAACTAGCAAACCATTGACAAACAGTTCTGTGAATAGTGTGAATTCATATAAACTCAACTTTGTAACGAATAGTTCATGGTTCAATAGATCAAAAGCCTTGCTGTAGTGCAAGCAAGATTCTTCTGAACTGTTGCAACTTTTGTTAGTGCTGTAAGACATGAATATATAATTGCCACACAGCTCAGGTGAATGGAGGAGTTAGACATACCAATACAAAGGTGTCAGAAGTCGAGGCATCAATTTATAATATCAAACAGTGTTGTATTGGCTTCATTTTGTTTTTGCTATAAATGCATCAAGAACATAATTGCCATACCTACTTTCTGATGGAAACCTTTGTCATACTCGAAAAAGAACATAACACGTTCATAAGCACGACCTCATCGAATGAAACGTAAGTGCTTAGGTAATATTATATCGCTGTTTGTTGCAAATTATACTGTATTTAATATTGTAACATACAGATGCCATACCAAAAACGTAGACGAAAAACCTCTCACTATCACACTATATAATACTATATGGAAAGATGTTTAGAAATATACAATCACCACCTGGCGCATAGTTTTCAATGTAGTTGTATAATGGTGCATTACATAACAAGAGTTGTAAGAAGCTATCACGCACGAGTGAAAGAAGTTACAGAAAAGCTAAAAAAGATAAAATACGAAATTTTTAAGTCTTCGTTACTTCAGGGTGATTTAAAAGAAAGTAGGTACATTAAATTCAACTGTAGATTGGGGTGCCCCATAGATGATGATTTTCCTTATAAAATTTTTTTTTAAAGCGCCTCATAACAGAGTTACAGCCTCTTAAAGTAGGTGCCTGGCAACCAGTTTTATCCTAATAACCTTCGAGTGGATTGACGTACGATGATCAAATTGTGGATCCGGCTCTTTATTTTGATAGGTTACATGCTCATTAGAGCAAGCTCGTACTGATATGCAAGATGTGTCCTATGCAGGGTGGTCTGGTAAAGTTCAAGGCCAATATACAAATTTTTTCATAGCAAGCTTATGTACGTATGTGGTAATGAGTACAGTTACACACTTTTTTGTGTTATGGGCTCCTGTTCTATGAGATCATTATAACTAGCAGCACTTGATATTTTTAGAATTACTACAGACGATACCCGAATTAAAGAGATGACACCCATCTGAAAGAAAGTGTTAATAACACATCCTTCGATGTAACAGCAACAAATGGTAAAATAAATTCTAACTTATACCCAATGCCGCTGATACCCCTACATTTAGATTTTATCTAATATATAAAAATCTCGTGTCACAGTGTTTGTTATCGAACTCCTCCGAAACGGCTTGACCGATTTTTATGAAATTTTTGGTGTATATTTGGTAGGTCTGAGAATAGGTCGTAGGCTATTTTTTATACCCCTAGGTGATAAGGGTGGCTCTATCCAGAAATTTTCTTTTTATTTTTTGGACAAAAATTTATAATTTATATGGCAAAACAACGTTTGCTGGGTCAGCTAGTTTGTTTATAAGATTCATAAATGTCATTTTCAGTTGTAGTTCCGAATTCAAATTGATATTTTCATAAAATAAGGCCTTCTCTTATAGGAATTACTATGTAATATCAATGTTATTAAAATGCCTGCCTATTTTCTCAGGGTTATTTAATCATCCATATTTTCTGATTTGATTAATTGCTAACCAAATTTGGGCATCTTTTTAGCATTATTATTGATCTTGATTATTTCATGATTCATATACCTTTTTCTCATTTCTTATTGCTAATGATAAATAATTTTTCAGATATAGGTAATAATTTTTATCTACTAAATTCTATTAAAACCTTGTTTATGAATTTTATTACTTCCTTTATGGTATCAGGAATATTGCACAGCATCACCTCCATACAGAGAATAGTAACACTTGTTGAGAGTCTGTCAATCTGTCCAATTATAATAAAAACCTAACCTAATAATTATTTTAATGAGCTTTGACGCTTTGAAGTTAAATTATGTTCAAACAGAACGAGTATTTCGACTAAGTTCAATGTATTTAATTGGAGCATGACTTCGCTTAGAGATTTACTCTTATCATACAACATGACAAATAAAGTTCTCTCACCAACCAGAGTCACAAATGGCAGTTCAACTATAATTGACCACAGTTATACTAATCTAAATAATAATAATAATGCATGGACAGAATGTAATACTATATCTGACCATCAAACAATTCTATTTCATACTGAGGTAGTAAATAAAAGACTTAATAAAACATTTAGCTATAAGATATTTTTCTCCCAAGAAAATATAAATAATTTCATTGCAACCCTCCAACTTGAGGACTGGGATGAGATTTACAGGGATGTTGACTTGGACGAAAAATATAGCAATTTTCACAATAAGTTTCTACGGCATTTTAATATTAATTTTCCAATAAAAAAACAACTTTTACATCTTCAGATAAAGCTTGGATAACATGGGAGATAACGACCTCCAGTCAAAATGTAAAATACTTATTTAAATTACAAAAAAATGAATCAAACCTAAAGGGAATATACGTAACTGAAAAGCATAAACACATACAGTGTGTGTAGTGGCGGGCTAGACATAGGGAGTAAGAGTGCAACATCGCGTGTGACAGCTGGCTGAAATGAAATAGCTGAGAGCTGGGTTGCTTCAGTGGTCTAGCGCCAACTCTTTAATCTATGCCGCCGACGGGCAAGTTTGTTGTTGCTAGGTTGTCATATCTCTTGCGCTTCGTGAATGTTCATGCCTAATCGGCAATTACACGCACTGTACAATTAGTTAAAGACAAAAAAAATATTACCAAACAAAAATAAGTGAATCAGAAAATGCTTTTAAAGCCGCCTGGTCTGTGATTTCCGAAGTTACAAATAAACAAAAACCACATACCAATATACAACTGTTTTGAAAGTCGATGACATATTCCAAGCGAGATGATATAGCCCCTCTTATTTACTTGATTATGTATCATTATTACCACTGTATCTATGTGACGTATCCCATATAGTCCATGGGCCAGCTCGCTGAAATTGAGTTTTTGGTAAAAAATGGCGGGGCAAGATGCCACTTCTACCATAGATTTCAGATGTTATGAGAATGAAGAAAAACCCGGTAGGCAATCTGGCGGTGGTAGCTTTTCAATATGGCGGATGGATAAAGATGGCGGCTGTCTGTTCCCACTTAAACAATAATACCTTTGTTCAAGATCATTGCATTTTGTTTATTTTTTTTGTTATGTTCCATAAAGTTTTTTCTAATTCGCTATGTAGATCATATTTCGTCAAATAATAAGAAAAGCTTAAAAAAAATATGTTCTCATTTTTGCACAAATGATTTTAATAGCTGAAAACAGAAAGTTGGATATGAGAGTTGTGTTCAGTTACCCTCTTGGACCATTACCATAGAGTCTTGCCACCCCCGAGGGTCATCTAAAAAAACCAACAAGGCTTCCCTGAGGAAATATTTGGAAGATAAAGTTGCACTTTCAACTCAGGAAGAAATCACGTCTTCAACATCTGCTTGTATTATAGATGGCATGGCATTTATACAAAAGCTTCATGGTGAAAATCGAACTTTTGAAGAACTTTCGGATTTCATCCTTTGTCAAGCTTTGAATTCAGCTAGATTCAGTGAAAGAATCGATATTGTCTTTGATAGATATAAACAGAACTCAATAAAATCCGTGGAAAGAATGAATCGCGGTGCAGATGATGGTATTGTATTTTCGGAAATAAAAAGTGGTCATAAAATAGTTAACTGGAAAAGATTGCTGAGAAGTTGTGAGTCTAAGACAAAATACCTTGTTGACAGCTGGAAGGAAGAAAAGCTGAGACATAAGCTTGGTCACAAGATTTTTTATGTAACATACGAAGACCGGTGCATCAAAATTTGCAGTAATGGTTCTGAAGACATGGAGGAACTGATTTGGAATCCCTCCAGTGGATTTACTGGTCAAGGAAAGGGTAGAAGTGTACGAAGGAGTCGAGAGAGGAACCGCCAGGGAAAGACTGTTCGAAAGATGGCAGAACAGATGGGAGAACGCCCATAAAGGAAGATGGACTCACCGCATGATCCCTACAGTCAAAGAGTGGGTGGAAAGGAAACACGGAGAAGTAGGGTATCATCTCACGCAGGCCCTGACAGGTCACGGCTGTTTTGCCGACTACCTGTTGAGAATAGGAAAGCTGGACTCTCGAGAGTGCGCATATTGTGGCGAAATAGACGATGCAGAGCACACAGTCTTCCACTGCAACAGATGGGTGGAGGAGAGACGAGGCATAAATCGTCTAGGGCCGGATGAGCTTGTGGAATTCATGCTGCAATCTGAAGACAATAGGGCAAAGGCCGAAACAGCTATTACACGGATCGTCGTGCATAAAGGAGAAGATGAGAGGAATCCCGACCTATACCTTTGCACAACTAGAGGGAATATAGGGAATAAAGACACGGGAACAAAAAACAACATCTATAAAAAAACAACATCTATACATTGAATAACGATTGACGTGTATCCTGAAGAGAAGCAAGAGCGGTTCCAGGATACATCATACACTGAAGAGGGGTGGTTTAGTGGGTATGCCTAGAGGTGAGTCCCACACTACCGTTCAGGTGTCCATAAAGGATTTCCACCCCGGAAAAAAAGGCTCTGCTGTGGCTGCTGCTTTAATGGCATATCATAGTTAAATAGGCTGCGACACGACAAGTGCTTTTTTTGGATTAGGCAAAATGAAGGCTTAGAGACTTCTCACAAAAAATGCTGCTTATGTAGATGCTTTCACAAAATTGGGATCCAACTGGGCCTAACTCCTGACGTTTTTTCTGTCCTCGAAAAGTTCACTTGTCAACTATATTGCCAAAATACAAGTGTTGAGAAAGTAAATGTTCTGCGGTATCAAATGTTCCATGGGAAGAAGGGATCTGTGGATTCGGGAAATCTGCCCCCATGTGAAGATTGTCTATTTCTGGATGCCCTGCGAGCAAACTACCAGGCGGCAATATGGAAAAGAAGCCTAGAAGGTTTTCCCAATATTCCAGATCCTGTAGATGGGCATGGGTGGATTTTGGACGGTGAAAAGCTGACCATAAAGTGGATGGCCGGTGCGCCTGCACCAGAAGTTGTTTTGTAATTACTCAGTTGCGATTGTTCAAAAAAATTCGAAGCGTCACGCTGCCCTTGTCTACAGAACAATTTGAAGTGCACTTCTGCCTGCAAACTTTTACAGTGTAGCAACTCCTCAGAAGCTCAAGAACATGTGGACAGTGATACTGCAGCAGTGGAGATCAATCTGAAGATGACGATTTTGACTAATGAGTTAGAATGATCTTTTTTTATAAGTATTTCTTTATTTTTTCGACTTTTATACAATAATTTTTTTTTACCAGTTATTTCCAATTTTCATGACACTTTCCCATCGACACAAGAAAAGTACAAACTTGTCTTTAAAAAAAGATGACATCAATTTATCTACATTATTTCAAAAGTTATTGACATTTAAGCGAAGAGCTGACGTCCGCCATTTTCAATCGGCCGCCATTTTGAAAAGCTACCACCACCAGATTGCCTACAAGGTTTTTTATCATCCTTATAGCCCCTGGCAGCTATGGTATAAGTGGCATTTTGCCCTGCCATTTTTTACCCAAATCTTGTCTGGCCCATGGACTAATATTATTGTGAAGATAATCAATCTCGTTGGATAATAAAGATTTTATTTTATTTATTTATTAAATTTCACTCAGTTAAATTCTGCTCTTATTTCTACTGACCTTCGTAGCTTCGGTGGCATTTAAACATTCCTCCTTGGTAAATATTGACATAATCTCGGGATCAAGATCTGTCATTAATATTTCTAACGTTTGGTCAGGCTCTTCGCACTCAGGTAGAGAAGGCATTCTGTTTCTGTGTGGCAAAGGGTTAAGGGTGTATAAATACCAACAATCCTTGTTAACTGCCCCCAGGCAATATGCCGCCCCATCGGGAAATAGGGTGTCCAAGAGGGCTATCTGGAAAAAAAATATACAGTAAAATATTTAAATTTAAGTATTATGTTTATTCATTATTTCCAAGTGTTTCAATGCTGATAACCTATTAGCACGAAAGCCCACCAACAAAAATGGAACACATAAGCTGGAGAGTCAAAAATAGGTGGGGATGTTTATCAAGTCATTCTCTGAACTTGTGTAGTCGGTCATAGCAATCCGGGTTGCAGCGGCGTAGGGGCAGCAGCCATTTTTGTGATATGGCTCAAATAACTTTTGAATGTGACGCTTTCCCATGACGTCCAATCAAAAAAAGTTTGAGACAAATGTTTTTCAGTTTTGTGGGCTCTACATATTGGCATTATGGGGTTTTACTTTTAATGGGGTTTTTATGGAGTTTTTATGTTTTTTTATCTAATCAACTCCTCTTTTTTATAGTGAATTTCGATTCTACGCCAAAAAATATCAGACTTTAGTTCTCTGCAATTTTCTACTCCGAGGCCAATTTGTGCCAGAAATTTTTCAACTTTCAATAATTTTTTACAGCGAAAGTATGCGCTCTAGAGAAAATTCAATCCATATCTGACCGAAATAAGGGCGATATTAATTTTAAAAGAAACACTCTGTATTTTGAATTGTTAACTAACCTCTTGGTCAAAATGTTGATGAGGTGTGACTTGTAGATCGGGCCTTTTGAAATTTTTTCTAGAATAAAACAAATCTTCGACTTCAGTGAATCCCGCATACTGTTCGGCCAACAGTAAAAGTGGTTGAAGACACAGCAAAGGGGTAGTAGTACCACACGTTTTCAAAATAAAACGTCTCTTCGAAACAAACATAGAACTCTCACTGTAACAAAGAAAAATGCATTAATTTCAATTCAATTCAAACATATTATTACTATTAGTCCACCCGTCAGGTAATATAAAAAGGCTTTACTAGGAATTAAGTCGGGAAGTTTTGAAATTTGGCAGGGTGTACATTCACGTATCTACAACTAAAAATTCACATTTTGCACAGAGCAATATCTGCCGTTGGCGTAGCCATATTGGCAAGATGGCCGCCCAAAAACAGTTTTTTTGAAATATCTCCTTTACCTTAGGTTTTAGAGTAAAAGGACATATATATGTTCTTTGCAAAGTCAATAGTTTAGACACAACAGTCGATTAAAGGTAAACATATTCATTTTACTTTCCCTAACGGCATTTACTGCAGCCGATATGCTTAAATTTATTGCTATTAGAGGGTTTACTCATGAACGAGGAATCACGGATAGCGGGTTAACAATGTGGATATTGGGAATGGTGTATTTGCACAATGTATGCAAGGAAATTGAAAGATTTTGCAACGTTTATTTTGCATCTACAGAATACTATGTGGATATGTGAATTTCACGTATTATTTGAGACAATGATGATGTGCAAAAGCTGTTGGCTTGGCTTACACAACACCCTTCTTTCCCAGACGTAAAGGAAATAATGTCTATTTCCTCAGGAGTTATTGGAGATGAATCAATAAACTTGGCGCAAGAAATTGGTAAAGTTGAGATAAATAATATGATTGAGAAAAACTTTGGAGATGTGATACTGAGACGCAAAGAGAAAGTACTACCTCTAGGTGGAATGAATTCAAGCATTAAGATTTATAAAACTGTAGTGCCAATTGACCCATTACTTATTTTCCAGAGACTTTGCGTTACAAAACAAACAGACGAACAGGATCTGCAGTATGAACTGGCTCAGTATCCCTTGTCCTTTTTTTCTGAAGACGGAATGCGGAAAACTGCTAAGTCTATATTGTATAAAGCTTTTTTGCCAGTTGCAGAATACGACTTTAGGACCAATAAAGTTTATATAATTGACAGTGGATACCCGCTGCATAGAGTTGTGAACCGAAATAAAACATTTGGTTCGATTTGCACCAGTTATATAAATTATGTAAAAAGACACTATCAATCAAATGCAATAATTGTTTTCGACGGCTATCCCATCAGTGCAGCAGAAAAAAGCACGAAAAGCGCAGAACGACTTCAACGATCACGAAAAAATATTACAGCAGATGTTTTGTTTGACGAATTTATGACCCCCACCGTTCCACAGACGAATTTCTTATCAAATGACACAAACAAAGGTCACTTTATATCCATCTCAGCTATCGAAATATCATCTTCATACCAATATGTCATTATTGTTGGAGAAGACGTCGATCTTCTCGTTTTTTTGACAGCATTGGGCAGCTCATGAAAATATATACCTACTATAGTCTAACAGCCAGACCCAAAACAATTCTCTGAATTTACTAAGCCTGGTTTTTTGCCAGTTGATTACAATAGTTGTGTACACTAACATACTGCGGTAAGTCAAGCGAAATCGAGAACGGGTGTCTCAGGTACGCCATCAAAGGTGTCATAATTACGGAGGTAATAAAATGGATTTACTAAGGCTGAAAATCGTTATGCTAATTAGATATTGAATATAAATAACAGTTATGTCAGTCAGTCGAATGTGGAGACGGAGCTGGTCAGTCAGCTCCAATGTATGCACAAAAAATAAATAATGTGCAATTCATTTACTAAACTTCTCTTTATCTCAATATCTTTGTAAAGTTATTAAATCTTATATTAATCATAAATTAAATGGTCAGTCAACCATTTTGTGGGACAACGCCCGTCAGTCAGCGAAATAAAAAAAAAGAAATTTCGCGCGCGCGATCGATGTGGTAGGCGGCGGCTCGCTCTTTTCCTTATTATTACTTAACGAACTATTAACTAACTTTATTTTAAAGTGTAATATACATTTTGTAAATAATTCAATTTGCCTGATTACATTGAATATACCAATAAGAAAGAAATATTGAAAAATGTATGCACTTAAAATATTATATTTAGCATATATTATTGTTATAAAAAGACTATTACAACTATTACAACAAGATAAATCAATAAAATATTTGTAAAACATAAAATATAAAAAAAAACGGTTAGAATAATCACAAACTTGGGATATAGAGATGACGTGAGGCAAAAATTAATTGAAATAACATTCCCCTCATTTTACATATTTCATTGCTTAGTATATCTATAAAAACATACACTCTTATAAGAAACATGAGGAAACTCATAACTACAATACAAGGAATCTAGATAATATTGCAATTGATTTTAATAGATTAAAATACAGTGACTGTGGTTTTAATTGTTACGGCCCCAAATTTTATAATATTTCCGGCTGGGCAAAAATCTTACCGGTGGTGAGACATAAGCATCTGCTGAAAGAATGATTAATAAAGGAAGCCTTCTACAGTATATAAATTCTTAAAAGACATTTAATCAAAGTTGACGGAGATCCAATAATTTTACTATGTATTTTACTATTATATCAATGTAATTAGGACAAATTTAATTATTTACAAAATGTATATTATTAACATTGTTGTCAATTAGACTTTAAAATAAAGTTAGTTAATAGTTCGTTAAGTAATAGTAAGGAAAAGAGCGAGCCTCCGCCTGCCACACCGATCGCGCGCGCGAAATTTTTTTTTTTTTTATTTCGCTGCCTGACGGGCGTTGTTCCACAAAATGGTTGACTGACCATTTTATTTATGATTAATATAGCATTTAATACCTTTACAAAGATTTTGAAGTTTAGTAAGTGAATTGCACGTTATTTATTTTTTGAACATACATTGACCAATTGACCAGCTCCATCCCCACATTCCACTGACTGACATAACTGTTATTTATATTCAATATCTAATTTGCATAACGATTTTCAGCCTTAGTAAATTCATTTTATTACCTCCGTAATTATGACACCTTTGATGGCGTATCTGAGATACCTGTTCTCGATTTCGCTTGACTGACCACAGTATGTTATTGTACACAACTACTGTAATCAACTGGCAAAAAACCAGGCTTAGTAATTTCAGAGAATTGTTTTGGGTCTGGCTCTCCGTCTACTACTACTGAAGCCTGGAAAAGGAAAGACAGTGCAACGTATTTATTCGTTCATAGGCCTCTAGGGGATATCACATGAAAAAAAAACGCGCCGTATACTTTACCTCTAGGGTAGTGTGGAAACAAGTACATACTGCATTGTTTCAGTTAAATATATATTAAAACGAATTACGCGACTCTTGCTTTTATCCAACTTATTGTTAATTTTTTTTTATAATTGAATGTTCATAAAAAATGAAAGCTACGCCACTGACCCAAGATGAAATTGGATAAAGGTTTTACATAAATAGCCCTCTGCCGTTCTAAAACCCATAAATTTCGAAAAATCGGTCACCAAAAACGCCTTTAGACGAAACTAAACGAACATTTTCAATTTCACTCGACTGCTGTACCTAAACCGTTGATTTTAGAGAAAACATATATATGACATGTTTTATAGAAAATTTCCTGCTTTTTAATTATTTTGGTTATGGGTATTTTGACTGTAGAGCATACAGTAACGGAGATATTTGAAAAAATCCGTTTTTGAGGCAATCTTGCCAATATGGCGGCGCGAGCGGCAGTGCTTGCTTTGTGCAAAATGTGAATCTTAATACTAGACACCTATCTCTAGAATTACACCAAATATCAAAACTTCCCAAGTTAATTCGACCTAAAACTACCCGACGGATGGACTATACTAGTGGAATCAAAATTAAATTTCGAATGGAATTGTTTTGCTGCAGCAATTTTATGGTTGTAATTTGTATATTAAGTGACTAAGACAAGAAAATTGACGTATCTCGGCCTCAAATGAAAGATCATTATTTTTTCTAGAAATATGTTAAATATTTCATCTATTTTCAAGTGAATTTGTTTATAACTATGATTTTGAAAATTATAAAACAAATTTCAAAAAAAAAAAACGGTTTAAATGAAGATAATAATTTTTTCTTTTAATACCATCGTAAAATACATGCCAAAATCTACATTTTGAAAAAACGAGCACTTAAACAACAAACGATTGTAATTTTGAAATCATTTTTTATTTTTAGCCGTTTAAATAAATATTTTACGTTAAAATTTGGCAGAAATACAATAGAGAATTCAATAAAGGGCATAATTTCGCCAACTTTCGTTAAAATTGATGCATCATTACATTATATTTCTTAAATGATCAAAAAAGTAATTTTTTGTGATTTTTGTTTTTCTAAAATGGACAAATTATCAAAAAGTTTTTTCATAGGTGTAGTTTTCTCCAAAATTTTATTGTGAACAATTTGGTATTTTTATTTTTGCGATGCGATTACTAGAACCGGAGATAATAAGGAAAATAGAAAATTTCAATGTTGTAATAAAAATTCTTTAAATTTTACAAGCAATACAAAATTTCTCACAGGACTTGTTATAGCTATAACAAATTAGAACAATAAAATCGCTGCAGCCAGAGAATTCCTTATTCACCTTTTTTGATGATGCTTAATTTGACTCCACTATACCGATAAGTGATAAATTGATTAATGTGGAACGAGTCTCATAAAAAATCAACCTTGAACCAGAGACACAGCTAAAAATAAATAATTGGTGCAAAAGTTATTTATTTGCTGTGTTGAATATTCAGTGCTAAAATTGCTAAAGTATTTATATTTATGCGAATATAATCGTAATCAATTACAACCGGCATAACAACATGTGGGGGCGACTGTGGTTATAGCATAAACAGGAAAATTTAAAATATAGGCAGATTCAATGTATGAAATGTTGCAGCCAGTGGCGGCTGGTGAAATTTCAATATTTTTTTTTCTCGTCTGTGGCGCATGTGACCCACTCGAAATATGGGAAATAACATCTAGAGGAAGCATTTCTCTAATGACCCCCAAAAATTTTGAAAAAGCAGTTTGCGAAATTTTTTTTTTTTAATTCAGTAGCCTCCCCTGGTCTAGGGACTCCTGTTTATCATTATTATTTTTTTTTGTCATATACATTTGACTTTTCATAAAAATACAACAACCCGTTTTTGAGTTTATGAAAATATTTTCATTACTAACTGAGATACAACGAATTGAAATATTGTAATTTCAGTTCATTGTATTTCAGTTAATATGTTAATAATGAAAATATTTTCATAAACTCAAAAACAGGTTGTTGTATTTTTATGAAAAGTCAAATGTATATGACAAAAAAAAATAAACAGGACTCCCTAGACCAGGGGAGGCTACCGAATTTAAAAAATTTTTCGCAAACTGCTTTTTCAAAATTTTTTAGGGGTCATTAGAGAAGTGCTTCTCTAGATGTTATTTCCCATATTTCGTATGGGTCCCATGCGCCATAGACGAGACAAAAAAATGAAATTTCACCAGCCGCCACTGGTTACAGCAGTTAGTACAATTTCATATTTGCAAATACCTATTTGATTACCATTTTGTTTGAATAAGGGACGATTCGCTTTTACATGATGTCTCTGAGATTAAGTACATATTCAATATATTTTTTTTTATTTTTAATGTTTAAAAGGATACTCGCAGTGGACAACGTCCGACTGCTACTTTCACTCGTTTCGTAATACTCTTAACAAAATACCTTAATAACATTTAAAATTTAAAATAAAATGTATCTACTTAAAGTGCGACCCCACTTGGGAGACACTGTATATTAGAGTTTATTTATCTTGTACATCCACAATTCCACAATCTACATATTCGTATCTTTATGTGTTTTACCAAAAACTTTAGTAATATTTTGCTAAAAAAATATAATAAGACAATTTTTATACGGCAATTTGCGTGCCTCCGACGATCATCCTGTATGAGGGATATGGCCAGAGGCGTAGCGAGCCAACTTTTTTGGGGGGTTATATTTCAAATTTGCCAACTTCATAAACTTAAGAAGCCAACTCTGTAAATAAATAAATACTAATTCCTCAAAAATATTGATGAGGGGGGGGGGGAGTTAGAAAATTAAAAAAACGGCGTTTTTCACGTGTTGCCGAGACGGTAGCAGTGGGCTAGACTGCGGTTGTGTGAGAGACAACACGGTCTAGTCGCTCTCCTCTCCTGAGTTCGAGTCTCAGCTGCGGCAGATGGCAATGTCGCAGGGAATGGATGTTGCGATGTTGTCTATGTGTGTGTGTCCGTCCTGGTTGAGTGGTAGAATAGCCTACGGCTAAACTCCGCCAGGACATTAATATAAATAAGGCGATTAAAAAAAATAATAAAAAAAAAATTAAAATTTCCAACTTTTGCCAAGTCTGACAAAGTTGGCTATTCGCTACGCCCCTGGATATGGCCCAATTTCAATAAGTGGTATTTTACCATGCTATTTTATGTATGTACCAAATTTGAAATATAGATTTTAAGTCTAACAAAAAATATGGAAGAAATTTATAGTATTTTGCGAAGCAAAATAATTGTTCCCCTTTTTTGCATTTTTTCTTACAAATACCGTTAAATACATTCGGAGAGATACATTTTTTTATTAATATCTTGTTTTTTTTTTATATTTTATTGACATTTGAATTTGAGGTACACGTAAGTACCTCTCGAGCTGGAGGTATTCACGTGTGCCTCACAAATTCAGTCCTATCTTATACAGTATCGGAAAGTGTACGTATTGGGTTGGCAATAAAAGCGAGCGAGAGCGCGAGCGAAGCATGCAATCGGATACATGCCACTTGATGGGTGTGTCCACTCTTTACCTCCGTTAGAGTACTGGTAGACGTCTTTATTGTGGGCGGTCGGTTAATAGCGCAATGCCAAACGATAGGACTTTCTAAATCTGTATACATCCAGTACTATATCTAATGCTAAATATGAAAGACGTTGACAGTAGTCCAGTCAATGACCTATTTCCCGTATAATTTTGCCAAACAGTACCGACTTTCATAAAAATTTGGATTTAGATTTACGTACCCTCTACTCCAAAGTTGACCCTGTATCGGGGGTAGCTTTTACCCTGGGGGTGGATGCCTCCCCTTCTCGGGGGTGAAAAATGTTTCATTGAAAATAAGTCCGGGAATCTGTCTCGTGTTAGGTTAGACATAGCCATAGGGTATTTTCTCATTTTCTCATACTTATCATAGTATTCATGTATGTTGTATAAGCAACAAATTCGTTTAAGACTTTAATTGACTTTTAAAAAATTGCGGCTGGCAGTATGGTCCTTGACCGAACGCCATATAAAAAAAAAGTCCGGGAATGGATAGATTGACTAATTCTAAGCAACTTTTGTTCTATAAAGTTTTTTTTGAAAGTCAATACTTTTCGACTTATTCGCAAGTGAAAGTGTCAATTTTTCAACCAATAAACCCACGTTTTCAGACGGTTTTTCGCGAATAACTCAAAAAGTAAGTATTTTATCGAAAAAAATCATTCTTAGTAAAAATGTAGCTTATAAAAAAAAAGAATGGTGGGTTTATGGTGTCTGTAGTCCCAATACATGGAGTAATGGCTTGTTGAAGGTTGGTCCTTATTCGTCAAACGCCAAAATTGAAAGTTTCAAAGTGAAGTTGCCAAAAAACAATGCATTTTTCGGGGAAACTCATGAAACCTTTTTTGAAAAACCTTTATTTTTGTTTTTTATAAAAGTCCCTAGCATCAAAACTAAACGAGTTATGACGAAAATAATGTTCGTCCTTATTTTTTTTGGCGTCAAAAAAAATGTGAAAATCACCTCCTAATTACCACTCCAATTGAAAATATTCGTTACCACTTTACAATTTACTTTATTTATGTACTTGTAACATGCTCTAGAAGTTTGACCGGTTTAAAGTGCTTAGTTTTGAAACAATTTGAGCTCGAAGTGAAAAGAGCATTTTTGTAATTTTGCAAAAAATTGACTTTTCTTCCAAATAACTCAAAAACCATTAATGATACGGTTTTGCTTTTCTGAAAATTTTCGTTTTTTTTTTTTTTTTGGATAAAACTTGAGAAAGACATGGCCGTTTAAAGTTTGCATATGTTCGTAAATAGTAACTTGTTCAAGCCCTTTCAGCTCAAACCCTTTCAAAAATAAGGGCTGAAAGAAAATTAAATTAAATCATATGAGCTTATAGCTCTTGAAAAAAACCTACAAAATGGTTTTTTGAAGGACTTAATAGCTTAAAAACTAAGCGAGTTATGGGTAAAAAACCAATCACATATTTTTGCAGATATCAGAACACGTATATTGGAGCATTGATGAATACACATTATAGCTATATTTAGGCACAGCATACTTACACCTATTCATAAAAAACAAAAACAAAGGTTTTTCAAGCACTTCAAAAAACGTTCCATGAGTTTCCCCGAAAAATGCATTATTTTTTGGCAACTTCACGTTGAAATTTTGGCGTTTGACGAATAAGAACCAACTTTCAACAAGCTATTACTCCGTTTGTATTGGGACTACAGACACCATAAACTCACCATTCTTTTTTTTTATAAGCTACATTTTTACTAAGAATGATGTTTTCGACAAAATACTTACTTTCTAAGTTATTCGCGAAAAACCGTCTGAAAACGTGGATTTATTGGTTGAAAAATTGACACTTTCACTCGCGAATAAGTCGAAAAGTATTGACTTTCAGAAAAAAACTTTATAGAACAAAAGTTGCTTAGAATTAGTCAATCTATCCATTCCCGGACTTATTTTCAACGAAACAATTTTCACCCCCGAGAAGGGGTGGCATCCACCCCCAGGATGAAAGCAACCACCGGTACAGGGTCAACTTTGGAGTAGAGGGTAAGTAGAACCTAAATCCAAATTTTTGTGCAAATCGGTGCTGTTTGGCAAAATTATACAGTATCGCCGTATTGTACCTTCAATGACTGGACTACAGTAGGAAAACCGTCTAAAGAAAATGCTCAAAAACCAGGTATATGTGTTCTACTTGCAATATATTATTATACTGTTGTGTAACTTGTTTTTTATGTTCCATAAATCCGCAAAATAAATAGTTTTTTCTACGACCACTTTATTTACTATAGATACGTTTTTGAACAAGTAATGAGGCTCATTACTATAAAAAAAATTTCAGACAAATTAGTGGTCAAATTAGGACTAAAAAATTCGCAGTGTGAATTGTCTGGTTAGGGCAGTTTTTTGTTTTAACGTGTTCAGGGGATCAACTTAAGTTCACAGTTCAGTTTCTGCGAGGTCGGCGTATTGTTTATTTAAACAATTTAATTTTTTAGACCCTGTTTTTCATCGAATTACATTGAATATCTCGAAATCTATGTCATATGGACAACAAAAAAAAAAAGAAATTGTTCGTTATGAGCTGTAGAATAAAAGTACATAAACTATAATTCATTTCAATTGTTATTATTATAAAAAAAAAATGAATATTGCAAAATTATGCGTTTCTAAACAAGTTCTTTCAAAAATAATGGATAATATTCAATGAAATTTTGGAGAAATATAGCTGTTATAAAGTACAATCACTACTTAAAATTTTAAATCGAAATGATTATTAAAACGGCTCAAATATACAATTGTTGCTAAAACTTGTGAAATCCTGCCATCAAAACCAAGAAATGTGCACGATGGCTCAAATTGTAGCTTTTTATAGTACTTTAAGATCACGGAGAGAAAATTTTCTTTTTCAAAATTTAAACTCTTTATTGCAGTTGTTTTGTCTGTTTTTTTTTATGAAATCAAAAACGGTAAAGGAGTAATGAAAGTAGATTTAAAAAGCCAACTTCAGAAAAAAATTATTGCTCCTCTTGCATTTGGAGCTGAGATACGTTAGTTTTTACGTTTATGTCACTTATAAATAAACAAATCGATATTTCATTTTGAAATATGGACTGGTACTTTTCCAATGTATATTATTTTGTCTCTGCTACTTGAAAATAATCCAAAACTACAACTGTTAAAAAATACTGTATAGAGCTACGATTAAAGAAATTATATCATTCTTTAATCGGAGGTATAGAGGCTCGAAAGTGGGGTCTTTAGCGATTTATTTAGAGATTCGAAAATCACCAAATATGTCTAAATGTTATAGTATGTTTTTACAAACCGGGCTTTAGTCGCTAGATAGACCAGTAGGTAAGGCGACTAATACTTTTTATTCAGGATGCGGACGTCTCGGGTTCAAATCCTGCTCGCGAAATTATTTTTTTTATTGTATCAGTAATATTAAAAATTTTACAAAGTGTACATGAACATAAGGGTAGTTGCTCAACTTAGGTTGGTTTACCATTTTTGTGACAAAAATTTAAAAAGTTATACAAAATTGAAAATCATTGTGTTCTCAAAGCCGCTTTATGTTGTTATTTTAACAATTGTAGCTTTGGATTATATTCAAATAGCAGAAACAAAATAATAAGCATTGGAAAATAGGCAGCCCCAAGAAGAAATACTGATCTGTTTATTTATAAGTGACCTAAACGTTAAAACTAACGTTTCTCAGCTCCAAATGCAAGTAGTGCATTAATTATTTTTTTCAAAGTTGGCTCTAGGGATTGCAATACCGGTTAACCGGTTATTAGGACAAAAAACACATGACGATAATTACCGGTTATTTTAATTTTTTACCGGTTATTTCGGTAAATTCTGAACTTACGATATGTCACATATTCAACATTTCTATTTATGTCAGTGACTAGTATTCACTAAATACAGAGTGACTGTCCAAACACTGAGCACTTTTAACAATAAATAAATAATATTATAAAAAGTAAAACCCAGACACCAAGCCCCAAGAAATACAAGTAATAGAGATATTGACAATATCGTGCGATAGGAAATTGAATATTTCACTGCCGCAAATATCCGTGGAATACATTTAGAAGTATGTTATTACCAATTCCTATTAATTTATCGATCCACCAATATCGATTGAGGAAGGACATCTTCAGCTGATGGTATTCTATGCACAAATATCAGACGACTAACAGATATAGCTTTGAAAAACTAACCCTTTTAACAGGCCGTTTTTAAAAAATATTGTATTTTTAGATTAGGTATTCAGTAAATGCTCTATTTGAGTTTATGTTTATAATTTTTGTTATTTAAGTTGATATTTTTGTTATTTACAGAATAATTATTTATTTAAATTTATTTCATTTATATTCTTTCCTTTTGATAAAAAACGTTTGGTTTGTTCATTATATTAAATATACGCATATAATACTATATTATTCAATGAGCATATAATGATGGCTATTATTCATGAGGGTGAAATTTAAGACACAAGCCGTAGACGAATGTCGTAAATCACCAGAGTAGCCACTATATGCGAGTAGAATACTATACTTTGTCCACGACTATTAGATATTTTTGTTAATTTGTTTACTGAAGAAATTAATTAATGAATTATTTATATTATTCTTTTTGAGTAATATGTAAAATTATTGTAAATAACGTTGACGTTTAAATTTAATTTGACAAGCCGTTCTTTGACACATAACGGCCTACTCAATCAAATTTAAAAACGAAATTGTATGATAAAAGAAGGTCTGTTTCTGAAACGCTAAATAAAATTATCTATTCATAAATTTCATAATAACAGTAAAATTGTTCACACAATTGTAGCTATGACAGTTAACGAATATTTATATTTAAGGTTTCAGAAAGTAGCCTAAAAAGTTGCGAGATTGCACTGGAATTGAAAAAATACCTGCCCGTGACTTATAAACAACTGACTGTCCTTATTATTCACTAGTGAATTCTGAAATCATTATTCACTGCAGGGAATGATGGATAGCATTATCCTTGAGGAAACACATACATATTGAGTACATTATTTAATAGTCGTGGACAAAATTTTTTTTTGTCAAATTTGGATAATTTTGTACATGGAAAAAGATAATTGCCATTTTCGCCACCCTAATCATTCATTCTAAAAATTACCGGTAAATACCGGTTAACCGGTTATTTACATTTTTATTTACCGATTTACCGGTTATTAAAACTTCCGGTAAATTGCAATCCCTAGTTGGCTCTTTTAATCTACTTTCATTACTCGTTTACCGTTTTTGATTTCATCAAAAAACCAGAGAGTTACGTGGATTTGTTTATAACTAGAATTTTGAAAACTATAAACAACTGCAATAAAACGGGTTTAAATTTTGATAAATGTTTTTCTCCATAATCTTAAAGTACTTATGTGCAATTTGAGCCATCGTACACATTTCTTGATGGTAATAATAACGATTGGAATGAATCATAGTTTATGTACTTTTATTGTACAGCTCAAAACGAACATTTTCCTTCTTTTCATTGTTTTCCATGGGACTTATAGATTTCGAGATATTCAAAGAAAACCAATGGAAAACATGGTCCAAAAAATTAAATTGTTTAAATAAACAGTACGCCGACCTCGCAGAAACTGCAAAACTGAACTGTGAACTGAAGTTGACCCCCTGAAGACGTTAAAGCAGAAAAACTGCCCTGAGCAGACAAATCCTAATTTGACTCCACTAAATCAGTGCTTTACCGACCTGTTCCTAAATAACTCGCTTATTTTCCGTAACTGTCCTCCACTAAAAGTTAGTTTTGGTAAACGGTAAATACATACTCACTATCAGAGAATATTATTTAGGTATTATGCAAATCACAACTTACACACTTTTTTATTTATTATGAAAATACCTACTTTCTGTATTCTGTATACATACTCACTAATTTGGCACATATCAAATGAGACTAAATTAACCCTTTTTTTACAGCAAAATATTTAATTTATATCTATTTTAAAATGAATATAAAGCATTTTTTCATAAAAAAAGTATCAGCAACGATTTCATTTTAAACTTGAACAAAAAATGTGAAAGCATATTATTAACATATTAACAACGATGGTTGTAATATCAAGTTCACAGACTTGGTCTAGACAGTCTATAATACTGGTAGAAGTGAAACTGAAAATCGACAAAACATTATTATCTCTAAAATACGAAAATATATACCCGTAGATATATTAATATGAAAAAACGCATAACTCTGTACTTTTTAATTTCTGAACAAAAATCGGGACTGATTAGAGATAAATATTGGCATTATGTAACTAAAAACATATTCGATCTAACGTTAATCTCTGTGAAAAAATATATAAATAACCGAAATGATAAGAATTACAATCACCCTGGAAAAAATCTGAAGCATTTGTTTATCATTGTAAACATAATTATAATAAGTCACAATATTTAGAAGTCTTAAATAATCCGTAAGGAGATATGATAGAAATTCATTTACCGAGGATATCAGCAAATTAATCTTTTTAAATATCTCACGTTTGTGACTTCCCTCGGTTATATTTCGAATTTTGATATCTAAAGCCTGTTTCTTATTGGAAGAGAAAAATAAATCATTTCATGACATAATACATAATACAATACAAATTTATTGGTATTAATTATACAAAGTATTTATGCAAGTCATAAAATAACAGAATGAGTTTGTTAAGGTAGGAATTAGTTTTTTATAAAAATTTAACAACTGAAGGTATATATCACTGATTGGGTGGAACCTATTACTTTTCTTCACCTTATGCTATTACATGTCTGAAATTAGTATATTGTGTACTTCGGTCCGAAAGCAATACATTCCCGGTCGACGATGCAAATTTACTTTTTCTGAAATCGATTGGCAATGTCTACATTTTCGGCGCGATTTAAGATCGAAAAATGCACAATTCCAGTATTTTAGCCGTTGCTAAGAAACTATCAGAAAACAGACCGGAAAAGATCTGTTGCCAAGCAACGATCAACAAAACCGTACGTGAATGTTGCTTTCCCGGCCTAGGCCTTCGATGCTTGTTGACCTCGGCTAGCGCCTCGGCCAACAATTTGCATCGTCGTCCGGGAATGTATTGCTTTCACACCTAAATACACAATATATTATTCCCGGCCTAAGCCGAGAAGGCCGGGAAAGTAAGATTCCCGTACGGTTTTGTTGATCGTTGCTTGGCAACAGATCTTTTCCGGTCTGCTTTGGGATAATTTCTTAGCAACGGACTAAAATACTGGAATTGTGCATTTTTCAATCTGAAATCGCGCCGAAAACGTAGACATTGCCGATCGATTTCAGAAAAAATTTTTGAGGCATGAGGGGAATGTCCCCAATTAAGTATGGCATGCCATAATTGAATGGAAAAAACTGCGGTAGGCTGTTAGTGAGTAATACTCTTTGAGATAGTGAATTTGCTAAATTTCTGATAAGATAATTGTTTTTTGAAAGATTTATAGAGAGGGAAATAACATGATCTTCCCATGTCAATAGTGGGTCCAAGCAGACTCCTAGAAACTTTACAGAATCAGAAGTATTAGTGTTTACAAGAGTCAACGACTGAGTTTTACTTTCATTCAGATTCAAGCAGTTAGTTAGAAACCACATTTTGATATTTGATTGTGTTAGGATTATTTGGTTTAGCATATCTAGTGAATGGCGGTGTTCAAGGATTGTCGCATCATCAGCAAAAAGTATAAAATTTGCATTTAAATCACTGTAAGATAAAGCATTTATATAAACAAGAAAAAGGATCGGTCCGAGGTCCGACCCTTGGGGGAGTCCATAATTAATTTTTTCTTTTTGTGATCTTTCAAGGTTATAGTATACATACTGATATCTGTTTGAGATATATGATTGTAAGAGCTCTAAACTGTTCTTGTCAAAGTTGTAATATTTAAGTTTCAGAAGGAGGATATCATGTGACACACAATCAAATGCCTCTGTTAAGTCGTAAAATGTGGCTTCAGTGTAGTTTTTATTTTCAAAATGGTTCAAAACAATTTCGGTAAAATTATTTATAGCAAGCGTAGTTGAACGCTTGTTCCTGAAACCATATTGGCCATGGCGAAATAAGTCATTTGCGTCGAAGTATTCAGTTGTCTGATTTTTTAGAAGGACTTCAAAAATTTTCGCAAAAATAGGCACCAACGATATTGGGCGGTAATTAGTTGGATCAAAATTTAAACCTTTTTTGTAAATTGGAACAACTTTTGACAGTTTCAGCAGATCAGGTAAGACTGCATGGTCGAGAAGCATGGTACAATTAACTCTCACCCTCTCCCGAGTTTGATTCTCGGTCGTGGCACTGACACTTTTTCAGTTTTATATTATGCACATAAAAAATGTCCACGTTCCCTGACTTTTATAGGCCCATAAACCATGTTTTCATAATGTAATATCGATGGAGAAAACATCGAACATCGAAAGCAGAACATCGATGTTTTGGAACATCGATGAACATCGCACATTCCTAGTTTTAGTTTCGTTCCATTCTAGTATCGTTCTCGTATATTAAGCAATGATAAGTCAAGAAGATAATCAATAATCATATAACTGGTAAATGTCATTTCAATTTAAAATTGGTTAATTACAGCCCCACAAAAAAAAAGTTCAAAGCAGCGAACCAGACCCATGTATTCTTATGTATTTTATGTCGCTGAATCCGAATCCGGGGTCAACAAAATCGTACACCCCCAAAATCATTAGCTAGAGCCAAAAAACACCCCTGAAATGGAGTGAACAGTGAAAAGAATATTAAGCTACGAGAATAGTTGTTATATCTTAATCAATCAAATTATACAAATTAAAGTTAAACAGCAGCGTACATACAATAGATATGAAACACACCCCCAGGGAGGGGCGAAAACTAGCCCCCATATATAAAAAAATCGATCCAAAACAGCAATGACTGCTGGAAAAGCTCAAAATGTCTAAGTTTTGTTAAAGTGATAAGAAACTGCATCAGGTCCGACGTAATCTTCATAAACTGCCCCTATAGAGTTGAGAACAACCACCCCCAAGTTTAAAGGACACGAGAAAAACAAGAAAAAACGTAAAATGCAACAGGATTTCTATTTTCATGGATACTGATTGGCTGAAATTGCGTAGTACTCTAAAATAGAACTAGAAACTTACGTACCATCAACATTCTACAGTGTCAACCCTCAGAGGGTGAGAAAACTACCCCCTATGTAAGATTTGACTATAAAAAGTTACAGTGACTTCTATAAAAATTCGAAACACCTGCGTTGTGTGGAAGAGAGAAGAAACTAGACTATGTTCGACACTGCTTGAAAACCACCCCCACGGGGTTGAGAGACGCCACCCCTATAAAAAAAAACTATGGAAATGAAACGAATAAGCAACAGCATAGCTTTTTCTTTACATCTTGAATTACGGTAGTTTACATCCTTTCTGAGGGAGTTACTTAATAACATTTATAGGGCATTAGTTTCAAACTCTAAGTGTGCCAATCATAGCATCCATAAAAATGTAAATCCGGTTAGTTTCTCTGTTTTTCCAGCATCCTACAGAAATAAAGGTAGTATCTCGCAAACCCGTGGGGGTGGTTTTCAAGCACATCGTCGAACATAGTCTAGTTTCTTCTCTCTTCCACACAACGCAGGTGTTTCGAATTTTTATAGAAGTCACAACTTTTTATAATTAAATCTTACATAGGGGGTAATTTTCACACCCTCTGAGGGTTGACAGAGTAGGATGTTGATGGTACGTAAGTTTCTGGTTCTATTTTAGAGTACTACGCAATTTCAGCCAATCATAGCATATAGCATCCATGAAAATAGAAATCCTGTTGGATTTTACGTTTTCTTCCTTTTTTCTCGTGTCCTTTGAACTTGGTTGTTCTCAACCCTATAGGGGCGGTTTATGAAGATTACGTCGGACTTGATGTAGTGTCTTAACACACACAAAACTTAGACATTTCGAGCTTTTTCAGCAGTCATTGCTGTTTTGGATCGATTTTTTTATATATGGGGGCTAGTTTTCGCCCCTCCCTGGGGGTGTGTTTCATATCTATTGTATGTACGCTGATGTTTAACCTTAATTTGTATAATTTGATTGATTAAGAAGTAACAACTATTCTCGTAGTTTAATCTTCTTTTTATCCCATTTCAGGGGTGTTTTTTGGCTCTAGCTAATGATTTTTTTTTACCCCGGATTCGGATTCAGCGACCGAAAATACATGGGGATACATGGGTCTGGTTCGCTGCTTTGAACTTTTTTTTTTGTGGGGCTGTGTTATTCATATTATTAAAATTTTTTGTAATGAAACATCAAAAATCCAACAAAATAGGAATTAATCTGTATGTAAGAATAATATATGCTTATTTGCTTATACCCATAATATTCGTGAAAGGGTGGAATAATAATCAAGGAATATTCTATTGAGGGGAAAATATGATATTTTTGAAATATTCCTAGAGTAACTTGATTATTCCTGTAATATGCGTTTTGGACAATCGTAGAATATCTACAGACCGTGCCATTTGCATAAAGAAGAATATTTCTGTAACATCTGGAATGTTTAAAAATTATTTAAGGAGCAATCAAATCTTCCAAACATATGATCTATGATTATTCTAGGAATTAGATTGTGCTATCTGGGTAGAGCAGGCAAATGAGGAAAACTAGTCAAATATCAGAATTAGTCATCCTGTATATTGGAATCTGGGCCATTGGAATGTCGAATTGTTGTTCCATTTCCATTATCATTGTGTAATATATGTATACGTTTTATTAAACTTTAAAACGAGTCTCCTTACACAAAGTTTGTGCTAACTAAGGTTTCTTATACATCGATGGAATGTTCTTTTCATCCTCTGTCACATCTTCAAGTTCTCATGACGAACCTCTCATGGCTCTCTGGCTCTCATGACGAACGTGCAATATATGAAAATATGTCGTCTATTTTGAAATATGCAAGCAGTATTAAAGTGCCTATCCGAAGAATTTTATTTCCAGGCATGTTGACGTTTACAAAATAGTCAATAATCAAATTAATACATGCTGACCATGTTGTAGTAAGGAAAGACGTGAAATATCTTTTCACGATTTACGGTAATAACTCCGCAATACATTCCCATCAATTGGAATTGACCATTCTCATACCGAAAGCAGTGCGGACTCCACGTCCTGTAATATATAAAGGACAAGGGTAGATAAGCTATATATTTTCGCCCACTAATTTCATAAAAATAAAAAGTTATCCTTAAAATCATTAAACTATTTATTTATAGTTGAACAATTGATCTTTATGTAATATATAAAAATCTCGTGTCATAGTGTTTGTTATCGAACTCCTCCGAAACGGCTTGACCGATTTTTATGAAATTTTTGGTGTATATTTGGTAGGTCTGAGAATAGGTCGTAGGCTATTTTTTTATACCCATAGGTGATAAGGGTTGCCCTATCCAGAAATTTTATTTTTATTTTTTGGACAAAAATTTATAATTTATATGACAAAACAACGTTTGCTGGGTCAGCTAGTATTTCTATACGTTTTACATTTTAAAAACAACAGTAAGTCGCAATAATAGCATTTCAAAGTAAGCATGTTTGCAGTTTTTTTGTAATTTTTGACGTTTTTCCGAACTTTTAAGGCATATTTTAGTTAAATGCGCTCGATGAACCAAGAAAATTTATAACCTCATTTAATTGTTGACTATTTAAGCTTTTAGATAATGGTCAATTTATATTGGTTCATCAAGCGCTTCAATGTAAAAAAAAAATCGTTTCCGGGGGAGTCGTAGTGGTGTCGATGTTGCGTGCGAATTTAAACGTGTCAGCGCTCAAAACCACATTTGTCGTGTATATTGAATAAAAATACTTTTCTACGACTATTGAATAATTCTTTTATTATAGATACGTTTTTGAACAAGTAATGGGGCTCATTACTCACAGCCGTGGGTAATAATTCATTACTCAGTGGGCTATAACCAATCAGAAGAGTTCATTTTCAACAGTTTTTGTGAAGCAATCACAAAAGACGAATTAAAATTCAAAAACATCGCGTGTGCCATAACTCATTCAATCTGTCATAAAAAAAGTAGGTATTCGATTTCGCCGAAAGTCAAAACATGTCACTTTTCTTACGCTCCTGTAGGCTCGAATTTTCGATTTTCCCAGTGCGATTTATGATGTACACCAGATGCAATTCTTCCCCTTTCCATACTGACAGATTAAAAAAGATCTGAACGTTTTTAGTGGTTTAAAAATGGGTATTTAAGTCAAAATACTTCTTTAAAAGTTAAATATCCTAGAAACTGTAGCACTTGCGCCAAAAATATATATATAAGAAATCAAATTGAAGATTATCGAGCTAATAATGCTATTTTTATTTTTTTCTCATGTATAAATGAAGAAGTTATGATGGATGCAAAGTGTGTTTTCGCATTTTAGCATTAATAGCCATCATTACACGTTCATTGAAGGGTATATTTTCCAATGAACTGTTTTTTATTACTTGTCATGGCATATACCAATCGGAAAATATACTGACTATGACATGGCCGATGGACGAAAAAAGGGCCTTATCTACCCCTGTCCTTACAACTGCTTGCAACTATGTACTGTTTTTTTAACAATAACGTTTTGAACATATTGATGCAGACGAAAAACTCTTTTAATTTTGAGAGTAATTCATATTGCAATACTGCTCAATTCATGAAATCATTCATTATAGTAACTGTAAAGAATTCATTCATGTGGCGCAGGGACTCTTGCAGTGGAGGTGTAACCCCCAACAGTTCTACCACGTAAGGCGTTAGATAAATAGTTTTATTTAGTTTGTCTGCTAATACACATGTCACACATGTAGTATCAAATAGTTTCTGGTTATTTTCTATACACAGTGGCGCATTTAGAGGGGGGGGGGCTATAGGGGCTATAGCCCAGGGCGGCAAAATCCAGGGGCGGAAATTTTTTTGAGAACATTTTTAATTTATTTGAGAACGTGTTTTTTATTTCAACTAGTTCCTTATTATTGTCAACTGTATAGGGTGGTAGCGCAAACGTTAGAACCTCATTTAACTTCGTTATTTTTGGAGTTACCTACGTAAAAAAGTTGAAAATAAAAGTTATGAGAAATTTTCCAAATTTTCCAAAAATCATTTCAGAAAAACAATTAAAAGTAGAATTTCGGAGATATGAGCTTTACATTGTTCTTTTTTAAATGGAACACCCAGTATATTTTAACACCATTTGGAAGGCCATAGAAAAACATTTTCAATGATGTATTTTTCTTAAAAACTATAGTAGTTTTTTAATTTCGAAGGCCAAGAATTTTCAATGAAAAATTTAGGGTCATCAGACCTGTAAATTATTCGGGCATTAAGGATTACCAAATTTGAAAGTATCGATGATATGGGGCGGTAGAAAAAACGAATTTAAAGAGAAAATAAAGAATAACTTTTTTTCGAAAAAAATTTCGTTACCAATTTATTGATTATTTAATGTTTAAAATAGGTAATTTTAAGTGGGCCGTAATTCAAAAACCAAAAATCAAAATGTTGTTAAATTCTGGAGATAGCGGTTCTACAGCATGCCGATCAATAATATTGCATTAGTTTTTCAACAAAAAAATGCCTAATATAATTTCTCGAAAAATCGACCCTTTTTTTCAAAATAAAAATGCACGCCAATGACTGAAATAAGTTTTGTTTTACTTAAAAAAGGTATAATAAAGGTCTTTGATACCCATCCAAACTTGGTTAAAATTGGGTGACTAATAACTGAGCTACAAAGGTGTTACCGTGAAAAGTGGAACACACTGTATACAAAATTTTTTGTATCGCCATTCGAAATTAGAAAACAATATAATTTTGTAAAAATAGACAAAATTCTATTGCTGTTTCCATAGAAACCAATAAATAAGTTTTATTTCACACTGTGAAATAAAATTTCTTTATTTCACTCTTTTACTTCCACATCCAGTGGAAGTATAGTAACGACAAAAAAATTTTATTGTTCAAATAGGCTTAGAATGTCATGAAACGTCGAGATTTCAAGTTTGAGCGAAAAAAAAATTTCTGTCTGTCGGTCTGTAACTTTTTTTGTGCGCACGTTTACTCTGGAACCGTTTGAGATATTGACTTGAAATTTGGTACACATATGTACTTTAACGAGATCTAGAACTAGATTATATTTTCATCTTATTCCGTCGAAGGGTTGGGGGGTAAATTGGGGTAAATTTGGAGTAAATAGGTAAATCAAGCAGGTAAGAGTTCATAAAATTGATATTTAGTATAGACAAGAGAAGCTAAGGTCTCAAAAAAAATTTTGGCATTAGCCACCCCCATTACCACCCCCACCCCATTATTAAAGGGGATGAAAAAAAATGTGATTTAGTGTGAGTACAAGAACCAGAAACCTCAAAATATTTTTTTACAATTGGACGTTATAAGTGGTTCAAAATTGACTTGCAAGAATCCCCCTAAATATACTAACTAATAAATAAACATACTAACTAACTAACATACAAAGCAAGTTAAATAAACTCGTTTATCTGATGAGTTGATTATCTATAATGTAAATCTAAATGTAATTAATTTATCGGTTTGAAATGAATTACATTGTTTATCACTTTTAAGTCAAGAGGAAATCAATTAGACACGCAACTGCTACTACATAATATGTAGGGATTTTTCATTATTATATAATTTTTGCGGTTGCATTCATTACATTCATGTTTATAGCATACAGGGTGATCCAACACTGGAGACACTCGTTTTTTGAAACACGTCGACTAAGTTTTCCAGGGGAACGCCTTCAAAAACTTCAAATAACAAGGGGGGGAGGGGGGGGGGCTGAGTAATACATCTTTTGATTGTCTCGCTACTTTTGGTGGAGACACCCTGTATGTATTCACCAGTCTTAAGCTGACCGCAAATAATAAGACGTGCATCACCCGGAGAATATTTATTTGCGAAAATTGCTATAATTACGATGTGTTAATTAACGATATTAATAAAAAGACAACTTCACTAGAACGTGAATCCCACTGAACAGTTTAAAGTGTGTCTTTCCTTGTTATCATTGGAAACAGATTTGCAACAATTATTGGGAGCGTGGAAGTTCAACCAGCCATTTTCTAATTTATATTCAATGTTAGGTTTATTTTTACTTACAATAACTATGTCTAGTCTTAATATTTGTATTCTAAGAATCTAATAATAGTGTATCTCCACTATAAAAATACTTTCGGTTATTTTTATTTTTTTATCCCACGCGAACAAATATTTATATGTCAGAATATTGACCTAGGCTCGTTTTAAGTTTATAAGAAAATGGAACCGACTACATCATAAAATAGTCTAAATTTTAAAATAGAACTCCATACTATCAATATTTGTTGATCTTAGCGAAAAATGATTGTGTTTTACACAAAAAAACTTAGATAAATTATATCTCTATGGTCTCAGAGCATTATCTCTGACTTAATATCATATTTGCCAAACAGAAAAAAAAATCATTCATAATGATGAATTTAGTACAAATGCTCAAGTAAAACATGAAGTTCCGCGAGGTAGTATCCTCGGACCACTTCTGTATGTAATTTACAAAATCAAATAAACTCTTTAATATTCTGGTTGTTGATGACACCACGTGTCATGAAATTTGATAATGGCAGTGGCCACAGCATCTAAAAAAATGTACAGGCAAAATAATTTTACTGGCAAAACATTGGTTTTCCGCAAACAAATTATGCTTAAATAATAAAATCAATATTTGTTACGTTAAGATCATTAGAATCGGAATCCGTAATTTTTCTTAGTTCTAAATATAGACACCAATTTAAATTGACTAGCACATATCAATGTAATTACGGTAACTGTTGTTTTTAAAAAATCACGGTGACGTTTAACAAATGAAACAACCTTAAGAATCTGCCATGCAACAGGCAGAATTTCAAGATCTTTAAAATACATTTCTACAGTAGAATATTTACTTAAACCAGTCATATTGCGAATCGTCCGTCTCTGTATTATAAATACCCTATCAGTATGATGAGAATAGACTAAAAAATTATACCATAAACAATCCTAGCATAAAATTGGTAGTAATAATTAGGCAATACAAACCACGTGACGCATTGTGGGCAAACATCCGGCAAACGTTTGTTTTCATTCGTTAAACGTTTGTTAAACAGTTTGTTTTTCGGTTGCCTTGGCGACGTTTCCGCGAGTTAATTAAAATAAACCCCGTTTGCCCAAAATAATTTGACAGGTTGTTGGATTGCCTAATATGACAATGTCACAGGTCAACTCAATATCTTTTAATCGACATAATGCAAAACAAACCGAAAGAAGTTTTTACAGAGTACACTTCTCTGCAATAAAATTCCGTGCACCTATTTTTCGCTATTATTAAATCATTATTTGTCAGTGTCAGTGTCATATTTTCGAAATGCCGAAATTAACTGAACATGAAAAAATTCTAATTCTCTCTAAAATTGAAAAGGGATGGTCTATCAGAGCAGTTGCTAACCATTATCACTTAAATAAAAGTACCGTTATGAGTGTGAAGAAAGGGTGGGAGGAGAAAGGTAACATAAAGAGAAAAGACAGTTCAGGCCGACCGAGAAGTTCAAATTTCGCTCAAGATGAAGCGCTCCTTGGCTATTTTGGGGAAAATCCGTTTCAAACAGCAGTAGACGCTGTGTCCATGACAAATTTTCCAGCATCGAGGTCAACAGCTAGCCGAAGGATAGGAAAATCGGAATTAAAAACTGTGTAGGTGCCAAGAAGACTATATTAACAGAAGAACAAAAGCAAGCCCGTATTGTTTTGTTTAAATTATGTCTATCGCCCGTTGAAGTTTTGGAACAATGTTGTGTTTACCGATGAAAATGTTTTTCAGTCTTCTAATGACGGACATATTCGGATGTACCGTCCTGCAAATACCAGGTTTCACGTGCAGAACAGCCATGCAGAAAACTGCTTTTTGATGTTTTGAGCTTTCAGAATCTGGCCTTATCTCGGACACAATTTTCCAACGTCAATTTTTACACTTGTTATAAATAATCATTAAATCATTAACATTTTTCCAAATACCTTACTTATGACATTTCACAATCAATGTCACTTTTTTATAACCTATATGATAATAAAAAATCTAAATTCCAAAAAGACTGATTCACATCACTTACCTAATATTAGGAAAAACTGGATTACTTGATTTTTCAAGTGTACGGGATTTTATTGCACAGAAGTGTACATCTACCTACATATCGGGCATATTCTTTATTTCAACAGTTGAGTCCGTTAGGTGGCACCAGACGTGCTGCTATCTCTTTATCACTTGTGTTGTAAGAAAGGGAAAGCATACTGTGGTGGAATTCAACTGTTGAAATACAGAATTCGCCCATTCCCAGTCCAAAGAACTATCAATATGCATACCTAAGAATTTTGTTATCTGGACTTGTTCTAGGGATTTTCCTTTATTTTTAAAAGATGGTTTTCTTTGTACTGCATTAGTTTTGGGATAATATGAATAAATACTGATTTATTTTGATTTACCACTGCTTTGTTATTGAAAAACCACGACATAACCTCGTTTAATGTATTTCGAGTAGTGTGCCTTAAATCTACTGCATCGTTCTTAAGAAGTGTTACTTGGTAATAAAATAAAATTTTTATCAAAGGAAATTCCTGACATCATTAACAAATAATAAAAATAACAGCGGTCCCAGGACAGAACCTTGAGGAACTACACAATATATTTTTGTAGGGCTTTATCCTCAAAGGAGTAACATAGTATAGAGGTAAGTTATAAAGGACAAATATTATGAAACACTAGGTAACCTGATTAATAATGGCCCTTATAAAAAAAAATTGGTAGAATCCATTACCGAAAATGATCACTGAATCAGAAATACATTTAAAAATTGTAAAAAAAAATTTTACATTTAATTTAATTTTTAAAAGTTTAGTTATGTCTTAATTAGTTTCATATCCATTACACAGCCCCACAAAAAAAAATGTTGTGTTCACCAGACTAGACCAACATATCTATACGTTTTTGGGGTCGCTGAATCCGAATCAGGTCAGGGTCAAGGTCAATCCAAGGTTAAATGGGGGAAAAACGATTAAGCAAAGGAAACCACGATTTCTGTACGTTTTACGTTTTTGAGGTCACTGAATCCGAATTCGGGATCTGCTTGACCCCATCAATTTAGGGTGATGGTCAATCCAATGTCAAATTGGGAAGAAACCTTTTAAGCGCAGAAAACCACCATCTTTATACGTTTCTGGGGTAACTAAATCCCAACTCCTGGTCTGTCTGACCCATCAGATCAGGGTCAAGGTCATTCCAAGATCAAATTGGAAAAAACATTTAAGCTAGAAAACCACGATTCTTATACATTTTTGGGATTGCTGAATACGAATTCGAGGTCTGTTCAACCCCATCAGGTCAAGGTCATTCCAAGGTCAACTTTTATTTATCAAATGGAAACGCGTTTTTGACCACGGATTCTGAAAGAGCGGGATATTTTACGTTCACGTATGGTTTCATCAGAAGATCGAATCACTCTCTCAAATTAATTTATCTAAGATCAAAGATGATTCGTATTGAGAAATCTCATTTATAAATCTTTATCGAGCATGGTTTAGTCCCGTGATATTTCTCCGAAGGGGATTGGAGAACCAAGACAGCAGTCACCTATATTCACACGCAACCAACGAGTGGCGTCTTGCAATCCTCTGGGAAAAACGAAACTTCTATGTTATATACTGACTGCCCAAACATCTCGGTGATAGGGACTGATGAAGGTACTGGAGCATCACTGATGAGGCCAACATCAGTATCCGAGCGATACGTTTAATTTCTGTGGGAATTCTCTGATCCTGTTATTAAAATTAAAAATCCTGCTTCTCAGAGGATGCTGGAAATGGTGACAACTGCCTTAATCGAGGATGTGTAGAATGATCCATTTTCCGATCCTTCGAGGTAATGAAGCCAGTAAAGGCGTACTGCCCTGCAGTGGGGCGTTAGGGTGTGAGGATCAAGCCATAGTGTGTCCGACAATGAGTTGACTTTGTCCTCGTCAAAGTCAGAAAGCCCTCATACTGACCTGGACAAAGTCAACTCGTCGTCGGACACACTATGGCTTCATCCTCACACCCTAACGCCCCTGCAGGGCAGTACGCCATTACTGGCTTCATGACCTCGAAGGATCGGAAAATGGATCATTCTACACATCCTCGATTAAGGCAGTTGTCACCATTTCCAGCATCCTCTGAGAAGCAGGATTTTTAATTTTAATAACAGGATCAGAGGATTCCCACAGAAATTAAACGTATTGCTCGGATACTGATGTTGGCCTCATCAGTGATGCTCCAGCAACTTCATCAGTCCCTATCACCGAGATGTTTGGGCAGTCAGTATATGACATAGACGTTTTGTTTTTCCCAGAGGATTGGAAGTTGGAAGACGCCACTGGTTGGTTGCGTGTGGATATAGGTGTCTGCTGTCTTGTTTCTCCAATCCCCCTCGGAGAAATATCACAAGGCTAAACCATGCTCGATAAAGATTTGTAACTGAGATTTCTCAATACGAATCATCTTTGATCTTAGATAAATTAATTTGAGAGAGTGCTTCGACCTTCTGATGACCAAACGTCACTTTGATCATAGGTCAACCCATATGCGAACGTAAAATATCTCGCTCTTTCAGAATCCGTGGTCAAAAACGCGTTTCCATAAACAAAAGTTGACCTTGGAATGACCTTGACCTGATGGGGTTGAACAGACCTCGGATTCGGATTCAGCAACCCCAAAAACGTATGAGAATCGTGGTTTTCTAGCTTAAATTTTTCCCCAATTTGACCTTGGAATGACCTTGACCCTGACCTGATGGATTAAACAGACCAGGAGTTGGGATTCGGTTACCCCAAAAACGTATAAAAATGGTGGTTTTCTGCGCTTAAAGGGTTTCTTCCCAATTTGACCTTGGATTGACCATCACCCTAAATTGAGGGGGTCAAGCAGATCCCGAATTCGGGTTCAGTGACCCCAAAAACGTACAGAAATCGTGGTTTCCTTTGCTTAATCGTTTGTCCCAATTTAACCTTGGATTGACCTTGACCCTGACCTGATGGAGTCAAACAGAATCCGTATTCGGATTCAGCGACCCCAAAAACGTATAGATATGTTGGTCTAGTCTGGTGAACAGAACACTTTTTTTTTGTGGGGCTGTGTTGTTTAAACCGGTCGCCATTTCCTTTGGAAACTTTCTGGAATTTTGTAAACTTTCGGAACATTCAAAATTTTATTGGAAACTTTTTTTTATCAAAATTTCGTTCCGGAAACTTTCATATTAGTCCAGTCAACGAATGAGTTGTAAAGGAAATGGAGGGGGGCAGAATTTTCCTCTTTAGGAATGTGTTGGGCGTAGTTAGAAGGTAAACATACTGTGACGTGTTTCCACCCTTAGGAAACTACCCCTTGCAAAATCCGTGGGTTCCAAAAATTATAACAAGAGATTGTCCACTAACACACTTTATTAAATATTTACTGGATACTTCACAATACTATTATTAATTTAAATACACTTTACTGACTAAAATCACAATGTTTATTACTTTGTTTATCTTTGAAGTCTTAACCTCACTTTCTATGCTTTCTGAACTTTCTGAACTACTCGCCGAGAATGCGGTCGGTCTTCTATACCTAAAAATGACAGATCTCGATTGTTCTGTGATGACGCCACCATTCTCTCGATAATTCCAGATGTCACTTTGGAATCTTCTGGTAGGTTCTTTTTCGAGTAGGTGCAAATACATCATTCTAGGGGTTGTAACACATTACAATACTAAAAGTCCACGCTCCTAGCCCAGCCGCTTCAGGAGGGAGGGGGGTGAGTCGTACGCTAAGAATTTTTCTATGCAAAATTAAATTATATTAAATTTCCCACAAGAATGTCTATATTCATTTTCTTCCTACGTGTTATAGTTTCCGAGATATTCGCCAGCGGAAATCGATAATTAATAAATTAATTAATTATGTAGGTATCTGAAATGTTTCTATCAAAACGGTTTACCGTGGTCTACTAACAAATCACAGTCACAAAACAATCTTTATTCTAAAACACTCGACGTATTTCTGTACTTTGGAATGAAAAGGGCGGTTGTCACAAAATCATATTTTTTAGAAACGGCCATTTTTGTAAGACATGTGGAGCAAGTATTGGACAACCGTCTATTTAAAGTTGAAATATATATTAAAATATTACATATATGAACTTCTGGCCTTTAATTATAGAAATATAAGGCTTTTCTTTATTAGAAACAGTTCTTACATAAAATTCACAAAAAATGGACACCCGCCCTTTTCATTCCAAAGTACAGATTTACTAACGTAATATTTTGTCGAAATCTATACATTTCCTTAAATATACAGTGTGACTCACTTAAAATGAAGACACCCTTATAACTTTTTTATGCTGTTTCCGATTTGAATCAAATTTTACTCAAATATAGAACAAATTGGGATCTACTTATGACCAGAAAAACATTTGCCTGCTACAAAGGCAAAGTCACCTGATGTAAAGTTTTATAAAATCAAGTCTACTCTTCCGGAATGTTGCAGATGTTGAATAGCAGCCAGAAAAAGCATGCAGGAACAGAATTCCTTTCAGTCCTAGCTGCTGCATTTGGTGGGTGGAGTAAACATTGATTTGAACTTCTCTGCCAGGTTTTATGAATGAAATATTGCAGTAGACATCACTGCGATAGGGAAATGCCTAATATATATTTTTATTTTTTTCCGCATATTTTGGTACCTCAGGTGGCTTTGCATTTGTATGTATGTATTTGTATGTATGTATGTATATGTATGTATGTATATGTATGTATTTGCGAATGTTTTTCTGGTCATATGTAGATCCTAATTTGTTCTATACTTGAGTAAAATTTGATTCAAATCGGAAACAAAATAAAAAAGTTAAAGGGTGTCTTCATTTTAAGTGAGTCACACTGTATATTTAAGGAAATTTATAGATTTCGACAAAATATTACGTTAGTAAATACGTCGAGTGTTGTAAAATAAAGATTGTTTTGTGACTGTGATTCATTAGTAGACCACGGTAAACCGTTTTGATAGAAACATTTCAGACACATATTTATTAATTATCGATTTTCGCTGGCGATTATCTCGGAAACTAACACATAGGAAGAAAATGAATATAGACATTCGTGTAGGAAATTTAATATCATTTAATTTTGCATAGAAAAATTTTTCGCGTGCGACGCATCATTTCCGCGTTATAAGCGAAGAATCGAAAAAATGGACTTTTCCAGCCCCCTCCCCCCTGAAGGGCTAGGCAGGGCTAGGGGCGGGGACTTTTAGTATGTTTACCTCCTAACTACCCCCAACACACTCCTGAAGAGGAAAATTCTGCCCCCCTCCATGTCCTCTATACTCATTCGTTGACTGGAATTATATGGAAAGTTTCCTTAATCCATATCTGGTAAAACCGTCATATTCTGATTTTATCTACATGTAGTTGCTATATATCCACATACTTAAAGGACATCCCGTAGATACTAGAATTTAAATATTTTATCGCGATATTGCTATTTTGTCCAGTGGTGTATTTTCAACTTTTCCCGAGCACCAAAACATGCATCTTTTCCGCATTTAACATCGCTCTATCTCTCACAGTGAGAAAGTTATTTATATGTTATGTGCTAGTCACCCCAGATGATTAGATAAATATTTCAGATTTTTGGCGATCCAAGACGAAACAGTATTTAATAAATCGGCCAATTACCGTATTTACATTCGTCTAATTTTAGAACACAGTTAGGTCCATGCTCAGATTTACGCGACCTTGCCCTTGTGTCGAGCTAAAATCGATCAGCACCTGCCGGGGTATCAAAACTACCCTATTTGTGACAAAATTTTAAACCTCTTCCATTGCGCAACACCAAATGACATCCTCGCATTATGTGACGCAGTTACTTGATAGGATCTATTTTTAGGACATCTACGTATTTTGGTATAGACGGAGTGCAACGAACAAACTATTTTTAAAAGTTCCTCGGGTGGTTTTCCGTAGTAAATTATTAATACCATTATCACATTATCGGTTATGTAATACATTATTATTAGTTTAAAAGTAAAAGGTGTGGAGTATTTCAAATGTCGGTATTTCGTGTAATAAACATTTTGCATTTTTCTACTTTATAAAATTAAAAAGACAAATAAATACCTTTATTTATTTAAATTACGATATCCAACGGGACAAAAACCCAATAACAGGATAACAGTGAAAAGCTGACAATATACGCATAAAGATAATAATTATGATAAAAAACTGCCTAGGAAATCACTACTTCCACATTTAGATTTCCTATCCAAATCTCTTATATTGAAAAAAATGTGAGGTCTTTGGTTTTTGTACATACACTAAATCACAATTTTATTTCTCCCTCTTTAATATTGGGGCGAGGGTGGTAATGGGGGTGATTGTAGGAGTGTCTAATGCCAAAAAAAATGTTGTACACTAAATCTCAATGTTGTGGACTCTTACTTGCTCGTTATAATACATAGGTGTATAAAATTTCAAATGAATATCATATACCAATCCAGAGTAATCGCGCGCGTACAAAAAAGTCACAGACAGACCGACAGTCAGAATGTTTTTTGTTCAAAAGCTCGACGTTTCATGACATTCTAAGCCTATTCGACCAAAAAAATCAATTTTTTTTACCGTTATACTATACTTCCACTCCATTACGCGGATTACAATAAAAACAAATCTTAAAAAGGTATATAGTCCAATCAATGAATGCTCAAAAGGGGATTGTAGATGAAATTGAGGAGGGGAGAATTTTCCTCTTCAGGAATGTGTTGGGGGTAGTTAGGAAGTAAACATACTAAAAGCCCCCGCCCCTAGCCCACCGCTTTAGGAAAGGAGGGGGGTGGAAGGTTCCTTTTTTCGATTCTTCGCTTATAACTCGGAAGCGATGCGTCGCGTCGTACGGAAAAAGGTAATCTATGCAAAATTAAACATAATTAAATTTCCTAGAATGTTTATATTCATTTTCTTCCTATGTGTTAATAAATAATTAATAAATTAATTAATTAGGTACCTTGAATATTTCTATCAAAGCGGTTTACCGTGGTCTGCTAATATAAATCACAGTCTCAAAACAATCTTTACTTGTTAACACTCGACGTATTTACTAACGTAATATTTTGTCGAAATCTATACATTACCTTAAATATACAGTGCGACTCACTTAAAATTGAAGACACATTTATAACTCTTTTATTTTGTTTCCGATTTGAATCAAATTTTATTCAAGTATAGAACAAATTAGGATCTACTTATGACCAGAAAAATATTCGCCTGCTACAAAAGCTGAGCCACCTGTGGTACCAAAACATGCTGAAAAAAATTACAAATCATATTAGTGCGTCTTTACAAAGGACCCCGCACACCATATAGGGGGATTTCTGCCTCCAGTCAAATTTAATCTAACCCTCGTAAAAATGTTCTTTTGAACCCCCTGAACAAATGTTCAAATGCAGCCAGATTCGAAAAGGTCTTCGTTTCGAGATATGGAGCTCTAAAGATCGTTCCAAATACGTTTTAAAATTGAAAAAATTAAATTAAAGTTGGCTTTGATTTTATGGAAATTCAGAACTGCATAATTAATTCTTAAATAACACCATATTTCTTACTCCTGTTAATGACACCGTGGGTCTTCAAGGGCTTCGCTGCAGTTTTTTCAATTCAGGAATAAAGTTGTGATACTTTTTTTTAAATAAAAAAATTCTGTTAAAATCGTTTTTATTTTAGTTCTAGCCCTTGAGATACGGCCAAAATCGAGGGCGATTCGGCGCGATTCGCATTTTTTCAAAGATACAATGTATTTCTGATTTTTATGCAACTGGAAGTTCAAGTGGTGGTCTATGTCCAGCATCAATAATATTATCTAAAAGCAACGTATTTGGATATTTGACCAGTTCTTGATGCCTTGTAAAACCCAAGAACCATAACACGGCCATGTTAACTGTCATTTATTATGGTCTACTTGGAGCAACTACGCGATTCTTTTCATGCGAAATGAAAAGTTCTGTGACTCAAAATCTTATGATGAATTATTGTTCTCTGAGCTTCCTAGGATTAGAATTGTTCTTTTTCTATCTGAACTTTCAGAGTGTATCATGTTTTTTATTTTAAATGCCCATTAAATGGGCAATTTAATCAGTTCCATTGATTTTTATTTGAACTATGATTATGGAATTTTCTGTGGTCATCTTACCTAAACAATTTCGATCAGTAATTCGTGTCCAAGTATTCAAAAAATGCAGATATTTTTTAAAAAATAACACACTCGTTCTTGGATAGTAGAAAATTCAATGAATCAAAACAATGTCGTTATTGACAAGTGAAAAATAAATAAAAAAGTGTGAAATAATAGTATATTGTGTATTTAGGTGTGAAAGCAATACATTCCCGGACGACGATGCAAATTGTTGGCCGAGGCGCTAGCCGAGGCCAACAAGCATCGAAGTCCGGGAATGTGCTTTCACACCGAAGCAAACATACTATTTTTTCTAAAATCACAATCAATATTATTATAAATTAAGGAATTTGTACTAATGCATAACATTTCTTCATTACAATCTAACTGCTTACTACTAAATGCAATTTTAATGTGAGTTGGTTTGTCTGCTTGTATTTATTTACTGTCTAAAATATACATAAAAAACCGTACGGGAATGTTACTTTCCCGGCCTAGGCCGGGAAAGTAACATTCCCGTACGGTTTTGTTGATCGTTGCTTGGCAACGGATCTTTTCCGGTCTGTTTTCTGATGGTTTCTTAGCTACGGACTAAAATACTGGAATTGTGCATTTTTCGATCTGAAATCGCTCCGAAAATATAGACATTGCGGATCGATTTCAGAAAAAACTTAATATTTCGTTGTTTTACTATTGATTTCTATGGAAACAGCAATAGAATTTAGTCATTAAGACAAGGTAACTTTGGGCGATTTTGGATTTGGAACGATCTTTGGGGCTCCATGTCTCGAAACGAAGACCTTCTCGGACCTGGCTGCATTTGAACATTTGTTCAAGGGGTTCAAAAGAACATTTTTACGTGGGTTAGATTAAATTTGACTGGAGGGAGAAATCCCCCTATATGGTGTGCGGGGTCCTTTCACGTATCCACCACAAATTGCGGAAACTGAGGATCCCCTGTGCCAGATGAGCTTATGTATGAGAAATCCCCCATCAATAACCAAATCAAATTTTGGTATATGTACGTTGGTGGCGCCGATTCGATACATTTTTTATAATTTTTAACATTCAAAATGTTCTTATTTTTTTCCGCATATTTTGGTAGCGCAAGTGGCTTTGCCTTTGTAGAAGGCGAATGTTTTTCCGGTCATAAGTAGATCCTAATTTGTTCTATACTTGAGTAAAATTTGATTCAAATCGGAAACAAACTAAAAAAGTTGATGTCTTCATTTTAAGTGAGTCACACTGAATATTTAAGGAAATATATAGATTTCGACAAAATATTACGTTAGTAAATACGTCGAGTGTTGTAAAATAAAGATTGTTTTGTGACTGATTTATTTACGGTAAACCGCTTTGATAAAAATATTCAAGATACCTAATTAATTTATTTATTAATTATCTATTTTGGCTGGCGAATATCTCGTAAACTATAACACATAGGAAGAAAATGAATATAGACATTCTTGTAGGAAATTTAATTACGTTTAATTGCATAGATTACCTTTTTCCGTACGATGCATCGTTTCCGAATTATAAGCGAAGAACCTCCCTGAAACGGCGGGGCTAGGGTCTTTAGTATCTTTACCTTTTACTCAACACATTCCTGAAGAGGAAAATTCTCCCCTACTCCATGTCCTCTACAACTCTTTCGTTGACTGGACTAATATTAGTGTAGTGAAATTAAGCATTAAAATAGGTGAATAAGGCATTCTCTGACTGCAGCAATTTTATTGTTTTAATTTGTTGTAGTATAATAATATCTCCGATCCTAGTAACCGCATCGCAAAAATAAAAATACCAAATTGTTCCTAATAAAATTTTGAACAAAACTAGTCCCTATGAAAACCCCATAAGAAACCACCCGCCACCCGGTTCCTGAAGGGTTGGAAGAGACAACACGATTCCTGGGGTTTTATCAGATGAAGTTTTTCATGCCTTTTGCAGGTTTTTTTATTCATATTTTTACCTTTTCAAATACGAAGATGTCGCCTGTTAACGTAATTTTGGGATACTCGGTATAGAGATAGCAAAAGGGTGAAGCTCGACGCACTAAAATTGCGCGTTCGCATATGACTTTATCTCAAGTTCTTGATAACAAAAACGTGTAATTTTTTTACAATTTTTCGAGAATTTGAATATAAACTAACCTTTTTGAATCCATTTTCTTCGCTAAGATATCTAATTATAGCAATGAGGTTGTTAATCTTAAGACCTTTGCTCTATATTAATTGTCAATCTTCGATTAAAGATAACAACTTTTTTAATTAACAGTCGTAATCGTTATGTCTAAAACAAATGACCGAATGAAATTGACCTTTATTGTTTCAATTCAATTAATAGTAAACAATTTTAATTCTATTTTTGGATAATTGCTTTACATAATCAGTTTTATTTCCTCGCTTTTTATATTAATAGGAATTTTACAAGTGAAATAATGTCATAGGCCCGCATTAGATTATAAAAGTTATTTGACAAGAATCCTTTATAAAATATATTTTTTATGAAAAATGAGAAATGAATAACACACTTTGGAAATTCACCCTTTTCGATTTATTCGATACTAGAAACACACATTCAGCGACGACTTTTTTTTATGGCAAATAAAGTCAAATAAATGAAGAATTTAAAACATAAAATTAAATTTAAAAAAAACATTTTTAAAAACAAGCTTTTATTTAAATGCTCTAAAAAGAAGAAAAACTTTAAATTAAATCAAACCCATCAATTTATTACATTATACAATTTATATGATATAAAAGCCTGTCACGAGATTTATCTGTGTAAATTTATTTTATGAAATACATACATTTTTTCTTAGAATTACTTGTGTCAAGATCAAGCTACATATTGTATTCTTATTTATTTACTGAGGTAAATCTCGCGACAAGCTTTTATATCATATAAATTGTATAATGTAATAAATTGATGGGTTTGATTTAATTTAAAGTTTATTTTCTTCTTTTTAGAGCATGTAAATAAAAGCTTGTTTTTAAAAATGTTTTTTTAATTTAATTTAATTTTTAAATTTTTAGCTACGCCTTAATTAGTTCTATATATTCATTGCGTCGTTCGTATCTGATATAAAACTTATAGTTTAAACCGAATCCTTCACCATTTCTTAGAATGCAACGCATGAGCGAATACATTTTTTTTTTAAACTATCTATTTAACGTCGGCCTATTTCCGCTACCAGGGCCTATCACCGACGCCAGGAGACGAGCTACCCCCAACCTGGAAATTTTGCCGAACCTCTTCCCTTAAGAAGAGTAGGGATCTTTTACTTGCCCTAACATTTAATAGACAAGGGACCGCCTGCTTTACATCCCCTCCGAAGGATGGTATATCCACTACGTAATCCTCGTCTGAAATTACGTAACTTCCGCGTATACACTGATATACAAACCGCTAGAATGTGGGACGAGAACGCTGTATTTCCCAAGATGGGCCACCCATCCAAGTACTAACCGCGCTCGACGTTGCTTCAACGGAATATCGACTGACATTCACATTGAAGTCGCCTCTGCGCTCGCCCCCTAAGAGCGAATACAAAACTAAAAAATTTTGTCCGCCATCTTGAGGCGTCCGCCATATTGAATTTAGTGTGACGTCATTTTAATTTCTTTGGGAGTCAGCCATATTGGATTTGGAATGACGTCACTTAGGTAACCATGCATTGGCATCCAAACTAAACGTGTATGCAAAATTTCAGCTCAATCGGTTGGGGATATCTATTTTAAAATTCAGTTGCAAGATTCCATCAAAACAAACAAACAAACAAACAAACAAACAAACAAACAAACAAACAAACAAACAAACAAACAAACAAACAAACAAACAAACCAACATACAAACATTGCAAGTTAAATAAAAGCTTGTAAAAACCACTCAAGGCTTGTCATCTTTAATCTTAAGTGGTCTACAGACGATTCCAGTAGACCACCAGCTCACTTTTACTAATGAGTTCAAAGCATGCCGACAATGTTGGCTCCAGTAAGTTGGACAGACGATCCAACGACCGAACCAACCCCCTCGGTACACTTTGAAAATTGCCACAACTCGTAAAAGTGAGCTGGTCTGCTGGAATTCCAGCGTCTTCAAAGCGTACCGACAATGTTGGCTTCAGCAGACCAGCTTACTTTTACGAGTTCGCGTGGCTTTCTTCAGTGTACTTAAGTGTACCGAGAAAGTCGGTTGGTTGGTTGGTTGGATCGTCTGTAGACCCATTTAAATAATTCGAAAAGGGTACATTTTAATGACTTTAACTAACTACCTGAATGAATTATTTTTTTCAAAAGAAGCATCAAAAACCTAAGCTCAACATAATTAGGAGGAATACCTTACCCCGTCCTATATGAGACAACATAAGTATATCTATTATTTTTTTTATATCTGCCATATTTTAGTTGCGACCGCATGAGGACTGCGAATGAAAGCAGCAAATAATTCAAAGGCAATTAATTCCTCTTCGCTATTCAGTGGAAATAACGTTAGTAATCAATATAAAGATGCCTGTAACCATCGTAACTTGCAAAACATGCGAGGTACAAAAAAAATTATATGTATAGTTATTGTAGGAAAAAAATTAATAACTTTTGTCTAAAACTTATTTTTACAAGTTTTTATTTAACTTGCCTTTTTTGTATGTTAGTATGTTTAGTTCAAATCTTGCAAGTCAATTCTGAACCACTTAACGACGTTCAATGAGCTGAAATTTAACATACAGGTATAGTTCTGGTGATAATACAATGTAGTACAAAAAAGTGTGTATTTTAGTTTTTACAAGCTTTTATTTAGTTTTTGAACTATACTCCAGTCAGTATATAACAGTGGTGGCATTTTAAAATATTGAGTCGATACCAATGTAAGATAGAAGAGAAGAGAAATGGACAAATAATAGGCTGAAAAGAAACAGATTTAACCTACGCTGTTGCCACTTTTCTCTTTAGCTACTTTTAGTCGTCTGCGGAACTCTTAACATGCTGAAATGCCTGGCATCAATGTTAATATATCGCTTTCTTTTACGTACATTATTCTGCTATTTATATTTCACTCTATCTTATTATACCCAAGATTTCTAGATGCCACTAGTGTATGAAATCACTGAGGCAGAGGTCGACAACAGTCATCCGATGTCTGTAAGTTTTTGGGGCTGGTGGGGGGTCATTGGTGAGTACTGGTGAATTGTCGGCATATTGCGCGCCGGGATTTTCCGCCATCTTGAAAAAATGGTTAAGAACCGTTTTTTCAAATATCTCGGCTTCTGTTGAGGCTACATGAAAAACAAATACGGCGTATTAAACAGCGTAAAATTTCCCATGTTTTATGTGCTATACATTTTTTTCGTAGGACAGATAGCCTTTTGTTTATTGCGAACGAAAGTTTGAAATGAGGGCGCGGCTCGCGGTTTCTCGCATTTTTATCAATATGGGTAACGGCCAGAGCTGTGCCGAGTACCAAAAAAAAGTACTTGCAAAAATTCGAGTACGAGTACTCGATTAATTTTACTTATGAGTACAATACTCGTAAGTATTTTATTAATAAGAAAGTATAAGTACGAGTAATACTCGCAAAACCATCATAAATTCGAGTAACGAGTACGAGTATCCATAACCCTTAAAATAAGTTAATATTTTCTTTTCTTAGTCTTTAGATAGAACTTTTTAACTATATAGATAAGAACAGATAAATAGACACTCAGTCAAGTTTAAAATAAAATAAAATCTTTTATTTAATAAAACAAATTTAACGAAATAACCATTAGGCATTATGGTCCACAGAAAATAAAAACATTATTTATAATTATAACATAGGCATAGGACATCTCACTTTTTATTAGCAGAACTTCATTTTGAAATAAAAGTCTCTTCAAACGTTGCTCCTTATTATCATTTTTGTAAATAATCGCTCATAAAAAAATTGTGATATTGCTGCGAATGATTTAGTATTTCGTAGCAAATAATTCAATACTGAAAATCATCACCTATCTATTATATTATTTCTGGTGGCGAAAATAGAAGGGTATTTATGATTTATTTTAATAATAAAAAATGATCGCCGAATTTAAATTTTCCACACATTTTCAAAAAATATGAAATGGCATTCAATGTTATCCCGAAAGTAAATAAAATAAAATAAAATAATAAATAAGACAATGTAAAATCATGATTTGGCTTCTAATCAGTATTGTCGCTTTTTCTTGAAAACGATGCGTCCTATTGATTTCTGGCAAAAGGTCATTTTCTAAATAAAATTGAATGCTGTTTAATATTTTTTGAAAATATTTGCAAAATATCAATTCGGCGATAATTTTTTCTTAAATTTCATGAATAGTAAATATCTCTCCATCTTTGTATCTTCTCAATTGGTAATAATAGGCAATCAATGGTTTTCAGTATTGAATTATTTGCTCTCAAAGAAGTCATTCGCAGCAATATCACGAATTTTTTTGCGAGCGGTTATTTTAAAAAATAATAATAAAAATGTATTTACAAATACAATGCCCTGTGTCACAGAAACGACGCATCTTAGGACCGATGATTATGGACACTTTTATTTTCAAAATTAGGTCTTTTACCTAATGAAGTCATGCTAATAAAAAGTGAGACACCCTGTATAATATCAAATATATATAATATACACTGCTGAGCTGACGACAGATGACAATTGACTAGTTAGTGCCTGAGCCCTTAGTGGTAAACTAATGACTGCACACTAAAGTAAACTAAATCTCTAAGACTACTGTACCAGAGAAATAGAGAAGGTTGAGTACTCGTGAAAAGTAACAATTTTTGACGAATAATTTTTAATGTGCTGCAAATACGAGTATTAAGTCCTCTAAACCAAAAAGTACTTACGAATAATTAAAAAAGAGTACTTTTAGTACTCGAGTACAAAATACGAGCAAAATATCCGTGTACTCGCCCAGCTCTGGACTAACGCCTATGAGAAAACTATTCTATATGAAAATTGTAGACCTGGAAAAATCTTCAACTTCATTTTTTTAGTTTTTATTCTCGAACAATAGTTTGTACTACAGCGTGCCGCAAAAGTCGGCATATCAGTTTTATTCTTTGTGTATGGAGGAGGGGAAATCTTTAAAAGACGCCCGTCTTGATATTGTGCGGCAGGGTAGTGTAATATTCTTAACCTCGAAACCGCTTTGGGATTACTTCTCGGTTTAATCCACTGTCACTGTAGATCGATATAAGTGTATTCGTTCTCTTCATCGGATTCGTTGTTAATGCCGTCCTCCACACAGATTTTCGGGAATTCTGTAACGCAAATTTTACCGCTGCAGTTTTGACATATAACGGAGCATTTCATTCCAGCTTTGCGGCAACCACAAGCTGTTCCGCAGTTTCCCTTGCATTTACAGGCTATTAATTTATTAATTAAGTTCGTTGGGTGCAACTTTTCCTGTAATGGTTTTTGGTTCTAATCCACACAATTTTTCCTGATCCATCCCCATTTTTCCGGGTCGTGAAAGTTTCCAAGCCACATTTGCACTTGAAGGTACGTCCTGAAACTGTGTCGGTGGAAGTGATGCGAGGTTCGCTTTTAATTTTGTAGTTGCTCTTACAAAACGTTTGTAACGTGGCGAATTTAACTTTTCTTGTGCTTCGTTTTTTTTTCTTTTTTTGTACAAAGCAAGAAAGAAGAATGTTTCTCCTGCGGTAGCGAGAAGTGACATTCCCAGACTGTTTTCTGACAGTTGATTAGTAACGGACTAAAATACTAGAACAGCGTATTTTGGGATCTGAAATTGAGCCGAAAAAGTAGAATTCTTGATCAGTTTCAGAAAAAAGCTCATAGCTTTTTCATTTTCTACAACATTTAGTACAGTGAATGAAGGTAAAAATCAACTATTTCCTCCGATTTCGGTGAACCTCCATCGATTTGCATGAAAATTTGGGATTGAGTATATTTTACCCTAAACTTTAAAAGTGACATATGCTCGACTTGCGCTTTTTGCATTTTGGGGGTGAAATCCACCCCTTTTGTTAAAAATGGGAAAAAATGCATATTTAAGCATTCTGGCGTAAGTAATCTCGTTTAATTAGATAAAATAAATATTTTTCAACACTTATATGCATGATTTATGATTTTAATTAATTTTTCAACCCTTTTAGCAACCACCCCTTAAATCGAAAATCATGAAAAAATCATTTTTTGTATTTCTGAAATATGAAATCGCATATTAACATTACACAAACGGTTTGTTTAATGTTTATGATATAATTTTTGGTTGACTGTGAAATTTCAACCCTTAAAAACCACCCCCTTAATGCAGAGTCATTGAAAAAATTGGTTTCAAGAAACTTTAATCATTTGAATAATACATTACTGAATTGAAATCTCATTTACTGAGTATTAAAGTAATTATTTATTTATTGTGAAATTTTCCACCCTTAAAAACTACCACTTGTTATAAAAATAATGGAAATTTTTTTTATCAGCTTTAATAGCTTTAATTATTTAGAATCTTTTTTATTACTTATGATAAACTTTATTAATATATTTCAAACTTTATTAATATTATTCTTTCCACATTCCCCAAACTACCCTTCGTGCACAAATTGATGAAAAAGCATAATTTAACGTTGGAAACAATTTTTTCAGTGCTTATGTGACTTATAAAAATTTAATTTATTAATTAAGAGGAAAATGTAAAATAAATATTAAAATATATGAAAAGTTTATTCATTTTTTATTTAAATAATGTTTCATAAATTAATCAAATATTAATAGTAAATTAAATTTAATTTTTCATTCTTCATCAGAGCTCTCTACACCAACTTCTCCTTCTCTATTAATTGGAGGGCTATTTTGGCAATTGTCCCCACTGCATGATCCGCAGGTTGCATTGCAAAATAACCCTACTCTTCGACACCCGCAAGAAGCGCCGCACCCTTTTTTGCAGTTGCAAAAAATCATTTTACATTTTCATTTTTCACAAAATTAATAACACAAATTAAATAATTTTTAAGTGCTAACCACTAATAAAGAGTACCACGTGTATTTTACTCCGCTTTTGGAAATATACTGAAATATTCAATAGACACACAGCATACTAGAAAGCCCCACTATGTTTTCGAGCAGATGTTCAGAATTCCTTTCACTTTTTCTATCTTCAAAAGAAACATACACACACTCACACATGTATATTTTGTGAGCATGTACCTATCGACACGTCTACTTCTTACTATCTATCTTTTTTCCTATATAAGCATACAAAATCTCTGCTCAAAAAATTTTTCCAAAAAAATGTTATTGGTTTTTTTACAATAACTCCGTTAATTTTTATGATATCAGGTTCATCCAAAAACCATTTGAAAGGTAATTTCAAGGGCTATAAGATCATATTAAATTTAATCTTTTAAAACCCTTATTTTTTTAAAGATAAAAGGTTAAAGGGCCCCGGTTACATGGTTCTCCCAGTAAAATTTAGGCTTTAAACGTTTCTATCTCGGTTATTTTTTATCCTACAAAAATAAAAAAAAACTAAAATCTTTGTTAAAAAAAAAACTCAAATTTCGTTCTCTATTATTTTTTACATATATCGAGTATTTTTGGAGTTATTATCAAAAGAAAATGAAATTTACGAAAATTTGAAGAATTCTGATTTTTTTAAATCATATTTTTTTAAAAAAATATGCATTCTAAACCGGTCAAAATTTTTAAAGTCATTACTTATGCTAAAATAAAGAAAGTCTTATAGGGATTACTGTAAATTTTAATTTTTGTGGAAATGGCGTAGGTTTTATTTTTCACTTTTTCCTAAAAAATTCGAAAGGGTCCTCTTATTTTCATCATAACTTGCTTAATTTTGATGCTATCAACTTCTTCTATAGCTCATTTGATAGGTATTTCTGAGTACTTTGAAAAGTATTCTGTAAGTATATTTTATAAAATGCATCGTTTTCCCGTTATTTAAGCTTGAATACATAGATTTGAGTACTCGCCGAAAAAAAATATACATTCAATTACCTATAGCTCACTTTGAATTAATATTAAAAGGTTTTTTAAGGAAGGAATTTATTCGTTTTTTTATTAGCTTCAATTTTGGTAATGACAACTTTTTTGTAAAAACTTATAGTTTTTGAGTTATTTATGAAAAACCGCTTTAAAACATGCATTTTTTTCACGAAAAATCAAAATCTTTGATCTTTAATAACTCAAAAAGTATTGATTTATTTTAATAACTTTATATAACAAATTTTGCTTAGAATTGGTCCCTCTATTGATTCCTGGGGTTATTTTTCATAAAATAATTTCCACCCCCGAGAAGGGGTGGCATCCACCCCCAGGGTAAAAGCGCAAGTTGGCACTATGTCACTTTTGTTTCTTGAGGTATCCTCTAACTACTCACAAATTTTCATGAAAATCGATGGAGGTTCAACGAAATCGGAGGTGAAAACCTTCAGTGACTGTACTAATTGGTAATATCTAATTTTAGGGTAGAACTAACAGGAAAGAAGATAATTGAGAACAACCAACCTATTTTGATCGTCAACATGGCGGCCGTAGCGGCAAAGATGTTTTTATGGAAAACATTCATTATTGATGGTGGCTGCAATTTACAAACAAAAAATTCCTTGTAGGAACTATTCACGGGTTAAATGACAGATCGACTATACTATTGGGATAGTTCCTCCAGTTTATTAAAAATAACTATTTTACTATGATGGTACGTTATGATAAATGAGAAATAGATTATGTTTAAGCTCCCATGACACAAAAAGGTACCCCATCGAACACCTCAAATTTGAAAGGTGAAAATGGTTGGAAAACATGTAATAAACCCCAAGATCCATTGTACGTTTTCTTAAATACCTGTCTCCAAAGTTTACACATGCGTTATTAGCTCTGTCGCCTTCATATACACTATAAACCATACACTCAAAGAAAATGATATGTAAATTCAACCAAAAAGAGCATATGAAATCGCGCCTATCTAGTTTCATAGTTAAATCAATCAGAAAAGAATAGTCATACAACTTTATTTGTTTTCGTAAACAAATAGTAGTTTAATAATCATATCTTCTTGTAACAAATTAAATAGTACAATGACATTTTTTTATGTTCACTAACCATTTTCAATTTGGTCTACAATTAAATAGTACAACGACTTTGTTTTTTGTTCACCAACTAATTTTTAGGTTGATCTACACTTTACTGTATGATGAAGTTTTTTTTGGTTAGCCAAAATCTCAGTATTGAGACATCAGACCACCCAAACCAAAGATTAGAGATCGTTTATAAGATCCATCCAAATATATCGATGATCCCTGAGAGAATTTGAACATTGCAATCATGTTATTAATTTTCTATAAATTCATAAGAGTATAAGATAATGCATGATTGATTATTGTCAGTGATTTGTATGTGGCGTCATCTGGGAATAATTTTTATAATAGACTACGTGGTAAGCAAGCAAATTTTATGGTAATTCTTTTAGAACTTCTAGAAGACGACAATAATATTGGTTTGTTGGAATTGCAATTCGATAATAGTTAAAAATAAAATATACTATTATCTAGTTTAATTTGACAGAATTCAACAAAATAATAGTCAGACGAAAAAATAATAGTCTTATTCATCTATTTTTTAAGTTAATGTTTGTTTTATTGTACGACAACTTTTTATTAATTAAAATAACAATCACCTCTTGTTTAAAAATACCATCAATATAATTTAGTTTAACAAAATTAACGATATTGTTAGTTAACCATTTTTTTTTGTTGAATTTACCCATATAATTTCTTTGAGTGTATCTTCTATCTCTCTTTGGGATCATCTTCAGCTGGAATGCGCTCCGACTTAAGCGATGATGTATCCGCCAATAGGAGTCGGCGTTTGTCAAGATTGGGCGTCTGGTCAGAGAACTGGCTAGTCGCTGTCAAAAGTACTGACAACGAACAATTATTTAGTTTAGCTGTGACGTGTTTGCTTAGAATTTAGTTAATATATATATTGTTATAACATTTTGAGATGGTTAAGTGTTGTGTTTGCGGTGCAACACCCAAAAATAGCTGTAACATCATTCCATAAGTAAGTATTCGAAAAGTCAAAAGTGACGTTTATATTTCGCGGCAAGTCCAACTTGTCAAATATGATATTTTTATTTTGACTTTTCGTTTATTTAGTAGAAATTAACGTTCAGAAGGGTGGATTTGCATACTGCAGTGTTGTAACTAAAAGTTATTACTGTAGCCAAGAGGTTATGTATTCTCATATAGGCCATCCGTCGTTTATATATTTCTTGGAACAGTACCTACTAGGTACTAACTTTTCCTTTTCCGCTGTCGGTGGCGAGGATGCACACATTTTTCCTAGAAAGTGTTAAGCACCCCTTGGCTGCAGGCCTGACCTTTCCCTAGCTTGACTAAAATACATCGGTGAATTTGTGTCTTTCTCCAATCGTGCAGGAACATTACATTTCTCTATTTATTTTCTCTAAAGTTATATCTTTCTTTAACGAAGTCGGTGTCCAAATGTTTAGAGGTTAGAACAAAAAAAGCTTTGACAACAACAAACATCAGTCATTTGATCATGTCTAATGCCAGTGCTAAACATAAAGCATTTTTTCGCGAGCTTACCACAACTAACTATAGTAAGGTGTAAAGGAGATGGCTACATACATAACCAATCCACATCTAAATTATATATAACCATCTCTTTTACACCTTACCACAGTTAGTTGTGGTAAGCTCGCGAAAAAATGCCAGTTTAATTGAAGTGAGAACGAAATAGAAAGAGACAGTTGCTCATAATCCCAAAGAGAGACGGCTTTATATAACTGCTGCAGTATGAAAGGAGATGGAGAGAGAGCAGAACATCGTAACTATTCTGGTCCCAAGGAAATGAATTGTTTTGGAGTCTATTTCTTCTAAGTCTATGGTTAATTGCTATTTTTAATTAACTTCTGAAATTAGCTAAAAAAAAAAACGAATTTGAAAAATTTGTCTGTCTCTCAATTTTTGTTAATTAACATCTATCTGACAGACCTATTGTCATAAATTATTTTATCTACTCTTATTAGGTTATATGTATACTAATTAATTAACTGCTTTTGATCAATTAATAGTATCCATAAACAAACAGCGTGAGTTATAATGCGTGAGTTATTATAACTCACTAGGTACAGAGCCAATCACCTGTATCTTCATGCCTAGCCTGTCCAATCGACGTAACGCACAACACACGAAGGTGGAGCCAGGAAGATAGTGAGAGATTATTCGCATTAATATCTATAAAGATTTTCTGAAATGCCACAAAATGCTTCGCCGTGCAATTTACGATCAGGTTTATCTGGAAGATTTCCTCTTTACGTCGCGACATCGTACGGCCGTTCCAATGGTGTTTTTCGAAAAATATGAACGTGTCAAGATTGCATGTTTTTGCAACTTTTTCGAATCCGAAATGTAAGCTGTTTTTTGTTATTTTTCGCAGATATCTCCGAAATGGTGGGAGTTAGCTCAAAATAAAAAACAAGGTCAAACGAGTTTCCATTACGAATCTTTTGCTACTATCAGAATTTTGATTTTTTTTTTTCATTTCGGAGATAACTACTGCAATGTTGGCCATGTACGGCAAAAAAATCGCAAATTTTGAGCTTCTACAGTTGGCAACTTTTTAATCTTAGCTCCTACGCCAAAAGACTACTCTACCTAGATTTAAATTTGCTAAAATTCTTTTTTTTTTTATTTTTTGAAGTCCAACAAAAATGAAAGAATTAGAGGGGGCGGGATTTGGGACTTTTTTTTTTCGGTAAAATTTCTCCATTTTGTCACCGTAATTAATTGGTAATTAACTGAAATCGATCTCATATACGATGTTCACTTAATATCATGTAGTACTTTGACCTCCGTTAATCTTGGCCATTCGAAACAAAGGTTTCTGAGAAAAATTATTTTTCTTTTAAGATTTACATACACTCTATAGTAAAACGTGTAATTCCTTACATTTCCTCGAATATTTCGATAATTATCGTTTTTTTCGAAAAATTTGTAGACAGCTTATGTAAAGAGAATTGATTGAGCTTTCCGACGCTTTTTTAATTTTTTTTCTCTAACATAAAAAACAAGACTTTTGACCGAATATGCGCTCCGGGCTATTGCAGTTCGCGGAGAAGTTTTGCATTGTCCGCCGCGTAATATTAATCTACAAAGCTGATTTTTTGCCTACAAGCAGTTTATGCACTATTTCGATTAAAAATCACATTCTACCTCCGCTTAAAGGTGGCTAAAGGGTGAACAAAAATTAAATTTTACAGTTAATTTTATTAATAAACAAACTGAGTAATTTAAACAAAATTTTCTCAATTTATATTTATTGTTATAATCGTAGATAAAGTATAGTATTCAACTTTCGGTAATGGTAATAACTCACTTGATGAATTACAGCATTCGCCTACGGCTCGTGCTGTAAACTTTCATCTGCGTGAGTTATTACCTACATTACCGCTCGTTGAATAATATACTATTTTTCATGAAAGTACACTTCATAACACCTCCTTGGTTTTTGTTTAAAAATGAAGTTTGAGGTTTCCCTACCTATTAATTTAAATTAAAACCTGTCTGTCGGAAATTTTTGTTAATTACCTTGTCAGACTCGAGTTTGAACGCGCAGCATCCATGCATGAGATAGATGTCACGTTGAACTGCTAGCATCTCATAACACCTCCTCTATTTCTGTTTTTAAATCGATCTGCCATCGAAAAAATGTTTTTTATTATGTCAGATTTAATTTGAAAGCGCCGTGCCAACGTTTTTTTTTTAAATAAGCTTCTACGACAGCCGCGTCAAAACACTATCTTCATTCTTTACAGAAATTGATCTGTCAGCGAAAAAATGATTTTTCTTCAAGCGTATTAAAATGTTTAAATTATGTCACCAAAAACAGAAGTAGAAGTAGGACATTGTTTTACTAGTAACAAAATGTTAGTACCGAACGCCACCGTAGTGGACATTGTTTTACTAGTAACATAATATTAGTTCAGTGGGTATTGTTTTACTAGTAACATAATGTTAATACCGAAAGCCACCGGTGGCGCGCTATCCACTAGCCACTTGTCATATTGTGTCAACATGTAAGAATGTAGTTTGAATATTTGTACATTTATGATAAATAAATGAATTTTTGCATTTTAATACGCTTGAAGAAAAAATAGTATATATTACACGGAGTAGAACGCCTTTTTTTGTGTTTCGCCCAGTTTGCAAATCCTGCGGCTGAGGCGAAAAAGAGTGCGTTCTACTCCTAGTAATATAATATACTATATTACTATGACAGACTTAATTTTTTAAGCGCCGCATCATGTTTTTTAATAAAAAAATTTAAATATAAATATTTTTTAGTTGGCAACGGGTCATACCACAATTGTTAATTAAAAAACGTGGTATGGCGCTTAAAAAAAAATAAGTCTGTCATAGTAAAAAGCATTTTTTCGCTGACGGATCAATTTCTATGCATAAAAGAGATCTAAAACTTAATTTCAGTAAAAAATGAAGATGGTGTTTTGACGCGGCCGTCTTAGAAGCTTATTTAAAAAAAAAAACCGTTGGCACCACGCGGCGCTTACAAATTAAATCTGTCATATAGTACAGTACCTAGAGGTAAAAAATATGCAAAATTTCGGAATAATGTCCTATTGAATGGATTTCGTTCATTTTTGGCAGTATAATAAATAGTAAATGCTTCACAGAAAAGTTTCTATATTGTACGGGGGCTTGCTGATTTATAGGGGGTGGATGCCACTCAGGGGGTGGCACTTCAAAAATAAATATATTTATTGGAGCTGAAGTAGAATCGAATTTTAAGAAGAAAATGTTCTATGCAATTTTTCATATAAATTGATAGTTTTTAAGTTATAACGACTTCAAAATTGCGATTTTAGCTTAAAAAAAGGTATTTTCAAACGGCTTTCGTCAAATATCTCGAAAACTATTACTTTATCAAAAATATGTTACAGACCAATTACAAAAAATACAAATTGGGAATTAAATATATTTTTTGTTTATTAATGTAGGATTAATAATTTCGGAGATATTTAAGTTTACATTTGGCATCCAAGTGTTCATAAGATAATTATTTAGATTGAGAGTTAAATATCTCAAAAACTGTGATACCTACGTCAAGGATGCTAATAGGTAGAATAATAGGATATTAACTAAGCTTTCAACTGTTTTTTTATTTGTTTCTGTAGCATAAAAAACAAAGAAGTTATGACCGAGGCAATGTGCGTCTGCACATTTTTTTAATAACAACGTCGCCATTTTGTTATTGTAGTTAGCCAGTAATTAAAAAAAAGGAATTTCAAACACTGTTTCTCATTAATATATATAGCATGGCGTAGATGTTCAAATTTTTTGGTTTGTATACAGCACTTGCTTTAGAAAAAAATACAGTTTAAATTATAAAGGTATTTTCGATAAAACGTAATTTTTTTTCCTTTTCCAAATATCTCAATAAATATTAGTTTTATTGAAAAATAGATAAATATCAAAAATAAAGCTCATAAACTGATAATGAATTTCGCTTGTTTATTTATTTACATAGATTTAATAGTTTCGGAGATATGAAAGTTTACAAATGGTGTCCGAACGTTTATAAGACGAAAAATGCAGTTTAAATGTTAAATATCTCAGAACTTGTGACACCTACGTCACGCATGCTAACAAATGAAATTAAAGACAATTAATTGCGCTTTCAAACTATTTTTTACTCGTTCCTGTAGCATAAGAAATAAAGAAGTTATGACGGAAAAATGTGCGTATTTATATTTTTTTTATATAAAAAGGTCGCCATTTTGTTCCTTTAATTAGCCAGTAATTATCTCAAATACAGTTTTTCGTTAAGATGTAGCATTACTTAAATGCTCAAATTTTGCTCATTTAAAGCACTTGCTTTAGAAAAAAATGCATTTTAAACTTTAATAATTCGAAACACTTGGATACCAAATATAAACTTAAATATCTCCCGAAATTATTAATTCTATATCAATAAACAAAAAATATAATTAATTCCCAGTTTGTACTTTCTGTAATTGGTCTGTAACGTTTTTTCGATAAAGTAATACTTTTCGAGATACTTGACGCAAGCCGTTTGGAAATACTGCTTTTCTAGAAAAACACCACAAGAAGAAGAAGGTAAGTTACGAGAGCCGATTTTTAATATCTCCCCACCGCGCTCTTTTGCATTCCTTCCACCGGGGCGAGCCGTTTTGCTCAATTTGAATTAGTTAAGTACCGTCTTCAAAATGTTAAGCGGCACTTAGACTGGGTGAGCTATCACGTGACAATTTCGGGCGCAAGATTGGTGTTTCAATAAACTTCATTAATAAATTGGACTATGTTATATACAAAGAATGCATAGAATTAATGAGTTAAATATGATAAAAAGGAACTGTAACGGAAAAACGGACAAAAATCCCGTTACACCTATAAGACGCCACATTACTGTTTTTAGGTACCTACGCATCAGGTCATGCGTGTGACGGAGAGATTAAGTTTTATGTTTAGAAAACGGTCTGGTTCTCTTTGCAATTTTTTAGTGGTAGTGTAATCAAATTAAGGATTAAAATAGATGAATGAGGAATTTTCTGCCTATAGCAATTTTATTGTTTTAATTTGTGCTATGTGCAAGTGCTATGATCAGTTTTGTATTAAATCTGTCCATTGCTTCTTATAAAATTTTAACATTTTATTTTCCAACAGTGAAATTTTTTGTTATTTTCCTTATTATCTCCGATTCTAGAAATCGTATCGCAAAAATAAAAATGTAAACTGTTCACAATAAAATTAGGAATAAGAGTAGGCATATGAAGAAACTTTCTGATAATTTGTTAATTTGTAAAAAAATTGAAACCTCGAAAAATTGCCTTTTTGACAATTTAAGAAATATAACGTAATAACTCACCAATTTGAACGAAAGTTAGTGCAACTATGATCGTTATTGAACTAAACATTCGTACCAAATTTCAGCGTAAAATATTTATTCAAACGGTTAAAAATAAAAAAAAATTTCGAAATTTTAATCACTTTCGTAGGAAGACATTTTTTTTTTAAATGTAGGTTTTTACACGTATTTTACAATGGTGTTAAGATAAAAAAAATTACCTTAATTTAGACTGTATTTTTTAAAATTGTATATAATTTTCAGAATTATAGTTATAACAAATTACAACAAATTCACATAGCTGTGGATTTTTATAAAACCAGGGGCAAACGAATTATGAAAGTAGATGATGATTACGTTTTATATATTTTTTACTTTTAAAGGTGTTATACTAGGCTGTGTATACCTATCAAAACAAATGTTTATTTTTTAATTGGTTTTAGTAATTTGCAAAATCCTTGAACATTGTTATCAATTTCTTTCCAAGGTATGCCAATTTTTCGCTTGCAGTTTAATTTTGGCAGTTTAGGTAATTTAATATTCATTATTCAATGTCTTATTTGGGAGAAAATTATTTTCTTAAAAAAATATTCTTCATGTAAGGTGAATAAAGTATCTAGTCATTATATGACATTTATTTTGCATACACTGAAGAAAAATATGTTCGTAATAATAATGAATCGGTTCATCGGCTGAAAATTGATGAATCCGTTTATTAATATTAATATACATTTAAGTACATAGTATTAATAAATATGCACATTGTATTAATGAACGCACATTATAACAATAAACAGATTCATAAATTCTCAGCCACTGAACCTTCATTCATTAATATTTCGAACATATTTCTTTCAGTGTACTTATTAAGCAAGTAAACCTAGTGAGTGAGGGAGCTACAAATTTTACCGATGGTGAATACAACAGAAAATATGCGTCAACCTGTGAAGGTAACCCTTCACTAGGTTATTTTGATTTTTTCGAATGCATATAAAACTTTTTAAAAGCTTAACTTAAATTGCAAGCAAAACTCGAATTACCTGGAATAAAACATTGGTCTGCCACAGAAATTTAGGTAAGAGAGTTTAAGGTCACTAATAATATAGATCTTTTAATTAGACAAGATTGATGTGTTTTCTATAAAATTATATTTTAGGAATAAATATTTTCCGCTGAAACTATATGAAGACCTGCATGTAGCTGTGGAAATAATTGTTTATATAAAATTTTCTCGGATGCAGATATGATCAATATATATATATATATATATATATATATATATATATATATATACAGTGTGTCCCAGGTTAGATGTAACAAGAGGTGTAATGAACGAAAAATTTTGGAATTTTGGAATGGTATTTGGGGATTGAGTCCTGCTTGTTGTAAAACTAAAGTATACCAAAAATGACTTGATTTGGTGTTCTACGGGGTGTTTTATAAGCAAAGTTGTAAAAATCACCACTAATAAAGTACCTTTATTTTTCAAAACATGAAAAAATTCCACTAAGAAAAGTTATTTAGAATGCAATTTTATACCTCTATACCAAATTTCAGGAATATAAAATTATTTTTTTGAAACTTCCCATTTTTTCAATAAATTGGTATTTTATTTTGAACCATTCAATTAAAACTACATAGAAATTATTTTTTGTGAATTAATATTTAAAATTATGTAGAAGCTAAAAGTAGGCTATGAGAAAAGCAGTGGATACACATTTATCATTTATTATTGACATATCTATCAAACGTAGTCAATATTATCCTTAATTTCTGTTTCAAATTAACGAACCAAGCATAAAAAATTAAGTGAAAATGGTACTCACAGTGCGTGAAAAAATTTATATTGTGCAAGCTACGGAATTGGCGGTGAAAACTCGCGAACAGAAGTGGTAAGGCAATTTAATTTGAAATTTCCAAACACTGCTTTGTCACGTACTCAGGCTATGAGAATAATTAAAAAGTTTCTGGCTACTGGTAGTATTCTTAACATGAAAAGAAAAATAAAAGCATCTGATGAAGACAATGTTGGGGCTATTATAGCTCATGCTTCTGTTATAGAAAATCCTAGAATGCCTCTAAGAGAGATATCAGCTCTTATTAATATTAGCAAGTCTGAACTCCAAAGAATTTACAAGGCAAAGAAAATTAGGGCATATAAAGCAAATTATAAACATACGCTTGAAGAGGGAGATGACGGCCGTAGGTTGGATTTTTGTTTGACCATTGGAGAAAAATTCATGGAAGAGAGATTTTTCCATCATTTCATAATTTTCTCAGATGAATCCACATTCACAACCAATGCTGTTGTTTCATCTCAGAATTGTCGGTTTTGGGCTTCTGAAAATCCATATTTTAGAATTCATTGTAGAAGACAATATTATAAAAAAGTGAATGTGTGGTGTGCCGTTTCTTATCACGTTGGAGTTATTGGACCTTATTTCATTGAGGGAAGGTTAAACCAGCACACTTATTTACAGCTTCTTGAAAGATTTTCTGAAGAACATTTAAATATTTTAAGAGATAAGCCTTTAGTTCATTTTCAACATGATGGTTGCCCTGGCTACTCCACAGAAATGGTTAATCGGTGGTTGAATTTAAATTCTGAAGAAAATCGGATTGCCAGGAATGGACCGATCAAGTGGCCGACGAGATCCCCAGACCTATCAATATTGGATTTCTTTTTATGGGGTCGCCTCAAGCAGTTGGTTTATGCTGAACCACTTCCTAACGATGTAGCAGTATTGAAGCAGAGAATTACAAATGCCGTAAACTCCATACCGTTAGATCATATTCGAAACAGTTTTAAGGACTTCAGGCGAAGGATCGAAATGTGTGTGGATCTGGGTGGTAGCTACGTCGAATAATAAAAAAATTGTAAACATTGTTTTGTATTGTATTTTTTTTTTTAAGCTAAATCGCAATTTTGAAGTCGTTATAACTTAAAAACTATCAATTTATGTGAAAAATTGCATAGAACCTTTTCTTCTTAAAATTTGATTCTATTTCAGTCCCAATAAATATACATATATATTTTTAAGTGCCACCTCCTATAAAGCAAGCCCCCGCACAATATAGAAACTGTTCTGTGAAACATTTACAATTATATTGCCAAAAATGAACGAAATCCGTTCAATATGACATTATTCCGAAGTTAAAACCTACTAGTTACTGTACTAATAGTAAAAAACATTTTTTCGATTTTTATGGATAGGGGAGATCTTAAAGTTCAATTAGCAACAGAAATGGAGGTGGTGTTATGAGATGCCAGCAGTTCAGCATGACATCTATCTCATGCATGGATACTGCGCATTCAAACTCAAGTCTGACAAGGTATATAACAAAAATTTCCAGACAGACAGGTTTTTAGTTGATAGGGGAAATATCAAACTTCATTTTTTAACAAAAACCAAGGAGGTGTTATGAAGTGTACTTTCATGAAAAAAATAATGTATGACAAGGTCTGTCAGATGTTAATTAACAAAAATTGTCAGACACAATTTTTTTCAAAAATGATACATTATTTACCATAAATTGTGTAAATTTCAAGCAGGTGTTTTGAAAAGTAAATTCATTTTTTTTAGGTAATTTCAGAAATTAATTAAAAATAGCATATTAACACATTTTTGTGCCATGGGAGCTTACTTTTAGTTTACAGCTTGGAAATAAGATTAGAAATTAATATATTCATAGATACATTCTCTTTTTTTGATTTTTCATGGATTACTTTTCTGCTGTTTGCGAAATTAGAAAACAGTTTCTACTGTAACTATAAGCAAACAAATAATTAACTTTAAATCTATATGTTCACTTGCATATTATTAAGTACCTATTTTTATTATGTTAAAAATTGCAATAAAATGTAATACATATATCACAAGATTTTCACAGAAACAAGCTGTATAAAAAAAACTATTTTTTACGTCAATGCTACTGAATATTAATTAAATTTATCATTTCGAAGAGTAGATAAAATAAAAACTTTGACCCGAGAATTTTCAACTAAAATAAAATCCCATGAAAATAAACTCTTCATTCAAGTTATCAACTTCTTTAATCAATATTAACAAGAACTGCTTGATCTTTGATACTTTTTAATCGTCATTACTCATCATTTAAAGTAAACATGTATTTGGTGAATTCTCAAGGCGGAGTTTAAATTTCGTTTAATTTTCCGCATCAGAATCAGAATTTAATTTTTTTAAAATCTGCGAGAAAATTTATAAAGCTATTTAGTAGACAAAACATCCCTCTCTATTTTGCACATTCGATGTATTAATTATTTTTTCTGTTGCATGACCATCCTGTATATTGTTTTCAATTAAAATTATATCAGGTTTTCTTCCTGGTAAAGGGGTCTACAGACGATCCAACTGTAGGGAAAAAACATTGTCGGCATGCTTTGAACTCATTCGTAAAAGTGAACTGGTCTGCTGGAATTCCAACAATCTTCAAAGCGTACCGACAATGTTGGCTCCCGACAGTTGGATCATCTGTAGACCTCTTAACAGTGACAACTACATTCCAAATATTACTTTCAGCTGCCGTTTCTTAATTAGGTAGATTGATCACAAGTTTCTTCCTTGACAGTTGTGTTAGCTACATGCGAAATATTGTCCTCGGTCACGTTTTTTCACTGATTATATTTTATGGTGTAAGAACCATATATTTTTCTCTAAAAGTACATCCCATTTCTTAGTAATAGCGTCAATTAAATACCAAATATCTTTCTTCTCCGTCAAATACTTCTTTGTAGATTTGCCACCAAGACAGATTGGACACAAGACCGGCAAACAGACTGACAGAATTTCGTAATCTACATAGTTTGAAACGTGAAAATCTGGAAAAATCTCAGAGGACGATTTTTTCACGATTACAATACTTCCTAGTCATAAAAAAGTCGTCAACTTTTTGTGTCATTGTAAACAACTCGTATACAGATTTGGCAAATATAGTTTTATACAGGGTGGGGCAATAGTGCGTCCGACTTCGATATCTCAAGTTCTACAATAGTTAGAAATAAAAAAAAAAAATACAAGTAAACTGGATAAAAAAGTCTATAACCGGAAATTATTTTCGAATATACAGGGCAAGCCAAGACGAAATTACAGCATCAAGTGCCTTTTTTTAAATGGAATGCTATGTATTCGGTACATTTTCTGAAGCCTCTTTCTAGACTCTATTCATTCCTAGATTATTATTGACTATCTCCCAACCACTTGGATGTAATTAATTTTTTTGTTGAGATAATACCGTCTGCAGATGCGTATTGAAAAAAAATCACCAAAGTCACAATTATGGGCTTTAAGGAAAGCTTATGTGAATACTAGTTAGGAGACATCTAATTAATGTTTTTGAATCATTTTTACTTCCTAAAGATGTACAGGGTGGCAAACAATTCTTTTTCAATTAAGAACTTTTTAAATTGAATTATCTCAATTTTTTCAAATGGAACACCCTGTATATTTTTCGACGATATGATGTAGAAATGAAAAACGAACATTTTTGTAAGTACTTCCCTATGACTAATTGCAACCATTTTCGTTTTATTGGGCAATAAGTACAAAATTCGAGAATAAACCTAAAAAATAGAGGTTTCTTCAAATAATCCATTAGAAAAAATTATAATAAGCGCTCCACATATTGTCCATTTTGATTGACACACATCTCTATGTGCTTTTGAAATGAGGTTTCCACCGCACCTATAATGATAGATCTAGAAGCAGTTATTATCCTTCCCTTCATATTTTGTACTGTTGTTGGTGTATCTTTATAAACAATTTCCTTTACGTATCCCCATAAAAAGAAATCCATTTTTGTAAGATCTGGGGATCTAGCAGGCCATTTAGTGGGTCCATGTCTTCCAATTCAGTGAAGTGGGTAGGTATTATTTAAGTTGTCTCTAACTACATTTAAGTAATGTGGTGGAGCACCATCTTGGAACACCATTCGGTGTTTTCACAAATTTTAAAATCTCATTGACTGTGAAGGTAATACTTAATTATAACTAAAATCATTTGAATTTCCACAACCAGTTGAGTAATATCCAAAAAAAAGTATTTTTAAATTTGAATTAAAATTTTACCGATCAAAACACAAAGTTATATTGTTGACGTCATCGGTCATAAACACCTAACCTCTTTTAAAAATTTCCGAGTATTATGTCACTATTATGAAAATTTCCGCTTGCTTCTCGCACTTTCAACTAAAATCTTGTTCAATGTAATGTTCATAAAGTTTTAAATATCTTCTCCCAATAAAATAAGGTGATTTCTGTAGGTTGGAAATCCAACCTATAATTACCAGCCCATTTTTAGTAATCAACAATATTGAGACATCATTTGCGTCAATTTTTAAATGTTTGCTTGGAGCCATACTGGTTTCAAATGAGAAGTGCGGATACAATTATTAAAAATGACAATAAACTTAAAAAACCTAAAAGTTGAGGTTATGTTGTTATATTAATGCAACTGATGATGTCATAGTCCGTTTTGTATAATACCCGTTCAGTTATTCAGTTTTACTGGCACGGTAGCTCAATCGGTTAAGGCGTATTGAGTGGCGAATACGCTGATCGACTCGCTACCGCGCTCTGGGTTCGACCCCCAGCCTCGGTATTGACAACACCGGTGGGTGTGGATGTATGTCTGCGTTTTTCCGAATGTGTAACCCCCTTCCGGACAGCCTTGGCTTTGGATTTGGGGGTTGTCTACTATCTGTGGTGTGTTTATGTTTATGTTATTTATTTGTTGAAATTTTAAATTGATAGATGAAAGAATGATGTTTAAATATTGGTAAGTGATTTAATATATGGAGTAGGTACTTCATTTTAATAATATCAGAAAAGCAAATTTGCATACAGTGAAAACACCTAATTGTGGTAGACAGATTTGTACAACACAATGTATACGAAACTGAGGTTTTATTGCTTGCCGAATAACGAAAACAGCAAAAAAAATTACCTAGTTCAATGGTTTGGAAGAAATGGTCCCACTAAATGGCTTCATTTCATTGCATAAAGATGTGTCAATCAAAATGGGCAACATGTGGAGCACTTATTATATTTTTTTCTAATGAATTATTTGAAGAAACCTTAAGTCTATTCTTGAATTTTGTACTTATTGATCAATAAAACGAAAATGGTTGCAATTAGCCATAGGGAAGTACTTACAAAAATGTTCGTTTTTCATTCCTATCCTTATAAATAAAATATTTTTGCGTTAGAATCAAATGTAATGTACCTGGGGGAATTTTGTGTACTTATATCTTGCATTCATATAAAAAACTCGTTTTTTTCAACAAAGTAGTTTTGAGATAATTGATCTCAAAGTTTTTAACAACCTACCAACTTCAACAGTACATAGATCCTTTATAAATTTATAAATCAGATATTTTTGCAGTAGCAACAAATGTAATGTACCTGAGGGAATTTTGTGTACTTATAGCGTTTATTTATATAAAAAACTCATTTTTTTCGAAAATGTGACATACACCCTTCATCCACTTGTGTCTTCAATTATGAATATTAATTTGTTTCAATTATAGACTGGGGGTACATGACCAGTCAGGTGCAACGTTTTTAAAATGCATGCGGATGAAATTACCATGAATATGCCAGAAACGCAAATTTTAGGCAGTCGTCGCGTGCAGAAGGGTGTGCAAATCGATTTTTTTTGTTTTTTTTTAATTTTAAAATGGATGCCAATAGTGCCAAACGAAAAGCCTTGAAAAAAAAATCCAAAATCAAAATCATCCAAAATCAAGAACACCAAAAAATTTTACGATTTAATGTGCGCATCAAAAGTTGTTTTGCGCGCGGAAACTGCATGCCAATGAATTTCCGCTGGATTCTTTTTCACGGCTTTTCGTTTGGCACTATTGGCGTCTATTTTAAAATAAAAAAAAAAACAAAAAAAACAAAAAAAATCGATTTGCACACCTTTCTGCACGCGACGATTGCCTAAAATTTGCGTTTACGGCATATTCATGGTAATTTCGTTCATATATATGATTGGCACGCATTTTAAAAACGTTGCTCCTGACTGGTCATGTACCGCCAGTCTATTATAATTAATAAAATAATAGCGCACACGCGAGTGTCAGTTTTAAACATGAATGTGTTTTAATCAGATTGTTTGTTCTAAAATCTTTATCTATATCACACCATAAATTCTTTAGACATTCAATAATTAATAAATAATAATTGAAATTCAAATTATTTGCTGTTTACGAGAAAGGGTCGAATTTTTGCAAGTATCTCCGACGGACGTGTGACCTATATTATTGCTTTTTGGGCGTCTATCTTTTTTACTAGCAAGTGTGAAGGAGTGTAAGATTATTTTCAACGATTTGTGATTATTATAAGTTTGTTCTACGTATATTAAGCTTAAATACGAATAACCGCTCAAATGATTGCTTTAACGCTGCTGAGGAGGAATTAAGGCTCAATTGCAAATAAAATTATTCAGATTACTAATTTATCTAGTAATTTAAATAAAGCTGTTATTATTTTAGATCTGCCCCTATAGTTCTGTTCTCTCAACTATTTAATTATCTAGTTTAAAATTATGTCTTTCTACTCCCATACTTTAATTCGTTTTTTAGACATTCCCTACCTGTACTTTAATGAGATTCATTAAGATACAAATTTTCCATTAAGATACAAGTTTATAACCAATAGAAACGCGACACACAGCAATATTCTGTCAATATCAACTATTGCCTTGAACATCTGACAGATCTAAAATTTATCAATTTTGACAGGTCACGCTTACTGTTTACCTAGCAAATTTGTGCTTCTTGCAATTAAAATCGGTGAACATGTGTTATAGTGAAAGTGAAATTGAAATAATAATCCATAATATTTCCTAAGTTTAGTTTTCATATTTCCTAAATTGTAATCTATAATTAATAAATTTCAGAAATAAAGTGTTAATTTTCTATTTTATTATGACTAATCGTAGAAAAATAGTGTATGCAACTCTCATTTAATGGCTATTAAGACACTCGCATTCATTATGACATTCGTCTACGGCTCATGTCATAATTCCCATGCTCGTGTCTTAATAGCCATCATTAAAGTGTTGTTGCATAATATACTATTCACTAATTTAAAAAAATGTGTTTTATTTGTAGCGTACTATAATTTACCCAGTAGTTTTCATTACATTGATTGTTTTATATAAAATCTTAATATTTAAAATCTTGTGTGAGCTGAAAAGAACCAAAAATCATATGTTACTTTCAATACAGAGATGCTTAGACCAATATAACAACAATAATAATAATTCTAAGTACAAATAATTAACAATTAATTATTAAGTGCTCGCGCGTGGACAAGTATAAAATAAAGATATTTGCAATATAATATAATTACTGATCATACAGCGTGTCTCACTTTTAATGGCCCCCATTCCATATCTCATCCAATTTCCACCAAATTTGCATCGGCATCAACGACCTTTATTATGTCCATTTAAGTAAAACAAAACTTATTTGAGTCTTTGGCGTGCATTTTTATTTTAAAAAAGGGTCATTGTTTCGTGAAGTCATATTAGACATTTTCTTATTGAAAAACTAATGCAATATTATTAACCAATGACTAGCATGCCTTAGAACCTTTATAGGTATCCAAAATTTTGATTTATGGTTTTCGAATTACGGCCTCCTTAAAATGACAGTTTTTTAAACATTCAATAATCAATAACTTGGAAACGAATTGTTTTTCGAAAAAAAATAATTCTTAATATTCCCAATTTTGGATTGGGGGGGGGGGGTTCTAGGGCGTGCTAATTAATAATATTGCATTAGCTTTTCAATAAAAGATGTCTAATGATTTCTCGAAAAATCGACCATTTTCCTCATTATAAAAATGCACGCCAATGACTGAAATACGTTCTGTTTTACCCAAAAAGGACATAATAAAGGCCTCTGTTATTATTCAAATTTGGGTCAAATCGGATGACTAATAACTGAAATATGGAAGGGGGGTCATTAAAGGTAGGACACACTGTATATGCGGTTATTATTACTTATTTTCAGTAGAGTACAAAAGAATAAACTGAGATAAAAACTCCTACAATAATAATTTACAGCATATTTTATTCGATTAATATTTATATTGAAATAATTTTCACAAACAAATCCTCTAATATTTTCGGATATGTCATTTTCATTACGTTTCGTAACCCATAACCAGCCATAATTTTCTTCTTTTTTAAAGTTTAGCACTCATTCTCACTAACAATGAAACAAACATTTTTTCTGGTGTTCTAATAGACGCTGATTCACTTTTCAGCACTACGCAATTTTTGGGATATTTAATACAGATTTCACCATCTTAAATCAAATCAGGTCAAAACGAACAAATAAATTGCTACTATGACAAAGAGAGAATCTATTGTGGATGAAGTAAAAAAATATTTCGAGGTTTCTGGTTCTTGTACACACACTAAATCACAATTTTTTTTTCATCCCCTTTAATAATGGGGTGGGGGTGGTAATGGGGGGTGGCTAATGCCAAAAATTTTTTTGAGACCTTAGCTTCTCTTGTATATACTAAATACCAATTTTATGGACTCTTACCTGCTTGATTTACCTATTTACCCCAAATTTACCCTGATTTATCCCCCAACCCTTCGACGGAACAAGATGAAAATATAATCTAGTTCCAGATCTCGTTGAAGTACATACGTGTACCAAATTTCAAGTCAATATCTTAAACGGTTCCAGAGTAAACGTGCGCACAAAAAAAGTTACAGACAGACCGACAGACAGAATTTTTCGATGTTTCATGACATTCTAAGCGTATTTGAATAAAAATTTTAAAACATTTTTTTGTCGTTACTATACTTCCACTGGATGTGGAAGTAATTAAAAATTGATTAAGGTGTCGTTCTCTCTCAGGCGACTGACATTTACAGAGTAGGGTGTAGGTACATACACCTCTCATCTATAAAAGGCTTCTTGCACAAAATATAATTTTAGCATTTTTAGAATCTTTACTTAAAACAAAACACAGTGTGTAAAGGATTTTTTCTTATTTTTTTTTTCTTTTACAGGCGGTATTCAACATTAAAATTTCAATAATAGTGGAACGAAATAAACCATAAAAATTTCTGCGAAATCAAGAAAAAAAAAATCAGCGTAGAGCCAGACCAGACTTTATAGTTTTTATATTTATAAAGTGAACAATTCTACATAAGAAATGGCTATTTACGATATTTACGTGTTTTTTAATATTCGCACTGCCACTGCCTTCAAATCAAATTGAGCTATCTATCTAATATTTTTTTTTAATTCAAGTACACAAATCAGCGCTTCCAGTGGTCTTTTTGTTTCTCTCGATAATTGTTTATTACTTTCTTTAAACAACAATGAACTTACTCGACTATTACTTCGCTAAAAATGTACTCATATTTTGACTAAGCGACCTTTTTTATTTTTGAAAATGTGCATATAAATACACGCAGCGAGGCGACTGAAACCAAGATACAGAAGTTTTTGAAAAAAAAAATTAATCTAGGACTTATAGTTGTTTATTTATGAATATTTTTGTGACGCAATAGCATATGGCATACACCCGGCAGGCGTACGGCGTAAATTATCCGATTGACCTTCGAAATAACCTTTTTCAGTCACATTTAAAACAATTTAAATAACAGTAAACTGCGCGAATTATAGTCCGAATTGCACGCGCAGAGATATAGTGATAGATGATGTCAAGTCCAATATGGGTGGTTTCTCAGATTTGCCCCTTCTTCCGGATATTAGTCGGCGATTTAAATACTTTCCAGTTAGAAATTATGAAAACAGATTTGATAATGCTAATCTTTAATAACACTATATTAATATATATAAATTAATTTAAAATATACGGCACATGCAAGAGGCCTATTCGATTATTTCTATTCTCTTAGAATTTTTGGTTTGGGCCCCTCCAGAACCAAAGTTCTGGCTACGCCACTGCCATTCATCACACCATAATCGTGCGAAATGTTTAGCAAAGCAGATTTGTGCCTTAATGTAAATGGAAACCTTTCGAACATCTATTGATTTGAATTAGTTTGCTTCAATTTATCTTATTATTTCCAAATTTGTAATTGATTTAAATATTCTAATAATTCAATGACCAAGTTTTATTAAAACTGTAGCAATTCTTGAATCATGGCTGCTTAGATTAAAATCAATTGACAAATTGTAATTTTTTTTAGTTGCTTTAATGATTTCAAGGTTACCTGCCTTAAGATTCGTAAAATTGGTTTGAAGCCTACGGATAGAGAATGTATCAAATGGCATAAGTAGGTCTTACCCATGGGCCTATTTTTACTTCCACATCCAGTGGAAGTATAGTAACGACAAAAAAATTTTTTAAAATTTTTATTGTTCAAATAGGCTTAGAATGTCATGAAACGTCGAGATTTTAAGTTTGAGCGAAAAAAAAATTTCTGTCTGTCGGTCTGTCTGTCTGTCTAACTTTTATTTGTGCGCACGTTTACTCTGGAACCGTTTGAGATATTGACTTGAAATTTGGTACACACATGTACTTTAACGAGATCTAGAACTAGATTATATTTTCATCTTGTTCCGTCGAAGGGTTGGGGGGTAAATTGGGGTAAATTTGAGGTAAATAGGTAAATCAAGTAAGTAAGAGTCCATAAAATTGGTATTTAGTATGTACAAGAGAAGCTAAGGTCTCAAAAAAAAATTTGGCAGTAGCCACCCCAATCCCATTATTAAAGGGGATGAAAAAAAATTGTGATTTAGTGTGTGTATAAGAACCAGAAACTTCAAAATATTTTTTTACTTCATCCACCCCCACTACCACCCCCACCCCACTACCGATGTGGGGTATCGTTTTATGGGTTTTTGGGGTAGAGGATTTCAAATTTTATATTATTAAAGTTCCATAAACAATTATTTCCACATACAAAATTTTTTCGTTGTGAGCGACTTGGATAGAAAATCTGGATGTGGAAGTAGTGATTCCTTGGGCAGCGCTTTTTTTTACAAGCTTTTATTTAACTTGCAATGTTTGTATGTTAGTTTGTTTGTTTAAGTCAAATCTTGCAACTGAATTTTAAAACAGTTATCCCTAACCGATTGAGCTGAAATTTTGCATACACGTTTAGTTTGGATGACAATGCATGGTTAGCTAAGTGACGTCATTCTAAATCCAATATGGCGGACTCCCAAAGATGGCGGACTAGCTATTTTTTATGCACCCCCATGATATGGGTATCAAATGAAAGAAGAGAGCTGAGAAGAATACGAAAATAAAATGACGTCACACTAAATTCAATATTTTTAGTTTTAACACTATAATTTGATCGTATAGTGTATTCGCTTATACGTTGCATTCTAAGAAATGGTGAAGGATTCGGTTTAAACTATAAGTTTTATATCGGATAGGAACGACGCAATGAATATATAAAATTACTTAAGGCGTAGCTAAAAATTTAAAAATTAAATTAAATTAAAAAAACATTTTTAAAAACAAGCTTTTTTTAAATGCTCTAAAAAGGAGAAAATAAACTTTAAATTAAATCAAACCCATCAATTTATTACATTATACAATTTATATGATATAAAAGCTTGTCGCGAGATTTACCTGTGTAAATAAACAAGAATACAATATGTAATTTGATCTTGGCACAAGTAATTCTAAGAAAAAATTTATGTATTTCATAAAATAAATTTACACAGGTAAATCTCGCGACAAGCGTTTATATCATATAAATTGTATAATGTAATAAATTGATGGGTTTGATTTAATTTAAAGATTATTTTCTTCTTTTTAGAGCATTTAAATAAAAGCTTGTTTTTAAAAATGTTTTTTTTTTAATTTAATTATTTAAGTTTATGTAAATAATAGATAATTTTTTGTTTCTTCATATTAAATATTAGATAAAACCCCAAACAAAAAAACATTCTTCAATAATTATGAAAGCAGAAATAAAAGACAGTTTTTAAATGTATTGGGAGATTTGAAAAGTTCTACTACTCTGTTAAAAAAAATGAAATTGATAGCTGGTAACGGCGCATCTGTCAAACCATAAAAATATACCAATGTGAAAACAGCAGCCAAAGATAGCAGCTAATTTACACGATCATGCACGAGCGATACCATCGATATATAAAATACGAACCTAAACAAAATTTAAATTAATACAGACCATCAAGAAATCTATGGGTATTCATTCCCTCATTAATATAGAGCGTCAGGGCCGTAGCCAACGGGGAGGGTATGGGGGTTCTCCCCCCAACTTTGTCAGACTTGGCAAAAGTTGGAAATTTGAGACATAAGTTGACAAGGCAAGGAATGATTTTTTAGATTCTGGCAACGTATGTACAAGGGCATAAAACGAACCCTTATTATAAATAAAATTAATAACTTCTAAACCGCATGTAGATGGGACTTGCCAACTACTCACAAAAATATTCTTTATTAACACTAATATGCTGCTGTGAAAATAATTTCTCGCAACGTATGAACAAGGGTATAAAACGAACCCCTAATGTAAATAAAATTAATAATTTCTAAACCGCATGTAGATGGGACTTGTCAACTACTCAGAAAAATAATGTTAATTAATACTAATATATCGTTGTGAAAATAATTTCTTGCAACGCATGCACAAGGGTATAAAACGAACCCCCAATGTAAATAAAATTAATAATTTCTAAACCGCATGTAGATGGGACTTGCCAACTACTCAGAAAAATACTGTTAATTAATACTAATATATCGCTGGGAAAATGATTTCTTGCAACGCATGCACAAGGGTATAAAACGAACCCCTACGTAAATAAAATTAATAACTTCTAAACCGCATGTAGCTGGAAGTTGCCAGCTATTCAGAAAAATACTGTTTATTAATACTAATATACCGTTGTGAAAATAATTTCTTGCAACGCATGCACAAGGGTATAAAACGAACCCCCAATGTAAATAAAATTAATAACTTCTAAACCGCATGTAGATGGAAGTTGCCAGCTACTCAGAAAAATACTGTTAATTAATAGTAATATATCGCTGGGAAAATGATTTCTTGTAACGCATGCACAAGGGTATAAAACGAACCCCCAATGTAAATAAAATTAATAATTTCTAAACCGCATGTAGATGGAACTTGCCAACTACTCAGAAAAATACTGTTAATTAATACTAATATATCGCTGGGAAAATGATTTCTTGCAACGCATGCACAAGGGTATAAAACGAACCCCTATGTAAATAAAATTAATAACTTCTAAACCGCATGTAGATGGAAGTTGCCAGCTATTCAGAAAAATACTGTTTGTTAATACTAATATACCGTTGTGAAAATAATTTCTTGCAACGCATGCACAAGAGTATAAAACGAACCCCCAATGTAAATAAAATTAATAACTTCTAAACCGCATGTAGATGGAAGTTGCCAGCTACTCAGAAAAATACTGTTAATTAATAGTAATATATCGCTGGGAAAATGATTTCTTGCAACGCATGCACAAGGGTATAAAACGAACCCCCAATGTAAATAAAATTAATAATTTCTAAACCGCATGTAGATGGAACTTGCCAACTACTCAGAAAAATACTGTTAATTAATACTAATATATCGCTGGGAAAATGATTTCTTGCAACGCATGCACAAGGGTATAAAACGAACCCCTATGTAAATAAAATTAATAACTTCTAAACCGCATGTAGCTGGAAGTTGCCAGCTATTCAGAAAAATACTGTTTGTTAATACTAATATACCGTTGTGAAAATAATTTCTTGCAACGCATGCACAAGGGTATAAAACGAACCCCCAATGTAAATAAAATTAATAACTTCTAAACCGCATGTAGATGGAAGTTGCCAGCTACTCAGAAAAATACTGTTAATTAATAGTAATATATCGCTGGGAAAATGATTTCTTGCAACGCATGCACAAGGGTATAAAACGAACCCCCAATGTAAATAAAATTAATAATTTCTAAACCGCATGTAGATGGAACTTGCCAACTACTCAGAAAAATACTGTTAATTATTACTAATATATCGCTGTGAAAATAATTTCTTGCAACGCACGCACAAGGGTATAAAACGAACCCCTAATGTAAATAAAATTAATAATTTCTAAACCGCATGTAGATGTGACTTGCCAACTACTCAGAAAAATAATGTTAATTAATACTAATATATCGTTGTGAAAATAATTTCTTGCAACGCATGCACAAGGGTATAAAACGAACCCCCAATGTAAATAAAATTAATAATTTCTAAACCGCATGTAGATGGGACTTGCCAATTACTCAGAAAAATACTATTAATTAATACTAATATGTCGCTGGGAAAATGATTTCTTTCAACGCATGCACAAGGGTATAAAACGAACCCCTATGTAAATAAAATTAATAACTTCTAAACCGCATGTAGCTGGAAGTTGTCAGCTATTCAGAAAAATACTGTTTGTTAATACTAATATACCGTTGTGAAAATAATTTCTTGCAACGCATGCACAATGTAAATAAAATTAATAACTTCTAAACCGCATGTAGATCGGGCTTGCCAACTACTCAGAAAAATACTGTTAATTAGTTCTAATATATCGCTGTGAAAATAATTTCTTGCAATGCACGCACAAGGGTATAAAACGAACCCCTAATGAAAATAAAATTAATAACTTCTAAACCGCATGTAGATGGGACTTGCCAACTACTCAGAAAAATACTGTTAATTAATACTAATATATCGCTGTGAAAATAATTTCTTGCAACGCACGCACAAGGGTATAAAACGAACCCTTAATGTAAATAAAATTAATAACTTCTAAACCGCATGTAGATGGGACTTGCCAGCTACTCAGAAAAATACTATTAATTAATAGTAATATATCGCTGGGAAAATGATTTCTTGCAACGCACGCACAAGGGTATAAAACGAACCCCTAATGTAAATAAAATTAATAACTTCTAAACCGCATGTAGATGGAAGTTGCCAGCTACTCAGAAAAATACTGTTAATTAATAGTAATATATCGCTGGGAAAATGATTTCTTGCAACGCATGCACAAGGGTATAAAACGAACCCCCAATGTAAATAAAATTAATAACTTCTAAACCGCATGTAGATGGGACTTGCCAACTACTCAGAAAAATACTGTTAATTAATACTAATATATCGCTGTGAAAATAATTTCTTGCAACGCACGCACAAGGGTATAAAACGAACCCCTAATGTAAATAAAATTAATAACTTCTAAACCGCATGTAGATGGAAGTTGCCAGCTACTCAGAAAAATACTGTTAATTAATACTAATATATCGCTGGGAAAATGATTTCTTGCAACGCGTGCACAAGGGTATAAAACGAACCCCCAATGTAAATAAAATTAATAACTTCTAAACCGCATGTAGATGCGACTTGCCAACTACTCAGAAAAATACTGTTAATTAATACTAATATATCGCTGTGAAAATAATTTCTTGCAACGCACGTACAAGGGTATAAAACGAACCCCTAATGTAAATAAAATTAATAACTTCTAAACCGCATGTAGATGGGACTTGCCAGCTACTCAGAAAAATACTGTTAATTAATACTAATATATCGCTGTGAAAATAATTTCTTGCAACGCATGCACAAGGGTATAAAACGATCCCCTATTGTAAATAAAATTAATAACTTCTAAACCGCATGTAGATGGGACATGCCAGCTACTCAAAAAAATACTGTTAATTAATACTAATATGTCGCTAGGAAAATAATTTCTTGCAACGCACGCACAAGGGTATAAAACGAACCCCTAATGTAAATAAAATTAATAACTTCTAAACCGCATGTAGATGGAAGTTGCCAGCTACTCAGAAAAATACTGTTAATTAATACTAATATATCGCTGTGAAAATAATTTCTTGCAACGCACGCACAAGGGTATAAAACGAACCCCCAATGTAAATAAAATTAATAACTTCTAAACCGCATGTAGATGAGATTTGCCAACCCTTGTGCATGCGTTGTAAGAAATCATTTTCCCAGAGATATATTAGTATTAATTAAAAGTGTTTTCTGAGTAGTTGGCAAGTCCCATCTACATGCGGTTTAGAAGTTATTAATTTTATTTACATTGGGGGTTCGTTTTATACCCTTGTGCATGCGTTGCAAGAAATTATTTTCACAGCGATATATTAGTATTAACAAGTATTTTTCTGAATAGCTGGAAACTTCCACCTACATGCGGTTTAGAAGTTATTAATTTTATTTACATTAGGGGTTCATTTTATACCCTTGTGCATGCGTTGCAAGAAATTATTTTCACAGCGATATATTAGTATTAACAAACAGTATTTTTCTGAATTGCTGACAACTTCCATCTACATGCGGTTTAGAAGTTATTAATTTTATTTACATTGGGGGTTCGTTTTATATCCTTGTGCTTGCGTTGCAAGAAATTATTTTCACAGCGATATATTAGTATTAACAAACAGTATTTTTCTGAATAGCTGGGAACTTCCATCTACATGCGGTTTAGAAGTTATTAATTTTATTTACATTAGGGGTTCGTTTTATACCCTTGTGCATGCGTTGCAAGAAATCATTTTCCCGGCGATATATTAGTATTAATTAACAGTATTTTTCTGAGTTGTTGGCAAGTCCCGTCTACATGCGGTTTAGAAGTTATTAATTTTATTTACATTGGGGGGTTTGTTTTATACCTTTGTGCATGCGTTGCAAGAAATTATTTTCACAGCGATATATTAGTATTAACAAACAGTATTTTTCTGAATAGCTGGCAACTTTCATCTACATGCGGTTTAGAAGTTATTAATTTTATTTACATTAGGGGTTCGTTTTAAACCCTTGTGCATGCGTTGCAAGAAATTATTTTCACAGCGATATATTAGTATTAACAAACAGTATTTTTCTGAATAGCTGGCAACTTTCATCTACATGCGGTTTAGAAGTTATTAATTTTATTTACATTGGGGAGTTTGTTTTATACCCTTGTGCATGCGTTGCAAGAAATTATTTTCACAGCGATATATTAGTATTAACAAAGAGTATTTTTCTGAATTGCTGACAACTTCCATCTACATGCGGTTAAGAAGATATTAATTTTATTCGCACTGGGGGTTCGTTTTATACCCTTGTGCTTGCGTTGCAAGAAATTATTTTCACAGCGATATATTAGTATTAACAAACAGTATTTTTCTGAATAGCTGGGAACTTCCATCTACTTGCGGATTAGAAGTTATTAATTTTATTTACATTAGGGGTTCGTTTTATACCCTTGTGCATGCGTTGCAAGAAATCATTTTCCCAGCGATATATTAGTATTAATTAACAGTATTTTTCTGAGTTGTTGGCAAGTCCCATCTACATGCGGTTTAGAAGTTATTAATTTTATTTACATTGGGGGGTTTGTTTTATACCCTTGTGCATGCGTTACAAGAAATTATTTTCACAGCGATATATTAGTATTAACAAACAGTATTTTTCTGAATAGCTGGCAACTTCCATCTACATGCGGTTTAGAAGTTATTAATTTTATTTACATTAGGGGTTCGTTTTATACCCTTGTGCATGCGTTGCAAGAAATCATTTTCCCAGCGATATATTAGTATTAATTAACAGTATTTTTCTGAGTTGTTGGCAAGTCCCGTCTACATGCGGTTGAGAAGTTATTAATTTTATTTACATTAGGGGTTCGTTTTAAACCCTTGTGCATGCGTTGCAAGAAATTATTTTCACAGCGATATATTAGTATTAACAAACGGTATTTTTCTGAATAGCTGGCAACTTTCATCTACATGCGGTTTAGACGTTATTAATTTTATTTACATTAGGTGTTCGTTTTAAACCCTTGTGCATGCGTTGCAAGAAATTATTTTCACAGCGATATATTAGTATTAATTAACAGTATTTTTCTGAGTAGTTGGCAAGTCCCATCTACATGCGGTTTAGAAGTTATTAATTTTATTCGCACTGGGGGTTCGTTTTACACCCTTGTGCGTGCGTTGCGAGAAATTATTTTCACAGCGATATATTAGTATTAACAAACAGTATTTTTCTGAATAGCTGGCAACTTCCATCTACATGCGGTTTAGAAGTTATTAATTTTATTTACATTAGGGGTTCGTTTTATACCCTTGTGCATGCGTTGCAAGAAATCATTTTCCCAGAGATATATTAGTATTAATTAACAGTATTTTTCTGAGTTGTTGGCAAGTCCCGTCTACATGCGGTTGAGAAGTTATTAATTTTATTTACATTAGGGGTTCGTTTTAAACCCTTGTGCATGCGTTGCAAGAAATTATTTTCACAGCGATATATTAGTATTAACAAACAGTATTTTTCTGAATAGCTGGAAACTTCCATCTACATGCGGTTTAGAAGTTATTAATTTTATTTACATTAGGGGTTCGTTTTATACCCCTGTGCATGCGTTGCAAGAAATTATTTTCACAGCGATATATTAGTATTAACAAACAGTATTTTTTTGAATAGCTGGCAACTTCCATCTACATGCGGTTTAGAAGTTATAATTTTATTTACATTAGGGGTTCATTTTAAACCCTTGTGCATGCGTTGCAAGAAATTATTTTCACAGCGATATATTAGTATTAATTAACATTATTTTTCTGAGTAGTTGGCAAGACCCATCTACATGCGGTTTAGAAGTTATTAATTTTATTTACATTGGGGGTTCGTTTTATACCCTTGTGCATGCGTTGCAAGAAATTATTTTCAGAGCGAAATATTAGTATTAACAAACAGTATTTTTATAAATAGCTGGTAACTTCCATCTACATGCGGTTTAGAAGTTATTAATTTTATTTACATTAGGGGTTCGTTTTATACCCTTGTTCATGCGTTGCGAGAAATTATTTTCACAGCAACATATTAGTATTAATAAGCGGTATTTTTTTGAGTAGTTGACAAGTCCCATCTACATGCGGTTTAGTAGTTATTAATTGTATTTACATTAAGGGTTCGTTTTACACCCTTGTGCGTGCGTTGCGAGAAATTATTTTCACAACAGTATATTAGTATTAATAAAGAGTATTTTTTTGAGTAGTTGGCGAGTCCTATCTACATGCGGTTTAGAAATTATTAATTTTATTTACATTAGGGATTCGTTTTATACCCTTGTTCATACGTTGCGAGAAATTATTTTCCCAGCGGCATATTAGTGTTAATAAAGAATATTTTTGTGAGTAGTTGGCAAGTCCCATCTACATGCGGTTTAGATGTTATTAATTTTATTTATAATAAGGGTTCGTTTTATACCCTTGTACATGCGTTGCCAGAATTTAAAAAATCATTCCTTGCCTTGCCAACTTATGTCTCAAATTTCCAACTTTTGCCCAACTTTTGCCAAGTCTGACAAAGTTGGGGGGAGAACCCCCATACCCTCCCCCTTGGCTACGGCCCTGACGCTCGATATTAATGAGAGAGTACCCATAGATTTCTTGATGGTCTGTATTCATTTAAATTTTGTTTAGGTTCGTATTTTATATATCGATGGTATCGCTCGTGCATGATCGTGTAAATTAGCTGCTATCTTTGGCTGCTGTTTTCACGTTGGTTAAAAATATTCCCTTGAATAATAATAATAATAATAATAATAAATGTCTTTTATTGGTTAAAAAAACACCAAATGGCCATCGACCTAAGTCCTTCAGCCAGTACAAATTTTTACAAAATATGTTTTGAATATAGATGGGAGTATAGTTCTCAACATATTTATACCAAAGATTAGAGAATTCTCTAATCTTTGTTTATACTCACAAAACCTCAACCGAGTTAGTATAAGGGGAGACCGGGGCATGTTTGATTTTTCTACACTATTTTAAATAATAAATACAATGTGTTGCCTAATAGATAAAACATCATTACTCTTAGGTAAAGTATGTTCTGGCATGATTAAAATAAGAAATAAATGGAAACACTTTTAATGTAGATTTCTAACTCTTGTGATATGGTTACACGAATCACCCCCAACACGAACGGCGCGGTCTTTATTGTCGGCGTTAAACCTAAAGTAACAGATAAACAGAGCCATACTTTGAGTTTATCTGTCAATGTCGTGAAGGACGGGCGGGACGGGTCCACCAATCTTCAAAATATTCCTACCTTCACACAAACAAAACAGAGTAAGAGTTTTTAATTTACCAGAAGCGATATTAGCCCAGTCGATGAAGGTATTTTCCCACAAAAAGCTGCAAACTGTGTAAACTTTATTTTAATGAGTTCGTGAAAGTGTGTAGAATAATATCCTGAAAAGTTTACATTTCGCTCGGGTGCAGAACATAAAAAAAAGTGAAAAAAAATTTTTTTTCATCCATTTTTTTAAAATTTTGAAATTAAATCAAGCTACAAAAAAAATAAAAAATACAGATGGAGAGATCACGTATTTGTGAAAAAATATTCTAACAAAATTTATCGTTAAAGCCACGGTTTTCCCGGAAAAAATAGTCAAGTGTAACGTTATAACTCGGAGCGAGATCCATGCGTGCACGCGCTTGAATACGCATGACTGTGACACCGACGCACTGTATTACATGTCACTAAATCAGAATTTGTTCAATCTATATGAGTGTTGGTTCATTTAAAAGATGGAAATTGTAGCTTTCTGATGCTTTTTTGTTTCAAACAATACAAGCAAAGGATGGATGGGAAAAATATGATTATATATATTATTACGCCCGAACTCAATCGTCGCAATAAAAAATATAGAAAAAAGTAAAAGATCTTCAAAAAAAAATCTTTCTTCATTGAGAACTGTTAAAAAGTATGTACACTTCATGATTATTATGGTTTATTAAGTTGTAGGTTGTAGTAACGTGGATTCAAAAAAAAGTACATCATGATGTATGTGATTTACAATTTAACAAATCACAAAATTTCAATTCGTTGTATCTCAGTTAATCGAATTTTGAAAAAATTTTTCGCAAACTGCTTTTTCAAAATTTTTTAGGGGTCGTTAGAGAAGTGCTTCTCGAGATGTTATTTCCCATATTTTGTATGGGTCCCATGCGCCACACACGAGAAAAAAATTATTGAACTTTCTGATTCCTTGCTCCAGACTCACTATTTATCCTCTTAGTCGCTAAGAAAAATGTTAAAAATGTGTAATCAGAAAGAGAAAAAGCTTTATTTTACTCGTTAGAACTGCTAAGAATTTTTAGAGGTTCCGTAGTATGCATTTAACCGCGCGCTTGGCCGAGCAGAGTGACAAAGTTACTTCACTATTTTTTCCGGGAAAACCGTGGCTTTAGCGATAAATTTTATTAGGACATTTTTTGTTCAGAAACACGTGGTCTACCCACCTGTATTTTTTGTTTTTTTCTAGCCTGACTTAATTTAAAAATTTTGAAAAAATTGTGTTAAAAAATTTTTTTTTCCACTTTTTTTTACGTTCTGCATCCGAGCGGAATGTAAACTTTTCAGGATATTATTCTATACACTTTCACGAACTCATTAAAACAAAATTTGCAACTTTTTGTGGGTTTCACTATCTGTCGTCTGGGCTATATTTCTATTTACCAAACACTATTGTTAAATCTCTAGTATTATTTTGTTCATTCTAATACGCAAAAATTTAAAGTACCTACTCTATAATACTCTTGTCCTTGTCAGTATGTAATCGCACCGACTTTGATATTTTTATGGGCAGTTTCTGCAGCGTTCTTTATTTGCAGTATAAATGTTGAGAACTATACCGATTCGCTCTTCGTAGAGTAACCTTGTATAAAATGCTTACATTTGTACTATAAATATTTACAGAGATAATCTCATTAAGGTCCGGACATTTTATCTGTTGTCTTTACTCAATAGATAATTTCCTTAGATACGATTATATCAATATCGTTTACATGGAATTTAACAATATACCTAGGTACTTAATCAATTTGTCAAATTGAAAAACCGGGTGTCAATCAAATATATAATTGTTATAAACAGAAATAATAACAATAATATGACTCAATGAAAGTTTGTTTCATTCTTAATTATTATTCTAAATTTAAATTATGAAATAACATTCATTTACTGGCTGACAATGAGCTGTTTAAAGCGTAAACAAGAAAATGTTGTGCTCAATCCTAATCTGGAGGGCGCATTAAAATCGGGAATTGCCTTTAACCCTTAATCCGTGAATTTACCCTTATTTGGGAAATTATGCATGCCATCGATTCGATTCGATTCACTCTCACTTTAAAGTAAAGTAGCTAATGGAAATTTTATTTATTAAATACTTACAGTTTTTCTAAAATATCGATTCAAAGTTTAACCTGACCCTTATGTATAGTGGACTGAAATTGCATTTGACTCTTGGAGTGGGGATTACACGTCAACTAGCGACGCACGACAGTACAAAACGATGGCGTTAGTGTGTTGAATTTCTTCTTTTAATGGTATAACGGGATGGCTATTGGCCGATACTTTTGCTTCGTAATTTATTCAAAAATATTTAAAATTTTAAAACGAAAAGTTATTCATATTTTTATGTGCTTAATAAAAATCCAATAAGTGGCTGTTCTAAAATTATAATAAAACATAGTTTATATAAATTAACAAGGCAGTTCACACACCTCTGACGATCATTCTGTATGACAGATATGGTTCAATTTCAACAAGTATTCTATCGGCTATCGGAATAGTTTCAACGGGGTTTTGATGAATGTACTAGTATTAGTACATTTTCGTATAAAACACCACTTTCTCGCTGGAATTTTTCTTCAAGGATGAATCGTCCAACTTTACCGCGTAAACATCAATAAACATTTATAGTAGACGTATATTTTACGTTAGAGAAGCGTCTACCTAGTAGCTGACGTCACACGGTTTAGCCTTGCGCACAGGTACAATTTATAGCCTCGCATCGATTAACACTTTTCAAGTTATCAAAAAACCGCATTATTATTATTTTTTTAAATTTTAATCTCAAATTTGGCATAGCTGTTTCTTTATTGCAAATACAGTCGATTTCAATCAAAGCAAAAAAAAAAGTCGAACCTGCCTATTCCATTTAGGCTCGTGTAAAAAAACATCTTGGCCACTACGTTAGGCCATGCTTCCTTGTCAAATTCGACTTACTACCTTAGAAGGTGCAAAAATTTGATATAGAAAATAGGATTATGGCGGTATAGTCCACAGTACATCGCCCTTTTTTTTTTAATGATTAGTAACAGGCTGAATTTTCGTCAGTAGCTTCGTTTTGACGAGACGCCCAACTTTTCTCTCTGCGAAAATTCTCGGTAGTGGTAGCTAATAGCAAAAATTATTTTTTCTATTTCGCACGAATTAGACAATTCGACAACCTGTCAAATTATGTTGTTGTGGACAAACACGGGGCTTATTATAATTAACTCGCGCAAACGTAACCAAGGCAATCGAAAAACAGATTCTTTAACAAACGTTTAATGAATGAAAAATATATTGCCAAAATAATTTGACAGGTTGTCGAATTGTCTAATTCGTGTGAAATAGAAAATAGTATATTATATTACTAGGAGTAGAACGCACTCTTTTTTTGTGTTGAGCCCAGGATTTGCGGCTGAGGCGAAGCCGAAGCCGCAAACTGGGCGAAACACAAAAAAAGGCGTTCTACTCCGTGTAATATATACTATTTTTTCTTCAAGCGTATTAAAATGCAAAAATTCATTTATTTATCATAAATGTACAAATATTCAAACTAGTCTTACATGTTGACACAATATGACAAGTGGCTAGTGGATAGCGCGCCATCGGTGGCTTTCGGTATTAACATTATGTTACTAGTAAAACAATACCCACTGCGGTGGCGCTTTCGGAACTAACATTATGTTACTAGTAAAACAATGTCCACTACGGTGGCGTTCGGTACTAACATTTTGTTACTAGTAAAACAATGTCCTACTTCTACTTCTGTTTTTGGTGACATAATTTAAACATTTTAATACGCTTGAAGAAAAAATAATTTTTGCTATTAGATACCACTACCGAGAATTTTCGCAGAGAAAAGTTGGACGTCTCATCAAAACGAAGCTACTCACGAAAATTCAGCCTGTTACTAATCATTTAAAAAAAAGGGCGATGTACTGTGCACTAGTACTTTTTTAATCAGATATGATTGAATGCTTTATTGACAATTGACTGTTCCTTATAGTTCTTGACCTATAATATCGAGTATAATATAGAACAGAAATAACTGATAACCGGTTAAAAATAAAATTACTACATAAATATCGAGATAAATGTTTCGCATAGGATTTCAAGGTCACCAAAAAATATTCGATTTTTATCAGGTTCAGTGACACAACTACGACTTGATATGCCTAATTCTTATTTGGAAAGTTACATAAATACCGCATTTCTCACAAAATTAAAATAAATCCGGTTTGATTAAGAATATACCGATTTGCCTAATATTTTTTTATATTTATGGAAATAACCATGAAGCGAAAACTGCCAATTTATAAACATGCACTATTCAATCTGCTGAGATGTTGAGATCACTATATAAACAAATGGCCCCGAAAAAAAAAAACTATAATCTAATATTCCATATTTATGTACATAAACCTGTAAAGGCCACCATTCACAGGCGGACCAGTCCGCCGCACGAAGTCCCGCCGGCTAGTGTTGGGCGAATTCGAATTAAAATACTCGGTTAATCCGAGTATCAGAATACTCGCTTGATTCCGAGTATTAAAATTTCATCCGAATAAAATATACTCGGATTAATTTTAACTACAAAACAAAAAAGAACTGTCAATCGTGCACTTGGATAATAAAATGTTTTTTAGATTTCTCCCCCCCGCTCATCGATTCTGAGATCTGGGGAGAAAAATTACTAACCTCAGTGCCACTTGCATTCGCTTTAACCACGATCGCAATTACTGTTGACAGAGTGATTGAAAAATCGCGATATCACATCACTAATACCTATAGCGAAAATTTAATTCGACATCGGATGATTAATCCGAATATTCTTGTCATCCGATTCCGTGTAATCCGAGTACCGAAATCATCCGAATATCTGCATCACTACCGCCGGCCGACCTGACCTCTCGTGTATGTGGCAATGTTGTCAACATTGCATTATTTTTCGGGCTAAATCCTAGTATAAATTAGGGTTAGATTGAGAAGAAACGGGCTAAAATAAAAAATCAAATATAACTAGAAGTGCAAAGCTGGATAGACCTAGTCTAAAACGGGACAAAAAAAAGAAACCCAAAATTTTTTGATGAGCAAGGAAAAAAACTACGGCAAAATTTGTTTGCTGAGCGGGGCGAAGATACTGCGGCGATCGCTAAAATGTGCTAGAAAATGCACGAACGGGCTGACACTGGCAACACCGGATGTGGTAAACGGACAAATCGCGATGCGGTCGCGGGTCCGCTTGCCGGACAAGCGGACCTCCCAATGAACAATTTTCCTCTCCTGAAGTGACTATTTTCATAAGTGGTTTATTAAGGTTGTGAGTTTATATTTGTGGTTTATAAGATTACTAAATGGTTGCCAAGTTCTGTAGGAGGTATTGAAAATTACTAAAAGATGTTAGGACCTCAGGTTTTATAAAACAGCAACAGAAATATTTCCACCACAGACTTATATAACTTTTAGTAACTGTTACTATTGTTTATATAAAGAGGTTTTATAAAAGTTGCAGTAACAAATTTATACAACTAATAGTGTTCAGTTCCTATATAGGCAATTGCTACAATGATTATAAAACTTCCTGATCCTACAATCACGGCAGAAACTTTTATATAACTTGAGGAGAAATAGAACTTAACAACACTACAATAAAACATCAATTATAATTTTGTCTGTAACTTGTAACTACAGTTGCTTTTACAAAACCATTAGAAATTTTCAGAAACACTATATTACTATTTGGTACTTTGCTGTAAATATGGGGTATGGCATATACATAAATATAGCTAGTGTCAAAAAATCTGTGAGCTTTATTGCTTTCTGTGTAAAATGGAAAAATTAAACTGGAAAATAGTAGTTTCAACTTATCAGCCTTTTAGTATTTTCAATTAGGACGCCATATTTTTATGCCTTCATTAGACGCCATATTGATATATTAAGATTCTTGAGAGAACTAATGAAAAACCAGTCTAAAATTCAATACACCCAGCAAATAATACCTTTTTAAAAATAGGTAAATATAAATATGTAATACAAATTAAAAAGTGCAATGTCTTTTACGAAGAACTAAATGTTGTCAAAAATAAAAGTATAATTATTAGTTAATAATCTCAACAAGTAAAACTGAAAATTTTTAAAAACCCCCGATCAATGTATCTAATCGTACCAGTTTCATATGACCGAATTAAAATGAGGCCTAAATCATGTTCAGCTACCATAATTGTCTGCACATTTTCAATTTTACTTCAATCGGACAATTTCTAGAGAAGTTCAACACGGCGAATTCAAGATGGCGACCAAACATCAAAATCTAATATGGCCTATAAACTACATCAAAATTGGATCACCCGTTGAAGAGATATGAAGCCACAGACAGACAGACGGACGGACGGACAGACAAACATGCGAACATACGCGTCAAACTTATAACACCCTCTTTTGGGGTCGGGGGTTAAAAATGTTTAATATCTGTTATTTCGGTGGCGTAAGCGAGAAGTCCAATAAATTATTAAGGTCTCCTAAACTTCAGCTATTGTAAAGATTGTTTTTCTGAAATCGATCGGGAATGTCTACATTTTCGGCGCGATTTTAGAGCGAAAAATGCACAATTCCAGTATTTTAGTCCGTTGCTAGGAAACTATCAGAAAACAGACCGGAAAAGATCCGTTGCCAAGCAATGATCAACAAAGCCGTACGGGAATGTTATTTCCCGGCCTAGGCCGGGAAGTAACATTGCCGAACATGGTTAAAGTCAACACTGTCAAGGTCGATCTTCCAGACAGTTGGTCAAAGAAAACTCTGAGGCAAGAGCAATTGCGCGATGTAAAAATCGGACCCATGTTGAGAGCAAAAGAAGAGGGAACGCGTCCAGCATGGAAGGATGTTTCCAACAAAGAAGTGGGGCTGAAGGCTTTATGGTCACAATGGGATTCACTTACGGTCGTAGATGGGCTTTTGAGGAGAGCATGGGAAAGCCCAGATGGGAAGCAGGTTGCCATGCGTCTAGTGATTCCCAGGTGTCGTGTACCAGAAGTACTCCAGGAAGCGCATAATGAAACGTCCAGCAGACACTTCGGCATAAACAAGACATTGAGTAGAGCACGGGAACAGTTCTATTGGGTTAATAGTCGCCAGGATGTGGAGGCCTGGTGTCACAAGTGTAAAAATTGTGCTGCCCGTGGGGAACCATTTTCCATGAGCAACTTCAGAAATGGAAGTCGAGAACAGCCGAAGAATGACCGAGAGCAGATGAACAAAACTAGTAACCGATTGAAGGCTCGTTATGATCAGAATGCCAGTACAGGGGGATTCAAGGTGGGGGATCTGGTTTGGCTGTACAACCCACAGCGGAAGGAATGGAGATCCCCGAAACTTCAACCTCCTTGGGATGGACCGTATACTGTTATTACCCGAATTAATGATGTCGTCTATCGTATTCAACGAAACAAAAAGTCCAAGATGAAGATCGTACACTTGGATAGACTGGCGAAGTATGTGAAAGAGGCTGAATTGCCTAAGGAGGGGGCAGTGTAATATGTTGCAACCCCTTTAAATTTAAGGTTATGTTGGTTACTAAAAAGTAGGCAGACTTCAACAGATCGAATGTCTGAATGTAGTGTATTTGCACCTACTCGAGAAACCTACCAGAAGTTAGTTCTGGTGACATCTGGAATTATCTAGAGAATGGTGGCGTCATCACAGAAAAATCGAGATCTGTCATTTTTAGGTATAAAAGACCGACCGCATTCTCGGCGAGTAGTTCAGTAGTTCAGAAAGTATAGAAAGTGAGGTTAAGACTTCAAAGATAAACAAAGTGATAAACATTGTGATTTTTAGTCAGTAACGTGTATTTAAATGAATAATAAATAGTATTGTGAAGTATCCAGTAAATATTTAATAAAGTGTGTTAGTGGACATCTTATAATTTTTGGAACCCACGGAATTTGCAAGGGGTAGTTCCCTAAGGGTGGAAACACGTTACAATACGTTTAAAATAGTATTGATTGTGATTTCAGAATTTTTTTTTTTAAATGTTTATATTTTTGATTTTTATACGTTTAAAATAGTATTTATTGTGATTTCAGAAAAAATAGTATGTGTACTTCGGTGTGAAAGCACATTCCCAGACTTCGATGCTTGCATCGTCGTCCGGGAATGTATCGGTTTCACACCTAGATACACAATATACTATTATAATGGTTGCGAAAATATTTCCATTACATTATGAAGGTTTTGAAAAGTACATAAGCAAGTTATATAGGAGTAATAGTTATATCTCTATTAGTTTTTGCTATAAGGCTTAGAGCTTACTAAACAACGGTAATGGTAACCCTTATAGGGTGGGCCATTTAAGCTCTATAAGTAATATAAAGTGGTAATTGAAAAGTGGTCATCAACAATCTACCTTACTAAAGCTTTTATAATTTGGTGATGGTGATATGGAGAATACCTTTACAAAACAAAAAAACCGCTGCCCAAGGAATCACTACTTCCACATCCAGATTCTCTATTCAAGTCACTCACAACGAAAAAACTTTGTATGTGAAAATAATTGTTTATGGAACTTTAATAATATAATATTTGAAATCCTCTACCTCAAAAACGCATAAAACGATACCCCACATCGGTAGTGGGGTGGGGGTGGTGGTAGGGGGGTGGTAGTGGGGGGTGGATGAAGTAAAAAAATATTTTGAGGTTTCTGGTTCCTGTACATATATTAAATCACAATTTTTTTTCATCCCCTTTAATAAGGAGGTGGGGGTGGTAATGGGGGGTGGCTAATGCCAAAAAATTTTTTGAAACCTTAGCTTCTCTTGTATATACTAAATACCAATTTCATGAACTCTTACCTGCTTGATTTACCCATTTACCTCAAATTTACCCCAATTTACCCCCCAACCCTTCGACGGAACAAGATGAAAATAATCTAGTTCTAGATCTCATTAAAGTACATATGTGTACCAAATTTCAGGTCAATATCTTAAACGGTTCCAGAGTAAACGTGCGCACAAAAAAAAGTTACAGACAGACCGACAGACAGACAGAAATTTTTTTTTCGCTCAAACTTAAAATCTCGACGTTTCATGATATTTTAAGCCTATTTGGACAATAAAAATTTTTAAAAATTTTTTTGTCGTTACTATACTTCCACTGGACGTGGAAGTAATTGTTCATTGGGCTACGACCGCTACGACACGACCCGGACCAATCCGAGCTATTTCACTTGTGTGTGGACAAGTGTACGCTTGTTTCTGACGATAGTGACGATTGCATTATTTTTAAATGCCTCTTGGCCTATTAAAAGTGTCTTTTGAAGATATTCTTCCAAGTAATTAGTAGGATATATAACGCCACTGTAGTTTAAATCTTCACAACTTTTGCCAAATGCCAAAAATCTTAATGTTACCACTAGAAGTGTTGCTCTGCATCCCTCATGAAGGTATTCTGCTTTTCGAGAAGTATTGCCAAATTTAACAAATCTTCAAATGTAATATAATCAATTCAAAGATAATTTAGAAAATCGGTCAATACGTTGTCGAGCGCAGTTGCCACAACCGAATGATATTTACTCGGGTCTGTGTAGTGTGTGGCAAATGAAAAATCGAGATGTCTGGTCGCAGTCGCGAGTCGGGTCCAGGTTGGCCCGCTTTAAACGGGCCATTCACTAGGCCAATCTGGCCTAGTGAACTAGGCCAATCTAGCCTAGAGAATTCAAGTTTTGGAACTCGTAGAAAAGGATTCAACTTTAAACACCCGCGATATCGAGAACCGTGTGGGAGTAATTCCATTTTGTGATCTGGAGAGATATGAACTTACACCTCATCACTATCAACGTGTCCAAGCTCTAGAACCTCAATATTTTGCAAAGCGAGTGGAATTTTGCAGTTGGATTTTGAGAAAACGCGCGGCAAGTTAGGATTTTTTTAAATGTTCTGTGTTTCTCCGATGAGTCGTGTTTTACCAGCAATGAAGTGTTTAATTTTAAAAATATGTACTATTGAGCAGACGAAAACCACATGTAATAAGAAGGGCGCATTTTCAACAGCTTAGCCTTAATTTGTGGGCAAGAATTTGCAGTAATGAAATAATTGGACCCGAAGTTCTACAACATAAAAAACATTCGGCGTGGATGTAGCATTGCAGGAATATAGATTACTACAAAAATACGAATTTCCGAAAAAATTTCCCGAGGCGCCTTTTATTAAAGCGCTGTCGCCCCCTGCTTACTTACAACGGTTGCCTCCTCATTTCAGAACTCCACGAACCGCCATTGCAAAACATTATAATTTATTTCTTCTATTCGCCGATTTTAAGTCTAATATCAATAGACTATTATTAAGTGAACCACAAGAAAGACAAAATTAATTTACCATACAGATAGTGGAGGTGAAATTGATGCCAGGAAGTCCAAAGTGGCAAAATTTAAAGTTATAAACATGGTAGTGCCTCAACTACTCAACCAACTTCAAATTAATGAACAACAGCATGAACATGTGGTTAACAAAACAAGGAAAATTGCAAATATTCAACTGAAAGAAAATAATTCGAATCCTCATACTGACAATAATTCTAGCATTACTCACAATTATTGTAGTAGTCATAATAAGTATTTCAAAACAATTTTCTTTGTCACAATTATTTTCATTTTTTAATATTGACGCCTGACAAATTCTAAGAATATGGTAAAATTTCAGTTTTTTCGTTAAAACAACATATTTAATTTAGTACTTTTTATTATTTATTTATATGCACTTCAATATATTGTTCAATAAAATACAACTCATCCATACTCGGCGTCCTTCCATTGATACAATAAAAATGCAATAATCGCTTGCACTCTCGACAAGTTGCAAATTCATTAGTATAAGTTCTCCACAGTTAAAATTGCAACAGAATACAGTGGCGTAGCCAGCTTTTTGGGGCGGAGGGGGCAATAGTTTAAAATATGGTATAAAAAGTTGCAAACAAAAATAAAATGTTTTAAAAATTAGGTATTAATAATAATAAATCAGTGGTTTGTTTTTTCAACATTTTCCATATCTTAAAAATTAGTCCAGTCAACGGAGTGCTAAAGTGACCAAAATCTCTAATTTGAGTGCTAATGAATGGATTCTGATGAAACCTTGTGCAATGTGTTTGTAATGAGGTTAATAAAAAGATTAGAGTAGGAAATGATCACCTTTTATCACCGTAACTTGTAGAATTAGATTAAGAATGAAAAAAAAAAACGATATATTTACCTTTTTTGGCCCAAAATAAGATGTTTTTACTTTTGTGAATTTTTTCCAAAAAATGCATATTTTTCGAAATATGGCCACTTCTTAAGAGTGGGGGAAGGGAAATGTAAAAGTTGAAAAAAAAAATCTGAAAAAATTCAAGTGAATGTATGTATCATCGAAATACAAGAATTTTTTATTTGCAACTTTTCTGTAAAGTGCGTTTTCACCGAGTTTTTCCAGAAAAACATGAAATTGTATCGTGAAATATTTTTGGCAAATAGGGCAACTCGAGCTTTTAAGTTTTATCTATAAATATCTTCTCTAGCTTATTATTAATTGTTAACGTACTTACCTTGTAAATTGTAATATTGTATTATGTAGTAGGAAACAAAAACACACCTCAATTCCAACGCGAATCTTGTCTGAAATATATAGGCTGTAACTTTTGCCTATCTGTAACTATTTCAGTTTTCCTAGTGTTCAATCAGGTAACAATTACACACAAAGATTGTACTTAATATAGCTCATAATACAGGAACAAGTCAAGCACAGCTTTCAATAGCTCAATAACGTAGTTACAAAGGTAAGCAAATCATTTATTATAAATGTCAAGTACACATTCGCTCTGGAACAAACTAAAAATGTATAGTACTTACATATTATGGTAATCTACCAAAAAGTAACTCGTTGAATCAAAGCTGTGCATCAAACATTATAATTTGTTGTATTTAAAATTCTCTTTGCTTAACAAAGCAAACCTCAACATAATTCATAAACTTCGTAAGTTAAAAGTAAGGATTAAATACGTAAATATGAGTCGATGAACATTTATTTATTATGGAATATAACTTGTAGCGCTAGATGGCGCTCTCTATGTCAATCTCGGAACCATGGGTGTATATTTTATTTGGGCGAGACATCGGTACTAAAGTAGTGCTCTCTCTATCGTTCCTCGTCGTATTGCACCTCAGAAACGCCTGAAAGGTGTTAAGCCAGTCTATATATTATAATATCTAAGGTTTCAACTCGTTTTATTTACTAGTTGCCATGGAAACGTCACTAGATTATTTTAAAATATAGCGAATCTCCGTTGTTTCTACTGCGTTTGTTTCAGATTTGCTGTTTTGACAATATGAGTCGGTTTGGAAATATTTCTGTATATCAAATTAATGATGAAATTGAAAATAAAGGTCAGTAAACTCCAACAAGTGACAAGAAAACGTCTGAAGGCAGTTAATGAGAAAACAATATTGAAGATGTACTTAATGAATTATTTATTCGTGAAATATTCTCCTCAAATACCACTCGTGCTTTAAATTTTATCTAAAAATTTTTTCTCAAGCTAAGTCGCCCCTAGTTAATATAACTCGTGCAAATTGGCAGTTTATTATCAAAGATTAAATCCCTCCCGCTAAAGCGGTCGGGATTTAATCAGATAATAAACTGCCAATTTGCACTCTTTATATTACCAGGCAACACGCTTTCGAAAAAATTTTCGATAAAATTTTAAGCACTAGTGATATTACATACGACAAAAACGTCAAAAAATTTTCGCATATTTGCCGCTGCAGCGACCTGAAAAATTAGAGCGATAAATTTTGCATGTTGGTCCTGTCAAAAGCCGATCTAGCTTGAATTACCACTAATAATGACGTTTGATTGGTGCAATGTTTTGAAAAAACGGGCTCTCATTGGCTATAGCGTTAATGAGTGAAATAATCGCTTTAAAAATATGTAATTTAAAAATTTTAAATAATTCAGACGTATGCATTGAGGCCTTCTAAACATTTTTTTGTCTCGGAATTTTTTTGTAACTTGCTCATTTTCCGAGTTACAGGCGGTTTTTCACGTTAAATTTTTCCGGAAAACTTTTTCACATTTTCAATTTAAAAATTATATTGAACCTTTAAAAATGGTATAACTTTTCATATTTTTTAATAATACCTAATATATAAATCACGCTCATTTTTCGAATTTTCATGTATTTTTTAATGTGTATTTTTTAATGATCAATGGGCCAGTAGACAATAACGAAAACGACAATATTAATAATATAGTATTATAGTATCACTCTCCAAAATGTTATAAATATAATTTCAAGGTAATGTTACTGACTATTATTGGTTTTAATGTAGAATGAATATGCTAAAAATCAGAATGGAATTGAAATGTGTTAGTTTTCCGGATATCTCGTGACGTAATAGCGTAATAACCCTACAAACACCAAAGGTTGGCCCTTCAGTGGGCCAGAAATGAAACTTCTGGCCCAGTGATGGCCCGCTGATGGGCCGATCTTTGGTGTTTGTTGGGAACCTCCAAAACAGTTTAAACTTCATGATTTTTTTTACTATATAAAGCATTATTTAAAAAATTAAATAAAAAATACGGGTCAACTGTTTTTATGTGGTGTTATTAAAATTATTTTAAAAAAATTGTATACTTGCTCATTATCGTGAAAAACTGCCAGTAACTTGGAAAATTAGCAAGTTCCAAAAAAATTCCCAAGAGACAAAAAATGTTTAGAAGGCCTCAATGCATACGTCTGAATTATTTCAAATTTTTAAATTAGATATTTTTAAAGCGCTACAATTTCAAAGAAAGGGGTAGTTTTTCATGTTTTTCTGGAAAAACTCGGTGAAAACGCACTTTACAGAAAAGTTGCAAATATAAAAAATATTTGAATTTCAATGATACATTCACATGAATTTTTTTAGATTTTTTTTCAACTTTTATATTTCCCTTCCCCTTTTAGGAATTTTCGAGTGGCCATATCTCGAAAAGTATGCATTGTTCGAAAAATTTACAAGAGTAAAAACATCTTATTTTGGACCAAAAAAGGTAAATATATTGTTTCTTTTCATTTTTAATCTAATTCTACAAGTTATGGAACCCGTAATAAGTGGGGTGTTTTCTACCCCTTCCGATTATTTCCTATTCTAATCTTTTTTTCAACTTTTTTATTAACGTCATTACAAACACATTGCACAAAGTTTCATTAAAATCCATTCATTAGCACTCAAATTAGAGGTGAAACCCCCCGTTGACTGGACTAAATAATTGGCAATTATACCAATCCCAATCCTAATATATAATTGGAATACATTGTTCAAAATCTGCTTTGACTGTGATTTTACCAACAGTATAACAGACTCTATATATATTGGCAACTTGCACAAGCCGTCAAACGCGCCGAGGTTTGATACTCAAGCGTTTGATGATAAGTCAACATTTAAGTAGAATCTATGTTAAATTTTCTCTCATTTTCTCTTAGAAAAATTATTAGAAACATTTAAAAATTGAAAGTAGAGTCTTATAATATTACAACACCTATCAATAATTAATAAAATACAGGCACATCGATGACACCACAACGGCAGTCTGCAGGAAGTTAATCATAAAAAACCAAGAAGGATAGAAAAACGGAGTAAGCGCGTTCGAGGCACGCTGTACTTTGCTTTGCTGTACTTAAGTACAACACGTGTTTACTCCTCTCTATGAGGCTCGTGCACCGTTTGACAGCTTGGAGGTCACACAACCTCGTTAACCTCAATCATTCTTCTTCTTCTAGTGCTGTCCCCTTAAAGGGCTCGTGCACCGTTTGACAGCCGACATTTTTGGAGGGAGGAGAACGAGACACAACGTCACAATCACAAGAAAACTACGAACTGCACATGGAAAAATCGGAAAATTTGAGGTTGTGTCTCCTTCTCCTCCCTCCAAAAATGTCGGCTGTCAAATGGTCCACGAGCCCTTTAAGGGGACAGCACTAGAAGAAGAAGAATGATTGAGGTTAACGAGGTTGTGCGACCTCCAAGAATGTCAAACGGTGCACGAGCCCCATTCTCGATATATTAAACAATGTCAACTTGACAGTGTAACCTGACAGAGAGGTTACTTTGTTTATTGTTCCTTTGTTCCTCTTCTTCTGTTCTGCATAATAAGTTCATAGCTAACTATCCTTATGATATCTTTGCCGTTTTCGCGGCACATTCAAATAGTCACTCGCCTACGACTCTTGTGACAAAATTTCCATTCGTGAAAAAAATATCACTTTACACACTTGTTGCATAAATAACTAATGGCGCTCGGAAAATGATATGTTTGGTTCTGTGTGGCGGTCACTTCCATCCACTGTAAAGGCGCTGTTACACGGCGCGTGGTTCGCCGAACCACGAACCTGGTGCGTGGTTCGGCGAACCACGCGCCGTGTAACGGCGCCTAAAAGGCGGTCCTACGCGATCCTACACAAATCTTAATTAGCGGCTTTGACTCGTCAAACTTCGACACCTAGATGGAAGACGCGAGCCGACGCGAGCAACGTCTTCTGAGTCGCAAGCCATGCCAAGTTGCCTATGTCACACGGCGCTTGTTTCGTGACTCGCCGAGCCAGGCTCGCCTAATCACGCGCCGTGTAACTGCGCCTTGATAGATAGTATGGCACGTAGTTTTCAGTAACAGTGGCGGATTTAGCTTTACTTTGGTTTTTTTTTAAATGGAACACCCCATATATTTTTACACCATTTGAAAGGTGTGTGACACATATTTTCTTAAAAACTATAGATATTAAGTCTTATATTTTCTTACATTAAGTCATGATAGTCCGAAAAATATATATCAATTATTGAAATTCTCTATTTTATTTAAAATAAAGTGAAATTAGATACTAACAGGTATTTCGACAGAACTAACATATTGTTTATTTTAATTTGCATACTTTCATTTTCCATGGCTAATTTGATAAATTGTAAATTTACAGTAAATTAGACAAAAATTGTTTAAGATAAATACCATGTATATAATTAAAAACCTTTTTTATGACCTTTCAAATTTTGTAAATATATACGTTCCATTTAAAAAACCAAAGTAAAGTTCATATCTCCGAAATGAGACTTTCAATTGCTATTCTGAAATAATTTTTGTAAAACACAAACATGTGATTTTATATAATTTTCATTTTTGTACTTTTTTACTAACACCAAAAATAACGAAGTTAAATGAGGTTCTAACGTTCGCGCGACAACCCTGTACATAGAATTTTCTCAATATCTGTTAGAGAACTTAAATTAGTAGGAGTTGTTTTGCTGATAAGCCTATCTGGCCTAGGCCTATTTGGCCTATGTCTAAATGAATAACATTTAAAATGCATACCAAAGTTTATTTAAAATTTTATTTTGTTCTCGTTCTCATATGATAAAATAAACAGTATTATATATCGATCTGGTTTTTAATTTATCCAAAAACCACTGTTGCTAGTACTAATGATTTTGTGCTTTGTGCTATTGACAAACCTATGGAGAGAAAGCATAAAATGGAGTAAGCGAGGGAATTGACCCCTTAAAAGGGGATTTGAGATGTAGAGGAGTATCATTTTTTACTGCTGAGGTAAGGAGCAGAGAGTGGGAAGGGGGATGGGAGGGCGGCAAGTTTCCGATAGCCCCTACGTGGCAGAAGTATAAATCCGCCAGTGTCCACTAATTTTCTCATTTTTCTGACTTTCAGACTGAATGCTATTGGCGATTCCAGATAAGCGTTATGTCTCTAACGTTAATCTGAGGAACTACGATTTCCCCGTCGTGGCGTCATCGTGATAGGGATGTTTACACCTACTTTCGTGAGGCAAAGTTGTCTTTTGAAGCATATTATTTAAGTATAAGTATGCTTATCTACTTCAGCCCAACTTAGATCAGTGGAGAAACAGAAAAGACACCTACCAGAAGCGATACTTGAGCTTCCTGTCCGAATTCTACTGACATTTTGTTGGTATTTCTGTTAGTTATTGTGCTGTGCACCAGCCCCCCGCTGTGCTCGTCGGGACGTGACCCGCGAAATCTATAAAGCGCCTCTCTTTTTTCTTGAAAATGAAAATTTTAGCAGGGGGGGGGGGATTAAAAAATATTTTTGATGAGCGGGGGGAAAAGATTTTTTGATGAACGGGGATGCGCAAAAGGGGATTGCGGCATCCCTGATGCCCTGGCACACGGAGCCCGGTTCCCTCGCAAGCCCCGCCCCTTAAACTCTATCCAAATCTATCTATCCGTGTTCCAACTATAAAGTCTTTAGGCAAGCAGCCTCAGAAAGGTTGGTGGCCGAGTGCTTAAGGCGTCGTCTTCCAAATCACGAGGTCGGCGGTTCGGCCCCTGCTCATTCCGTTTTTTTTATTGCGAAAAAAATTTTAGTTGTTTTTTTTTTAAGGTAATAATTGCTTATTGGTTTTTTTCAATTTTAGGTCTGTTTTAGACCATTAAATATTCTATTTATGTTGTAGATGACGATATTACACCTTTACCGTTTTTTCTCCAACACGCTTCCCAGGTTTGTATAAGTACCTCAACTTAAAACTTTAATTCTTAAAATAGTTGACTCCTGACTTCCCATCCACCGCTCATCAAATTTGAGATAAGGAAATTTTTTTTTTCGGATTTCTCCCTCTCTGCTCTTCAATTTCGAGATCTGGGGAAAATGTATTTTTTTTAACGAACCGCCACTAATACTAATTAATGTAATAATTACATTGTTCAACAACTACTCGTACTTCTCAGGTGACACTGGTGACAGTTTAATTAAATTAAATAAGTTCTTCTTAATAATTATAAATAAATAAAAATACTAGTAACTCGAAGCGAGAACCTGAAAGATTTTCATATATTTTAAATAAGGCAAGAAATTCAATTTCACATAATAAAGACTTCATTCGCCACCATAAATACTGCTTTTAGCATCCGAAATAGCGGTCGCCAAGCTAGCTCAGTTGGTTGAAGCGTCAGTACTGTAATACGGACAACGGGAGACATGTAGGTTCGAATCCTACGGACCGCAATTGGTGAGAAAAAGTTGGAGTGATGGTAAACAATATTAGATATGTTAATGTAAATAAAATTACGGATGGCTAACAAACAAATTCATTAGGACAAAACTTATTTATGCATTAATTATTTTATTTTTATCAAGTAGATTACTAACTAGTATGTAGTTTTATATGTTCCTATTACTAAAAACCTGTGGGGGGATTACCAAATATAACCTGAAAAAGACGCAATTCGTCTGAGACATTAGGAAGTCATTTTCACGTTTCATTTACGTCATCTAACTCGTCATTTCTCATCACTCCTGACCATTTTTTCACGTCATTTTCACGTGCCTTTGCTACCTGGGTAGTTAACATGTAATCGTGCGGATTTTGGCAAGAAATAGTTCAACCAAGCTTTACAATAAGTTTAAGTTGGGTGTTGTGTACCTACTTCATTTTGAGACCAAAATGTTCACAAATATGAATCAACATAGACTGCTATCAACAATACTGCCTAACTGCCCCATGTTCCCCCAACTGGACAGTTTAAATTTAAAACGAAAAAATATTAATATTTCCCAGGGACAACCTCTCAGTAAGAAATTGAAGATTATGTCAGGTAAGACATTGTATTGATTTCATTACATTTTGTGATTTTATATCAAGAATACATATGAGTGAGTCTGAAAGCTAGTTCACTCCCTTTTAAAACTTCGCGAGAACGCACGGGCTATGCTCTACGGACCCAAATGCGATAATGCTCGACACAATAAAATAGGCCTGGCACGAGGCAAAGAATCCCCATCGTGACGTCACGCAGCTCTACTGTACATTTATGACAGTTGGATTTGCTAGACCTCCTACATTTAAATATCAAACTTCTGTGGTTTTAAAGATGAGTACGATATACTTTTTTGTGTTGTTTCCGTTCTAACAAGTAGATAGGCCAACTAAAATGACGTACCTATGGTGAGAGACAAAAAGTCTATGAAGACATTGTGAGTAAAAATAAGATTTTTTTTCTCATCACATAATATAGGTACCTAGGTTAATCTAAATTTGCAAAACCGGAGATCTAAAGTGCACCAGACCTCCAATTATTAATAAATAATGTTAGTGAATTATTGGAGACACACTGTACATCACTGAAAAATGGTCAATAAGGAATCTCATATATAATTGTAACAGATAGGTACCTACGTGAGCATGTAAATAAAGATTTATTATAAAATTTATAAATACCGATTCTTTCAAGGTTGATTTTTTATTTTGTAGATTATGGAAGCAATTTTGCATGCGAAACTTGATCCCCAAATGATTGTTAAATAATGTAAATTTCTTACCTTAAAACGTAAGCATCAATTTGATCGTTTTTCACAAAACTTATAATTTCACAGCGTACAGTTTTCAGAAGTGATTCCAATTTTGTTCTAGAACAAATCAAAAACAGATTTGTATTTTTTTGTGTAAATAATACAATGGTAAGAAAACTGAAACATTTCCCACGTAAATTAAAATAAGCCGGCAGAGAGATCGAGCACCAAGCAAACACAAAACGCGAGTAATTAAAAAAGCAAAATATGTGCCAAAAATTAAATCAGCTGACTATACAATTAGATTGTTCTTCACTTTAAAGATGGGAAGCGAAAAATCAATGCAGTCCACGATCTGTCACATTCTAAACGTCAAATGAAGAACATTATTTGAAAATTTACACCGGCTTTATTTGAACAAATCAGTCACAACAAACCTTGGAATTTTGCGTAAATCGGGTGCTTTATTATTGCTGTCACTTGTAGTAAACCAAATTTCAAGAAGTTTTTCGACTCCTTCGAAAAATTGAACACCGTCACTCATACTGTCTATATGTTCTGTTGCTGCCATACCGTACATTCAAGCGCCCGTAATTCAATGAAAGAAAATCCACTGTGGATCGGTATTTGGCTTGCCAGACGCCGGTTGACTGGATGCTCGCGCACTTGTAAACAAAGGTTATCGCGCGGAATATAAAACAGAAGGTTATTAATATGTAACATCCAAAATTCTTTATGAATATTAATGAATAATTTAATTTATACATTTATAGCAGAAAATCACTAGTTAAGAATTATAACCTATAAGTTTGATATCAGAATTTGCATAAAACATTTATTATACTATTTTATGGATACAAGATTGCAGAGATTACAATGGATTAAACCTAGGTAGGTAATTCATATGGACACCTAGTTAACTTTATAAAGGTTTTTTGCAAATCCAAATGTTTACGAGTCTTAATATTTTTTTAATTCTTATAAACTATTATCTATTGAAATTATGTACAGCTGTAACATTCAAAGGTAAAATTTTCGTGAAAGCAAAAATATAATTGCACACTAGCAGGACCGTAGCTAAGGGGGGGAATCGGGGGGGGTAAATACAAAGTTGGGGGGGTAAACTTTGTTAGACTTGGTAAAAGTTGGGCAAAAGTTGTAAATTTGAGATAAAAGTTGGCAAGGCAAGGAATAATTTATAAGCCATTATACGCGAGCTGAATACTGTAATTTATCCACGACTATCGTATATTTTAACTGTTTTAATCGTTCAAAATGAAAAAATAAAGTTCGTTTACAGTAAAATGTTGACATGTTAAACATCAAACACGAAAATATGGAAAAAATGGATTCGCCGTTTCTTTATGAAAATTGCTAGTTCCTGGTTGGTCAAAGATATGCGTTAGAATGAGATAATATTCATTATACGTTAGGTTGGAATAATGACTATCATTATTTGTCAATTGTTAAATGTAGAATACAATGATTATACGATGTCGTTGATAAAAATATTTTTATTCAATACCTACACACGACAATATATGGTTTTGAACACTGACACATTTAAATTCGCACGCAACGTCGACACCACTACGACTCCTACAGAAACGATTTTGTTTTTTATACATTGAAACGCTTCATGAACCAAAAAATAAATTGATCATTATTTAAAAGCTTAAATTCTCAACAATGAAATGAGGTATAGATTTTCTTGGTTCATCGAGCGCATCCAACTGAAATATAGGTATATTGAAAGTTCAGAAAAACATCAAAAATTACAAATAAACTGCAAACATGCTTACTTTGAAATGTTATTATTACGACTTACTGTTGTTTTCCAAATGTAAACCGTATAGAAACATAAAGATCATATGTTCAACTATAAATAAATAACGTTTAATGATTTCAAGAAGAACTTTTCATTTTTATGAAATTAGTGGGCGAAAATATATGGCTTACCTACCCTTGCCCTCCAAAATGGTTTCGAATTTTCTGGAATATTACAGAACATTCAGAAGAATATTTCAGAAGGCTTACAAATTTTCTGGAATCTTCCAGAATGATCTCGAAGTTTCGGGAATATTATAGAACCATCTGGAATATTTCAGAAGGCTCACAAATTTTCTGGAATCTTCGAGAATGATCTCGAAATTTCTAAAATATTACAGAACAATCTGGAATATTTCAGAAGGCTCTCAGATTTTCTGGAATATACAGAATAGCTGTGACCGCGATTATGTTCGCGTGGAATTTTGAAATTAACTAAACAGCTTCGTTGTAAACGACGTTTGAGGTAGAATCACCAGGGACACGTACAAAGAGATTGTTTGCGTCACTGACATGGGAGAGCCAAGCAGATCTGGCCTTTGGGAAAAACAACTGAAACCGAGGTCCACACTCCAGAGCCCCCAGTGGCTATTGCCCCTCAAATTAAGGACTTACGGACCTAGAACAAAAAGAAAAAAGGAGCAAATAGGGACCAAATAAGGATCAAAGATGTATGATTTGTATCATTTTCCACATTTCATTTTAGAAAAATGAAATACATACATTAATGCTTTAACGTAATAAACAAAAAAATAAATTCCATTAGTCATTAATTTAAAATAAAAGGATGAGTATCCACAACATAAGAAAAATTACCCTGAAAATCAATCAATTGTGCCAACACTTTGTTACTGATGTATGTTATGTGTTATTAAGAGATTAATGAAACATGCAAATATAAAAGTATATCAACTTTGCACTCATAGTTAATACATGACGTGAATAACGAAAAATAATGAGAAATCTCGTCATATTTTAACTATGAGCACAACATTGATACACTTATATTCACATGTTTTATTAATATTTTAATAACACAACATATATCAGTAACAAAGTATTGCACGATTGATTGAGTAGTACAAAGCTTTATTGGAAGTTCCAATTGGCTAACGACCTAAGTCTTCCAGCCTATGTACATTTTATTATATTTACAATACTTATTGATTTAAAACAAATATAATACATCTTATGTTTATAAGGTTTTTACAAAAAAAAAAAAAAAAAAACAAAAAACTAGTAATAAGAAATAGTATTATGAGTGTATTTTATATTATTGTTGATTACATCATAACATGAGGGATTCGTAGATTGTTTGGGTAGGGAATGCTCTTTTGGGCAGGATGTTGGGATTTGTTGGGTAAATTAAAGGATTTATTAATTCGATGTTATAGATAAATTGCTGGAGAATTCTTTTGAGAGTCTTTGACGATTGACTGATTTTCAGGGGAATTTCTCTTATATTATGGACACTCATCCTTTGCCTTATGACTAATACGACTTTGACTGGTCTCTTAATTAGAAACGAAATATTTAAAAATAATTTACATTAGATATTTACTGGACTTTTAGAAGCCCAGAAAGCATTTTTGACTTCCTTTTTTCCTCTGATGACTGCAGCTTGCCTAATTACGTCCTCTTCTTATTGGTTTCTCTCCTAACTGATCCGGCTCCTTCAAGCATAGCTTGAGTCAGTGCTACCTCCTTGTAATTCTTTAATATTATTGCCTCCTTCAAATGCTCGGTAGCCTCCCTAGTCATGCTGTCTAGTCACTCCCTCATTTCTCGCTCTTCTTTTCTTAGTGCCTTCAATTTCACCTCATCTTCGGAAAGGAATTTTCTATCGCATTCCATCTTTTGTCGTGCTATTTCCTGAGCTTGATGCTTTCTCTGTTCCTCTTTTTTCTTGCAGGTATCATCTTTCTTCCTTTTTTACTCGGCCTCTAAGTACATTTTATAAGAGCTGTAAGTGCCACGGGCCAAAGTCAAGAGTTCTTTTGTTATTGGAACAAGGGATGGTTTATTGTTGAACAATTTAAGGCCCGATTTAATATTTGTGCCATTCAGCATATGCTCACCTAATGATGCTTTTCCTTCCATGAGCATCTGCTCGAAGAAAGGGTGAGCAGCATTTACAAGCTGGCGTAAACTAGGGTACTTTAAATCACCTGAAAGAGTTCTCCTTTTCCAAAATAGTCATCAACTATATCCTACTACCACCTGCCTAATTGTTAAAATAATCTAAATAATATGAATGTTAGAAATAGGTTAGACGGGGTTCTGAATTACTATTTTATAGTCAAGTTCACTTTGAGGTCGATTTGCCAGTTTATTGCCCACATAGCACACGGCATCCCAGAGACGTCCACTTTTGATCCTCATATGGTCTGAATGTCTTAGACCTAATATGGACGTTCATAGCGGTACATCCTTGGGAAGTCAAAGAATGTACGTCTTTAGTACGTCCATATTAGTCCCCGTCATTTTCATATTCTCTGGATTTGGAAAATAATACATTTCATATCCAAATGGATTATTCTTTGCGTGATATAAGAATTTCCAAGAATAAAAATGACTGAGTTCAGTTTTAAATATGAAACCTTAAATAAACATTAGTCCAAGATCCTGCAGCTTATTTGTGCAGAGTTCCTTTAATAAAATTAGATGAAAATTAAAGAGTAATGATAACATAATAAATTACAGCCGGGTTGCTGACTTGCTACTTCCAACTATACAGTCTTCATGTACATAATAAGACAGCCGTTCAGTGGCCAAGTGACAAGGAATCGACTAAACCAAAATTAAATAAGTGCTTTACCTAGTGAGTGATAATTTTTAACAATGTTTTCTTTTATTTAGCTTTATGTCCATGTGGACACAATTTTAATTTAGTTTTTAAGTCTGTCTGTGGCAGACAGGAGTACTAATATATAAGTTATTTGTCGTCAAACCAAGCCGAACCTGGCTCCGGGGAGGTACATAATTTGTAACATATAATTTAAATAAATGATTGTTGTTGCTTGCGTCGACTTACAAATCAAAAGGTCTGCGGTTCGATTCCCACTCATTCCGTTAAAATAAATGCGAAAAAGTTTTAGTTGGTTTTTTATAACGGTTAATTGCTTATAAAACCGATATATCCCATGAAGGTCTTTCTTGAGTCTAGAACGGACCAGAATAAGACGTCCCAGGGACATACTGATTTGTAACAATGAACGTCTCAAAGACGTCTTCTAGACCTATGGCGGATCTAACCGGGCGGCCAATGAGCAAATGCCACCTGGGCCCCTGTGCAAAAGATCCCTCAGCACCCTCGTAAAAAAGTAGGGAAAAAATTTTATATAGGTTATCATCCGAAATAATGGGCCCTTCAAAGCGTTTGCCACCTGGGCCTTTTACCTTAGATCCGCCACTGCCTAAGACATCTCGAATGCCCTATGCAAACGTCCCCTGGACGTTTTTAATACATCCTTGTATTATCTGGGTGCTACCATAAAGTTTAAAATTTATTTCCTCAGAGTAACTTTAAGGTCATTTTAAGGATAATTGACTTATCAGGTAGATAAACTGGAATTTATCAACTTTGTTGACCTAATATAACTTCAAAGGGATGTAATAAAAATGACCTAATGTTGCTATTTAGGTACATACATTACACAGGATTTCCTACCTAGTAAGATATTCGACTATTAGGAATATCTTTAGTCGCTAAAGCAGTACATACTACCTAATTATATTACCTATTTTGGCTTTATTGGAAATTTATCCTTGAGGTCATTTTTGGTAGATTTTTTTTAGTAGTTCTTGACTCGCTGTTTTCGTTAAATTTACTTTCAAAGAAAATTGTGTATGAGGTAGATTAATTGGTAATATTTATGCAAACTGAAATCTAAATTAAGACCAATTGGTACATTTTTATGGGAAGTGTATTTTTCCTGTCAATATTACATCATAATCACCTTAAGTAAGTAAATTCCTCTTTTACCAAGTTGAGTTGGAGCTAATTTTAACAAAAATGTTTGCTGGGATCAGTTACAGTATACTCACCGACACAACAAAGTGATCAGATACCTTCACTGGGTTATGTGCAAGCACTTCGATATACCAGCACCGCATGCAGTATATTTTAGTCTATAGATTTCTAGAGGGTTTGGATATTGTACATTGTTACTAGTATACTCCCAGACAGCACTCGATAGCCTTAGGACAACCACTGACCATACTTGGAGGATAAGCGGGATGTCCTAAACTGGGTTAATCCCGACTTCGGACCTCCTGTGGATATCCTTTTGGTGCAAATCGGGTTTGCCCATGGATGTCTTCAATGGGATAGCCCACGGTCGTCCATAGAAAGAAAAAGGGACCAATTTGGGTTAGAATCGGGATAACCTACAGATGTCCACAATAGGATAGCCCGAGGTTGTCCATAGGAGGAAAAAGGGACCAATTTAGGTTAAAATCTGGACAACCACAGACATCCACACATAGTTGCATCTGGTTACCCATAGTATCTACACAGGATCAAAATTGATCTTGTGTAAAATCGTGATTACTGTAGACAATTTAAAATTTGTGGTATATTCACCCTCCTTGCGTAATAAATAAATCTCATATTGCAAAAAAATTAACTCTCGTAAAAGAGGCATTTGCAAGATATGTGCATTTTTTGCGTAGTGGATAGATTACACAACCTGTAGTTTCAGGCTTACTAGGTGAGTATCGCAACAGAAGTAATTTGCACCTTGCAAGGAGAGCCATCCAACATGAATTATTGAAACTAGCGCTAAGAATGAGCTAGCCAATATACCCATTTGGGCTGTTATTAGGACCATATTTTATAAGTAATGTCTTCCGTCAATAAAATTCATTCACCACAATGAAAGTATAATGCAAATATAAACTAAATAAAAAAATTCTCATTTGTACTTTAGGTGAATTTATCAATTATCATGAATTTGGGACCTACATTAGCCCAACAAGTTGACCTATGGATGGCCCTAGGGATAGCCTTTGGTTATCCCTACAGAGGTTTTAAGTAACCCTAAAAAGGCTATCCTATAGATACTCATATAGGTTATCCAATGGATATCCCTATTCTGGCTGTTATTAGGACCATATTTTATAAGTAATGTCTTCCGTCAATAAAACGCAATCGTCTCAATGAAAATATAATGCATATAAATTAAATAAAAAAATTCTTATTTGTACCTTAGGTGAATTTATCAATTATCATGAATTTGGGACCTACATTAGCCCAACAAGTTGACCTATGGATGGCCCTAGGGATAACCTTTGGTTATCTCTATTGTTAAATAAATAAATCTTAAAGATACTACTCAGTTAAATGATTCATTATATTAACTTTGCGGGTTCTCTGTCGTCAATCTAAGACGATAACTCTCTCATATTAGTCAAAACATGTCAGCATTTTAGCGGCAGGGATACCCCAAAGCGAGTTAGTCGAGCATGTACTTTTGGACTAAACAGTGTCTCTCATCTTTAATATATTTTATTCAAATTACTGCCGTATTCTTATTATGGGGAATTTGTAACAAATCAGAAGTGAGGATAGTCTCATGTGCCTACCGACAGCAGTAATAGTTCTCCGAGTAGTGCTTAGCAGTGATAGTGACACTAAATCTAGCCAAAACAAACGATTAAAACGCCAAGTAAAAACTTTAAAGCGAAAATTAAGTAATAAGTGCAGAGTTTATCACTGTAAAATTGACAGTGTAGCAGTGTTTAGTATAAACTTCGATAAATCGATGCACGTTACTCAGTGGTTAAATAGTACAGGTGATTTATTCGATTGGGACGAAAGAGCACGTGTGTAGTGTATGATTAATAAACTAAAAGGCAACGCGAAAACGTGGTATAATAATCAAGAAAATTTAAATCTTACTTGGAAAGAGTGGAAGGATAAATTACTAGAAAGTTTCCTGGTACAGCAGTGCGTTTTCAGCAAATTATAGGATCTAGTGGATATTGAGAGGAGAGCATCCCAAAGTTTAATCGATTTCTTCTATCAGAAGTTATCCCTTGGTCTGTACTGCAAACTACAGGACAGGGTGATAGTGGACGTAATTGCAAACACCATAAACGATCCATTTCTAAAGCCAGGTATTCGAGCTGCTGGTTGCGTAAGTACAAAGCAATTACTACAATTTTTAATTGCGAATAGTGAACAAGTTGCCAAAAATAATTATAAAGTAGACTCTACTCGTAGTTTTAAAAATAACCGACCAGTCGATCAAGATTCTAGACTTAGGAAAAGACTAAAATGTTTTTTGTGCGGTTTTGAGGGACGCAAAGAAATTAACTGTTTAAAGTATGTTTCGAGTAAAAACTGTTCATTTTGTAAACGGGAAGGTCAACGAAAATGAGTGCTGGAAAAGACAAAAATTCGGTGAAACCTCGAACCGCGAATTAAAACTAGTATCCAGTGGAAAATATGACACGAAAAATGACAAATTTTACAAAATCGCTAAGATAAACGGGGAAACTCTTTCCGCATACATTGATTTTGGTAGCAGTTGTAACACAATTAAATTAAAGGTCGTTCATAAACTAGGTCTAAAAATAGAACCGAATACCACGAATAATGTAATCATAGGTTATGGAGGGGCTACAGTAAATCCTCTAGGTCGAATAAACACAAAATTGAGATAGATGAAATTACTGTGACAACAGAGATCTTTGTTGTGCCGGATAATTTGCAAGCAACAGTCTTATTGATAGGCCAACCGATTACGGAGTGCGAAGGTGTCTATGTTTATAAAACATCTGAATATTTAAAGTTGACAGAGCAAAACTTTATTTTATCATGGGACGCAGTAGAAGAAAATAATGTTGTCAAAATAAATACACAGAAGCCTACTGTTATTAAACCCGGAATAAATGTAATTGCTGTAACATCTGATGTAGATAATTGCGAGTTAAGCGTTTTCCACTCTCAACAAAACCGAAGCGGCACCACAATAATAATTCCTTCAAATAAAATACAATTCTGTTAAGGCACGGGTATGCTACGCATTTTACATCTTAGTTTACAAACATTAGAAGTCGATAAAAAAATACGTGCTTAGCTCGAGGCTTATGGAATAATAAAAAATAATGAAAACAATAAATTAAATAAAAGTGTTCATCGACTTATTGAACAATTTCCAGAGTGTGTCGGTGAAAACATTTCTCTTTTAAGTAACATTGACATTGAAATGCATAATAATATTATTATTGAGCTTACATGAGCTGTTCCAGTTGTATATAAACCTTAAAGCTTATCTCTATTTGAATTTGAAAGAGAAAAAGTTGCCGAAATAATAAATGATTTATTAATGAAGGATATAGAACCGACTATTTCTCCATTTAGTAGTCCCATTCTTTTAATAAAAAAAAGAAAACAGGTGATTTTAGAATGGTAGTTAATTACCGAAAATATATCAAATAACTGAAAGATCAGTATCCCCTACCACTAATAGAAGATTTGCTCGACAGGCTTAAGCTTTTATACAACTCAAGAAAAATTTGGTATGTGCCCCAACACTAGCAATATTAAATCCTAAGACAGAAATTCAACTGCATATGGATGCTAGCAAATTAGGAAAAAGTGATATTTTAATGCAAAAACAGAAAGATGGCAATATTTGGAAGTCTGTCGCCTTATGAGCCGCCAAACGTGCGACGCAGAAACCAGATACCATAGTTACGAGTTAGAAAGATTAGCCGAATACGAAGCGGCGAAACGTTTCGGAAATTTCCTTTATGGGAGACATTTCACCATCATAACTGATTGCAATGTTATGAGGTTAATATGGACAAAGAAAGACTTGTCACCGAGGATAGGACGGTGGTGGTTGGCAATGCAAGAATTTGATTTCACAGTGAAGCATCGACCTGGTAGACATATGTGCCACGCAGATAATCTAAGCAGAAATCCCGTTGCAGCACTGATGATTAAAGAGGGAGACGGGTCTGCGTAGTTCAAGGCCAAGATGAAGATATACAGCTTATTAAGCAACACCATTTGAACAAAGAGGCACTACAATGCTATAGTCTGCATGATAGCAAAGTTTGCAAAGACGTCGATGGTAGGTACTCCTAAAATTTTAATTCCAAAAGAATTCAGGTGGAGAGTGGTAAAAATGTTTCACGATGATAATGGACATCCTGGTTGGCAACGAACCTTACAAGCAATCAAAAATACTTATTGGTTTAACAACATGAAATGCTTTGTAAAGAAATTCATTAGTAATTGTATTGCGATCGACAAAGTGGCAGAACCATATCACACTTTGCACTTGGATCATGTAGGCCCATTTTGTAAAACTGAATCGGGAAATACACCAATTGTGGCAATAATAGATGGTTTTACTAAATTTGTTTGGGTGGAAGCAGTACCCGATACTAAAAGCAAACACGCTTGCCAAAAGTTAGAACAAATAATTAAATTGGTGCATCCACCAAAAAGAGTTATTACAGATAGGTGCAAAGCATTTGATTGTCGTGAATTTAAACAATTTTGTGAAAAATATTCTATTAAACATGTGAAAAATGCTATTGCTTCACCACGCAGTAATGGACAAATAGAACGTACGAACAGAACAATACTAGAATCGTTAAGAGCTAGTATTGAGGGAGAACATGATAAATGGGACAAAGAGATATGGAAAGTCCAACGAGGCATCAATTCGACAGTAAATGCAACTACAAACGTAGCACCAAGCGAACTCCTTTATGGCTTTATACCAGAAATGGAGAATGAGCTGAGACTGAGAATTGGAAAAAGAACAAACCTTAGAAAACTCAGAACTGAAGCAAAAAGACGTTGCGAATTAGTAGCCAAAAGAATGAAAAAGGTCCTGCGACAAGCACCGAACAAAGACCAAACAATATAAAGTAGGAGATGTAGTATTAGTAGAACATAAATTATTGGTCACGGGTTTGAGGAGTGGCAAGTTGGTACCAAAATATATCGGCCCCGTTCAGATAACAGAAGTATTGGAAAATGATCATTATAGAGTAGCATCATTTTCAAAACATAGAAGACATTTTAAAGGAATAGAAGCGAGTGACTGTTTGAGATTGTTTAAACCACAATCAGACTCTGTATAAAACGTCAAAAAGTAACATATTGCAAAAAAAAAAAAGGAAAACAATTAATAATAGTGTAAGGAAAACTGTAATTGTAAGGATATTTTTGTGCGTATTCCTTATGCAAGTTAAAAGTGGATAGGGTGGTCCAGTGAACCACAGAGCGGTCTAGTGTACCGAACGAAAATAGTCCAGTGAACTATTGCAAGGATGGTCCAGTGAACCACAGAACGGTCTAGTGTACCGAACGAAAATAGTCCAGTGAACTATTGCAAGAATGGTCCAGTGAACCACAGAACGGTCTAGTGTACCGAGCAAAAATAGTCCAGTGAACTATTGCAAGGGTGGTCCAGTGAATCACAAAGCGGTCTAGTGTACCGAGCAAAAATAGTTCAGTGAACTATTGCAAGGGTGGTCCAGTGAATCACAAAGCGGTCTAGTGTACCGAGCAGAAATAGTCCAGTGAACTATTGCAAGGGTGGTCCAGTGAATCACAAAGCGGTCTAGTGTACCGAGCAAAAATAGTCCAGTGAACTATTGCAAGGGTGGTCCAGTGAATCACAAAGCGGTCCAGTGTACCGAGCAGAAATAGTCCAGTGAACTATTGCAAGGGTGGTCCAGTGAATCACAAAGCGGTCCAGTGTACCGAGCAGAAATAGTCCAGTGAACTATTGCAAGGGTGGTCCAGTGAATCACAAAGCGGTCCAGTGTACCGAGCAGAAATAGTCCAGTGAACTATTGCAAGGGTGGTCCAGTGAACCACAGAGCGGTCCAGTGTACCGAGCAGAAATAGTCCAGTGAACTATTGCAAGGGTGGTCCAGTGAACCACAGAGCGGTCCAGTGTACCGAGCAGAAATAGTCCAGTGAACTATTGCATGGGTGGTCCAGTGAACCACAACTGCAGCGTACCGAGCAAAACTAGTCCAGTGAACTATTACAAGGGTGGTCGGGTAAACCACAGAGAGGTCCAGTGTACCAGGAAAAAAAATTTGCACAATGTTGGTCCAGTGAGCCACATAAGTACAAGGTCAGTAAGTAGTAGTAGCACTAAAATCGTAGTCCAGTGTACTACAGAAGACGCAGTCGCGAGGACGCTCCACGTCAGGATTGGCCGATTGTTAAATAAATAAATCTTAAAGATACTACTCAGTTAAATGATTCATTATATTAACTTTGCGGGTTCTCTGTCGTCAATCTAAGACGATAACTCTCTCATATTAGTCAAAACATGTCAGCATTTTAGCGGCAGGGATACCCCAAAGCGAGTTAGTCGAGCATGTACTTTTGGACTAAACAGTGTCTCTCATTTTTAATATATTTTATTCAAATTACTGCCGTATTCTTATTATGGGGAATTTGTAACACTATATAGGTTTTAAATAGGACATCAATAACCCTAAAGGCTATCTTATAGATAGTCATGTAGGTTATCCAATGGATATCCCTATTTTGGCTGTTATTAGGACTTCCTATCGACATCCCAAATGAACAAATCCATTTATCGGATATACGGGATCATTTTAGGACATCCCGTGCTGTGTGGGCTACTTGTATAATTATATTAGTTTCAAAGCAGCACCACCTTGGAATAAATAATGTTAAGCCACGAGTCTACCACCCTATCCCATGAATTATTCTAGTTGGTCTCCGTTTACTGTATAGCATGTCTGACGGCATCATGTCATCTGTTGTGGTTGCCTATTAGGTGCACAACCTGACCAAAACTCTTTGCCATCAGCTCCTTGGTGACATCGGCATGTGTTGGAATGCTTTGGTATCATATACCTTAAATAAAGGACAAATGCAGATACCCATTGTACTGTATTTAAAATTGACTTAATCTATGAAATAAAAATTCATAATAAGTGTAGTTTTTTTTTATATAAAGAAATAATAAACAGAACACCATTCAAAACGCCACCCTTTCATATATTATTAATTAGAAATTACCATATAAAAAAAATCAAGTAAGAAAAATACTAAAAACCACAGCCTACATATATAAGGTCCCAAGTGAGGATTACGAGAGTAAATGGGGAATTTCGGTATTTTCTTTATATAGAATAATGAACAATAATATACAAATATGCTGTATACAGATCGCATTTGCAGGTTTTATGACATTTATTGGTTTTTTACAATTTCAGAACAACATAAAATTTGACCTGAGAAATCATTCACATTAAACTGGAAATAGTAGTCAATCTGTCATTTGACCCGCGAATAACTCCTACAAGGAATGTTTTGTTTGCATAATGTAAAGGGGATGGGGTTGTCGAAATCAAGAATTAACGTTTTCCACAAAAATATCGTTGCCGGTATGGTCGCCATTGCCGGTATGGCCGCCCATGTTGGGGGGGAGTCGTTGGTAAATTGTTCGCATGTTCCGCAACCGGGGTTTGCCGCCATCTTGAAAAAATTGCTAAGAACCGTTTCTTTCAAATATCTTGGCTTCCGCTGAGGCTACATAAAAAACAAATACGGTGTTTTAAAGGTCGAGAAATATCCCATGTTTTATGTGCTACACATTTTTTTTCGTAGGAGTTATAGGTTTTTGTTTATTGCTAAAGAAAGTTTGAAGTGAGGGCGCGGCTCACGGTTTTTCGCATTTTTCTTGATATGGGTAATTCCTACGAGAAAATTGTTCTCCATGAAAATTGTAGAGCAGCATATTGTATTGAAGTTCTCTCATTTTTATATAGCAGAGAGCGAAAATATTTTACTTGTGTTGTAATTCTTCGTTTGCCTGATTTTATTAAAAACAAAATCCTTCTAAAGGATTTCAGAGGCAAATTTTCCAATATATAGAACCATATTCGATCCAAGAATTTCTTGGTTCTTAACAATCATGACTATTTTAAAATTTTATCTTTAAACCCTCCATGGAATTGTAACTATTATATTCTAGTGTGGCTTTTAATTGTAATTTTTGTAGTTTCACCTACTATTCTGTCTTTTAATAACCTGTTTAACACATATTTGATGTAAGACATAGAGACTCCAACTTACTTACTTATTTACTTTAATCGCCACCGTTTTGGCGAGCGGCAGGGACTGTAGGGGAATATAGTTGGTCTATCGGAGAACTGCGCCTCCAGTTCCTATAATAATCCGATTTTGTGCAACACCAATCATGATGGGGGTGTATGTGCTGGGCTTATACCAATTTCCACATAGAGACTCCCCTTTGCTTGCCAAGATCCGTGGCGATTACAGTACTTACTATTGAAGATTTCCCCTCCTCTACACAAAAAAAAAATAAAAAACTGACATGCCAACTTTGCGGTACGTTGTAGTGTAAACTATTATTCGAAAATAAAGATAAAAAAGGCGAAGCTGTAGATTTTTCCTATTCTACAATTTTCATGTGGAACAATTTTCTCGTAGGAGTTACCTATATCAAGAAAAATATGGAAAACCTTATATCAAACTTTCTTTTGCAGTAAACAGAAAGCTAGCAGTCCTACGAAAAAAATGTTTAGCATATAAAACATGGTAAATTTTACACCCTTTAAGATTTTTTTATGTAGTCTCAACAGAAGCCGAGATATTTGAAAATAAAAAAGGTTCCTCACCATTTTTTCAAGATGGCGGCAAACCTCAATGTAATTCACCAATACACTCACTAATGACGTGGTAGAATATCATGCTTTTTAAAGATGGGCCTACAGGACTCCATTGGGTTAAAAGAAAAAAAGTTTCGTATTATTCCTTTTCGTGTAACAAAAATGCGGCTGAGTTCAGTTGTAAATCGACATATAGCTTAAATGAGAGAAGGCCAAAGCATAATAGACATTCATTAAGTTATGGTACTGTGTTGCAAGAATCGGGGCAAAGTCCCGGGTTTTAAACAGTTGCAGTAACAATAATAATAAAATTGGTATGGATATTGACCTTCCATTTAAATAGTAGAGTTCAGTGGGAAAAACTCAAAATATTTTTATTTTCTAAATTAACTAAAACAAGTTTCGGAAGAATTAAAAATTTGCTTATTGTGGCATTCCCTCAAAGTATCTTTGAGGTATCTTTTATTTCTACAGAGCTGTTTGGTTTTTTCTCTATTTATCTATTTTTACCTTCGATGGCAAAAGGAGCGGATATTACCCTAATATAAGTAAAAATAGATAAATGGAGAAAAAAACCAAACGGCTCTATACAGATAAAGGTTTAAAAACGAGTAAGAACTGTGTACATTAAGCCAATGATTCAAGATTTTCACAAAAACATTCAATTTCAGAGGCCCTTGATTTTCAAAATCAGAACAAAGTTATTTAAAAATATATAAATGGAGAAGAAAATCAAAAACTCTGAATATATCATGATTAAATAACATAAAATTTATTCCATAACCTTAGCATTAACACACAAAATTTGACTTCCATTTGCCTTCTGTTCTTTATTAATTTCTTGTTTTAGCTATTGATATCTGTTAAAAAAGAAAATAACGCAAAGCTTATATGAACCCATTCTTCACAAGAACACATATTAACTGACTTTCTCAGGTTGTTCCAAAGCTCAGTTGTGGAAAGAAAAATTTGCTTAAAATCCACCACTTTCAAAATTATATTCTTTTTCCATTAAAATATAAATGTTTCCATGTTCTCAAAACAAAATTATGATGTGTGTTAAACATGTATGAAAAATGCAATAATTACTACTCTTTCATAAAAAGAGAAAGCCACGAAAAAACTTTGGAATGATAACATTGGGGACAATCATAAAAATGAAAAGTGTATAACAAGACTTGCATGTTAAAAAAAGGACAGAACAAGAGAACCGAATTATACCACCTCTTAACTTATTCTTTCTTATGAGTCTTATTAATGACAATTCTAAATGTTATTATTTACTGTAATTTTCTATTGTTTTTTAACACATGTGGAGATGTGAAGCCGTTGTCTTTGTTTTACGCATTTGCTTTCCCCATTTACCAACTCTTACTATCCCCATTTTGTATATTTATCTAGGCTGTTTCAAATGGTGGAACATAACCTCCAAATGTCTTTTCCAATTCTTTTGCAACTGCAATACATAAATGATCTTGATAAGGTGCTGCGACAACTTGTATACCGACGGGCAGTCCATTCTTCAATCCCATCGGCACTTGCGTCACCGGGAATTTTAAGACGTTCCAAATCGCAAACAAATTAAAATTCCAAGGCCTCAACAGAGCTGTGTGGTGGTAACTTGCTGGCCAGGGGGATGATGGGTAGAGCAGCACTCCATTGTCCCTAAGTTTTTCCTACAATATTGAAAAGGGATACATGCTAGAACAAACTGTGTATTGATTGGCAATTTTATCATTAACATGTCTAAAAATTATTACATACATACGCCATACAGACCAACAAACAACAGTGAGTGGCAGATTTAGGGCTTGGTTTTGAAATTTAATATGAAATATGCTTCGCATGGTGTGGGATTTGCAATATTAAAGTAGTATTATTATGAGAAAATGATAGGTAATGGAGTAGGTTAAAACTTGCCCAAGTTACGAGTAACCTTTCTTCAGGAAAAGTGTAAACATAGTAATTTGTATTAAACTTTACCTAATAAAGTTTTTACTATTATTACCACCGCCGCCGCTCTACTGCAAGCCATCGCCGCCACTGGTGCCAGCACTGAAGGTCACGTAATTCGTTCTCATTGGTTTAGAATGATGAAGTGCACAAACTCGTTTCTGCGCATATTTTTTGCTGTCATCTTCTCGTAATAATACTACTCTACTACAGATAGGCTTTCTCTCACTGGAGAAATTTTCATACATTTAATATGTCAATTTATCGACGTTACCAATCTCCAAATAAGGAATTAATGTCGTGTACCGTTGTTCAGGCTTTTGTCATACATGATTATTATTTTCTCTATAGCACAATTCAAAAAACTGCATTTATAGTATTCCGTGTGAGTGTAATAAACATTATGTGGGTGAGTTGTTCAGACCATTCAGTGTTAGATTGGGTGAGCACAGGGGTTACAATAGGAAGAATGAGATTTAGAAATCGAAGATTTGTGAACACGCTTGGGAGAACGGACACAAAATAAACTGGGATTAGGCATTTTTTAACAAAAGAGACAGATAGGAAAAGAAAAATTAAAGAAGCGGCTACAATACTATTGAATGAGGATAAATGCGTGTTAAATTGTTCCGTAGATGTTTGCACAACCTGGCTGCCGATGTTAAAAGAAGAACTTAACAAATTCAACATTGTTTAAAATAAAACTATCAACTAGATACATCAACAGTTCTGTGTAAGCAGTAAGTATCTATGGATACTGAATATAACAAATATATTCTTAAAGCTGTGTATTTAACACACAGCACACAAACATTTATAATACGCTTTGAGAAAGGAAGCAGATTCGTTTTCTGAAACGTCAGCAAAATACGTCATTTTTATATTTTTGTTCTTATTCATTATCTGTCAAAAACCACCCTATAACTGATCCCTTGACATAAAAGTCACAGACGTAGAGGTTATTTTCCAGTAAAATACTGGTTAATTGTAATATTTTGTAAATTTCACGACATCGTTTAGAAGAAAATACATGTATCAGAGCATCCCAATAAGAAATAGAGAAAAATATTTGATGTGTAGATATAAAACTATAGAAAATATATGCAAGTTGCTTACTATGAAAATTAAATTTTACTACTCACAATCATTTGTTGTCTTAATTTTCCAGTTTCCAATTTAGCCCACTCTTCTTTGGCAACGGGTAACAGAGAATTCATAAACATCATAATCATTGCTGTAGTGTAGTCACTTCCAACGGTAAAATGTTTTAATACTTCCATACCCACATTTACCTAAAAAAAAGTAACATTACATTTAACGCTTGAAAATTAGATTAAAAATGTATCTTCCACAACAAATGAGAAGTTCAACTTAAATTCAGCTGATTTTAAGAAAACAAAGGTCAACTTTATCGATAAACCTAGTACTTCCTTTTTTTTTTTTATCTATTTATTTAACGTCGGGCTATTTCCGCTACCAGGGTCTATCACCAACGCCAGGAGACGAGCTACCCCCAACCTGGAAATTTTGCCGAACCTCTTCCCTTAAGAAGAGTAGGGATCTTTTACTTGCCTAACATTTAATAGACAAGGGACCGCCTGCTTTACATCCCCTCCGAAGGATGGTATATCCACTACGTAATCCCCATCTGACAGCTTCCGCGTATACACTGATATACAAGCCGTTAGAATATAGACTGATATTCACATTGAAGTTGCCTCTACGCTCGCCCCATAGTACTTCCTTGTTATTGTTGTTATAGAATATACTAAGTGCCAGTTATACCAAAGCGATGTTCACCACGGTAGATCTCAATAGAATTTACAATGACTGATGTTGAAAATTCTAAGGAAAACACGTTTTACATTACTGAAGTCTGGATATTCTGAAATTGTCAAAAACTTCAGCTTCGTTAACATTTTCTAGTTTAAAAGAACAACTGTTAACGTGTTTGTACTGCTGTAGACTTGTTCATTTTATTTTGTGTTGCTTATTTGCATACTTCAGAGGATTTGCTATTCCCAATGAAAAGACAGAGTCGACTTATTAGGGATATGTATTTTGCAAATGTGAATATCGACAAGACACTTTTAATATATCTCACCCATGTTTTCTTTCTTCATTCTTGTCTGGATTGTTTGGCTGGGGGTGAGCTTGCGCTCACGTGCACTCAGGTCTCATAGACGGGCCCATTGTGCTGCCCCCGTAAGTGGTGGTATGTCCTTGTCTTATCTATAATGTTCTTAATTTATTTCTATAATTTACAAATGGCTTAACACACATTATCTTTATTCATCGTCGTAATCCCTATCCCTGTCGTCACACTTGGGCTCATTTTTGTTGCAATCAATTATTAACGATTCTAAATGTTCCTCAGCTAATCTCCGGCATCTATCAGTGTAGATCCACTTCATTTTGGAAAACATCCGTTCAACATCTATAATCGTGAGTGATGAGTACTGCTTGAAATATGTATACTGTTTAAGATACGCTACATTTAGTTCAGGTGGGAAAAACCTACTTAATTTCTATGCAGAAGGTGCATATAACACACCACATCGTAAGAAACTCCGGATTTGTGTTCTGTACCACCTCAAACTTCTTCAGCCACTCCTCCATATAACTGAGTTATATATTCTGGCGAAGATCAAATATTATATTCATCTCTCAACTGCAGCAACAATGTGCATGTATTTATTATGACAAATCATTTATTATATCTGGATCAGTACAGGCTTGCTTAATTTTAAAAATAGAACGTTTCATGTTGGAGAACAGTTGATTTTCTTCAAAAAAATTTTTCAGAGACCAGGAGAAGCATATATTCATATTTTCTTTTAACAGTTTTCCAGCTTGTTTCGTCAGTTATGAACAGTAACAGTTTGCAATCATTTTCTTCGTATTTATTTATTTCATTTATTTTTTTTTATTTTTAACACCTTATTAATATTAACATTCTGGCAGAGTTTAGCTACAGCTATTCCACCACTCAACCAGGACACGCACACATAGATAACAACACAACAACCATTCTCTGCAATATTATCATCTGCCGCAGCTGAGACTTGAACTCAGGAGAGGAGAGTGACTAGCCGTGTTGCCTCTCACACAACCGCAGTCTAACCCACTGCTACCGTCTTGGCAACACGTGAAAACCGCCACTACACATCAATAACCTAGCCCGGATTCAAACCTGGGACTCCGACTCAAGCCTAACACCGTAAGCACTACACCACTGAGCCGGCTTATATAATTTAAATAACAGTACTAAAAGTGTTACTGTTTCGGCATTAGTCCTCTCTAATTCTGTGTAAATAATTGCATGTGTTTGTGTTGGAAATTAGTACAATTTTATACATACCTCCCCCTCTCTATTTGTTACATCCTTTTTGAAATTAGTATCTGACTCTTGTTTCATCCAAAATTTCCATAATTTTGTTGTATACTTGGTGCCCTCAAACTCAACTTCTTCAGGTTTTTCATTTGATATTTCGTTGAAATAATTGACGGCACTAAAAGAAAATACACAATTTTATTTTTGTAATGTACTCTCAAAATCTAGAATTTAGTAACAAAGGAGACATTCAAATTGGACAAATTTTATGAGGTGAAATTAACGTAAAAATATAAAATAAACATCATTGTTCAAAGCATTTCACAGCAATATATTGTGAAACTTCAACGAATTTCCCAAATTCCTGATGACAGCTCGTACATCCAAAATTGCTGTTTCCCTGGTAACTGTGAATTTAGAGCTTATATTCCATTGTATTTACGTCACTGCAAGCTTACTTCACACACAATGCTTCAGTATCTGCTTACTTTGCCTCACGACTTGTGATTGACGACAGATCTTTGACAACCTTAGAAAACCAATTAGAAATTGAAGTGTGGAACATGACATTTTGCATATGAACAGAGTCTGTTTCATGGAATTAAAGGATCGCGAGGAATGAGAATGAGGATCAATCACATTGTGCCATTTGGTTAATATATCATACTAAGGATTTGAATCAAATTCAAGTGTTAGAAAGTTGTCTTAAACGTTTTGAAAAACCTACATGAAGCACAAGGCAAAAAAAATATTTCATGAGCCGAATAAATTGACCATAATTGCAATCACTTGTCCCTCAACTTATCTGCAGACAAAAAAATACCCTATTATGGATTTAATGTAATTATAGACACTTCGAAGCTAATATAATCATCACCTTTAACTTTAATATAGCATTGATGTTAACAAGTGACAAGGATCCGATGATTAGGGTTTGGTGGTAAAAGCTTTCCGAAAGTGACCATTAGCCCAGACGACAGAGAACATTTTATAAAGAAACCAACAAAAAATTGCAAAATGAATAATATATTTTTTAAAGTGTATAGAATAATATCCTGGAAAGTTTACATTCCGCTCGGATCCAGAACATAAAAAAAGAAGTGAAAAGAAATTTTTTTTTATCCATTTTTTAAAAATGTTTAAATTAAGTCAGGGTAGAAAAAAACAAAAAATACAGGTGGACAGACCACGTGTTTCTGAACAAAAGATGTCCTAATAGAATTTATTGCTAAAGCCAAGGTATTCTTGGAAAAAAATAGTGAAATAACTTTGTCACTCTGCGCGGCCAAGCGCAGGGTTAAATGCATACTACGGAACCTCTAAAAATTCTTAGAAGTTTTAATGAGTAAAATAAAGCTGTTTTCTCTTTTTAATTACACATTTTCACCATTTTTCTTAGTGAATAGGAGGATAAATAGTGAGTCTGGAGGGAAAATATTTAATTATGAACTCATACACAGACACCACACATAGCCGCTGAATCGCTCGCATGAATTTTTACATGCTTTACTCTATTGTATTTATTACAGGTACACCTGTCCACATTTCAGCTATATCCAATGGATTCCTTATACATTTGTTGTATTGGAAAAGTTCCAGAATTTATATTCAAAACAATTAAAGATATTTTCATAGTTATAAAGGATAAGATCGTGAAAATAACAATTTCTTATCATGATCTGATTAATCATATTTTCTAAAAAATGCATACAAGTAAACGAATTTGTGTTTGAACATTCAAAGATTATAAATTTTTTCCGAAATAGTGATATTTTATTTTTTCCAATGGGACAATTTCTCGACGAGTTACAGCCTCCAATATATATATTTAACAAGAAAATCATCAAGCAAGGAAATTAAAATGATTTGAGATGTACTTTTTTTTGAATCTACGTTACTACAACTTAATAAACCATAATAATCACGAAGTGTACATACTTTTTAACAGTTCCCAATGAAGAAAGAATTTTTTTGAAGGGCTTTTATTTTTTTTATATATTTTTTATTGCGACGATTGAGTTCGGGCGTGATAATATACATATAAGTATATTTTTCCCATCCATCCTTTGCTTACCTTGTTTAGAACAAAAAAGCATGAGAAGCTATAATTTCCATCTCCATAAATGAACAAACACTCATATAGATTGAACAAATTCTGATTTAGTGACATTTAATTCAGTGCGTCAGTGTCACAGTCATGCGTATTCAAGCGCGCGCACGCATGTATCTCGCTTCGAGTTATAACGTTACACTTGACTATTTTTTTCGGGAAAACCGTGGCTTTAGTGATAAATTTTGTTAAGACATTTTTTGTTCATAAATACGTGATCTATCCATCTGTATTTTTTATTTTTTCCTAGCTTGACTTAATTTCAAATTGTTGAAAAAATGGATGAAAAAAAATTTTTTTTCACTTCTTTTTTATGTTCTGCATCCGAGTGAAATGTAAACTTTTCAGGATATTATTCTATACACTTTCACGAACTTATTAAAAAAAAAATTATTCATTTTGCAAATTTTTGTTGGGCTACATTCCGAGTCAGAAGCAGCGAGACTACCAACGTGAACCCGTAATACTGAAATCGGAAAAGGAGGTTATCATCAGATAAAAGTAAAAACTGGCAAAGCAGCAATATCAGGACAGAAGTCTTTAAGATAAGTGGTGAGAATAAAGTGGGAATATGCCAAAAAATTTGGAAAACACAAATCTGGATTAATGACTGAGGAATCTCATTAGCAAATTCTGCAACCTATTATATCAGTTTAGCAAAATTTGGCATGACAGAATATTACGAGACATTTACTACGAATTACTTGGACTATCTGTTGTACCAACAGCTCGAATGTCTGAGTACTTCTTCTAAAACAATTCTCCAGTTTCGTATTCTTCAACATCCTATTGAATTTGGCCCACATCAACTCGAGACAGGAAAATACAGAATGGGCATAGTTTTTCTAAACTCTATTTCAACAGCTTACAGATGGTGTTTCCAACGTGTCGACAATAAATCTGGTAAAGATTAAATGTTGTCACTTTTGAGCGTCTAAACAAATGAAGTAGCAATGACACTAACTATAATAATGGTTTAGGGAAAAGCAGATAATAAGTGGCAAAGAGGACAATCACCAAAATATTGAGCTGATGTCATTAAAAAACTGACGGGAAAGAGCTTTTATAAAACCTTATGGCTAATAAGTAACAGCGACAGATGATGTGGTACTGTCAGATGTGTACAAGGAGGTCAACTATTAGGGATGTGCTGAAGAGGGTTTTTTCTGCTTCGGCCGAATACCGAATATTTCTCCTAAATTTTGCTGATGCATGAAGCTTTGGCCGAAACATATACCGAAAAAGGAACATCTTGCTCCAGGTTCAAACACGAAATGAGGCACCATATATTCTTATTTCTAACCGCACATAGCTAATTGGCGTGTTTTGACAAGTATTTTCTTGCTACATGCTTCGGCCGAAGCTTCAGCCGAAGCATGCAACAGAAAGCCGCTTCGGCCTATCAACTATAATAGCCCGTCGGGAAGAACGCGAAAAACTTTCTCTTTCTTGACCCACCTAATACTGAAATATAACCAGATGGAACCTTCCCCACTTATTAAAAATGTTATTTTACATAGGAAATCAATATTCACGACACTCTTCATTGGTCGAGACCAAAAATATATAAAAAAAGAAACTTAGAAATTTCAGTTTCAAATGTAACTTTAGAACTAAAACAGATAAAAATAAAATTGTTGTTTGGTTTTGACAAGTAAACCTTGCTTTTTAATTGAAATACAATTTGTTACAATAATAAAAAAATTAACATAAAAAACTATCAAAATTCAAAAGTATACACAAATCAGCAACCTTTTTCTAATTCATAACTCGCCATAACTCGCTTATATTTTTCTTTCACCAAAAACTGCCAAATTTAATGGCTTCATTTTGTCTCGATTAATGCTAGGTCTAATTTTCGTCCCCGCTACTCTCTCGGCCCATCAAGAAACATATCGGCTGCTGGTCTCATTATTGTCTGGATAAGTATTAATAAATATATACCATTTTATTTACATTTAGGCTATTACAGTTTATGTATATTGTAGATTCATTTTTATCAATGGAGAAAAACTACATGTTTGTTTTGCAAAACTGCTGAAAGTAGCGAAAATCTAATGGTAAAAGACCAACTGTTACTGACATCAGGTCTATTATAAATTGTGCAAATGAAAGAAAAGATGCTATTTCATTAAAAATTTTATAAAACAAAGCGGTGGCACTTATTTGCACACCCTTCGATACTGATTTCATTATTGTTGTCGGACATCTTTTTGTAATAAGAATAAAATTAGCGGAAACAGTATGTATTGTCTCTGATATTAGTAACGCGATAGAAAATACAAGTGAGCCTTCATGTAATGATAATAAAGAAGAAAAAAAAATCAGTTTAAAATAAAATGGCATTTGTGCAAAGTCCAGAAAAATTAAGAATAAATTAAGAACATTTTTATGTAGCAATTTGTACAGGAACGGGTGCGGAAACTAGAAAAAAAATATATTAAAGCTACAGTGGCGCATTGTGATACAGAAATACAAGCCAGGTTACACTTTTATTCAGATTTATTTGGACTGATGGAAATTATCAATAAAATTTGTTATGCTAAATATATTAGCAAAAAAAATTAAATGTGTCCAAAGTAAACCACTGAAAGAAAAAAATGAATTTAAAGTAGAGTTAAACATTTTATTTAGAGAAGTTGATCTTGCTGTTTTGCAAAAAAAGAATCCTTAACTCTAACTTTTCTGAAAACACGCCTTAATGAATTTTTATTGTCAGACACAAGTGAATCAGGCGAAGAAAACTTGGTTCATGAGAATGAATTGACAATTGTTGATAAAGCTGCCGGTATCTTAAGTGAAGCTATAGCTGGACATTTTAAAACTATAAAAAAACATCACTACTAATCTGAATGAACATCAATGTAAACAAGAAGTTTCAGTTTTGTTATGAACATTTTTGTCATGGATGCTAAATATGTCAGAAAAGACATATTTGATTTAAACGTTATTTCTATAGTTATTCAATTTATATTAATAATTATGAAAAAAAAAACAACCAGCTTAGGCCACTTTTTTAATCCTTTCCATATCATCACGTGTATTGTGCCGTGAGAAGAAAAAAGACTTATTGACATGCTTCATCCTTTTGGCTATGGTTATTCCTATGATGAAATAAGGACATTTTTAACATCTTTACCTAGTCACGTATTAGTAAAAACTAGTGACGGCATTTTTATTCCATCTGGAGTTCCTCCAGTAAGTTCTGAAGAAAACAATTACATTCATCGACATTGACAATTTTTATCAAAACGAAGACAGGCTAGATGGTAAAAATCCCACTTACTGCTTGGAATGGTATTATTTAAAAAAAAGAACGGCCTATTTACATAAGTATATTTAGATCGTCTATCCAATTTTAACCGATTTTAACCCTTCCAGTTTACATAAAGCATATTATTATTATTATTATTATAACATGAAAACAAAAATACAGTTATGTACAAAAATTCAACTAATCGTTCAGAGCCTCTACAAGTTAGTGAAAGCATGGCAAATAATGGCAGTAACCAACTCGGTGGCGCAGTAACCAGCTCGGTGGCGCAGTGCTTAAGGTGTTAGGCTTGCGACCACGGGGTCCCGGGTTCGAATCCTGGCTAAGTTATATATGTGTAATGGCGTTTTTCACGTGTTGCCGAGACGGTAGCAGTGGGCTAGACTGCGGTTGTGTGAGAGACAACACTGTCTAGTCGCTCTCCTCTCCTGAGTTCGAGTCTCAGCTGCGGCAGATGGCAATGTCACAGGGAATGGCTGTTGTGATGTTGTCTATGTGTGTGTGTGTGTGTGTCCTGGTTGAGTGGTAGAATAGCCATTGGCTAAACTCCGCCAGGACATTAAAATAAATAAGGCGATAAAAAAAAATGTTTTGATTATATGCGGTTACCTCTGACACTTTAGGAAGCAAAGTAAAAACTTTACTAGCTGGAATGAGTTTAACAATGGTATATCTGAAAATCAGTTATCTCGGTCTGATATCTATTATTTTCCAATTTTTAATGCACCACCCACGTTGTACGACATCATATATACCGGATTATTACAACTAATATTATATTATTCAATTTGATTTGTTAGTTTTATCATCTTACAATAAAGGAAGATTATTCTAAAGCTTTTGTTATGGCCGCTGGTTGTAGCGTCGCACGTTTTATGACGAACGCGGGATGTACCAGGAACGAGAGGGGAAGCCTCGCAACTCCGTCGCTGTAGCGTGCTTCGTTGCGTTTACAGAGCTAGATCCAACATTAATTGAGACAAAATGAAGTCTATGAAATTTGGCAGTTTTTCATGAAAAAAACCTTCAAATAACTCAACACATACGCGAGTTACGAGTTAAAGCTGTCAAAAAAATTGACAGTTTGGGTACCATCTAAGTTAACGTCAATTTTCTAATGTTAAAATTATTATTCTTGTAATAAATTACACATCAAATTAAAGAGAATCGTTTCTACCGAGGTTTCTACTATAAAACTAAAAAATATAGGTATATAATTTTATCTTTTTTCGTTTTAAAGCTATTCGCGGTTAAAATTGAATTTCGTTATTTTCATTTTTTTTTTTAAGTTTTTTTCATGTAACTTCAATCTCGATCAATGGAGAGTGTCGTCAAAGTGATTTCTTATGTAAAAAAACCTGCTGAATAAAATGAAATAGGTTTTATTTTGTTATATCTCGGTATTGGGTTAGTGAACGCTAGAGCCAGCCATCCGACGTACTATAAAAATATACGTCTGTCAAGACGTAAATAAGAGAGGATATATTAATATTATATTATTGTAGTCTTACGAAGACTAGAAACAGTTTATTTTTTTCTATTTGCTGCTTCTTAATATTGAAGAAAATTACCTTGCTAATGTACTTTTCATCTCATCCCTAAAAGGGCTTACGAATGGATCTTTAGGATCCAAAATGTAATATATTTTAAGGCTTTTCACATTGACAGGTACATCTAACTTCAGTTTATCAACATTTTCAGCTACAAGAACTTTTAACAGTGGGCTAATATCTTCAGCATACTTTGTTAAAGTCCCTGCGACTACCATAGTCTGCTCTTCTTTGCCAGTTCTAAAAGTCATACCTACAAAAATAAATATCACTGTTTCACTTTAAAACCCTTTCACGAGGTTTAAGCAGCATCAAATATTAGTAAAAATATACATATTAGTAAAAAGTTCTGCAGGGGGAAACAAATTTTGATATCGAATACAAACTGTCAAAGAAATAATAAGAAAAAGCCAACAGTATATGTATAGTATATATGCTCTGTTCAAATTTTTATATTAAGGGTGGCGGTTCCATGCTTAAGAAAATGATTTTCTAATTCGAAATATAGCTTAGTACCATTCTATAAAGTTGTCTCCAAAAACCTATTAAAAAATTTTTTGATTCGATTCAGAGATGTAGGAGAAATTGTCGAATTACATTCACGACACTGCCCAGCTTAATATTAAGCATCGACTCTAGATCACTAATATATTTCATCCTCTATTTCTGTCTACTCGTTTTTCATTAAAATTTGTGAAATGTAACAAAAGGTCAAATTGGATGCGGCAACAATATCATTCTGCTTGATTTTATTTACGTGATTTCAAGGAAATATATATTAAACAGTTAGACTTGTTGGGTAAACGAAAGGAAGATTCCTTTTTCTTTAAATTAGTACACTTGTCGTATAGGCCACGTTTTTCTCACGGAGTTTGTTGGAAATCTCCAATCCAATAATTCATAGAAGGGACAAGTATCCACAATAAATAAATATCTGTATTACATTCATAGGAACACGAAAACTTATCTTTATCGAATATTTGTAATTGCAACATTAAATCATTTTCATAATTGTGTTTTTGTTGTATATTTTTTTGTAAATATAGCTCGAAGTGTTTGGGGAATGGAGTTGATTATTTTTACAAGCGATGTGTGGGGAGTCTTGTCACGTGCAATGTCCTTGGTGTCAGTGCGAAGGGCTACCGATGATATAAGACGAGCCACAGACATCACCAAAGGAGTAATAGCTAGATATAAGCAACCAGGAAAGTCTCTTAGAATGTCTGTGAACAAATATGAATTGATGTAAGATCTTCATTACGTTATGTCATATTCAGAGGCACTCTTCACATAGACTGAAATGAGGGCCCTAAGGTAGGCTCACACATTGACAATTCTTTGTAGCTATACTCTGTAAGTAAACTCACAATAAAATAAGTTAATATAAAACTCGCGAAACTATGCCAATGATAAGGTTGGGTTTAAAATAAATAACGTAACCCTGGCGGTTACAGAAGATAAATAAACTTAAAATCTATAGTATATAATAAAAGTATTCAAGGATTTATACAAAATGTTTCTTGGTCTATTCATAATTAAATTAATATTCCTTAGTAGAAGCTATATGATCCGACAAAGAATACAAGAAGATTGAATTTCATTCTTTCATTATTTTGCACGTTATTTTTTTTTATCCTAATTTTAATCTTTACGGATTATGTTTAGTTAATTTACTGTATAGTCATATATTTTTTAATCAGATTCATTTAGAAAATAAAAAAAAAACAATTGACTTCTATACCACTTTTAGTAATGGGGAAGATGCATGAAATTTTAAAATGCTTGAAAAAGTGATTTGTTCGTAATTTCCATTACGTAATCGATTATAATAAGAGAAATTCAAAATAAAATATTTTCCATAAAATAAATATTTAGATTATACCGTAGTTTGTAAACACAACCACGTGACTGCAAACGGTTTTTTGGTGTCAGCTTTTAGAGCTGGCATTGTGATAGCGTGAAAGAATATTATTTATTAATCGAACAAGAACGCGCATTCTCTCGGTCATAACTTTATTTTTTATGCTAGAGAAAAAATAAAAAACGTGTCTGAAAGCTGAATCGATTTTCTTTAATATTGGTGTCTAAAAATTTTTCGAAAAAACTGATAATTATCGAGATATTCGAGAAAATGGAAGAAATTTCACATTCTCCTAGAAAATGCATGTAAATCATTTTTTCCTGAAATGTTAGGTCTTCTGAAGCCTTTGAGAAGAAGACCACGATAAGATGGTTGAAACGTCAAGGATTTAAAACGCTCAATGCAGAAGAAAACTCTAAAACCAGTCTACAAGTCATATTATTTATCAAATATTTTCTTAAAGGTTGAAAATAGGGGATTGAAATTTGGTACCTACAAAATAAATTTTTATAGACATCTGAACTTTGTGTAGCAAACATGAATAATGAATTTATTATTATTATTATTATTACTATTAGTAATGCATGTATAGTTGAAGCAGTCTTAATAGTGAGCAGAGTTATGACGTTATGAGGGGCGAGAGGAATGAGTAGGTCGGCAAATAGATCTCCCGTCTTTACTCCACTTTTACATTAAGTGAGAGAGAAGATATCGGCCATTCGATGTCGGCATCTGAAATGGAGTGTAGGAGTAAACCATTTATTTATTTATTTATTTATTTATTTATTTATTTATTTATTTCATCACATGTTAGATATACATGGTATATATATGAACGTCACATTACAAAAATTTAGGATACAAAATTTTAATAATATAAGATGAAAATATATGCATATAGAAAGTTACGATAAATAGTAAAATAGTAAAAAATCACAATAGTAAAAAGTTAAAAAAAAAGAAAATAAAATATCAATAGTATCAATAGTAAACCTAACCCAAATATCACTGATTGTATTATGTACATGTGTTTTACATCACTGTGGCTCATAATTCATGTACTCTTCAACTGAGTAGAAACAATTTACAGCTAGAAAGTTTTTCAAACAAGAAGTAAATTTATTTATAGAATTTATAGATTTTATTTCTGGTGGTAATTTGTTGTACATTTTTATACCAGCATGATACGGAGATTTTTTATATAAGGTAGTATTGTAACTGGTTATTTTTAATAAATGCCCTTGTCTTGTGTTATATGAATGGGTATCAGAGTTTGTTTCAAAGTCACTCAAGTTCTTCTTTACAAATTTAATAGTGTTTAATATATATATACTATGAATGGTCAAAATGTTATTATTTTTGAAATAAGGTCTACACGATTCTCTTGGCGCAATGTCAAATAATAATCTGATGAGCCTCTTCTGCAGAATGAACACACGGTTTATGCTTGAGGCAGCACTCCAAGACACGATATTGTAAGAAAAATGTGAGTATGCAAGTGCATAATAAACGTTTATCAGAGATTTAATGTTAAATATACTCTTCAACTGCCTTAGTGCATAGTACGCACAGTTTATTTTTTTACAAATATGTTTAATTTGGTGATCCCAGCATAGCTTACTGTCTATCATTGTTCCCAGAAATTTAACAGATTCTGAGAAGTTCTCGGTAGGTAGTGTTTCAATTAAATCCTCCGATGGTAATCTTCGTTGGGAAAAATATATACACTCGGTTTTGCCAATATTCAAGATGAGTGTATTGTCATGACACCATTTCTGATATACTTGTAATATGCTATTCGTCTTATTTTGAAGGTCCACAGGATTCCGTGCTGAAAGCAGCATGGACGTATCATCTGCGAACATTACAACTAATCCCTCTTGGAGAATTGCAGGAAGATCGTTGACAAATAACAGGATTAGACTGTTATTTTTAATTCAGGACCGCACTTAGAGAGACACCGCAGTCGAGCTGATGTGTTGGTATGGTAGCAGTATAATTCAATAATTACTTTATATTTCTTTATTTGGTAATGTGTTTTTGAAAATAATTTTAGTAAGTTTTGTTACTAATTCATAGCAGTGCTTTAGGGGATATTGTAAGTGTAATATTATAAATTATTAATAATAATAATAATAATAATGATCTTTATTGACTAATAATCAAAGGGCAATTGACCGAGGTCCTTCAGCCCACTACACAAAACATACGTATTTATTTTTACAATATAAAATGTACTATTGTGTATATAATTATACATATGTAAAAAAAACACGTTACATAAATAGAAAAAAATATTTCAGTTAACTGTAAATGTGTTTCAGTATGTTTGAATTTTTTCCCAGATGGTGTATTCTGGATGTTTATATCTATTTCTTGCTCTAGGGTCTCTTCTAATACAAAAAGGTGCAATCAACTCCTTGTTTATAAATTATTATTATTTTATATATAGCTATTTATTTTTTAATATAACATATATCTTATACAAAAATGTTTCGACCGTGTGAGACATCTATGTCTACATCTAATTGTGTTTGTGAAAATGAAAGTGATAGTGATTACAGTGATAAAGAAAATCAAAAAGACCGTAATTCATGATAAAAGCAAATAAATAAAAATAATTAATGGTAAAAAACAGCGTTATTGTTCTTGATAATGTGAAATACAATTTGAGACAAGTCTATAAAATTTCTAACAAGAGGATTACGTAGTGGATATACCATCCTTCGGAGGGGATGTAAAGCAGGCGGTCCCTTGTCTATAAATGTTAGGCAAATAAAAGATCCCTACTCTTCTTAAGGGAAGAGGTTCGGCAAAATTTCCAGGTTGGGGGTAGCTCGTCTCCTGGCGTCGGTGATAGGCCTTGGTAGTGGAAATAGGCCAACGTTAAATAGTTAAAAAAAAAAAAAAAAAAAAAAAAAAAAAGAGTTCTACTAAGGCGGAGTTACAATATTTTTTTATGGAAAATTATAATAAAGCACAACTCTTGGAAGTCCTGCGAACGAAACAATTTGAGAAGAAGTATATTATAGACACTGTAGCGGAGAGTTATGGCCACAAAGTGTTGAGATTACCGCCATATTTCTGTATTTTCAATCCGGTTGAATTAATCTGATGTACTTAAATTGAAGAAAAATGTCAGAAAAGAAAATACTTTTCCGAAATTCGACAAAAAAGTCGTAGAGTTAATTCAAAATGAAGTGTCGAAAATTACAAGGAAGATTGGGAAAAAAGAATTACGAAAGTAATTGAAATTGAAGATGAATATTCGAAAATTGGTCAAATTCATATAAACGGTGGAAATAAATTTATTATAAATTTTGAACGAAGATAGTGTTCATCTGAAAATGAAGAAGAGGATGAAAAGGGCAAGGATTCAGAGGAAGACGCGATGTGAGGTGAGATGAAGTGAGATGAGGTAAAGTGAAGTGATGTGAAGTGAAGATGTGAATTTTGTGATATCCACTGTATTATTTATTTCCGTTTTTGTGCTTTCGTAGTTCAGTGGTTCAGAAATATTATTTTTCAGTATGTTATTATTTATTAATGTCATTTTTTTTATGTTTGCAATGATTCATCTTTCTGTTTTTACTGTACTAATAACTTTACTATTACAGTTTATTTTTAGTTTATTTATTGAGAGAAATATTTGTTTCTGTTACTATTTTTAGAGTATATTTTTTGTTTTTATTTTGTTTTTAAAGGTGTCTTGTTACTTTTTAAATAGTCTATCCTATATTAATATTCCATACCCATTCTTTCCTGGCGAGAAATGCTCATACCTCCTCGCGGTTCCTGCTGGGTAGTAACAAGTTATACTAAGCGAACTGTATATACTGTAACTACTATAGGTGTAGTCACTACTTTTACTTCAAGTTAATACGTTTTTTGAACATTGTTGCTAGCTAAAATGGGCACAAATCCAGCGGCAACTTGTGAAATTTAGATTGGTCATATCTTAGTATTGACTCATAGGGACCCAAAAGTCATACTTCATGGCACCACTACCATGATAAAATGAAGCAGTTTTGCAAAAAAAAAGTTTCAAAAATGAATTGAACACCACACAACAAATGGGTTTTTGTAAAAATACTTATTTAAATTCTATTATATTGTCTTCCTCCTTTTTCTGAAAAAAAATTTCAAGTCCATTTTTAAAACTTTTTCGCAAATTTCGATGTAATTTTTTTTTTTTGCAAAACTGCTTTATTTTATCTTGGTAGTCATTTCACAAAATATGACTTGGGTCCCATGACTCAATACTAAGATATGACCAATCAACAATCTAAATTTCACAAGCCGCGGCTGACAAATACCTACATTGAAAAAGTAAACAAGCGGACAATATAGTTAAATACGGCTCTGCATTCTGCAGCCATTGCGTCTCAACAACACCGCCTAGATAGGCGGTATGTCAATCACTTGAGATTGTGACAACTACACCTATATTACTAAATCAGATTTAATGTGAAGGATTATTCTTCAAACTTATTATTGCCACAAACAAATCCTTTTTTCTGTGGGAGCCACCTATGTTAATTTCCCATTTACTTTATTCCTTCAGGACTAAAAAACTTAATTTTATGTATCATAACAAAACAATTTACAACTTGACCCACACTAGTGATGGGCGATATATCACGAACTGTGATTTAATCACTGATATTAAGAAATCACAGGTAACGACTGTTAGTAAAGTTGGCAGAAAAGCGTGACGTGATCACGACTTTCCTTCCGTATCTCGTTCCCTTGCCGTGGTTCAACCAAGACCAATATCATAATAATTAACAATTTCTCCCGTACGTCGTATTATGAAAGTCGTGATCACATCACGTTTTAAATTCACTGATATAAGAAAATCACAGTAACGATTTACGTTGTGATTGAAAAATCACGATATCGCCCATCACTAACCCACACAAAGAAATCATATACTTCAATTATACTTTTTGAGAACTAATGCAAACGAAGTTAACATTGGTTTAACATTATTTTAATTTAAAGATTTTCAAACGTTAACTTTTTGTTATCTGGTAACTTTGTCTACATGAATTCACCTAAAATCCTACCTTTCGTAGATATTAAATGAGATGTTGGTTTATGTCCAAAGACCCCACACATAAAGGCTGGTATTCTACAGGAACCACCAATATCCGTCCCTAAAAAATAATTTATAAAAATTAAAAAATAATTTTTCTCCAAAGTAAATTCGAGATACAACTAGTTTTATTCTATGGGAATATTGCGCCATGTCGCCATATTTTTTTTATTCCGTGAAAATTCGGACTCACGGTAAAAGTTTGTTTAGCCATGTTGGTAAATTTCATTGAATTATTATAATTTGGAAAAGTTAAAATGGATTTTGCACGAAAGCAGCTCGAAAAATATGGCTGGGAAGAAGGTAAGAACACAAAATACCTTGTAATACATTTTCTGTAGGCAAAAGGTACTTCAAGCCCTAACCTAATTTTTTATAAGTGTATCATGATCAGTTTATGTTATGCTTGCATAAAATACATATTTCAAGGTTTTAAGTTTGATTTTCTTTGTGTTGTAATTAGGTAAAGGTCTAGGAAGAAATGAGAATGGAATAGCAGCCCCTTTAAAACCAAAGTTAAAATTTGACACGGTTGGACTAGGACATAACGTTGGTGAACAGTTTACAAATAATTGGTGGGAAAAATTGTATAATAGCACTGCAGCAAACATTAATGTTAAAGTAGCAAAAGATAACATTAAAATGACACTAATGTCAGAAGAAAGTGCTGAGGAAAATCACTCTGCTAAACATTTAAAGAAGAACTTGGAATATGGTTCATTTGTTAAAACGTCAAGGTTAACAGAAAGCGGCATTGAAAACTATGAAGTACATCCAATTAAGGCACCTGAACCTGTGGCTTCTTTTCGAGTTTTGACAGATGAGGAACTATTTGCTGCATGTGGCGGTAGAACCCTCCATCATGGTGCTCGGCATGGGCTAAAACTTGGTGGAAAATTATCTAGATTAGAGAAACAAGAAAAAATATTGCTAAAGAAAATGAAGAAAGTTTCCCTCTCTGATGAAAAAAATAAAACGGAGAAAAAATTGAAAAAACTTAAGAAACAAAAAGAGGAGAACAGAGAGAAATATACTCCGATTTTGGAAGACAGTATGGAGAGTACTTGCTCTAACCACTTAAAAAAGAAATCTAATAAAAAACGTAAAAGCGTCTCTTTCAATGAAACTGTGACGAAAATTTATACTGTGGATCTCGATACTAGTTTTGATAGCGAAGTGGGTTCTATAAGGGATGAAAATAGTAATGAGCCATTATTGGAAAATGCAGCTAGCGGATCTGACGAAGGTATTTTTTAAAATTATTTATATATTTATAGTCATTTAGGCTGCTATAATGTAGATAGATGTGAACGTCAATGAAAGAAAAAATAATACATAATTATGTTTAAATAATGACGCAATAAAAAATAGATATAAGTATGTACAGTGTGACTCACTTAAGATGAAGACCCTTATACGTTTTTTATTTTTTATCCAATTTGAATCAAATTTTATTCATAGGTTATATCCGGAGAGCTCTGAATTATATATTATTATATTATATTATTTTTAAATACTTTTAAAATTTTAATTTTTTACTTTTTATTAAATTTTAGACAGGTTTTTGGACAATTCTGAACAAGTTTCATGAACAAAGTTTTGCGATAAAAAAAATGCCTAATATTTCTTGATTTTTTCTGCATATTTTGGTACCACAGGCAGCGATGGGCATATTCGCATTAGAATATTCGGAAATTTTGGAAATATTCGCGAAAGTTCGCCACCTAAATTCGCGAATATTTGCAGAGACACGACGCATGTACTCTTGCACTCTACTGTACATAACACAGAGCAACTAGCAATTTTTTTATGGCTGTGCAGAATTTGTATTGTTAAACAAATTAAGTATGTTTCATATTTTATTTATATAATTTTTTTTATTTGTGTGGTTATCATCGATGTAAAATAAATTTTCTTAATATATATTTATTAATCAGGGTGTAGTTTAACCTTTCTTAACCTATGGCTATGTACCTACACCAGCAGTAGGTACTTAACTATAATTATTGGTTTATAATTAAAATAGCTGTTATAGTTCAATAAATAAGCCGGAAAATGTGGCAAAGTGGTGGAACAGCACCGATTTGAAAAATTCCTTTTTTCACGTGTTCCCTAGGCCCCCAGGGACATTCATCAGCATTACCTCCGAGAATGAGAAAGTTAGGGGGGTTTGAAGTGCCCCAAAAAGTAGCTGTCATAAAGAAATTTCTAAAATTAATATTTCCCCTCGGAAATGGGCTCTAGGGGGTTTTTTGGTTGCTGAACACGAATCCGAGGAATTGAGGGATTCCATATTCCAGTATGGAATTCATGCCATTTTTTTATGAAAATTCCACTTTTTCGGATGGAAATTTAAACATGAATATTATGCTGCGGAAGTGTGCTCTAGGTGGTTTCTTGGGTCGCTGATTCTGTATTGGAATTTTTCTTGTCGAATTTCACTTTGAAGAAAAAAATTATGTATGAATATTACGAGTATTTCAAAATAATTTTTCAAGTCAATTTTACTTTGAAAAAAAAATTTAATATACATAGCAATTTTATAAACACTGCAGGAATGCATGCGAATTTTTCTTCTTTGAAGATAACAATTTTTATAAAAATATAGCATTTATTGTGTTGGTACAAAAGGTGGTATTCTGTGTGATAAAATTTAAAATTTATCATTATTTTTTTTATATAATTTACACCATTTACATCAATCATAATCTGAATTATATTCGAGAACTGGTAATTCAGGATTTGTTGGTTCTTCTTCAGTGTCACTTTCATCTTCCTGTCCATCCAATATTTCATCCGGACAAATCGATTCATTTTTGTGGAAAAAAATATTTAAATTTTTTCTGAAAAAACGGAATTTTTCATTTCAAAATTAATATTTCGCTTTGGAAATGGGCTTTAGGGGGTTTTCTGGGTCGCTGATAACGAATCCGAGGAATTCCATATTCCAGTCAGGAATATGGAATTCTTAAATCATGATCAGCGACCAAAAAAATCTCCTAGAGCACATTTTCGTGGAAAAACGTTAATATTTCAATTTTTTTTGAAGAAATTGAATTTTCCTTGGCACGTATTCCAGTCTGGAATATGGAATTGCTCAATTTGGACCTCGGATTCGTTATCAGCGACCCAGAAAACCCCCTAGAGCCCATTTCCGAGGCGAAATATTAATTTTATAAATTATTTTATGACAGCTACTTTTTGGGGCACTTCAAACCCTCCTAACTTTCTCATTTTCAGAGGTAATGCAGAGGTCAATGCTGATGAATGTTCCGAATATTCGGTGGTAGAACAGCACCGATTTGAAAAATTCCTTTTTTCACGTGTTCCCTAGGCCCCCAGGGACATTCATCAGCATTACCTCCGAGAATGAGAAAGTTAGGGGGGTTTGAAGTGCCCCAAAAAGTAGCTGTCATAAAGAAATTTCTAAAATTAATATTTCCCCTCGGAAATGGGCTCTAGGGGGTTTTTTGGTTGCTGAACACGAATCCGAGGAATTGAGGGATTCCATATTCCAGTATGGAATTCATGCCATTTTTTTATGAAAATTCCACTTTTTCGGATGGAAATTTAAACATGAATATTATGCTGCGGAAGTGTGCTCTAGGTGGTTTCTTGGGTCGCTGATTCTGTATTGGAATTTTTCTTGTCGAATTTCACTTTGAAGAAAAAAATTATGTATGAATATTACGAGTATTTCAAAATAATTTTTCAAGTCAATTTTACTTTGAAAAAAAAATTTAATATACATAGCAATTTTATAAACACTGCAGGAATGCATGCGAATTTTTCTTCTTTGAAGATAACAATTTTTATAAAAATATAGCATTTATTGTGTTGGTACAAAAGGTGGTATTCTGTGTGATAAAATTTAAAATTTATCATTATTTTTTTTATATAATTTACACCATTTACATCAATCATAATCTGAATTATATTCGAGAACTGGTAATTCAGGATTTGTTGGTTCTTCTTCAGTGTCACTTTCATCTTCCTGTCCATCCAATATTTCATCCGGACAAATCGATTCATTTTTGTGGAAAAAAATATTTAAATTTTTTCTGAAAAAACGGAATTTTTCATTTCAAAATTAATATTTCGCTTTGGAAATGGGCTTTAGGGGGTTTTCTGGGTCGCTGATAACGAATCCGAGGAATTCCATATTCCAGTCAGGAATATGGAATTCTTAAATCATGATCAGCGACCAAAAAAATCTCCTAGAGCACATTTTCGTGGAAAAACGTTAATATTTCAATTTTTTTTGAAGAAATTGAATTTTCCTTGGCACGTATTCCAGTCTGGAATATGGAATTGCTCAATTTGGACCTCGGATTCGTTATCAGCGACCCAGAAAACCCCCTAGAGCCCATTTCCGAGGCGAAATATTAATTTTATAAATTATTTTATGACAGCTACTTTTTGGGGCACTTCAAACCCTCCTAACTTTCTCATTTTCAGAGGTAATGCAGAGGTCAATGCTGATGAATGTTCCGAATATTCGGTGGTAATTTCAATATTTTGGGAATTTTACATCATTGACTGCAGATGACTTTGCATTTGTAGGAGGCGAATGTTTTTCTGGCCATAAATAGACCCTAATTTGTCCTATATTTGAGTAAAATTTGATTCAAATCGGAAAAAAAAAAATAAAAAGTTATAAGTGTGTCTTCATCTTAAGTGAGTCACACTGTATAAAACAGTTAGAATATGAACAAATACAGATTTTAAAATTCATTGTTAGAATGTAAACACTTATCAAGTAAAAATTGTTTAAGACAAGATTTGTATTTTCGATAGATATTTCTAATCATATTAGGTAATTAGTTGTAAAAACTATTACCAGAGTGACTTTTCAAAATGAGATGCATTATAATCAGGGAGAGCTAATAAGTTAACTTGACGAGTATGACAATTAAGATAACTTGTGTTAGTTTTAAATTGATTAATTTTACATTTAATATGCATTAGTGAAGTCAAGATTAAAAATTAATCTAATTATGCGCTTTTGGCAAACAAAAACCTGCTGCAAATTATTTGCTCATTACTACATTATAATATTATACAAGGCATCGCAATGAACCATAGAATTATACATTTGCAGTATTTAGAGTTTTTAAGCTTGCATATTCATTAACACTCTTTGTTTTTGCATACTTCATCGATGCATCTTCTTCTTTTAATGGAATGACAAAAGGTCGCCGCACTCAGCCCTGTGGCCCATTGTGCTACCGCTACGAATTTAGGGAATTCGCCCATTTAGGCCGGATTCTAATCCAAAGGCCAAAATCCTTCTCATGGGGGCATTCCTTATTTCCTCTAGCACCGTCATCGATGCATATAGACCAGTCTAAATAGTTTTTTCGTGCGAAATGTCGCTTACCCGCATTTTTTTTTTTTTTTTAAGTATACAATATAACTCGTAAATGAAGCATTGTTCGAAAATATATCAAGAGGTAGGAAAGTTGAGCAATTTGATTTTGAACATTTTATTATTCTTGACATTTTCCCAGAAAATTCTTCGTTTAAGAGCTACAGACGAAAGAACAATGCTACTTTTGATCTTTTAATTTTTTTTTTAAAGTGAATATAATAAATATTAATACGAATTATATCATCGGTATAATGTAAATTATGTTTAAATGTCCAATTTACAGTTGAAATAAAATATCATTACAGACCTGTATATAATTACAATTATTAAAGTAGTCTATGAAAATGACAAGTATTCTGTTATTAAATCTGTCAGCGTTTTAAAAAATATATTATTGCTTCTGCACGCCACTGTGTTTCTATTAACTTATTAAAGAGGTTCAGTTACAGCCCTACAACTTTCGTCCGAAACTTTTTTTCTATCTACAATAGCGATCATAAAGGGTGGCCTAAATATAATGAATAACCCTGTACACTGTACTGTACATAATCAGTGGCGGTGATATGTATAAACAGGTATAAGCAAAGCTTAGGGGCCTCGAAAGCTTAGGGGCCTCGAAAGCTTAGGGGCCCCGGATAGTACTTGGAATGAGTCGGAAGTTTTGTCCTGTGCCATATCCGGTCGATCAATTCAATGTTTGCTTAGGGGCCCAAGGTGCTCTTGCACCGCCACTGTACATAATATAGATAGTTTGTGAAAATATATATTTGTTTATTTGTTTTCCCATCATTTTAATACCTCAATACCTGAAAAGTTTTATTTTTTTTTTTTTCTGTAAATGTAAATTATTTATAGGTCTGTAAATATATTTTATTTAAACTGTAAATTGGACATTTAAACATAATTTACATTATACCAATGATATATTTCGTATTAATATTTATTATATTCACTTTAAAAAAAGAAATCAAAAGATAAAAAAGTAGCATTGTTCTTTTGTATGTAGCTCTTAAATGAAGAATTTTCTGGAAAAATGTCAAGAATAATAAAATGTTCAAAATCAATTTTCTCAACTTGTGGACATCCCAAACTATACTTTAAAAAAATAAAAATAAAAAACGACATTTTGTAAAATGATTCTTTTTCCATCTAAACCGACTGGCCTAATAATCGCAATTAGTTAATTTCTTTGCATTAAAAAATATTTATTTTTAGGCATAGAGCAAGACATTGAGAATAATAATAACGACCTGCAAGACAATCATAGGAGTTTCGAGGAAGCTCAGTTCAACATAAATGATCTCTCCAAGGCAGAACGGAAAAAACTGAAGAAGAAACGGAAGTTCGATTCAAAACGAAACACGCCAACAGGAATTTTTTTACAGAAACTTAATGATGACAATGATGAAAAAGAGTTTACGGGTGACCTAGATGATAGTGATGTAAATTTGAAAAAAAGAAAGTGCTTAGATGATTGTGAACATGGAGACTTCAAGCGGGGACATTCTAAGACAGAATCTCCAGAACGGAAAGTGAGTAAGAAAAATAAAAAGAAAAGAAAAAAACAAATAAAAATGGAGGAAAAACAGATAAATTCGATAGTAAAGTCACTTGATAGTTTTTGCCGTATATCTGAGAGTGAGTGATGTTTCTATTGTATTTTCAAAAAGTACAAAAATTATTTGGTTTTTGTTAGGGTTCATTGTTTATTTAATACGTAGTTTTTAAGGTATACTACCATTTTATTTTTGTTAAATGGTACTTTCTCTAAATAATAATATATATTACGATATATTACATGGTATGTTACAGAAAATTTGACTTGGTAGTATTTTTTATACACTTTTAGCTGTAACATGTAACTTCTGTTATTTTTAAATGATAAAAAAAATATGGGTTTTTATTTTACCTCTCTAAATATTAACTCGTGTTTATAGTGTGTGATATAAATCTGAATAATGCAATAAAAATAATACACGATATGTAACAAGCTACGATCTAGATGTAATTAAAATAAAGTGATTTGATAATTTGTACTATTTTTTTTAATATTAACGTATATATCCAGGTAATGTCAGGTTTGTGTAATTGCGTAAGGACTCTGCACACATCTCCAGCACGTTGCATCACGTGGACAAATCTTTCTTCGCTTATTTCATTCAAACCGCTGGATTGACACTAACCTCATATTTGCTTCGTTTATTATCAGTGCTCAACCATACTGAATTTCAATCAACTTGGATTATTAGAGATAGAAAAAATAAAAGTTTCCTTATTCTAGTTGGCCACCCATTGCTGTATGGTAAGTCTGACAGCATCATGTCATTTGGTCAGCGTCTGCTTTGTCTCTTGCCATCTGGTTTGCCCTGAACTATCAACCACTCCATATTGTTCTCTGGGAATGACCTGGGAAAATTGTGTGCAGACATGTTTTCATATCTCACAAACGACTGCAATATGTATTTTATACATGTGCACACATTCTTGGTCGGTCAAGCCTGTCAGCAGCCTAGTGGTGAAACGTACATAGTTATACTTTTACTCATCGCTTTCTGATGTCAACTTTCTTAAGGGTGCCATCATCAGGCATTACAATACTGTAAATTCGTTTTTGCTGTATTTCGTTTTATCATTCTAAAATCAAATTGGCTCCCCCGACATTACACAGTGCAGCTAATATTATTTCATGTAAGCTGTATTGGGTAATGTTAATTAGGGGCTTCATCATTAATAAATAGGAATTGTAAATAGCAGCAGCAAATGACTGGGCAAAGTATACATTGACCCTTTGTCAACAATTACGAGACTTCGAACGACATTTGATGAACGCTTGAAACAGTTCGGACTAAAAATCTGCATTGACGATATTTTTACTAAATTTCGAATCATAGTAGCTGTTGTAACAGACTTTCGGCTATCTGATCATAGGGCGCAAATTGTAAAATTTCAAAATACATCAAACAGTAAAAGCAGTGATGGCCCTAGCAAGTTCCTCAGGTGGTTCAAGATTTCATTGTGCCCCCCCGTGCAATCGCTACTGAATAAGAGAAGTGATAGTTCAATCAATGCATTGGGCAGGAAACAAAATATAGCGCCACCATGCCAAACGTGGCAAACTAAGAGGAAAGTGGCAGGCTTTTTAAAATGTTCTGCACTTGTATTACTTCCACGTCCAGTGGAAGTATAGTAACGACAAAAAAATTTTTAAAAATTTTTATTGTCCAAATAGGCTTAAAATATCATGAAACGTCGATATTTTAAGTTTGAGCGAAAAAAAAATTTCTGTCTGTCTGTCGGTCTGTCTGTAACTTTTTTTTGTGCGCACGTTTACTCTGGAACCGTTTAAGATATTGACTTGAAATTTGGTACACATATGTACTTTAACGAGATCTAGAACTAGATTATATTTTCATCTTGTTCCGTCGAAGGGTTGGGGGGTAAATTTGGGGTAAATGGGTAAATCAAGCAGGTAAGAGTCCATGAAATTGGTATTTAGTATATACAAGAGAAGCTGAGGTCTCAAAAAAATTTTTGGCATTAGCCACCCCCATTACCACCCCCACCTCCTTATTAAAGGGGATGAAAAAAAATTGTGATTTAGTATATGTACAGAAACCAGAAACCTCAAAATATTTTTTTACTTCATCCACCCCCACTACCACCCCCCTACCACCGCCCCCACCCCACTACCGATGTGGGGTATCGTTTTATGGGTTTTTGGGGTAGAGGATTTCAAATATTATATTATTAAAGTTCCATAAACAATTATTTTCACATACAAAGTTTTTCGTTGTGAGTGACTTGGATAGAGAATCTGGATGTGGAAGTAGTGATTCCTTGGGCAGCGGTTTTTTTGAATATAGATCTTTTTACAGAAATAAAAGTTGTAGGGTTAAGTGGTATTACGGTGCTTGGGTTTTATTTCTTGCGCAGACCATCTGTCCTTGCATTTTCGGCGCCCCCACGAAGGCGTCCGGTGCGGTCGCACCGCCCTAGGGCCGCCCCTGAGTAAAAGCAAAAGTCCAGTATACAAAACCATGCCAAATAAAGGTACGGTCAAACACAGCTATTTTTGTTGTGGTGCAGTGTAAAAAACTGCGCAGTTCAAGTGTATCTTATGTGACTACCTGAGCAACCTTAAAAGTAGCAATTCAGTTGCATGCAATATTGATTTGTTGTGTGCAGCATAAAAAGTGTGAATAGAATTTGAAAGAGTAGATCTCGTTAAAATACATGCATGTACCAAATTTCAAGTCAATATCTTAAACGGTTCCAGAGTAATCATGTACAGAACGACAGACAGAAATTTTTTTTTTGCTCACACTTGAAATCTCGATGTTTCATGACATTCTAAGCCCATTTGAACAACAATTAAAAAAAAAATTTTTTTTTGCGTTACTATACTTCCACTGGATATGGAAGTAAAATATGTCTCTAAAGAATGACATCAATGAGAGGAGGGAGAAAAGCATTTGGCTATATCTCTGGCGAGCCCCCTTGCCTAATAATTGATGAGCGAAAGGGGGGGGAAGAAATGTCAAAAAAATATTTTTCTCAACATCTCTGGTGAGCCCCTCGGAATTCCCGGCCCCTAAGCTCAGTACCCAATAGCCCCCTCCCCTGTACATTGGGCGTTTCTTAAATGTATGCAAGGGTGCTATAAAACTGTTTATAAAATGCCTTGAAAAATCTATTTTGCTGTAACAATATCCTTAATACCATCATAAAGCGACTTGTAGACGAAAAGAGCCCACCCTTATGAAGGTTGTTAAGGCCTTTTTAAATTCCATCATAAAACTTCTTAGTGAGGCTTAGTGCTACTCTTGAAAACCTTGTTCGGGCCGTTTTAAAACCTTTCTTAAAACCTATTTTAAAGCTGTCAGAAGCTTTTCTATTAGCTTCCCGCATTTCTAGAAAACACGTAGAAGGCTACCTTAAATCTGGTTTTTAAAACCATATTAGAACTGAGAAGCTATAAGAATGTCCACGAAGGAATTCACATAATTTTATTATTGCATTTATTTTTCCTAACCTGATTTAAGCAAACACGCCATCAGACTTATTGAAGATAAAATGGAATTTGAAATGTATAAAGCGTAGAGCACTATAACCTCTCTAAGGCCGATTTAAAAAGTAATAATAAGCGATCAGGTATGACAAAAAAATTAAAACCAACGGCAGTTTATCGTTAAAACTACATAAGAAAGACCCAAAAAACAAGAGCCCCTCAGAAATAATAATGATTTTAATATCCATACAAAATTTGCATAGACACACGTAATCAGCAAATTTAAAAAAGTGGGCTGCTTCTCGGTTCCCACGGTAATTTTCAGTCGTTTCTTGTAATTCTACCTTAATTTGCTAACGAAAAAGGGATAATTATTGATAATTATAATTGTGAGATTGACCTTGAATATTTTTATATAACAAGAAAAACATGGCCGGCCAACTAAAAACCTAATTGTCATTTTACAATCCTCTCCAGTGTTGCCAGGTCTAGTGAAATTTCACTAGATCTGCTGATTTTTTTTTAAATCTAGTGATTTAGTGAAAACTTTTATGAAAATGCCCATTTTTAATGATTTTTGAATCATCCAATTTATTGCCCTCTACTGGTAGGTAGGCAAACATTAAATTCGAGTTGCGATCCATTTAATACAGGACTGTTCACGTTAATCGCTACAACGGTCAGTAAACTCTACGGTTATCTCGATCAGCAGCTCTTAGACGAGAGAGACGCGTGGAGCGGGGAATCGAATGAAAGAGACAGACATATCTGATTTCCGTGCAAAAGACACAGACAAAGATGCCTGTAGTGTCTACAGCTGACGTAGTCTGTAGATCCTAACAGAATATCTTTCATTCGATTCCCCGCTCCGCGCGTCTCTCTCGTCTAAAAGCTGCTAATTGAGGTAACCGTATAGTTTATTAACCGTGAATCGCTACAATCGAATAGCCTGGGCTCGTTGCCCTCTAGCGTCTTGTAGACAAACAGTACTTTCTAGTTACAAACCATTTAATACAATACAGAGTACGAAGTCTGGCAACGAAATAATCAGATAGAGGACGCTCAAAGCTATGCTGTGCTCAAAGAGCTCAAGAAAATTACGTGTCCTACAGACACGACACTGCAACTTTTGAAAATTAAAGATGAGAGCTTTAATTTCAAATCTAGTGAAATTTTAGTAAGATTTAGTAACTTTTTAAAGCGTCGTCTGATAACTTTTAAAATTTTGATCTGGCAACACTGGTCCTCTCATTAAACTATATATTCTAATAATGGTAATGACCTAGAACATTTACTCTAAATGAAGCCCTTTTAGTCTTTTTGTATACTATCACAAATAATCCCTTCCTTACAAAAATGCAAATTCACTTGGCGAAGATCACAGGGACTTGATAAAAGCTGCAATAAAACGTTTGGGACGTTGACATTTGATACAAAAAACTTAAAACTTAACCTCAAAATAATTTGTATGTGTGTGTGTGTTTTTTAACAGTCCTTTTAAAATGGCCACTCTTTTTTATTTTCTTCCACCTTTCCAAAAAAGACTTAATTACACATCAGTAAGTCGTGAAATGCTTTTAATTAACACACACACACACATGCATCAACGACACTTCAGCCAGACATATTGTTTATTATTTTTATAATAAATGTTTTATTGAGGTTTTGGAAAGTGTTTTATGGAATTAAAATTTGCCTTTTAGATTTATAGAGGCCTTTTTTTCTTCATAACGGTTTCATCACAACATTTATCAAGGATGTTTTAAGAGTCTAGTTTTGTAATGGCCTTTAATAAGTACTAATACGCATTGAAAATGTCTAGTTTTAAAAAGGATTTAAAATGCATTTATTGCAAATATGTTAAAACCATAAAGAATAATTTAAAGCCTCTTTAAATCTAAATGGAATTTAAGACGTTCATAAAACTAATTAGCTTTATGGAGAGTTTTATGTAGATTATGATAAATCCATTACAAATACATATTATCCTAGAAGCAAATTAGCTTTATAATTAGGTCTTACAGAATGCTTTAAAACTTACTATTAAGAGCAAGTATACTTGAAGCCTAAAAGGCCTTAACTACAACATCAATAAAGCACATGACTATTTCCTAACCCTGACAAACCTTTCTTAAAACCTCCTCAAGTCCAAATGACTTTTAAATTGTTCCTTGGGTGACCTACCACATATGCCATTATTATACTCTTCGCAAAAACGAAGAGTATATTGTACTTGATCGGCACATTTCTAAAATTGGAAATATCGCACGTAGAGAAAAAATTTTCATATCGTGTCAGTGAACGAATTCTGAACAACTTTCAAAATGTCTGTCTGTCTGTCCGTCACGTTTCTTGTAAGCATGAAAGAAAAGTCCGATTGCATTGAAATTTGGAAAGTAAGTTAGTGTTAGCTAGAGAAATAAGAAAGTTTATTAACCATATAATTTTTAAAAAAATATTTTTTAATCATTGTCCTTGTACTTAAATAGAAATCTTGCAAAATGTTACCTGTATTATATATTTTTTATATATTTTACTAATATATATTTTATAATAATATATCTAATGCGTTGAAATATGATTCTCGAAATTTATTTATTATTTACAAGAAAAGAGTATCCTAAAGAATGTGTAACAATGATATAAAAAGCTCAGTAAATTCGCGAAGAGTACCTACGTTTTTAGCTTGTTTTCAGTTGTGCTTGCCGACGACACTACATTTGCGGAGCGACTAGACGATATGGGACATAAAAATAATTATAAAACTAAAACTAACATTATAGATCAACCACTAGACTGGTTTAATGCAAACACAGTAAACACACTTTGTTTAAATAAAAAAAAAAACGAACACACTAACGTTTCGTACTCAGAAAACCACTCCTAGCAATGAAATCACTTGGTATAATTATAAACTTTAAATTAACATGGCAGGCACATATTGACGCAAAAAAAATGGGACAGGTCTTATAACGTATTTTTGCTAAAAACTTTAATTTTTGTGACATTGTCAGTTATTTGTCAAAATTCATTGCAAGTGTGCAAATAGAGACAGATTTACATTAGAAAAAAATAGTTGTCCTATTTTTTTTGCTCACGACAGTACCAGTTTGGCAAAAAAAGTTTATGCGATTAGAATAAGAATTAGAATTAATACACATGCTGCAATTATGACATACCATACCCCATTTCATAGTGCAATGACTTATGCAGGCCCGTGGAGAGCCAGTACGGGCCCAGGGGTAAAATCAATTTGGCGGGCCCCCTTCGGCTGGGATAAATCAAAAATACTAATTTTCAATACACAATTTGAAATACAGTCAACAGAAAAATGTATTTAACAGTGAAGGTGCCGGGCTCTTTCAGGTCCCGGCCTCGGGGCTGCAGCCCCCCCTGCCTCCCCCCCTGTTGTCAGGCCTGGACTTATGGCCTAATAAATTGGGGGGGGGGTCATCTACCCACATTCAGAAAATTTTTATTATTCACTATCAGAACAATAGTCTACGTAAACCAAATGGTTAGTTGTAAGCTTTGGTTTAGAAAACTTAACATTCTAACGTTACCATCGGCAAAAATTTACCATAACTTGATTCACATAAAGCAGCACATTAATGACTACAAAAAATTGTAACACACATAATTATAAGTCACGCAAGGAACGATATATGAATACCCAATCAAAGGCTGGAATTAACTAAAAGAAATAATTAGGGCATAACTATAGCCAGGCACGTTGCGACAGATTTTTCACGTTAATATATTTAAAAATAGATTTTTTTACCATGATAACTTAGACAGTATCAATGATGAAGGTGCCATTCTACCAATCTATAGGTACTGCAAAAATTAGTAAAAAATTAAATAATATGTTATATAAATTAAATAATATGTTACTGAATTTAAGTATCTAGGCTTTATGCTAGATAATTACCTATCATTTAATTCACACTTTTCATATATCTATAAAAAAATTTGTAAAAAATTGTTTTTCTTCAGCAGAATTGCATCATGTCTATCAACTTTCTCAAAAATTACAGTGTATAATGTTATAATACAACCGCATTTTGACTATTGTGCCAGCCTACTTTATTCCCTTGATTTAAATAAATTATCAGCATTACAAAAATTACAAAATCGTGGTATGCGCATAATACTTAAATGTAGCAAATATACAAGTATAACATTGATGCTTAATACATTACAGTGGATTTCAATATCTGAGAGATTTTATTTAAACGCCATGATATTTATTTTTAAAATATTAAACAACTTGTTACCCTCTTATTTTGAAGAGTTTCTTGTTTACAATTCTCAAATACATAGTTATCCAACTAGAATAAATTCTAATTTTTATTTGCCAAAGTACCACTTAAGTAGATCTATGAAATCTTTATTCTATAAAGGCCTTAATGACTTCAATAAATTGCCAGATGTTATTAAAAATGCCAAATCAGTTCATGAGTTTAAAAGTAAACTTCTTACTTATATTAAAAAGTAAAGGGTAGTACATGATTCAAAGAAGGTGAGCATTAAGTATTGCATTTATTAAATTACCTTAGCTATTACATTTTTAATAATAATTTTAAATTACCACTTTCATTGTAACAGACGTTGTGCAATAATTAAATTACGTTAGGTATTACATTTTTAGTAATTATTTTTTAAATTACATCTTCATTGTAACATGTGTTGTGTAATATGTATTAATTTAGTAGTTTTTGTAAGTATATTAGGATACTAGTCCTATTCAATAAAGCCATTCATTCATATGTTGCAAAAAGAGATATCGATTTTCTGAAATGTCACTTTTGTTTGCTGTGCAATTTACGATCAGGTTTATCTGGAAGACTTCCTCTATACATCACGACACCGTACGTCCGTCCCAATGGTGTTTTTCGAAAAATATGAACGTATCAAGATTGCATGTTTTTGCAGTTTTTTCGGCTCCGAAATGCAAGCTTTTTTCTGCTATTTTCCGCAGATATCTCCGAAACGGTGAGAGTTAGCTCGAAATAAAAAATAAGGTCAAACAAGTATTTTCCACTATGAATTTTTTTCTTTCATCAGAATTTTGATTTTTTTTTTTCGTTTTGGAGATAACTACTGAAATGTCAGCCATGTACGGCAAAAAATCGCAAATTTAGAGCTTCTACAGTTGGCAACTTTTTAATCTTGGCTCCTACGCCAAAAGACTACTCTAGCTAATTTAAATAGAAAAAAATTTGCTAAAACTCTTTTTTCTATTGTTTGAATTCCGACAAAAATGAAGGAATTAGAGGGGACGGGATTTGGGAGTTTTTTTTTTTTTTTTCGGTTAAATTTCTCCATTTTGTCACCGTAATTAATTGGTAATTAACTGAAATTGATCTCATATATGATGTTCACTTAATATCATGTACTGCTTTGACGCTCCGTTAATCTCGGCCCTTCGAAACAAAGGTTTCTAAGAAAAATTATTTTTTAAGATTTACATACCCTCAATAGGAAAACGTGTTATTTCCTACATTTCCTCGAATATCTCGATAATTATAATTTTTTTCGAAAAATTTGTAGACAGCTTATGTAAAGAGAGTTGATTGAACTTTTTGACACTTTTTTTATTTTTTCCCTAACATAAAAAGTCTCAATGATGAAAGTGCAAGTCTAAGGAAACTTTTAGTGTTGCAAAAATGAGTAAAAAATGAAACAACATGTTACAAAAAGTTGCATAAATCGTATATCTACAAGATTGAAATTTTACATACTCACAGATGACATAAAAACATATCGGAAGATAATATTCTACCGCCATGTCAGGTCTACCACCCACGCAAAGTGTGGAAAAAACAAACATTTTTTACTTATATCTACAAAGCTGAAGTTTTTTTCTGGAATAGAAAATACAGTCTACCGATCGTCTCATGTTGCTAAAGACTCGGTAGATGTAATGGACTGCAAGCGCGTGACCACGGCCGCTGCGCTCCGGGCTATTGCAGTTCGCGGAGAAGTTTTGCATTTTCTGCTGCGGAATGTTAATCTACAAAACTGATTTTTTTTTGTCTACAAGCAGTTTATTCACTATTTCGATTAAAAATCACATTCTACCTCCGCTGAAAGGTGGCTAAATCTTTGGTAGATGTTGCCAAAATGGCAATACATAGTCAAATCATGACAATTATATTCTTCATTAATATTAAAGAAGTTTTATTATAGATGTGTTAAAAATCACTTTTATTTACTTCATAATATGGCTAGTGGTCGAGCTGAAGTGAAGGTGTGGATAGAAGTTGGCGTTGGCACTTCATTAAGGTAGGTATATAAACGTTAGTAAATTGTACGAGAGGTTGAGATCAAATATATGTGTATTCGGTCTTAAGTCTTTTGTTTTTATGTTAGAGAAAAAATAAAAAAAGTGTCGGAAAGCACAATCAATTCTCTTTACATAAGCTGCCTACAAATTTTTCGAAAAAAACGATAATTATCAAGATATTCGAGGAAATGTAGGAAATTACACGTTTTCCTATAGAGTGTATGTAAATCTTAAAAAAATATTTTTTCTCAGAAACCTTTGTTTCGAAGGGCCGAGATTAACGGAGCGTCAAAGCAGTACCTACATGATATTAAGTGAACATCATATAAGATCGATTTCAGTTAATTACTGATTAATTACGGTGACAAAATGGAGAAATTTAACCGAAAAAAAAAAAAAAAACTCCCTCTAATTCCTTCATTTTTGTCGGAATTCAAACAATTGAAAAAAGAGACAGCAAATTTAATTCTATTTAAATTAGCTAGAGTAGTCCTTTGGCGCAGGAGCCAAGATTAAAAAGTTGTCAACTGTAAAAGCTCTAAATTTGCGATTTTTTGCCGTACATGGCAGACATTTCAGTAGTTATCTCAGAAACGAAAAAAAAAAAAAAAATCGAAATTCTGATGAAAGAAAAAGATTCGTAGTGGAAAATACTCGTTTGACCTTATTTTTTATTTCGAGCTAACTCTCACTGTTTCGGAGATATCTGCGAAAAATAGCAGAAAACAGCTTGCATTTCGGAGACGAAAAAATTGCAAAAACATGCAATCTTGATATGTTCATATTTTTGGAAAAACACCATTGGGACGGACGTACGATGTCGCGATGTATAGAGGAAGTCTTCCAGATAAGCCTGATCGTAAATTGCAGGGCGAAATTCGAAAATTCGGCTCGGAATGAACGAATCAAGTGACATTTTGTAACATTTCAGAAAATCGATATCTTCTTGCAACATGTTATTTCATTTTTTACTAATTTTTGCAGTACCTATAGATTGGTAGAATTGCACCTTCATCATGTTGTTTGGTTCCAAGTGTTAGACTATACTTTATATTTACATTTTGTAACTGACTTATAGGCCAAGCAAAAGGTCGGAAAGAAATAAAACTTGGTGGGATGGTAGACATAGGTCCCCTGATAGTACACCTGAGCTTGCGACCTCGGGGGGTTGTCGCTCGAGGGGTGGGGGGGTGAAAACTCTGCGTTGCAACGCTTTTCGGGAAATAGCGCCATTGTGGTAAGTGCTATCGAAAAAAAGTTCAAATGAAATATGTAGAGAACAAAATTGTGCACAACTTTGGTCGTATTTTTCGTCTACGACCAATAGTTTCCGCTCTACGGCGCTCCAAAGTTGGGGGTTGATTTGCAATTTTCAACAAAATCAGAATTTCATCGCATATTAAGACGAAGATCACTATCAAACAATTCTGTAATATTTTTTTTCTGAAAGAGTAATGTTTTCTGAGTCTGCAGATGCCCGATTTGATACATTTGGTCGTATATAATAAAAGATATGATTTTTTGAAGCGCGCGGAAATTATTGGGGGTAGACGAAAAATACAAAGACCAAAATTGTGCACAATTTTGTTCTCTACATATTTCATTTGAACTTTTCTTTGATAGCACTTACCACAACGGCGCTATTTCCCGAAAAGCATCGCGACGCAGAGTTTTCATCCCTCGAGCGGCACCCCCCGAGGTCGCAAACTCAGGTGTACTATCAGGGGACTTATGTCTACCATCCCATCCAATTTCATTTCTTTCTGACCTTTTGCGAATAGAACCTTTTTTTTTTGTACCCACTGCTTGGCCTATTATCGAACACTAGGTTAGGTTAGGTTAGGTTGATATGTGAGTGGGCTAGTAACTGACCCTCCACCGCGACCATCTGGTCTATTGTGGCTCACTCCTAATTATATTTCACCCAATAGGTTCAGCTTTTTGATAAAGTCGACTACCTTATTGGGTGAGAGGTTGTCCAGATCCTCTGGCAGCAGTTGCCCTTTGCCAAAAAGTGAGAATCTGATTCTTTCTGCAGCAGGACAGGTACATAAAATGTGCGCTGCCGTTTCATCCTCCTCCAGACACAGTCGGCATTCAGCGTTGTCCGCTATTCCGAGTCTGTGTAGGTGGTGGTTAAGTCTGCAGTGCCCAGTGTATAGGCCAACTAGAGTTCTTAGGTGTAACCTATTTAACTCTAATAGTTTTTTAGTTCTTGATTTCAAAGGGTATGTGATGAACTCCTTTGAATGAACTAATCCTGGTAGTTCTTGCCAGTACTGGAGGATTTCCCCTCAGTCCAGGCCAAGATGGTGGTTTTCGCAGTGCTTGCCGATATGCCAAGCACTGGCTCCGGTCCGATAAATTTTGATACCGCACCATCACTGGCTAAGGAGTCGGCTACTTCGTTGCCCTCCAAGCCAGAATGGCCCGGTATCCAGACCAGAGTTAATTTGTTGTATCTGCCCAATTGGGCTAGAGCCTTTTGGCAATTCCAGACCAATTTAGAATTGCAGCGATGTGAGCCAAGAGCTTTAAGAGCTGCTTGGCTGTCTGAAAAAATTTTTATTGATCTGTGTCGAACACTAAGGTGTGTGAAATTTATCAATGAAGTGATTCTATTCTATCTGCAATCCAATCTGAGACAACCTGTTAAGGCTATATTGCCTAAATTGCTTTCCGGAAAAAAAGTGAAGCAATGATTATTAGATAGTTAACCTACGATTTTTTAATTTCCATACCACCTACCAATGTAGGGATGGAAAGAGCCTTTTCAGTAGCAGGTACTTTTCACCAAAATTAAAAATCCTTGGTAATTTGGTGTTCCTGCAATATTTATTTAAAAATGTTGATATTAAATAAATATTACATCATTTAAATTGTTTATTCTCTACTTATGTCGACTTTTATTGTTTGTTATTTGGTGATAACATTGTCAGTTAATTTTTTTTATGACATAATTTTTATTTTATTTTCTTTATAATTAATCCTGTTACTATTAATTGGAAATATTTTTTCATAATAATGACAATAGTAATACTTCTTTATTTCAAGGAATGTTTTATACTTAATTTAAATTTACAATAAAAAGTAGAACAAAAAATGAGGTATGGAGAAAATATTTATATGGACGCATGAAGAATGGAGAGAAGCTGTAGGGAATTAATCAAGTGCGGATGTAAGACTGAACCCCTGTGCTCTAAGAATTGCGTTTGTAACAAGACTGCACTTGCCTGCACAGCTCTTTGTTATTGCAAAGGCCATTATGAACAGTAAACGACAACATTATAAATATAATGATAACACTATAAATATAATTTTTATGATTATTTTCTTAATAGTTATTCTGTAATTTTTTTTTATTGAAACGTTTGTAACATGGTCACATACATTATCTCAGCAAATTGTGATTGTATCGATGTCTTTCTTTACTCACATTGTAGCCTATTTATTCTTCTTAAACATTGATAAAACAATGTTTGCTGTAAAACTGACTGCATTGGAGATATTTAGCAAAACCGACAAAAATATAGATTTTCGTAATAACCTGAAAAAAGTCCAAAACTTTGGAAGATTGTATTTCGCAAAATATTAAAGTTACAAAAGCGGCTCTGATCTCAAATTGTAGCAAATTTAGTTTATATTAAATCACTGTTGCTACAAACCCAGAAGTTGGGGAGATATTTAGTAAAAACCAAATAAAAGTCGAAAATTTACAGTTACAGTCCAAAGAAAACAAAGATAACATCGTATTTCAAGATGGTGGACACTGAAATCAGGCACCCCCCTGAATTGATAGTACTGAGGGTATATAAGAACTCTGCACAATTTGGCGCTTTAATCCAGCAGGTCACAATTTTGACTAATATTTGCTCTAAGCCACCCCACTATTATTCATGGTTTTATGAATAACTTCACTGCAGACTACGTGTTTCTAATGATGCTTGAAGAAATGCTATATTGTTTAACACAAACTCTACTAAATTATTGACTTGTGTGAGAACCGAATTAAACTATTGGTTGACTATGAAAATTTGTGGTAACTTCATATTATTTGACAGATGTTCATATATGTATTTATTACGGAATAAACCATGGAAATACCAACCGATACTAATAGGTATGCCTCCTGCTGCCAGTATACTTGACTCTCCTCCGGAAGAACCACCTACATTTCTTGTGGTATCATAAGGATTATTCGTTATTCCAAAGAGGGGATTACTGGTTTCTTGCCATAAGTTTAGCTGAGGAACGTTAGATACACCTGAATATTAAAAAAAATTATATATTTACTAACAAATCATTGTAGAATTTTATTTTGGGATTTAACAATCAATAACACTTACCTAAACAGATGCCTCCAGCTTTCTTCATTAAAGCAACGTAATCTGCATCAAATGTTGCCTTCCGGCCTTTTCTTTTATGCAATCCGAAAGTGAACGACAGTCCTTTGACGGCGGTAGTTTCCTTCGTTGTAAATGGAACACCTTAAAAATTTTGTAACTTTGAAACCCAATTTTTTTTCTCATCTTCAGAAAATCCAGCATAACAAAAACTTCAACTATTATATATCAAATATACTATTCTTGGTAATTAATTATTCAGTAAATTTTTTATATTTCAAATATTTAACTTAGTCTTTCACTGTCTAGTTTAGATAAAATGTCATATACATTCAGAATCGGAAAGTCTTGGTTTTGATATGGCAATAAGAGCAAGCGAGAGCGAAGCAAGTAATGATGTACATGATGGGGCGTGTCACTCTTTGCCTCTGCTAGATTATTGGTAGACGCCTTTATTATGGGCAGTCGGTTAAGTCGTTGGAACTATGCAATACCAAAACGAACACTTTCCGATTCTGTATAGTAGACAACCCCCAACATATCCACAAACATTGCAAGTGCCGGGGCTGGGGCTTGAACCCATACCATGATAGACAGTGTGACCAGCATATATGCCACACAATAAGCCTTAGTCGATTGAGCTATCATGCCAGATATATGGTCTTTTTTCTTTTTCTACAAGCAAACCATAAAATCTGTATAATTTTCCACATTCATATAGTCAAATGAAAAAATTGCAAAGAAAGCTGTTACTCCACCTCTTGCTCTGAATGAACGGCAAGTGAAATCATACGCATATGAAATTTGAAACGTGTTGGCACCTCAATTTCCCTGGGAAATATTACAGAATGGCCATATTATTATTATTTCAAAAATAATAATTGTATTGTATGTTATCTCTACAGAGCGAAACTGAATTCGTTCTTATATTTCTACCGCATGTAATGTTAAATATATACAGTTGAATATATTTTATACAACTGTTTAATGTTAAATCCTTGTCCTACTTTTACACTTAACATATATAGTGGGTGCGGTACGTGAAAAGACGTGGCATTTTGTGATACAAATTTTTCCTTTGACACGATTGCTGCAGACACCCAACTAAGTGATTCGGTCCGCAGGATATTTTTTATTCGTTCACCCTCTAGGGGGAATTTTTTCAAAACTACCCTAAATTTTCCAAAAATGTATTGTGCAACAAAATTGATCTTGGAGTTGATTCCGTATGAGAAATTAATCATGGGGGGGGGGGGGAGGTTAACCCTGATCTGACTGACCTAATTTTTATTTTTTACTTGACTTGCTACGTCATTTTACTAACTCATTGGGCTGCTGAGCGTAAACATTTAATTAATTAAAATTCATTAACGAAACATAAACCCTCTTATGAATGGAACAGAAACAAAACGTATTTAAATAAAATATTTCTTTTGTCTTCTTTTGCGAGATCCTGACACATTTCATCGCAAGTTACAGGAAAATAATTGGGGGCAAATAACCTCCTGCCTACACCACTGAAAGTCATCTTAAACAGTTTTTGGACAGTTTTTCTGAATTTCAGATACTTTGTGTTATTCTTGTCCTTGCGTTACTGAGTTTGGACGTTTGGTGCTTTCTTTCTCTAGGCAGGCGGACATGACGAAGAAAGGTAAAGCTGTACGAATGGCGGTCACTATTCCCCTTGAAACTGTACCCATCAATATTAATTGGTCAAAGTATACCATATGTAAGCCCCGTTATACAACTGACCTTAGATGCCCCGCAACAAATCCTGTAGTGTCACCGAGAAATTTGGGCTATAAAACATTTGCTGAAAATTTAGAAAGTCTTAAACCTACCATCCTACCAACCTTCTGGTTACCTTGTTCCGCACCTGAACGTCGGGAGTGGCATTTACAAAACATTCAAAAATTCAAAGGCTAAGTTCCACAAAGTATGTGCAAATCCATACATCATGCCATCCCGATTCATAAAACTAATTGAAGATGAAAATAAAACTTTTAACAGTTCTTTAATAGTTCGACTTGTTGTGCCGCAAGATGTACTCCCTCCCTGCAAGCAAAATGTTACAATGCCGATAAAAATAATGCTTAATTTATGGAAAAAAATTACCTTCCAAAGTCACGGTTAGCTGCGGGAAATGAGCGAGAATCTTTTCCCTGAACCTAGTTGTGCGTGGAGAGGTAAGGGACAAACGTTACACATGAAGTTGGGCAAGATGTAAGTGATACAATTTGCGCAAATCTGCTATTCTGAACATTCACCCCGAGAGTCTCAAGTTTCTCCTGTATGTACAGCATGAGTTTGACGAATGCTATTCCTTCACACGATGACACTCTCACCCTCTTCACCGGACTTCGTCGCCTCGGCTCTTCTGTACCGGTTATACAGGCGGACGAGACAAATTAGATGGTACTTTGCCTCCATTGCTACTAGGTCACCACCAGTTTGAGTTGCTAACAAAAAGGTACTGTCTCAAACTTTTGCTGCTGCCACCTACATGTTCGTTGCACAGGTAACATAAGTCAATAAGTCATTTTTCAAATTTACTTTTAGGGCCCTGGATCTCGTTAAGCGCAGGTCAGAAACAGTAATACGGCTTAAGACTCAACTTCCGTTGATGAACTCGTAGCTTGAGAAATGTTAAAAGTTTTATTTTCATCTTCAATTAGTTTTATTAATCGGGATGGCATGATGTATGGATTTGCACATACTTTGTGGAACTTGTCCTTTGAATTCTTGAATGTTTCGTAAATGCCACTCCCGACGTCCAGGTGCGGAACAAGGTAACCAGAAGGCAACCTATGGTTGGTAGGTTTAAGACTTTCTAAATTTTCAGCAAATGTTTTATACCCCAAATTTCTCTGTGACACTACAGGATTTGTTGCAGGGCACCTAAGATCAGTTGTATTACCGGACTAACATATGACACACTTTGACCAATTAACACTGACAGTTTCAAGGGGAACAGTGACCACCATCCGTACACCTTTACCTCCTTCGGCATGTCCGTCTGTGCAAAGAAAGAAAGCACCAAACTCAGTAACGCAAGAACAAAAAAACACAAAGTATCTGAAAGTGAGGAAAACTGTCCAAAAACTGTTTAAGATGATATTTCGTGGCGTAGGAAGGGGGGTAATTGCCCCCCCAGCTGATTATTAATTATTACTTTATATTTAATTATTGTCCTGAAATTTGCGATGAAATGTGTCATGAGCTTGCAAAAGTAAAAAGAAGACTAAATAAATATTTTATTTAAATACGTTTTGTTTCTGTTCCATTCTATAAGAGGATTTATGTTTCATTAATGACTTTTAATTAATTAAATAATTTACGCTCAGCAGCCCAATGAGTTAGTAAAATGACACAACAGGCCAAGTAAAAAATAAAAATTAGGTCAGTCAGACCAGGATTAATTTCTGGTTACGCCACTGTTTTTTAACATTGGATTCAGTCTTAGCATACCGAAATCATACGGAATCGACTCCAAGATCAATTTTGTTGCACAATAAATACATTTTTGGAAAATTTAGGGTAGTTTTGAAAAAATGCCCCCTAGAGGGTGAACGAATAAAAAATCTCGAGTGTCCTGTGGGCCAAATCACTTAGTTGGGTATCTAGAGTAATCGTGCCAAAGGAAAAATTTGTATCACAAAATGCCACGTTTTGCAAGTATTTGTTGTGTACTGCACCCACTAATATATAAATATTTTAGTAATTAGGTATACATGAAAATATGCAAAGCAGTACTGTACAATACAATAATATGGTACCAAAAAGTGTATTTGACGTAATGAATATAAAACTAATTAAGACGTAACTAAAAATTTAAAAATCAAATTAAATGTAAAAAAAAATTTTTTAAAACAGGCTTTTATTATTTAGTATAAAAACGAAAAAAATAAGTTATATGTTGAATTGATTTTCTTAAAAGCTTGTCGCATGAATAGAAAAAAAAATACTTCCTTAGGTATAGTTACAATCTCAGTCAAACAAAATTAATGCCTGTATGAACTTCTCATGTGCGACAAACTTTTAAGACAATCAATTCAACATAACTTAATTTTTTCGTTTCAGTGTGTTTCAGTTAACACAGCCGATATTTCGGAAACCAAGAAATATATTTTTATTCTGCAAACGGTAATGGATTTTTATGGTTAATGCCTTCTTCAGGAAGTACAATTTACTATTATAACATTGTGATAATGTTATAATAGGACCGGTTAGATGGCCCGCGCGTTCTCCGAACTTGACCCCCTCTGGACTTTTTCTTGTGAGGATTTTTGAAAAGTAAAGTATATCAAGAGCCAATAGAAGATATGCGCTGGTGCAGTTAATAGACCATTATTAAGGACATGTAACGAGGAATTGTTACATCGCTTTGACATGTGTATTCACACAGACGGAAGTAATTTCGACCATCTATTTTAAATATTGTTGTCAAGATTTACTGTTCAAAAATAGAATTACCTTGTTTGTTGTTTTTCCATTTAAATTCATCAATTAAAAGTAATTTCCGGTAAAATCAGAAGTGCTATTAAAAAAAATTTCCCACCAGTAAGTAATTCTCTTATAGCAGGCACAAAAATTACTAAGAACCTACATCCGAAAATCGAGATTAAAAAAGTTACAGCAATAATCAAAAAAAATATAACACTTAAAAATTAGACAATAAAATTAAAATCTCAAAACTACTGCACATTTGACTTTTTGGAATAAGAACAATTTTGTTTAAAATTTAATTCTTGATCGAATGGCATATGTTTCAAACCTTCCTTGATCGAAAAATATTTTTAAACTGCAGCGCCATCTCTGGTGATAATGTTATAATAGCAAATTGTACTTTGTGAAGAAGGCATTAACCATAGAAATCTATTACCGTTTACAGATTAAAAATATATTTCTTAGTTTCCGAAATATCAGCTGTGAGAATGTTAACTGAAACACACTGTATGTAACAAGAGTTTCCACTGATTTCGGGGCTACAAAAATGTTAAAATATATACATGCTAGAGAATATTATTTAGGTATATTAAGCAAATTAAAACTTACACACTCTAATATTTATTATGAAGTTACCATTTTCTGTATATTGTTGCCCTAATATGGGCAAGCTAATATACTAGTAAATACTTCAAAACACTTATTATTGGAGAACCAATCAAAACAACTACTCTTCTAGCTAATTCTGACGAAGGATTCCTAGCATTTTAAAGCAAAAAAATATATTGAAAATACTTAAATCATTTATTTAAATTCAGTCATTCACACTTTTTTATTTAATATGAAATTATCTACTTTCTATATATTGGTACCTTAATCGGGCCAAGCTAATATACTACTTATGAAAACACTTTAAAACACTCATCATTGGATAACCAAATTTTAATATTTTCAATATATTTTTTTGCCTTAAAATACTAGGAATCCTATCATGTAATTCAATACTTTGTCAATATTAGCTAGAAGAGTAGTTATTTTGATTGGTTATCCAATAATGAGTGTTTTAAAGTGTTTTCCTAAGTAGTATATTAGCGTGACCCGATTAAGGTACTGTCGTGCGCAAAAAAATGTGACAGGTCTTATAACGTATTTTTGCTAAAATCTAGTTGTGTTACATCTAACTTTAATTTTTGTGACATTGTCAGCTATTTGTCAAAATTCATTGCAAGTGTGCAAATAGAGACAGATTTACGTTAGAAAAAAATAGTTGTCTTATTTTTTTTTTTTTGCTCACGACAGTACCAATATACCAGTGCGGATCTAGAGAGGGGCGCTGGGGTCCATCGGCCCCCCCCCCGGTCCTTCCGAGGACTTTACCTGTCACTACATGTAAAGAATAATAATTAATACTTAACACAGCTATGAAAGTATAATTTTGAATGTAATATATTTAATTAGCTAATAGCAAATCCGAGTCGTGACTTCCTTTCATGGCATTTCCGTAATGCTTAAAAATCTCAAATTATTTTATGAGCCGTAACGAATTTTCGAAGTTTAATAATCAATCTGGTTATTTATTTGTAACTGGTAGATAGTTGTCTCTCCTAAGTGTCTGTTTCTACGAATGAACGAATTCCGGTGGTCCCCGGCAAACTCTTTCTAAAGAACATGTGTCTCCCGCAATGTAATAAATCTAAGGCAAATAGTCAAGTACTTTAAATTTTGCTTTTACCCAAACAGAATTTAAGGATTCTTTTATATATTTTTCTAAATCAAGCAAAATGTTACGATTAGGAAGTAATATAGTAATAAAGGCCAAAACAAAAAAATTTTATTATAAGTATTTTTCAGGGTTGGCATGTTTAAAACAAAATATTTTAAACAAAGTGTTTAAAACATGTTTAAAACATCGCACTGTATTTTGAACAAAAGTTTAAAACATATTTAATACACAATGCGATGTTTTAAACAACTGTTTAAAACACAGTGTGATGTTTTAAATAAATGTATTATTTTGGAGTTTAGGGAAAAGCAGATAAAGTGTCGAGGATGGTCCATTCCGATAAATAATTCCGATATAGTGGTCACGTGCACTAAACTGAGCATTCTATTTGCAGAGTGCTGTAAAATCCGTTTAAGAGCGTCATCTGACATCAAGTAGTAGTAGCAGACATAGTGTGCCTGGCACCATTTAATTTTTGTTGAATATAGTTTTAAACGTTTTAAACCTGTTTTAAACATACCATTTAAAATTTAAAAAAAACCTGCGAATGACTGAATTTAAGTATTTTCAATATATTTTTTTGCTTTAAAATGCTAGGAATGCTATCACGTAATTCAATACTTCGTCAGTATTAGCTAGAAGAGTAGTTGTTTTGATTGGTTCTCAAATAATGAGTGTTTTGAAGTATTTCCCTACCTAACCAGTATATTAGCGTGCCCAGATTAGGGCAACAATATACCTTCAGAAAGTAGGTAATTTCATAATAAATATACAAGTGTGTAAGTTGTAATTTGCTTAATATACCTAAATAATATTCTCTAATCATAATGAAAGCAAATAAATAAAAAATAATTAACTAATTGTAGAAATATACATGCTAGAGGTACATACCTAAAAATGGCTTTTCTTGAAAATCAACTTCCTGTATATGCCCAATTTCAATTTCTTTATCTAATTTGCGAGCTTCTTCTAATGCCTCTTTAAATCGATTATCGACTATAGCATTTATTACTGGGTTTACTTCATTTATTCTATCAATAAATGCCTGTACGACTGTCTCAGATTTTAACTCCCCTTTTTTTATTTTCTTTGCCAGAGATACAGCACTTGAAAGTATTATAGGGTTTGTACATTTTTGTATTTGAATTCTCTTTGAGTCGTAGAAATAGCCGAATATTTTATCAATTAGTAAATCAATGTAATATCGAATAAATAAAAACACACTTAATAATACTGCTTTCAACTTGCTGCAGTCCATTTTAGCACGTCTCGTTTGTTTTGTTTTATTACTTTTGCTCTCCTAAAATTATATAAGTACTTAAATGAGATATTAATACAAAGATAACAGCATTTAAGTTATTATTCAGCATAAATTAATACAAGTTTAAAGGAAACAGACATGTTTTACCTTATCACTCTTTACTTTAGACATATTTAATTTATTCAGCTATATTTCTACGGTATAGTATGTCTAGTCATTTATATTTTTTTTCATGAATATTTGTTAATTTGCTATCCTAAATGCAAATTAATTTCATATAACTTAAAATTTGCTGGTAACCCAACTTCTTAAAATTGAAAAAAAATACGCAACTTTTGCAAACACGAATTGAAAATTTTTAAAATTACTCCACAAAACTAAACAAACAGCGAACAGCACAGTAAACACTGTGAAATCATTTAATATTTAATGAATTATAATGATTTATGAATATTTTGATATGAACAGCCAGAACAGGGTTTGAACACGTTTGAATTTGAAACAAAATGGTTGCTTCGTTCAATTGTTGCCTTTCAACGTATTTTCTCAAAGCAGATGATCGACTTAAAAAATCCGATCATTCTCTTGTGGTTTTTAATCAGCAATTTTTATATTATCTTCTACGTGGCGTACAATATTAAAGATGCATACTCATGAATTTAAAAACAAGAAAATATGGCAATATTGCTCGTTCATGTTCATACTGATGAGTTCATACAAGTCACCGCTTTTTACTTTTTATTTCAAGGTTAAATCAACGTTAAATCTGCTAAACAATAGAGAGATATGGCAATATGGCATAGTCACGTAACGGCATTCGCTATTACAGGATCGCGTTATTTGACATCTAAGCATGCGCACCTTTAATCTGCGTTAAGGCATGCGATAATAACTTAGCGCCTGACGTAATTTCGGTACGTTTAGCGAACGTCGAGTAAACGACGTTATCCTCACCCCGGTGAAAATCGGGAAGCCCAAGATTTGTAGAGTATAAATCTTGAAATCAGCCGATCTGTATTTATGTTATTTGTCAGTTCGTTCCGGGATCGTTCGTTATTTTGTTTATAAATTTTTGAGGTTACGTTGATAATTTTAATATATTTGAGGTTTTTTTGCTACTTTTTTTTTAATTTTAGAGAAAAGATAGGAAATTAGTTTATTTATTCAGTTTTAATTAAGTCTATTATTAATAAATCGATCGAAGAAGATAACGTATATACGCTATAATGGAACTGCAGTGCAATAAGTCTAAAACAAAGCCTCGTTATTTGCATTAATAACGTAACGTAATTAGCGAACGTCGTGCTGTATCACTGACTGCCATATCTCTCTAATAACATTTCTTCTTAAATATCGTCAGAAACACGTAAAAGTTGAAATAAAAATCTTTCAGTTGAAGAAATAAATATATAATAGAGTAGAACGAAGGAGCGAGGGGAGTAGCGGTGTATAGTCTTTGTCGGTCGCTTTGTTTGCATTGTCGCCAAGTTTTTCGACGGCACGTTTTACCCCGTTCGCCCCTGGCTACTCCACAGTATTTCTTGCCACGAATATACTAAAACTATATAGTCGGATAAGTTTTAACTTTCACATATGTGAATAAAATACAGATGTAATAACTAACTATCCCTAATAGCACAACATCGTCCTATGGATATCCGAAAGACGTCCTCGACGGACATACAGGACATCCGATGGACGTTCGTTTTTTATTCAAAGTACATGCGACGTCCAAATGTCACAAATTTGGACAATATTTGTACATCCCAATTATTAAAAAAAAAACGGAATGACCGAATCTCCGATCTCATGATTTGTAAACTCTTTAACTCACTCAGCCACTAACCTGCTAGGTTATTACTACTTACTTAAAGACTGTACAGTCAACCCTGCTAAAAATTCCACATAGAAACTTATAAAAAAAAAGTGATGCGGTTTTATCGTTCCTATAAGTTATATTATTATTATACAGGCAGGATTTTATCTGTTTTATTAAGTTTTAAATCGGTTATGAAACAGTAATTCCGAATGAGCTATTTGGAATTATCATGTTGCCCTTTCATGAGTACTTATATGAAATATACATCAACAAATCTACAGTTTAGTGTCTGCAAATGCACCCTTGCCCTTATATCTGTAAACATATGGAATTACAGATACAACTTTAAAGAGATTCTAAACGTTTCTATAAGTAATATCATAAGAGTCCAGTCCGTCCTTTCTCCAGTATCTATCGTATATAACACACCATTTATCAACATGTTTTTATTGTAAATTTCAACATTGTCTTTTTATTAGTATTAATGTGGATATACATGTCAACAAATGTACAGTTTCAATTGTATATTTTACAGATGTATTTTTATTGTAAACTTCCATTTTGCTTTTTTATTAGTATTAATTTGGATATGCATGCCGACAAATGTACAGTTTAAATTGCATATTTCAAATAGAAATACTAATATTGTGGTAAACACAAAATACTGCAAAGTCCTTATTTCCTCGGGTGTTCTTGTTCTAGCCTAGAAGCAATGAATGAGTTGGCAGTGAAAGAGACTGCTTTACTTTTAATTTAACAAACACACGTCAGTTCCTTAGGTCACATTAGAGTAGATATGAATTAGCGACACGTATACAGCTCCCTCTACTGGAGCCTGGAGTAAAGCTGCTGCTGAAATTTCTATCAGTTTCTACCAGAATGGAGCAGCAAACATTTACTTATACCACATCAATGAAAATTTATGAGAACAGTATCTAAGGTAAAACGTGCGGCTTTCCGTGGTTAAATGGCAAGTGTTTCTATAAGAAACGAGCTGCATTAGGTTAGGACAGTTTTGACTTGCAATTGAAGATTACTAATTATAATGTTTGAATAGGGATTTATGAGATCAGTTTCTATGAGTATTAATGTTTTTTTTCAGTAATATATTAAATGTGTTTTCATTTGTTTGAATGGGTAAAAAGAAAGGTCAGTTTGCAACTGCAATTACAAATACAAGTTTAATCACTTTGAATGGGGTTATATGCGATTAATTTCTAAAAGTATTTATGCTGTTTTCCGAATATAATTGTGATGAGGTTTAATCAGTAACAAATTGTTCACTACTTGTTATGATATGGTCGGAAATTCCAAGTACACATTTGGTATTCCTTCAAGAGGATTGATGAGAGCAGTTTCTACGAGTATCTATTTGTTGTTCCTCTAGTAAATGATATAAGTCTTTACATTTACTTATACTATCTCAATGAGAATTTATGAGAACAGTATCTAATGTAAAACGTACGGCTTTCCGTGGTTAAGTGGCAAGTGTTTCTATAAGAAACGAGCTGCATTAGGTTAGAACAGTTTTGATTTGCAATGGAAGATTACAAATTATAATGTTTGAATAGGGATTTATGAGATCAGTTTCTATGAGTATTAATGTTTTTTTTTCAGTAATATATTAAATGTGTTTTCATATGTTTGAATGGGTAAAAAGAAAGGTTAGTTTTCAACTGAAATTACAAATACTTTAATCACTTCGAATGGTTATATGCGATCAATTTCTAACAGTATTTATGCTGTTTTCCGAATATAATTGTGATGAGGTTTGATCAGTAACAAATTGTTCACTACATGTTACGATATGGTCAGAAATTCCAGGTACATATTTAGTATTACTTCGAAAGGATTGATGATGGCAGTTTCTACGAGTATGTATTTGTTGTGCCAATAGTAAATTATATGTCTTTATCAGTATGCATTCGGATCTAATTTAAATATGAAAATTATATCAGAATAAAGCAACCAAATATTTTAAACAGTATCTATTTGTAAATCCAGACATTTACTTATACTATCTCAATGAGAATTTATGAGGACAGTATCTAATGTAAAACGTGCGGCTTTGCGTGGTTAAATGGCAAGAGTTTCTATAAGAAACGAGCTGCATTAGGTTAGAACAGTTTTGATTTGCAATTGAAGATTACAAATTATAATGTTTGAATAGGGATTTATGAGATCAGTTTCTATGAGTATTAATGTTTTTTTTCAGTAATATATTAAATGTGTTTTCATTTGTTTGAATGGGTAAAAAGAAAGGTCAGTTTTCAACTGCAATTACAAATACAAGTTTAACCACTTCGAATAGGATTATATGCGATCAATTTCTAACAGTATTTATGCTGTTTTCCGAATATAATTGTCATGATGTTTGATCAGTAACAAATTGTTCACTACATGTTACGTGTGGAAATTCCAGGTACATATTTCGTATTACTTCGAAAGGATTGATGATAGCAGTTTCTACGAGTATGTATTTGTTGGGCCATTAGGAAATTATATAAGTCTTTATCAGTATCCATTCGGATCTAATTTAAATATGAAAATTATATCAGAATAAAGCAACCAAATATTTTAAACAGTATCTATTTGTAAATCCAGACATTTACTTATACTATCTCAATGAGAATTTATGAGGACAGTATCTAATGTACGACGTGCGGCTTTCCGTGGTCAAATGGCAAGAGTTTCTATAAGAAACGAGCTGCATTAGGTTAGAACAGTTTTTATTTATTTATTTATTTATTTATTTATTTAGAAGAAGAAACAAACAGGTTACAAACCTAATTACATGTTCCTTGAGGGGGGACTACAGGCGATATAACCCGCCGGAGCCAACCCGGGCGACACGCTTCGAAGACCGGGTTTTGATTTGCAATTGAAGATTACAAATTATGATGTTTGAATAGGGATTTATGAGATGAGTTTCTATGAGTATTAATGTTATTTTTTTCAGTAATAAGTATATTAAATGTGTTTTCATTTGTTTGAATGGGTAAAAAGAAAGGTCAGTTTTCAACTGCAATTACAAATAAGTTTAATCACTTCGAATGGGGTTATATGCGATCAGTATTTCGAATATAATTGTGATGAGGTTTGATCAGTAACAAATTGTTTACCACATGTTACGATATGGTCGAAAATTCCAGGTACATATTTAGTATTCCTTCGAAAGGATTGATGATAGCAGTTTCTATGAGTATGTATTTGTTGTTCCAATAGAAAATTTGTCTTTATCAGTATGCATTCGGATCTACTTTAAATACAAAAATTATATCAGAATGAAACAACCAAATATTTTAAACAGTATCCACTTGTAAATCCAAACATTTAAAGATATATTTTAATGAGAACCAATCAGAACAGTATCTAATGTAACGCGTGCGGCTTTCCGTGGCTAAATTTTAAAAGTATTTTTAATAAATAGCTTTAACGGATTTGAACAGTTTTAATTTGCAATTCCAGATGAATAGTTTTAATTGTTAAATAGGGATCTATGAAATCAGTGTCTTTGTGTAATGTTTTTTTTTAATAAAAACACATTTTATTGAAAAAAAAAACATTACACTGACCTCATAGATCCCTAACAATTAAAACTATTTATCTGGAAATGCAAATGAAAACTGTTCGAATCCCTTAAATCTTATTTATTGCAAATAATTTTAAAATTTAGCCACTGAAAACCGCACACGTTACATTATAGATACTGTTCTGATGGATTCTCATTATAATATTATCTTTAAATGTTTGGATTACAGGTGGACACTGTTTAAAATATTTGAGGTTTCATTTTGATATGATTTTTGCATTTAAATTAGATCCGAATGTATACTGATAAAGAATTATATAATTTACTGTAGGAACAACAAATAAATACTCGTAGAAACTGCTCTCATCAATCCTCTTGAAGGAATACTAAATATGTACCTGGAATTTCCGACCATATCGTAACATGTAGTGAACAATTTGTTACGGATCAAACCTCATCACAATTATATTCGGAAAACAGCATAAATACTGTTAGAAATTGATCGCATATAACCCCATTCGAAGCGATTAAACTTGTATTTGTAATTGCAGTTGAAAACTGACCTTTCTTTTTACCCATTCAAACAAATGAAAACACATTTAATATATTACTGAAAAAAAAACATTAATACTCATAGAAACTGATCTCATAAATCCCTATTCAAACATTGTAATTTGTAATCTTCAATTGCAAATCAAAACTGTTCTAACCTAATGCAGCTCGTTTCTTAAAGAAACACTTGTCTTTTAATCATGGAAAACCGCACGAATTACATTAGATACTGTGCCCATAAATTCCCATTGATGTGGTATAAGTAAATGTTTGGATTTACAAATGGATATGGCTTGACTCGTTTTGCTGGTCAATTCTGATATAAACTGATAACAATTTCAACAGCAACTTTACCTAACTCTTATAGAAACTTATTGACCATATAGGTTCTCATAGATACTTATTAATTTTTGATAATTTTCAATACGGATTGATGAGATTTTTTTGACAGGGAAGCCCCCCACATCAAATCATGGGCCCCGGTAGCAAATTCACTGGCGGACCCCGCGCCTACCCAGGTAGCAAAGGTACGTGAAAAAATGGTCAGGAGTGACGAGAAATGACGAGTTAGATGACGTAAATGAAACGTGAAAATGACTTCCTAATGTCTCAGACGAATGACGTCTTTTTCAGGTTATATTTGGTAATCCCCCTACAGGTTTTTAGTAATAGGAACATATAAAACTACATACTAGTTAGTAATCTACTTGATAAAAATAAAATAATTAATGCATAAATAAGTTTTGTCCTAATGAATTTGTTTGTTAGCCATCCGTAATTTTATTTATATATTAACACATTTAATATTGTTTACCATCACTCCAACTTTTTCTCACAAGGATTTTGCCTGCAAATTATAATGTTCATTAAGTTATTAAATTCATTTTTACTTACCTTTACCAATTGCGGTCCGTAGGGTTCGAACCTACATGTCTCCCGTTGTCCGTATTACAGTACTGACTCTTCTACTAACTGAGCTATCTTAGTGACCGTTATTTCGGATGCTACAAGCAGTATTTATGGTGATGTGTATGAAGTCTTTATTATGTGAAATTGAATTTCTAACCTTATTTAAAATATATGAGAATCTTTCAGGTTCTCTTTGTTTTTCTATTTTTTTACGTGTTCCCAAACCTGAATTTTTCGAGTTACTAGTATTTTTATTTATTTATAATTATTAAGAAGAACTTATTTAATTTAATTAAACTGTCACCAGTGTCACCTGAGAAGTACGAGTACTTGTTGAACAACGTAATTATTACATTAATTCAGTGGCGGTTCGTTAAAAAAATGTTTACTTTAAGAATTTAAGTTTTAAGTTGAAGTACTTATACAAACCTGGGAACAGTGTTGGAGAAAAAACGGTAAAGGTATAATATCATCCACAACATAAATAGCATATTTAATGGTCTAAAATAGACCTAAAATTGAAAAGAAGTATATTCGTACATCGGTTTTATAAGCAATTACCTTAAAAAAAACAACTAAAATTTTTTTCGCAATTATTTTAACAAAAAAAAAAAAAAAGACGGAATGAGCAGGGGTCGAACCCCGGACCACATGACTTGAAAGACCAAATTAAATATTTCTTTATTTTATTTAACTATTATACAAGTCATAATAAGTCATTTTATTTATTTTATTTTACAACAAATAAACAATTTCTGCGTTAAATTCACGCGACTGAAAGCGTAGAGTGACGCAGGGACCAGGTGTTATGGTCAAACGACTTTCGATCTTGCTTTATTAATAAAATTAAAAACGGTTCCCAAAAAGTTTGACCGTATTGTAGAGCCATATCTAACAGTTAAATTCTCCATAGAATCAGAAATTTGATAATTTAATTTAAACGAGAGTAATAATAATTATACAGGGAAAATAGTTAAAAAACCCTGCTTCTGGACTTGAAAGACGACGCTTACCCTCTCGACCACTAACTTCTGTTTGAATACTTGCTTAAAGCCTTTATAGTGGAACGTATAATATCATCTACAACATAAATAGAATATTTAATGGTCTAAAACAAAACCTAAAATTGAAAAGAAGTATATTCGTACATCGGTTTTATAAGCAATTACCTTAAAAAAAAAACAACTAAAATTTTTTTCGCAATTATTATTTTAACAAAAAAAAAAAAAAAAGACGGAATGAGCAGGGGTCGAACCCCGGACCTCGTGACTTGAAAGACGACACTTAACCCTCTCGACCACTAACTTCTATTTGAATACTTGCTTAAAGTCTTTATAGTGGAACAAGTAACGGCTAGATTTTGCTTTTTAATGCATTTTAATCTAATTTTATTATTAAAAGAACTCGATATCTTCACAAATAAACTGCCGAATCTTTGCAAACTTTTCCGAATATAAATTATTTTGGATATTGTTAAAAAACATTATCCTCGAATAAAACGCCAATACTTATCCCTCACGGCACGGTTTATTTTTTTTAAACTTTACACTCTGCTTACGATAACAAAATGCCATCAGCGAGTTTTAAAGTTTGTAATCCGATAAAATATAAATAAATTTAACACCGAAAAAAGACGACAATATGACGTGATATGTAGCACGTCATTTTAATGTCATATATGAGACGTCATTATGTCGTCGATTTTTAGTGCCCTGACGTCTTTTTGACCAGAATCACCAGATTTTGACGTCATTATAACGTACCCTTGCTACCTGGGTAATAATTGATGAGCGGGGGGGGAGAAATGTGAAAAAAAAATGTGTCCAGGCCTCATAATCAATGAGCGAATATTGCGTTTACTGGTCTAACCGGGCCCGGGTACCGCGGTACCTACTGACCCCCCCCCCCCCCCCCCGTGGGCCCCTTGTACAGTTGGAAGTAGGTCTTAAGCTAATATAGCTATGTATTTCAAAATGTAGCAAGTATATTTTGAATGTAATAAATGTTTAGTATCAAATAATATCATTAATAATTTAAAAAAAAAGGTTAAAATTAAATTATTAATAGCAAATTACAAATTACTATAAAAAATAAACTACAAATTTTACAGAAATAACGGCCGCAAATATAAAGAGAAATATTGTAAAATTGAAAAACTAGTTTTGTTAACGTTTTTTTGTTTTTATATTAAATATACGTCTTGCTGCTGTCCATATAGGGACCTAAAAAACATAAGGACGTCCATTACGGCACATATGTTGGACGTTCAGTGTGGTGTTCGCTGGTATGTATCCATATCTCGGAAACGTGTTGGAGAGAAAGCGGTATGGAGATATTATCATTTATCACAAAAATATAATATTTAAATCAACGGACACGAAATGGACGTCCATCTCCTGTCCCTATATGGACATAAACTGTACATACTTCCCGAACATAAAATGGACATTCAGAGGACGTCTATTCCGTACAATTTCAAAGTAAATCCGATGATGGACGTCTGGTAGAAGCCCTGCCAAAAATTCCACATAGAAACTTATAAAAAAAAAGTGATGCGGTTTTATCGTTCCTATAAGTTATATTAGTATTATACAGACAGGATTTTATCTGTTTTATTAAGTTTTAAATCGGTTATGAAACAGTAATTCCGAATGAGCTATTTGGAATTATCATGTTGCCCTTTCATGAGTATTTATATGAAATATACATCAACAAATCTACAGTTTAGTGTCTGCAAATGCACCCTTGCCCTTATATCTGTAAACATATGGAATTACAGATACAACTTTAGAGAGATTCTAAACTTTTCTATAAGTAATATCATAAGAGTTCCAGTCCGTCCTTTCTCCAGTATCTATCGTATGTAACACACCATTTATCAACATGTTTTTATTGTAAATTTCAACATTGTTTTTTATTAGTATTAATGTGGATATACATGTCAACAAATGTACAGTTTCAATTGTATATTTTACAGATGTATTTTTATTGTAAACTTCCATTTTGCTTTTTTATTAGTATTAATTTGGATATGCATGCCGACAAATGTATAGTTTAAATTGCATATTTCAAATAGAAATACTAATATTGTGGTAAACACAAAATTCTGCAAAGTTCTTATTTCCTCAGGTGTTCTTGTTCTAGCCTAGAAGCAATGAATGAGTTAGCAGTGAAAGAGACTGCTTTGTTTTTAATTTAACAAACACACTTCAGTTCCTTAGGTCACATTAGATTAGATATGAATTAGCCACACGTATACAGCTCCCTCTACTGGAGCCTGCAGTAAAGTTGCTGCTGAAATTTCTATCAGTTTCTACCAGAATGGAGCAGCAAACATTTACTTATACCACATCAATGAGAATTTATGAGAACAGTATCTAAGGTAAAACGTGCGACTTTCCGTGGTTAAATGGCAAGTGTTTCTATAAGAAACGAGCTGCATTAGGTTGACTTGCAATTGAAGATTACTAATTATAATGTTTGAATAAGGATTTATGTGATCAGTTTCTATGAGTATTAATGTTTTTTTTCAGTAATATATTAAATGTGTTTTCATTTGTTTGAATGGGTAAAAAGAAAGGTCAGTTTTCAACTGCAATTACAAATACAAGTTATATGCGATTAATTTCTAAAAGTATTTATGCTGTTTTCCGAATATAATTGTGATGAGGTTTAATTAGTAACAAATTGTTCACTACTTGTTATGATATGGTCGGAAATTCCAAGTACACATTTAGTATTCCTTCAAAAGGATTGATGAGAGCAGTTTCTACGAGTATCTATTTGTTGTTCCTATAGTAAATTATATAAGTCTTTACATTTACTTATACTATCTCAATGAGAATTTATGAGAACAGTATCTAATGTAAAACGTACGGCTTTCCGTGGTTAAATGGCAAGAGTTTCTATATGAAACGAGCTGCATTTGGTTAGAACAGTTTTGATTTGCAATTGAAGATTACAAATTATAATGTTTGAATAGGGATTTATGAGATCAGTTTCTATGAGTATTAATGTTTTTTTTTCAGTAATATATTAAATGGGTTTTCATTTGTTTGAATGGGTAAAAAGAAAGGTCAGTTTTCAACTGCAATTACAAATACAAGTTTAACCACTTCGAATGGGATTATATGCGATCAATTTCTAACAGTATTTATGCTGTTTTCCGAATATAATTGTGATGAGGTTTGATCAGTAACAAATTGTTCACTACAAGTTACGTGTGGAAATTCCAGGTACATATTTAGTATTACTTCAAAAGGATTGATGATAGCCGTTTCTACGAGTATGTATTTGTTGTGCCAATAGTAAATTATATAAGTCTTAATCAGTATGCATTCGGATCTAATTTAAATATGAAAATTATATCAGAATAAAGCAACTAAATATTTTAAATAGTATCTATATGTAAATCCAGACATTTACTTATACTATCTCAATGAGAATTTATGAGAACAGTATCTAATGTAAAACGTGCGGCTTTCCGTGGTTAAATGGCAAGAGTTTCTATAAGAAACGAGCTGCATTAGGTTAGAACAGTTTTGATTTGCAATTGAAGATGACAAATTATAATGTTTGAATAGGGATTTACGAGATCAGTTTCTATGAGTATTAATGTTTTTTTTTCAGTAATGAGTATATTAAATGTGTTTTCATTTGTTTGAATGGGTAAAAAGAAAGGTCAGTTTTGAACTGCAATTACAAATATAAGTTTAATCACTTCGAATGGGGTTATATGCGATCAGTTTCTAACAGTATTTATGCCTTTTTTCCGAATATAATTGTGATGAGGTTTGATCCGTAACAAATTGTTCACTACATGTTACGATATGGTCGGAAATTCCAGGTACATATTTAGTATTCCTTCAAGAGGATTAATGAGAGCAGTTTCTACGAGTATTTATTTGTTGTTCCTCCAGTAAATTATATAAGTCTTTATCAGTATGCATTCGGATCTAATTTAAATACAAAAATCATATCAGAATGAAACCCCAAATATTCTAAACAGTGTCCACCTGTAAATCCAAGATAATATTATAATGAGAATCCATCACAACAGTATCTAATGTAACGTGTGCGGTTTTCCGTGGCTAAATTTTAAAATTATTTGCAATAAATAAGCTTTAACGGATTCGAACAGTTTTGCATTTCCAGATGAATAGTTTTAATTGTTTCTATGAGGTCAGTGTAATGTTTTTTTTTTCAATAAAATGTGTTTTTATTGGAAAATAAACATTACACAAAGACACTGATCTCATAGATCCCTATTTAACAATTAAAACTATTCATCTGGAATTGCAAATTAAAACTGTTCAAATCCGTTAAAGCTATTTATTAAAAATACTTTTAAAATTTAGCCACGGAAAGCCGCACGCGTTACATTAGATACTGTTCTGATTGGTTCTCATTAAAATATATCTTTAAATGTTTGGATTTACAAGTGAATACTGTTTAAAATATTTGGTTGTGTCATTCTGATATAATTTTTGTATTTAAAGTAGATCCGAATGCATACTGATAAAGACAAATTTTCTATTGGAACAACAAATACATACTCATAGAAACTGCTATCATCAATCCTTTCGAAGGAATACTAAATATGTACCTGGAATTTCCGACCATATCGTAACATGTGGTGAACAATTTGTTACTGATCACACTTGCCATTTAACCACGAAAAGCCGCACGTTTTACATTAGACACTGTTCTCATAAATTCTCATTGAGATAGTATAAGTAAATGTCTGGATTTACAAATAGATACTGTTTAAAATATTTGGTTGCTTTATTCTGATATAAATTTTCATATTTAAATTAGATCCGAATCTTTACTGATAAAGACTTATATAATTTACTAGAGGAACAACAAATAGATACTCGTAGAAACTGCTCTCATCAATCCTCTTGAAGGAATACCAAATGCGTACTTGGAATTTCCGACCATATCATAACATGTAGTGAACAATTTGTTACTGATTAAACCTCTTCACAATTATATCCGGAAAACAGCATAAATACTTTTAGAAATTGATCGCATATAACCCCATTCGAAGTGATTAAACTTGTATTTGTAATTGCAGTTGACAACTGACCTTTCTTTTTACCCATTCAAACAAATGAAAACACATTTAATATATTACTGAAAAAAAACATTAATACTCATAGAAACTGATCTCATAAATCCCTATTCAAACATTATAATTTTGAATCTTCAATTGCAAATCAAAACTGTTCTAACCTAATGCAGCTCATTTCTTATAGAAACTCTTGCCATTTAACCACGGAAAGCCGCACGTTTTACATTAGATACTGTTCTCATAAATTCTCATTGAGATAGTATAAGTAAATGTCTGGATTTACAAATAGATACTGTTTAAAATATTTGGTTGCTTTATTCTGATATAATTTTCATATTTAAATTAGATCCGAATCTTTACTGATAAAGACTTATATAATTTACTATAGGAACAACAAATAGATACTCGTAGAAACTGCTCTCATCAATCCTCTTGAAGGAATACTAAATGTGTACTTGGAATTTCCGACCATATCATAACAACTAGTTAACAATTTGTTACTGATTAAACCTCATCATAACTATATTCGGAAAACAGCATAAATACTTTTAGAAATTGATCGCGTATAATCCCATTCGAAGCGATTAAACTTGTATTTGTAATTGCAGTTGAAAACTGACCTTTCATTTTACCCATTCAAACAAATGAAAACACATTTAATACATTACTGAAAAAAAACATTAATACTCATAGAAACTGATCTCATAAATCCCTATTCAAACATTATAATTTGTAATCTTCAATTGCAAATCAAAACTGTTCTAACCTAATGCAGCTCGTTTCTTATAGAAACACTTGCCATTTAACCACGAAAAGCCACACGTTTTACATTAGATACTGTTCTCATAAATTCTCATTGAGATAGTATAAGTAAATGTCTGGATTTACAAATAGATACTGTTTAAAATATTTGGTTGCTTTATTCTGATATAATTTTCATATTTAAATTAGATCCGAATCTGTACTGATAAAGACTTATATAATTTACTAGAGGAACAACAAATAGATACTCGTAGAAACTGCTCTCATCAATCCTCTTGAAGGAATACTAAATGTGTACTTGGAATTTCCGACCATATCATAACAAGTAGTGAACAATTTGTTACTGATTAAACCTCATCATAACTATATTCGGAAAACAGCATAAATACTTTTAGAAATTGATCGCATATAATCCCATTCGAAGCGATTAAACTTGTATTTGTAATTGCAGTTGAAAACTGACCTTTCTTTTTACCCATTCAAACAAATGAAAACACATTTAATATATTACTGAAAAAAAACATTAATACTCATAGAAACTGATCTCATAAATCCCTATTCAAACATTATAATTTGTAATCTTCAATTGCAAATCCAAACTGTTCAAACCTAATGCAGCTCGTTTCTTAAAGAAACACTTGTCTTTTAATCACGGAAAGCCGCACGAATTACATTAGATACTGTGCTCATAAATTCTCATTGATATGGTATAAGTAAATGTTTGGATTAACAAATGGATATGGCTTGACTCATTTTGCTGGTCAATGCGGATATAAACTGATAACAATTTCAACAGCAACTTTACCTAACTCTTATAGAAACTTATTGACCATATAGGTTCTCATAGATACTTATTAATTTTTGATAATTTTCAATACGGATTGATGAGATTTTTTTGACAGGGAGTCCAATTTATGTACATGGACGTCAAAACAGACGTCCGGCGGACATCGTTTGCTATTAGGTTATTCAGAGCAAAACGAAATCTATACTTGTACTTTTGTTAGGGATATTCCTTGAATATAAAAATGTTATATGTTCTATTTATGGAAAACCAATAACCGCGTAGATATTAGACAACCCCCAAATTCAAAGGCGAGGCTGTCCACAAGGGGCTTATATTGGGGGCATGGATGTAGGCTTTTCTTTATAAACTGTGTAATATAAAATACATGGTTATATTTTATTTATAAATCACTGATGTAATCACGTAGATGTAACAACTTAAAAATCACACACAGAGTCTGGCAAACAAGTAAGGAGCTTGATCACAAAAAATACAAAATACAAAATGTTACAAAAAATTATTTTTAATTTCAAATACAAATCCATATCTCCAGAAAAATGCTTATATGGGAAGAAATAATTTCTTAAGTGTGTAACTGAAAAACATAAGTAATCTTTTTTATATGGTTATTCTACAATGCTCATATTTTCATATCAATCGTATCTGTTGCTTGAGGTCAATTCCATTCAAAATTTATTTTGTACATCAATGTTTCCATTTTATTGGCTTGTTCTACATTTTGTAAATCAGTCCAACACGTAATGTCTAAAATAGTGTATATATCTCCATTAATATCATCCTCATCATCAAAGTTGAACGAACGAAGATTTTCTAAGTCTTCAAAGAAACTTAAAGAACCATATATATGAACATAAGTTCCATTCTCTGGCACCTTGCTTTTTAAAAATTTTACAGTGACTTCTTTATCATCGGAAAGAGATTTTAATACAATTTTATCAGAAGTATAAACTATTTTTCCAATTGTATGGATATGACTAGTAATATGTAAGTTACTTTCTCTGAAATAAGGCCCTTTCTGTCCAACGAAGTCATTGGCTTTGACGAATAAATGCGATTTCATCTGCAAGAAAGAAATACGTAAAATAGCAGCAAGTGAAGTAGCATCGTTTTCCCAAAAGATATAAAAACAGCTGACTGACCTTCAGAAGTGAGGTTAGAATCAATTACGATTGTCAAAGTGAATGAGGGTACTTATTTTATACTCAAATCACAGCTTTATTATAAAAAAATAAATCGTGCAGTAGTTTTGGTTTTTTCCTTAGCCACATGGGTAACGTGAGCGAAAAAGTAGAAGCCGCTTCAACAGCTCCACAAAATACTGAAGCTCCAAAGAAATTGAAACCATGCTGTGCTTGTCCAGAAACGAAAAAGGCCAGAGATGCATGGTAAATATATTTAAAATTTAATTGTTAATATAGTGTATTAATTCACTTTGTTTGCAGTATTATTGAAAACGGAGAAGAAAATTGCCAACACCTAATCGAAGCACACAAAGAATGTATGAGGAAAGCAGGATTTAACATTTAAAGGGATTTAAAACTTTTCCTCAGTCTCTTGTATATTATTATTTATTCATTATTATTTTCTTTATTTAGTTGTACTTACTTAATAGTTTAAATATGAAGTTGCCATGATTGATAATTTATGTTGGTAGACATGTAAAATAAAAATCTAACCTAAAAGCTATGTTTCATTTTTTTCTGTCCCCTTACAAGTTGTTGAGTGTAAATAATACCCAGTGTTTCATAAAACTAGCCATGCAAAATTGCGAAAACGTTGAAGAAAATAAAGATAAAGAAAAAAAAGAAGCCAATGCATTTCTCCGAGAGAGATTTCTATATCTTATTTCGTCAATGTCTGGTAAATGAAACTTTTAATGATAGATAGGGAGCTAATTTATATGTTTTAGGTAAAACGAGTACAGTAAAAATGTATGAAAATACCGAAGTTAGTGGTACCATAAAAGCCTTTGATTTAAATTTTGAAAATGTTATTGTTGAAAATTTAAGAACTCCTTTACCGGACCCTTTAAAATTTGCAACACTGAGGACAAGTGATATTGTAACCATATCTTTTAAATAGTAATTATTTTTTATACAATATTTAAATATAAGAAATAAAGTAATTAGTATAGGTGTTCATAATTATTATTTACCTTCCGGGTTCCTGTAACTACCATCGTAGATATGAATTTTTCCACTATTCTATTATCCATAAAACCGCCAAAAATCATAGATAACTTAAACTGCGTTTACTTCCCAGACTCCAGTTTACTTGCATAAAAATAAAACATTTAAATCTTTAATTAAGAGAATAGTTCAAATGCCTGTTTGAGACAACGAGAATACAAGTGCTTAAAACACGTAATAACAAACTAGAACGCGCACTCAATGTTTTAGATATACGAAATACCTGAGGCAAAAAGAGAAACTCACGTGCACTATTCTGTCCTTTCCTGACAAGATCTGATTAGTTGAAGGAAACCAGTGGGGAGGAAACGTTAACCGTCTGCACGCAAGTGGAAAAAAGAATGGAATATAGTGCGTTTCCTTTTCTGCTTCACCTTGCTTCACTATCTCTAGTCTAGGTTCCAGTATGTTACACATACGTATATGTTATTAATTTCGATGGCCTAGGTTAAAACAGGAGTGGGTTAAAGCCACGGTCAATAAACGATACGGTTACATCAATCAGCAGCTTTAGGACGAGAGAGACGCGGAGGGCGGGAAATCGAATGAAAGAGACAGACATATATGATTTCCGTGCAGAAGACAGAGATTCCAGTAGGGTCTACAGCCTACGTCATCTGTAGACACTACAAGCATCTTTGTCTCTGTCTTTTGCACGGAAATCAGATATGTCTGTCTCTTTCATTCTATTTCCCGCCCCCCGCGTCTCTCTCGCCATCAAGCTGCTGATTGAGACAACCGTATGGTTTAATGACCGTGGGTTAAAGCAACACCAAGAACGTAAACGTAAATCAATGACGTAAACGTGGAAGTACACGACAGTATACACGTGATTACACTCTAAATTCAGATAAAGCTATATTCGAAACGTAGCGTATATAAGTCATGGGTATTCAGCATAACCTCGCGTTTTTTCTTTTACCGTCATTTATTGTTCAATATAAATTCTTTTATTGGTAATGCCACAGATACAGAATTACGTTTATTAAAATTTGAGTAATGGAATGCAATCGGGTGTGATAGGTGACATCAATTCATTTCGATACGGATACGTTTTACGTATCGTACGAACATGCAAGTTCGATGTAAGTACAAAACGTATAAGAAATGAAGAAATCGCTATTACCCGTGCGGATCTGTCATTTTGCACGTTTACGTCTAGGCTACACACCGTGGTCTAGGCGTTCTCGTTTTTGGTGTTGCTTTAACTCCCCTCTAGTAATGAACCAAGTGCGTGAGACGTGAGTATCTTTGGTTGCCTCGAGACAACATGCTCGCAATGACCCGCTTGAGGTCGAATTTAATTATCATCGCATTTTGAGTCACTGACGTCACTGTTTTGCATGGTGCTAATCAGGACAAGCTTTGTAGAATGTAACAATACAGATCATAGTATACTTTAAACCATATTGAGTTTCCCTATAACATATGAAGACTAGTAGCATTACGTCATCTGTATGCTTAATTTAAATTGCTGAAATTATTGTTAAGAGGACATCAAAAAAATGTTTTTTCTTCAAACGTCAGAAAAACATGACATTTCTTAACTCATTTCGTGACAAATAAATTTTACTCTTTAGGCAGCTGTGCGTTGCCAATTACAACGGATGTAAAAGTACTTTTTCTAACGCTGTGAGAGGCAGGAAAAGTAATATCCATAGCAATGAGTATTTTATTTAGTACACCGGTCATGCGATATTAACACAATGCGTTTTTGGTGGTGAAATTCGAGATTTTTTATCTTTATTTTTTTTTATAGCTAATCGACGTTTGAAGAAAGAATAGCATGTTTTATTCGGAATAAAAGCCTTTTTCTGACTCGCCTGTATAATTGCCGGACTCACTTCGTTCTTCCGGCAAACCTATATAGACTTTTCACAACAGTATCGCTTGTACTCCTATCAAACCAATAAACAATTTTTCTTTTTTATGCCCCGAGCTCTCTAAAAAAAAAAATTTCATTTTGCGGTAGGTAGTGTCAAAATGTGTAAAGTCAACTAACATGTATATCACCTCAAATGCTGTATAAACTTTTTTTTAAATCCGGCCCTGGCGAGTCGTTCATAATAGAATGACAGCAAGCCACTGATCTTATACAGGTCAGTGCAGTAAGCCGCAAGATTTGTAGAGTATAAAGGTTCTCTCGAATTCAGCTTTTACTCGAGAAGTGAGTGCGGGGATGACAAGTCAGACTATCCTTATTCTTCGAACGCGCAGTAGCGGTGCAGTTATCTCTTTCTAGAAGGACGGTCCGTACTGGCCCGAAATATGGCCAGAAGTATACTATGACCTGTAGCAGGCCCGTGGAGAGCCAGTACGGGCCCAGGGGTGAAATCAAATTGGCGGGCCCCCTTTAGCTGGGACAAATCAAAAATACTAATTTTCAAAACACAATTTGAAATACAATCAACACAAACATGTATTTAACAGTGAGGGTGCCGGGCCCCTTCGGGCCCGGGCCTCGGGGCTGCAGCCCCGCCTACCCCCCTCTGTCGTCAGGCCTGACCTGTAGTGTTATATTCTACAACTTATGCTGATTATCACCATGCAAAACGGTGACTCAAAATACGGAGGTAATTACTTCCTACCTCAGGCGGGTCATTGCGGGCTCGTTCCAGTTACGAGTTCTTACAATATTTTGAATCAGGCTCTGCATCTGGTGTGACCTCACACCAGCTGCTCATTGGCTAATGACATTTTTGGTGGGGATCGTGAGTTACGTGGCCACGGTCAATAAACGGTACGGTTACCTCAATCATCAGCTTTATGACGAGGGAGTCGCGGGGGCGGGAAATCGAATGAAAGAGACAGACATATCTGATTTCCGTGCAAAAGACAGAGATAAAGATTCCGGTAGGGTCTACAACCTACGTCACCTGTAGGCACTACAGGCATCTTTATCTCTGTCTTTTGCACGGAAATCAGATATGTCTGTCTCTTTCATTCGATTTCCCGTCCCCCGCGTCTCTCTCGTCCTAAAGCTGCTGATTGAGGTAACCGTACCGTTTACTGATCGTGTTACGTGGCCACCTGCAAGCCGCGCCTTCTGCGGTCGTTTCTCATTGTAGGATATAAGCTTATACTTGCTTTATAGCTACTCCTTATTTATTCTTCCTCCATGGAAGATTCAAACATGTTCACTTTATTTTGAACTACTACAATGAAAATTTGATAAGTTAGAATAATTCGGTAATCTGGTAATTCGATTTTATGGTAACAATTAATGGCTGACCCGCTGGAGCGCTGATCGAGATCGATACATGCAAGTGTTGAGGCGTTTGTCGGCATTGTGTTAGTGAAAAAATATCACATTTTCAAAGCATAACGTGTGTTCATATCAGTTTTTTGAATAATTGACTACTTAGGTAAGAATAACAAATAAAAGTTTACGTTTTTCTCCTCGAGAATCCAGAATTCCTAAGGAAATGTTGAAACGACTGACAGGACGCTAACGTACACGTAATTCATTTTATAGCATACACAGTTTTATATTTCTCTTCAGTTTGTTTTCTTATGTATCCTTTTATGATTTACATCGGGTTTTGAAGCTTCCGAGATAAATTCAATGGGAAAGCTGGATAAAAATCTATTCTTTTTTGAAGTAGGTGGCCATTTTGTGTTGTGCTTTGTGGCGGCAAATTTAAAATTAATTTCCTTTTCTATTTTGTAAGAGTATCCCCATCATTACGGTAAGTTATGCCAAAAAGACATATTCCATTGGTAAGTTGATAATATATTTTTCATAATATATTATTTTTTTCCAGAGGTTTAGACCGATAATCAGAAGTTTTAACTTTTGAAGAATCGTGTAGTGTAAAGTGCCATAAAAATGGAGCCGTGTGCACCTGGAACAGAAGACGAGCCCCCTATTATGTTCTCTACACTGAATAAACAGGTATATATAGTTATATTCTAGATTTATATATATATTTAATTTTTTGTGGTGGAAATATGTGTTTATTAATAATATTTAAGATTTCAGAGTTAATAGGTAAGTATTGTTATAATCTGTTTTAATTGCTCACTAGCCTTCTTTGTTATTATTTAAATTGGTTGAAAGAATGTCCCACTGAAATATTTTAAATAATATTGTTCGTGGGAACATTTACATAATGGTAGTAGGCTTGGTAAGAAACCATAAAAGAAACATCAGTTTAAACATAAGTTGATGTAGTTAACAATATGTTTCATTATCATTATAAGTTAATATTCAGGATTACGTAATATCTGTTTGTGTTGTCAACACTCGATACCGACCTGAAGACATTTAAACTGCCTTATTTGACAAAAATAATGCTTACCAGTGAGTTACTACACAAACAAGGTTTATATTTTACGATTATTATGTTCATTTTTATACCATTCTTCCATATTTCGGGTCGAAATGGTCTTGGTGTAGGTCTGATACATTTTTGGAAATTGTTTTCATTAAAATGCGTAGGTACTCTTCTGTGCAATGAAATCCCATACACTTGAAAAATAAAGTAATCCAGTTTTTACTGATATTGAGTGGTGTGAATCAGTCTTTTTGGAATTTAGATTTTTTTTTATTATCATAGGTTATAAAAAACTGACATTGATTGTGAAACGTCATAAGTTATTGAATAATGTTAATCCAGAAAAAAAACAGGTATTTTTGTTTTTTTTTTACTTTTTTCACACCATTCGATGGGAATGATTTTGATTTATTATAACAAATGTAAAAATTGACGTTGAAAAATTCACAGATATAACTGCACGTAACTGCGATTGTATTTATTGTGTAAATAATGTAACTAATATTTTGTCATGGCTGCATTTCCTTCCAAGACGTGATTAAATCTTTTTGGCATAGAAGCAATTAGTCCACGACAATAATCTTTTTCTCTTAGCTCGTCCCAGCAATTTTCAGTGGCCAACCACAATTCTTCAATTCTTGGTCTGAAGTTTCGTTCAATTTTTTTTACTAGCAAACTCCAGACATTCTCAATTGTGTTTATATCGGGACTGTGCGAAGGCCAAGGTGTTAATCCAATATTATTGTTCCAAAGCCATTGAGTAATTACCATGGCAGTAGGAATAGGGCAATTGGGTTGTTGCACTAAGTTAAAATTTGAGGAGAATCTATGTTAAACAATAACAATTATTCATAAAAAATCATTAGAAACATGTAGAAGTTGAAAAGAAAGTCTTATAATATTATAATATTAATTACAAAAATACATGCATTTAAAACGGAGATGACATAATAACGGCAGTCTGTACAGAAGTTAGTTATAAAACGACGAGAAACGGGTACTAATTTAGAAACTCGCTGATAGTGACGGAGAAAAAAGACAATCACGACAGTTAAATCTGACATTATATCTAACGTCAAATTCAACTGACGTTCATAGGTTACAATTCGGTATAGTTTAACAGCATCTAGTTATGGATAAATATAAGTACAGATAGTGTTTTCTGCCGTACTGTGTAAATAATACCACCAATTCACCAGAAAAACTGTTGTGTTCCAATAATAAACGCTGAACGTAATAATGAATGATTCAAAGCCACCAGAGAAGGACCAAGTCTTCTTATTGTGGAGACCATTTCAATGTCAAGTAAAGTAACAAATTACAATGTATTCTAAGCGTTTTATTTGTGGTAGGTTGTATCTTAATGTAGGAATTTGATTTTTAATATGGGTTTATGTTGTAGGAAAAACGACCGCATTACAAGATTTGTGTGGCGTTCTAGCTGTTACAAATTTAAATTACCCGCCAAACTGGTGGATAAAACAGAGTGTATTACTGTATTCTTAACGGCTCTAGATTAGAATGTTATTCATGCTTTGACTTCCTAAAATGAGGGAAATGGCTTTAATCTGCTTTTATATATTTTATCTAGTTTATGTTGGAATAAAGTGCAGTTGTTTTTGTTAGCTATTGATTATTCATGAAGCTCCCTAGACGCCCCATAATACTAGGATGATCAATAAATTAAGAAAGGAAATTTAAAAACTCGCCGTTGAAAAACTATATGAAACAAACTGTGAAAGTCGTCTAAAGTCGGTGAACACAATCAGTCGGAAATGGCTACGAATGCGTTGGATTGTAGTTATAAATGCCCTTTGAATTATGTGTGTTATAAATACATATCATTGTTTATTGCTTAGATAGATACTAGCATATAGTACTTACCTATTTATTATTTTTTGTTGTAATAGACCTTTCTTGATATCTTCGTAAGTCTCATTCTGATTCTTCTTAGAAGTGAGTATCAATGGATAATAAACAATTTCTTTAGTAGATAAACTTATTTTGTTGTTTTCAGTTAGATACGCATGTATATAGTTAATAGGAAATTAAACAATGAAAAGCAAATATTTAATAAAATACAAAGTATAGTTAACAAATTCATCTAAATTAAATAATAAAATACATATTAGATATATTATGTAATATTAATAAGATAAGATAAAGGAAGTTCTTGCAGAAATTACAATAGTTTGTACTGTCTATAGCATCTGTAACGTAAGTACCTTGCAGCTTTTACACTTCCAACCATTGCAATGTCAAAACGATCGTCTCTTTTTAAAAATTCGCTGACCATAAATATATCTACCGAAAGTAGAATGTCAGAATTAGCTTTTACAGATATACTGCCTTAGTCGTTTAGTAAAAAAATATTAACAATAACTGCAAACATCAATCTCTGCTAGCTAAACGTCAAATTTACTTTTGACATATTTGAGGTTATTTTCTTTCTTGTCAGCAATGTCAACTTATTCGTCTTCATCTGTTCTGCTTATAAGTTCACATCTAACTGCCGTTATGATGTCACTACCGTTTTCGCGGCACATTCAAATAGTCGAAGTTTAACAATTTTTCAAAATATGTTGCGCTAAGAATTTTTCTTCCAAATTAAATATATAACTAAATTAAGTCCTCCACTACCATATTTCACAATTTTTGAAAATTCGTCAACAACCCAATTGTCTTGTTGATAAATGAAGGTGTTGTTTGGATATAATCGCAATGTTCATGAAACCTGGTATTTGCAGGACGGTACACCTGAATATATCCATCATTACAAGACTGAAAAACTTTTTGATCTGTAAGCACAACATTGTTCCAAGACTCCAATAGGCGATAGACATAATTTAAACAAAACAGAATGCAGGCTTACTTCTGTTCTTCTGTTAATATGGTCTTCTTGGCACTTGTACAATTTTTTAATTCCGATTTTCCTATCCTACAGCTAGCTGTTGACCTCGATGCTGGAAAATTTGTCATGCACACAGCATTTTCTGCTGTTTGAAACTGATTTTCCCTCAAATAGCCAAGGAACGCTTCATCTTGAACGGGATTTGAACTTCTCGATCGGCCTGAACCGTGTCTTCTCTTTACGCTACGTTCCTCCTCCCACCTTTTCTTCACATTCATAACAGTACTTTTATTCAATTGATAATGGTTAGCAACTGCTCTGATAGATCATCCCTCTTCAATTTTAGGAAGAATGAAAATTCAGTTAATTTTGGCATTGCGAAAATATGACACTGACAAATAAAGAATGATTTAATATAGCGAAAAATAGGCGTATGGGATTTCATTGCATAGAAGTCTACATAGAATGACCTTTTTCTTTTAAAATCGAATTGTGACATTCTACAAGTATGTACTTTGCTTACAACATTTTTGACTAATTAAACTGAGAAATTTGTAATTTTGTACTATTTAAAAAGAAAGTTCTCATTTAGATGTGTATTTAGTTTATACGAAAGTAACAATATGTGCCGAATGTTACCAAAAAATAGACTGTACTCGTTAAAAAAGGAAAAAATTCTCAGCACATGAACATTGTTCAATGTTAAAATAATCTGAACTAGTATAATTTCCACGACAAATTCATAAATGTGAATTTTTGTTGTATTGCGGATTTTATAGTTGAGAGTCCAAGCAATAGTTCTAAATGAACAAAAAGTATATAAATTAGCTTTTTCTCACGTGCTCTGGCTATCGTCAATCTTCTTTTATGATACAGGCTTTCGCAGATGGTGTGCAATAGTATTTGTTGTAAGATAGAAACGCCGTAATTAAACGAGAAAATACATTTCTAGATCATTCAATTTTGAATGTTCTAACTGAGAAAGAAATTAGAGTTGTGTTGTTTTCATCACAGCTTGCTAGTAGTGTGTGTATGTGGAAAGTGAAAATTCGTGTAAAATTCTTCTTAGTTTTCAGCAACTTTGTTGAAAATTAGGAAAGTTCAGTTCAGAAATTGACAACTTTTGTAAATAAATTCTATTTAACACCATTCCTACGATAAAATCTTTTATTTACCTTTTTAATTTACAAAGATGAAATGGATGAAAAAAATTGTTCTAAGTGTCATATTACATTAATAAAGGTTTAATTTTATGTAACGCATAATGACGTTTATAAAATAACAGGTAATAATACTTCTGTGGTTTAATTTCTCTGTATTTGTGTGATGATTATTCTGTAAATGCATTTACTTCCACAAACGAAGATAGATATTGCATAGAAAAACTTAAAATAATTTTTTACAGATGTAAATTTGTTTTTTTTTACAGATACAAATATAGGTATAAATTAGTAGTAGTTTAGATAATGGAGAATACAATTTACAAGAGTGTTTTTTGTAAAAAAGGATATTTTTTTTCAACTGATAAACATTTTCGATGAAACTATATTGTTCTTTAAAACAAATGATGAATGAGGCAAATTAACCAATGAATAATATTTTTAATAATAAATGTTACGCGGGGCATCTAATTGTTTTCATATCTTGACTTTTTTGAGTTTATATTTTCAAGATATAATAGAGGAATCGAAATAAATTTTGAATGGAATTGTTTGGCTACATTTTATTGTTTCAATCTGTTGTAGATATAACAAGTGCTAGAAGTTTTGTATTAAATTCGTCCATTGCTTCTTGTAAAATTTTAACAATATATTTTTCAACACTGAAATTTTCTGCTCTTTTCGTCGAAAACCCGACATCTAAATATACTCATATTTTCAAAAATACGATACCGCGACGCCCTTACCTTGTCGATACGGAAAGAGGAAGACTTGTAGTTGTTCCGCATCGTAAATCATACGCCGAAATTCGAAAATTCGGCCTGACGAACAAATCAAAATTGACGTTTTTGAAATTTTCGTTTGACGTTTCTCGATCGCGATTTTGTGTTAGAAGCTTTCGCCCATCTCTTTCCGTCGCAAAAAAAGAGAGTTGACCTTCCCCTGTTAATAACTAATCAACCATAAATAATACAACAACGAAAGATAACCTAACAGACGTAGAATTTAATTCTAAATCGACCTGCACCTGTCCCGATCCCGTCATATATGTTTAGCAGAGATGGGTAAACTCTCGGAGTTTTGATTACTCCGAAAGTTTCCAGGAAGGTTTCCTGGAAACTTTCCATTGGGAATATTCAGTCTATTTTATGGTGAAATATGATTCGTGATGATCTAAGCTTCATTTTGATACCAAATAAGTGCATATAAATATATTATTTACATTACTTTTACAGACTTTTACCAAATAACTGATATTATATGACACCCGCTATATATGCCCTGTGCTATATGAAGAATATGGAGCAATTGGGTGGTTACCCAGTAATTTGTTTTGTTTGAATTATTAAATAATTAAATATAAATAAAATAATTTATAGAATGTGATAAATATGTGGAGTATAAAATTAAAAATTTATGTAAATGTCATATGTAAGTCGTAACTCCTATTTTGTGCAGAAACGGAAATGTAGAAGGCAATCAGAAATAAGATCTAAATATCATATTATAGTTATATTGAATTAAAAGTGTAAAACAAATAAATAAAATAATAAATAAATGTTTATTTAATTTTAAATTTTAACACTTAAAAAAATAATAACAAGAAAATATCAAAATAAATTAAACCATCCACTATAACACAACATAACATTCATCATAATTTTATTAAAATAAAACTAAAACTATTAAATATCTTATAATTTGTAAAAAAATAAAAGTAGATTTCTTTTTAATCATTTTCATTTTTAATGTAACAGAAAAAAATGCTAGATATTATTCATCGAGAAGCGATAGTGCGGGTAAACAAATAAACGTAACTTATCATATGTCTGTCAACTCATTCTTGATCATGGCCAATAGCACGAAATTAGGAAAATTCTGTGCCAATAGTAATAATCCAAGCGGTGACCATATGAAACCCTACGTCATCAAACATTCGATTAATTTTTGATAATTTGGAAAGAATATCAACAAGTTAAAACTGGATTTCTGGCGTTTGAGGTTATGTTAGATCATCGTGACGGCAATTTCACATTTATGAGAACAACTGTAAATATTCGTGAAAAATTTGGAAACTTTCCCGGAGTTTTGGAAACTTTCCTGGAATTTTGGAAACTTTCGGAATATTCAAATATTTTAAATGAAACTTTCATTTTTATCAAAACTCCGTTCCAGAAACTTCCAAAATTTCCTGGAAACTTTCCAATGGAAAGTTTCCTTGACCCATCTCTGATGTTTAGCCTTTGTTAATGCAAATTCGCAAAGAGTAGAATTTTACTTCAACAGTCGAGCTATCTTTTATTTTTTGCCCTACGACAAAAAATAAGGACGCTAGGAGCGATACAACTGGAAATTTACATTTACACAAACGTGTTTTTTTCTCATCTCTTGCGAATATGTAGATAAACGTTGGTTCTAAGAAAAAACTGGTAGGGATCTATTAGAAAGATTATAAAATGATGATGAATTTGCTCCCTTGAAGAATTCTTATAGGATTAATGGTTTTGCTGCTATATACGTTTAAAGACGAAATTTCGATTTCACCTGACAACAATTTTCAAATTAAATATCATGGGGTCAGATATGGCTAGGCAATCTAGTCGCGATCTATTAGCCTACATGTTATCTTTTATATAAACTATTTCTTATCTGAATAATAGATGAGATTAATTTCTTATGCCGGATCTTATACTATAATAATGTATCAATTTTAATGAAAGTTGGTAGAAGTATGCCTTTTATTGAGCTAAACCTTCGTGCCGAATTTGAGCGCAAAATATGTATTCAAACTGCTAAAAACCAATAATTATTTCGAAGTCTCTTCATACCATAGGCCTAGTCCTATTCAACAATGTGGAACATCATAAAAAGCAATAACCCAAAATTAAATGCGCACATAAGTAATTCTCTAGATGCCAACAAGTTTAACGACTTTTTTGTAAATATAGCCGAGAATATCATAAAAGATTTACCAAAAACTGATAATGACCCTCTCGAGTACCTTAAATTAAACCCGAATAACACAACTGAAAATACATTTAATTTCAATAGTGTAACATATAATGAGATAAGATCGATAATATCAAACCTCAAGAATAGTAAAAGTAAAGATCCATACGACATAAGTGTAAACATTGTAAAAACTTTAAAAAACCTAATAATCACCCCGTTAACAAAGCTTATCAATGAATGTATTAAGAGCAATACTTTTCCTAAAGCCTTTAAGATTGCAAAAGTAATACCCGTCTACAAAAAAGAATCCCCTGAGGAACTAACAAATTATCGTCCCATATCACTGGTTCCAATTTTCGCTAAAATATTTGAGGCTGCATTGAATAAGCAAATAATGCACTATTTTGAAACAAACTCTTTATTCCACCCATGTCAATATGGTTTCAGACAAAAAAAATCGACAACATTAGCTATTAATAACTTAACCCAAATTATATTGGAGGGGTTTGAACAAAATATGTACACATTTGCTCAATTTCTCGACTTGACTAAGGCATTTGACTGTGTGTCGCACAGCATACTCCTAGATAAACTCCACTTATATAATTTTAATACCAGTAGTATAAAACTCATAAATTCTTATATCTCAAATAGACACCAGTATGTAACTTAAATCTGAACACATCCAGTAGAAAACGTGTCAAACATGGAATCCCGCAAGGCTCGGTATTAGGCCCAACGCTCTTTTTATTATATATAAATGATTTGGCAAACTGCAATAAAACTTCCAATGTGATCTTATTTGCAGACGACACTACCCTACTAAAGCATTACAGCTCCCTTGAGTTCATTGAAAGAGATGCTGACCACACACTGTCAAGCACAAAAGAATGGTTCATATCAAACAACTTAAGCTGCAATGACAGCAAAACTAAGTCCTCAATTTTTAGTTTACGTAATACAAACATAAATGTACCAAACACTGTTGATAGCAGCTCTGTTAAGTTTCTTGGTGTTGTTCTTGATACCAAATTGACCTGGACTGAACACGCTAACTATGTAAGTAAGAAACTCTCCCAGGGCATATTTTTAGTACGTAACCTAAAAAATACTGTATCGGATAAAACCCTAATGACATCCTACTATGGTTGCATTCACTCCAAACTTTCCTATGCTATTCTTAACTGGGGCCACTCCCCTCACTCAGACAAAATTTTCAAATTACAACGAAGGTGCATTAGAATTATAGCTGGGCTAAAATATCGCGACTGCTGCAGAGAACAATTCAAAACCCTTGGTATACTCACCCTACCATGTGTCTATATTGCAGAATGCTTAATGTACATTAAACAGAATTTTCACCTATTTCAAAAACATAGTGATATCCATCAACATCTAACTAGAAACAATAATGAAATAAAACCAAATTTTCATAGATTAACAAGAACCAGAAATGGCACCGCCTATCACTGTATAAAATTTTATAACGTTTTACCAGAGAAATTAAAAACCTCACCATTGAAAATCTATAAATACAAAATTAAATCGTACCTAAAGAAAAAAGCTTTCTACAACTTTGAGGAGTACCTCCTCAACGATTTTACGGATATGATTTAAATATTTTGGGAGATCTGCTGGCTCTTAACATAATTCATTACATATTATAAGTTACTAGAATTGTGTATGTTCTATATATGGTTGTTGCATTAAGTGTATTTTATGTTTCTGTCTTCCATTATTTATTAATTTTGATGTAGATTTTAACTATTTTTTCAATGTAAGTTTTATGTATTTTAATGTAATTTTATCGTTAGACTATTCCCTTTGACCTGTGTAAACACTGTTTGTGTGTATAAACATCAATAAATTATCTATCTATCTATCTATCTATCTATCTATCAAAGTTTTATTGCGACCAATTCGCTATTTTTATTTTTGCGATACGATTACTACGACCAGAAATAGAAAATTTCAGTGTTGAAAAATAAATTGTTAAAATTTTACAAGAAGCCATAATACAAAACTTCTCCTAGCACATTATTATACCTACAACAAATTAAAACGATAAAATTACTGTAGCTGGAGAATTCCTTATTCGCCTATTTTGATAATTTGACTCTACTAGAAGGGAAAAAGTTAAACCATACACATAATCTGAATCTTTTATCTAGCTCAAAATCTGTTCACGGAAAGAGATTGGGAAACTAAAGGAAATATTTTGTGCAAAAACCTGAACTTTCTCAAAATTTCCACCTCGTGTTTTATTACGGCTATCGATTAGGTAATCCAACAAAACAATATTCAAATATGGCTTCTGTGGGCAAACAAACAAGTGTCATTTGCGGCCGTTGACCTTAAAAGTGCTGCATTTTGCGATTTTCTGTGTTTCTAGTTTTTATAGTTTTTTTTAAACATATTTGCCTTATTGGAAGTATAATGCCTGTGATATGAATTGTAGTTCGTTGTTGAAGTCACTCCAATAGAGATAAGTATGTTTTTACTAATACCTACAATTTTAAACGACAGGAAGTACAGGACCCTTCGGCTAGCTTCAATGAAGTGAGATCATTTCACAGAATCATAAAGCAGATACCAAAGAGTGTGGTGAGACATTTTATAGGTTGTAAGTTCTTCAGTACATCACACCTGCACTGAAAACCTTTTGCAATGGGCTGTTGTGAAAATAAGACCTTGTTTGTTGTCTCCAGCCAACCTACCTTTTGGTGGATGAAAATTATCCTGACTGGATTCCCTCGTAAAATATGGGACATGTTTCCAAAAAGTTCTGAGCGAATAACGGTGTATAAAGAAAAGGCTGCACAAGAGGAGAAAGCTAAATGTATCTCAGAACAATAATTCATAACAAGGAAGTCACGAAAAAAAATACATCACAGTGAGACAATGCCGTAAACATGTATGGTTTTCTTATGCTGACCGGAATGTTGGCTCCCAGCGGCCATCTTGAGTCACTGGTTTGTTTGGATTACCTAATAGACACTTTTCTAAGCACAAAATATGTCAAAACTTTTATGGTTACTGAAATGACTCATATTTTTCACCAAAGAATACATATTTTCTTCATTTATTGCGCTGTGGTGCCAAATACCTCATCTAGGGAAGTTACGGACTCTGGAGATGACGCTTAGCAACAAACAAAAAATATGTTGTGTCACTTTCGAAAAATACGGACACTTTGAAGACTCATTTCTTGACCATACTTTTGCCTTTAACAGTTGTTTTTTTTGTTAACTTACACAAAATTTGTGGAAAGCTGTACTTTGTTTTTGAATTTGTGTGAAAATAAGCCAATAAACAAAAAAAATGACTTATAAGATAAAATATAGGTTAGCTATTATCTCAGTATTAGAGATCATTAAACCCAAGGAATACTTTTTAGCCTGACTGCTAAGACTAAGTGAAAAAATTCTGCAAAAAAAAACAGTTGAAGGACCGCTGCCCATAAGGCCCTTTTCCGGCTCTAATTCGTGAAAAACTAAATGGCTCCCATGAACATAGATAGTAATTAACATTTTGTTTTTCTAGATGTTATTTCTATAAAATAATTTTATCGTGATTTATACTTCTTTTAGATGAACAAAGTTGTCCATTTTTAGAGTTTCAGGAGAGATCACTAAAGATAGGCTTATTTTTGACCATTTCTCCATTTTTTTAATAAGCATAGCTGAGCAACACTTATTTTTATGTATATAGTCCATTGTGATATACTTTATCATATATCTAAAATAGAGTGTGTTGCCTCATTGCGTTAATAAAAAAAAATGATGAATTAACTAATAATAGAGGGAAATCATGGTCAACAGATGGCACCAGTGAATATCAAATTGTCTGAAATGGTGAGGAAAATATTGTAGCTGTCATAACTTCAAGTCTGTTATTTTATTAATTTCCTTACATTTGTGAACTGTTTTCAAATATGCCGAAGGTAGAATTAAAATTTTGTGATATTTTTACTTACATTGGATGCAGAAGTAGACACATTAAGGCAGGTGAAGTGGTATGTAATCCTTTGCCAAGTCCAAAACGTCGTGAAAAAGCAAATATTTGCCTCTTGTTTGCTCCTCGTGAAGTTAGAATGAATTTAGAAAGTGATGTTGCTAAATGGAAATGCATGTGCAGTTGCACAGCAGGCCATTGTAAGCAAAATAGGAATTTAACTATATGTTACTCACATATTGTGAAAAAGAATTTGAATAAACTAGATTTTTTTAATTGTTTTGTTTCAATTCTATATCAAGTTAAGGGTTGTTGTTAAAATATTCTAAAATTTCGTCATTATTTCTCAAAATTCCACGACGTCCATTATGCCTGGCTCTAAGCAAATTTTTTGAAACAGACCCTGTCTCATTGAAATCTTTATTAACGCGTTGTACAGTACTCCAACTTACTTGTCTATCTGGGTGTCTATTATTGAATTCTCGCAGCTTCTCTTGTCAAACGCACATTATCGCCAACAAGACGTACAGTTTCTATTTTGCCTATTAAATTTAAGTTTTAAGTTTTCCACTGACATAGTAGGCTTTGAATTTTGTAGAAATATGGCGTTCTTTGCTCCACAAATACAGTTCATCAATATCTACATTTAAAAAAAAAATCCGGTTAAAATCGCCCAATAAATAAAGATTTTACAGGGTGACTTGCAAACAAATGGGTCACACTGTATACAGAACATTTATTATTTTTTGAAAAACATTAACAGGTAAACAAATACGAAAAATAGTTGTTTTCTTCACTTCATTAGTTACATATTTACGTAATAGATGCCAAACCCTTTGTGATTTGCCCGAACAGGCTATTTGTATTAGAAACTCTTAAAATGATTAAAACTAACTAATACTACGACTAAAAATAAACTTTGCGCATCGAAAAGAAGAATAAATCATAATAAAACGTACAAATTGTTGTTGGGTCTATGTAGAATGTCTAGAATAAAAAATGTTAAAAAATTACTTTTTTCTTGGGACTTATTTGGTTTTGTCAATTTTTAATTTAAGCATTATTTTTTCTTTTAAATTTTTTATGTAAAATTTTGACTTCCTGAATTTGTTTCAGTGGGTTTGACTTCCAAAAATAAACAGTTTTTGAAATTAGACAATTAAACAATTTTCATAATTTTAAATATTCAAGATTATCTTAAATTGTTAACTTTAGGGAAATGGTGCAAAAGTTTAAACATGTTTAGAATATTTGATAAACTTTTATTAACATCAAATTCTGAAATAAATTCCGCAAGATTTTTTGACCCTTTTACATCATTTTTTTCCCTAAAATCAATGCTTTACCAGTAATAAATTCTTGATGTCTAAAATAATGGAAATTGTCTTAATAAAATTATTTTAATAAGGCCTGCCTCAAAACTTCATTTTTCGAGGATTTTGGAACTTTCAGAAAGTCAAAATGTACAGCATATAAAAAATTAAGACCATTCCTTTCATCTCATCTTAGTAGTCAGGCTTTTAAATACGCCTTAGGTTCTATGCTCCAATACTAAAACATGACTGACATGAATTTCACCTCGTGCCATTGACATCGTGTACGTGTTAACGTCTAGTACAATCTGTTTTGTATAAAAAGGTTGTTAAAAGTTTTAGTTGGGTTAACTGAAAATCACGTAAGTGCATATAAGTTGCATATTTTCGGAACTAATTTGCTAATCTCCGTCGCTGATTATTTCATAACATAATGTTCAATACATCAAAATGATCATGAAGGGAGAGGTGCAACCTTTAATGTGACAATGACCACGAAATAAGTTTGACAAACGTCTTAAGCTGCACTCCATATGGATTTTGCCAATCACATGGCATCTGAAATTTGTTTTAATCACCAAATCAGTATTTTGCTTTGTGTAAACTTTTTCTGTCAAATATGATTATTACAACAAAAAACTTATTTTTTAAAATATACCGGGTGCCACAGAATAGTGGCTCCCCCCTATATTTCCTTTATTTTTTAACTTATTCATTTGAAATTTGGGGTGCATAAACTACCTGTAAAAATGGATTTTTGGACATAAAAAACTGCAACTTTCGATTTTTAAATGGAACACCCTGTATATGTTTACATATTTGGATTCAGGACAACATTCTGAGTATACCACGAAATTTTCGCGAGTTTTTGAGTCGATGTTTAGTTTTTTAAAGCATTTTACGACATTCGTCTAGAGTGCTTTGGAATACCAAAGCTACGGCAGTAAAGTCCAAGGGAAAAATATAATTTTTCGTTTAATATCATTAATAACTATTTTTCTGAAATCGATCGGCAATGTCTACATTTTCGGCGCGATTTCAGATCGAAAAATGCCCAATTCCAGTATTTTAGTCCGTTGCTAAGAAACTATCAGAAAACAGACCGGAAAAGATCCGTTGCCAAGCAACGATCAACAAAACCGTACGGGAATGTTACTTTCCCGGCCTAGGCCGGGAAAGTAACATTCCCGTACGGTTTCTTATGTATATTTTAGACAGTAAATAAATACACACAGACAAACCAACTCACATTAAAAATTGCATTAATTAGTAAGCAGTTAAAATGTAATGAAGAAATGTTATGCATTAATACAAATTCCTTAATTTATAATAATATTGATTGTGATTTCAGAAAAAATAGTATGTGTATTATATTTTTCCCTTGGACTTACCTGCCGTAGAACAAATTTTGGTATTCCAAAGCACTCTAGACGAATGTCTTAAAATGCTTGAAAAAACTGAACATTGACTCAAAAATTCGCGAAAATCTCATAGTATACTCAGAATGTTGTCTTGAATCCAAATATGTAAAAATATATAGGGTGTTCCATTTAAAAATCGAAAGTTGCGGTCATTTCCGGGTAAACCAGAAATGGTCTCATACCGTTCTTTATGTCCAAAAACCCATTTTTATAGGTAGTTTATGCATCCCAAATTTCAAATGGATAAGTTAAAAAAAAACCGCTGCCCAAGGAATCACTACCTACTTCCACATCTGAATTCTCTATCCAAGTCACTCACAACGAAAAGACTTTGTATGTGGAAATAATTGTTTAGGGAACTTTAATAATATAACATTTAAAATCCTCTACCCCAAAAACCCATAAAACGTAAAATGAAGTAAAAAAATATTTTGAGGTTTCTGGTTCTTGTACATACCCTAAATCACAATTTTTTTCATCCCATTTAATAATGGGGTGAGGGTGGTAATGGGGGTGACTAATACCAAAAATTTGTTTTGAGACCTTTAGCTTCTTTTGTATATTCTAAATACCAATTTTATAGACTCTTACCCTCTTGATTTACCCATTTTACCCCAAATTTACCTCAATTTACCCCCCAACCTTTCGAACAAGATGAAAATATAATCTAGTTCCAGATCTCGTTAAAGTACATATGTATACCAAATTTCAAGTCAATATCTTACAACGGTTCCAGAGTAAACGTGCGCACAAAAAAAGTTACAAACAGACAGACAGACGGAACATTTTTTTCCGCTCAAACTTAAAATCTCGACGTTTCATGACATTTTAAGCCTATTTGAAAAATATAATTTAAAAAAATTTTTTTTGTCGTTACTACTATACTTCCATTAGATGTGGAAGTAATAAAGGAAATATAGGGGGTAGCCACTAGTCTGTGGCACTTAGTATATGCAGTTGATAACAGGATTATGTAGCATTACAAATCTTATACGAAAAATGTTATCAGTGGTTAACATGACAGAAGACTATGGTATATCAAGAACCGTAGCAAAGTGCAAAAAGAATAAGAAGCCCTTAGCCCATGGCAAAGGGACCATCGTGACAGCTTTTGCATAACTTAGAACTGGATCGAGAAATTATCGTTTAATACATTTGAGTCATATTTAAGAAAAGGAATCTTACTCTTCTTTTAGAAATGTCTGAGATAATTATTATTTGATAATATACGTTCTTTATTTTATATTTGAAAATTCTTCTCAGCAGTCCATTTTGTGGGTGTCAAGTTCATGCGAATAACATGAACTCGTGACTTCACTGTATGTCATCTGGAAGTTCTTTCATTATCAAGTTAAATATATCATTAAGTCCCATATGACCAGTCAGGTGCAACATTTTTAAAATGCATGCCAATCATATATATGAATGTAATTACCATGAATATGCCAGAAACGCAAATTTTAGGCAGTCGTCGCATGCAGTAGGGTGTGCAAATCGATTTTTTTTGTTTTTTTTATTTTATTTTAAAATGGACGCCAATAGTGCCAAACGAAAAGCTGTGAAAAAAAATCCAAAATCAAAAATACCAAAAAAATTTACGATTTAATGTGCACACCAAAATTTGTTCTGCGCGCGGAAACTGCATGCCAATGAATTTCCGCTGGATTTTTTTTCACTGTTTTTCGTTTGGCACTATTGGCATCCATTTTAAAATAAAAAAAAAAATCGATTTGCACACCCTTCTGCACGCGACGACTGCCTAAAATTTGCGTTTCTGGCATATTCATGGTATAGTTGAAATAATCGGAATAGTGATGTGAATAGGCGGTGTTGTCGAGAGGCAAGAAGTGCAGAACGCAGAGCCGGATTTAACTGTATTGTTTCGCTTGTTTACTTTTTCATTGCAGGTATTTGTCAGCCGTGGCTTATGAAATTTAGATTGGCCATATCTTAGTATTGAGTCATGAGACCCAAGCCATATTACCAAATAAAGAAATATAAAAGTAATTATTGGATTATACTGCCACATGCTACTTACTGTACAAACACATCAGCCGACTGCAGTCCTGAAGTCAAAACCGTTAGACTGTTAAGTCACTCCTACCGCTATGCAAGATGCCGACATCTAATGACCGACATTGGGACATCTGTTTCCCGCCCTATTTAGTCGTCTCTCCCCGCAGAACGTCAGAAACTTTATCACTATAAAGAATTTTTCAATTTTAATTACATTCATATATATATGATTGGCATGCATTTTAAAAACATTGCACCTGACTGGTCATGTACCGCCAGTCTATATAAAGAACTTCTAATGGAAAATAACCAGCGAGGGCAAACAGATACAAATCAAATTGAATACAAAACTGTGTATACATTAGGAGATAATTGTATTAACCAGGGTTGGCATGTTTAATATACAGTTCTGTGACAAAAAAAAAATCACGCATCTTCATTCTCTATTACTACAATATTAAAGTAACAAATTAAAAAAAATTAGTTCGTGTCGATAATACTTGAAGTGTGGGGATAATTAATTGTTATAGTTGTTGTTATTCAAGAATATATTGCATCAGAAATATGTGTATTAAAGAATCGGTTGTTTATGCAAAGGTTTATGTTTAAGATATCCAATGATTTGGTGACATCTTACATGAAGGATAAAGACTCCTCTGCCCCCTTACGAACAAAACAAGTAAGTAAATTTATAGTGACTACCCGTGCAATGTCTAGTTTATAATTTATTTACTGGTACCATAAAATTTCCTCTAGCCAATTTTTTTTTTATATACAGGGTGTCCGAAAACACCGATTACGAACTTCTGGTGCAGATTCTACATGCAAAACTATGAATGAAAGTTCACATAAACCAAGATTTGTAGAGTATAAGGTTCTGTAATATTCAACTTTTAGGCAAGTCATGAGTGCGGCGATGAAAAGTCAGACTATCCTTGTTCTTCGAACGAGCAGTAGCTGCGCAGTTATTTCTCTCTACAAGGACAGTCCGTACTGGCCCGAAATATGGCCAGAAGCATACTATGATCTGTAGTGTTACATTCTGCAACTTATTCTGATTACCACCATGCAAAGCAGTGACTCAAAATGCGAAGATAATTACCCTCAACCTTAAGCAGGTGTCACTGCGAGCCCGTTCCAGTTACGAGTTCTTTGCTTAGTTAACATTACGCAAATTCTTACAATATTTTGAATATGGCCTCACATCTGGTGTGATTTCACACCAGCTGCTCATTGGCTAATGACATTTTTTGGTGGGGATCGTGAGTTATTAGGCAACCTTATACGCTACAAATCTTGCATATAAACATATGCCTGCAAATGCTTTCTACTTCCTAAGGAAGCTACGGCCCTTCGAAGGTGGAGCCCTAGTGTAGGTTTTTATTTAATATATCGTAAACCCTTTGTGCTGCAGCAGTGAGATTTGGTATGTTATTAAGTATTAATAAGGGCTATTATCTCATAGTATTGGCCAAACTGAAATTCGTCCAGACTTATAGGAGGGGGAGGGGATACCTACCTTTATAATCCGAAATTTTTTTGTTCCTTAAATTTTTGTACTGGAATGTGCTTTCCTGATCAAATTCGCAAACAAAACAAAACAAAAAAGGTTCTTTTTGGTTATGAAAACGTTGAGGGGACATTTTGATTCCGATTTTTTAAGATTTTTCAATTGTATTATTATTATTATTATTAAGACGCTTCTTTGTGCACTTGAACTGTTTCTATTGTTAAATTATGACATTTGAGTTCAAATTAAAGCCAAAATTTAGACCGGGGAACCATATTCTGGTAACAAAATTTTAAAAAAATTAACTAAAAAATTGTTGATTATACGCTCCTGAATGAATTCCAATTTGGTTAATACCATTAAATAAAAGCCCTTACTGATACCTAATAACTTCCGAATCTCATTGCTGTGGCACAAAAGGTTCCTGAACTATTAAGTCAAAGCCTACTCTTTTGCTCCGTCTTCCAAGTTCTCTAGCTCCTTTAAGCAGCATTTGCGGACATGTTTTTATGAACTTTTTTTCATATTTTTATGTGTAGAATCTGTACCAGAAGTTTGTGACCGGTATTTTTGGACACCCTGTATTAGAGCAAGCGCAAAATGGAAGTTTTAGAAACTTTACATATAGGTAGTATGAGGTGTGGCTATTTAGAAACTGGCCTCTGCAATAAATATGATTTAGTGCAATAATCTTACAACTTGTACCCTCTTCAGATTCTCTTTCCCTTTATTTATACACCACTATTGTGAGTCTTTCTTTATGCAGTGTCACAGTGTGATGGTCCCATCAGATGGTCTTTTTATCTCTTTCACAGACTGAAAATGAGTTTCCTTCACTGCGCTTTTGACATTTAGGATAAAAAAAATCACATGGTGCCAAAAGTGGAAATATTTGAGGTGCTCTAGTACTGGAATGTATTTATCCTCCAAAATCTTTTTCTTTTAAATGGTGTGAGTTGGTGTGCTGTCTTGATGGAGAATCTGTCTATATTCTTCCAGAGACACTGCTTTCGTAAAGCTTATTTAGGACCTCCAACGCTCGGATTTCGATTATTCTAAAATTTAATGTACTTTACTAAAGTTCTCAAGATTTCAAGTTTCAAGAAGTTTTAGATTTGGACTGCACAGTGACCAGGGTGTATTAAATAGGTGATGCGACAAGAACCTGCACAGTGGCTTTATAAGTGCTTACTTTGTACATAATGTAATAAGTGGCAGGAGCAATAGGATTTGTCATTACTTACGCATAAAAAGATAATTTTACAGGTTCTGTGTATACGTGCATACAGTGTTGCTTTCGTTTGTGTTTAGTGAAATAAAACAAGAGTGCAGTGACATCTGACATGAGTGCAGTGACATCTGACATTAAGTAGCTAGAAGAAATACGTTCAATACATTGGCGCTGAATTTAAAAAAAATCAGCTATTTTTATGCAACACTACATGGCAGCGTGGCAAATTTGTCTGTCTATACACAGGTAATTGTAAGACCTTAAAGCTCGCGCCATCTACTAAGGTAAATAGAAACCATGCACTTATAAATCCATTATTATCATAGGAAAGTGCCGTATGTTGGATCACCTATTAATACACTGTGACAGTGACTCAAACATGCAATTGTTCTTTAACAATAAATGTGAGGTTAAGGATAGGATTTTGTAGAGTGAGAGGGTAATACGCGTTTATTTTAAATATAAAAAAAAACAAACATAATATAATCTTTAAAACTGTTTTAGGTACTTCCTACTGTACCAACGAATACAACTATATACGGATGGAGTTGACAAGAAGAAAAACATCTCTATTATTGATTTTACGACGAAAAGTCATTCTTTATAAAAATTCTGCTTGTCGAAAAAATTAATTTACCATATAAAAATCTTAGATCAGATGTACCGGGTGTTAATAAATTGAGAAAACATCAAAATGCCTCAAGAGAGAAGTACCTTTATTTATTATTTTGGACAAAATGTTTATAAAACAAAGTTACTTATAATCTAAATACAAATTATGAAGTCTAAATTTTGACTTTTACATTTATGTCCACTTGCATTAACATAACATAACATAATAACATTAACTTCAACGATTGTGGAAAAACAATTTATTCTACATAGCCTCCTCCAACCTCAACACATTTCTTCATCGTTTTAATAAATTCACCATAGACCTTACGAATGGTTGAGGGTACATTCACTTCATTCACCGCGTCTTGTAATCATGCTTTTAGTGTTTCTCGATCATATGGAAGGTCATCTGCATAAACTTTCTGTTTTAAAACGCCCCACAGAAAAAATCCATTGGTGATCTTGCAGAAAAATTTATTGCAGCATATCTTCCCATCCATCTGGCTCCGAAGTGATCTGTCAACCACTGCCGTACCAAAACTGAGGAATGAGCTGAGCAAATGTTACGCCTTACTTCCGGCTGCAGAGTGTTTATAAATGGCAATACAAAGTTTTCCAAAAGGTCCAAATAAACATGCTGATTTAAATTTTCTTCTAAGAAATATGGACCAACGATTCGATCATAAAAAATCCCACACCATACATTCACTTTTTTATAACGTTGACTTCGTTTGTGAATGACATTGTTTGGATTTTCAAAAGCCCAATAACGACTGTTTTGTGATGAAACGTGGCCATTGGTACAAAATGTTGCTTCGTCAGTAAAAAAAAAACATTATGTGAAAACTTCTATCTACGAGGTAATTCTCACCGACCCATAAACAAAAATCCAATCGCCTCTCTTCACCTCCATTTTCAAGTGTATGTCTGAACCTAGGCTTAAACGGTCGAACTTTGTTTTCCATATAAATTCTCTGTAAATGACTTTCACTTCCAGTCTTTGTGAGCGTTTCCGTAAAGATAATTTCGAGTTTTCTATTTCTGAATTTATTGCCAAAAGTGTTGCCGCATCGTCTTCATTGTACTTTGGGTTTTTTGACATCCAATACAGATCCAGTTTCATTGAATTTTTTAAAAAATTTGCGCAATGATTGGCGCGATACCGCTGTGTTCGGGAACTTTTGGTGGAAAAGGTTAATTGCATATCAATAAGCGATGTCTCCAATCCCATAATATTTGATCAAATAAATTCTTTCTTGTTTGGTAAACATTTTTTAAATGATCAACAGAACACTAATAAATGAAGATGTAAGATAATAATATTCTACACAATGTCACAATGACGTTTGTCAGTTCGATATTATCGACAGCACACTGTCTTAATTTGAATTCTTATTCATATTAATAAATTCAACGTAAAAAGGTAAACACAATAAAAACATAAAAGTCAAAATACAAACTTCATAATTTGTATTTAGGCTTTATATTGGATTATAAAAAACTTTGTTTTATAAACATTTTGTCCAAAATAACAAATGAAGGTACTTCTCTCTTAAGGCATTTTGATGTTTTCTTAATTTATTAACGCCCGGTACATCTGATCTAAGATTTTTATATGGTAAATTCATTTTTTCGACAAGCAGAATATTTTATAAAGAATGACTTTTCGTCGTAAAATCAATAATAGAGATGTTTTCCCTCTTGTCAACTCCATCCGGAGACACACTGTATACATTTTTATTGTAAATTTATGTTGTATTTGAATATTGTACTTTGTCAATGAAAATAGCTCCTAATTTCATGATTAGAGCATGGGATTTAACTATATAAAAAATTTACGATAAAAACTGTATATGGTTGTATTCCTGAGAGAAATGGGAAGCACTTGAAACTATTTTAAAGATTATACCATTTATAATTTTTTAAATATCTATAATAAACGCATTATCCCTCTTACTCTGTAAAATCCTATCCTTAACGTTAAGGCACTGGTTGGTTTTTCTCAGCGTGTTGGGCAGTGCAGTAGCTTCCGTTTCAAATGATATGTGGGCTCGACGAACTAACTGACTTTCATGCAGGAAGGTTTAAAGTATTACTTCTCCTTTCCATTGTGGTGTCTACTTTGTTTAAAGTGCGTGCAGTCCAGTTTTTAACCACACTTCATTTGCCATACGTAATTGTTTTAATGCATATTTGAGAACCTATAATTTGTATGGAAAATTTTGGTACGTTTAAGTTGACTAGATGTTTACCACAGATGTATATACTAGAACATATGTTTATACAGGTTTCAGCAAATGTATAAATATATCCTGAGATAAACAAGTGCAAAAAAGAAAATAGAGAGATGAATATACTGCTCCCAGCACGTTCCACACCTCATGAACTCTTATTTTTTTAATTTTTATCACTTTGTTGTGTATCAACGCAGGGTATCAGTACCTATCACTTCTAGCCGCACAATGGGAAGATCTCGCAAGTGTATGCATTGTAGTGGGAGCATATCTGTCTTTCTTTTCCTAATTTCTCTGTTTTCTTTCTTGCATTTGTTTGTCTCAGGATACATACCGGGTGTCAACGAGGTCACTTTCCAGCCGTTATTATACTCTTCGCAAAAACGAAGAGTATATTGTATTTGATCGGCACATTTCTAAAATCGTAGAGAAAAAAATTTCATATCATTCTGAACAACTTTCAAAATGTCCGTCTGTCCGTCCGTCTGTCCGTCCGTCTGTCCGTCCGTCACGTTTCTTGTAAGCACGATAACTTGAGAAAGAAAAATCCGATTGTATTGAAATTTAGAAAGTAAGTTAGTGTTAGCTAGAGGAAGAACCCTATTGTTTTTGAAGAAAATCGATCAGTAAATAAAAAAGTTATTAATTATTTAATTAAAAAAAAAAAATTCTTAATTTTTGTCGCTTGTACTAAAATGGAAATCTTGCGAAATATTATTTCCATGATATACTTTTTTTTTGTTTATGAATTTTACTAATATATATTTCATAGAAGTACGAGCTGAAATACCTATGTATGATTGTCGAAAGATATATATCACAGACAATCAGTTTTTGTAGCAATAGCTGGTGGCGCAGCGGCTAAAGCTTTGCGTTGCAATCCAAAGGTCCCGTGTTCAAATCTCATACAGGTTGGATATTTTTTTTTAATTTTTTTTTTTCATATAATTTTTTTTTTCATATAATTTTTTTCACAACAAAGATGGTATCACAAAATTTAGGATGTCCAAAAACTAACATTATTTACAAGAAAACTGCGAAGAGTATCGTATAGAATGTGTAACAATTATATATAAAAAGCTCAGTAAATTGGTGAAGAGTACGTTTTTAGCTTGTTTTATTTTTCAGCAGATAGAGACGAAACTAGACATGTTACCAAAATGATATTTTTTGAGCTATCTGTCAAGTTTATACGACTTGTGACTCCTACTTTTGATTCTTAAATGGAACACAATGGAATTTTTGCATTTTTTAAATCTATAGGTCATCCCAATATGAATTCCATGACTATTTCCGCCATTTTGAATTTTTTTCAACCAATTTTGAATTGCAAACTAGAAATTTTTCTAATATTCATATTCATAAATAATTGAAGAGAAGCACATTTTTTTGATGTTAATTTGTGTCAGTGAGATTGAATAAGATAAAATTACTTTTTCGAAATTACTCAAATTTTTCAAATGAAAGAATATCATTTGATACTACAGATAGATGTAATTTTTCAGTACCTATGTAACGATGTATCACAACACATCATGGTGGGTCAGTTTCTGGTTGGTCATGGGACATTAGATTGAAAATTAAAATTGGCTGAAAAATTTCAAAATGACGGAAAGAGTCATGAAAATAGCAGTCATATGCAGAATGACCTCTAGATTCCAAAAGTAAAAAAATATACAGGGTGTTCCATTTAAAAATCAAACTCCGATAAAACCGGAAGTCGTAGAAACTTGATAGATAGATAAAAAAGTGTAAGGTGTGAGGTACCGGTTTCAGTGACAGGTCCTCGATCGGCGAAGTCAAACATGCCGGAGCGAGTCCGTCACTTGGATGGGTGACCGTATCTCATCTCGTCGTCCTAGTTAAGTGGTAGAGTAGCATTAGCTAAACTTCGCCAGGACGTTAATATAAATAAGGCATTAAAAAAAATGTCGTTTAGCTGACACGCATGCCTAGTTTCATTTTGAACTGCTCAAAAATATAGAAATGGCGGCCGGAAAGTGATCTCATTGACACCAGGTATATAAATCTATATTTTCCGAATCTGTGTGTATACAACGTGTCCACGAGAAAGCGGTATTGTAGTTGTAATCGACAAAAAATTAGTGTGATCACAAACTTTTGAATTCTGCTATTGCTTGACCTCAGACTTATTTTAAATAAAGACTTTCAAAAATGTATAGAGGGTGCTGGTAGCGCAGCTTAAAAATGAAGACAACTTCAGGTAAGCTGCCTTTTCTGTGCAAGATAGAAAAAAATACATACGAAAAACTCGCTCAGAATTAATAAATATACCATCATACCAAATTCAATAGCTATATGAAGCTTTTTCCATTTTTGTTACATTTATTGAAGGATTGTCATTACTTCGTTATCTTTAACAAGTAGTCCATGGAAATGCAAATAATAAGTTTTTCTTCAAACGTCAGAAGAACATGACATTTCTTAATTCAATTCATGACATTAAAGTTTGACTTTTTAAATGATGCAATTTTGGTGGTGAAATTCGAGATTTTTTATCTTTACTTTTTTTATAGCTAATCGACGTTTGAAGAAAAAATAGCATCTTTTATTCGGAGTAAAAGCCACTTGTTGTGACTAGTCTGTAATTGCCGAACTCATTTTGTTTGTTCTGCAAACCTACAGACTCGTCATAAAAGTATCACTTTTACTCCTAATAAAACAATACACCATTGTTCCTAAAACAATAAGCGATAGTTCCCAACATTCCAACCATTAGGAGGTAGCATGCAATGAATTTGAGTGACCTAAAAAATGCTTATGTTGCAAACAGATCTAATAAATACTTTTGACACAATTGAGTTGTCAAAAAATTTGTTAATGAGAAAAATTTGTATCAATTACCTAATATTGTTATTGTAGTTATACATTTGATTTTCTTATTTGTCCGTTTCTACTCCGACCTCAGTATTGACATTAGATAATAACATTCGGTTAACAGGGCGACGCTTTCTTTAATAATTTTTATTTCCCTTTTTCTTGAGGGCAAAAATTGTTTTCACTTTTTTTAGTGGCCTCTTGTTTAACTTGGTAAAAGAAAATATCCGTCATTTTGAATTTTTAAGCTTTGGCATCAGACTCATTTTCACTTGGCTGAAAATCCTGAAACCCTGCAAGTATAAAATTTCATATAAATCTAGACGAATTTTTTAATTATATCGCAACCATCCGCCATTTTGAATTTTTTACTTTTAACATTAGAGTTGGTATCAGCATGTACCTAAAAGCATAACTAGCCTCACAGTTATCAAGGGCACATTGCGTTTTTTGGTGCTTGGTAAAGATTGGTAAATAACCTGAAATATATAATACTGTTTTTGTTTCGTTGTTATTGTATTTTTCTATCTACTAGATGATTCTGCTTGAGTTGTTTCTCCTCTTATAATCACAATCAGATTGAATATAATATTAAAAATAATAAATAATCAATATTTTGTTGACCAGAAAGGCATATACGTACGATAATCAAACATTGGATAAATCGTAACAAAGGTAAAGTGATCTCAAGTTTCCTCAAATATGCCAGTATATGTTGGCACCTAGCATTGTTCGGAGATGTTTTTTAAAATATCACTGGAATTAATTCCACAAAAAACTATTCCTAAAAATCTAGGAATGTTTATGTACACCCTATGCTAATATTAACGTTGTATGTTAACCTTCTGGATTATCTCAATGACAGAGTCTAGCGATTTATCTAAGTAAAGAAATATTGTGTACATACAGAACTTGGTTCTTTAGAAATTGTACACTATGTGTACCTTGAAGATAACATATATTTATACCACTGTAAATACTGAAAAAGCAAAGGTTTATTTTGTTGGAAATGAAAATTTCACTAAAATTCAAAATGCCATGACACATAAAATTGTGTTCTACATACAGGGTGTTTCATTAATAATTGGTCATATGCTAACTGATGAATCCTTTACCCATAATATGAAGATTTAACCAAAAATACTTCGATAAAATGTGCCTCCTTATTGTGTTGAAGTTAAAAATTAATAAATCATTTTCACATATTTTAAAATTAATATTTCTTTACCATATTTGGTAGATGGTGTTAGTGGTCCAAGACGCATAATATCAGCGAAAGAACTGGTTTCTCACTATGGCTAGGGGTCCACGATAGGGAGCCTGAAGGAATTTCCGCCCTTAATTTGTACGCCACTAGCCAATTATTTGTTCTCTTGGTTTTCTTTTACTTTTCAATAATTTTTATGCAAAAAGTACTTTTAATTCATTGCTCTAGAGTGCCTATTAGATATTTGAATTCAAAAAAGCTTTGGAAATAAAACAATAAGTTTTGCAGGTAGTAATAATTTATTTTATTAAATGTTCAAATCTTGTGCTCAAAGATGTCCTTACAAAAACAATAAGGCTTTAGTTAGATGTCAAAGTGATTAGAAATTTATTTGTGAGATGCGTAACACTGCAATTTAGAATACCTCATGTAGCCGCTTTTTCGAATTCAAGTATATCGAGAAGGCACTCTAGAGCAATGTATTAAGAGTACCTTTTTGCGTGAAAATTATTGAAAAATAAAAAAAAACAAAAAAACAAATATTTGGCGAGTGGAGTATAAATTAAGGAGGGGGAACTCCTTTACCCCCCTACCGTGGACCTCTGCCAATGGCGAGCAACCAGTTCTTTGGCTGATATTATGCCTCTTGGACCACTAACACTATCTACCAAGTAAGGTAAAGAAATATTAAGTAATTTTAAAATATGTGAAAATGCTTTTTTTATTTTCAACTACAACCCTGTATCTCAGTAAGGAGGCACATTTTATCTAAGTATTTTTGGTTAAATCTTCAGTTAGCGTATGACCAATTAATAATGAAACACCCTGTATATGCCTCAAATGTCTTAAAAACCAATTTAACAATTTAAAAGGAAGAGATCAAAACATATTTATGATTGATCTAAGATGGCATTTTGTTCAAATGTGCGCAGTGCTCTTAAAATAGTGAACATTAACAATTATGATATTAAACTCCACAGGTATTTATTACAAATTTGAGCAGAGTTTACATTACATTTTTTTCAAATGTATATTATTGTGACTGGAAATAAAATAAGTTACATTTAAACCCATGATTATGCAAGGAAACCGCCCATCATCTATCGAATGGTTTATGTATTACATGTATAAAGCCTTATTATAATCTATTTAAAAGTATTAAGCCTCCATTATCTAAACTACTATGATGTATGTTTTTAATTAATATTTATATATTATTATAAAAATATAAAATGTAAGGGTAAAAAGTCTAATCTGTTATTTTTATAGGCAAATGAGCAAGAACGTCTTCTTAAGCAACGAGCTATACTCAAGAATGGGCAGTATGGCAATGTATTCGAGCTCAGCTATGTTGCCGGGGCGGAGCATTGGTTTTGCAATGCATGTCAGTGCCCTGTCATGGGCCGTGTTTACCAGCACGAGATTGGTAAACGTCATACACTAAACTTGTCGGGGACGACTCGTCCTGTGGAAAAGCAGGAAAAAGAGGCGGAACCAGAGGAACCCCTTGTTATTGATATCGCACCTGGAGAACCTATCCCCCCTGGTTTTGAGGGTGAAGTTGGCAGAGTTTCTCAGATACAGGTAACAATCTCCATATAGTAAAAAAATATATATACAGGGTGGAGTAGTAGTACGTCGGACTTCGATATCTCGAGTCCTACGATAGCTAGAAATAAAAAAAAAAAGTAAACTAGAATATACAGGGGAGCCAAGACGAAATTACAGGATCAAGTGCCTTTTTTTTTAAAATGGAATGCTCTGTATATCAGTACATTTTTTGAAGCCTCTTTCTAGACTCCATTCATTCCTATATTATTATTGACTACCTCCCAACCACTTGGATGAAATGAATTTTTTTGTTGAAATAATGTCATCTGCAGCTGCATATTGAAAAAAATCACCAGTCACAATTACGGGTTTTAAGAAAAACTTATGTGAATACTAGTTATAAGACATCTAATTAATGTTTTTGAATCATTTTTACTTCCTAAAAATGTACAGGGTGGACAAAAATTATTTTTCAATTAAAAACTTTTTGAATTAAATTTTCTCAATTTTTTCAAATGGAACACCCTGTATATTTTTCGACGATGTGATGAAGAAATGAAAAACAAATATTTTCGTTTTATTGAGCATTAAGTATTAAATTCGAGAATAAACTTAGAAAATAGAGGTTTCTTCAAATAATTCATCAGAAAATATTATAATAGGTGCTCCACATGTTGGCCATTTTGATCGACACACATCTCTATGTGCTTTTGAAATGAGGTTTCTACTGTTCCTAAAATTATCGGTGTGATAGATCTAAAAGCAGTTATTATCCTTCATATTTTGTACTGTTGTTGGTGTGTCTTTATAAACAATTTTATTCACGTATCCCCATAAAAACAAATCCATTTTTGCAAGACCTGGGGATCTAGCAGGCCATTTATTGGGTCCATTTCTTCCAATCCATTGAAGTGGGTAGGTATTATTTAAGTGGTCTCTAACTGCATTTAAATAATGTGGTGGAGCACCATCTTGCTGAAACCACATCCTATTTCGAATCGTTTCAGGAAGATTCACCAATAATTGTGGCAGAGTTTTCCAAAATATGAAGATAAATAGCTCCAGTCAATGTACCGTCAAAAAAATGTGGCCCTATTACATGTTCTCCAATAATTCCTCCCCGAACGTTTATGAACCAGCTACACTGGTTATCAACTTGCCTAAAGTGAGGATTTTCTGATAAGGGAAATTGTGTCTATTAACAAATCCATTTTTATGAATAGTTGCCTCATCAGTGAATAAAACATTATGAAAAAAGGTGACATTTTGCATTTTATTTCTGGCCCAATTACAAAGTTGTAGACGCCTTTGAAAATCGTCATCAAATAGATAATTCCTGGTGCATTTGATTATGATATGCATGAAACTTATTTGTTTTTAAGATTCGATTCGATTAGTCTACTTATTCCTACTAACGAGCTCACTTCTCTCTGGGGATTTTCAACCCTTACCAGCACCACAGATAGTAGAGTAAAATCTGGAAGTAAAGTCGCTTAGTTTTCGAGAAAAAAAAAAACCGGCGTAGAACCAAACCAGACTTAGTGGGATTATTTAGTAAGATAATCGTGTATACGAAATCGTTTTTTACGACATTTTTCGGTGGTCGAGAACTTTTTTATTTCGGAAAAACTCAAAAAAATAGATTTTTAATGAAATATGTTTTTTAACGTCTCCACCGCTATATCTCTGAAAATATTTGTGCTATCAAGCTATTTTTTTTTTTTAGATTAAAGTAGACACAATAGCGCTTCGAACAACGTCCCACGTGAACCAGATTTATTTTTTTTTTAAGTTGGTAAAATAATAGGAAACTCAAACTTGTTATTTTCAGTAGCGTAATTTTAGGCAATCGAGAAAAAAGTTTATTTGTGAAAATTTGTATATACATGCTGCGTACAAATTGAAGCCAATACTTGAAAAAAGTTTTTAGAATAAAAATTTTTCATGTCCCGTTGATAGTATTGAGTCAGCGATTTTTTTTAACGGGCCAAAGTCATATTCTTGCGCGCTCGGCTGTAAGAAGCTTGCCGACTGCAACGATTTGACGATCCCGGTCGGGGTGTATATAGTATTTTAACTTATATCAATAGGTACAAAACCAGTAGTGATCAAAAGCATCTAGGGGATCAATATTATTGTTCAATATTTCATATATTGTACAGTAGTATTGATCATATGTTGTTAATATTAAGAAATTGTATAATAAATATTAAATAGTCTCCTTTTAATAATAAAAAGACAGGTAGTAGTAGTACAGTACCTAGAGGTAAAAAATATGCAAAACTTCGAAGTAATGTCATATTGAACGGATTTCGTTCATTTTTGGCTGTATAATAGTAAATGTTTCACAGAAAAGTTTCTATATTGAGCGGGGGCTTGTTAATTTATAGGGAGTGGATGCCACCCCCTTTGAGGGGGTGGCACTTAAAAAATATATGTAGTACAATCATATTTTAAGAAGAAAAGGTTCTATGCAATTTTTCACATAAATTAATAGTTTTTAAGTTATAACGACTTCAAAATTGCGATTTTAGCTTAAAAAAATGTATTTCTAAACTGCTTTCGTCAAGTATCTCAAAAAGTATTACTTTATCGAAAAAATGTTATAAACTAATTACAGAAAGTACAAACTGGGAACTAATTATATTTTTTGTTTATTGATGTAGGATTAATAATTTCGGAGATACTTAAGTTTACATTTGGCATCCAAGTGTTCGTAAGATAACTATTTAGAGTGAGAGTTAAATATCTCAGAAACTGTGCCACCTACGCCAAGGATACTAATAGGTACAATAATATGTTATTAATTAAGCTCTTAACTATTTTTTTATTTGTTTATGTAGCATAAAAAACAAAGAAGTTATGACCGAAGCAATGTCCGTCTACACATTATTTTAATAACAACGTCGCCATTTTGTTACTGTAATTAGCCATTAATTAAAAAAAAATTAATTTCAAACACGGTTTCTCATTAATATACAGCATGACGTAGATGCTCAAATTTTTTGGTTCGTATACAGCACTTTAGAAAAAATACAGTTTAAACTATAAAGGTATTTTCGATAAAACGTATTTTTTTTTTCGTATTCCAAATATCTCAATAAATATTAGTTTTGTTCAAAAATGTGTAGAGACCAAAAATAAAGCTCATAAACTAATAATGAATTTCGCTTGTTTATTTATTTACATAGATTTAATAGTTTCGGAGATATGAGTTTACAAATGGCATCCGAACGTTCATAAGACGAAAAATGCAGTTTAAATGTTAAATATCTCAGAAATTGTGACGCATGCTAAGAAAGGAAATTAAAGACAATTAATTGCGCTTTCAAATAATTTTTTACTCGTTTTGTTACTCTAATTAGCCAATAATTTAAAAAAATTATCTCAAATACAGTTTTTCCTTAAAATGTAGCATTACCTAAATGCTCAAATTCTTTTTTGCTCATTTAAAGCACTTGTTTTAGAAAAAAATGCATTTTAAACTTTAAAGGTAATTTCGAAACCCTTGGATACCAAATATAAACTTAAATATTTCCGAAATTATTAATCCTACATCAATAAACAAAAAATATAATTAATTCCCAGTTTGTAGGGTGCTTTCTGTAATTGGTCTATAACATTTTTTCGATAAAGTAATACTTTTCGAGATACTTGAAGAAAGCCGTTTGAAAATACCTTTTTTAAAAGCTTTTATTTTAAGCTAAAATCGCAATTTTGAAGTCGTTATAACTTAAAACTATCAATTTATGTGAAAAATTGCATGGAACCTTTTCTTCTTAAAATGTGATTCTATTTCAGCTCCAGTAAATATATATATTTTTTAAGTGTCACCCCCTGAGAGGGGGTGGCACATTTTTTCTGAATGATATCTAATTTTTTAGATGACAGTAAGCAACTCCACCCCAACCTAGAATGCCATATATTAATCTAAATTCAACTAACGCTACTTCTAGGCGACTAATCTGACCAACCCTGCATGCGAGGGGTGTATTAATTGCGTCCCATTGTCGCGTTTAGCGCTGATAAAAAAAATCGCTGTTGCCAAACGGTACACTTTAGGAAAAAACATATTGTTTCAAAAACTTTTGTGATTATTAGGCTTTATTTTCTTCGCTGCATGTATGCAAATATTTTCAAAAATAAAAAAGTTTATCGATTGGTGAAGATTTCAATACACAAAATATGTATTTTTAGTTTATTTGATTTTTAGAGAAATGAAAGTGCGAATTGTGCCCAAACCGTTTATATTGGTAAAAGCGCTACAATGTGTGCTTTAATTTGACACAAAACAAATTTCGGTACCTTTAATAGTTTTAAAGATGTGGCGGTGGAAACAAAAAAAAACAATTTTCTTTAAAAATACATTTTTTTCACTTTTTATTGATTTAAAAAGTTCGAGACCACAAAAAAATGTCGTAAAATATGATTTCATATGCCCGGTGACATACTCAAAGGAACCTAATATGTTTGACCTGGTTCTACGCCAAAAAAAAAAAACGACACGATAGACTTACGAAATCGCTGCTCTAAGAGAATTCATTTTCTTCATTCACAACACGTTTTATAGGCTAGTGCCAATACTTTTTTGGAAAAAAAAAATTATTTACAGGCAAGGACCAGTCGGGGATTTAGTTAAGGTTATAAAGAAGAGAAAAAACAAAAATTAAACAAGATAATGTGAAATCGTGAAATGGGGGTGCTGTTTAGGTGAAAGCGGTCTTTTGCGATTTTCGGCGAAACGTGACCTCCTAGCAGAAAATGTCCTTCACAAAAGTTGTGGATATTAAGAAAATCTAAAACTTTCATATAAGGCATTTTTCATCATAACCTCAAATTTTCCGAGAAAATGGCGGAAAACCGATTTTTCGGTTTTTTATTTTTCTCGTAAAAATAATTCAATTTACATGAAATTTTGTGACAATATACTTTTTTTTGCATTGAATAAGCATGATTTTTTTGGAATCTGAGAAACAAGTAGTTTCCGAGATATTTACATTTTTCGAAAAAACCCAAATCTTCCACGGAAAACTTTATTGGTGTTTTTTTCGATTTTAATATTCTACCTGGGCTCATTTTAACCGTTGAAATGTCTACTTTAAAATGGTCTATACATGTTGATGGTTTATTTTTCATTAAACCACTTAAAATTGAGAAAAACCAAAAAAATGACTTCGGATCACGAATTTTTCAATATTATATATTATTTTCAATATTTTTTTATTATTTATGTAAATAATGGATTTAATTTCAGGCAGAATTTACTTCAATGTAATATTACTAAAGTTGAATGAATTTAATTGAAGAAAGTGGCGGAAACCATCCTGAAAGTGTTTCATGACAATGCACTGTACCGTACTGAAAGTCGTAAGCTAGAGTTAAGACTCCCTGCTCCTGTGCATTTTTACTATTTTTTCACTAAATAAATAGTATAACGATGAGTTAATCTGTTTTAAGTATATTTGAATAAAATGATTTGAATACATAACACAGCCACCAAAAAAGAAAAAAGTTCTGTGCAGCGGACGAGATGATATGGATTTGGTGTATTTTTCGACGCTCAATCCGAATCCGTAGTCCAAAAAAGGATCTATCCTGTCAGTTTTGTTTTTTAGTCAAAAACATCCCTTAAAATGGTGTAAAATCATAGAAATAATGCACTAACTCTTAACGAAGTGTGAAAAATGGTAGATGTTTTGTAGTCGAAAGTAGAGAATATAAATTCGAGCCACAGTAAGCTATTTCTATAAATTAAACCGAAATCCGCCCTCATGGGGCGTGAAAACTGCCGCTAAAACTCAAAAGACGCAAGTGAGTGTAAATAACATGTACAAAGGCCAAATTTTTGTATCTCTTAGGGCCGGTTTTTCAGTGCGCGGTTGAACACTTTATCCTACAGCTAAATTAACTAGAAGTTTAGAATGTGAAGTTGCCATATTTAGGGCCGGTTTTATAGGTACAGGTTAAACCAAAGTTTAACTGGAAGTTTAAACTTTAGATTTTAGTGTTCGCTAAAATGCCGTTTTATAAGTGCTTGTCAAGATCGTCAGTTCTATTGCCATTTTGTTAGTTGGTAGCATAGTAACAAATTTGCCATTGATATCATTTTCACTACTGGTACTTTAACTTTTCGCGATAAGTGACAGAAGATATTTAAATTTCAACGACAGTGAAATCAAACTGTTGATTGAATTAGTTAAAAAGCGTAAAGATGTAATCGAATGCAAGAGAAGTGATTCGGTTAATCGGAAGGATAAAGCAAATGTTAGTCGAGTTAAATGTGGACTAGTATCTTCTAATACTACACATGTTCTTTAGATATTCGAAATCGATCTATAAATTCTGTGTTATTCCATATCTCTCTCGGAATTTTCGTGCACGACGAGGTGCTTCTATTTTACATTTTATAACACCATCTTCATCGCTTGATAAAATGTCCTCAAAAATATCGAAAATGTCCATTTTCTATAACTCTTTCTTTACAAAATATATAATAGGTAATTATTTGCGGGTTAAGTTGGAATTTGAAGTTTGCATTGAGTGCAACATCCTTCAAAATATTGCTAATTAATCAACGTAAGCGTGCATAAACCTAAGTTTGGCGTTTAAACTTAAGATTGGCAGTTACTGGCAGATATAAAACGTACGTTTTGACAAAACTTAGAGTTAACTATCAGATCTAAGTTAAACAGAACCTATAAAACCGGCCCTTAAATGTTTAATAGAAGCACATTCTAAACTTCTAGTTAATTTAGCTGTAGGATAAAGTGCTTAACCGCGCACTGATAAACCGGTCCTTAGTGCAAAATATTTGACTCTGGTGCGACCACCAGCCATTACTCTCAAAGGGCAGAGACTCAACCCTATAGAGAAAGTGTATAGAGGGTTAAAACTACCCCACCCCTCATAAGTTTCAAAACGGGAAAAAAAAATCAGGCTTCTGTAGTTTTAGGCAGGGTGAACAAATATGGAGTAAATTCGTGCCAACCACCAATACATGACTAGAGACTACCTTTAAAGTGTGGTAAGAGCTACCTCTATGCTCATATGTTACATATGGGTGGTATTAATTCAGAAAGGGTCAAATACTTGTAGCTCCTTGTGCGAAATATATAAATCTGGTACAATAACCACCCAATCTTTTTAATAAGGTTGAAAATCACCCTTATCGGAGTGGGGGGCAAAAACTACCCCCAAATACGAACGGAAATTTAGTTTATTTAGGTATATAGCTTACCTAGATAGAAAAACTGGTCACTGAAGAGATATATCGTATATCTAAAAAAAAAAAAAAAGAAAAGAAAACCACGGAAAAATATTTTGAAGATAAAAAAGAAAAGTCATAAGAAAAGAATGCATTGGGATTGATGGTCGAAAGTATGATATAAATAGGGAAAAAGAATAGCTTTACACATATTAAAAGATAGATAAGTTGATAAAGTTAAGATAAACAGTTGAATAAGCAGGTATGGTATAATAAATCAAACACAACTGGTTAATGCCTAATGTATGAATTTACTCCATATTTGTCTACTCTACCTAAAACTACAAATGCCTGAATTTTTGTTCCAGGATATTAGAAGTAATGAAATCCGTCCGTCTGTGGAGGTAGTTTTTACCCCTCTCCCAATAGGGGTAATTTTCAACTTTATTTAGATTGGGTTGTTGTCGTACCAGATTTGTATATTTGGCACGATGAGCTACAAGTATTTGACCTTTTCCAAAAATGAGATGGTTTCCGCCACTTTCTTCAATTAAATTCATTCAACTTTATTAATATTACATTGAAGTAAATTCTGCCATTGAAATTAAATCCATTATTTACATAAATAACGGTTAAAATGAGCTACCATTAAAATCGAAAAAAACACCAATAAAGTTTTCCGTGGAAGATTTGGGTTTTTTTTTTTCAAAAAATGTAAATATCTCGGAAACTACCTGTTTCCCTGATTCCAAAAAAATCATGCTTATTCAATGCAAAAAAAAGTATTATTGTCAAGAAATTTCATGTAAATTGAATTATTTTTATGAGAGAAAAATAAAAAACCGAAAAATCGGTTTTCCGCCATTTTCTCGGAAAATTTGAGGTTATGATGAAAAATGCCTTCTATAAAAGTTTTAGATTTTCTTAATATCCACAACTTTTGTGAAGGACATTTTCTGCTAGGAGGTCACGTTTCGCCGAAAATCGCAAAAGACCACTTTCACCTAAACAGCACCCCCATTTCACGATTTCACATTATCTCGTGTTTAATTTTTGTTTTTTCTTTTCTTTATAACCTTAACTAAATCCCCCGACTGGTCCTTGCCTGTAAATTTTTTTTTTTTTTTTCAGCATTCAGCACTTTTTTTATATTCGACCATTTGCTTATAAATTCTAGTGACAAGCAAACCATCTCTGTCCGACTTCCCCAACAAAAAATGTATGTCTACAAGTTCCGCTTTATTAAAATTCATTTAACTGACTATCGATAAGTGCGATAAATGTTCATTTGTACAAGTCAATTTATACCAAACTGAGGTTTTATTGCACTTATTATAATTTTTTCTAATAAATTATTTGAAGAAACCTCTATTTTTTTCTTGAATTTTGTGCATATTGCTCAATAAAACGAAAATGGTTGCAATTAGCCATAGGGAAGTATTTACAAAAAATGTTCGTTTTTCATTTCTACATGACATCGTTGAAAAATTTACATTTGAAAAAATTGAGATAATAAATTAATTTAATAATAATTTTTTGCTACCCTATACATTTTTAGGAAGTAAAAATGATTCAAGAACATTAATCAGATGTCTCTTAACTAGTATTCACATAAGTTTTTCTTAAAACCCATAATTGGATGACGTTAACGGACAAGGAACCATACTTTTGGCGCTTAGTTCCTTATCCGTTAACGCCTTAACAACTCAACAAAATTAATTATGGTGACCTCTATGAAACAGTAGGCATAATATAGACATTTATTTACTTTTGGCGTTTGGTTCCTTATCCGTTAACGTCATTTAATTGTGACTGGTGATTTTTTCAATATGCATCTACATGTCATTATTTCAACAAAAAAAATGCATTACATCCGAGTGGTTGGGAGATAGTCAATAGTAATATACGAATGAACGGAGTGTAAAAAATGTACTGATATGCGTAGCATTCCATTTAAAAAAAGGCACTTGATGTTGTAATTTCTTCTTGGCTCGCCCTGTATATTCGAAAATAATTTCCGGTTATAGACTTTTTTATCTAGTTTACTTTTTTTTAATTTCTAGCTATCGTAGAACTCGAGATATGGAAGTTCGTCGCACTATTGCCCCACCCTGTATATTCCTAGTCACAAAGGGCCTATTGTGGAGTAGTTGATTAATAAAAAGCATATACAGATATATGAATTATTTGCAAATTCTCACATTCTCAGTAACTGTCTGTTACATTTTTTTCTTGCATTATTATTCGTATCGTGTGTGGTATGCCATTTCTTGAGTTTTATTGGTTTTTGAAATAATCCATTATGATTTTTATCAATTTTTTTATTTGAAAATAAACATTAAAATCCTACATTTCGAGGGAAATTTTTTAAACATTACGTATCTTAAAATTAATTCCTTTTAAATTTAACTAGGTAATAAAAATTTCGCATAGCTCTGACTACTAGCTACATTGTTTTTATTTTATGGGTTTATTATGCGATTTTAGTAAATATGACCACACATTTGAATATGTTTAGATACTCAATGAAAAAGCATAATTATTTGTTTCAAACCTGCAGTAGTCTATAACAAAAAGATATTCAAATTCTTAATATGACTTACCAATCGATTAACACCATTTGATTGGTGTAGTATTTAGTAAAGTTAAAATTTGTTTAATAAAGCAAAATAAAATACAAAAAAACTAAATAAAATGTAAAGTATTCTAAAAGCAACAAAATAATAAAATAAAATAGTTAATAAAAATGCATATTAAACTATGTATTAGAATACTGTTCAGACCAGGGTGTTTTCAATAGGTGATGCGACAAGAACCCGCACATTGGCTTTATTAAGTGCTTACTTTGTACATAATGTAATAGATGGCAAGAGCAATAGGATCTGTTGTTACTTATAGTACGGAAGAAAGCGCTGTTTTTTTCGAGGAATTTTATACCGAATAAATTTCATTTTTATCAGTTGATTAATATTCAGTAATCAGTAAAATGAGCGTCAGTCGCCGCACCCGCGGTGGAACTAGAGGTGACAGTATGTTAAAGTTGAAAAAAAAAAAAAATTATGCTACGAGTATTTTCATACTCGAAAAACCAACCTAACTTGAACAACTACCCTTACGTTCATATATACAGCTTTGTAAAACTTTTAATATCACTGATACAATAAAAAAAAAATATTTCGCGAGCAGGATTTGAACCCGAGACGTCCGTACCCTCAAAAAATAATGTCAGTCGTCTAATTCACTCCGCTATCTGGCGATTGAGGCCTGGTTTGTAAGAACATAGTATAACATGTAGACATACTTGGTGTTTTATTTATTTTATTTTTAAATAATAATAACAATTGGAATGAATTGTAGTTTATGTACTTTTATGGTACAGCTCATAACGAATATTTTCTTTCTCTTTGTTGTTTTCCATAAAACTTATAGATTTCGAGATATTCAAAGAAACTGATGGAAAACGATTTTTTAACAACTTTAACATGCTCTCACCATTAGCTCCACCGCTATCAGAGTAGCTGACGTTCAGATTGCTGATGTATTAGGGGAAAACTATTATTGTCATGATTTTCATTCGGTATGAAATGACTTGTTCAAATCAACGCTGCCTTCCGTACTATTACCCATAGAAAGATAATATTACAGGTTCTGTGCATACGTGCATACAGTGTTGCATACATTCCCGGTCTTTTGTTTGTGTATAGTGAAACAAGAGTCCAGTGACAATCTGACATTAAGTAGCTAAATTAAAAACATTGAATGAATATATGCAACACTACATGCAGCATGGCGAATTCGTCTATCTATACACAGGCAATTGTAGGACCCTAAAGCTCGCGCCATCTACTGAAGTAAATAGAAACTATGCACTTATAAAGCCATTATTATCATAGGAAAGTGCCATATGTTGGATCACTTTTTAATACACCGTGGTCCAGACTGACAGGAATTTCGTCTGCATCTGAACGTAATACAGGGTTCTGTTCTTACAGCAGGAAGTGGTGTTGATAACCTCAATACGTTTAACATTTTGACAACATAAATATGTGATATATATTGGTGAAACTCTGTATATTCTTTTTTATTGTAGGAACGACTGGATGGTTTTAATGTGGGCCCATTGATAGCTTTGGAATATCTCCTGGAACTGCAAGATTATGATCCTTCCAAGGAACCAGTGTATTTATGTATATTATGTGACAAGAAGGGCGACCCTCGCACTGTCTTAACGCATCTTGCTAGCTACAATCATATTTCTCAGGTAAATATCAATTTACTAAATGTATTCCTTAAGGTTGTATGATATGTCAAATTTCATATAAAATTTAATACAAAGTACAGGATGCCAACTTAAATCACATTTCAGTCATTTTGAAATTATTGAGATGTGATTTAACTAAAAACCATCAATTTTCACAAAAATTAATAAAAAAAAAATAAATCAAATTCTGCATAACCTGATATAAAACCTTTGACGATTAATGTATCCCTACTTTGAAAGGGGGATTTTTATTTAATGGAAATAATGCAACATTATGTATGTAATTATTATCTATAATTGGTCAATTTAAAAAAAATATATATTTAGTTTTAGCACAGTTTGAATTTCCCACCGGGTTTTTAACCACCATCCCTCATTTTCTGTTCTTAAATTTTAAAGCCTTCTAAAAATGACAAATGTTATCAAAAATATAAACGGGGAGTAGGTGTTGTTTCGAAACGAAAGTTGATGTCATTTTCATAAAAAGCAGAAGTTTTAATATGGCATAAATTATTCTATTTATTTATATGAGATAAATGATAAAAGTCTGGAAAAAAGAAGGGTGTGTGATAGATCTCTTACACTTTTGCTTACTCTCTGTATATATAAATTATTTATTTCATTAGTACCTGCAAAAACACTTTCCAACATGCTACCGAGCCCTGGCTCCGTATATGACAAAGCAGTACAAGAGGAACTGGCAGACAACATTGCAAAAAGTAGCCGAGGCCATCGAGAAGAAATTTGGCCGCCTTAAACCGTACCCCATTGAGAAAGATAAATTTGAGAAGGAAAGGCTACACTACTTGCAAAAGATATCTAGAGGTAGACATTTTTCGGAAAATTCAGGTTGGACGTTTGAAGAATTGATTGTACACGATGAGCTGACAAAAACTTATGAAGGTGGGTATTATATTGCATTTAAAAATAATATAGATTGATAATTTTTTAAGGATAAGGGACAGACTGACTGGGTTTTTATGTAAAAACTTGTACCTACTGTTAGATGGACAAATAAAATAAATAATACACTGTTTTTAACTTTTCACAAATATATTGTCAACATGGTAATTGTTTCGCTAAACATTGGCTTCTTCGTTGAAAAATAATATTTTAAGTATTCGGCAGATAACTTTCAAAGAAAACATCTGTTCTTTCCATATACTGTTGATCCAAGTCTGATGACGCTATAGATTTTGCAAATTCAGTTTTGAGTCAAAAAGGTGGTACTAAAATTAGTCCAATCTATGACTGATAAGACGTTCTCGGAAGTGCATTTTCAAAATAAAAATAACCTGTTGGCATCAGCATCTAGAACTGTGGAAGTTCGGAATGACAGCATGCCCATAAACGTACAGCAACTATTGAAAAGGATAGTTTGTTTGAAAAGAAATGATCAAGTTTTTATTATGAACTGCATCTTTACCACCTTTTTGTATAATAATTCGATGAGAAAATGAATTAAATTTAGTTCATAAAGTCATTGAATCTTGAAATCCCAGAAAACATAACATATTATTAACCCTTTCGCGCCCGGACCCGGATAAGCACACAAATGCATTATGTGCCAGACAAACCAGAACCGATAATACGCGCAAACTTGGAGGCATAGTTTAGGACTGGAGACGAACGATCTCGCTTTAAAGTTGCATATTTATTAGACAAATAAAGCACATTGACCACACCTACATCTACACTTTTTTTAAATTTTATTTTCTAAAACATACTAGTTTTAATTTTTGACTAGTTTTACGAGAAATATAATTTCATCCAAGAAATATTTGAAGATGAAAATTTGCTCGATATTCTGATGAACAGTGACGAGAGTGAGTGTTTTGATGACAATGTGAATGGAATTTAGGTACCGGAACGGTACGATCACGCATAAGCCTCCCGTTGTTGTCCGACAGGTAAAACGCTCTGAGTGACTGCTGTTCTGAAAGGTAAACGGTGGCTGTCTACTACATACTTTTATAAGGACCACTGGACACTGAATTAGCAGATTTGTATATGTCTTATATTATAAATAATTTTGCAAAATTTCAAGTTCATAGCATGTCTGGAAGTGCACAAATAAACAGATTGAGCCGTTGCCTTTTCACTATTGTTTGACATATATTTATCTGTTTGGTGAACTGTTTGGGCAGCTCCCAATGAACTAGGTACTTGAAGTTTGGCATGGCTGTAAGGAATACCTTCCTTTGAACTTTTCGTGTTCGTACTGCATGAATTCCCTAATCGATTTTTCTCGAAAACGGTGCATCATAGCGATGACAAAGAAGAGTACCTTAAATATTAAAAAAAAAACTTTAATTTTGACATCAAAAATGCAAAAAAGAAAAAATTATTCAAAATGTCTCTTGGTCTCCCTCAAATGAGACACTTATGATTGCAATAGAGAAATCATGTTTGCAGCAAACGATGGGTCATTTTTAAGTTATAGGTCAGGCGACAGGTAAAAAAAAAAGCCTCAATAGGAAATAATTAGTGGAAAGCTGGAAATTGCTTTAATCGCTTTATTTGGGCCCAGATATTACTCTCCCAAGTTTTCCCGAGCGAAGTCGGCGTTGGCCCTTCTGGCCCTAAGAAGGTACCATTTTTCTGTTTTTTGCAAATATCTCCCAAACCATCAACTTTATCAACAAAATACCTATTATAAAAAAATAATCTAGAATAAATTTGCTACAAAAAAGTTTTTTACCGTTTGTCTCTAAAGTGAACCGTTACGATGCTATGACCATTCAAAGTGGAGCCCTTTTTGATTCTTGCGGAAAAGTTATCGAAATCATATGCCATATCAAAGTTTCTACATGTTATAAATATTTGTCAGCATTCCAGGTGCACAAGCTGTGAACTTGTTACAAGTATAACAGCTTTTCAATGTAAACAGCTGTGGCAAAGTACCTACGATTAGTATTATTATTGACTAGTATTGACATAAAATCACTCTTTTCCACACCACCTGGCGGTAGAGTAAATGGTGCGTTTTTTTGTAAGTGGTGTCCCCAGGAGGCCTAATCCACTGTTCAAATGTCAAAGTTAGTCGATTTTCAACCGTTTTGATGAAGGCTGGCAGTCTTGATCATCTGCCACAATTTCTCCGTCATCGCTTTCATCGTTTGCATCGGTACATTTGTCCGACGTCACAGGGTGCTCAAGATTAACATCGATGTCTCCGTCACAATCATCCATATCATCTTCCTCGGCAGCATTTGTACATGACCGTCCCATACAATTCATGCAGATTATGGAGCATCGGAGGCCCGTTTTCCTGCAACCACACGCTGCGTTACATCATTTCAAACATTTGCAGGACACTGTGTTTAGAAGCGTTTGTGGCGCCGGATCCCTCGTCGTAGGTATGGGAGCCAAACCACATTGAGAATTTTTCCAGCCCCAATCCAGTGGATTTGTATCATTTCCATACCATGTTTGGACTTGATGGTATGTTCTTAAAGAGTGCTCACGTGCCGCTGATTCGGTGGGAGGTAGGCTTGCGAGATTAAATCTATGTTTGCTTAGAGATTTTGCAAACAGTTGGAACCGCAACTCATTCAGGGTGTTTCCCGTGGTTTTGTTGTCATAAAGCCTAGCCACAACCAACTGGCCCGCTTTGTCAATTTCATCGGGGTTTGCGTTCACGTCTTGGAAAACAGCTGTCTGCAGTTCCTCATTACTCTTCAGCAGTGTTACGAATTTCATTTTGCCCTGCCTGAAAAACGAAGACGTTGTATCGCACCCACTAAACGCATGCAACAAGAGGATGTTTTTTTGCACACACGGCGGGAGATTGAAACTTGTTGTGCAAAATAGTTGTTGTTTGGTTGAACCTTTGCCGGGTTTCATAAAATACATTTTCGTGGAGGGTGGCACACGAGCCGCCAAGATGACCAGGATATCTATATCTTCAGCCACTATAATGACCGAATTGTCGGGCCGAGATAACTCAAGTGCGATGGTAACGATCAGCACATCGGCATCTTCTGGAGCTTGTCTGGTTTCGATTCCTTCGCTTTCGAATTTGACGCGCAACAAGTCGATCAATCTTCGTTTGTTTGTGTCATTACACAAAAATTTTGCTTGTGGCATAGGTGCCGTCATGGATTCATCAAAAAAAAACATTAGCAGCATCATGCTTGTGCGATCGTCGAAGACGTTCAGCGGACTTGGTACTGCGAGCTGCTGGGTCGTCAGGATACCCATCGAAAATGATGACACTGTTTTTGAAGTATCTTTTGACGTAATTCACATATTTGGCGCTAATGTCGGCAAAAGTATCAGTTTGGTGCCAAATTACACGGTGCAGAAGATATCGATAACTTTTCCACAAGAATCAAAAAGGGCTTCACTTTGAATGGTCGTAGCATCGTAACGGTTCACTTTAGAGACAAACAGTAAAGAACTTTTTTGTAGCAAATTTACTCTAGATTATTTTTTATAATAGGTATTTTGTTGATAAAGTTGATGGTTTGGGAGATATTTGCAAAAAACCGAAAAATGGTAACTTCTTAGGGCCAGAAGGGCCAACGCCGACTTCGCTCGAGGGCGAAAACTTGGGAGAGTAATATATGAGTCCAAATAAAGCGATTGAAGCAATTTCCAGCTTTCCACTAATTATTTCCTTATTGAACTACCTGTTGTCTGGCCTATTAATAAATATACTAAGTTTTATCTTGGATAAAAGCGTTTCGAAGATACTTAAAAAAATTTGATGAAAAGGTTCCATCTTTAAAGGGCTGTAGCTCTGTTAGGAAGCATTTACGTCAAGTCAACATAAAATCACATCTAAAATTTGCAGTTTTCATTTGTCAAGAGAGTTTTTGGGCACCTTGTATACCGGGTGTCAACGAGATCGCTTTCCAGCTGCCATTTCCCTATTTTTTAGTGGATCGAGATGAAATTAGGCATGGCACGTGTCACCAAAACGAAATTTTTCTGTCCATCTGTCAAGTTCCTGACTTTCTTTCCAGAAGACTTTTAAAAGGGACACCCTGTATATTTTTGCATTTTTAGAATCTAGGTCATTCTGCATTTGATTGTGCTAATTTTATGACCATTTTGAATTTTTTTGCAGCCAATTTTAATTTTCAATCCAGAAATTGTTCTAGTATTCCATTTGAAAAAATTATGTTTTGTCCCAAAAACCGTTTTGATGAACTTTATTTGCTCCTAAATCACATAATTTACTATTTTCGACGGGATTTTGATTTTTCTGTGTACCAGGATCCTGTTACAAGCGGTATATGTGTAAAATTTAAAAAACAGTGTATTGTTTTATTTGTTCATCTAACATTAGTGAAATTAATTTTCATCGAGTAAAGGTCGAATCTATCAACTTATTAATAGTGGAAGTAAGGAATCGGGATTTTCCTGAAAAAAAAAAAACAAAATCGTGCTAAAGTTACGAAACCTATCTACCCCCCCGTTTTCGAGGGTGCTGAAAACGAATAACAGGGTGAAAAAAATTTTTAGTCATGCGCACCCCCTAAAACGGCGAAAAACCACCCCTTCTTGCTTATTTCTCATGACAGCTTGGCATCGCCTATTTTTGCAGAGATTCTTTGTTGTTTCATGGGGATATAACAGATGGTGAAAGGTGATGTCAGGTAGTGGACCGCAACCGCCCTCGGGGGTGAAATCTACCCTGTTGGGGTGTAATTTTTTTTTTGGATGCTGATCAAGAAAAAAATAGTTTTACGCTGGTTGGACCTTTCCTTCACTCTTAAACTGTCGGAAACCACCCCTGCCATAATAATAATAGGTAGCGACTTAGTTGATATTAGGGACTCGTACTATCATTTTATTTGTTTTTGTCGTCTTTACTGTTTTCTGGGTAAATCTTGTGTCCTCGAGATATCCGTAGTCCATCAATTTCTATAGAGGTACATCGTGGGCATAGGGTTAGCCCGCTGATAACCCCCTAGTCTATCTATTTCTTTGGGAGCAATTAGTGCATATGCTGCTGATATTAGGGACTCTTACTATCATTTTATTTGTTTTCGCCACCTTTACTGTTTCCTGGGTAAATCTTGTATGCTCGGGGTGAATGAATATATCAAATAATGGTTGCTTAGAACCAAAATTTTCAGAAGATCAATTTGTTCCTGACTCCTTTTTTAAAGACTATAATTGTAATTGTAAAGGCGGATGTGCGAAACGATGCGAATGTATAAAGTTAGGTTTACGATGTAGCATTTTTTGTAAGACTAAGGTAAATTTTATTAGAATTGTGCGCCAGAGGATGAAGATGATTAGTCGAAGTAAATTAGGTTTTTCAAGAGAAATAATTTATAAAGTTTTAAAAATTTGGGTACGAACTCTCTAAAGGCAAGTGAATATAGATCAAAAGAGTTCCCACCTCTCAGGAGGGTGCTTCATCCCCTTTAGCTTAAGAAACCACCCTTCAATGTGACCTCCTGCTAGTTTTTTACATTTATCTCGAAAACCGTTACCCTAACTTCAAAAATGAATAGGAATTTAATTATTCGCTATAAAATTCTACACAATTTATGTCCTATACAATTTTTCCCTGTATGGCATCCTAAATTCACAAATTTAGATCAAATACTAAAGTTACGCAAAAACAAGTAATAAACAACTTAAAATACCTTGACCACAGAAAAATGTTACATAAAAAGCAGATTGTTGTTTACAAACCTAGCAATAAAAACAAAAAAAGACTTGAAAAATGTTTTTATTACTACAATATAATACTACTAAAAACTAACAACTGCTTATTCAATAATTGGATTATCTTCAGGTAATTCTTCCTCTACCAAAGAATTAAGACATCCTTGTCCATGACAACTGGAGCACATTGTTGAACATTTTAATCCAACCTTAGCACAACCGCACCGTTTTCCGCAACCCTTTTTACATTTACAAGATATCAATTTAAGAATGAAAGTAGGAGCTGGTATCTCAGTTGTAGGATTAGGCACCAAAATTTTTCTGACTGATTTCCAACCCCAATCATTAGGCTTCAAAATCTTTCCACGCCAGGAGTGAATTTGTTGGAAAACGCGATACGAATGTTGTTCTAAAGCAGCAGATGTGGGTGGTGGTTTTGATAACAGCACCGCCTGATTAGATTGACCGACAAATTTGTTGAATGAAATGGATCTATATTGGTTTAATGATGTAACAGTACGAGGTGCCTTGTATAAAGCAAGTGCCTAAAAGGGTTTTTAGTTTTTCTGGAATCAGTTCATCTGCTCCTTCTGTGAAGTTTATTAAGTTAAGTCGGGATATTCAGTTGTATCATATGCCGTGCTTCGAATATCTTTCTCTGTATACCAACTATTGATGAGCTTTAGTCCCGAACCACGAAAACACACAGCTGTTGGCCTATTTCGCGTGGCGGCAAACACAACCCTATCACCATATTCGTCCGCTAATTTATTTTTAAGAGTTTTTAGCGTTACTGAGGAACTTTCAGACAAATGAGATTCTAATATCCGCATTAATTCTGGAATTGTAAATTGGCACTCTTCAGAGTTATCTATAAATTCACACAAGCTACAAAACGCTGAAGAAATGTCCTCGTCTTGAGGACGCCCACATTTACGAGACGACGGTTCATTAGATAGAAATTTCGAATAACAGTCATTATGGTATCGTGCCTCTGCTGCTACTAAACAGATAACGCTATCGACTCGACGTAAAACTGCTGTACTAAAATCATCTTCTCGATTAGCACACCTTTGTAAAATTCTGTCCTTAACAGTAAGTGAGCGAACTTCAGAGATATTTTGACGTTTAGAAATGTTTTTCTTTGTTTCTGCCACGACATCGCATACTTTGGCACAATATATGCAATTTTTTTTAAAATCAAATTCTTCAACGGACCTTAAAGTTTTTGCACTTCCACTACCTCCCGGGGCATTCTCTAAACACTGCCGAATATTTCGTTCTTTTATATATTCGCGCCTACATACTTTATGAATGCTCACCCTCGTAATGTTTTCTAATAGGTAGTTCGTATTTACCGTCCTTTCGCGTTTTGCTAACCGCTATTAAATTTGCCAAACCTTTTTCTACACTCACAGTTTCACCACTTTGAAACGTCTTTTCGCAAATAAAGCAATCGCCATCCATTTCCATCCTTGATCCACCCAATAAAATTAACGCACTATTACTTGCACCGGTATCTAAAGTAGACTAGATTAAAAATACTCGATGTGCAATGAAGTGTTGCACGCGTAGGTATAAGGCAATGTTCTACCGAGTCCCCCCTTGATAATGTACAATGGATCGTTCCAAGGCAACGAACAGCAGAGAATCGAGCCGAGCGTCACGATTAAAATTTTGTAAAAATATGCTTGCTTCTAACATCGTAATTTTAGGGAATTTGTCTTCTCTACCATCCTTAATTAACTTCAAACGCTATTTCTGCGATTAGAGCTCGATGTAGGAAAAAAATGTATAGGACATAAAAGATGCAGAAGAATAAATAGAATAAATTAAGTTCTATACATTTTTCTCGTCAGGGTAACGGTTTTCGAGAAAAATTAAAAATACTGGCAGCATGTATCATTGGAGGGTGGTTTTTGAAGCAAAAGGGGATGAAGCACCCTTCTGAGAGGTGGGAACTCTTTTGATCTGGATTTGGATGGCTATTAAGACCCTGTACCCAAATTTTTAAAACTTTATAAATTTTTTCTTCTAGGTGCCATTATTATATCTAATTTACGTCGACTAGACGAACCAGAAACAAACGAATCTAATGATAATAGTTATGATAATGTTGTAAATTTCCTAAGTTTTATACCCGAAGTGTACACTTCCGATCATGAATCGGAAAAGGACGATGTGTGTGATGAAGAAGGAGGCAATATCATTGAATGTGATGTTCATTTCGAGGAATATGAATCATGTAATTCTCTTTGTAAGCGCCCTATTATATTAACGTCTTGTAAAAAATATTATATCAAACTCAAAACCGTGTCCTGTATATATAATTTATTAAAGACAAACATTTTTGCCAATAGTATTCTCTTCCTTATACCCCGTTTTAAGGAACATGAATATCAAATCCTTGCGAGGATAGTTTCATTTTTGATGGGGATAAAAAATGGACAAATGTTGACTTTGAAACCACTCCCACTCAATATACAAATTAGAAAATAAAATCACCCCCTGGGGGGAGAGGTGGAATCAACCCCCTGAGGTTGTTACAATTCGCTCTTACCATTGTCCTTGATCAGCAATATCAGCATCTTCCAAAACGGGAGGTAAACATCTTTAACAAGAAAAAAAATGAAAAAATTTTACACCCCCTGACAGGGTAGATTCCACCCTTAAGGGTGGTTGCGGTCTACTACCTGACATCACCTTTCACCATCTGTTATATCCCAAAACAAAGAATCCCTGCAAAATAGTCGATGCCAAGCTGTCATATGAAAAATAAGCAAAAAGAGGTCGTTCTTGGCTGTTAAAGGGGGGTGAGCATGACCAAAAACTTTTTCGTATTCAGCACTCGAAAACGGGGGGGGGGGGGATAAGTTTCATAACTTTAACACGATTTTGCATACTTTCCGACTCCTTACTTCTACTATAATTCATTATTAAGTTGAAAAGATGTAATTAAAAAATTTACAATATTTAACCCTCTCATGAAAGTCTTTGAACAGTTAACTGTGTTGAGGATCAGATTATTATACAAAGTTCAGGGTTCGGACTCGAATGGATAACCTGGGGAACCTGTAAAATTCAGGGAATTTTATAAACCCTAAAAAAAAAATCATGGAAATTTCAGGGAAATTTTAAAATCTTTCAAAAATCAGGGGATTTTCAGTCACAGTATGGAAAACAAGCGAGCTCTCAAAGTTATTTTAAATTATTTTCAAATTAAAAAAAAAAAATTCGTACAAAATTGGCATCGGCTACTGAATGACGATTTTATGTCAAAATTTAAAATAAAAATTATTTAATTTTTAAAATTGTGGTTAATATAATAATTACACAAGTCTACAAAGAAAAAAAAAGGTCTTGTCCTAAGGTTCCCATTTAACTTTTCTGAAGTATTTTCACTCGCTGAAGGCAATATTGGAGAAAAATTTTTTTTTCCTATTGTCACTTTTCTCTACTACCCATTTTGTCCCCCAAAAAGGGCAAAAAAGTGTTGTCCTAAGGTTTTGATCCAACTTTTCTAAAGTATTCTGACGCGCTGACGCCAAAAAATTTTTATTGTGGCAGTTTCCCTCTACCAACCACTTTGTGTCCCCTAAGAAAGGCAAAAAACAGGTCTTGCTTGTCCTAAGGTTCTGATCTAACTTTTGAAGCCAATCTTGGACAAAAAAAAATTCTATCTGTCAGTTTCCCCGCTACTTTTATCCCCGAAAAAACTGACATGATAGAAACATTTTTTTGCCCAAAATTTGCTTCAGAAAAGTCAGTACCTTAGGACAAGACTTTTTTTTTGTAGACCTGTCTTATTATTATGTCATTGAAAACCATTTTTGTTATGGAAAACCCGGAAAATTCAGTGAATTTTTTCAGCTACGTAAAGTCTGAACCCTGAAATTGGAAATAAATGTTTTCCAGACTTTTATTTGGGTTAATGTGTGTTATAAATCTTTTTTAGAAGAGAAACCTTACGAAGTAACCCCATCAACTGTCACTTGGGGTGGTTCTGCATTTATTCAGAAGCCCTTCAAGAAAAGGAGTCCTTCCCCACCGGTGGTGGCGATGCCAACTAACAAAAGAACAAAGGGTAATGCACAAACCAATCCCAAGAAGCCAATCGTAACAAAATCAGATCATGATGACAGGAAGAAGTCGAACATTAGAAGAAGGTCTTTATCTAGTGTTTCTAGTATTTCCAGTAACGAGCTAAGTGACAAAGAAGATAATAATAAAAGTAAAAACACCTTTTCTGCTAGAAATACCAGACGTAAGACGCCTCCATTCCAAAGAGGAAGGCAATCTAGTTATGAAAGGTAATAATAACAATATTTTATTGACCATTTTAGACAAGAATTCGTAATAATAATAATAATAATAAAAGTGCTTTATTGGAATCACCAAAAGGCCATCGATCGAAGTCCTTCAGCCTGTTACAATTAAAATATAAAGTAATTTATATTCACATTTTATGTTATCACAATGTATTCGTATTATGTGAAAAAAAAAAAGAAAAGTTTCATTGTAGTTTATTCAGTGTGGTGATGTAGGTACTAAAAACGTGCAGTTAAAATGTTACATCATACAAAAACGGCGGAAGCTACAATAAATTTGATTTGTACCTATGCAGTTTTATGCATAATTTATTTTCAAACATTTTGATTTTTTGTTCATATTTTTGTGGCCGGTTTTTATGGTTTTTTTATGTGCAGTATACTTTTGTAGGCAATCACACCCCCATCTCTTCCTCGATTCTTTATTATATTGTATTTTAAAGTAGCACCTTTTCATTATCAAGTAATATGGCGTGTTCTTATTTTCTGCAAAATTTCAATACAATACAATGTAGTCTAGTCATATATAATATTGATTCTTTTACTATTTAATTTTAAACTGAAATGATGAATATATTTTTTACACTTAATTATAAATATTTCTTTAATGTAGACGCAAGTCACCATCTCCTAAACGTAAATCACCACCAAAAAGAGGAGAGAGATCAATGCCATGGCAAAACCCCAATTACCAGAAGCAAAAAAATGAGTTCACCGAGAAAAAAATTACCGAAAAAGAAAGGGAAAAAATGCGGAAATTGGAAGAGTTTAGAAAATTGGCAAGGGCCATAGAAAATGATATGCATAAAACTCTCAAACAACATGAAAAGAATCCTGAGAAACATCCACAGTATAACGATGAGTGGAAGAAATTTTGGAACAAAAGGTAGTTTACTGACTATTATTCCAGATGCTTGATAGTCATAAAAATTTATAATTGTTCACTTTTTATATAAATATTTTATTTCAGGTATAAAGAACTGCAAGCTTCAGGTGTGGACGCATCTAAACATGACTTCAAACCGGAATGGATAGAATTTTGGAACAAAAGAATGATAGAGATCCACAGTGATGAACTTAGAAACAGGAAGGAGGCGTTAAGAAAAAGGTAAGCCTGCCTGCATTTTATTTTAAAAATTAAACGTGTTAGGATGGGTTTCTTTTGCTCAATCTAGAATCATAATCAGAGCTCGAATTACAGTGACAAATGGCGTCTAAAATTGGTGGTGTCAGAAGTTTTATGAAGCACGTCTGGTAGGTTTCCTTCAAAATTTTTCCAGCAGCTTTTAAATAGCAGCAGCTTTTAAATAAGACTGTCATTCACAAATAATAACCATATTATTTTCCAAAAAAAAAAAAAAATGCATGTAATTCAAAGATTTAAATGTCCATAAACTTTCCTGTAGAAATACTTAATCGGTATGGTGAGAACCATATCTGAATTGATTCATACGTTTCAAGGATAGAAGGTAAGGGGCAGCTTCTTCTTCGTCTTCTTTTAGCGGGCGGAGAAAGGTCACTGCACTCAGACCTTATGGCCCATTGTATATCAGTTTAGTGAATAGCCCCATTTAGGCCCCAAAGGCCAAAATCCTCCCTATGCAGGGAAATAATTCCTCCAGCAATGGAAAACCAATGCCGAAGTGTTTGTGCCGCAAGTTCGTGAGACTCTGGCAGGAAGTTAGGATGTGGATGGAAGTTTCCTCCTCGTTCCCGCAGAGTCTGCAGTCGGGATTGTCTATCACCCCTATAGTGTGCAGGTGTTTTCTTAAAGAGCCATGTCCAGTCAGAAGACCCACCACGATTCTGACCTGCGTAGTCGGAGGATAGGGTTTTCTCAGAAAAAAAAATTATTGCTGAAGTACTTAATTTACGTAAAAAAATTATTTATGGCATATTTATTATCTTTTTAATTTTACTAATATTGACAATAGAAAAACTTGAAGTTTGAAAGATATTGAGTGACGTCAACGCCCTGAAATCCAATAAAAAGTCGGTTACATTGTTGCATAAGATAGCCGTGAAAAATATAAAACATAACATCTATTTATTGACAGCACTTTTTAATTATTATGAGTTGTAATGGATAATCAAAATGCCTAAAAAAGTTTGTTTTGTACCTTTGTGTAATCATACTAGTGAAAATGCTCCCTCAATATTATTTTTGACGGTACCACTTAATATTGAAAGACAAAAACTGGTTTTCTGCTGTAAAATCTAAACAAATATTTCATCAAAATATAAATAAAGGTTTAGGTTAGTCATCTGCCATCTGATGTGTACCGTCAGTGCAAAAGCGGGTGAAGGTTAATCCCAAACTACAAAATATCAACGTCCAACGCTTTTACGAATAATTTGTGTGGCATTTTTTATCTGGATTCTGATTGGCCAATATTTATAAGTTCACTGCTTTAGACCAATCGCAGTACATAGCAATAAAAGAGGAAATTCTGAGAATTTTAGAGGAAAGCTTCCTTTAACACAAAGTTATATCCATAATCTCATTGATTTTCCGGGTAGATACATAATTCTGGTGCATAAAAATGCCCGTTTTAAAAAGCCCTGAAATTATCAGCAAGTTGTTTTAATGATATTTTCTTAGAAGTAATTCTCATTAGAAAAGTAAGTTGTTGTAAATTAATATGTTTTATTATATCATTTTCACAACATAAAATGTTAAAATAAAGTTAGTGGGAAAACCCTATTTGTTCTGTTTGCTTCGGCAAGGGCCCTGAGATGAGTCCAGTTTTCTATTGATTTCTTGACACTTGATCTAGGCTCCAGATCCAGTAGGAGCCGCTGAGAGCCCCCCTGACCAGAGCATCTGCTCGCTCGTTACCCTCGATGTTGGTGTGTCCAGGCACTGAGAGAAGCTTGACCCAGTTGGATGAGCCAAGTTCACAGAGTTTTTTTTACAGTTTTGTATCAGTATTAATCTGGTCCTGACTGAAGCAAGGGCCTTGGGGGCCGCTTGGCTATCACTACATATATATATATATGTGGTTGTTAGAATATTTGGATATTCTGCTGTGCACAGACCAGAATAGTAAAGATCTGTGTCTGGAATCCCGTGGCAAATTTGCCCAGGACATAAAAAGTTCAACCCAGGGCCTTTCAGCGTATATTTCCGCTTCAGCACTCTCCTCAAATCTCGATGTGTCCATGAACCAGACGATATCGGCAGGCCTGAGTATGTCCTCAAGAGGGTTCTAGCCTTCGCTATTGGGGATGACAACCTCAAAGGGTTCTGTGAAGGAGAAGGAAGGCACCATATCATCACTCCTAGCTTCTAGAAGTGAGTGAGTCCTTATCACATCAAATAGGACCAAATTGTGACCAAATTGTTCTCCTCCGATCTTCTACTGACCACCGCACCTCAGCCTGTAGGCCACTTTTCAAGCCTCCGCCTCAAACACCAAGTGAATTGGCACAAGGTCCGGAAGGATCTCCAGAGCTGCTGTGAGGATCATGCGCATTGCTCCTGTGACTCCCAAATAGGCGAGTCTTTGGAATTGTGTTAGCTTCTGTTGAATGTGTAGTCTGGCTACAGCAGGCTACCAAACAACAGAAGTATAAGTGATCATTGGTCTTATTATTACCCTGGGGTTTAACCCCCGAAGGGTTGTAGTGGCCCTTTGTATTTGTTTCTCTATGTGATTTTTCCAGGTCAGCTTAAAGTCCAGAATGGCCCCCAGATACTTCCCCGTCCTGGCAATGTTAGTTTCTTGCTCTCTGTTCATTTTTGCACTTATTTACTAAATCAGTGGCCAAGTTTGTAAGAAAATCAACCTTGTGTGGATGTGCTGATACTGCTATACTTTCCAGAAGAAAATTTCTAGTATCAAAACTGCACATATTATCGGTTCATTATGAACATTTGACCAACCATCAATGGTCATACAAACTGATTGACCTGATCAATATTCAAAGCACTTTGATTTCTTCCCTATTTCATTTAAAAGGGTTGATGGTAACTGAAACCTAGAAGGTGGGACATACCCTGGTCTTAACATATCAATCACTTTCCGAACTTCTCTATGTTCAATGGACTTAAAAGAACAGTTTGTTGCAAAAATGGCTCTCTCTGTTTGTCTGATTCTTTCTTTTTGTCTTGACATGTTCCTAAAACAAAGCAACTTAAACTAGTGCTACTGCAACAACTACCACCACTCAAATTCCCGCTGTTTGTTGGGAATTTTCAGTTTGGCTTGTACTGGCTTGGCACTCATTCTTTATTTCACCTTCACTTGATTGATTTTTACAGGTATCCTAGTGGGTTTCAATCTTGTCGACAAACCCCTGAATTTCCGTATTACATTTTTTACACGGCATCCAAGTTTACCCATAATTTTTTTTTTGGCAAAATGTTGCCAAACTCTTTCCTGCCTCGACTGGATATTTATTTTTAGTGTACGTCACGCGTTAACGTTCAGTCAGTACTAGGTTAGGTTAGGTTGATATGTGAGTGGGGAGTGGTCTATTGTGGCTCACTCCTAATTATATTTCACCCAATAGGTTCAGCTTTTTGATAAAGTCGACTACCTTATTGGGTGAGAGGTTGTCCAGGTGCTCTGGCAGCAGTTGCCCTTTGCCAAAAAGTGAGAATCTGGTTCTTTCTGCAGCAGAGTCAGTACTAAGTATTAAATGAAGTTGAAAACCCTCTCCTTTTTCTATTTAGTCGACCAGGATTTGCAAGTTTCAATGAGTTCCAACAAGCTCGCAAGTGGCTTCTTGACTTGCGGAGCCAAGTCAGAACAGTTTTTAAACCAGTTTTCAGTTGAAACATAATTATATGTAGAGGTTTTTTATTTATTTATTTTTTTAAATCATGATTTTTATCAACACTGGTTATAATCGAAAATCATGTTGACAGCTGTGATTTTCCTCCGTTTCAGGTTGGGTCTTCCCGAGGAACCAAATCCAATAAAATTCACAATAGGTATACCACCACCTGGCCCTAATAGAAGCAGTCCGAAGGAGAACAAACCCAACTTACCGATGGCAGCCGAGCCAGACCAAGATAACGAGGTTATCATAATAGATGATAAAGACGATGACATTAAGTCCACCAACCGATCTCGCAGCCCATGGGAACATGAGTCGAATCCTAAGCCCAGGCCAAACAGAAAAAGAAGTCCATCCCCTCGTGCGCGTAAGAGATCGCCAGTTAGAAGGTCAAGATCAAAGGACAAGAGTCCTCGAAGGGAAAGAGGTTCCGGTTCTAGTACAGTAGATAGACCTGTAAGAAGGTCCAAATCGAGAGAAAGGGTCAGCGCACGAAGATCTAGATCGAGAGACAGGTCACGTTCCAAAGACATTGGAAGGTCAAAGGATTATAGGAATTCGAGGGACAGAAGATCTTATTCAAGGGAGAGGCGGTCCCGTTCTAGAGAAAGAAGTTGGGATAGGCGAGATAAGGAGAAGAGAATGGACTATAGAGAGAGTTCCTACGAGAGGGATCTTAGAGGAAGAGAACGAGTGAGGACTGTGGCTGACCTACCTTGGGAAAGGGAAAAAGGTATGTAAACTACAAAGAAACACTATAAAATTTTTACCGTTATCATACTTTCACTGCACTACATGAACGTGGAAGTAATTAATAATGAAAACAAAACTAATAATGGACTAAAGTTAAAGAACAAGGGTAGGTAAGCTATATATTTTCGCCCACTAATTTCATGTAAATGAAAAGTTCTTAAAATCACTAAACGCTATTTATTTATAGTTAAACATGTGATCTTTATGTTTCTATACGTTTTCCATTTGAAAAACAAGTGTCTTAATAATAGCATTTCAAAGTAAGCATGTTTGCAGTTTATTTGTAATTTTTGACGTTTTTTTTAACTTCTAATGCACATTTCAATTAGATGCACTCGATAAGCCTAAAAAATACATACCTCATTTCATAGTTGAGTATTTAAGCTTTTAAATAATGGTCAGTTTATATTGATTCATCAAACGTATCTAACTGAAATATACATTAATAGCAGAAATGGGTAAACTGAGTTTTGATTACTCCGAAAGTTTTCAGGAAATATTCCTGAACCTTGCGATTGGGAATATTGATAGTCGGTTTTATTAGACCAAACAACGAATGATTATAGAGGGAAATTTTAGGAACAGAAAATTTGACTTCGGAACTTTGTTTGGACTAGTTGGAGATGAACATATCAAAAGTCCCCACTCCTAGGTGGTGAGCGGGGCACTTTAAGGTCCCATTTTTTGGTTTTTCGCTTATATCTCGCAAACTATGCGTCGTGTGGAATAAGGTAATCTATGCAAAGTTAAACATAAGTAAATTTCCTACAAGAATGTCTATATTCATTATCTTCCTATGTGTTATACAGCGTGATCTACCAGGAAATGCAGAAAATAAAATGGTGTACTAGTCTTCAGTGTGGGAAAGCCCCTGCAAAATTTTAGAGGATTCTGAGATAATTTAGTATATTAAATTATTAGTAAATTTGCAAAGATACACTACTGATGTTGAGTAAGTCCTGACCTACTCCTGAATAGGTCGACGAACTTACTTGTGAAAGAACGTATTCGAGTTTTTTACATTTCCTTAATTGCCATAAAAAGTGAAGCCGGCCGACGAGATCAAAAAATCCAGCGGTAGGGAGCCAACATTGTCGGTACGCTTTGAAGATAATTGGAATTCCAGCGGACGAACAATAGGGACACCACCGCACGCCGTGTCATTAATAATGTAACGTGTTTCCACCCTTAGGAAACCACCCTCGCAAAATCCGTGGGTTCCAAAAATTATAACAAGAGATGTCCACTAACACACTTTATTAAATATTTACTGGATACTTCACAATACTATTATTAATTTAAATACACTTTACTGACTAAAAATCACAATGTTTATCTTTGAAGTCTTAACCTCACTTTCTATACTTTCTGAACTTTCTGAACTACTCGCCGAGAATGCGGTCGGTCTTTTATACCTAAAAATGACAGATCTCGATTGTTCTGTGATGACGCCACCATTCTCTAGATAATTCCAGATGTCACTTTGGAATCTTCTGGTAGGTTCTTTTTCGAGTAGGTGCAAATACATCATTCTAGGGGTTGTAACACATTACAATAATAATAATAATAATATACATTTATTCATCTTTAAAAATTGCACAATACAAATTATCAGACTTGTCACTAATTACTATAAACTTCCATTATTCAAAATTACTAAAAAGAACATACAAACAATAAATGCTAAAAAAACAAACTAAACACTACAAGTTAAAAACCCGGTTTAACTAAATATCTCGTATATCTGCTTGTCGTTTTCAGCATGGGGTTAATGTCTTCGATTTATTTCGCTATTTTTGTAGTGTGATTTGATTAAAACCAAAAAGTCACTTCTATGTTATCCAGCTTTGCTGTCAGTAGTATCAATCCCAAATCTGATAAAGTGATATGGTTGTACCGCGTTACGTTGGATTAGTTAGTCATTGGCGGCGCATTTCTACAAAAAAATAAAGTAATTTTTTTGGTCATTTTTCTTTAATTACTTTCACGTCCAGTGGAAGTATAGTAACGACAAAAAAATTTTAAAAAATTTTTATTGCCCAGATAGGCTTAAAATGTCATGAAACGTCGAGATTTTAAGTTTGAGCGAAAAAAAAATTTCTGTCTGTCGGTCTGTCTGTCTGTCTGTCTGTCTGTCTGTCTGTCTGTCTGTAACTTTTTTTGTGCGCACGTTTACTCTGGAACCGTTTGAGATATTGACTTGAAATTTGGTACACATATGTACTTTAACGAGATCTAGAATTAGATTATATTTTCATCTTGTTCCGTCGAAGGGTTGGGGGGTAAATTTGGGGTAAATGGGTAAATCAAGCAGGTAAGAGTCAATAAAATTGGTATTTAGTATATACAAGAGAAGCTGAGATCTCAAAAAAATTTTTGGCATTAGCCACCCCCATTACCACCCCCACCTCCTTATTAAAGGGGATGAAAAAAAAATGTGATTTAGTGCATGTACAGGAACCAGAAACCTCAAAATATTTTTTTACTTCATCCACCCCCCACTACCACCCCCCTATCACCACCCCCACCCCACTACCAATGTGGGGTATCGTTTTATGGGTTTTTGGGGTAGAGGATTTCAAATATTATATTATTAAAGTTCCCTAAACAATTATTTTCACATACAAAGTTTTTTCGTTGTGAGTGACTTGGATAGAGAATCTGGATGTGGAAGTAGTGAGCGGTTTTTTTCATTTTTTTGACTCCTTTCGGTGGGGACAACCTCCTGTTGAATTTTCTGCATGTCATGGTAGATCACGTTGTAGTTTACGAGATATTCACCAGCCAAAATAGATAATTAAAAAAAAAAGTATTAGGTACCTTGAATATTTCTATCAAAGCGGTTTAGCGTGGTCTGCTAATAAATCAGTCACAAAACAATCTTTATTTTACAACACTCGACTTATTTACTAACGTAATATTTTGTCGAAATCTATACATTTCATCAAATATACAGCGTGACTCACTTAAAATGAAGACGCCCTTATAACTTTTTTATTTTGTATCCGATTTGAATCAAATTTTACTCAAGTATAGAACAAATTAGAATCTACTTATGACCAGAAAAAAATTCGCTTGCTACAGAGGCAAAGCCACCTGTTGTACCAAAATATGCTGAAAAATATTAAAAATCATATTAATAGGTCTTGACGAATCCACCACAAATTCCGGAAACTGTGGACCCCCTTTGCCAGATAAGCTTATGTATGAAAAATCCCCCATCCATAACCAAATTCAATTTTGGTGTATTTACAGTTGTGGCGCCGATCCGATGCATTTTTTAGAACTTTTAACATTCAAAGTGTTATTTTTTTCAGCATATTTTGGTACAACAGAAGGTTATGCATTTGTAGCAGGCGAATGTTTTTCTGGTTATAAGTAGATCCTAATTTGTTCTATACTTGAGTAAAATTTGATTCAAGTTGGAAACAAAATAAAAAAGTTATAAGGGCGTCTTCATTTTAAGTGAGTCACACTGTATATTTAAGGGAATGCATAGATTTCGACAAAATATTACGTTAGTAAATATGTCGAGTGTTGTAAAATAAAGATTGTTTTGTGATTGTGATTTATTAGCAGACCACAGTAAACCGCTTTGATAGAAATATTCAAGGTACCTAATACTTTTTTTTTTTAATTATCTATTTTGGCTGGCGAATATCTCGTAAACTATAACACAGGAAGAAAATGAATATAGACATTCTTGTAGAAAATCTAATTATATTTAATTTTACCGTGCGTGTAGCGGGAGTAAAATTACAACATCGCGCTTGCCAGCTGGCTGAAATGAAATAACAGAGCTGGGATCTCCGCCCGACGGAGGAATTTACGGCAGCAGTGTTGTCATATCTTTCGCGCTACGTGAATGTACATGCCTAATGGGAAATTACACGCACGGTACGGTACATAGATTACCTTTTTCCATACGACACATAGTTTCCGAGATATAAGCGAAAAACTAAAAAGTGCCCCCCTCCCCCCCGCTCACCACCTAGGAGTGGGGACTTTTGATATGTTCATCCTCAGGCTAGTCCAAACAAAGTTCCGAAGTCAAATTTGCATAATAAACTATTTTGTGCATATTGTAGAAACGAAATTGTAGAAGACAAGACAGAAATTAAATAACATATCTAAATCTCACATTATAGTAGAATTGAATGAAAAGTCAAAAACTTATACAGTGTACACACTTAAGAGAAGACTCCCTTATAACTTTTTATTTTTTTTACGATTTGAATCAAAATTTACTCAGGTATAGAACAAATTAGGATCTACTTATGACAGAAAAACATTCGCCTCTCAGAAATGCAAAGCCACCTTCGGTAACAAAAAATGCGGAAAAAATTAAAAAATATTAGCGAAAAGTTTATTTTGTTAGTGAATCTTGTTTAGAATTGTCCAAAAACCCTGGACTTTTAATGAAAATAAAAAATATTGAAATTTGAGTAAAATAATGTCCACGTTCGAAAATAGTGTTTTAATGTTTTTTTTTGTTTACTATAACAATTTTGTTTCAAATTAAACCCAAGGTACCAGGTAGTTTTCAAACAATTTGTAGGTTTTTTAACATTAATTATATTTTAAATTTTTCAATTTTTTTATTTTGATTATTTTGGGCTAAGGTTTTTGGACAATTCTGAACAAGTTTCATTAAGAAAATTTTCTGATAAAAGAATGCCTAATATGATTTTTTGATTTATATTTCATATTTTGATACCGCAGGTGGCTTTGCATTTGTAGGAGGCGAATATTTTTCTGGTCATAAGTAGATCCTAATTTGTTCTATTTTTGAGTATAATTTGATTCAAATCGGAATAAAAATAAAAAGTTAAAGGGTGTCTTCATCTTAAGTGTGCCACACTGTATATAAATAAAATAAATGTTTTAATTTTAAGACTATGGGAAAAATATTACCTAATATTATTAATATTAATACAAAATAAATTAATCTCATGAACTATGAAATGCAATATTAACAGTAATTTGAGTAAATAAATACGTTTGTTTTTTAGTTTTTGTTTTAAATGTAACAAAAAAACCTGACAGTGCTGGTGCTGGTAAAAACCACTGAACTCTACTATTATAAATGGAAGGCCAATATAGGTATATGCGCGTGAACAAAATACGGCAATTACGCCACAGAATAAAACTCAAAATATAAAGCCACGCGTCGACGCAGTAGAGAAATTGATGTCTGAGCATGAACCAAACGGCTGTCTACGGAAGTTATGCGCTGACGCGATTCTGTGCTTTATTCGTTTCTCATAGATTCCGTAGCGTAAGTCTTGGATTAGATGTAATTTCCAGAGTCGGTGTCACTCATTTTATTCTTTGTTTATTTCTGTCATTTATGTAAAGTTGTTATAAATTGATTATTTTGTGAAATATATTTTGTGACTATTATAAACAGTTAATTGAGACAATATGGTGCAATCTTGTATGGTACTGTGTTGCAAGAATCGTTGCAAAATCCCGTGTTTTAAACAGTTGCAGTAACAATAAGACCGGCTCTGACGTATTTTGTAGTGCGATTGCGCTTCGCTTTAAGGTCGCCATACTTGCGCGAGGTTCAATTTCACGTAAAAATTGGTATAGATATTGACCTTCCATTTATATAGTAGAGTTCAGTGGTAAAAACAAATAAAAACTGGATTTCTGACATTTGAGGTTATGTTACCAAATTAGAAGTCACCAGATCGTTATGGCGGCAATTTTAAATTATGAGGACAATTAGGCAATCCAAACCACGTGACATCCAATGTGGCATGTGATGGAGTCGAAGGCAAACATTCATTTTCATTCGTTAAACGTTTGTGTTTTTCTGTTGCCTTGGCTACGTTTCCGGAATTTAGTAAAAATAAACCCATGTTTGCCAATTGTTTGCCAATGACACCATATTGAAAAACAATTTTGACAGGTCGTTGGATTCCCTAATTGTAAATATTTGCAGAAAATTTGGAAACTCCCAGAATTTCGAAAACTTCCTCAGAATTTTGGAAACTTTCGAAATATTTAAATATTTTATTGGAAACTTTTATTTTTATCAAAACTTGGTTCCAGAAACTTTTTGAAAATTTCTCTGATTAAAAGTTCGGAAAAAACGTCAAAAATTACTAAAAAAACTGCAAACATGCTTACTTTAAAATGCTATTACTACGACTTACTATTGTTTTTCAAATGTAAAATGTATCGAAACATAAAGATCATATGTTCAACTATAAATAAATAACGTTTCATGATTTTAAGGAAAACTTTTTATTTTTATAAAATTAGTAGGCAAAACGGTCCTTATCTACCATTGTCTTTTGTAGAGAATCGTTTTACAATGGCAATTTCTTTGCTATAACTTATAAATATTACAAGTATAACAAAAGTTTTAGGTATATATCCGGGGATATTTAAGAAAACGGCCAATAAACCCCATTTCAAGTATTATACAATTTTTTCTACAAAAATAATTTTTGTCCTCTGTTGGTATTGAATATTGAAATGTGCTCGATATTTTTAAATAGACACAAACTTTTATTTAGTTTAAAGTAGGGTGTATTAAATACGTGATGCGACAAGAATCCAAACAGTGGCTTTAGAACTGCTGACTTTGTTCATATTGTAATAGATGGCAGGAGCAATAGGATCTATCATTACTTACGCATAGAAAGATAATTTTACAGATTATGTGCATACGTGCATACAATGTTGCATACATTCCCGGCTTTTCGTTTGTGTTTAGTGAAACAAAAGTGCAGTGCCATCTGACATTAAGTAGCTAGAAGAAATACGTTCAATACGCTGGCGCTAAATTTTAAAGAGTCAGCTATTTTTATGCAACACTACATGCAGCATGGCAAATTCGTCTATCTACACACGGGTAATTGTAGGAACCTAAAGCTCGCGTCATCTACTACAGTAAATATAAACTATGCACTTATAAAGCCACTATTATCATAGGAAAGTGCCATATGTCGGATCACCTATTTAATACACCGTGGTTTAAAGCCAAATAATTATTATAATTCAATTAGGAAAGACTGACAAATAAAAAAATGACAAAACTAAAAATTAAAATAAATAATGATAGATGGTGCTAGGTGCAACATAGCACAGGTACTGCTCTAAACCAAATTTCTAGTGTAAATGTTAACAAATAGTATAAAAATTTATTATAGGTCGCGTGCGCTGACATTACAAATTCTGAGACTGTAGGCAAACAAACATCTGTCAACGAGTGACGTGCCGATTGAACATATTGTTTTAAAGTATATTTTGCGGTTTTTATGATATTTTAAAACTTAATATTGGATTATTTAACATCCACGACTATCCTTAATTATTTCGTGTGGTGAATTTTGTTTGTTAAAATGGAGATAAGTTTATATTTTATGGAATCGTCTCACGATGTAGAGGTATATAGAAAAAGTTGGTGTTATCGAATTAAATCCCTTATATTTTGAGAAATGATGACTTCAGTACAAATATTGGTGTACTTCATAATATTTCATATGGGGATATTGTGAATGACTTGGTTATTGTGAGAAATACATAGACAAAAGGATGAGTTCAACGCATTCAAAAGCCTTCAAGCTATTTGTGGTTGGGTAAAAGAAGTCCTTCAAGAAATTTACAGGATAAAAGCTTTATGCAAAGGTAAGAATTAGTTATCAATGATCAACCCTTTTTTCAATATATGCTTACTTAGTTAAATGTTGCTTTATGAATAATTGCTAACAAAGAAATTCATTTTTCAGGTTATGAACTTAGCTTAGCTTCTCCAACAAAAGCCATCGACTTCTTGGACTATTGCTGATCAGGTGATTATTCAGTACTCATTGTGACTGTGTTACTAGTCTAGACAAAATTCGTTTACTACTTTCTTTTCAATTTTTTAGCAGTAAACGATGGCTATGGTCCAAGGGTTAACCGTTATGAATTTTGTAAAAAATACCATATAAATTAAACAATGAAGGACTGAAGCACTGTGAACTACTTGAAATATGTAAAAAGATGTGCTAATTTCTTCCTGTGGTTGACACCTATGATGTATGTATTGATTGAACTATTGTAATTTGTGCAAGAACTTTTTCTTATCGTGTCATGTTAATGTTATACAGTAGTGAAATTTTAAAATATTGAGTTGATGCCAATGTAAGGTAGAAGAGAAGAGAAATGGACAAATAATATGCTGAAAAGAAACAGATTTAACCTACGCTGTCGCCACTTTTCTCATTAGCTACTTTTAGTCGTTGGCGAAACTCTTAACATGCTGAAGTGCCTGGCATCAATGTTAATATATCGCTTTCTTTCACGTACATTATTTTGCTATTTATATCTCTCTTATTATAGGGATCGACCCAAGATTTCTTGCTCCCACTAGTCTATAAAATAATATCTAATATGTAGTTTATTTTTTTCATGTAGGTTAATTGGTAACTTCTCTTGTAGGTATTTTATTAAATATATTCACTTTTTATTATACGTTTTATTTATCAATCCTATTATCGTTAGCAGTAAATTGAGATAGTTGATTATGTTGAACTTTTATATACATGCATCTAACTGAAAGTAAAATAAAATATACTTATTAAATATCCAATTATTTATTATCCATGGTTCCATTAGTACTCAAGAAGAATCAACAAGAAATTTACAAGAGGTACAAAGAAAGATCTATATTGTAATAAAAAAATACATTATAATACATAATGCAAAGGGTATTTATAGCTACGATTCAACACATTCGTTGCTCGTTTGAACTCTACTTATATGTTCTCTGAATTATTTAGACCATTTTCATAGTTTTTAAATATTAAACAATCCAACATTGAGTTTTTAAACCACACAATACACTTTAAAACAACAAATTCTGTTTCCAGATCACTCAATGACAGCTGCACTTTGAATTTCCTCAATTTATGCACTTCATCAGATATCTTAATGTAGCCTGCGCATTTTTCTCTTGGTGTATATCATTTAAAACAATTTCTGCTATTAGATCTCTTTATCTCTCGGCACCAGCTCCACCTTCGCTCAACTAAAGTTTAAACACAATAAATATTTATTACAGGTGCGGGCAAACCAATATGCTGTTTTTTTTTACCAGGGATTGTGTATTGCTTGCTTTAGCAGCAGTTACTATTATCACAAGCTCTTTATGTTTCACATCTGGGTTTTAAGTTGTACCTGATATTAAGAGAAAACACCTAACTGGATGGATTGTCATGTTCTTGTATTACGGCCGTTGTTTCTACAACAAAATCCACATTAAAAATCAAGTCCTTACATTAACATGTAACCACTTAGCACTAACAAAATACTTGGAATGCCCCTGTAAAATCATTTCTTTTAATTGCTTGGAATCTTTTAACCATAGCATATAGGGGAAAGTAGAGGTGGCGCAAAAGCTGTTAATAAATTAGTAAACATTAATCCTCCAAATCTCATTGGTTGGCGCGAAATAATGATGTACTACGTAGATCATGGTCTCCAATATGGCGTTCAGTCTTGTTTGAATGTTGTTTGCTTTTGAGTATTTCGTATGACTATTGTGTTTTGTGACATTTTACATATTTTATTAAGAAAGAAGAATGAGCAAGTGGTGCATAGTGAGTCATATCCAACAGGATAAAAATGAAAATCGGACATTTCATGCTTAAGTTACAAATTCCATAGACGTAACATTGTTTTTTTGACGTAATGGTGATAACGTTTTGTTTATATACTTGATACTGATAATATAATTTAGTTTGTATATTTCCTTCCTAGATTTCCAAAAAATTTGAAACAGCAGCAATGTTGGATAATGTGTTTGGTTATTTCAAAAGATCTACCAAAGTATCCATTAAAATATAACAAAATAAAAACGAGTGTTGAAAGGATGACATGTAAACAAACTCCTTTACCGAGTACGTCCCTTATCCTCCTGTTTTCAGGACAAACATTCCCATTGTTATTAGAATAGACAGGGCAACTCTATTCTCCCCTATATGCTCGAAGCTTAGAACAAAGTTCCTAAGTATATGCTTTTAACTCCATCCTCTTTTGGCTGTAAATTGACGTTATTTTTTAGAAACTTATGTTGTCTTGGATTGTCACATTTCCACAATTAATAATACAAGAAAAACTTGTCATCTTGTATGATATAATGTCCATAAAAACTCTTATATTAGGAAAAGTTCAATCAGCCGCTATTTGACAGCTAATGACGGCAGTTTGTTTTCTGTGACGTCACGCGCACACGACCTATACATTTCTTTTTAGCTTATAGGCACCAACTTGACGAATACTACAAGCCTCCACCTGTCATGCGAGATGCCACAAGAAAACCGGTAATCATGTCAGACAGTGGCATACCAGTGCCACCCGAGGAAGAAGATGACGGCGAGGTTAATATTGTCGACGTGTTGCGTATTCTGACAGCATTAGAAGAACGTCTAGGATCTCTCGGACCGAAAGTGATCGACTTACTTGCCCAAGCTCTCGCCCTAGAGAAGAACGAGGCTAATAGTTCCGAGACACTCCTGGATAATGACATAAACTGCGTCTTGTTTGAAACTGTCAAAGAGAAATTGAAAGGACAACTACTGGCAGGGCTGGTGGATATGGTGCAAGAGAGAGCATTCAAGAAGGCGATTAAAAAGACGGCCACCTTAATTCACATGGCCGGTCAGAGGAAGAGGCAGAGGGAACGTATGATGCCGAAAATTAAACCGGTCACGGTGCCTGGAGTTGGTACTGTGGATAAATCCGCCATCGCCAAACAAATTGCCACAGCTCTTATTATGCAAGGGAAGACTGACGTTACTCAAGCTGAGCTGGAACAACTTATTAATGCAGTGGTAAGTTTTTTTTTCTGCAATTACGTCGTCCAATCCAGGGATCTCAAATTTGAATATTATTGTAGTGTTTATTTTTTTTAATGTCTTATATGTATTGTATTTATATCTATATTATATTAGCGATTGCTATTAATAAACAATTCAATCCAAACTCAAACACTATTGGATTCAGATATACATTATACATACAAGTCAGACTTACAATTAGTTTAGTTGTAAAATGCTCATATAGATAATAGCCCATGCAAAAGTTGCAAAAACCCCAAAGGTGCAAGCGACAAAGTATGTCTACTCCCCCGTTTTCCAGGACGGCCAACACGATGGTGATACTCGCGCGGTCCCTCTCGCAAAAAATCACCCCTTTTCTTCCATTTTTCGTTGTTAGGCATGCGAAGACTTGTTGGATCGGCATTTTTTTGAGGGAACTCAATATGTCCTGTAAAATTTCGCAACCAGACATCCTAACGACCCCCGGGGGTTGAAGCCACCCCCTCCCTCAATACCGGAATATGCAAAAAACATCCAAACGTGCCGAAAATATTTTTTTACACGTTTTCAAGGGCGGGGAACACGATGCTGAGATTATTTAGCTTCCCACCCCCAACCAACTACCCCTAAATGCATAAAACCACCCCTTTTCTTCCATTTTTCGTTAGGCATGCGAGGACTTGTTTTGAGGAAACTCAATATTTCCTGTAAAATTTCGCAACCAGACATCCTAACGACCCCCCGGGGGTTGAAACCACCCCCTCCCTCAATACCGGAACATGCAAAAGACATCCAAGCGTGCCGAAAATTATTTTTTACACATTTTTAAGGGCGGAGAACACGATGCTGATATCATTTAGCCTCCCAGCACTAACCCCTATTTAGTTGGTTAGGGATGGGAAGCTAAATAATATCAGCATCGTGTTCCCCGCCCTTGAAAACATGTAGAAAACAATCTTGGCACATTTCGATGGTTTTTTTTGCATGTTCCAAGGAGCGAGTAGTTCGAGAGGGGTAGGGACCGCGCGAGTATCACCATCGTGTTGGCCGTCCTCGAAAACGGGGGAGTAGACATATTTTGTCGCTACCCTTGCACTTTTGGTGTTTTAGACTTTTTTTGCAAGTTTCGTATGGACTATAATAAGAACAAATGTAAACATATTAAAATACAGTTATAAGATTGTGTATATACTGGGCGATTCCTAACTTATACGCATAAACATAGGGAACGATAGCTGTTGCGAATAGAAACGGGAGTTTCAATTGCACTTACTTGTATCGTGTTGTGCAGCTTCCAACATTGTTTTTGTTCTTCGATTGTATTCGAGCGTGGTTCACAGAGTTGAGCGAATGCACTTGTATAGCGAACAATAAGCGATAGCGGATATATAATAATAATTTTTTTGCAATCACCAAGAGAGTCTTGAAAAACTTTTTAAAGATAACAAATTATTAACTTTACCAAGCATCCTCATATTAGAAGCAGTAATGTTCACCAAGCTAAAGCCAGAGTTGGAATGACTTTCACAACTACACTATACGAAATAACACAAATATTCAAATAGACCAGTTCAGAAAAAAAAATCAGCCTTGTAGATATAAGTAAAAATGTTTGTTTTTTCCTCACTTTGCGTGGGTGGTAGACCTGACATGGCTCCGCTTCCTACGTGGTAAAATATTATTTTCCAGTGTGTTTTTATACCGTGCGTGTAATTTCCCATTAGGCATGTACATTCACGTAGCGCGAGAGATCTGACAACGCAGCTGCCGTAAATTCCTCCGTCGGGCGGAGCATCCCAGCTCTGTTATTTCATTTCAGCCAGCTAGCACGCGCGATGTAATTTTACTCCTTATGCCTAGCGCTCTGCTACACGCACGGTATCTGTGAGTATGTACAATTTCAAAGTTGTAGATGTAATACATTTATGCAACTTTTTTCAACATGTCTAATTTTTTATTCATTTTTGCAACACTTATGGATTGGTAGAATTGCACCTTCATCATAGATACTATCTAAACTTTCTTGGGAAAAAATGTAGCTTTATAGAAACGATTCCACGAAAACTGTCGCTACCTCCCTGGCTATAAACCATGACAGTGCAGAACAGAGCGTAGTAGGCCGACATTAATATGCTTTCTGACAGCGTTCACTAAATTCTGTAGAATGAATATATTAGTTGGAGTCTCTTTGTGGTATTATTGTCGATGTAAACATCCCATTTCAGCTTAGGGTTTAGGTAAAATCTCAAGAATTTTATGATATATTTCGTTCGCTTTATTCAAATTTCTAAGTGAGAAAGTTCATTATGTTGGTTTTATCTCTATTTAGTTAACACCTTGTTTGAATAAAACCAGATCTCTGCCCATGACTGTGCCTTAAACAACCTGCAATTATTTGTCTGTGAGGGAGATTGTCTTATCGTCTGCAAAAAGGGTATACTGTGTAACCTGACCTGTGGGTCATTATTAAAGATTAAAATAAAGTTGGCTCCAAAATTACCCTTGAGTTACACCTATGTGCGTTTTTTTGCTCCTGCAGATGGTACTCTAATCAGCCTGACTATTTTATACTGATCTCAAGATATCACCTTATAGATTTTATACTATAGTCAAGTTTGTAGTATTGTAGTTTGTCTAGTAAGTTATACCTGCCACAGTCAAAGGCCTTACTTAAAACGTTGAGTGCGCATGTCGGCTCTGGCCGAAGCATTTCAGTAAAATATAGATATAAAATAACATTACTGTTTTGCATGTCGGCTACAGCCAACATTAGCACTGGTAATCAGATCTCAGTGCTTAGTGACCATGACGGCTTTGGCCGACATGGCCCTTTTCACTCTAATTTTTACACTTTTTCGTTGAACATACTTAAATCGAATTTCGCCGGGATTTTGCCAGGTTTATCAAAAAAATATGTCGGCATTAGGTGACCAAATATAGAGCAGCAATCAACGTGTTAAATCATAGAAATTGACTGAATTTCATTGCATCTTTTGCGAGTCTTTTGATATCATCTTTAGGAGGTTAACAATGCCTAGAGCAGTATTCCTGCCTTCTCTAAATCCGAATTAGTTATCACAGTATAACTCACTTCCTTTGAAATGCTTGGTGATTTTGATGTCATGCATTTTTCTTCAATGTTGGAAATTATCGACTATCAGGATATTGGCCGGTAATTCGCTATGTCACTACTATTTCCCCTTTGTAAAAATTGGTGTTACCACTGTTTTTTTCAGAATTTCTTTAAAGTGTAGATTTATAAGCCTGGTTAACGGTGTTATAATCCTAACAGTTGGTCCGTACACATCTGGGCTAAATTTATTTCTCATTTGGTCTATTACATCTCACACATCATTAAAACTAACATCCCCAAAAGTGAACTTCTCACAGTAATCTTCTAGATTTTTCAAGTTATCTACAGGATTGCTGTCTGTTTCCGGAATGTGTGACTATATTTTGCCATGCTAGAAAAAAAATATTAAATTAATCTACAGTTGTTTGTTATTTTTTCTTTTTTACTTAGGTACTCTTCTTTTTTTCATACAAATTTTGTGGGGGTTTTTAGGTGGTCTAATCATTTTATCATTTGCATTTTTTTTTTTAACATTCTGTGACGCCTTTTTATATACAATTTTTTAATTCCTTAAGATATTCAGGTTTTTTGAATTGTTCATAAAGAACACCCAGAAAACGGAGATGTTCCCTCATGTCCTTAAGTGCTTCATTAAACCAATTTACGTTGTAAAGTTGACCAACCTTCACCATGTAATTTTTATTAGGAAAGGATCTCGGGTAAACTCCTAGGAGATCGATAAACATTTCAAATTTTCTTTCTATACTCGTCTCTTCTGGTTATAAAATCCTAGGAATATATTAATGAATTTTGTGTTGTGGGGTCGAAATGCTGTTTTCTCTTGCTTTACTGGATTTTTCCTAATAGTTTTAAATTTTTTTAATATTTGAATTATCAACTAACTATATATGGTCAGTTAAATCTAAGTCTACGGTGGATGCTGAGAGTTCAGGTAAAAACGTATGGAAATATTGTCTAGGCATGAAATTTCTCTTATTGAATCAAAAATCATAGGTGAGAACCCTAACCTTCTAGGTCATAGAGAGGTATGAGTGTTCTCTTTGGTGTATTCCGAATGAGACATTCAAATCTCCTGCCAAGACAATTTTTCTATCTTTGCTTACCTTATTCCAGATTCTATTATTGTGTTTAAAAAAGTGTCAAATAGAGATGTCAATTTTTCCGAAAATGGGTTTTTCCCCTTTTTGAATTTGTCGCCATTTCTATCCAAACTAACAATTCCTTTCAGTATTTTTTAATTATTATGCATTAGCATTAGCATTATTAGCACTATTAGGTATTTGGAGAAAATTCACATCCACGCCAAATGATGAAATAACGAAATTTTGAGGATTGGGACTAAAATTTATAGACTACAAGCGCATCGTAATTTTTAAGGGGTTAAGTGACCCAGCATGAATTATATTCAGTACGATGCTGGTATATGAAACCATAACTTTAAGCACTATGCCGTCACCTTTGGTCGGTAGAGGTGAGTACACAGGTAAATTGAATTTTCCAGACAAAATATTCTTGTACGGCATTTCTCATGTTTGATAATTCATAAAAAATAATCGCCTAGAACCTACTGCCGTACAAAAATAATGGGACCGGAAGCCAGAAGAATTTTTGATTTTCCGAAAATTTTCCCAGGCAAATAGGTGATTTAATACTGTACGACGTTTGTACAATGAGATTTGTACGCTTTCACAGAATCATTATTCATCAACACCGTACATATTTGGTGGTTCCAGGGTGAGAAATCCCGGACACAACTCCCTATCCCCAACTAGTATAGTGGTGGTGATTTGAACCAACATCAAATTCAATGATCTTATTGCTTTTTCATGAAACGAAGACATTTTTTGCCATGCCGTACATTTTTCATGGAACACATGGCTGCGTCAGGAAAATTTATTTCTGTCTGAAAAGAACAATTTTAGGGTGAAAAATTTGTTTACGGCATTAGCATAGCATAGTTTGTTAATATACTTACAATAATCAATAAAAACTAAATGCTGTACGAAAAGAATGGTTCCAGATGGCTGGAAAAATATTTTGTCACCCTTAAGATTTTATTTTATTCTTGCAACTATTTTCTACTTCATAAAAGTGATTTAATACTGTACGGTGTTTGTACAATTCAATTTTTACGTTTTAATGGATCTGTTATTTAGCATGTCGTACATATCTGCTGGTTATAAAAAACTGATCATATTAACTTTGGATATCACGGAATTGGGTTGTTGACGAATTTTCAAAAATGGTGAAATATGGTAGTGGAGGACTTAATTTAGTTATATATTTAATTTGGAAGAAAAATTCTTAGCGCAACATATTTTAAAAAATTGTTAAACTTCGACTATTTGAATGTGCCGCGAAAACGGTAGTGACATCATAACGGCAGTTAGATGTGAACTTATAAGCAGAACAGATGAAGACGAATAAGTTGACATTGCTGACAAGAAAGAAAATAACCTCATATGTCAAAAGTAAATTTGACGTTTAGCTAGCAGTGATTGATGTTTGCAGTTATTGTTAATATTTTTTTACAATACGACTAAGGCAGTATATCTGTAAAAGCTAATTCTGACATTCTACTTGCGGTAGATATATTTATGGTCAGCGAATTTTAAAAAGAGACGATCGTTTTGACATTGCATTGGTTGGAAGTGCAAAAGCTGCAAGGTACTTACAGCTACAGCTACTATTGTAATATCTGCAAGAACTTCCTTTATCTTATCTTATTAATATTACATAATATGTCTAATATGTGATTTATTATTTAATTTAGATGAATTTGTTAACTATACCTACTTTGTATTTTATTAAATATTTCCTTTTCATTGTTTTATTTCCTATTAACTATATAAATGCATATATCTAACTGAAAACAAGTTTATCTAAAAAAGAAATTATTTATTATCCATTGATACTCACTTCTAAGAAGAGTCAGAATGAGACTTACGAAGATATCAAGAAAGGTCTGTATTATAACAAAAAATAATAAATAGGTAAGTACTTTATGCTAGTATCTATCTAAGCAATAAACAATGATATGTATTTATAACACACATAATTCAAAGGGCATTTATAACTACAATCCAACGCATTCGTAGCCATTTCCGACTGATTGTCTTCACCGACTTTTGACGACTTTCACAGTTTGTTTCACATAGTTTTTCAACGGCGAGTTTTTAAATTTCCTTTCTTAATTTATTGATCATCCTAGTATTATGGGGCGTCTAGGGAGCTTCATAAATAATCAATAGCTAACAAAAACAACTGCACTTTATTAAGAATACAGTAAGTAATACACCCTGTTTTATCTACCAGTTGGCGGGTAATTTAAATTTGTAACAGCTAGAACGCCACACAAGTCTTGTAATGCGGCCGTTTTTCCTACAACATAAACCCATATTAAAAATCAAATTCCTACATTAAGATACAACTTACCACAAATAAAACGCTTAGAATACATTGTAATTTGTTACTTTACTTGACATTGAAATGGTCTCCACAATAAGAAGACTTGGTCCTTCTCTGGAGGCTTTGAATCATTCATTATTACGTTCAGCGTTTATTATTGGAACACAACAGTTTTTCTGGTGAATTGGTGGTATTATTTATACAGTACGGCAGAAAACACTATCTGTACTTATATTTATCCATAACTAGATCCTGTTAAACTATACCGAATTGTAACCTATGAACGTCAGTTGAATTTGACGTTAAATATAATGTCAGATTAAACTGTCGTGATTGTCTTTTTTCTCCGTCGCTATCAGCGAGTTTCTAAATTAGTACGCGTTTCTCGTCGTTTTATAACTAACTTCTCTACAGACTGCCGTTATTATGTCATCTCCGTTTTAAATGCATGTATTTTTGTAATTAATATTGTAATATTATAAGACTTTCTTTTCAACTTCTACATGTTTCTAATGATTTTTTATGAATAATTGTTATTGTTTAACATAGATTCTCCTCAAATTTTAACTTAGTGCAACAACCCAATTCCCTATAAGAAGTACAAGGTAAGATATATTATGTCATACTTGCATAAAAATCTTTCTGCGCTGACAGAGCCAACCCTGACTTTCACGTCACCGAGATAAAATTCCCGAGCTCTGTTTATGAAAGATAACTGTCCGTCACATTCAATGATTAATATATAATTGCCCCGTTTAAGCTAACAATAAGTCACATTGAATGGGTTAATATGAACATGAACGGCATCACAATTTTCAATTACTTTTTGATATAGTCGATAACTTTTTGTAATTAATGACCCTAAAGGCCGGTGAAAATGTTATGGTAAATCTCATCAGCTGTGGGAAATCCTAAAAGTAAAAATGTATGGCATCTATTTTTCTTTATATTTCCATCTTTAAAGAATTCAAAATAGCAAATTTTAGAAATATTACTCCTTTTATTAATACACAGCACATTTTGAACATCTTTTAAATTTTGAAAATTTCATTTATTTTTTTTAATTCATATTTTCATTTGGTTTCATTAATTATAATCGGTTATAATGTACAAAGATAATATTTAGTTACATCATGTCAAAAAATCGGTTGCCGTACAGGAATTTATGATCTTATTGCCAAAAAATGAGGTAATTGTTTACTGATAATAATAATAATAATAATAATAATAATATTTTTTTATTTCCACATTTAAAATGTAACTGTTACAACAAAATGTAGAATACGTCAGCTCTTAAAAATTAATGTATACATGTAAATATAATAGTAACAAACAATAAAAAAAAAAAAACAACAATTATTGTCAACGAAGAAGATTAAAAACAAATAAATAACAAAAGGCATGTAAATGTAAAATGGCGAAATATCAGCATTAAACAAAAAATTCATCTAGGGTATAGCAAACTTTATTTACTAGAAAATTTTTGAGTTTTGTTTTAAAAATCTGAACATTTGGAGATGATTTAATTTCATCTGTTAAAATGTTGAAACACTTACAGCCATTATATATAAAACTTTTTTGAAACATTGTTGTCCGAAAGGAATTGGTTTGAAGCTGCTCCCTATGCCGTGTTTCGTACCTCTTCGATTGTTTAAGAATATAGACTTGTTTTTATAAACATATGTACAGATCTCCAATATATAAATACTCACTAAAGTCAAGATTCTAAGATTTTTAAAAGCATTTCTGCAAGTTTCCAAACATTTTATGCCTGCAATTATACGTACTGCATATTTTTGTAGAATGAAAACTCTGCTTACTTGTGAGCTATTTCCCCAATTAACTATACCATATTTTAAGCTCGAATGAAAGTTAGCATAATAAAGAGTAAGTAGGATGTCAACACTACAATGATTGGACATAAATTTTAGCCCAAAACAAGTGCTTCTTAATTTCCCACACAGCGTCTGTATATGCTGATTCCATTGTAGATGCATATCTACAGTAATGCCCAACATTTTAATGGATTCTGTAGGTAATATTTGAAAATTTTCAGAGAAATGCAATTTATCTGGATTTTTCTTTAAGCTAAACAGTACTGAAGTGGTCTTACTTTTGTTTAAATATAATTTATTTAGAAAATCAAAAATTCTTCTGGCTTCCGGTCCCATTATTTTTGTACGGCAGTAGGTTCTAGGCGATTATTTTTTTATGAACTATCAAACATGAGGAATGCCATACAAGAATATTTTGTCTGAAGAGTGCACTTTGGATGGACAATTCAATTTACCTGTGTACTCATCTGTACCGCCCAAAAGTGACGGCATAGTGCCTAAAGTTATGGTTTCATATACCAGCATCGTACTGAATATAATTCATGCTGGGTCACTTGACCCTTTAAAAATTACTTGAATCTGAACTTGTAGTCTATTATGTTAGAATTAGCGACAAATTCAAAAACAGGTTTTAACTCTCCCAGGAAAAAAAACATTTTTGGGAAAATTGCCATATCTAAGTCAAAGTTACTTATCTGAAGTCCTATTATGACAATCATCCAGATATATTTTGATCCCATTAAACCCGGGATTGGAAAATTAGTAATTTAAATCATAATTTGAATTTGAGCATTCACCGCAATAATTACTCGTGTAAGTTTCTACAGAATATAACAATGGCTAATATTACATAATTGACTGTTGTGTATTTCTGTATTATTGATTATGAATAATATATTTTTAGGTTGGCATGGCTGAAGCATCTAAAAACTCGAATAAACCAGTCACCACGGCGAGTTTTCTTCAGCAATTAGCTGGCGGTACTTTATCTTTTGAATCGCTAAGATCAGCCAAAGAAGAAAAAGAGCCTGAAGAAAAAATAATTATACCCACTTCGTTTAAAAAGGCAGAGGTGGTGGAGCTAGAAAAACTTACAGAACCTTTGACTCCGAGTCCAGGCAAAAATTCCGTCAGTAATATGGAAAATTTATCTGACTCTGATTTACAGACCTTGTTGCAGAACTTTAAAGATTTATCCACGGATGAGCAACATAACCTCATAAATTATTTGAAGAAGTTGGAGACACAAGAGCCAGAAAGGGTCGAAAGGTTAAGGAAATTTGTTAATTTGGATCCAGCCAAAAATGCGAACGAAGATGGTGAGGGTGAGGAATCCAGCGAAAGTAAGAAGAAACCTGATTCTGGACGAGAGAGTCCATTCTCTAACAGACTAGGAAGCGTTAATCCTGCAGTGGGAGATTTAGTGAAAATAGATTCTGAAGAGGAAGAGTTCAAAGAGGAGAAAGAGGAGAGAGAGGAGAAAAAAAAGACTGAGGAAAAGGAGAGACCCGCAGGAAAACTTCACCTGGATTCCGAAGATGAAGATTATTCTTATGAGGATGTAGTGAAAGCTGTTTCTAAGAACGTCAAAGACAAGGAGTTGGAAGTGAACATGAAACTCGTGGAGGATACCATGAAATTTGAGACTAACAAGACAAAGAATGAATTGAATTTAAGCGATGCCAAGGCGCTGATATCCAATTTGATGAGCAACATCAGCAAAAGCAACTCTGGAGGTTCGAGTAGCGTGGATCTCTTGGGATTACGAGTGGGTGGTGCGAATCCTTCCACGAGCTCCTCAAGCATACTCACAAGCACTGCGGAATTCGCGAAAACCTTCAGTAACATAAATGTCGCTAATTTGGCCAGTATTGTCAGCAACGTGAAGAAATTAGGTCCGGCAGAGGCAAACGACTCGAGCCAACTCAAATTTGAACCTCCGGTGAGGCCTAGCGTCGGAAAATTGAATTTCGACCCTTCCCAGTTGAATAGACCACAGTCTCCTAATATGATGATGATGGATAGAAATGATGGTTGGGGACCGGACCAAGGCTTTGAAGATCCACGACAGAATATGCCTTTCGGACGACCAGGCATGGGTGGACCTGGACCTCTCGGACCAGGACCAGGTATGGGTCCTGGCGGACCACTTAGAGCCCCGTCAAATATAGGAATGGGATATAATGGAGGACCCAGTAGGGACGGTAGAGGACCTTATGGGCCTGGCAGTCGAGATATGGGGCTAGGCAGCCGAGATATGGGGCTAGGCGGCCGAGATATGGGGCTAGGCGGCCGAGATATGGGGCCGGGCGGCCGAGATATGGGGCCGGGCGGCCGAGATATGGGACTAGGTGGCCGAGATATGGGACTAGGTGGCCGAGATATGGGGCTAGGTGGCCGAGATATGGGGCTAGGTGGTAGAGATATGGTGCCGGGAGGTAGAGATATGGGGCTGGGAGGTAGAGATATGGGGCTGGGAGGTAGAGATATGGGACTGGGAGGTAGAGATATGGGGCCGGCAGTTAGAGATATGGGAATGGGCGGTAGAGATATTGGCCCAGGACCTGGTTTTGGGCCTAGAGATAGACCCGTTGTACAGTATCCCAGAAATCCTACTCTTTACGGTTCTAATTATGGAAACGATTTCCCACCCAATCCACAATACCCAGGTGTTAGGGGAGGCCGACCCGGTGAGTTCGATCAGAGAGATAGATTTGATGATAAGCCTAGACTAGGTTTAGGAAATCCATTTAATAGGCCAGGAAATGGTAATTATAGGTGGTAATTTTTGTTTTATGTACATGATTAATCAGTATGAATTCCTTAATATTATTGTCATTTTTTATATATAATAAACCTTATGTAAAGTACCAATTTTGAGTATTATTACGTAATACTTCCAGCATTGTACAGGACTTTTTCGTTATCTCCATATGATGTCAACTTGGTGTGAGAAACGTGCATCAAATGTAGTGTTTAGCTCTTGGTGTTTGTGTAAACTACTTCTCATTTCCAGTACAGTTAGAATTTCGCTTTACGAATTCGCCAATATAGAAACTGGTCAATGACATTTTCCTTAAATGGCATCTTGTGATATTTCAAACGTACTACAGGGGGTTTTCATCTCCACATGATGCCAACAAGATGGGCGAAACATACATTGAACATAATACTCAAGTGTAGTGTGCTAAATACTGCACTTGAATATTATACTCAAATATATTAAACTCACTTTACTTACTAAGTGGGCAAAAAACACTTTGGGAAGTCCAGGCCAGTGGACAAAACTGGTAGAACCTCAAAAGGCGGAGAAAAACAGTAGTCGGAACTGGATACAGTTAACACTGTTAGTGATTTGTAATTATACCGCAGTACTTGTAAGGGGTCAATAGTAGATGAAAAATGGAATAGACAACTGCATTTTTTGCATCATAAAAATTAAAGGTAAGTAAATATATTGGTGCTATTAGCATTTGTTTACACAAGTCAAATATCGGTACAGTAATATTTAAATAAAAAATTATAATTATAAAATAATAATAGTATTAATATCACGTTTTCACATGTAAGTAAAATCTACACACAATTTTTCAAATATCGCCTCTAAACAAGACATATTAAAAACATAAGTTTACGAACTTATATCATTAAAATTATTAAAATAATCATCAATACAATAAAAACTTAAAACATTTATCAATTAAATACTTTTTCATCACAATTTTAAATTTTGTTAGTGACAATTCCTTCACAGCAGAAGGCAAAATATTAAACATCTTAGGATCACAATAACTTATTTCAGATTTTGATCTTGTCACAGAAAACATAAACTATACATGTTATAACTGCCCGTTCTGTCACAGCACAAGCCATGTGATTATTGTTTACGTTTGCGATCGATAGTTTTACAACGCTTACATGGTATTTTATGATTTTTGTGGCCTTTTCGTTCAATTTTCGATTACGAGGCATTGAGACAATTGCAAATTTTCATTTAATTATTCTTTAACCCTTTCAGGGCAGATAAAAGATGACAAGAGATACGATTAAAGCCCTTATGAACCTTATTATTATCATCAATATTCATAAAGATCAATTTTTTTTTGCAATGGACAGTTCGTGATTTAAATGTCTTACTACTGGATCGTCAGTACTGCGTACCTCTACACGTGGGACCTTGAGACATCGTTGTTCCACCGAATACACAAAATCAAACAATTCTTGGCAAACTATTCTCAACATTATTTCAGCTAATGAAAAAGAAGATAAACATTTTTGGTCACAAAATTCACATAATTTAATTAATTCATTATTTGTCAAAGTTCATTTTTGCGTACATAAGGTGGTTAAACAGGATGACCACTAAGCCTGAAAGGGTTAATGTATCTATTAAATATAAAATTATAAATTTTTCTCAGTGTATTATGAACTGGACGGCTATAATCTGTATAAAAGTTACTCTCAGTGTACTACTAATGGTTCCCTCAGTCACTCCGAGGGCACATAACATGAAAGGTACCGCAGCAAGCCTCCGCTTCTCTCCTTTATCTTTTCTGTGATCTTGTTAATCAGTGATATTCGATATGAAATATATATTACACAGCCCCACAAAAAAAAAGTTATAAGCAGCGAACCAGACCCATGTATTTCGGACGCTGAATCCGAATCCGGGGTCAAAAAAAATCGTACACCCCCAAAATCATTCAGCTATAGCCAAAATGGGGTAAAAAGAATATTAAGCTACGAGAATAGTTGTTACATCTTAATCATTCGAATTATACAAATCAAGGTTAAACAGCAGCGTGCATACAATAGATATGAAACACACCCCCAGAGAGGGGCGAAAACTAGCCCCCATATATAAAAAAATCGATCCAAAACAGCGATGACTGCTGAAAAAGCTCAAAATGTCTAAGCTTTGTTAAAGTGATAAGAAACTGCATCAAGTCCGACGTAATCTTCATAAACTGCCCCTATAGAGTTGAGAACAACCACCTCCAAGTTTAAAGGACACGAGAAAAACAAGAAAAAACGTAAAATGCAACAGGATTTCTATTTTCATGGATGCTATGAATGGCTGAAATTGCGTAGTACTCTAAAATAGAATTAAAAACTTACGTACCATCAACATTGTACAGTGTTAACCCTCAGAGGGTGTGAAAACTACCCCCTATGTAAGGTTTGACTATAAAAAGACAGTGGCTTCTATAAAAATTCGAAACACCTGCGTTGTGTGGAAGAGAGAAGAAACTAGACTATGTTCGACACGCTGTGCTTGAAAATCACCCCCACGGGGTTGAGAGACGCCACCCCTATAAAAAAAAGTATGGAAATGAAACGAATAAGCAACAGTATAGCTTTCTCGTTACATCTTGAATTACGGTAGTTTACATCCTTTCTGGGGGTGTTACTTTATTATATTTATAGGACAATAGGACACGAGTTTCAAACTCTAAGTGTGCAATGCGATTTTTGCCAATCATAGCATCCATAAAAATGTAAATCCGGTTAGTTTCTGTTTTTCCAGCATTCTACAGATACAGAGGTAGTATCTCGCAACCCGTGGGGGTGGTTTTCAAGCACAGCGTCGAACATAGTCTAGTTTCTTCTCTCTTCCACACAACGCAGGTGTTTCGAATTTTTATAGAAGTCACTACAACTTTTTATACTTAAATATTACATAGGGGGTAGTTTTCACACCCTCTGAGGGTTGACAGTGTAGGATGTTGATGGTACGTAAGTTTCTGGTTCTATTTTAGAGTACTACGCAATTTCAGCCAATCATAGCATCCATGAAAATAGAAATCCTGTTGGATTTTACGTTTTTTCTTGTTTTTCTCGTGTCCATTGAACTTTAAAGGTGATTGTTTTCAACTCTATAGGGGCAGTTTATGAAGATTACGTCGGACCTGATGTAGTTTCTTAACACTTTAACAAAACAGAGACATTTCGAGCTTTTTCAGCAGTCGTTGTTTTGAATCGATTTTTTTATATATGGGGGCTAGTTTTCGCCCCTCCCTGGGGGTGTGTTTCATATCTATTGTATGTACACTGCTGTTTAACCTTAATTGTATAATTCGATTGATTAAGAAGTAACGACTATTCTGGTAGCTTAATCTTTTTTTTTTATCCCATTTCAGGGGTATTTGGCTCTAGCTAATGATTTTGGGGGTGTACGATTTTTTTTTACCCCGAATTCGGATTCAGCGACTAAAAATACATAGGGATACATGGGTCTGGTTCGCTGCTTTGAACTTTTATTTTTTTTTGTGGGGCTGTGTTATATATATTTCTTATATTACGTGTATCATAATCATGTACTTCGATATGGGAAATATAATTATGTAAGTTCTGCTTTACATCTGTGAGACATTGTATAATATATACAGGGTGCGCCACTTAAAACTTTCCAGATTGTAACTTTCTTATTTTTTAAGCGTCGACCATGTTGGGCACATTAAATTGTAGATATTTTTAAGGCTTTTAAACATGCATACAGAGTGATTTAAAAAAATTTTTTTAGAAAACTGTTAAGAAAGGAAACTTAATTTCCTTGAATATTTTTTTACCTCGATATTAAAGTTTTTAGATGAATAGCAACTTTACATGGAACTCAAGTTACTTATAGTCCCCTGTACATGAACTGTGGTAATGTTTTCTTATAAAGGTTTTAATTAGTTTCAATTTATGTTATTACGTCATTCGAAATTCTTTCTGGTTTTAGAGAAAAAAATTAAAAACACTTTCCGATTTCAAACTGAATTATTTTAAAATAACTTTGAATAGAATGTAAATAATAGTTTTATGCTTTATTTGTAAAAGACATCATAAACAATATTTAAAGTAACAAAACAGCAACAAGAAACGAATAAATATTTTTTAAAACAAGCTTATTAAAAATGTACTAAATAGAAAGTTGCAAAATTTCTAGGAGTAAAATCATACAGTTTTTTTCCCGTAAGGGGAAAATTGAATTACAATATTTGACCCAAACTGGCAAGTGTATTTAAATAAAAGCTTATGATAACTTCACTTACTAACCAGGTAAAAAAAGTTTAGTCATTACAAGTATTGTTCAAAATTTTGTCCATTAACATGAACACAGTAACTCATTCTCTTTATTAATTCACCATTAACTTACGTAATAGAGTATGACGTCGACATCCATTCCTTATTCTATTTTTCAAATCTTCTGTGTTAAGAGGTTGAATTTCATACACAAATGTCTTAAGGTAACCCCATAAAAAGAAATCCAGCAGATTTAAATTTGGCGATCTAGCTGGCCATCACAATGGTCCAGAATTACCTATCCACTGATTTCCAAACGCCGTGTATAAATAATCAGAAACAAAATTGGCATTATGTGGAGGAGCACCATCTTGATGGAACCACATATTTCTTCTATCTAGCAGGCGAACTTCTAAATAAGTAGGTAAGTAATTTCGTAAAAATCTATGCTGTTTAAGTTAGTTTCAAAAAAATGTGGTCCTATTAATCTGCCTCTAAGAATGACTATCTACACGTTAACTTTATATTTTACCTGAAAATTTGTTCACCGCGTCCATGCAGGATTTTTGTCACTCCAAAAGTGCATTTTGGGTCTATTGACACTGCCGCTTTCATTAAATATCGCTTCTTCATTTCAAAGAATTTTATAAAGTAAATTTTTGCTTATTTCCTTCAGTACTGACATTTCTGCTATAAAATTCAGTCGCTGTTGATAATCACCTTGATAAAGTTATTGCACTAGAATAATTTTATAATCGTGATATTGTTTATTTTTAAGGATTTGTCCAACTGTAGTAGAAGAAATATGTGTCCTAGCACTGATTGCTCTTGTTGAGGTGTGTGGATTCTCGTTAACTGCAGCAGTAACTTCATTTCTCACAGGTCTTCTATTTCTCTTAGGTTTGGTAAAAGTACCAATATATTTTAAAATTATCAACTAATAATTTAATTGTTTTATGGTCGGGACATCGTCTACCGGGAAAGGTTTCTGAATACAGTTTGCACGCTTTTGTAGCATTACACTTAAATTCACCATAAATCAACAAAAACTCAATTTTTATTAAAGTTGTATACTGAACCATGACGATTTGTTGCTCGAGTGACAGGCAATTAATATTTAACTGTGACCAGGGTGTATTAAATACACCGTGACTGTGACACAACTCGCAAATTGACAAAACTGTGATTTTTGTTTTAATAAGACATATCAAAACTTCCATGGTTAACTTAAAATATGTATAATTGTATATTATTACTACCAAAGATGGTTGATTTATTAAATCTAAGAGAAATAGTACGTACCTCCAAATCAAGCACAAAATTATTTACATTCTTTTTAAAGTTATTTTAAAAGAATTCGTTTGGAATAAACCAAAAAGAATTTCGAATGTGATATAACATAAATTGAAGCTAATTAAAATCTTAACATTAACACATTTCATGTACAGGGTGAGGTAAAAAAATATTGAAGGCAATTAAGTTTCCTTAAACAATTTTTCCAAAAAAATCTTAAAATCACTGCATGTATGTTTAAAGGTGGCAACTTTAATCTAAACTTTGCTTCACATTCAAATGATAGCAAAGAAATTGTAGATTTATTTCTCTCATATGGTTTACAAAAACACAACAGAATTTACTAGAGTGCAACAAACCCCAAAAACTTGCATTGGCAATATTTTTACTAACTTTCAAGTCACAGAAGCTGTTGTAACAGACTTTCTGCTATCGGACCATAGGGCACAAATTGTAAAATTTCAAAATACGTCAAACAGTAAAAGCAATAGTCCAGTATACAAAACTATGCCAAATAAGATTGTCATCAATAAGCAAAAACTTACTGTCGGAAAACTGGGTAGATCTATATTCAGAACAAGACCCTATTAAAGCAGTGGATGTTTTCTACGATATTCTCGCATATTACCATGACATATCTTTCCCTTTGATAATAGTTAAAACAAATTCTAAAGATAAGCAAAAAATTCTTACCCATCCATATTTAGTGGCAACAAAACAGGAAATTGACTGTCTCAATGAATCAAGAATTTAAAAAATGTAAATATGAGCAACAAATCATTGAACTAAAGAAAAATCAAGCAAATATCGAAATAATGGAATCTGATAACAAACAAAAAACTATCTGGAACATTGTGAATAAAAATGTATGTAACACGGGCAAAAAAGAAATCACTTTACTAATATAGTAAATGATGTAATCAAACAGATACCAGAGTCAAATTGTTCTCACATGGATTACCTGAAAAATATGTCTCAAAAGAATGGCTTATTAATCTTCTTCTACCGAGGTACAGACAGAGGTAGAGAATGTCGTAAAATCCTTAAAACAATCCAGGTCCACGGTCGTGTATAATCAATCAGTAAATATATATAAAGAACATATTTTGTTGCTCTCTGTACCCATTACTTACCTTGGAAATCTTATATTATAGACAGGAATATTTCCCAATAAATTAAAAATAGCCAAGGTCATCCCACTTGTCAATGACCTACCACGTTATGCCAGTGTTTTCAGTTCTGTTTGCCGACGACACTACGTTTGCGGAGCGAATAGACTGTATAGGACACAAAAATATTGATAGAACTAAAACAAACATTATAGATCAATCACTAGATTGGTTTAATGCAAACAAACTTTGTTTAAATATGAAAAAAACGAACACACTAATGTTCTCTACCCAGAAAACCACCCCTGAAGTAGTGAAATCACTAGGTATAATTCTAAACTCTAAATTAACATCGCAGGCACATATTGACAATCTGTGTACCAATTTGTCAAAAAAAATTTATTCGATTAGACAAATAAGAATTAGAATTAATACAGATGCTGCAGTCATGACATACCATGCCCTATTGCATAGTGCAATGACTTATGGCCTAATAAATTGGGGGTCATTACCCACATTCAGAAAGGTTTTATTGCTCAAAAGAGGGCAATCAGAGCAATAGTAGATGTAAACCAAATGGTTAGTTGTAAGCCTTAGTTCAGAAAACTTAACATTCTAACGTTACCGTCGGCAACTTGATTCACATAAAGGAGTACATTAATAATCTTACAAAAAATGGTAATACACATGATTATAATACTCGTGCAAGGAACGATATACGAATACCCAATCAAACGCTGGAATTAACTAAAAGAAATAATTTGGGAATAACACTGTTCAACTCCCTCCCAGATTCTCTGAGAGAACTGACTTTAAAACATAACAAAACCAAATTAAAAAATCACCTGTTAGCCAGTGCCTGCTATGATATTTCAGATTTTAATTATTTGTAAAATTACTATGTCATAATATATTGTGTCTATGTTGTTGTTTTAAATTTGACGATATTAGGACTAGATTAATAATTATATTTTTGTTGTTTTTTTTTATATGTACATTTTGTAACTGACTTATCAAACACTAAGGTGTATAAAATGTGATTCTATTCTATTCTAAAAATATCTACAATTTGATGTGCCCAATATGGTCGTCGCTTAAAAAAATAATAAAGTTACAAGTTTGGAGAGTTTTAAGTGGCCCACCCTGTATAGATGGAAAGTATTCACATTTGGATATAATTGTTCCCACAGGAATCTTTATATAATATTCTAACAGTTTTCTTTGTAATGCAAAACTACTGACACTGGACACATGACCTCATGCGAATATTGCATAAGATATTTATGTTTGAATTAGAATGCTGTTAAAACAGGCCAGAATACTTTTTTTTAATAGAATACGACGTACATATATGGATGATGATATATTATTCCAATCAATATGTACATGATTACAGCAAGTTAGCCTTTGATCTAAATAAATTCCAAGAAATTTTACACACTGGAGATTATCTATTGAAGATATGTCACATAATTAAAAGTATATTGTTTCCGTTTTAGAGTGGTTGAGACGTAATTGATTGGCATGGAACCAATTTATGACTTTCGATTGTGCATCTAGTGATATTTTTAATGTATTTACATTTTTATTTTTGTTAATCACATTAGTATCATCAACAAACATGATGAAGTCAGTGCTCGGGTCACTAGTTGATATATCGTTAATACAAATTAAGAATAACAAAGGATCCAGCACTGATCCTTGATTTACTCCATAAGTAACAGATCGAAGATCTGAGTTTAGAACTTAGCAATTCGGCTTTAACCGATGCTTGATCGAAGGGGATCGACAGATCTGCGTTCTATCCTTGTGAACATTTTTGTAAACCATTCCTCAAAAATATCCAAGTTCATGTTCTCGTGATAATCGCTAGTTTTTTTGGACACCTGCAAATCCTGAATCACTGTATAGATGGATACGTGTGCTATTATTAAGCGCTTTCTTTCCTTGTTGGTCTTTTTAATCCGGTTGACTAGTCTTCCATATGAACTTGACGAACACTTGTACATTTTTATCTTACAAAATTCACGTTACAGTATATCCTTCGTTCAGCCACATTTTGTTTCAATAATAACATTTTCTTCCACATTCACTCACGAGTAGCTTTAATTGCCCAAATATAATTTCTTTGCAAACAAATAATATCGTCTCTCTCAAGCAGGATCCTATTTACTTTTGCAAATAAAAAGTTCAAATCACGTAAAATTTTTTTAAGCATTGTTTGGCTCATTCTGGATATATCTTCATATTCATTCAAGAACCTTTAAAGTAGGGATTTTATTATCAAAGAAAAATATATGAACTGTATGCCAAATTCCATTTTTCTCGAAATTGTTAACATTATTTTTTTCCTTCCAGATCTCTCTAGATTTTTGAATATCTCCTTCACTTTTTTCCTGCCTTAAAATTCTATACATGTTAGAAGCTGTGTGTTGGCTGTTACAAGCATCAGAATAATAAATTGCTGATAATAGAGCAGAAGAAAGGAACAGTAGTATGTGGGGAGCGACATTGCCCAAAAAGTCAAGGAAGACTTACTAAAAGGTACATACTTTTTACAAAAAATGGTGTAACCAGAAGAGAATCAAAAGAATGAACAAAAATGCAATCCTAACATATATTTCTTACAACACAAAAGTTTTAAAATCGTTAACACTGATCAGAATACTCAGTGTTAAAAGCTGTGTATTGGCTGTTACTGGAATCAGAATAATAAATTACTGGTAATAGAACAGAATGAAAAAGTACTATGTGGAAAGCAAAAAGCTTCTGGAGCAGACAAACCATGAGACATTGCCCGAGAAATCAAGGGAAAGTTACTATACATTTTACAAGACAGGAAGAGAATCAAATTAATGATCTAAAATGCAATCCTAGCATATATTTCTTACAACACAAAAGTTTTGAAATCGCCGACACTCGCAAAAATATTCAGTACTAAACACAGTCTGTTGGCTGTTAAGGAGATCAAAATGACAAATTGCCAGTAATATAGAGTAGAAGAAGCAAGAAATATGTCAGTAGTCCAGTGAAGTGAATGGATTTGAATGATTTTTTTCTTGTTGGATTTCTAATGAAATATACTAAAAAGTTTACCCATTGAAAATTATCGCAATTTCTAAAATCAGCAAATAAAAAAATAAAATTTTTAGAAATTTCAACGAAAAATACAATTATTGGAATTTTTTATTATTTCTTTTAAGAAAATAATTATTGTTATAGTTTTCGAGGTTGTTTATAAAGAATTTGTAAAAAAATTAAACTTTTTAAAATTAATTTGAAGATAGCAGAAGCTCCAAAAAGCGAAATAAATGAATACTACAGTAAGTGAAGCTTTTAAATCCTAGCCCGAAAATGATATAATGAATTTCCAATTTTTTTTCTTCAACATGCTTCATAAAGTATACAACATAAGAATCTATATTGTCATTTTTCCTGCTTTTTGGTTAGGGGTGGTTCCCACCCCTTCTTAGAGGTTGTCGCAAAAGAAAAACAAAAACTACGAACTGAAAGTTGCAATTTTCACCCCCTAAAATCAGTATTCCTAGACGTTTTTTTTTAAATTACTCGTAAATGCAAGGGTACAAAATTAAAGCTTTTACGAAAACAAATCGAATGGTTTTTTTCTTTTTTTATCTCATATGTTTAGTTTTGGAAATATGGCATTTTCAAAATGGCGCCAAAAAGTTCAGAAAAAATATACGATGTTAAAATCTAAAATTACTCAAAATCTACAATTATGAGAAAAATTGTTATTGATAAGAGTACAAAAATGAAGCTTATAAAAAAAAAACGAATAGTTTGGTTTTCTTTTACTTTCCTACAACAAACTTTTCCAGAGATATGAAGGGTTAAAGATGGCGCTTGAACACTTACACAAGAAAATTATGTATTTAAAATTGAAATAGCTCAAAAACTATAAGATTGATAAAATCATGATATAAGAATGATGAAGCTTATAGAAAAATGAAGAGTTGTTTTTATTTTTTTCCTACGACAAACTGTTCCAGAGATGACAGTTTGAACGCGCATTTTAAATGTCTATAGTAGGTAGAGAAACGAGCAATAGCCATCGATTTTTCGAAGAATACGCAGAAAAAGCGGGTTGCACTGCACTTCAGCATGTTTAGAGTGCAGATTAAAAATGTTATTTAATTAGTTTACTTAATTGTATTAATTTGATTTATTTATAACAATCTATTTTTAATAAAATTAGACATATTACTATACCCTTTTCTGATCATTTTTAATATCCCATTTTTTTTTATATAAATTTAGACCTCATAATCATATTCAGCGACCTAAAAATCATAAGTATAATGGATTTTCGTGAATTTATTTGTAACATTAATTTTTCAGTATTTAAGGGTAATTTCAACCCTTAATATTTTCGTTTCATAAGTTTTGATCTCACAGTCATATTCAGCGATCTCAAAAAAATTTGTCTGTGGATTTTCGTTAATATATTCGTAAAATTAGAATTAATAATTAATTTTTCAGGTTTGGTTTCCACCCTTAAAAATAAAAAGATAGTAATGCGACAATATAGATTTTAAAAATTACAGATTTAAGTTTCATTTTTTTACAAATTCTTTATATACAACCTCGAAAACTATAACGATCATTATTTTCTTAAAAGAAATATTTAAAAATTCCGACAATTGTATTTTTCGTTGAGATTTCTAAAAATTTTATTTTTTTTTTATTTACGGATTTTCGAAATTGCGGTAATTTTCAATGGGTAAACTTTTTAGTATATGGCATTAGAAATCCAACAAAAAAAAAATCATTCACTATAGCTGGGTTCCGAGGTATAAACCTAATTACATTGGACTACAGGGGCAGAAGGTGTATTTTCAACTTTATTTTATTAATAAATTGTTTAATAGTGCCATTTGTTTTTATTTGAGACCAAATTGATTTTAATAAAAGAGCAACTAATTTTCAAAATGTATAGTCATTTAAATTTGAACAGTTTCGGGAAAGTTATAGCCAAATTGACATTTTTAGGAATGCATGTTTTACGGTATTAATGGACCCATATAACCATATTTGAGAGTGGACAATTATTCTATAATGCCATTTACATCAGCATGGCATAAAAACCAAATAAAGTTTATGTCGCCACACCTAATTATATTCTTTGGGAAATTTGAGTGTCGGCAATTAATTTTACAGGTAAAGTGTATAAAGAGTTGCATAACATTAAGTCGACATACATTACTCAAATGTCAGAATGTGAGGTTATGATTTCTCAAAATTTAAATAGTTTTAGGTTATTTAACACATTTTTGTTTAAAAATGCGAGGAACTCATTAAAACATCGACTGAAATGTTTTGTAAAAAGTTGTTAAGATACGCATCTACCTTATATAAGTATCAAAATTCATCTTGCTGTCCAGTGAATAATTTCGTTCGTAGTTTACATAGTTCATTAGTGCATTATGAAGAAAAGAAAGATAATGAACCGAAAGCAGTTGCTCATAGGGATGCCTTTCAAGATGTGGAAAATAAGAATAAAAATACCTATCTTGAAATGGTGAAGATTTTTGTAAATAGGGACAATGTGTACCGAAGGGGACACGTCGAGTTTATTTATTCAGCATTAAAGAATATGGAGGAGTTTGGAGTTCAAAAAGATTTAGAAGTCTATAAGGCACTCATTGATGTCTTGCCAAAAGGTAAAGTTTTTGAAAACCAAGTTTAAATGAGAGGTTTGATTATTAAATATATTTCAGGAAAATTCATCCCTACGAATATGTTTCAAGCTGAATTTATGCACTATCCAAAACAGCAACAGTGTATAATAGACTTACTGGAGCAAATGGAAGAGTATGGAGTGATGCCTGATTATGAAATGGAGGACTTGCTTCTAAATATCTTTGGCAAATCGGGATTCCCTTTGCGGAAATACTGGAGAATGATGTACTGGATGCCAAAGTTTAAAAACTTATCGCCTTGGCCTGTGCCTGATCCTTTACCAAAAGATACTTTTGAATTAGCTAAGTATGCCATAGAAAGGATAAGTAGTGCCGATGTTAATTCTGTGGTAACGGTATACCAGACTGCTGATATTAAAGACTCTATAGATGATACTTGGATTGTGAGTGCCCAAAGTAAAAGTCAGATGAAGTTGTTGAGTGAATATGATGTTGAGGAGCCAGTTTATGTTGAAGGTAAATACAAAGTGTTCCAAAATTAAGGGTATAACATTTTGTAGAGAAGTTGATGCCATCAATTTACAAGCAAAATATTATATGACGGGGGCAGTTATTGCTATGTTTGTTTTGATGCTAAATATCTTTGGGGTTTATATGGTTATGATATTTTTAATATCATAAAATAAAATTAATTTCCTGAACTGTAAGCTTGATACTTTAGAAGACACCTATTAGTGAGCATGTAAAGCTTGTGTCTTATTTCGATTTGAACTCTTTATAAAATATAAGAAAGTTAGCAAAAAATGTAAAGTTTTGATAATGGCGGCCTAGCAAAAGTAGTGAGCAGAAAAGCAAGGTATACTTAACGGCTGTGTGGAAGTGTGAAATTGGTTATTTCATAATTTACAGATAAAATATCCATAGTGCCACTAAGAGATAATCTTTTTGAGTTATTGTTTATTTGGCCAGAGATATCCTCTTTGTGGCATTTTGTATTTTTGCATAGGAAAAATCATTAAGCATAAGTGTGTAGACGTCTCCTATTGATTGATGTTAGAGTAATTTTTGGCACAAGGAGGTAAGCGTTTTACATTATTTCACAGTAAAGACTAATGTCAATTTGCATATTTATTAATGATGGTTAATAACAGAATGCTAAGATGGGTTAGACGTCTTTTTGGCCCTGTTTATATTGGCTTAGAGAGTAATATTTTGGCAGTGAAGTATTAATAAAAATAATTTTGGGATAGTCAGCTAATGGTCTCAGGTCCTAGTAAAGTTTTTGATACGAAACTTGTCTAAGGGAAGCCTAAAACTGGGATAAATATTTTTTTCTTATTGTTGTTTCCGGTGGCATCTGAATATTGCAATTGTCTAAATAGTAGATTATCTAGTTTCGTCCATTGTATATTACACCCAATCATCATTTCCACTAAATTTAAGTTAAAATTTCTTTGCCTGTCACTATCAGTAGTACCACCCCTCATAGCGTTTATGACTGTTTGAGGAAATGTGTCTCTTACTGTTTGCTTTGACAAAGCAAGAAAGCACTTTTTTACACCTTGTGCAATATAGTTCTGTACTGCCAAATTGCAACTCCGGGAAATTACCATACAATCACTTTATCTTCTGAAGAGATTTAATGAAACATTTAAAAAAAGTTAACCTCTAGTGTATTTTATGTGTATTATTAACATATCTAGATGTTTTATAAAGAATACGTATTTAGAGTGTATTCATTTCCTACATCAATGGGTGTAAATGTGTCAATCACAGCCACGTGATCTGCCTATATCTATCTGCGTTGCTATTGGACACTCGACAATAATATGCCACTGCTACAGGCAACAATATTTAACACGTGTTTATTATATTGAATGTTTGTCACCATGAAGAAGTAAAGTAATTTACAGTAAGAAATGTAAGAGAAGACACAGTAATAATTTTATTTATTCTGTCAATCTTATATCAATCAAAACATGCTTCCACTGGAAGAGTGAGACCCTCGGATGCAGTCTTGGTGTAGTCCAAGGGCTCAAAGCAGCATGTAACAGATTCGCCAAAAGCTAGATATCAAGATTTGTATAAAAGCATATTCCACAAGGCTGAAATGGGTACAAGAGAGGACAGACTCGAAAAACAGATCAAGAAGCATTTTAGGCATTTTGTTTTGTGTGTTTGTACCTATCCAACTCATTATTTTTCAATTCATCTTGATAATTTTTTTTGTAAAATATCAACCCGAACTCGTATTTTTGAATCCCTTGTATTTTTGCCATTCACAAGTGCCCATTTTCAATTTACGACCGTCCAAAACAGCCATGACTGTTCGTTAGAGTAGGCCTTGCTTTGCATGTTATTTCTACTGATAATTTCATGCAGTTTTCTAGGTATCTAGGCTTATCATAATTGAATACTGTCTTTGGTAAAAATTTTCACAATAAGCAAATATTGTACCATATATGAATTTGCTTCATCTGCACCATTTAAATTACATCCAAAAGAGCTTTATTGAAATAAAATGGTAACCAATTAAAGTTGTAAATCATCTTTTAGCCTGCCCTACCAGCATTGAAGTCATAGATATATATTAAGTCACCATAGCAAAAAACCAATTGCTCTCAATTTTACTCTTAATTATGGAACATCGTTTATATTAACCATATTTTTAATACCTGAAGCATTATTGTGTATGAAATTTACAGGTGCATTTAAAGTGTGGGTAAAAGGAAACCCGATTAACTACTTCATATTGAGAGGGAAACCGAATCCGATAGTAGACGATTACCAGGATCCTGATGACGTTAGTAATATAAAATTTCCCATATTTAACTTGAGGCCACCTGTACGCAAGCACTTAAAAGTTGTCCCTTCTGTTCACGAACAAGAAGATGGAGTGATATTTTCATTATGTGCCACAGGAACATCAAGTAAAGACTCCTTATTGTCTTGGATAAGACATTTAGAGACAAACGGTAATCCAAACTTAGGTAAAGTACCAATAGTGTTTACGTTACGTTCGGGAACTAAAGAAGTAGCTAATGTAAGAAGTGAAGAAATGGAAGAAAAGAGTCGTCTAGATGAAAAATGAAGCATTTTGATAAAGAGACTTTGAATTTTATATATTGAGAATTAAACTCGTTATTAATTTATTAAAATAAATAATTATTACAAGCAATACCTTGTAATAAAAAAACTGTATTGCGTTTATATCTTCTTATATCTATATACACTTCAGTGCTCCAGAACTGATGTATCATGGCACTAATTAGCACAAAGGTAATTATTAATGTACATACATGTATTTAACGATATAAGCAGTCACAGTATATCATATTCTAATAAATTTTAAACATGCAGAAACGGTCAGTCTGTATATCAGCAGAGTGTATAAATAGTTGATGTTACAAATAGGTCATTTATTGTAATTTTTTGATCACTGAACTACAAAATTAACAGGGATTATGCCAATAATACACCATATTACACCATATTACAATCAGGCGCGGATTTATGGGGGGGGGGGGGGTAACGGGGTAATTACCCCCCCAAGATTCTGTAAATCATCAACTTTTGTTTTAAAATGTTATGATTCTTGTTAATTTTGTAAAATTTTATTTTTTAGGATGAAAACATTTTGTCGGATTTTTCGGATTTCTCCCCCCCCCCCCCCCCGCTCATCAAAAAATTTTGGGTTCAGTGTTACCCCCCCCAAAGCTCAAGGTCCAGATCCGCCCTAGATTACAATCGAATACCCTTCAAAAACTAATATTAATCAATCTGGGAATTCCAGAAGCCCACTGTGATATTCGAGTTCCAGAAGACAGTGGCCTTCTGGAACTCCCAGATTGATAATTTTAGTTTTTGAAGGTTATTCGATGGTATTATGTTTTAAACAAGCTTTTTGTGCCCTGCTGGAAAGGTGAGGCCTAAGTCCATCATGGACTGTATAGTAGGGTGGGCCAAAAAAGTCGATTATATTTTTTCAACTTCTGATAGCCAAAAAAGTGTTTCTCTAGTTAGTCTTATTAACCAAAAAAAAATTGGTTCATTTCCAAAAAGTCTTTGAGGGGTCGCAGAGGTTTTGAAGTTTTCTAAAATTCTTTAATATGAAACGCCATTAGCTAAAAGAATTTTTATTCTAATTTAGTATTTACTTGTATCCAGCGTCTTTCGTAGACTATGAAGACATCAAGGACATTGATAGTAATTCGTGCTGTGCTCCAACGCAATCCCCTCTAATGCCTCCGCACTATCTAATTCTAACGAATTGAGTTATTATCGAGGATATTATAAAGTCTTTATTTTGATGGCCGTAAAGATCAAACTTTGGTAAGTACTAAAGAAAAAAAACTTATTATAGAAAAACTATAACAGAGGAGCACGTTACACTTATTTCAGAGCCAGGGTCTGTTTATTTTGGCCATGTGTTTCCAGAAACTGGTTCAGCACTTACTATTTCTCAGGCAATTTTAAAATTTCTGCAAGACAATAATATAAAATTGGACAGTATTTTCGCAATTGGATGTGATGGAACAGCAGTTAACACTGGTTTAAAAGGTGGTGTAATTAGAATAAATATTGAAACTTCCCTGAATAGGCCATTACAATGGCTAGTGTGTCAGTTGCATGCAAACGAGTTGTCATTGCGCCATTTGGTACAGAATTTGGACGGCCATACAAGTGGACTGCGATGTTTCTCTGGACCTATTGACAAAATGTTGTCAAAATGTGAAAAACGACCAGTTGTGAAATGTCAGAAAATAGACGCCCAAAACCCCATAGAAGCAATATCCGATCTCAATACTATTGGTATGCTATAAATCTTGCCTTAAAAAATCCTGGAAAATTAGGACATTCGCGTTGGTTAACAGGTGCTAACCGCATCCTACTCTTATATGTTGCTACTAAGGATCCAAGCGAAAACTTACAAATGTTAGTAGACTACATTGTCAAGGTTTATCTACGACATGGTTTAAGATTAAGGCCAAACCATCCTGTAAAGATGGCACAAGACATCTCTTTATATTGATTAAAATTCCCGCTATCTTACAGAAATTATAGACCCTGTCATACACAGAAACGCATACTTCGCACACCCGAAAAATATTATATTGGCGATGATCACTAATAAGCGAAAACATATTCGTGAATTGGGACTGCGCAGAATTATTAAGACCAGGACAAATAAATCAGAAAATGTAAGATTGTTTAAAATACCACAGCTAAGTTTTAGTTGTGAGGATTACGTAGATATAATTGAATGCTATGATATAGTAGTAACAGAACCACCAATCATTACAACCTTGGCTGATGAAGAACTTTTTTTTTTTTTTTGAGAGAAAAACCTTCAAAAGGTTCCCTGCACTGGTGTTGCAACGTGCTATCGCTCCAATCAAATAAGAGGAGGAGTGTCTATATATGTAAAGGATGACCTAAAAATTACATCTGTGCCATCAAAAGAAGATGCAAAAGAAAGACATTTCGAGGTATGTGCTGCAAAAATTCTTTCTCCAAATGGAAAACACTCAATTTATATTATTACAACTTATAGAACACCTGACAGCGATTTTAAAGAATTCTTAGGAAGACTCGAACTACTCCTTTATAGACTCTACAACCCAAAAGACTATTATATTCTTTGTGGTGATATAAACATAGATTTTCTACAAACAAGTCCTGAAAAATGTCTGCTGCTAGACTTACGTCATAAATCACATTCAGGAACCTACAAGAATATCAAGCCATAGTGCCACCTGTATCGACAACATATTTTCAAACTTAATAGTAAACAACGCGAAAGTTCACGAGTCTTTCATATCCGACCACTCATTTCAAATATGCTCATTTCAACTATGTCCACCTAAAGATATCAACTCGAACCATACCTACAGAAGAAACTACAAAAACACGAATATCGAAAGATTTCAATATTTAATATCCGTTGAGAACTGGAATAAAATGTATACAGCCTCCACATTTCCACAGAGGTTTGCTGCATTTTACAGCACATTTTTATTTCATTATAACTGTGCCTTTCCCATTATGAAGTCCTCTAACAAATTAAAGACTAAAAGGTGGTTTACACCTGCTATTAAATCAATGCATGACCAACTGTGTGAAATGAACAGCATCAGAAAACGTTTAAATAATCCAACCTATACCGAAAGATATATGCAATTTAAATTAATGTACAAAAATTGCGTCGAGCAGCACAAGAAACGATGTAATGACCAGCGCCTAATAAATTCAAACAACATAATGAGAGACAGCTGGAAAATTATCAATGAGTCCAAATCAGTAAATAAAAAGCAGTCATCCATAGACATATGTGACAGCCAAGGCATTCTGATAACAACTGCCATGGAGAAGAGTAACTATATCAACGACTACTTCATAAAAGTTACGTCAAACCAACCTAAACCTAACTAGAACGTCAACATCGAAAAGGCACAAACCAGTTTTTTTCTCACACCGACAACATCACAAGAAATAAGCGAAATAATTGGAAAAACTACTCTTAAACCGGCCGCTGGTATCGACGACATCAACGGAAAAGTGATGAAATCAGTGAAAAACTTTATTGATGAGCCATTGGCTTACTTAGTGAATGAATCGTTTTCAGCTGGTGTATTTCCCAACTTAAAAGAATCCAAATGTATACCTGTATATAAAAACAAAGGTCCCACAACAGACATTATGAGTTACAGAGCCATATGTATGTCAAGTCAAATTGCTAAAATCTTTGAGGCGTCATACTCCATAAGACTGACCAATTATTTAGAGAATTTTGATTTAATATCAAATGTCCAAAATGGTTTTCGTAAAAATAGATCCACCAATACTGCTATCTTAGACTGCGTAGATTTTATATACAATGCACTAAACAACAAGAATCATGTCCTAGTTCTTTTTTATGATTTAAGTCGTGCATTTGATACTATAGATCACAATCTATTGCTCATGAAATTAGAAGGCATTGGGTTACGTGGAGCACCATACAGCTGGGCTGCCTCATATTTACAAAATCATACGCAAACCACCATCGTTGACGGTATTAAATCAAAAACAAAAAATATAAATCTGGGAGTGCCTCAAGGCTCTATTTTGGGACCTCTGTTATTCATAATTTTTATTAATGATATACCTAATACATGCGTCACTACAAATCAACTTCTTCTTTATGCAGATGACACAAATATGTTAATGTCTCATAACTGTATTGAACAGATTGTCATCAACAGCAACAATGCATCACAGGAAATGAGTCATTACTGTAGCGAGAATGGACTAAACTTAAATATAAATAAAACATGTCATATGCGTTTTTTGCCAAAAAACGCGGTAACAAATGATGATCTATATCTGAAGATATTAAACAAGTCCATTCAGAGTACAACAAGTACTAAATTCCTGGGCGTTACTTTAGATCAGAAACTTACATGGGAAAAGCATATAGATACAGTTTGTTCAAAATTAAGCACTATCTGCTACATAATAAGAAATCTGCGAGATACTGTCGGTATAAGCACTCTGAAAACTCTGTACTATGGATTGGTTCAGTCTCAACTACAATATGGGCTCATTTTCTGGGGGAACTCTTCATACTTTAAAAGGGCATTTAAATATAAAAAAAAGGTTATAAGAACTATGTCTAAAACCCTTGGAGGGGTTGAAGCAACCCCCGTAAGTTGCTACCACCTTCTCTTCCGTGAAAAATGAAGGGATATACACAGGAATAACGATCATGTGTCGAAAAACGTATAAATCCTGGATAGCATGCTTTCTGTCTGTTTGAGGGATGAGAAGGAGTTGGAGCTAAAAATGAATATTTTTCTCATGATCAGCGGCCCCGAAAACGGGGGATACCCAAATTATCTGAAAAAAATTGATTTTCTACCCCTCGGAAGGGTCAACCCCCTAGGCCTCTGTCTAGATTCCCTTCCATGTTATTTCAAGTATAACCCATCGATAAATCACTCCCCAGACCTGTTTATATATGAAAACATAAAGGGATCCATAAAAAGGGTGGTTTTGGGCCGTTTCAGGGGGTTGCGGCGGTCAAAAACTTCTCCCACCACTTGCATCGTGTTCAGCGCCCTCGATAATGGGGGGGGGGGAAGGTAATCTCGTCTTTGCACGAAATATTTACAAAAATGTCGTGTTATAATGCTTCATTACATAGACTAGTACTATGGTATCTATGGATACCCATTTTACCCAACTTATCAAGGGGAATACTATGATTAATACAGTCGAAGGCCTTTAATAAGTCAAGAAAGACACAAGATAGGTAACCATTGTCTAGAAAATGTAGAATTGTCTCAAAAAGAGCACACATCGCAGTTGTTATTGATTTACCCTTTCGGAAACTATGTTGGCAACTGTTAATTATATTATTGGTTACACAAATGGTTAATCTTCTGCTCATAATAATTTCAGATAACTTTGGACAGGCGGACAACAAACTAATCTGGTTTCCCATAAAGAAGGAAGTCTAGTGGAAAAATTCCTTAATTACTCGCATAATACGTACTTAATCGGTTAAAGAATGTGTAAGCATTTTTTTTTTACAAGTAAATTACTTATATGATCTTCCCCTGACGATTATTTATTTTTAAGCCCATTTATTCGTTTTAATACTTCCTGTACTGTAACATTGACTAGAAAAATTTAATTAAAAATTTCTGTCCTGTATGTTAAACTACAACTAAAAGGAGTAGTGTCATCAAAAGCCGCATAGCCTCTGTTCATTAAACATATTACTTGCTTTTTCAGCTAATGTGAGATTATCTTTAATAAACTTCTCCAAGGGAGTTATATCATTTTGTACGGATGTGTAAAATGTACTTTTTTTGTACGGGAATGTGAAAATTATATGTATTTGATAACTATGCCAACCGATCTTACCTGTTCAGTAATATATAAATGCATCATTTGACTTTAGTGGCAGCAAATAACTGTGGTTTCTTATATAAGCATGTCCTGGAGAGTGGTAGAAATAGTTTTCATACCAAAGATAGATCACACCACATATGACCAGGCTAAAGCATTTAGATCGATAACCTTGACATATTTTCTTTCAAAGATATTCTAAAGTTAATAGAAAGGTATATAAAGATGAGCCACTGGTGCTATCACCAATTCTCCTCAATCAGCATGCATACCAAACTGGTAAAGCTGCAGAGACAGCAAATTGTCAGAGCTGGGAAGGCGCTGTTGCAGAGTTCTTGGATATCTAAAGTGTTCAATAACCCAACCTTCGATTCTTTCTTGCGAATCACAATGTGGACCACACCATAATTAGGTGGATATAGTCCATGTACCTGCGACATTGAAATCACACTTCGTAGTGAAACAATTACGGCCAAAGTGAACTGAGTGTTTTGACAGGGAGAGATATTGTGACAACTATTATGGAACCTCATGTTCGACGGGCTACTGATCCGAGCGGGCTTCTATGCGCAGGCATACGTGAACGTGAACATGATAAGTGGTTGATGAACTATTTCAAGACTCAGCATAGTTCAGATATGGTGTAACAAACACAGGCAAAATAGCTATTGCTGTTCACAAAAAGGGGAACAATAAGTGATTTTTAGCTTCCTTCTTTTATAGGTACACGTTTGTGTCTTTCCTGTACAGTGAGGTATCTGAGGATAACCCTAGACTCCAAACTATCATGGAAGGGTCACATGGAAGTTCAAACCCAAGTAGCACACATTGCTTATAAGTTATCATTTTTAGACACCATGTGCTAGTTGGGAACAAGGAAAACCTGTATGTACATCTCTATGAATGTACAAATGCATCTTCAGTCTTAAATGAGAAATAAGTCCAAATACCATTCTCTGGACGTATATTGTTGTGGTAAAACTAGCGGGAGAACCAATGCTGGTATACACAAATGCACGCTAAGGGCTCGTATATCGGTGCCACTCGGCAAGTACCCTATACATCGTGTCTAAAGTATTGCCGTGCATACTGCCAAATGCTTCCTAAAGCACATACCGCTCCACTTTCAAGATCCCCAACTCGGATTACTTCACTGGCAGTATTTTACGCTCAATGTAAAGTGTATTTGTTTTTTTTTAATTATTATCAAGGAGAGGGCTCCTATTGCTGATATAGGAAGTATCCGACTCTAGGGTCAATCTTAAGACCTCTGCTTTTCCTCATATATATTAATGATATTCTTTCATCCCTCACAGGCACTGCATTTATATTGTATGCTGACGACACAAATTTTACACACTGCAATATTGATATTGATCAGTGGAAGTCTTGCATGGATGCCTCTATCTCCAATGTGGAGGACTGGTTTTCAGTAATTAAGTTTAAATGTAAATAACACAAAAAAAATGATTTTTCCCTTAAGCAGAAATGATAAAATAAACAACTCGTAATTCGTAAAATTTTTAGGAGTTTTTTTAGACACCACTTTAAATTTTGAAAGCCATGTTAACTATATATCTAACAAATTATCTAAGAGTATATTTTTTATTGAAAAATCTAATAAAAACGGTGAGTCAACAAGTTTGCATTATGACATTTCATGCAGTCATACAGTCAGTCTTAAGTTAAGCTATCTTAGTGTGTAAAAACTCCTTTCACTGGAGCCAGCCTTTGGTGTGCCAAAAAGTCATCGATTTAAAGATATAAGACTGGGTTTTTCTCTATTCTTTTTGGGATGCTCTGCCACATGTATTCTTCTAAACAATGTCTGAAATCTACAAAATAATACAATTAACCAGTATTTTACTGGAAAATAACCTCTACGCCTGTGACTTTTACGTCAAAGGATCAGTTAGAGGGTGGTTTTGACAAATAATGAATAAGAACAAAAGTATAAAAATGACGTATTTTGCTGACGTTTCGGAAAACGAATCTGTTTCCTTTCTCAAAGCGTATTATAATGTTTGTGGGCTGTGTATATTAAATACACAGCTTTAAGAATATATTTGTTATATTCAGTATCCATAGATACTTACTGCTTACACAGAACTGTTGATATATCTAATTGATAGTTTTATTTTAAACAATGTTGAGTTTGTTAAGTTCTTCTTTTAACATCGGCAGCCAGGTTGTGCAAACATCTACAGAACAATTCGACACGCATTTATCCTCATTCAATAGTATTATAGCCGCTTCTTTAATTTTTCTTTTCTTGCTATCTGTCTCTTTTGTTAAAATTTTTGCCGAGTCCCAGTTTATTCTATGTCCGTTCTCCCAAGCGTGTTCGCAAATCTTCGATTTCTGAATCTCATTTTTTCTAATGTAACCCTTGTGCTCACCCAATCTAACACTGAAGGGTCTGGATGACTCACCCACATAATGTTTATTACACTCACACGGAATACTATAAATGCAGTTTTTTGAATTTTGCTCATGATTTAGCGGTTTTGTTTTTGTTAAAATAGATCTCAATGTGTTGCCCGTTTGAAATATCGTCCTAATATCAAATCTATTGCCTATACGGCGTAGCTTTTCAGATAATCCGTGTACATAAGGAATTAACGTCGTGTACCGTTGTTCAGGTTTTTGTCGTACATGATTATTATTTTCTATATATGTGAAAGTTCTATCAACAAAAGCTTCAGGGTATTGATTGTTTATAAGAACCTCTTTTATAAAGCGCTTCTCATTGTCTAATATTTCATCATTAGAAGAAATTATTTTGGCCCTATCATATAAACATTTTATGACACCCTTTTTAACATGCATCGACTGATTTGAGTTAAAATTCAAATACCTGTTGGTGTGTGTTGGTTTTCTATAAACGCTTGTTTCAACCATATTATTTACTCTTTTAATTAAAACATCTAAAAAGGGTAGTTCATTTCTATTTTCTACTTCTAATGTAAATTTAATAGATGGTTCTTTATTATTTATATTTTCTAAAAAATTATCTAGCAAATCGACTCCGTGGGGCCAAATTGCAAATATATCGTCAACATATCTCCACCAGCTAACCGGTTTATATATACAATTTTGAATATGTTTCGTTTCAAAGTCCTCCATAAATATATTACTTAAAACTGGTGACAATGGAGACCCCATTGCCATACCAAAGTTTTGCTGATAGAAATCACCTTCAAACTGAAAGTAAGTCTTTTTTATACATAATGTTAGAAGTTCCATTATGCTATTAACAGTTAATTTAGTTCTAGCTTCCAAATTATTATCATTCAACAATTTACACTTGACTATTTCTAAAGTTTTATCTACTGGGACATTGGTAAAGAGGCTAACTACATCAAAACTAACCATCAGATGGGTATCATGAATATTGTTTTCATAAATCTTTTCTATAAAGTGTCTACTATTTTTAATATATGAATCGGTGTTTCCAGATAATGGATTTAGAATATTAAGTAAGAATTTTGCCAAATTATGGCATGGCGAATTCATGGAACTAACAATGGGTCTTAAAGGAATATTTTGCTTATGTCATCCAGACCATTCAGTGTTAGATTGGGTGAGCACAAGGGTTACATTAGAAAAAATGAGATTCAGAAATCGAAGATTTGCGAACACGCTTGGGAGAACGGACATAGAATAAACTGGGACTCGGCAAAAATTTTAACAAAAGAGACAGATAGCAAGAAAAGAAAAATTAAAGAAGCGGCTATAATACTATTGAATGAGGATAAATGCGTGTCGAATTGTTCTGTAGATGTTTTCACAACCTGGCTGCCGATGTTAAAAGAAGAACTTAACAAACTCAACATTGTTTAAAATAAAACTATCAATTAGATATATCAACAGTTCTGTGTAAGCAGTAAGTAATCTATGGATACTGAATATAACAAATATATTCTTAAAGCTGTGTATTTAATACACCACAAACATTATAATACGCTTTGAGAAAGGAAACAGATTCGTTTTCCGAAACGTCAGCAAAATACGTCATTTTTATATTTTTGTTCTTATTCATTATTTGTCAAAACCACCCTCTAACTGATCCTTTGACGTAAAAGTCACAGGCGTAGAGGTTATTTTCCAGTAAAATACTGGTTAATTGTATTATTTTGTAGATTTCAGACATTGTTTAGAAGAATACATGTGGCAGAGCATCCCAAAAAGAATAGAGAAAAATTAAGAAAATGCCACAACCAACGTTTAGACAATATAAGACTGGGCAATGGCATAGACAACAACTATTGGGCTCAAGTCTCTGGAATAAGGCAGCCAAGGCTCCATGTAAAGAGACTTTCAACTGACTCCACCGTAAAGTGGTTGCATGGACTCGATAGAGAAAGAATGAGTTAGTAGACCTGACAACAGGACGCTGTCCTCTGAATAAGCATCATTCATATTCCATGCAAATACGCACCACTGAGTGTCGAGGCAATTCTTACAGAAATTAATTAGAAGATAACATGAAAATTGAAAAAAAAAAGACAAGACATGAGGTTTACCTACTATTATGTTTTGAAAATTTAGTTTAAAAATATCATTGAGAATAAAATTTTTGCTTGGTGTGAACGCTATATTACTGATTGATTCATGAAGCATGATTAATGAAGCAAAATATTTTTAATTTTTGTAAGGAAATGTAATAAAAGTCAGAGTCCTATAGTAAAAAAAAGTTTTATTGTCTAAATTTTATACCTAAGAACACATATCACAATATTAGACATTTTTACACAATATAATCTAAATAAATATTACAAGTACGTGGAAGATCTATAAAAATATGTATAAAAGTCTTAAAAATAACATTTTTGTGTTTTTAATTAATTAAATATTAAAAAAAGTAAATAGTATAATGGCACCTTTATATGTACAAATATGAAATTTTACATGGAACGAATAAAGCTTAACATTTACAAGTTATAGTGATTCATGGGGGTGTGTTATTTTTGGGAAATAAGTCTAAAAAACCCTCTCCTATGGTAATGAAATACATTTGGGAAAGTCATAAAACTGACTTATTATACTGAAAATGGAAGGCACTTATGTCTCTTTTTATCCCCCCTTTTAATTTTTACACCAGAAAAGGATAACAATAAATAAGTAAAATCACTAGGGGATAAAAAGAGTGAGAATATTTTTTAAAGTTACATAAAAAGGATAAATATATGGCCAGAGCATAATGTTATATAAAAAAATAAATATTTGTATACAAATTAAATCACAGATTATTTACAAAAATACAGAGTGAACAATAAAGAAATTTATTTATTATAACATACGGGAGACTATTTATATAATAAACCAGGTAATTGGAAAAGTTGTGATATTCTGCCAAAATCCTACTCCTAATAATCAGATGCGTAAATAAGACAAAATTACTTTACACATATGTTGTATACACTATTACTTCTGCTAGCATCTAAATGTACCAACATCAATAAATATAAAAAAAAATGGATTCTGTTTAGGCTATATGGCCTTTGGTTATTTAAAATCAGATGTTATCACATATTGGTTATTTAAAATCAGATGTCACATCTGATTTTAAATAACCAATAGTAGAAATTTGTATGATTTGTGAACTAGCTGCACATACTTAGCAAGAAATTTGAGTGAACCAGGCAAAGAAAGTGATTTTGTGCTCCTGAAAGATATGCAAATACTGGAGCCGCTAAATTTACTGCCAGGCAATATTCATAAATTTATACAATATTGTTGCATCCTTGGAAGATATAAAACTATTTAAAGAATGTTCTAGTAGTATTTCTTCGAAACGTTTGCCCAATTTAAATCATAACAAGTTTTTCTACGACTGCTTTGAAAAGTGTTTGCGTACTGCCAACTATGCTTGAAAATTATTGATTTCATTAACGCGCACTAACGGAGTGTAAAAAGTATCTTTCACACGCTCCTTATCCTATCGTAAGAGTGTATTCAAAACAATTCGCAATCTTTGCTTTAACAACGTCAAATTATAGACAATATTTTGACGTTCAAGAAAATTCTGAATTTTATTTATTTAAATGATGAGACTGAGGACAGTCGTAGAAAAAAAATAATGTGTAACATGTATGAAAATCACTATTCACACTCGTGTGAAAAGTGCCATTTTCATATTCAAGCTGTTTCCATTTTTAAACAAGGAAATCGAGGTTATCGGCCAAAGTCTAGTCTAAGGTTTTCTAATAGGGTTGCCAGCTCTGACTGTTTCTTAAATGTCATTTCAAACTATTAGAGCTGTGTACATGGGGCTCTAGCTATAGAGAGAAAATTTGTAATGCCAGATTTGACAATGAAAAAGATTATTGATAAAATGTACCCCACATTTTATTTTGGATAAGATAGGGTCAATAAAATTTCCTACCTTTTATTTGGTATAAAATATCTGTACCTTTTGCTTTTGCTTATATAAACATAAAAGTAATTCTTTGGTAATGGTATGTGAAATAATAGGAACTTACAACCAAGAACGTAATAGATGTATTTATGTATTATAAATGTAACATTTTATAAAACTTATTTAAACTTGACTGAATATTTTTATCCTTCGTTGTATGATTTAATAATTTCGTTTATTCGCATTTGCAGATTTTGATTTTGGCTACGGTGGAGGCGCTACAGTAGCATATTAGAAGACGTAATAGTAGTAAAATATCGATTTTTTTTCATTCTAGGATGTGGATAAGTTGTATTCCCCCGAAATACCTAGCTACCATTGGGAATTGGGTCAACAATTTTGGATTTTATTAGATATTAAAACTAAACATTCATTTAAGGTGAGTTAAAACAACCCTGTATTATGCATTTCCTAATATAGTAATTAATTCAAACCATGTAATGCAATCCCAAAGTTGATGATTATGATACTGCAAAATGCGATGTTGTCGACTATACATTTATAATAATATTTACACATTTCATCTACTCTGATATGATAATGTAATATTACCCAGCACAAGTGTTTATATACAACATAACACATAGGATCATAGTGAGTTTTTATTGGGAATAATAAAAATATCTTAATATATCTAATGTCTCTTATATGTATAACGAAAAGCTTTAGATAACCGTCCATATATAGGGTGTCCCACTTAAAACTCCCGGCGCCATTTTCTCGAAAACCAAATGGAAAACCCTGAAGCCCTGGCACGGGGGGCAAAACGGGCTTCTTGCAAACTTGAGCCCCTAAATTCTGTACTCAATATATGGGGGGGGGGGGGGGGACTGTAATTATGTAATGTATATCTCACTCCTAGGGTGAGAAAGTTCTGGTCTGTCCTGTATAAAAATCCACTTGGCAACAAAATTTAAATATAAAATAAAATAACTTCTTCTAAAAAAAGTCAAACTCCTCAATAGAAGATATAATTAGTCATTTAAAAACATATAGCCTATCACCTAATTTTTAATTTGTGATATTAACACTGTACGTTAATTAATTACAAATGTTCAGGGCTGGCTTTCTCATCTGTTGGCCAACTTATTGTATACCGGATAAATTTGGCAGGAGGAAAATCTGACTATTACTATTATTATTATATATATTATCTCATTACTATTCAATCATCAGTATCCTTTAAAGTGAACTGTCTTTGTAAATGGTTTGACCTGTGCATGTATTTTATACATTCATACTTTAAAATTAATAAATTATTACTACTACTAATTCTACTGAGAATTCGCTTAAAATGTACAGAAAATGAGACAATGGGAATTGAGACTCTCTGTGAGCATCGACGTTTCTTCTTAAAATATAATTAATTACCTATGATAATTATAATAAGCAACGAATGCTGCTTATGTTGACTTACCTAATATCTTGCTGGTACAGTCAATAGCTTTAGAAAAAAAAATTGGCAATGTTGTACACATAGCCAGAGCCGTGAAGAGAAAATATGGGCCTGGGGGTGAAACATATGGAAAATCGGAACTAGATTTAAATTGATTAAATTCGGGGAAAAATTTTATACTACAAATTTTCATTTGAAAACCGGCCCCACTCAAATGACCCCCCCCCCCCCCTCTCATAGATGATATAACAAGTTTAGAACGTCATATGGGAGGTGGATATATCCACATCAATCCCTAAGAGTTAGCTTGGAAATCTCATTGTAAATAAATTAGCAGTAAAAGTTCTTGATGGACAAATAAAACTGGATACCAAAAAAGTTGATAAGCCTAATCGTATCAGCATTGTAGCTTTGGTATCTTATTGGGTCAAATTTCTTTCTTTCAGAAACACAAACAGATATTCAAGGCATCATTGGGAATAAATGTAGACAGATGTGGCTTATAAATATAAATGTTTCGTTTAAATAGCTTCCAAAGTTTAATATATAATTTTATTTCAATGGATTACCCTTATTAAAATATATTAAAGTTTGCAATTTTTGTTTATACTCTATAGTCACAGGTAAAGTAACTTTACCATGTCAGTACATTAAAGTGCACTTTGCACATGCTTCGGGATGTGACAAAGCAACAAAGCGTACTTTTTTTTATCATTGGCAGAAAAAATGTACATCTCCAAGTATTTTGGCAAAACATCACTGATTTACAAATTACCTGATTTATTTCATAAAGTAAAAATTGTTTTAAAAAAAACTAAATATCAATAACACCGTAAAACTTACTTTCTTGTTCACCCTGTAGCGGTACAGCTATATCTTGAGCTTCACTATCACTTTTCTTAAAAGCAATTGAAGCTCACTGAGATAATGAAATGTAATAAATAGATGATACACAGATTATTTTTTCTCATATGACGGTTTCTCCACCCGACCTCATATGGTGCACCCTTGGCTTCCTGTGGGGGTGCGACCTTGTAGAATGTCGTGAAGCTGAGCTTAAACTGGTGGACAAAGTTTGAGCTGGAACGTATCTCAAGACAGGCGGCATGGCTTGGACTTTAAGGGGTGGTTGTTTCCTAGGCCCCAATCGCCTTAGCACAGACTTCCATGCCGTAACGCTTTTCATGGACCAAATCCAGAACACTGCGCTCACTCCAACGAACAAAGCCATGAAGTACTTGAGCAGGAAGGCCCATAATGCTGGTTTTCCATCCCCAGCCAACCACCTGTCTCTGTTATTATATTCGTAGTAAATGCTAGCCATTACACAGAAGGTTGGTATGGCATAGAGGGTGCAGATGGCTCCTAAGAAGTCGCTTTCTTTCCTTGGGGCTGCGTTCGTAAGAGGAGCAGCTGCTGAAGGTTGTGGTTTTCTTATGACATAAGTACAGCCTAAGACGAGTAGGAGAATTCCACAACTAAAGTAAAGGAAATATGGTATCAAGACGAGGGACAGCAGAGTTGTTGAGTTCCTGTTTCCTATGTAACACGTTCCTGAAAGAAAAAGAGATATGTTAGCAATGGACATTGGAAATTAATCTATTTAAAACACAAAGTAGGAACATAAAATATGATAATCAAAGATATTTTGAAGACACAAGTGGATGAAGGGTTTTTTATAAGAATGAAGGTTTAAGTACAAAAGGATATTTATTATGTTTTTTCTCAGTTCCGGATTAGCCAAGTTCTAACTATACTTATGTTTTAACTCTAAATAAAAATTCTAAAATATACAAGATAAATTCTCAATGCGATATATTTTGAGATTTTAATTTTTCAAAGGGAATTGCAGATGCATCTTGGCTATATGAGTGATCGTCTAAGGAAACAGCTGTCCTGTCTTTTCTTCTAACAGTTTGTGTATCAGTGAATACTCAAAAACTGTGAAATTTTAGGCGAGGATGGCGTAATGGATATACTCCAGCAAACACAGATAAATGGGCCCATCTTTAATAAACTACCTACATGTATTTACTTCATCATTGGGAGAGTGCTGGCATACTACTGAATTATTGAATAAAGTGAAACACGGGCTAACGCTCGGCCATCAGAGACTTTGCCAATAATAATGGTGGTGTATTGAATTTTTAACATATTAATTCATTTTTCACACGCCATTATTGAAAATTAAAATTATTTTGCCATCGCTTTAATATATGGTAGCATGCTGATATAAGGGGTTTGCAGATATAGTTGGAGAATACAGTACATAATTTAGAATTTTAGAAAATTGTTTGAACATAATTTATGCATGTTCGTAGACTTGAGAGATGTTGGCGTAGCCAGTTTTGCCGTAACTTATATAAAATAGCCACAGAAAACAAATGGGCCTCAGCAAATGTCTAAACTTTAAGGTAATTAAATTAATCTAAATAATATTTTTTTAGTAAGATTTCAAAATGGCAGGGTCATCAACACTAATCATTAATAATTGTAATAATAATTTAGAGTTTAAAATGTGGTTTTAGACAAATATATAAGAAAATATAAATTTTACTAGATCTACTTTTCGATCAAATAAAAACATGCATGGACGCCTCCATTTTATCCTACATCTTGAGGAAGTTATAATGATATTGCACCGGCACACAAAAAAAAATCGTGAACCTGAAACAGAACCTGTCAAAATATATATATTTTTGTACGCTGAATCCGAATCTGCCACCAGATTTGGCCTATGTCAACGTAATTTTTTTCTACAGTCGATGAACATTTCTTTTGAAAACTAAGGACGTTTGATTTTAATTAATTAAAATTGTGATGTCACACTGTGTGCCGTACTGGCAACAGCAAACGAATATCGAATACGTTCTTGTAGTCTGAGCATGTCTGTGGCTGTGGGGCCATATGTCAGCGCATTGTTTAACGTAACAGTCAATAGCGGCATGTAACAGGAATAGTTTAAGTTATGTAGACTTTAATAGTTTATATCTTTAATATAAAGAATTAAGAAATGGTTCTTTTTTGTGAATGACTTTTTTTTAATATTAGCTTACGTTTGTATTAATTAATTAATTTAATTTTCATGCAAGTTCCCTATTAGTTATAACAATTTATAGATAATGTGTATATACGAAAGAGTTTTAAAGAGACAATTTTTGGGATTTTGTTAAAAACTGTGCGACGGGATTTTTCCATACAAATATCGGGGTAGAAAAACGCAATCATTTACGAGAACATGTCAGAGTATTGAATTTTATGCGAAGCATATGTAAGTATTTAGAATCGCAACTTTGTAATTAAGTTTAAAAGGTGTGGTCGATCAAAAGAAAGTAAAAAACCGTTGCCTAAGGAATCACTACTTCCACATCCAGATTTCCTATCCAAGTCTCTTGCAACGAAAAAAAATTGATGCTATATTTACACCTCACTATGTGGAAATAATTCATAGAACTCTAACAATATAATATTTAAAATTGTCTACTACAAAAACTCATAAAACAATCCGTCACATCGGCAGTGGGGGAGGGGTGGCTGCTGACGGCAAAAATTTTGAGTTCTCTGGTTCTTGTACACACTAAATCACGATTTAATTTGTTTACCCCTTTAACAATGGGGTGGGTGGTAATGGGGATGATAGTGGGGGTGGCTGATGTCGAAATAATTTTGAGATCTTAGCTTCTCGTATATGTCATAAACCCTAATTTTATGGACTCCTACTTGCTTGCTCTACCTACCTATTTACCCTCATTTACCCCCGAATACTTTAACGGAATTAGATCAAAATATAATCTAGTTCTAGATCTCTAATACACAGGTGTACCAAATTTCAAGTTAATATCGTAAAAGCTTCCAGAGTAATAAAAAAATATAGAGACAGAATAATTTTTTTTGGTCAACTTAAAATCTGGATGTTTCCTAAAATTCTGAACTTATTTGAACAAAAAAATGTTCAAATTTTTTTTATCGTAACTATACTTCCACTCTGCCACGTGGATGTGGAAATGAAACAGGAACAAATGGCTCCAAAATTCGAAATCACGTTGATTTTTTTTTTATGCAACAATACCTTCCTTCAAGGGTTTGTGATGCAGGCAAAATGGATTTCTTCATATTAAAATTACACTGTAAAAAAATTCTTTGACTGTCACTTTTTTGTTAGATACAGATATCTATATACATATTCAGTTATACGACTTTTATTTCCACATCCACATAGTGGAGTGGAAGTAACGTTAAAAAAAAAATCAATTTTTTTTAGTTCAAATAGGCTTTGATGTCATGAAACGTGGACAACTTAAGTTTGAGAAAAAAACTTCTGTCTGTACCGATTACTCCGGAACGGTTTATGATATGATTTAAAAGGTGCATCTATGTATTATAACGAGATCTGGAACTACATTATATTTTGATCCCTACAAACACAAAAGGTCGGCCCTCCAGTGGGCCATCACAGGACCAGAAGTTTCATTTCTGGCCCAGTGATGGGCCGATCTTTTGTGCTTGTTGGGATGTCTTGCCCTTGAAGGATTAAGGGGTAAATGGGGGTAAGTAGGTAAAGCAAGCACGAACTCATAAAATTGGGATTTGATGTATGTACGAAAAAACAAAACAAAACCATCCGCATTCCATATTAAGGAGGGTAAAAAATAAAATTGTGATTTAGTGTATGTACAAAAACCAACAAGTAAAATTGAACATGTTTAAAAACCCCCGATCAATGTATCTAATCGTACCAGTTTCATATGACCGAATCAAAATGAGGCCTAAATCATGTTTGGCTACCATAATTGTCTGCACATTTTCAATTTTATTTCAATCGGACAATTTCTAGAGAAGTTCAACATGGCGAATTCAAGATGGCGACCAAACATCAAAATCTAATATGGCCTATAACCTTCTCGACAAAATACTCTTTCAAAAAAAAAAAAAACTACATCAAAATCGGATCACCCGTTGAAGAGATATGAAGCCACAGACAGACAGACAAACAAACATACGCGTCAAACTCTTTTGGGGTAAAAACGTTGTTGTCATCAGCGGTAATGGGGTCTTGGATAGGAAATCTGGATGTGGAAGTAGTGATTCCTTAGATAGCGGTTTTTACTCTGTCTCAGGGCCGGCCTTAGTTCCTCAAGCGCCCTCGTGCGAAATTTTAATAGGCGACCGTTTTTCTGTTCGGAAAAGTCAGAAAATTACATTTTATTCATCCTCATCTCAAAACTGATGTGCAGGGGGGAGGGGGGTAAAATAAAAAAAAATGTTTTCGTCCTCATAAATTTTACTCCAAAAAAAAAGTATATTAAGCTTGTGGCGCCCCCTGGGGTACGGCGCCCTCCCCCAAAGGCCGGCCCTGGTCTGTCTTCAGCTATTACGGCAACATTTACGTCAAACAGCACTTAATGCGAAAAAAGGCATTTTTTGGGGTTTTTCGTTTTTTTTTTGCATCTACAAAAGTATATGTGTAAGTTTAGATCTATATCATCTCCGCTTCATCTGGATAGACAATTTTTTTGAAAATATATAGATTCCATGAATTTGCTAATAATAAAATAAAGTAATATGTGTTAAAGCCCGGTATATTTAAAAAATAATGTAAGTAGCATTTAACTTCCTCAGTAAATGTGTTTATCCCGTATTTCACTCTCCATTCGCGTTTTTTATTAAGTGGCGCTGTTAAACACGTGAGGTCCCTTAAACAGTTTGTTAGTCTCTGGAATGGCGTGATTAAAGAAAACGGTCTATGGGCTGTCACCATAAGGAGGCTGTGCAACGAGAAAAAGCGAGGATCGAACTGTATGCAAAACAGCTGCCTTACGTGTATGCAGTAGGCTTTGTCTGGACCGCGCCGCATTATTCACTGCTTGTTGCCCGTCCCGGGATTTTAGCATGCAGAATAAAATAGCCACCGTCGAACCATAAATTTTGTTGTAAATCTAGATGGCGAATGCTTAGCCCGAACCAGGCTATTCAAACGTCGATTTGGGGAATTTTAACGCACACGATTTTGCGACTTTTTATCTGATAGTGGGATGGTGTATCATTAATTAAGAGTTTCAAAATGCAGATAATCATCTCGTGCGACAACAGACTGTCTAAGTGTAACAGAAACTGGTGTCAAGTTTAAGGTTTGCGGTTCGCGAGGAAAATTTATAGCATGCTTTAACGATTTATGCGAAACATGTTTTAAATTTTGTATATACAGTGTGTGTCCTCAAATTGATGCAACGTTATGTAATACCTAAGTGAAATAGTAAAAAAAAATTTGAGTTGAGTTTATCCTTTTTGGGATCTCGCCCCCTTTTGATTAGAAATTAATGGAGTCATCCCGCACATCCAAATCATGATATTCTAATATATGTGGTGAACAGCTTAGAGGTTCTAGTTAATAAATACAGCGATAAAATTTTAGTTTATCGTCTCTTAGTATTTTATTTTTACGTTTGAAATTTGAATTCCGGCGTGATGACGTATATTATCCCCAAATTCAAATATCGTGCACGAGTCGGTCCGAAGTTAATGGCGGGATGTTTATTAATCAACAACAGGGATGGCTTTAGAAGATGTGAGATGTGTCATCGCGTAAACATTTTCACGCATTATGACAAGTGGACAGAAATAGCATAGAAGAAATTTTCTTCTGTGGAAATAGTGTAATGTTTATCTTCCACTCTACATCATCCCATTTGTCGCTTCTGTGGGTTTTCGGGAACGCAGGTTTCTATTTTTTTATCAAAATTTAAAAATCAAAATGACGGCGCCAATATGGCGGACCATTTTTTCCCGATACGACTGAAAATCGATTTCTTTGAATTTTCGGGAACGCAGATTACTATTTTTTTTATCAAAATTTGAAAATCAGAATATTTTCAAGGACGCGGATTACTAAAATTTTAAAAATAAAATTAAATGTAAAAAAAAAACTTTTTAAAAATAAGCTTTTATTATTTGGGTGTACTAAAACAAAAAAATTAAAAAAACAAAATTAATTGTCTTAAAAGCTTGTAGCGTGAATACAAAAGAAAATACGACAGGCTTTTAACACAATTTTTTTTTCTGTTTCAGTGCACCTAAATAATAGAAGCGTGTTTTTAAAAAGTTTTTTTTACATTTAATTTTACTTTTAAATTTTTAGTTTCGTCTAAATTATTTAATTTAATATTAATACTTAATGACTTTTGACCAAAAATTCGTAATCCGCGGCTCGGAAAACATTTTGATTTTTCAGTTTTGATAAAAAAATCACAATCGACGTCCCTGAAAATCCTCAGATATCGATTTCCAGTCGTATCGTATCATAAATGAAAAAATGGTCCGCCATCTTGGTGCCGCCATTTTGATTTTCAATTTTGATAAAAAAAATAGTCATCTGTGTTCCCGAAAACGCACAGATATCGATTTTAAGTCGTATCGGATCATAAATGAAAAATATCGTGCGCCATCTTAACGTCGCCATTTTGATTTTTCAATTTTGATAAAAAATCGGAATACGCGCCCTCGAAAACCCACAGATCTCGATTTTTAGTCGTATCGGATCATAAGTTAAAAAAATGGTCCGCCATATTAGCGCCGCCCTTTTTGATTCTTCAATTTTGATTAAAAAAAAAATCGTAATCCGCGTCCCCGGAAACCCACATATATCGATTTTCAGTCGTATCGGATCATAAATGAAAGAAATGGTCCTCCATCTTGTCGCCGCCATTTTGATTTTTCAATTTTTTTCGATAACATTGTCAATGGACTTATACAAGTGTGCAAAATTTCAGTTTGATAGGATAATAGGAAGTGCGATAAAATTCCATCACAGATTTTTAATTGGAAACATTGCAAGTTAAATAAAATTGTAAAATAGCGAATTTTTGAAGAATTACTTTTATCACATTTCTGAGAAACTTTTGATTCCTTATTCCAAAAGTAATTTTAATTATTTACACGTGGTGTTTAAGGACGTGTATTATTATTGCTACGTACACTTCTGTGCAATAAAATCCCGTACACTTGAAAAATCAAGTAATCCAGTTTTCACTAATATTAAGTGGTGTGAATCAGTCTTTTTAGAATTTAGATTTTTTTTTATTATCATATATAGGTTATAAAAAAACTGACATTGATTGTGAAACGTCAAAAGTAATGTATTTGAATAATGTTAATCCAGAAGAAAAACATACGTATTTTTGTTTTTTTTACTTTTTTACACCATTCGATGGGAATAATTTCGATTTATAACAAATGTAAAAATTGACGTTGAAAAATTCATAGATACGACTGCACATAACTGCGTTTGTATTTATTGTGTAAATAATGTAACCTAATATTTTGTACATATGTCCGTCATTACAAGACTGAAAAACCTTTTCATCCGTAAACACAACATTGTTCCAAAACTCCAACGGGCGATAGACAATTTTCAATTTAAACAAAACATAATGCAGGCTTGCTTCTTTTCTTCTGTTAATATGATCTTCTTGGCACTTGTACAGTTTTTTATTTTCCATTTTCCTATTCTTCGGCTAGCTGTTGACCTCGATGCTGGAAAATTTGTCATGAACACAGCGTCTCCTGCTGTTTAAAACGGATGTTTCCTCAAATAGCCAAGGAGTGCTTCATCTTGAACGAGATTTGAACTTCTCGATAGGCCTGAACCGTCTTTTCTCTTTACGCTACCTCTCTCCTCCCACTTTTCTTCACACTTATAACAGTACTTTTATTCAGTTGATAATGGTTATCAACTGCTCTGATAGATCATCTCTTTTAAATTTTAGAAAGGATTAAAAGTTTTGTCATGTTTAGTTAATTTTGGCATTGTGAAAATATGACACTGACACTGACAAATAAATAAAGAATGATTTAATATAGCGAAAAATAGGTGTACGGGATTTTATTGCACAGAAGTGTACAAACAAAAGCCGTCTCTGGGTCTGGAATTTATCGACCGAGTACAGTTAGGCAGTTGAGCAGACTACAGTTTCTAGGTTATCGGCGACAAAAGCGGCAACCAATGAGAAAGCCCCGAGCCTTCTCACTGGCGCATGATAAACTACGTCACTAGCAGCGCGGGAAAACTTTATTATTATTTGTCTTATATCAAAAGATGTAATATCAAAAAATTAAAACATACGGGTGTCTTATTTTTTATAATTTAAAATAAAAAAAACATGCGGTATGAGCCCATTGGTCTTTGGCCGTGTTATCACTACATATTTGTTAACAAAACGTGTTAATATGAATATCAAATTTTAATAAATGTCTAAGGCTATGTCGATAAAATGTAAGAAGTTGCATGGTTAAATATAGCAAACGAGAAAGTTTTTTGGCTTTCGAAATAGATACCAAGTTCATTGCGAATAAATAAAGATTAAGGATAGAGTAATACATCAAAAAATGATGAAAAAGAAAAGTAGTTAAAAGTAATAAGTTACAGTTCTAAATACACGCTCATATTAATTTCAGGTTAGGATTTTTGCGAATGAGCTAGTGATAAAAAGCGATTTATATTAATGATATTTGTTTTCCAACTATAGAATATTATTCGGCGATGCTTCCATTGTAGTTTTTTCATTAAGCTACGACCAGCGCACAGTAGACGGGACTCTCAAAACCTAGGCGAAATAAAATTTTATCGGAATTGTATTAAAATTGGTAGCTGATATCTAATCTGGTATCAAAAGTTAAAAATCGAAATGACAAATTCAACATGCGTGCCAAATTTGCAAAGATTTAACAGGTTTGCAGGAAATTTAGTACATGGAGATTTCAGGATTCTCTTATTATAAAGCGTCTGATATTAATAAAGCTAAAAAATTAAAAACGAATTTTCTATCTATAGATAGAAGACCAAAAAGGGTGAACAAAAAATTAAAAAAAAATGGAACCGCCTTCAAAAGAAGGTAACTAAATAATTATAAAATAAAATTTCACCGTTTCAGTTTTCTCCAAATTGAGAAGACATGCTAATGATCAGACGATTATATTATTTAGGACTCTAGTCTGAAGCGTCTAGATTTATTATATCTCTAATTCTAATTCTAATCGAAAATATGACACTGTAAAACTAAAAGAAATCAATATACATATAACCAGATTAAAGGACAATCTTTTTTATGGTACTCATCCATAAATATTGTAGAGCCGGTCCATACCTTGTAGAAATAAATATAAATACGTTACGTATTGATACCAAAACAAATGACAATAAAGTTTTTATTGAAACAAAAAACAAACGCTGTTCTTGTCGGGGTAAACTTGCAGTTATTAGATTACTCTTCGGTTGTTCAGTGATTCGGCAAATGTGTTAATTGAACTGAATTTATAAGACGTATCTAAATGCTTCTATTTAATCGTTCGTTGTTCTTGCCGTAGTTAACGTTATTTGATTGTGACTTGATTATGACTATTGTGTTTGTGTTGTGGAAGCTGGTAACTCTTCAATAGATGGAATTCTTCTTGGAAACAAATGTAAAGGTAATGCTAGTATTGCAAGGTTAAATAATTTAATTTTTAATAAAAAATTTAATTCGTTTCGCAGGTTTTGGACAAGAGACGACGTCAAAACATTTTCCAAGGTAGGATTTGCATATTATTTTTTCATATGTGCTTTTTACTATTTCAAGCGCAGTGCGGGCAGTGCCTACTTGCGATATTTAACTCAGGCATCCAACATAAACTGCAAATCGCTCTTGATTTCGGATATTGACGATTCACAGGGCTGATGACATGCCGATGCAGAATTAATGGGGTGAAATACAAGTATAGGGTGAAACCAAGGCCAAAACTGTTTTCTATATTTCTTAATAATACAAAAAAAGTAACGTTCGTTAAACAATGGCATGGATCAAAATCGTAAAGCACTGTACCTGTCTAACCGATTTTAAAAGCGATTTTTTAGTTGTTTTGTTGGGAACTCGTGTGTTTTCACAAAACACAGCCATCTAGATAATATATTTGATATAATATTTACGCAAAATTAGATTCCTAACCTAACATCTGTGATATTATTGATATGAAACAGTGCATTCGCAAAAACTCAAAATGACTACTCCTATTTTGTTTTATGTTTTAAGTTGTTTATTACTGTTTCTTATATCAACAAAAACGTAGCTAATTGAACTAAGTCATTAATAACTTTTTTTTATATTTAAGTTGGTTTAAGTGCTGGAGAAAATTATAATACATACTAGGTTGGTAATTATTAAAGCAGGAAAATAAGTACATCGAATTACATAAAAATGGGATTTTCAATTTAAAGAAGTATGGCTAAAAATAATATTTACAAGATTTTTGAATATTCTACCCAACAAACACAAAAGATCGGCCCATCAGCAGGCCATCACTGGGCCAGAAATGAAACTTCTGGCCCTGTGATGGCCCACTGGAGGGCCGACCTTTTGTGTTTGTAGGGTATATTCAACAGGGTTGATAAAAATCATGATTAAAACAAATCAAGCGATCATTTATTTCTTTTTAAAACTAATACCATCTAGTTGAAGTGAAATCCGCTGCAAGTAAAGCTGAGTTCTTAAAAAAAAAAAATCATGATTTTCAACGAATTTCTAAGTAAAATATCAAATATATAAAATATACAATATTGTTGTTTCTAACTTAGGGGCTATCCATAAATGACGTCACGCTCCAGGGTGGGGGGTCGTAATTACGTGACTAAGTGTGATAAGGGGGGGGGGGGGTCTGACTCAGTGTGACGTAACGAATGGTGAACGAATCAAGAAAAGAAAAATATTGTATAGTAAACACTTGTTATTGGCACTCTACATCTCTCAATTCGACAGCCCTGTTAAATGTCGATACTAATTTAAAATATATATCACACATCGTCATAAGGGGGGGGGGTCTCTATAAGCGTGACATAATTTTTGGGGGGGGTCTAATTCAGTGTAATAAAACGTGACAATGGCGGGAGGGGGCCTAAAATCTCAAAAATTGGCGTGACGTCATTATGGATGGATCTAAGTAATAATTACTGTATCAATTACTAACTAATGATTTAAATCAACGATTTTTTTCATAATAAAACTTAATTTAAATCATGATTTTAATCTGCTCAACCCAGGGCCGGCCTTAGTTCCTCAAGCACCCCCGTGCGAAATTTTGAAAATTGCCCCATTTTCTGGTCGTCAGAAAAAAAAATTTTTTTCGTCTCCATCGCAACATTGATGGGGGGATTCAAAATCCAAACATTTTTTTTTTGTCATAAATTTTACTCAAAAAAAAGCTCGTGGCGTCCCCCGGGGTATGGCGCCCTCGTGCACGACCCAGTTGCATCTTTCCCAAAAGCCGGCCCAGGTTCAACCCTGATATCGGAAGATAACTTATAAAAATGCTTTCAATTTCATTTTGTTTATTATTTCTGCATGAGGTACAGTAGACTGACTAACGTTTTTGATTAAAAATTATATCTATCTAGGTAGGTAAAAACATGGTATAACATTAATACTGCGTAGTCTTATAGATTTCGAAATTGTCTTCAAAATGGTTTGTCCCTTTTTTCTTGTGCGGTTATTTATTTAAAAGAATGAATATTTTTGGAATAATTTTAGACTGAGGGACTAACCGCGAAGGAAATCTGGTGTACACTCGGAAGGAAATTCGAGGAAATTTTTGTTTTTCGGATTTCTGCCCCCGCTCATCAAAATTAAGAGGAAATCTCAGGAAAATCCGAGGAAATTGTAATCTTCACCAAAGAGGAAATCTGGTGTACAAAATTTTTAGACAAAAAAAAAAATGAACTGCCTGTTCCTTTAAAAAAGATACCTAAAAAATTAAATTACCCATCACACAGTGGTCCCAAATGCAAATCTAATTGGACAAAATTATCCGAACTTTTTAAAAATTTTATTTAAAAAACATTTTTATAACGATAGATTTAGGCTATATCCACAAATTTTAAATCTTTTAACAGATTAAGTGAAAATTCAATAGATATAATTGTAGATGAGAAAAAAAAACAAATACCCAAGTAATAATATACAGAGTGAGCCATTTAAAAGTGGAACACCTCTCTAAAATGTTTATTTATTGTGCGATTTGAATCCAATTTTACTGAAGTATAGACTAAATTAGAATCTAATTATTACCAGAAAAACATTCGCCTCCTACAAATGTAAAGCAACCTGCGGTACCAAAATATGGGGGAAAATAGAAAAATCATATTAGGCATTTTTTATCGGAAAATTTTGTTAACGAAACTTGATCGGAATTGTCCAATAACTTTAAGTCCAAAATTTAATCAACAGTAAAATCACAAGACCCTTTTTTTATCGGATAAATTTCTCTTTGTAACGAAATATTTTGCCAATCAGTGATTTTATGAGAAAAACTGACATGAAAAAATCGCGAGACCGGAGGTCGAGCGATTTTGTCAAATGTCAGTTTTTCGAGCAAAATTACTGATTGGCAAAATTTTGAGTTAAAAAGAAATTTATCCATAAAAGAAGAAGAATATGTGAACGAACAACAACAATTAAAAATAATTATAATTTTCTCAAGACGACTCATATCGTACAGTATAGTTTCCACAAGACTTAAAAATTATAGCCGACAGTACAGATTTTAAAATGACGTGCGACTACTAGATATACTTTGCTTTTGAGGAACAGGCATTTTTATCGTGATAAAAAACGATGCACCTTTTTTTATCGCTGTCAAAGTGACAAAATGTAACTGTCAAATTGACTTTTTTATATAGGAGTTAATTTATCGAAATAAAAAAATATTGAAAATTTGATTGAATTAATGTCCAAGTCCGAAAATATCATTTTAATGGGTTTTTTTATTTAGAAAACTGTACTATGACAATTGTGTTTGAAATTAAACCCAAGCTGCCAGGTAGTTATCAAGTAATTTGCAGTTTCTTTTAAGTAATTATTTTAAATTTCGATTTTTCATTTTTTTTTAATTACATTTGGACTTAAAGTTTCTGGACAATTCTGAACAAGTTCCATTAACAAAATTTTCCGATAAAAAAATGCATATGATTTTTTGATTTTTTCCGCATATTTTGGTACCGCAGGTGGCTTTGCATTTGCAGGAGGCGAATGTTTTTTTGGTAATAATTAAATCCTAATTTGTTCTATACTTCAGTAAAATTTTGTTCAAATCGCACAATAAATAAAAATTTTGGAGACGTATTCCGCTTTTAAATGGGTCACTTTGTATACGTATACCTAGGAATATAATTTTTATATATGTAGCAAAATATAGAATCTGTAAGAAAATATTAATTCTATTCGAGAAAAAACAAACGGTATTTATATGATAAAATATTGTATGTACTAAAAAATACATAAACAGCATTAAACATTTATGATTATGATATACAATAAAAAACTGCTGCCCAAGGAAACACTACCTCCAGACTTCCTAACCAAGTCTCTTACAACGAAAATGCTATATATGCACTCCACTATGTGGAAATAATTGTTTACAGAACTTTAATAATATAATATTTGAAATTGTCTACCCCAAAAACCCATAAAACGGTATGCCACATCGCAGAGTTGGGTAATTCCTTTTGAAAAAGTAATTAGCAATTACAATTCCTTTTGTTTTCGTGTAATTATAATTGTATTTAAGTAATTGTACTAAATGAATATAATTCCTTTTTTAAAGACGTACTTTGTAATTGTAATTAATTCCTTTTTGAAAAAAGTAATTTGTAATTGTAATTAATTCCTTTTTTAAAAAGTAATTTGTAATTGTAGACACGGATTTAGAAAATTCTTGAGAAGGGGGCGCACATTTAAACTAAATATATAGCATTTTGAACTTTTTATTAAAAAAACCTAAATCTACAAACCTTGGCCTTATAAATTACTGGATCAGGGGGGCGCGCGCCCCCTGCGTCCCCCCTATAAATCCGCGCCTGGTAATTGTAATTATTTTCCAATTACAAGTAATTACCCAGCTCTGCCACATCGGTAGTGGTGGGGGTGTATAAAGTAAAAAAAAAAGAGTTGAGGTCTTTTGGTTCTTATACACACACTAAATCACAATTTAATTTTTTTCACCCCCTTTAATGGTGAGGTGGGGTTGGTAATGTGGGTGGCTAATGTCAAAATTTTTTTTGAGACCATAGTTTCTCTTATATATATACTAAAATACCAATTTTATGGACTCATGCTTGATTTACCTACTTACCTCCATTTATCTCAATTCACCTCCCAACCCTTCAACGGAATAAGATCAAAATATAATCTAGTTCCAGATCCCGTTAAAATACATACGTGAACCAAATTTCAAGTCAATATCTTAAACGGTTCCAGAGTAATCGCGCACACAAAAAAAAGTTACAAACAGACATAATTTTTTTTGCTCAAATTTAAAATCTCGACGTTTCGACATTTTAAGCCTATTTAAACAATAAAATTTTTTTTTGCGTTACTACACATCCATTGGATGTTGAAGTGAAATAAGTAATTTTCATTATTTTTTACATAAATGCAAAAATATTTTATTATTGTCGTCAACAGTATTTGGTTCATTAGACCATATTTCATAAGAAATAAATATAAATACGTTACGTATTTATTTCGATATAGTCCAGTCAATGAGAGAGTTGTAGAGAACATTGAGGAGGGGAGAATTTTTCTCTTCAGAAATGTGTTGGGTGTAGTTAAGAGGTAAACATACTAAAAGTCCCCGGTGGGCTCTCGTAGTATATAGAACAAATTAGAATTTATGAACTTTTGTTCGACATGTTCGGGTTATTATATTTTTTGTAAAAAGCATATCATGCGAAAATAACTTTTCGTTTGACTATAGCTTAGTAAAAGGTTGCAAGAATACCTTGTTAAAATTTAAGTTTGATATTTCTAATAGCAAATGAAATATTACGTTATCACAATATTTTCACGTTTATTGTAGTTTTTGCAAATAAATGCTTTTTCCTCCAATTTCGCAATTCCGAATGAATTGGCGAACTCAAAGTTCAAATCTGGCAAGAAACTTTATATAAGAATCTTTTTTTATACCCTTTAGTCAACATCCACCTTCTCTGTCGATTCCGGGACCGTAGATCCCAACTATTAATTAGCATCTATTTACAGTTTGTTTTTATCACTAGAACAGAAAACTGTATTTCTTATTAATAGACACCCATTCAAAAATAATAAATGAGGACCTGTTTCAAACAAGACGAAAATTGCCGGGCATCCCGTCTCGCAGTTAAAGTTAATTAAACCTCTACAAACATTTACATATTTAAGTAATGTGGCCATGTCCGAAGTGATTATGGCTAAACAAGCGACCACTGTATCCATCATCGTTAAATTCTGCGGTTATTCTCGTTATCAGATGTCCTCATGGCTTGTACTTGTTCTCGGTAATTGCCGTTTTTGACGTCATGGTATGATGTTGGTAATTTCAATCCCCAATTAAAAATTTTGCAGAATAAGATTGCCAAATTTGTACCTAATACAAGGGTTAGAGGAAAATTGTGGTGACTACAGCAATTTTTCAAACTTAAATTCCCTGACCTTTTCCAAGCACAAAATTCAAATTTTTTTTTGATGAGCGGTGAAAGAAAATTACTAAAATTCCCTGACATTGTTAGGCAACTTCAAATTACCTGACTTTTCCAGGTTTTTCAGGTCGCTATGAACCCTGGAGTACTCGCGGGTATTGCCGTCCTCTATATAGGGCGATCAAAATACAGAACAGACTAATTTAGATGTTTCATATTAGGTATACCGGATGGCCACGAGCAGGGCCGGATTATCGAACAGGCTAACTAGGCTTTAAATATAAAATATACAAGGAAATTATTTATTTGTTATTTGATTTTATTATAGTCTAAGAGCAAGTCAATTTTTTTGGTACTAATTTTTACTGTCAGCGAACATCGATAAGTTTGTTCAGTTACCAGCTAGTGATTTTAAGTAGAAAATCGTATATTATATACGGGGGTTTTCCGATGGGTTGTCAGAAAATATGCCTTTGAAAATACAAATGCGTTCCACTTTTTTTTGCAGTAATGAAATTGGTTCTATTCTAGATTGCCTTTTCAGTAAGTTTTATGATCTACTTAAGTAAATCTAAAAGATTCGTAACCGCACCCATGAACTCACCGGAAAATTTTTGCCAGACTCAGAATTTGTTGATTTATATCACTAACAGAAAAATCCAATCGATGTTCGCTGACTGCTAACATTAGTACCAAAAAAATTCACTGGCTCTTGGACTATTTTATTTTGATAGAATTATCGAATTTATTATCTCTGTACTGTAACATTTTACAAATGTATGTATAGGATTATATTATAGCAGAGTTCGTAAGCGAGAAGTAAGGAGAAAGGATATAATTTTTGTTTTTCAATCCATTGTTATTATACAGTGTGTCCCAGGATAGATGTAACAAGAGGTGTAATGGACCAAAAATTTTGGAATTTGGAATGGTATTTGGGGATTGAGTCCTGCTTGTTGTAAAACTAAAGTATACCAAAATTGACTTGATTTAGTGTTGTACAGGGTGTTTTATAAGCAAAGTTGTAAAAATCACCACTAATAAAGTACCTTTATTCTTCAAAATATGAAAAAATTCCACTAAGAAAAGTTATTTAGAATGCAATTTTATACCTCTGTACCAAATTTCAGGAATATAAAATGATTTTTTTGAAACTTCCCATTTTTTCAATAAATTAGTATTTTATTTTGAACCATTCAATTAAAACTGCATTGAAAGTATTTTTTGTGAATTAATATTTAAAGTTATGTAGAAGCTAAAAGTAGGCTATGAGAGAAGCAGTGGATACACATTTATCATTTATTATTGACATATCTGTCAAACGTAGTCAATATTATCCTTAATTTCTGTTTCAAATTAACGAACCAAGCATAAAAAATTGAGTGAAAATGGTACTCACAGTGCGTGAAAAAATTTATAATGTGCAATGCTACGGAATTGGTGGTGAAAACTCGCTAAGAGAAGTGGTAAGCCAATTTAATTTGAAATTTCCAAACACTGCTTTGTCACGTACTCAGGTTATGAGAATAATTAAAAAGTTTCTGGCTACTGGTAGTGTTCTTAACATGAAAAGAAAAATAAAAGCATATGATGAAGACAACGTTGGGGCTATTATAGCTCATGCCTCTGTTATAGAAAATCCTAGGATGCCGCTAAGAGAGAGATCAGCTCTTATTAATATTAGCAAGTCTGGACTCCAAAGAATTTACAAGGCAAAGAAAATTAGAGCATATAAAGCAAATTATAAACATACGCTTGAAGAGGGAGATGACGGCCGTAGGTTGGATTTTTGTTTGACCATTGGAGAAAAAATCATGAAAGAGAGATTTTTTCATCATTTCATAATTTTCTCAGATGAATCCACATTCACAACCAATGGTGTTGTTTCATCTCGGAATTGTCGGTTTTGGGCTTCTGAAAATCCAAATTTTAGAATTCATTGTAGAAGACAATATTATAAAAAAGTGAATGTGTAGTGTGCCGTTTCTTATCACGTTGGAGTTATTGGACCTTATTTCATTGAGGGAAGGCTAAACCAGCACACTTATTTACGGCTTCTTGAAAGATTTTCTGAAGAACATTTGAATATTTTAAGAGATATGCCTTTAGTTCATTTTCAACATGATGGTTGCCATGGCCACTCCACAGAAATGGTTAATCGGTGGTTGAATTTAAATTTTGGAGAAAATTGGATTGCCAGGAATGGACCGATCAAGTGGCCGGCGAGATCCCCAGACCTATCAATATTGGATTTCTTTTTATGGGGTCGCCTCAAGCAGTTGGTTTACGCTGAACCACTTCCTAACGATGTAGCAGTTTTGAAGCAGAGAATTACAAATGCCGTAAACTCCATACCGTTAGATCATATTCGAAACAGTTTTAAGGACTTCAGGCGAAGGATCGAAATGTGTGTGGATGTGGGTGGTACCTACGTCGAATAATAAAAAAATTGTAAACATTGTTTTGTATTGGTCAATAATTAATTTGTTTGTGAATCTGTTATGTTTTTGACATTTATTACTTGTTATAATTTCATTTCATTTTTACTTTGAGTAAAATAAAATGTATTTTTTAAGCAGGAGAAAATAATTTAAAAAAGACTTGGCTTAACTGATAATCTTTAATTTGGTGTCTTAACATGTTTGGCGCAAGTGCCTTAGTTTTTGAGATATTTAATTTTTAAAAACGTTGGACGCCATATTTAAACCTCCATATCTCCGAAAAAAACAAAAAGTTACTGAGATTTCAAAAACAGCAAATTATTTCTCGGTTTATAATCTTTACTTTGAAGATTTTTATTTTTTTATTATGATCTCTTATGATTGGTTGAATTTGTTGAATAATGAATATGAACTCTTGTGATTGGTCCTAGTCTATTGAGTAATGAATTATTACCCGTGACCCAGAGACGTAACTATGGCAGGGCAAACCGTGGTAGTGCCCCGGGAGATTAAGGGCCCCAGCCGGTGCCTGTTTTTTTCGGATTTCTCCCCCCGCTCATCAAAAAAATATTTTTTGGATTTTTCTCCCCGCTCATCAAAAAATGTTGGGGATTAAAAATTTTTTTTTCCGGATTTGTCCCCCCGCTCATCAAAAAAATGTTTTTTCGGATTTCTCCTCCCGCTGATCAAAAAATGTTGGGCTCAAAAAATTTTTTTTGGATTAGGATTAGGTATTAAGAAAATAATATAATAGGGAGCCTCCAACAATTTTTGGGGGCCCCATAACGTCTTGTTACGCCACTGCCGCGGCCGTTAGTAATGAGACCTATTACATGTTTAAAAATGTATCTATAATAAATGAGTTATTCAATAGTCGTAGAAAAAACATTTTAATGTCAATATTACCGTGTAATAGGGAACTTGCGCAGCAAATAAAATTGAATTAAAACACTCAGTTAACACACATCGTAATTTTTAACGAGCAAAATTTGTTTATAGAATGACTGAAAAATTAAAATTTAGGTTCATTTGTGGTATAGGTAACCCCTGAATATATCAGGTTAAAGCCAAAATAGTGGGAAAAATAATGTGCAAGAAGTCATGAATCTGCCAAGGATTAAAAAGATACTAATTTATACTTTGGGTGTCTCACTTCAAATGGCGAACAGTTTACATTATTTAAATGAGTTATTACATACACACACATGTTTAATAGCCTACCTCATATCAAAGCGAATAACTAACATTAACTATGTTCAACATGATGTAACGCGTCATTAATGTGTTGGCAGCATAATAATCAAGACCTGTCAAACGAAATTAAAAACCAACGAGAGCGGATTGCAAGAAAAACGAGGCAGCTTGAAACACGCGTCAAAACGGCGTATTTAAAATTCCACGCGATTTTCACCTCTTTAATGGCTTCATCTGACGAGAGAGACGGCCCTCAACGGCGTGAGACCATCTAGATGGGTACACTGGGACTGTCAACCGGTCAACCATTTGAAAAAACGAGTTCTTGAGAGATTTCATTTTTATTCAACTCTCTACTGCTACTTTAAACTGCCTTCATGGGACTCTGGATAGTTATGTGCTTTACACTATGGCCTTATGGCGTATTGTTTATCGACTTGTTTCGCATAGAAAAACGTTAAGTGTCGAGGTTACTGAGAAAATCTTTATTTTTAAGCAGAACTATTAAAAAAGTATATGTATCGTGTGGTATTTTATGGAAGTTCCTAAATTGGTTTAATCGATTTTACACAAATCATTAAGGATAGGATTTTGCAGAGTGAGACGGAAATATGCGTTTATTTTCGGTTTATTATAAATATTTAAAAAATCGTAAATGGTATAAATTTTTAAAATAGTTTCAGGTAGTTATTGTTCTTAAGAATACAACCATATACAGATTTTATCATAAATTTTGTATATAGTTAAATGCCATACTTTTATAATGAAATTAGGAACTATTTTCATTGAAAAACTACAATATTCGAGTACAGCAGAAATTTACAATAAAAAAAAATATATAGTGTATTCGTTAGAAGAATAGCAAGTATCTAAAGCAGTTTTAAAGATTATAATATGGTTAGTTTTTTAAATATTTATAATAAATTGAAAGTAGACGCATATCCCTCTAACTACTACAAAATTTTTGATGTTTTGCGGATCATCCAATATTTAAATATCTGGCGAAGGTGCCAGTACCACGGAGAGCTAGGCACGAGATTTCGATATTACTCGGGTCATGAAAAGTTTCGGTAAAAATACGTGGTACACTAAGAGAGGACCCTGATTTGGGAATTTGCTGATACCTCGAGCGGGGAGGGGCACCGCCATATTGTAAAAATGGCGCACAAAAACAGTTTTTTTTGAAATATTTCGCTTCGGGTGCCTCATACGGCAAAAAATGTTCTTATGGAAATGAAAGAGCATTAAATTTTCTACAAAATATGTCCTATACATTTTTTCGAGAAACAGAATAGTTTCGGTGCAGCAGCCGATCGAAGTCAAGCATTCTTGACAAAATAATGATTTTTTGTAATTTCTCAATTTAGTGCGACTTTTATGAAGGAGTATTTTTGTGTTGAGACAAAATTTGTTTTCATACCTGAAAATCTTAATTTTAATTTACTTTATGTCATAAACCATAAATATGTTTAACTTTACCCTTTACCCTTAGCGTTCTGTTCCACTTGTCTAAGAGCTGGGCACGAAATTTTGGTATTACTCGGGTCATGAAAAATTTCCGTAACAATACGTCGTACACTAAGACACATACTAATGCCTAGTCCTCATAACGGCGAATTGCGGATTTATTTCTGCGGAATTAATGTGATTGGTGGAAATTATTCAAAAAGTCAGATGCCGCGAAATTCCGGCGAATATTTTAACTTTCTGCGATGCCGCTGAAAAGTTCAACTTGTTTTAACTTTTTAGCGGATTTTGTGTTTCTGTCTTTGTCTTATTAGTTTTGTAGGTTGTGGCTTAAAATGTTGCAGGAAGAATGTCAAGTATGAAAATATTATTTGTATGTTATTCGTATGTAATGCAAATAAGCATACTGTTTTTGTATTTTGGTCCATTTTAAAACTTTATACGCCTGTTTATTTAAACTTAGTTTTTGACACATGACGTCAGTGAACACTGAAGTGTCAAAATTCCTTTGGGAATATTTTAAAAAGTTACTAAATAAAGGACACTTAAAAACGCGAAATCCGCTGAAGTAAGTAAGGGCAAATTATTTTGTGCGAATTATAGTCACGTTGTAAAATTTCGCTTTTCGCAATCCGCCGTTATGAGGACTAGGCTTCAGGCTAGGATTTTGCAGAGTGAGAGGGAAATATGCGTTTATTTTCGGTTTATTATAAATATTTAAAAAATCATAAATGATATAATCTTTAAAATAATTTCAGATACTTCCTATTGCTCTAAGGAATACAACCATATATAGTTTTTATCATTAATTTTGTATATAGTCAAATGCCATACTTTACTAATGAAATTAGGGACTATTTTCATTGACAAACTACGATATTTAAATATAACAGAAATTTATAATAAAAAATATATATAGTTGTATTCGTTAGAACAATAGCAAGTATCTAAAGCAGTTTTAAGATTATACTATGTGTAGTTTTTTAAATATTTACAATAAATCGAAAATAAACGCATATTTCCCTCTCACTCCGCAAAATTCTAGCCTTAAGATAGGAGCCTAATTTGGGTGTATGCTGACAGCGCGAGCGGAGAGGGGCACGAGTGAGAACGGTGAAATTCGATTTTTTTTTTAAACAAAAATCATCGCGGTTACTCTTAAAAATTTATAGAATAAGAAATTGTGAACTGCGTAATCGAAATATGAAGTTGCTGACAGGTAGGTACGGGATAAATAGGTTGCTGACAGTTGTCAACTTCCCAAAAATTTACGAAAAAAAAATTACTGCGGTTATGTGAGCACCTTATATAATTTGTTGTTAACATGTCAAATAATATGATCATAAATTACGAAAGAGACCCATTTTGCCGTCAAATTTCATCTAAATAAGTTTCTTGTATTTCTGAAAAGAATAAAATTATAGGCGATTAAAGTTACGACAGCAGTTTTTCAATTTTTTGATGTACCTCGGGTAGTTGTCCATGGATCTCAAATTTTCTTTTTCGAGCATGTCGCCTGTGTCACTAAACCAGTTTTAGTTCATGTTCTTATTCACAAAGTCTTGCCTGACGTTTTGTGATGGTTTTAGTTTGCCTCCGCTTGCTGTATAGCACGTCCGACAACATCACGTCATCCGTTGTGTTAATCAGGGTCTATACATTTTTAAGCGTAACCGCGATGATTTTAGTTTAAAAAAAATCAAATTTCACCGTTCTCACTCGTGCCCCTCTCCGCTCGCGCTGTCAGCATACACCCAAATCAGGCTCCTATCTTAGTGTACGACGTATTGTTACGGAAATTTTTCATGACCCGAGTAATATCGAAATTTCGTGCCCAGCTCTTAAACAAGTGGAACAGAACGCTAAGGTTAAAGGGTAAAGTTAAACATATTTATGGTTTATGACATAAAATAAATTAAAATTAAGATTTTCAGGTATGAAAACAAATTTTGTCTCAACACAAAAATACTCCTTCATAAAAGTCGCACTAAATTGAGAAATTACAAAAAATCATAATTTTGCCAAGAATGCTTGACTTCGATCGGCTGCTGCACCGAAACTATTCTGTTTCTCGAAAAAATGTATAGGGCATATTTTGTAGAAAATTTAATGCTCTTTCATTTTGATAAGAACATTTTTTGCCGTATGAGGCACCCGAAGCGAGATATTTCAAAAAAACTGTTTTTGTGCGCCATTTTTACAATATGGCGGTGCCCCTCCCCGCTCGAGCTGTCAGCAAATTCCCTAATCAGGGTCCTCTCTTAGTGTACCACGTATTTTTACCGAAACTTTTCATGACCCGAGTAATATCGAAATTTCATGCCTAGCTCTTAGACTAGTACGGACTGTGGACGAGCGCACAGTGGAGCGCAACATCACTATCAGTCAAAATCCCAAATCAGTCTACAGGTCGTCAAGTTAAAGTTGTCAGAAATTTCCTTTTTCTTAAATGTTCGTTTTGAAATTCTCTATCAATCTGTCGAGCCGGATTTTTTATTTTTAGCTATTTTTATAATTTTGATCTAAAATTGAATTGTTACTAAAAAATATCACTTTTTTCGATTAAAACCAGTCTATCGGTCACAAATATATAAAGATTTGTACAACTTTAGTTTTAAATCTTTACTTTACTTTACAAATACATTAAAAAATTTAACTCTTGCCTGTTTAAGAGCTGTTGTGCACTCCAAAATAGTAACAAAATAAATAGACATGTGTCCCAAAATGTTTCTTGTAATAGTTTTGTCATCTGCAAATCAAATCAACGAAAAAAACTTGTCATTTACCTGTTAAATCGTCAGAATCCACATCTCTTCGCACCAAAGCTGCAACAGTTTGAGCTGCAGGAAATCCCCAAGCGCACACGTGTAGTACGGAACTCAAATTTCTCATCTTTTCTGGTGACCACGAGAGACCCACTCTGGCAACCCACCAGGCGCAAAGACATACCCACCTGGAACAAAGAGAATGTTGATATAGTACGAAATAATATTGCAGTTTAAGGTTTACAAGAATCTACCAACACACGTTGTCCATTTAAAATAAAATATGTTTACTACTCGACTATTGCCAAAAACAGCAGGTTCCTTCCTCTACTTAACGCTACTGATTTTGCTGAAAGAACGAAAGGACAATGTTAAAAATAGCGGAACGCATAAAGCCCAGAGAAAATACTTGGAAAAGGCTCAAAATTAATAAAAATACGTCTTCGTGGTATCAAGAGGCTGGGGAAAATTATATTTCACCCCTAGAAACATAAAAGCAACCCCTGAAATTGCTTTTAATAATGGCTCATACGGAATTTGAAGATTATATTTATTTTATGATTACCATTAGGTATCGATTTAATAGAGATAAAGAAAGGACAAAAACTACCCCTATTCAAATCCTATTCAGGGGGTGCAATATTAAGAAAATAGGTTCAAAAGTGATTTAAAAAACTCGGAATGTAAAAAGGGTCGCCTTCTCGTGATGCATTCTGGAAAACACAATAAGTGGCCAAATAATCCTTCTTTGCAAGTATCCATTTGCATATTTACTGTACCCCTTTCTCCAACAAATGAAGTTCTACAGCTTAGCCAGAAGTACGTGTGTTAAAGATAAACTGGATATCCACTTTGGAAATAACTTATCAAATAATTGTACAATATCCAGGAAAATAATTAATTCAACAATTTCCTTTGAACCTGTGACAGGAGACGAAATTATTAGTATAATTGATAATATAAAAAACAAGAATTCCACTGGCGTTGACGAAATACCTATCCGACTATTAAAGTTCTGTAAATACGTTGTAGCAGATTCTCTTGCACATCTTATTAATTTATTGGTAAATCTTGGACAGTTTCCGGACATTTTAAAATTAGGTAAAGTAATTCCCTTATTTAAAAAAAGATGATCCGCACTTGGTAGAAAATCATAAGCTCATAACTTTACTAAGCTACTTATCTAAAATTCCTGAAAAGGCAGTTGCCAACAGAATACACCTATATTTAGAATCAAATAATTTATTTACTGACAGTCAGTTTGGTTATAGGGAAAATAAATCTACAGAACTAGCGACATTAGAATTTGTTCAAAAAATCTACCATTACCTTGATAAAGGTAAAAAAGTAGCTAGTCTTTTCTTTGATCTAACTGCAGCTTTTGATTCAGTTAATCCGAAATTTCTTGAGGACAAATTAAAAAAATAGGAATAAACGGAAACATTCTGAAATGGTTAACTTTTTATCTGGAAAATCGGAAAATTTTAGTTTCAATAAACTCAGAAATGTCTAACATCGTTAATATGGAAATCGGTGTAGCTCAAGGTTCCATTATTGGCCCACTTTTATTTCTCATCTTCGTCAATGATTTACCGGATTATATAACAGAAGGTGAGGTATTTATGTACGCGGATGACACATCTGTCATAATCCACAGTGATACCATTGAGCATTTAGAGAATAGAAGTGCTACAGTTATTAAGAAATTTGAAGACTGGTGTTTTAAAAATTCTCTGATTATTAACATGAATAAAACGGTATTTTTGTATTTTACAAATACTATATCTAATAATAGTCCTAAAATAGAATATGTTGAGACCAACACCAAAACAACATTCTTAGGCTCAGTGATAGATGCAACATTAAATTTTACCCCTCAAATAGATACCTTGTGCACTAAGTTAGCAAAAACAACATTTGCAATATTAAATTTAAAAGAAGAATTGAATAATAATGCATTAATGACACGTTACTACTCTTTAGCATATTCAGCCATTGCTACAATATTAGTATATGGGGTCAATCAGCTGAGGCGAGTAGAGTTTTTGTAATGCAAAAGAGAATTATTCGGATTCTGTTTGGTTTGAACCACAGAGAATCATGCAGAGATACATTTAAAACAAATAAAATTATGACTGTGACATGTATTTACATATTTAAAATTTCTTGTTTCATGCACAAAAACCTGAATAAATTTAAAACAAATGGTGACATACACAACTACCCCACCAGAAGTGCGGGGAAAATACACATAAATATTTTCAACCTTAGTAAATATAAAAAATCTCCCCACTGTGCTGGTAGTTATATATATATAATGAACTTCCTATAGAAATAAGGTCACAAAATTCTTTTAGATTATTCAGAAGAAGAATGAACATTGTTTTTATAACTTGACAGAGTTTTTTGATCGGTAATGGGGAAGAGCTTTACCATTATATGTACATATATTTGTTAGTTTTTTTTTATGTTTCCTTTTTTATTATATATTTTTGTTTTCTTGTTTGTTTTTTACAATTTTTGTAACATATAACTTATATATATATATTTCATATATATTATATTAATAGGTTTTTTATATTTTGTATCTTATATTTTATGTGAATTTGTAATGACAAAACCGATATTGTTACTGTAACAAAATTTATTGTGAATAAATTTATTCTATTCTATTCTATTCTATTCTAATATAACAGAGAATAAACTAATATCATTTTCAATCCCTTACTGCCATCTTTAATATCTAACTATTAAATGCAGACATAAGAACCAATAGAACCTTTCATTTTATTTTAATTTGCTCTGTAAATATTCTGCACTAGTTGCTGTTCTAATATCTCTAAATAACGGCAGTATTAAGTAATCAGTATAAGTGTTGATATAATATTTTATTATTATTATTATTCTATACATTTCATAAAATCATTTTTTTTCCCTAATATATTTTTTTTAACTGTTTAACGTCGGCCTATTTCCGCTACCAGGGCCTATCACCGACGCCAGGAGACGAGCTACCTCCAACCTGGAAATTTTGCCGAACCTCTTCCCTTCAGAAGAGTAGGGATCTTTTTCTTGCCTAACATTTAATAGACAAGGGACCGCCTGCTTTACATCCCCTCTGAAGGATGGTATATCCACTACGTAATCCTCGTCTGAAATTACGTAATTTCCGAGTATACACTGATATACAAGCCTCTAGAAGGTGGGACGAGAGCGCTGTATTTCCCAAGATGGGAGCCCATCCAAGTACTAACCGCGCTCGACGTTGCTTCAACGGAATATCGACTGATATTCACATTGAAGTCGCCTCTACGCTCGCCCCTTCCCTAATATTACATTATCTAAAGTGCCTGTCATCCCTAAACTGGAGTAGGTTTTGATTCATTTTAGTCACCTTGTTTCCTATTTTTTAGTATTTGAAGCCGTGAATACGATTCTACTACCTGAATAGGGTAGTTTGGTTGTTTTCGAGGTTGCTAAATAACTTGCTATTTGTTCTTAAAAAAAAAAAAACGTGTTCACTAAAACCATACAGATCTATTGTAATATACGTGTGGTAAACATTTTTCATATTCATATAGAGGTAGTTTTTCGTGATAAGGATACTCACGTCAAGACAAAGTGGATTTCTGGCCCTTTTACTAGTAGAAAATACTTTGGTGCATTACTAAGTGCTGTGGCATTTTTTTAAATATTCGAGACTGTGAATAGAATTGCTTCCCCGAATAGGACAGTTTGGTGGTTTCCAGGGTCGCTAACGAAAGCGTTTTTTTGTAATAATACTTGCTGCGAATATTATTATATACCCTTATAGGGGTTGTTTTTGAAAACGGGCTGCTGAGGTCAGGATCAGTGGAAGGTCTGGGCTCAACTAGTATTAAAAAATTATTTTGTACATTTTTAATTACTTTGGTACCTATCTTTTTAATATTATGTGCTGTGTATGGCGTTGCACCCCCTGAATATGGTGTAAATAGGGGTAGCTTTTACCCTTTTATTATCTCTCTTGAATCGATATCTAATAGTTATCATAAAACAAATACAATTTTCACATTCAGTATAAGCTATTATTCAAAGCAATGTTGGGGGTTGTTTCTATGTTTTTAGGGGTGAAATAGAATTTTCCCGAGCCATTTGATACTACGAAGATGTATTTTTATTAACTTTGAGCCTTTTCCAGCCATTTTTTTTGAGTCATATGTGTTCCGCGATGGGGGTCAAAAATCAGTTATTATGAACATTGTCCTTTATTTGTCAGAACTAATTTTACCGAATAAAATAAAGTAGCTAAACTGAGAGTGTGAAGAAACCTTTCGTGGGTAGTGTATTAGAAAAAAAAAAATGTTTTTTTCAAATTTATATTTAAATGTAAAATAACAAGAACATTTCCACTGGAGTACCTATAGAGTAATACTGAGAACAATATACAAAACCGGCATATGGGGATTTTATCATGTCCTTATCATTCATTCATCTTTTGATATGTACCAACGATAATTCTCGCATTAAAGGCACCGAATATAAACACACTTGATTTTTATTAAATAAATGAGATTAACGTGCCATTAGATAATTAAATTAACAACCAGTTTTGTTGTTTTGCTAATCGATGATAATGATATAATCACAATGTTTATTGTTATTATAATACCGGTGTATGTAATTGAACATGTCTCGTGTCGTACCGTTTATGCAATTTCTGCTGAACTCTATCACAATGTGATAAAACGATTAGATATAATAGATAATTGTCCAGTCAAAATAGTCAAATAAGTTATAAATAAGAACAAAAATTATGTGCTACTTAAATCGTGCCATGAACTTGATGTTGCACACGAAACCTGTCGCTCGAAGTCTCATGCGCTTTTTCGTCTGTGTTTGTAGCATATAGCCAAAACAATCCCTTTTAGTCTGGGTCCAACAGTACGAAATCGCTCTAAATTCCAAGTAACCTGTTCCGACATGACGTACATTTTTCAACTTCAGATTTGTAAAAAGGGTTATATAGGACAACAGAAATGACTTGTCGGATTCTTATCAGCTCTTGCATAACTTCTTAAATGATAAGAAAAGAGACGAAATGATAATTCCTAAAAAAATGTTTTTTAATACATAACACGTCCTGTAAAAGAAACTATGAGTGCTATCGATCTAATTTTTTTATAGTATATACTAAAGACATAAGCGCTTGGATAAGGCTCGAAGGCACTGTTTAAATATGTTTAGTTTTTTGGGAAAAAAATATGAAATCTGTAACTATAAAATATTGTAGTAAGAATTTCAACATACGAGCAAGTACTTCAATTTTAAATTTTTTGTGTATAAACTATGCTAACAAACATACCCAATATATTGAAAATGTTTTTAAGACAAGAAATAAGTTGATATTGCATATAGTATTCGAGTTGTGAATTTTTAAAATGGGTGCATGATGCGGCGCATGTAATAAAGGCGACAGCTCTCCTAAAATTCATAAAGCGCATGAAAACAGTTTACAGTGGAATTAGCTGGTATGTTTATGTTTACTAGGCGTATGTACTTATGTATATAGTGTGAAGTTATTTGTTTCAACATTTTAACATTATAAAAACTATTTGTGTTTGATTGTTTAAATCGATTGATTATTGTTTGCGGTTCATATTTATTATTTACTAGCTATGCCCGCGGTTACGTTCGCGTGGAATTTTGAAATTGACTAAAAGCTTCTTTATAAACGACGTTTGAGGTAGAATCACCATTCTGGAATATTTCAGAAAACTCACAAATTTTCTGGAATATTCCAGAGTACTCTCGAATTTTCTGGAATATTACAGAAGTTTAATCTTAAAAGTTTATGCAGTGCAAATACGCTTATTGTAGAGATCAAGCTGTATCTCCTGTTCTACTAGACCGATTTTCATAAAACTTGGATTAGTCTAGGCCGATTTCAATGAAATAAGAACTAAATGTTACTCCAAGCTTAGATGAAACCCATTGGTTCTGTAGTTTCTGCGTGATGCGCGTTCAAACAGACAAGCAGACAAACAGAGAAAAATTCCAAAATCTGTCTTAATGTATTCCATTACTCATCTTACATCCCCCACATCAGTTTTTTGCAAATATTTTCAATGTACATACACGTCAACTTTACAAATGTATTATATGTATACGTTTGAAAATTATTAAAAGGTCAAATAATTTAATAAAAGTGATTTACGCTCCCTCCCACCGACGGAAGACGCTTTTCAACAACATGTTGCAAATATTACTTTTTTTTTAACAGTGTTGTGAACCGTCATGTCATTCAAATTACCTCTTGCACAAAATTTTGGATGCAGAATTGGAAATCAGGAGCTGGTACCGATAATGTCGACAAAAAAATTTTTATCTGAACTTAAATTAAAAAGTGCAATTGTAAAATAAAATGCGACACAAAATGTTCTTGTGAGTGGTATTCAGTTGCGTGCTCGTGTGCTGCTTTTCCTGAAAATTGTTTTAAGGGAAAAAGCTATATGCATCATTTTATAATGATAGTGATTCTGACTAAAATATTAGAATAGTTATACACAAAAATTATATAATATACAACATTAATGTTTTATTTAAAATATCTCCCTTTTCTGCTTTCTATTAAATATGCTAAAGACCTAAAATAATATTTCTCACTAATGTTTTATTTCTTAAACAATATAAAAACGAGTAGAAGTTGTACTCGGGCATGGCCAATTGCGAATACCTATTTGATTAACATTTTGCTCGAACACACAATTCACTTTGTATCGATTATTATTTCTTTAAATGAATGGCCGCAATCGGCAATGCCCGACTACTACTTTCATTCGTTTTGTTGTATTATTAACATAAAGTAATTCAAATTTGCAATTATATTGAACAATATAGTGCTTTTTACTGTTACACTGTACCAATTATCGTGTAGACTATTTTTATTTTAATGCTGCATAATTACGCGCCTCATAAAAAAATCATAAACAAAAAACTGTATACGTTATCGACAGGATCTTTTTTAAAAAAACTTTTTCAATATATGGACTATATTTGGTAAGCAATTGTATATAAGAATTTCATAAATTTAACATAGTTGTCCGCATATCGAAATTTTTAGAACGTAAATATCAACCTTTTGATTTTAATTATTTTTTTCCAAAGAAAATATTCTTTTCAAAAATACCAATAGCTTAGTTAGAATCACGTATATCTTTTGAGTATACATACCAAAAATCAGATCGGTTGGTTACATAGTTTTTGTTTTAACGGAGAATAACCATTGTAAAACATAATTTTGTAATTATCAATCGGCCATCTTCATTGCGATTTCTGAAGTTGCGCAAGAGCAAAAATTAATCCGACAAGTGTTTTCTAGTGCCCCAGGTAATGCTCTCTTCATTACTTATATCAACATTTGTACGTCATGTCGGAACGGGTCATCTTGATTTTGGAGTGCTTGGACCCCGGACTATTTGGAGCAACATGAGATTCGTGCTGGGCGATGTTTGCGAAACATTGATGTTAGCATCGAAGGCAGCGATCTATGTAGAATATCGTAAAAAACGTTAATGTATGTACAACTAACATCGATCGATGTATAATTGTTTGGAAAACACAGGTAATAATCAATTGTTAATGAATATTAATTTACTTAATTCCTAAATAATTAGTTCTTTAACAGGGAACTGTGGACTGAATCTGAGAGCGCTATTGCGGGTTCCGGACCATGCAGGGCTTCTCAGATCCCTTGCGGGTTAGAGCGTCCGCTTCTTCGTTACCCTGAATTCCATCATGTCCTTTCATCCAATTGAGATGGACACTATTGTTTTGTGCGAGCACATTTAGGGCTTTTCTAATTTTCAGAACCAGTTCAGAGCCTGTCCTACAGTTGTTTAGGGCAAGCAGGGCTGCTCTGCTGTCCGTTGATATGCCCACCGTTTTACCACTGACGTTTGCCTTCGTGGTTTCTATTACCGCTTGCTAGTTCTGCCTGGAAAATAGTAGCATGTGTGCCTAGCGGTATGATCGAGTGTAGATCTAGGTCTTCTAAGTAGACCCCAGTTCCTGATCTACTGTCCATTTTTGATCCATTATCAGTCATTACCGGACACATTGAAACTCACCTCAAAGTTCTTATTAAAGTTATATATAGGGGGGATCCGGTCGGTCCCCATGCCCAGAAGAGGAATTTGTTTCGTAGCCTCTTCTAGCATACGGGCATGTCTCGTAGCCATGCCCTTAATTTACCATTGGCCTACAGATTGCAATCTCAGAGCAGTCCTCAACGCCACCTCCTCCATGTATAGATTTAGAGGGCGATGCAGAGTATAGTCTCCATTGTAGCTGTAGGCGTCGTTTTCATCGCACCAGTAACGCAGAGACATACCAGTCTTTGAACATGATCCAGTTGAGATGCTGCTGTTATTTGCCTTACTCTGAGTCATCAGACTATGGCTGCGTAACAAAGCATGGGTCTTATCACAGCACTGTACAGCCAGAGGGATGTTCTGGGTGAGAAGCCCCAGGACATACCGACCGCCCTGCGACACTGCGAGACTGCCAGAAAGCTAACTAATAAGTAATTCACAGTTCATTTCACAACAGTCCTGCTATGAACGAGAATTCTTAATATCTGTGACCCCCAAGAAAGTTGTTAATAACTCAAATCGAGGTTTTCCTAAGGATTTCGTCACAATGTCCTCAATCTGCTATTTCCAGAGATATGAACTTCTTTGAAAATGTCTTCTGCAACTTTTTCTCTAATGTAGTGATAACGAACACCTATGTGTTTAGATCGTTTATGAAATTCTGGAGTGTGAAACTGTACTGGCATTATCAATTCCAAGAATTGGAACACGGATTTTCTTCCTGGATATTTTTTTCAACAGTCGATGAACATATAATTTCTTTCGCAGCTCCACTTCCAGCAATGTATCCTGCTTCCATAGTAGATAACAATATAGAACGTTGCTTTTGGCAAAACCAAGAAATAACTGCATTGCCGAATGTGCAAACCAACCCTGACGTGGACTTGAGAGTAACAATATCGCCTGGATAATCGGAATCACTATATGCTTTGAGACCATCAGGTTCACTCCTGTAAAATATGCCATAGTCTATCGTTCTTTGCACATATTTAAATATGCGTTTGGCAAAACTCCAGTGGTGCAGTTTCGGATTTGCAACAGCTTGCGTGACATAGTGAACAGCATGTGTAATGTCTGGTCTTGTCGCAACGCATAAATACATTCGACTTCCAACGGGTGAACGAAAAGGAATGTTTACGCCAAACATTCTTGATCTTCCCCAGCTCCCCCTGCAAGATAAGCTTTTTCCATTGAAGTTCCAACTGAATGTGACTCACTCATATTGAATGTATTCAGCATTTTCTGTCATATATTCTTTGATTAATGAAAATTCCATCTTCAAATTGTTGTACTTCAACACCTGAATAACTTTTCGTTGAACCAACAGTTACTTGAAATTAGTTTTGCAATTTAACAATGAATTTTTCACAGGTTTCATATTTTTCACTTCCAACAAGGCCGTGATCTACATATAATGTTACTAGAAGTTTCTCAGGAGGATTTTTGTAGAATAAGCAAGCTTCCTCAGAACTTTATTCCAAGTCACAACTTTTGACGAAATCTTTAAACTTACGATTACAACATTGAAGTGCTTGTTTCAAGCCACAAAGGCTTTTTATTACAAATACCACTAGTCTCATCTTCATAGACTTTCGGCTGCTCCATGTAGATTTCCTCTTATAGCGAGCCATACAGACATGCAGTTTTTACATTAAATTGAGAAAGATGTAATTTTTCTTCAGTTGTAACTGCTAGAACAGTCCTGGTGGTATCAAATTTAGCTACGACTGTAATGGTGTAATGGTTTTTTTCAAAGTCAACTCCAGCTTTTTGGATAAAGCCTATCGCCACTAATCTAGCTTTGCACCAGAATTATCTTTTATCTTGAAGACCCATTTGTCTTCCACCACTTTCCTTTCAGTAGATAGGTCCATCAGCACCCAGGCGTTATTTTCATGGTGATTTTCATCAGAATGCTCGTAAACTTGCGTCATTGTTTCTCGAGAAAGGCAATGTAGTGATTTTACATACGTGTAGAACATGAGCATTCTTATGTAAACAGCAAAAAGACAAACTCTGAGGTTTCTAAAATATAATATTAATGATGATGAATGAATTGTTGATGAATGATAAATAATTAATAATGATTCAGTCTCTATCTAGCAGGAGTCAGAATAACACCAATAAAGATATAATGTGAATGTCAGGTATTTTATTGATAAAAGGGCAGCATTTTATAGTACACACATTTTACGGTACGTATACCGGCTACGGTGTTAGTTCCAAATCTCAAACAACAGAATTATCAGTTTTTTTTTACTCTTGTTCAGCCAATTTTATCACAAGAAAATTTGAAAAAACTGATTGTAGAGAATTTACTAAGTTACTACTTTTTCCAAGATGGTGTCTCATTCACAGAGTGTACCTGTATATATGGTATGTTTTAATACACTATTCTCAGTACATCTTACCATAAAGCATTACATTACGATCTTTGTTCTTATTGACGAGAAAATACGATATGTACTCAAATATATTATATTTTCAAATTAGAACAAGAAGAATAATTTCTAATTTGTTTTTGATACACATTTTAGGTTTATAAACATGACAAACATATTAAATTCGTCCAAAAATTATTGTTACTAAAAAGTGAAAACTATTATTTAGGTATTTATAGTTTATTTTAGTTGATTTGACCATTGAAAAGAAAAATACCTGGTTTTATTTGGGCTGTTAGTGACCCCCTATAAATCTTGTCGACCGAAAGGACACGGCTACTGTTGTTTTATTACTTCTGTTTGATGATTTTTACAAGAAGTAAAATATTATCTTAGCCTTTAAAAGCCTTGCTTATTACCGTCAATTTCTTTGCAAGTAGCTGTTAATCACCAAGAAAATTTGAATTAAAAATGTTTACACAGGAAAAGAATGGTAGTCATTATATCTTTATACGATTCAAACAACTTATTACAATCTTTGCAAAAAATATAAGATCATTGACACTAATTTAAAAATATATTTTTTTAGATGAATATGCACAAATTATAGATATTCACCTTTTTTAATTTTTAGGACTAAAATGCTCAACTAGCTATCTTAAAGAAGCATGGTGAGCTCCTCCAGATGCTGTATTAACATACAGTTTGTTTCTTTTAAGCTTTCTGGGTGAAACGACGAATAACGAAACTAAATGCCTTGTATATTACATAGTATTGTTTTTTAAACGTTGTGTTTTTTTTAAACAACCTTTGAATTATTTTCAACTAAAACAAATATCATCTATTTTAAAACCCTACCGATAACGTTACGAATTATTATTTATAAAAATTAAATAACAACAGGGTCTAATTTTAGATTTATCAAGTGGTATAGCAAAATGCTCAGGAAATATCTAAAAAAATATATGGTGTTAAAAAAATGCAACTTGGTGTCAGCCCTGTACACTCAAAAACTTTTTTTGATGCATCATAATAAGCAAATTTATTGGCATATCAAAAACCACTTTATTTTGATTAGTATACGTTCTATGAAATGAATACGCATTTTGGCTCATTCTGTATAAATAACAAATTCTAATGATAATTTCCAAACAAAAATAAATATCAAAAAATGAGGTAAAACATCATATCTTTTACACTTAAGTATCACTATAGCAATTAATAAAATCTCGTAGCAGACACGAATCTAATCTGACATTGATCTTTGATAAAGATAGTAGGTACTAGGTTTTTCTTTTTTAAGTAACTTTCCCATGAACTATTTAGTCGGTTAAGACTTTTTCAGATTTTAAGTGGCTTCAGCTGGTAATTTACTTCAAACGTTCCGACAAGCAAATCTCACATAAGAGCAAATTGAAGAAAGCCTTATAGCCCGGGAGACACCGATAGAAACTTTTCTCTGATTTTATTAACATTCTTTTTAACATTGTTTTACTATTTCTGCGCCATAAAAACAGTGGTTTTCTTTTAAAACCAAATTGCACTAAAAAGTAGAAAATATATATTTTTTAGTGATTATAAGCTGATCAGAACAATTTTCAACTTTGTAAATAGAAAACCATTCGGCGCTCATTAAATGCAAACGTAAATCAAAATGATTAAACGAAGTAATGTTTTATGAGCAAGATGTACTCAACCCGAGTTGTGTATATGAGGTGTCGATACACAGATCGACCTTTGGACCAATCCACCCGCCTCTTCCTATCCTTGACATTAGGTAGAAGAATAGTTTTTTTTTCGTGGATTAGGTAATCCGCCATCTTAGAGCGTCCGCCATATTAGGTTTAGAATGAAGTTACGTAGGCTATCATATTCTATCCTTTCATTTGATACCCATGTCAAGGGGGTTGTGAAGAAAAAGGTAAACCGCTATCTTGGGGCATCCGTCATATTGGATTCAGTACGATATTCGATATCCTATATTGTATTTTCCTTAGAACCAAAACTGTGTGCAAAATTTCAGTTCGATTGGATAACAGGAAGTGGGTGAAATTTCAATCACGGAATTTGACCTATATAGGGTGTCAACGGAATCATTAGACAAGACATAGTTTCCAGAGTTTTCAATATATGTCTTAAATTTGGCAGGTATATACCAAAAATGGCAATTTTTTCCTAGTTTGACACTTTTCCATCACTTCCGGTTTCCCCAACTTTGAAATTTTAAATGGAATACCCTGTATATTTTTACATTTTACGATTTTACGATTTTAAGTAAAACTGCGTAGTTTTAAAAATGTTTTGATACTACTTGATTTTTTTAAGGCTATTTTTATTTTTGCATCTAGAGTTCAGTGAATGACCTCAAATCAATCAAGTGGACCAAAACAATAAGAGAAAAATGTAAACTTGAGATTTTTCGAATTGGTTTAATGGCTACGACAAACCAAAATTTCCGAAATAACTAATTTGTAATTATGTCAACTTTTTCAAATGGCAACATCTTTTAGACACCCAGTAGTTACATAGTAATTTTCACGACAAATCCATTGATACCTTCAAATCGAAAATCGGTTTGATATTGACCCAAATACACAATTTCTTTGGTGGATAAATAATTAAAATATCGAAAAAATATGCCTACCAAGTAAGTATGCCGTGGAAATTGAATAAAACTAGATTCAAAACATTCATTTTGTCAACAAAATAACGCTGCAGACAAAGGTTATGCCACGGTTGTTATAGATAATATGATACAAAAGTCATGACATTAATCACTGAAGGACCTTACTCAAAATTAAACAAGGATCCCACAAAATCAATTGAGAGCAAAATATATAGAACTTTATTCAAGTATAAAAATAAATTTAATGACTTTGAACGAAGTAAGCTCACACCGCATAGCAAGCCACCTCATTTTTATGGTTTGCCAAAAATACATAAGCAAAATATTCCTTTAAGACCCATTGTTAGTCCCATTAATTCGCCTTGCCATAACTAGGCAAAATTCTTACTTAATATTCTAAATCCTTTATCTGGAAACACCGATTCGTATATTAAAAATAGTAGACACTTTATAGAAAAGATTTATGAAAACAATATTCATGATACCCATCTGATGGTTAGTTTTGATGTAGTTAGCCTCTTTACCAATGTCCCAGTAGATAAAACTTTGGAAATAGTGAAGGATAAATAGTTAAATGATAATAATTTGGAAGCTAGAACTAAATTAACTGTTAATAGCATTATGGAACTTCTAACATTATGTATAAAAAAGACTTATTTTCAGTTTGAAGGTGATTTCTATCAATAAAACTTTGGTATGGCAATGGGGTCTCCATTGTCACCAGTTTTAAGTAATATATTTATGGAGGACTTTGAAACTAAACATGTTCAAAATTGTATATATAAACCGGTTAGCTGGTGGAGATATGTTGACGATATATTTGCAATTTGGCCCCACGGAGCCGATTTGTTAGATAATTTTTTAGAAGATATAAATAATAAAGAACCATCTATTAAATTTACATTAGAAGTAGAAAATAGCAATAACTACCATTTTTAGATGTTTTAATTAAAAGAGTAAATAATACACTTAAAACAAGCGTTTATAGAAAACCAACACACACCAACAGATATCTGAATTTTAACTCAAATCAGTCGATGCATGTTAAAAAGAGTGTCATAAAATGGTTATATGATAGGGCCAAAATAATTTCTTCTAATTATGAAATATTAGACAATGAGAAACGCTTTATAAAAGAGGTTCTTATAAACAATCAATACCCTGAAGCTTTTGTTGATAGAACTTTCACATATATAGAAAATAATAATCATATACGACAAAAACCTGAACAACGGTACACGACGGAAATTCCTTATGTACACGGATTATCTGAAAAGCTACGCCGTATAGACAATAGATTTGATATTAGGACGATATTTCAAACGGGCATTGAGATCTATTTTAACAAAAACAAAACCGCTAAATCATGAGCAAAATTCAAAAAACTGCATTTATAGTATTCCGTGTGAGTGTAATAAACATTATGTGGATGAGTCATCCAGACCATTCAGTGTTAGATTGGGTGAGCACAAGAAACACAGAACACAGAAATCGAAGATTTGCGAACACGCTTGGGAGAACGGACATAGAATAAACTGGGACTCAGCAAAAATTTTAACAAAAGAGGCAGATAGCAAGAGAAGAAAAATTAAAGAAGCGGCTATAATACTATTGAATGAGGATAAATGCGTGTCGAATTGTTCCGTAGATGTTTGCACAACCTGGCTGCCGATGTTAAAAGAAGAACTTAACAAACTCAACATTGTTTAAAATAAAACTATCAACTAGATATATCAACAGTTCTGTGTAAGCAGTAAGCATCTATGGATACTGAATATAACAAATACATTCTTAAAGCTGTGTATTTAATATACATAACACACAAACATTATAATACGCTTTAAGAAAGGAAACAGATTCGTTTTCCGAAACGTCAGCAAAATACGTCATTTTTATATTTTTGTCCTTATTCATTATTTGTCAAAACCACCCTCCAACTGATCCTTTGACGTAAAAGTCACAGACGTAGAGGTTATTTTCCAGTAAAATACTGGTTAATTGTATTATTTTGTAGATTTCAGACATTATTTAGAAGAAAATATATGTGGCAGAGCATCCCAATAAGAAATAGAGAAAAAAAGAAGTGTGCTGTCCGAAATTTGCATAACATTTCGAAACATAGCAGGAATTATACTCGCAAAAACTTCGCGGATACGATTTTGTAAAATTGATACTATTTGAGGGGGTGTATAAAAAACTCGTTCTTTCACATAATCCCACACAAAAAAATCTGAAATGCGTAGATCTGATGAGCGGGCAGGCCAACATACAGGTCCATAAGTTGCAATTAATCGTCTATTATACCGGTTCACTAAATGGGCCATAACTTGAGCGGCATTATGAGACGGAGACCCATCTTTGAAAAACTCTTTTGATTCAAGATAGAGCTTCTCCTTTAATAGAACAACTCTCATTTTTTCATCTTGTTGAAAATACATTTGTTCAGAAACTGCAAGTGGTAAGTCCATCAACATTTCTTCAATATTATTTTGTAGGAATTCTAAATATCTCTCCCCTGTCAAAGGTCCTGGAAAGAAAATAGGTCCAATAATTCTTGTTCCAATCACTTCAGCCCACATATTTACTCCAAATTTTTCCTGAAAATTACCTTGCCTCATTTAATATCGATTTTCCTGCACCCAGTATCTATTGTTTTGTTTATTGAACATTCCATTGTTGGTGAATCTCGACTCATCAAAAAACAATATCAAAGAAACAAAATTCGGGTTAGCGGTATTGTTCTGAAGTAACCAGTCACAATAACCTAATTTTCGGTTGCTATCATCTTCGTAGAAATGCTGGTGCACTTGATATTTAAACGAGCGGTAACCATATTTTTTGAGAATCTTTCTTGATGATTCATGACTAATTTGCACCTCGTGGCCAATTTCTTTAGTAGAAGCAGTAGGATTTACTTCTACAAAAGCCAACAGGTTAATTTTTGTCGCTTCATCAACGATAAAAGCTGCAGGATTGTTATTAATTCCTCTCCTGATTTGTTTCTCCACAATTGGAAAATATTGAAAACATGGATGATGTCTATTCAGATACCTTTGGGAACAAATCTGTAGCGTTTCTGGAATTTTTATGCAGTGCCGGTTTATGAACTTGTGCGCCCCTAAGCACTAAATTTTTTGGCGCCCCCCTTAGTGGCTAAATGAAATTGCGCCAAATGCGAAAGCTAGTATCGCAGACAAATTCGCCGCAGGCGAAAATATTTTGCAGCACCACTTTGAATAGTTTGCGAAATAATGAGTTTTTTGGGGGGTTTTTATAACCGTTTAATTTTAATTTTGTTATCTTAAGACGAACCTGAACCAACCTACATTTGTTTAAAAGTAAGTACAGATGAAAAACTCATTTTTGTTATATTTTATTGAAAAACATAAGTATAGGACAAAAAAACAGCAAACAAAAAAGACCTGGAAAAACGGTTCAACAAGAACTATACAACTAAAAAAGCCAACAAATAATAAAAAATATTTAAAAATAAACAAATCTAGGTTCTAGAAATATATCAATAAATAAAACGAAACACACAAAACAAAACAAATTGTCTTTGCAGGCTTAAAAAATCGTGTTCCCTGCTTTCTCAGATGCAAACTGATCTGAAAAAATTTTGTATGTGGAAATAATGGTTTATAGAACTTTAATAATATAATATTTGAAATCATCTACCCCAAAAACCTATAAAACGATATCCCACGCGGTAGTGGGGTGGGGGTGTTGGAGGGGGTGGATGAAGTAAAAAAATATTTTGAGGTTTTTGGTTCTTGTACACGCACTAAATCATTTTTTTTTCATCCCCTTTAATAATGGGGTAGGGGTGGTAATGGGGGTGACTAATGCCAAAAAATTTTTTGAAACCTTAGCTTACATAAAAATAAGATTTGCACTTTGTTAAGGCACTTTGACAGCTAATTGACAGCTGTCAAGTGTCAATTTGGACAATTTGACAGCGAATTTGAATTCAGCAACCTCAAAAACATAAACCTAGACATTAAAATCGAAAAAATAAGTTATTTAAAAATCTATAAAGACTGCACGAATAAATAAATCTGTGGTGGAGCTTTGGAGCTTTCAAGCTCCGTAGCAGCCAAAGTATTGATTTTCGAGCTTTGTGCCCATTGAGACTTTTGCTTGGGGTGACGAAACCTAAAACATATCCAAAATTCAGACGATTTGACCGAAACCCAATTTCCATAAGATTATTGCGGGGTCCTTAATAATAGAAACAGCAACAAAGTTAACCTTCCATTAAATATACAGGCACACAAAATAAAAAAGTCTTTTTCTGGTACTCTATTGAGTAACCTATATGTATTTTGACGTGATGAACACGAATCAGGTGTCCGTTTAGCTCCATTGGCCACCATTTTCTTGTAAATTACGAAAATAACCAAAAAAAAACTCATAATTTAGGTTATTTTCCCGATTTACTAAAAATTGGTGGGTAACGGAGCGAAACGGATACCTAATTCGTATTTTTTTTTTTTAACTATTTAACGTCGGCCTATTTCCGCTACCAGGGCCTATCACCGACGCCAGGAGACGAGCACCCCCCAACCTGGAAATTTTGCCGAACCTCTTCCCTTAAGAAGAGTAGGGATCTTTTACTTGCCTAACATTTAATAGACAAGGGACCGCCTGCTTTACATCCCCTCCGAAGGATGGTATATCCACTACGTAATCCTCGTCTGAAATTACGTAACTTCCGCGTATACACTGATATACAAGTCGCTAGAAGGTGGGACGAGAACGCTGTATTTCCCAAGATGGGACCCCATCCTAGTACTAACCGCGCTCGATGTTGCTTCAACGGAATATCGACTGATATTCACAAATCAATCAATCAAAACAAATTTATTAAAAATTAATAATTTTACATCTGTCCTACCCGAAAACCCGTGTCTCACATTGAAGTCGTCTCTACGCTCGCCCCACCTGATTCGTATTAAGCATGTCGAAATACAAAGCCCAATAGAGTCCCAGAAACAGACATTTTTTTGTGTGTATGTGTCTGAGTAATATTTGAATGTCACCGGATCCTCCGCCATTTTCTAGAAAATCGCGTATTCAAATATATTATACAGACACAAAAAAAAAGTAAAAAGTTATCCGTTTCTGGAACTCCATTAGGTGACTCCCATGTATTTAGACATGCTGAATACGAATCAGGTATCCGTTTAACTCCGTTACCCACCACCAATTTTTAGTAAAAATAACCTAAATTATGAGTTTTTTTATAGGTTATTTTCGAGATTTACAAAAAAGTGGTGGCAAGTGGAGCCAAACAGACACCTGATTCGTGTTAGGCACGTCGAAATACATATGGGTTACTCAATAGAGTACCAGAAAAAGACCACTTTTTTATTTTGTGTGCCTGTGATATCAATAGTAAATGGATTTGTTGTTCACCCTTCGATATGTTATACTGTCAGAATATAGATGTCGCCCACTCCAAGATTTTCGCGAATATAAGTGGCGGTTAAGTATTAAGGATAGGATTTTGCAGAGAAAGGGGGAAACATGCGTTTATTTTCAGTTTATTATAAATATTTAAAAAACCAAACATTGTATAATCTTTAAAACTGTTTTAGATATTTGGCTATTGTTCTAACGAATATAACTATATATACTTTTTATTGTAAATTTCTGTTCTACTTGATTGATTGATTTACCAGCGTGCGGTAGGCATTGCTGCCACTCCCAGGTATACAGCTGGGCTTGCTACGCTGGGTTGGACTAAGGTTATGCTTGTTGCCAGCAGCGAGAGCCACATGGCGCATGGTAAAGGAATGTGGGATGGGAGGTGTAGGTATTTGTGAGATGCGTTACCGCATTGTGTCGTGAGGGAGCGTTTAAGCTCCCTTTTTGTGTTTGTGGTTCTGGACTTCTGCCTATTCTGACTCTTCTTGTGAAATATGTTGTCGTGTTGTGTCGTGATATGAAGTGTTTTTGCTCCTCTTTTTGCGTTTTTGCTTCTTCGAATCTTTTTTTTTCTGAGTCTTCTGATTCCTCGGTTTCCGATTGTGGTAGAGTATATATCCTTGCGATTTGTTAGTGGTGTTCATTTGTTTATAAATGTGTTGGGTCCCTTTCTTGGGTATGTCCCCAATACTTCATTGCGTGTATATCTATAATGTTGATGTATTGTGTCGCTGTTTTCGTTTTGTTGTTTTAGTTGGACGATGCCCTTTCTACTCTTCTCAAAAACTTCTTCTATTGGCTTTTGTTGTTGCCGCGTTTTTGACTCCATATATCATCGTTGTCCATATGACGGCAATGTACATACATTTGGTAAGGTCCCATGATAGTTTATTTTTCTCAATGAACGGTATGTTACCCTTGTGCCGTTTTGATTCTCTCCTTTACTGTTTCTCTCCGCTCCAGCTGGTTCGTCCGGTCTGTTCCTAGGTACTTCAATTTATTCGGTGTTCTTAGGGAATATTCATCTATTTTGTGTTCATCTCCGCTGGTCCAACTCTTCTTCTTCTGCATCGATTAGTAGATTATCGACGTATGTGTGAGTTTTCAGCAATACCTCATTGATTTCGAGTTTAATTTTTATCATTACCGTGATTTCTAGCATTTATTCCTTGGTTAGTGGCTTATTGAAGTGTCTTCTTGTATTAATTTGATTCATTCATTTTTTGCTTTCTCTTCTTCCTCCAATTTATCTCCACTGTTGCCGTGGTAAAGCTCTTCTCGTGTATGTGTTATCATTTTTTCTGTATGCCCCCCTGCCGCCGCTTTACTGCCCCTGACTCGTTCCCCCGTTTCTTTGATTTTGTGGTCCTATGTTCTGTATTCGATCCATCATTCTTGTGTATAGATACCATTTCCTGAGAAAAACTATGCATTTCCATTGAACTGCAAGAAATTCAGCCCCCGGCGTATTAAGCCAATAGTACGCCACTGATCAGATTGTCCATTTATTACCCAAGTCAACGCTTGTTTATCTAAGAAACTCTTAAGGAATAACACCATTATTGCCTTGCTATAAATTTACGGTGACAGCGGTCGACGATGTATAATCGCTTCTCATATTTTCGAAGAAAGTCGTTTGAGTCAGCCCCTCACCAGTTTATTACAGCATTTATGATGCAGAATGCAACACCACAAAAACACACTCTTTTTAATACAAATACAAATCATGTACGTAATTAATCACTAATTGCACTTCCCAAGATATGTATTATTCCTCAAACCTGTCGCTTACTTGACACCTTAAAAGTTTGCAACACGCAACACCACAAAATCACACTCTTTTTAATACAAACACAAATTATGTACGAAATTAATCACTAATCGCACGTCCCAGGTATGCATTATTCCCCAAACATATCACTCACTTTTGACACCTTAAAAATTTGCATAAAAAATATACAACACCACAAACCACATTCTTCTTTTTGATACAAATATAAATTATGTACGAAATTACCTATTATTCACTTGACACCTCAAAAGTTATATTTTTTACACTTTGTATTTGGCTAGGGGCTTGGACCTAAAAAGCATTGCAATGGTTTTATGCGGCAGACACTCGTTAATCATTAAGACGTAAATAAACTTGGATAAATAAACTTGGGTGGTACTTTAAAAATGAGAAGATACTGAGCTGATCTATTCCTGTTGTGTATTGCCTGGTCCTTTAAGCTTGTTTCTTTATGCATAGCACTGCACTATCGGTTCTGTCACTAAATACTCTGTATTAGTTATTTTCAAATATTAATTCTATTTAAATTTTGTTCTTTTGTTATGATATATCGATTTGCGCGGAATTCTTTAATCTACAAGTTCACCAAATTTTTATCAGATTTAGCGGACTTTTAGCGGGCGTTTTCACGTTTTAATGACAGCGTTTTTCGGAAGCGTCCGTTCTCTCGGAAAGCACAATTCAAACTCCTTTAAATTTCTGTTCTACTTGTACTTGAATATCGTAGTTTGTTAATGAAAATAGAGTCCCAGTAATTTCATTATTAGAGCATTTAACTATATACAAAATTTATGATAAAAACTGTATATATGGTTGTATTCCTTAGAGCAATTGGAAGTACCTGAAAATATTTTAAAGATTATACCATTTATGATTTTTTAATAATAATAAACCGAAAATAAACGCATATTTCCTTCTCACTCTGCAAAAACCTATCCTTAACACAGAACGTAATACAGAAATACAATTAAAAAAATCTTTTATATTTAATAATTCCGTAAATTATTACCACGTTAATTACTAATAAAATTTTTATAACCTGTGAATAAAAGAATGTAAATAAGATAAACACAAGGAAAAATTAAAATAACTAAGCGCTTGTTAATAAGCATTATGACAAGCGTATAACTAATAACAATGAGCACCTGTTGACCATTACTTCGGGTGCCCAGGCCCATCCAATTAACAGCTCGCTATTCAATTACTTTTTTACGGGCACCCAATGTGATTTGCATCTTGAAAAATGCAAAATAATTCGCGGAATATTAGAAACAAAGCGCATTTAAATTGACTAAAGATTTACGATATGGTTAGCTGCCGGCCACAATATTTAAAGTTGCCATCGGAAAATAAGAACAAAACACTAACGAAATAAACGATCTTGTCGAGTTAATAAGATGCTCTATTGTTCGTTCCGCGGCGCAACGTTAAACTTATCGGGACGGGTTTGGTTTCTTACCGGTTAGGGCATGAGTTAACTGCACGGATCCGTGGTTTATTATCTTAAAAATATTTACACAATTAGAATCATGTGTTGGTAGCAAAAAAGGAAAGACAATCGTAGTTGTTGAGTTTATATACAACGGTCTTCAGTAGAAAAAAAATCAGCATCTGCCATTATCTGAACTAAGACAACAGAAAATGTAAACAAGCGTGGAGTTTAAGGATAGTAACAAAGGGGATTTTTCGGAAAAGTACAGGATTTTCATTAAAGATCATAAAACACGTGAATTAGGAAGTTTTCTATTTTAGAAATATCATGTACATTCAACCTCATTTAGTGGTCTTTCAGATAACTAGTCAAACAAAAAAAAAAAAATTATCTCGATATCTGAAAAACTCACGAACTTATTCAATTTCTTATTTGAATACTTCGCCTCGGCTGAAGTCCATCGTGACGTCACAATATATAACGCGCTGACTTGCCATGCCGGCGGCCCGCCGTATGTTCCCTTTATTTAGTGTATGTGCTCGATTTTCTGAAATGTCACAAAATATCACTTTTGATTCGTTCGTGCCGAGCCGAATTTTCGAATTTCGCCTTGCAATTTACGATCAGCTTTATCTGGAAGACTAGGCGGAATCATGTATTGTGACGTAATCGAACCTCAGCCCAGATGATCGCAGCATTTTAAACTTGAAAGGACCATAACTTTTTTATTTATAGAGATAATTTTAAAAAAAATTACAGATATTTTTTAGATTTTTACGACTATTTATTACGAGAAAATGAGAAAAATGGAAACTTCCTAACTTTCCGGAGATTAATCATGGATTTATAAAATTCTATGTAAAACTCTCACATCGCGTTTTCGCTAATCTTTTCTGATGTGGATTTCTATGGATTGCATGGCTATTGGCCCTGAAACTTAACATAATAAGCGGAAAGCCAGCACAAAGTTGTAAAGTTGACTACAAACTTATTATGCGTGTAAAAAATGTCGGCGTTTTTGGCGGTGCGATAAAGATCAAAGACGCCGACATTTTTTACACGCATAATAAGTATGTAGTCAACTATACCAGCAATCTCTAATATCTATAATCTGATTAATTCTTGCACGGCATAGACGTACATAGAAAATTACTTATTTTCAGTCCTTTTTAATTATCATGTGTTTTTAATCGTTTCAACTACGGTAATTTGCGAACTTATCAAGTTTTATCAGAATTACTTCATATACATTAAATGTTTTCGGTGAAAAGTAATAGTAATGATGAAAATGATAATTTTAGGTTAAGTAATGTTTTTCTAATGTTTTAAGCGGGCCATTCACTAGGCCAACCTAGACCCGACCCGCGACTATGACCAGACATGACCGATTTTTTGTTTGCCACACACTACACAGACGGTCCGAGTAACAGTACGTTCAACAGCACGGTACGGCTATTTAATCGAAACGTTATTTTAACCCAATCGGATCGAGTGTTCACACGATGCGATAGTTTTGTCGCGTATACTGTCTCTTGGGTCCATTAAATAACAACTGACGATTTAATGCGGTATACGCTTTACGGCAAAATAATCGAATCATGTGAAGTCACTCATATGTATGCGCCACTGACGGTCGATTTGGTTTTTTATCAAATGACCGTATGCGGTTGCCAGTGACAAAACGGAAAGTCAAATACGAACGAATCGGTAGTTTTCCCGTATACGGTGGACTACCGTATCATGTAAACATGCAGATTTAAAAGTATGCACCACTGTGGAATTCGGCGTTTTTACCGAGCCGATAAAATGACCGAAACCGTATCGTGTGAACGAGCTGTAATATCATTTGGTTATAGCAACTGCGTTCAACAACGTATTGAACGATTTTGTAAGTTATCTTTGAATTGATTATATATTACATTTGAAGAACTGTTAAATTTAGCAATACTTCTCATCGAAAAGCAAAATACCTTCATGAGGCATGCAGAGCAACACGTCTAGTGGTATTAAGATTTTTGGCATTTGGAAAAAGTTGTGAAGATTTAAACTACAGTTGCGTTATATAGGTATCCTACCAATTACTTGGAAGAATATCTTCAAAAGACTCTTTTAATAGGCCACAATGTATTTAAAAATATTACAATCGTCAAAAACAAGTATAGACTTGCCCATACACAAGTGAAATAGCTCGGATTGGTCCGGGTCATGTCGTAGGTCCGCTTGTCCGGCAAGCAGACCCGCGACCGCATCGCGATTTGTCCATTGGTATCTTCGCTCATCTAAATTACCCTCATTCCAGAAGGTCCTAATAACTTCGTTTAATATATATCTTACTACATATTTACTCCAAAAAGCGTTTAATTCGGACCAATAGCGGCAGTTAAGCTTATTTACAAGGTCATTTTTGTGAAAGTGACTTTCATCAATCCATAAAACTTTTAAGGATTGGATTGGATTAATTCTTATAGGGATATTTAAAGCAAAAAGTATGCGCAAACGATTTTGAAGACGACATAGATTTATTAAAGCAAAAAATTGTTGATGCCGTTGGAACTATAAATGAAAATGTGATCTCATCTGTCTATGAAAAATTTAGAAAAAGATTAGAAAAACGTGTGCTAGTAGCAGGCGCCTGCTGGCCCACCGGGAGTTTCCATAAAGGGGCCCTTCATGAAAGGCCTTCCCTGTTGAATAATTTTTATTTTATAGGGTAGGAGTTTTTCAATTTTTCAAGTGGTAGGAATTTTTTTTTGAGATTTTCTCCCCCACTTATCGATTTTCATTTTCGAGATAAAAACAAATTCAAATATCTGCTTGGGGCTCTTGCTAAGGTATTTTCCCGGGGCCCAAAATCGTCCCAGCACGCGCCTGACTAGTAGGAGGTCTACATGTGGAATAGTTTTTAACTTAGTTGAATACATTGATGTTTTTTTTTAAAATTGTTATTTCCTTATTTTGCAATAAAACTCCGTATTTAAACTTTTCTTCATATTTGAAAAACTTTGTTACATAAAGTTTTCAATAAAGATGTAAAAAAAGTGGTTTGTTTAAAGTCGATTTCATATTTTCTAATTTTCAGGATGCCCTGCATAATGTATCTTACGCTTGAGAACTGTTTATGACTTCCTAAGACAAGCAAAACTTTTATAGAGAATGACTTTCTCGGCAAATAAAAAATAAGAAGGTTTGCATGAGTGTGGTACCCCATCCGGGGACACACTGTATATAGAAAGCAATCTTCAACCAAAGGAAAATGACAAAACACTTATTTGGACATGACGCTCAGTATGTCTCTCCAAAATAAACAACTCAGCAAAAGAATGTGGCCTACCTTAATTTAAATAAAATCTGAATGGAATACATCACGCTTTTTCGAATGTCATTACCATATTCAAGGATTATAATGTGAACATCTCGTCCAAATGATATCCGTTCGCCCGTTTACCTGACTCATTCTTAACTAGATATTGCCCTGTATATTTTATAAAAACGTCTTTACATCTGCCTTCCTTTTCCAACCTGTAAACGCATTGTTTGGTGTTTTTGAACGACGTGCCAAGGATTTTTCTGAAAATACCATCCGCCCAGCACATGGCCTGGTTGATGGTGTGATTATTTATTTCTTCTTTTTCTAAATATTTATTTTCACAGCAGTTCTTGTATTGAACACGATGTATGATGAATAGAAAGCAACGAGACGAGGCAGGCATGTCGCTTTTAATTAAATCTCTTGGAGTTTTTCAGCAATTTTTGTTGTTGAAAATAAATTAGAGCTTATTTCCAAGCTTTGGAAACATGACAAGTGACCAGTACGTAACGTTTTGGAAAATAAATACAAATTAGATTTTGTTTTAGAATATATCATTGGAGGTATAAACGAAGAGATTTTATCCTTCATACCTATTCCATAAGCAGTTTTTAATTCTCTTGTACCTATATAGTCTACGTCACAGTTAGTTTTCCTTAAAATCAAATTTTGTATTATAGTACTGGAAAACTTTACTTTGGCTCGAAAAAAAGTTGTGCACGATACAAAAAAGTTTAGGATCTTTACGGATCCGCGGGGGTGAAAAGGGGTATTTTTAATTAAAAAATCGATTTTTCTCTATTTTCTCGGAAAATATGGCATTTATAAAAAAATAGTTCAAATACAAGTTGTTTCTGATAAAATTATATTGGTGTTTTTAAATTTAATTTTATAGCAAGAATTAACCGAAATACTAGAGGTTTTAACTTCGGAATAATGTCATATAAATTAGATCTCGTTCATTTTTGGCAGCTTAATAGTAAATGCATAAAAAAAGAAATTTCTATATTATGCGAGGGCTTGCTAATTTATAGGGACTGGATCGGTACCTAAAAAAAAATAAAAACATTGGATCTGAGAGAGAATTAAATTTTAAGAACTTTTCATATAAATTGATATATTTAACTAGAAAATTTGGGATTTTAGTTTGAAAAAGTGGTATTTCAAATACGCTTTCGTCAAATAACTCGAAAGGTATTACATTGAGCAAAAACATGCTAGAAACAAATAAGGAAGCTACCAAATTAAGGATGAATTTCGTTTTTTTATTATTTTTGTCGGAGATCTGGAAGTCTAAAGGTGGCGTCCGAACGTTTATAAGACGAAGTATTTAGTTTAAATATTAACTGTCTCAGAAACTATGGCACTTAGGCCAAAAACGCTAATAACCAAAATGAAAAAAAAAGGCTTTCAAATGATTTTTTTCCTATTTTTATAGCCTAAAAAAACAAAGAAATTATGACATAAACAATGTACTTTTTCACATTTTTTTAAATAAAAACGTCGCAATTTTGTTAATGTAAGTACTCAGTAATTAAAAAAATATATTCCCATATACCGTTTTTCGTTAATATATAGTGTGACCTAGATGCTCAAAATTTTTTACCGGCTTACAGAGCTTGCTTCAGAAAAAAAATGCATTTTAAATTATAAAGGGATTTTAGAAAAAATGAAACATTCTTGTTTCTCCGCAAATATCTCAATAAATATTAGTTTAAGAGAAAATATGGTGGACATCAAAAATGAAGCTTATGAACTAAGGATAAATTTATTTTGTTTATGTATTTGTGCAGGGTTGATTGTTCCGGAAACATTTAATTTTATAGATGGCATCCGACCGTTTTTAAGATGAAGTATTTAGTTTAAAACGTTGAATATCTTAGAAACTGTGACACTTCCGTCAAAAGTTCTAAGAAACAAAATTAAATGGAATTAATCAATCTTTAAAATGATTTTTTGTTTGTGTCTATATCACAAAAAATAAAGAAGTTATGGCCGATTCAATGTGCGTTTTCACATTTTTGTTAACAAAATGTCGGCATTTTGTTATTGTAATTGCTCAATAATTAATTTTTCTTTCAAAAATGCTGTTTTTCGTTAATATATAGTATCACCAAGATGCTCAATTTATTTTGTCCCTTTAAAACTTGTTTTAGAAAAAAAATTCATCCGCCATCCCCCCATCGAAAAATGGCCGTATCTCGGTTAATTATTGCTATAAAATTAAATTTAAAAGCACCAAATTAAAGATAATTTTGCCAGAAACAACTTTTATTTGAACAATTTTTTTGTAAATGCATATATTTCCCGAGAAAGTAGAGAAAAATCGATTTTTTTTAAATACCCCTTTTTGCCCCCTACAGGTTCCCGCGGATCCGTAAAACTCCAAAACTTTTTTGTTTCATGAACTTTGGCCTATTTTAAACTTATAACCAAAGTTTAAAGTCTGCATACATTTTTTTCGAGTTACGGCCATTTTTTTCAATCTTTTCCTGTACTATTATGCCTGTGATAGTATCCACAAGAAATAGAAAAAAAATCGACTACTAGACATGCACTCAGGTAGAATCAGCACAAGCCACAACTTCACAAAAACTTTCAGGGTATACATACCTGACAGGGAAGAGGAAGGAATAAAGCAACTGCGAAGACATCCAAATGATACCATATAGTATACTGACGGATCAAAAACGTCAATAAGTACTGAAACAGGAGCTACAGGAGACCAACCAGCGATAGACATCAGTCTGACCTCTACAGTACCACAACGGTGTTCAAAGCAGAAATCACAGCTATAAAAATCTGTGCACAAGAAATGACACGGAAGTCATATACCAACAAAAGAATCCGTATCATCAATGACAGCCAAGCAGCTTTCAAAGCTCTGGATGCAGTAAATATACGTTCCAAAAAGGTAAAAGACTGCCTTAGTTCCTTGGCTGAACACGACAGTATACATCTGGAGTGAACGCGAGGACACCAGGACATGAAGGTAATGAAAAAACAGATAAGCTGGCCAAACGAGGCACAAAAATAGCTTTGATGGGACCCGAGCCAACCTGCGGTATATACAATACCGCAATAGGAATGGTAAAGGAACTATTGAGTCAGAAATACAACTTGTCTTGGACCGCTTGGTCCGGGACGCCAGGGATGAGACAGTCGTGTATGTTCATCACTGGTGGACCATCCAAGACAAAGATCAATGAATGGCTAAAATTGAGCAGAAAACAGCTGAGATGCAGTGAGCATCCTAACAGGATACTGCACACTGAATAGACACCTAACCAATGTAGGTGAGAGGGACAATCTAGAATGCAGGATGTGTGGTGAGGATGAGGAAACTCTTCACCATGTACTATGTGAATGCCTTGGTGGCTGGAAGGCTCTCATACTTCGGGGGACCATTCGTGACCCCGGATGAAATACCGTACACTCGCCTTTTGGAGAGCATCGAGACCTATGTGATAACGGGACTAATAAGCTAAAGCTTCAGTGCACCGGAGTTTCGGCACCGTAACCCATAAGGAAAAAAATGGTAGTATCCAGACTACCGCAAGGTTTTTGATAATGCAGAATGGGAGAAACTATATAGGGACTGTATTATTGGCCATGGAAACACTCAGCTATCTCGTCATTATTCATCTACTGTATGAAGAACATTCTGTTCTGATATAAGACGACTTATCGCCCTTATCCTCTGTAACTAATTTTGCTAACTCCCTGGTCAAATCCACAAATTTTATCCAAATAAATTCGCTCACACCCAGATTAGTACACATTCCCAAACATCTCTCCTTAAACTACCTATTTACTCCGTAATACTCACTCATACAAATCATATTGTAAACTTTAGTGAGGCAAAAGCGAACAATGAAACAACACATTTAAATAAACATAATGTGCATTTAACTCAAAAATATCACAAACAACAATATAGCATACACTTTTACATTTGCCACCTGTAAAAGGACTCCCAGTTAGTGTATGTTATATTGTTGTTTGTGATATTTTTGAGTTAAGTGCACATTATGTTTATTTAAATGTGTATGGCTTTTTTGTTTCATTGTTTGCTTTGTTTAATAAATAAGTTATATGGCTCTTTTTGTTGTTTTGATTCTGTTATCTCAAGGGGAAGCTCGTTCAGTGGCACACAGGTTAATGCAAGGCAACGTCCATAAGGAAACGGCACAGAACAGAGCACCAAAAGTTATAAGTACTCAGAGCTGAAGGCAGATCCCATTTTAGGAATGCCCGCACGGACATCAGTCCCCAAATATAACATTAACAAAAATTTTCAAATTAAAATAGCAGACAGAGAGGACTGTAAAAACGGTCCTCCAATATCAGCACAAATAGTGTGATATACGGGCGGCTTCAAGACAGAACAGGAAGTCGGAGCTGGAATTACAAGATAAGATCGAAAACAACAAACCTGATAAGTCTAGAAAAAAACGCGACAGTATTCCGGGCTGAAGTGGCTGCCTTACAGTAATGTACAAAGAGAATAATGAAGCAAGGAACTGTTAACCGGTCAATTGCCACTTTTTCCGATAGCCAAGCGGCGTTAAAGGCAATTTAGACAACATGCAGATTCTGTCAAGATGAAGAGAAAACCTTAGTACATGTATTTATTGTGAAGGCCTAGCGACCCAAATTACTATAGTTTTACGACGAGAGAACTACTCCGCTTATTAATGTTTAATGGCATTGCCAATTAATTCCAGTAGCCTAATAGTCGAATGGCTCAGTTTAATCTAAAAATTACATGTTCTTAAATTTATTCACTACATAATATTTATCAAAATCAAGGGTTTCTAGAACTACAATACTTCATTGATTATTTCATTCATTAACGTGAATGCCAATGAAAGCCCGTTTTTTGACAACATTGCACCAATCAAATGTCATCATTAGTAGTAAACTAACCTAGATCGGCTTTTGACAGTACCAACACGAAAAATTTATCGCTCTAATTTTTTTTTCGACAAATATCGCGGTAATATTTTGATGTTTTGTTTCGTGAAATGTTTTCCGCAAATAGGACCACTCGTTCTTTTAAATTTTATCTATAAATTTCTTCTCTAGCTTATTGCTAACTGTTAACGTAACTTATAAGTTGTAGTATTGTTTTATATACACAGTAATATAATAATATAAACATAATAAACACACCACATAAGTTGACAACTCCCAGTTTCATACCCAAGTCTGTGTAGGCTAGGGACAAGTTATACACCGCTTTCAATTAATTATAATAACGCAATTAGAAAATAATTATCACAAATAAAATAATACAAATGCCTACCGAGCAGGCTACTCAATGATTTCATGTTAAACCCCCCATACGTACAGTAATCCCTCACAAAGTAGCAACACGTTAATAATTCGGGAAATCAAAACTATACACTTCTTTAAATTGAAAATAAGAATTAAATAAGTAAATATATATCAATAAACACTTTATATAATAATTCATATATATTACAGTCTAGCGTGATTCTATGTTTGTAGCATTTAGCGTTACTGTTACTAGATGGCGGTATAAGAACTATATTTTATTTCTCTTTAATCAACTTCAAATAGAACATAATGGCGTGACACTGGTAGTGCTCCCTCTGTCTTTATGCGTAATGTGATTAGTCGAAGCATGCAAAGAACTGTTTACAGTGAAGACTCTTAGCAGTTTTGGACCAGTCTATGCATTTCAATACCTTATTTATAACCCACGTGTGAGTATGTGTGTGTATATATATGTGAATATATATGTATATATGGGTGTCTTATGTAATTATATATAATATAATATAATAATATTATAATATAATATTATTGTATTGATATGCCTCTTATACACTGTTATATTGGACAATGTTAAATTTTATATCTATGTATTCTGATCTGCCAAATGTACACTAACCTGTATACTATATTGGTAAATAAACATCTATCTATCTATGGTTCAAGGTGTATTGGTTTTTTGATTGTCATTACATTTAAAATGTGGCAAATTCCGTGGACTTTTAAGTTTCTGCAGCTGCGATTGTTAAATAATTATACCTACTTTGTTTTTTATTAGATGAGTCGGTTTGGAAATACATTTTAATGGGACATAAATAATGAAATTGAAAATATAAAAAAACGTCTGGAGGCAGTTAATGGCAAAACTTAATAATATTAAAGATGTTTTATGTACTGTATTTATTCGTAAACTATTATTCTCCCTAAATACCACTCGTGCTTTTAAATTTTATTTATAAATCTTTTCTTAACTTAAGTTGCCAAAAGGTAATATAATTCGTATAAATTGACAGTTTATTATCAAAGATCAGATAATAAACTGTCAATTTATACTCTTTATATTACCAAGCAACAACGCTTTCGAGAAAATTTTACCGATAAAATTCTAAGCACTAGTAATATTACATACGACAATATTTCTATCGATTATTTCACTCATTAACGCTATAGCCAATGAGAGCCCGTTTTTTCAAAACATTGCACCAATCAAACGTCATTATTAGTGGTAATTCAAGCTAGATCGGCTTTTGACAGGACCAACATGCAAAATTTATCGCTCTAATTTTTTAGGTCGCTGCAGCGGCAAATATGCGAAAATTTTTTGACGTTTTTGTCGTGAAATATTTTTGGCAAATAGGGCAACTCGAGCTTTTAAGTTTTATCTATAAATATCTTCTCTAGCTTATTATTAATTGTTAACGTACTTACCTTGTAAATTGTAATATTGTATTATGTAAAACACACCTCAATTCCAAAGCGAATCTTGTCTGAAATATATAGGCTGTAACTTTTGCCTATCTGTAACTATTTCAGTTTTCCTAGTGTTCAATCAGGTAACAATTACACACAAAGATTGTACTTAATATAGCTCATAATACAGGAACAAGTCAAGCACAGCTTTCAATAGCTCAATAACGTAGTTACAAAGGTAAGCAAATCATTTATTATAAATGTCAAGTACACATTCGCTCTGGAACAAACTAAAAATATATAGTACTTACATATTATGGTAATCTACCAAAAAGTAACTCGTTGAATCAAAGCTGTGCATCAAACATTATAATTTGTTGTATTTAAAATTCTCTTTGCTTAACAAAGCAAACCTCAACATAATTCATAAACTTCGTAAGTTAAAAGTAATGATTAAATACGTAAATATGAGTCAATGAACATTTACTTATTATGGAATATAACTTGTAGCGCTAGATGGCGCTCTCTATGTCAATCTCGGAACCATGGGTGTATATTTTATTTGGGCGAGACATCGGTACTAAAGTAGTGCTCTCTCTATCGTTCCTCGTCGTATTGCACCTCAGAAACGCCTGAAAGGTGTTAAGCCAGTCTATATTTTATAATATCTAAGGTTTCAACTCGTTTTATTTACTAGTTGCCATGGAAACGTCACTAGATTATTTTAAAATATAGCGAATCTCCGTTGTTTCTACTGCGTTTGTTTGAGATTTGTTGTTTTGACAATATGAGTCGGTTTGGAAATATTTCTGTATATCAAATTAATGATGAAATTGAAAATAAAGGTCAGTAAACTCCAAAAAGTGACAAGAAAACGTCTGAAGGCAGGTAATGAGAAAACATAATATTGAAGATGTACTTAATGAATTATTTATTCGTGAAATATTCTCCTCAAATACCACTCGTGCTTTAAATTTTATCTAAAAATTTTTTCTCAAGCTAAGTCGCCCCTAGTTAATATAACTCGTGCAAATTGGCAGTTTATTATCAAAGATTAAATCCCTCCCGCTAAAGCGGTCGGGATTTAATCAGATAATAAACTGCCAATTTGCACTCTTTATATTACCAGGCAACACGCTTTCGAAAAAATTTTCGATAAAATTTTAAGCACTAGTGATATTACATACGATAATTCCATACATTGCACCAAAGCAATTGGGTATATTCATACTGTTCCTATCGCATCAAATAATGTTAAATATTTATACCTTATATTCTCTCTTTCAGTATATTATTAGAAATAGTTATAATATGCATGTTTTAAGATTCATCCACTACACGACATCGAAATTAATCATGTATTTTTAAATAAACAAATCTAATATTTACTATTCTAAATACGACATCCGTACATTGGAAGCACCGTTTTCGTATTAGTAATATTTACATTTCATAGACGAGAGGAGTATTGTTAGATCAACGCTGCCAACGTACTTATTATCGAGGGATACTGGTAAAAGGTGTAAAACGACACAAATAAGCCAGAAAAAAATAGGCAGGTAACTCGGCAGCAGTCTTCTACATCAAATATTTGAACTGACAGCCCACCTGCCTTGTTGACATAATTTGTATTTACTTATCGAGAAAACGTCCCATTACATGAAGCAGCCAAGCCATTATTTGTTTGACAAGTCAACGGACCAAAAATGTTGTTAATTCGAATAAAAACAACACAAAAACGTCGACCATGGACAAGTTCCCAACTAGGTAATTAATAATTAGAATACAGGTCGCATTGTCGAAATACCACCGACATACAGGGGAGGAGCTCTTACGTAAATATACAATAACGGATTATATACAGGGGTCTTGAGAATATACAGTTAGATATTCAGATAACTTATATTTGGTTAATTTACGTTACAAGAAGGATTTAACGGCTGACAAAAATTGTACTATAAATATTCCACAGTACTTCAAGTACCTACTTCGTTGTCTAACTTATGTGCTTATTATTTCAAAGAATAATGTCTAGGGAACATAGTAACGTTATTTAAGTGTCAGTGTCGAAGCTTCTCTAAAATATAGGTGCTCAAAGTTTACTCTTTGAGCTAACTGCTCAGATTATAAACAGATCAGTGTGTCAATTATAGTCCTCGCTAAAGCCTCTGAAGCATGAAGTTCCCCAGGGGTCCATCCTGGGACCAACCTGATTCATAATACATATAAATATCGACAAGTCTTTGTTGTAGAAATGTTGAATATGCTGATGATGTCGCCTTACTCTCAGTTGATGGAAAATTAAAGCATCTTATAATACCGGAAGAAATGCAAATACAAGCTAACGATATTAAAGTTAAATGAAGACAAAACTCAACACGTATTTTTAACTTAAACCCGCACATCTGCATCGATAGTAATAAACCAGTAAACTGGCTAGGTCTCATTTTTGATAGTAAGCTAACCTGGGAAGCTCATATAGATTGCTTATTCAAAAAGCTGTCAAATTGCATCTACCTATTGAAAAATTTAGTTGATCAAAGTGTAATTTTAATGACATATCATGCTCGTTCTCATAGCGTAATGTGCTATGTTATCTTACTTTAAGGAGGATCTTCACATGCCTTTAAAATATTAAAATTGCAAAAATGAGCAGTAAGAATCATCATAAACTCTAAATATAAGTTCTGGCAAAATGTCAAACTAATGACATTGTACGTAAATGACAGAACTGCACACTTTTCAATAAATACAAGTTTTCCTTTTCAAATTGAGTTTATTTTCAAAGAATTTTTGAGATCTATGTGGTAGTTTTCTCGACGCCCTGTATCATAATTTACTAAAGCATGTTTGGTTATATCCTCATATTTTGATGCAAAGAATCTACCTTTAACTATGGCCTATTATTAATGGTCCACCCTGTTATAATGTATTTTTTCTTCAAGCGTATTAAAATGTTTAAATTATGTCACCAAAAACAGAAGTAGAAGTAGGACATTGTTTTACTAGTAACAAAATGTTAGTACCGAACGCCACCGTAGTGGACATTGTTTTACTAGTAACATAATGTTAGTTCCGAAAGCGCCGCCGCAGTGGGTATTGTTTTACTAGTAACATAATGTTAATACCGAAAGCCACCGGTGGCGCGCTATCCACTAGCCACTTGTCATATTGTGTCAACATGTAAGACTGTAGTTTGAATATTTGTACATTTATGATAAATAAATGAATTTTTGCATTTTAATATGCTTGAAGAAAAAATAGTATATATTACACGGAGTAGAACGCCTTTTTTGTGTTGAGCCCAGGATTTGCGGCTGAGGCGAAGCCGAAGCCGCAAACTGGGCGTTCTACTCCTAGTGATATAATATACTATTATATTATTTAATATTTAACGTTTTATATTGCTCAATATTTAAAATTTTGTTTTTGACAAGTGTATACGTTGTATCTGTCTCACTTGAATCAAGTGTCTGTCTGTCTAGAGCCTTCAGGGATAAAGGGGGTCATATTACCTGTGGTGTTATGATAATCATAGCACTCACCAGTTCAGCATTAAGTATAATAATTATTTTTTTATTTGCAATATCTGTACGGTGTCGATCATTATTAACAAATGTTTGGTAGAATAAGTCGAACCTTCAATTCAATAAATTTTTGTCAATGAAACTGCAAATAGAACGTGAGATCGTTACAAAATAAATTTGGCTTTTCAAGAAATTGTTTGTCCGTTAGCTTTATTTTTTCAAGTTCTAGGTTATATCTAATTTATTAAAATATAAAAATGCCATTTTGACAGATCGTTATCTCAGATCTCGAATGCTTGATCTGAAAACTGTCACTTACAGTTCATGCTGCGTAATTTCTTATTTAGTTTGCCTTGTCAAATAATTGTCAAATATTCTGCGAAAAAGTTGCACTTTCCTCCCTTGTACAAATAACTATGTGGATAAGTAAGAGATACGTCTGAAATGTAAGATCCAGCAAAATATTTACAAGATTTATTTATTCCAAACTTAGATTTTATTTGGGACATTAATTTTTGCTATAATTAGTTTTATTAGTAGGCGTATAAATAGTATAATATAAATTAGACAAGATGTTACCAGGCCTGTACCATTTACATTTAAACAGGACACTGGCTTTATTTATAAAATTTAATTACACCTTAATTCATTCATGATTTTGTTTTATCGTAAACCCAGATTTAAACGGTCTGTTTATTGGTTTTTGTTCATTATAAAACTCACAACCATCAACTAGAGATAGTTTGTTGCTGTATATTCCCAGAAGAAATGAAATCTGTTGATAGTTCCAAAAATAATATTTGGACCCATTTATGAAGTACGTTTTCAATAAAAATATTTTTTCTTCAAACGTCAGAAAAACATGACATTTCTTAACTCGTTTCATGACATTAAAGTTTGACTTTTTAGACGGCTGTGCGTTGCCATTAACAACGAAGGTAAAAGTATATTATTCAACGAGCGGTAATGTAGGTAATAACTCAGGTAGATGAAAGTTTGCAGCACGAGCCGTAGGCGAGTGCTGTAATTCATCAAGTGAGTTATTACCATTACCGCAAGTTGAATACTATACTTTATCTACGATTATAACAATAAATATTAAATTGAGAAAATTTTGTTTAAATTACTCAGTTTGTTTATTAATAAAATTAACTGTAAAATTTAATTTTTATATTTGTTGTCTTTGTTTTTTATGTTAGAGAAAAAATTAAAAGAGCGTCGGAAAGCTCATTCAATTCTCTTTACATAAGCTGTCTACAAATTTTTCGAAAAAAACGATAATTATCGAGATATTCGAAGAAATGTAAGAAATTACACGTTTTCCTTTAGAGTATGTAAATCTAAAAAAAAAAATTTTTCTCAGAAACCTTTATTTCGAAGGGCCAAGATTAACGGAGCGTCAAAGTAGTACATAATATTAAGTGAACATCGTATATGAGATCGATTTCAGTTAATTACCGATTAATTACGGTGACAAAACAGAAATTCTACTGAAAAAAAAAGTTCCAAATCCCGCCCCCTCTAATTCCTTCATTTTTGTCGGAATTCAGAAAATAAAAAAAAGAGTTTTAGCAAATTTAATTCTATTTAAGTTAACTAGTAGTCTTTTGGCGCAGCGGCCAAGATTAAAATGTTGCCAACTCTAGAAGCTCAAAATTTGCGATTTTTTGCCGTACATGGCCAACATTTCAGTAGTTATCTCCGAAACGAAAAAAAAAATCAAAATGCTGATAGTAGGAAAAGATTCGTAAAATACACGTTTGACCTTGTTTTTTATTTCGAGCTAACTCTCACCGTTTCGGAGATCTCTGCGAAAAATTACAAAAAACAGCTTACGTTTCGGAGTTGAAAAAATTGCAAAAACATGCAATCTTGACACGTTCATATTTTTCGAAAAACACCATTGGGACGACCGTACGATGTCGCGACGTAAAGAGGAAGCCTCTCAGATAAACCTGATCGTAAATTGCACGGCGAAATTCGAAAATTCGGCTCGGCACGAACGAATCAAAAGTAGCATTTTGTGACATTTCAGAAAATCTTTATAGACATTAACGGGAATAATTTGTCACTACCTCCCTGACTCCACCTTCGTGTGTCGCGCGTTACATCGATTGGACAGGCTAGGCATGAAGATAAAGGTGATTGGCTCTGTACCTAGCGTGAGTTATAATAACTCACGCATTATAACTCACACCGTTTGTTTATGGATACTATTAGTTGATCAAAAGCAGTTCATTAATTAGTATATAACCTAATAAGAGTAGATAAAAGTACTTTTTCTTTTATAGCTAATCGACGTTTGAAGAAAAAATTGCATGTTTTATTCGGGATAAAAGCCACTGTGACTTGTCTGTAATTGCCGGACTCACTTCGTTCGTCCTACAAACTCGTCACGACTCGTCACAAAAATATCACTTTTACTCCTAATGAAAGAATATACTATTTTTCTTCAAACGTCAGAAAAACATGACATTTCTTAACTCATTTCATGACATTAAAGTTTAACTTTTTAGACGGCTCTGCGTTGCCATTAACAACGGAGGTAAAAGTTTCTGACGCTATGAGCGGTAGAAAAAGTAATATCCATAGCAACTCGTATTTTGTTTAATACGCCGGCCATGTGATATTAACACAATGCGTTTTTGGTGGTGAAATTTATTTATTTATTTTATTTATTGAATATACGGAAAACTCCATTTTACATTAAATTTGTCGTCAATAGATACAATATAAAAAATGAATAACAAATACAAACACTTATATAAAATCAATTTACACACACATGTACAGGTATGAATAGAATTTAAATAATTATAGTACTACATCACGAATTTACACAATGGTACAATACATTGAGACTACCTAGGAACTTCCAGTGATCTAACCTGATTTTTAAAGACTGTAAGACTGACCGATGCATCTAGTTTAAAAAAGTCAAAGTTACGTTGCATTCGGGTCAAAGGGCTATATAAGCCATAGTTGGTAGGGTGGTGATTTAAATGAAACAGAAGAGTTACGAGTACGATGGCAAGTATTAAAATTTATCAAACCAAGAAGATTGTCGCAATCGATATTATTGGTTAATAACTTAAACAAAAATAGCAGGTCTTGGTGAAACGTACGTATCTCCAAGGATTTAAGGTTTAACATATTAGAAATATTGGTGGTCGTTATGTAAGCCTAACTTAAATGCACAGTTTCGCAAAAATTTATTTTGTACCTTTTCAATGTCATTTTTATGTGAATAGTAATAAGGCGACCAAACAGTAGAGGCATACTCTAATCCAGACCGGACAAGGGAACAGTACAGTATCTTAAATGTGTCATATGAGAAGTCTTTACTATATCTACTTATAAAGCCCAAATTTTTAAATCCTTTTTGTGTTAAAGTGTTAATATGACTACTGAATGTCACGTGTCTATCAAATATGACACCAAGGTCTTTGATTTCAGTAACATTTGTTAGGACAACATTGTTTATATTATATTCATATACTAGTATGTCTCTTGATTTTGTAAAACTTATACTAAAACATTTGTTTATATTTAATTCAATACCATTCAGTCTTGACCAATTATACAGGCTGTTAATATCCTGTTGGAGCAAGTGGCAATCTTCAGGATTAAGGACCGTCCTAAATATTTTTAAATCATCAGCGAACATGAGAGATTTAGAGTTGCGAATTATATTTGGTATATCGTTGACAAAAAGATTAAACAGTAATGGACCACAATGAGAGCCTTGTGGTACTCCCGAATAAGCAGATATAGTATAAGATATGTAGTTGTTAATTCGCACACACTGAGTCCGATCTGATAGAAAACTATTTAACCAGACTAAAATATGGTGACCAAATCCAAAAGACTTCAATTTCTCCAACAAGAGTACATGATTTACTCTAAATCTAAATTCGAGATTTTTATCTTCATTTTTTTTATAGCTAATTGACGCGACGTTTGAAGAAAAAATAGCATATTTTATTCAGAGTAAAAGCCACTGTGACTCGTCTGTAATTGCCGGACTCACTTTGTTCGACCGGTAAACCTACAGACTTGTCACAAAAGTATCACATTTAACCTAATAAAACAATATACTATTTAGTCCAATGAAAGCATCAAGAAAATTTTCAAAAAAAAAAACAGTAACCAATTCAACTGAAATTTTAACACCATCCAACATTTGTTTTGAATAAATAAATAAAATAAATTGCAAAAAATTTTCTATGTGAATACACCTCGAACGTTGATAAATAGTACATAATTTTATCACAACTTCCTCAAACACGTTGCTTTTAGGTAACATCTATCCGCCTGCGGCCTTGAGATATTACCAAGCAACGTGCTTTCGGAAATTGTGATAAAATTATTTCGTAATATCAACGTCCTTGAGCCATTATAGCTGATGTTTCTATCGATAGAGAAAATTAAATCCATAATTTTGCATGTTGGTACTATCAAAAGCCGATCTAGGTTACCAATAATATTGATATTTGGTCGCTGCAATGTTGCCAGAAAACGGGCTTTTATAGGCTACCATGGTAATGAGTGAAATAATCTAATACAATGTTATAAGCTACGTACAAAGTTGGCAAATCTTGGACTGTACGTTACCTTAGCATCTAATCTTATTGTAATAAAGGTTTTATATATGTTAAATCATTCATTATCTCAAGTGAAATCATCAAGGGAATCCTCAAAACAATCATTAGAAAAGCTATTATCACTGCTCTCTATATCCGTCTTGGGCATGAGTAGTAGTGGGTAGAAGTTTTTAAAGGAGAAAGAACTTTCAACCCTTCAGCTTTTAAAAACATTTTGAAGGCCTAGGAACATACATATGAAATGTCAGGGACAATGTGTCATGAATTGAACGAAAAAAGCGTGTAGGAGATCAAACGTCGAGGAATTTTCCTCTTGATTTTGTCCTGCTTTGAATTTAAAAGTTAATTTAATCTTCAAGGAAATCAAAACTATAGATTACGCCGATGAAAAATGCCTATACATTTCAGCCCCTACGGTTCAGCCCCCATGTATTTTTTTATATATGGACTTAACCCCCCTTGGGGTTGGTGTGAGCGTAGCAAGGCCTAAATTCAGGCTATCTGAAGCCTTTGATAACACCCCAACCATCTTACAGGCAGAAATCTATGCTATAGATCAGTGTGCCCAGGAATGCTTAAATAGAGGCACTCGAGGGGCAAAGATCTATATACTTTCAGATAGCCAGGCAGCACTAAAGGTAACAACTAGTTGCAGGGTAAAGGCTCTCAGGTCCTATACCTTCAAGTCTAAAATTGCCTGGGAATGAAGACAATCCCTGAAGCAACTGGTAAAAAACGACAAAGTTACTTTGATTTAGGTGCCAGGGCATGAGGGAATAGAAGGCAACGAATTTGCTGACAGCCTCGCAAGAAAAGGGCCCGAAGCCCCATTTTTTGGACCCCAACCGTTCTGTGGCTTATCTACACATAACGGAGGAGGTCCAAAAATGGGAAAAGGAATAAAAGAAGTCCTACTGGAGGAATACTCCAGGCCAAAGACAAGCGAAAAGGTTTATAACCTATTCAACAAAGAATGCCACAAGGCTTCTCGAACTTGAAAAGTCCGACCTAAGGCTGATCACAGGTCTTCTAACTGGCCATTGCCCCTTAAGATATCATCACAAGAACATGGGCATGGCAGAATATGACAAATGCAGATACTGTGAAGCTGCAACTGACACTGCGGAACATATACTTTGTGAATGCAAGATACTAATCCGTATTAGGCTAAAGTACCTAGAACAGGAGGAATCGAGGAATTAACGCCTGAAAACATAGGGAAATTATCTCCCAAGAAAATCGCGAGCTTCGCAAAAACTCTTGGAATCCTGCGCAACAACTAGTTGCAGGGTAATTCACAAAAGACCTTTTAGGTCGAGGTGAAGAAAGGCCAACCTAGGGCCAAACAATCTACAATCTAACCCTCCCCTTCAACGAAAGTCAAATTTTTCTACCTCTTGCAAAATTTTTCCCCAAAAATCATAATATGACATGTAAAATTCCTATACCTTTAATATCAAAGGAATTTACTTTTACATGGATTTAGAATTATTCTAATTACCCGCGATTCTGAATGCTGCATAGTGAAATATTCAATATAGAAAAAATATGGCTGCAGATATGTATTTCAAGAATATATTTAGCATTCATTTTTCTATAAATTGTGTATCAAGGCTTTATAGTTTTCTTGAGAAACTGTACTTCGTTTTAAGTTTGATTAGAAAAATAAAATAAATGGCTTATCTCACTTACTTTTTCACATGAGCGAAAAATGTTGTTAATCAGTAGACTACCTTTGTATGAACTTTTCGGGGAAAATCAATAATGGCATAGTTAGGTTTGTAATGTATTATTAAATAGTTGGCCGTTTTCCTATTAGTTTTGTCACATTTTTTAAAAATTAAAAATTACACGTTTTATTACTGTAATACAAAAAGAAATCTGAAATAAGTACTGTTTTTTTCGTTAATCATAGCATTACCCAGATGCTCATTTTTTTTGCCCGTTTAACGCACTTGTTTGAAAAAAATTGCTTAAACTATAAAGATATTTTCGAAAAAACGTAAAATTTTTGTTTTTTCTTGCGAATATTTAAATAAATATTAGTTTTATTTAAAAAATGATGAAGGCCAAAAAGAAAGCTTATAAATTGACATTGATTTTTTCTGCAGGGTTGATGATTTTACAGACGGAAGATGGCGTCCGAACGTTTATAAGACGTATTTAGTTTAAAGGTTGAATATCCTTCAAACTAATAGTACTTACGTCGAAAATGTCAAGGACCAAAACTAAAGATTATTTATTAAGCTTTCGAAGGTTTTTGTTTCTGTAGCATAATAAACGAACAACATGTGAAGGCATACATTGTCTTGTCTCATACAAGACAATGTATGCCTTCACATTTTTTAAATAAAATTATTTTCATTTTGTTATAGTAATTAGTCAATAATTAAAAAAATTATTCTAAAATTCTGTTTTTCAACGTTAGTATGCAGTTTTATTTAGCTTGTCCGTTTAAATCGTTGGCTTTAGAAAAAGTTCCATCCGCCATATTTCAGCCGCCATTTTGAATTTTTTAACTTTGACTCCATGTTCGTAATCAGCGACCCCAAAAACATAAACATGCTATGTTTTAAAAATAAATCAGCAATATTTTAAATATTAAATTTTTAGATTTTGGAGTGTTCGACCATTTAAAATTAAGGCACTAATACCCCTGACACCATGTAGAAAATAAAAGCAAACTGATGAATTTTAAACAAGTTTTTCAATTTTATATTGGTTATGCATATTCTCAACAGTTATCGACAATAATTGGAAAAACTTGGGACCCTTTCCACGTACCTATCAATACCATGTAATTTCTATAATGAATCGTTTATTACGGTAGTGGAGTTGTAAATTATTATGGTGCCGTTGTAAACCATTTTCGTCTTCTGCCTCAGGTCGTTTGTGTTTGGATTAGGGTCCGAATCCGAACTTTTGACAGTTCGGAATAAGAAGACTTGCTGTACTGAAGCAACTAAAGCTTTGCATCTGCCTTGGCAGGTTCTTAAATAAGCTACTTAAAAATCAATATCTAAAGTAAATCTGACAGGCTTTTAATAAACATTTGGAAAATAGAATAAACACAGTTATTTTCTTTAATAACTTCCTGAGACTATACACATCTTTAGCTAAGTAATATGCTATCTTTTCTGGTCGATCAGATAATGAACTGTAGACATGTTGCTATCGTGTTAGTATATGTTTTTCGTTTGTGAAAAAATGTTGAAATTATCGCAATTAGATTTTTATCTGCATAAATTTTAAAAGAAGGTGATTTTTTGTCTCCCAAAGAATAAGTATTTCGTGAAAGTAAATGTATTTGGCTAACTCATTGTTAATTATCCGTTTATAGTAAAAAAGTTAATAACACTGAGTAGATAAAAATTAACTTTGTTTACAAGTAATAACTCTAGAGAATATTATTTAGGTATTAAGCAAATCACAACTTACACACTTTTTATTTAATATGAAATTATCTACTTTCTGTATATTGTTGCCCTAATCTGGCCACGCTAATATACTAGTTAGGTAAATACTTTAAAACACTCATTATTGAAGAACCAATCAAAACAACTACACTTCTAGCTAATACTAATGAATTACACGATAGGATTCTTAGCATTTTAAAGTAAACAAATTTATTAAAAAACTGAAATCATTTATTTAAATTCAGTCATTCATACTTTTTTATTTAATATGAAATTATGTACTTTCTGTATATTAGTACCTTAATCTGGGCACGATAATATACTATTTAGGAAAACACTTTAAAACACTCATCATTGGAGAACCAATCAAAACAACTACTCTTCTAGCTAATACTGACGAAGTATTGAATTACATGATAGGATAACTCTAATGCTAATAATTTGAACTTGTTTGAATTGTATTATTATTATTGGCTATTTTATTTGACTATAATGTTACCAAGGTAATAAACGGTTCCGGGCAACTTGGACTAACTTTCCCACATGCGAGTAGGCCTTTAGACCAGTGCAATTAGACATTAATTTCCCAGTACGTAAAAAAATATTTTTAGTGCTATTCGATTCTCAGCTCGTTGGAAATAGTATTTGTGAATACGGCATAAACATTATTTCTTTGTGTCGTAAGTTAAGACACTAAAAACTGTCAAAGAATTATTACTTCGATATCTTCAGCCGCGGAGGAGATATTTCAACACTCGCAATACTCAGTTCTCAGTGAAATCGTAATATTGCTGTGTCCTGGCGATCTTGGTTTTGTTTTTACTGCCCTACTGCTAGGGTTAGTTATCGTATCATTAGTCATTCTCAACCCCATTTTTATATTTAACGTGCAATAATGTTTGTTTAGGTTATTATTACTGTGTAGTGTAGGTTCAGGTTAAGACATTAATTAACAAATTAAAAAAAAACTTTTTAAAAACAAACTTGTTATTAAAAAGTTTTTCATACATTTAATTTTATTTTTAAATTTTTAGTTACGTTCCGTCCTTACTTAAAATAATACCGGATCCTTCACCATTTAATATGGTACCAAAAAACACACTTTTTGGTACCATATTATTGTATTGTCACCAGAACTACAGGTTTATGCAAAATTTCAGCTCAATTGGACGTCGTTAAGTCATTCAAAATTTACTTGTAAGGTTTGAACTAAACATACTAACATACGAACAAACTAACTAACTGATATACATAATGCAAGTTAAATAAAACCTTGTAAAAATGATTACTGTGTCGCGTAGGTTAAAACATTAAAACGTGAAAGAACAAGTACTTCGATATCTTCAGCCATTCAAGAGACAATTTCGAAGATATTTTTTGGCTTATGACTGTAAGATTAATAAGCTAAAGAAGAAAGAAATACTTCACTGCACTTCCCTCCAGAGTATCGGAACCACAGATGACAGAAAATGTTATAGTGAAATCTCCAAAAACTTGCAAAATGAATAATTTTTTTTTTTTAATGAGTTCGTGAAAGTATAGAATAATATCCTGAAAAATTTACGTTCCGCTCAGATGCAAAACATAAAAAAAAGTGAAAAAATTTTTTTTTCATCAATTTTTTCAAAATTTAGAAATTTAGTCAGGGTAGGAAAATACAGGTGGATAAACCACGTGTTTCTGAACAAAAAATGTCCCCAGAAAACCACGGTATTCCTGGAAAAAAATAGTGAAGTAACTTTGTCACTCTTTGTAATTTTTAACATTTTTCTTAGTGAATAGGAGGATAAATAGTGAATATGGAGGGAAAATATCCACGCATAGCCACTGGATAGAAGCAGATCTGCCGCGCCGTCACTCGCATGAATTTTTACCTGCCTTTACTGTATTGTATTTATTACAGGTATACCTATCTACATTTCAACTATATCCAATGGATTCCTTATACACTTGTTAATGTATTGGAAAAGTTCCAGAATTTATATTCAAAGCTATAGAGAGTTATAAGGATGAGATCGTGAAAATCGCTATTTGTGATCATGATGAGGATTGATCATATTTTCGAAAAAATGCATACAAGTGAACGAATTTGTGTTTGAACATTTGAAAAGTATAAATTTTTTCCGAAATAGTGATATTTTATTTTTTCCAATGGGTCAAGTTCTCGGCAAGTTGCAGCCTCCAATATATATATATTTATCAAGAAAATCATCAAGCAAGGAAATTAAAATGATTTGAGATGTACTTTTTTTTGAACCCACGTTACTAACGTTACTACAACTTAATAAACCATAATAATCATGAAGTGTACATACTTTTTAACAGATATCAATGAAGAAAGTTTTTTTTTTGAAGGGCTTTTATTTTTTTCTATATTTTTTATTGCGACGATTGAGTTCGGGCGTGATAATATATATAAGTATATTTTTCCCATCCATCCTTTGCTTGTATTGTTTAAAACAACAAGCATCGGAAAGCTACAATTTCCATCCTTTAAATGAACCAACACTCATACCGTGCGTGTAGCGGAGCGCTAGGCATAGGGAGTAAAATTACAACATCGCGCGTGCTGAAATGAAATAACAGAGCTGGGATGCTCCGCCCGACGGAGGAATTTACAGCAGCTGTGTTGTCACATCTCTCGCGCTACGTGAATGTACATGCCTAATGAGAAATTACACGCACGGCATAAATTGAACAAATTTTGATTTAGTGACGTGCATCGGTGTCACAGTCATGCGTATTAAAGCGCGTGCACGCATGGATCTCGCTGCGAGTAACCACGTTACTCGGCTATTTTTTTCCGGGAATACAGTTGCTTTAGCGATAAATTTTGTTAGGACATTTTTTTGTTCATAAACATGTGATCTATCCATCTGTATTTTTTATTTTTTCCTATCTTGACTTAATTTCAAAATTTTGAATGAAAAAATGGACGAAAAAAAATTCTTTTTCACTTTTTTAATGTTCTGCATCCGAGCGAAATGTAAACTTTTCAGGATATTATTCTATATGCTTTCACGAACTCATTAAAAAAAAAAAAATTATTCAATTTGCGAGTTTTTGGAGGTAAATACCGTCAACGACTGGGCCACTAGGTAAATACAAAAGCGCAGCAGCGCCTGGCGAAGACAGTGTAATATAAAAGTACAGCACTAGCATATATCTGCATTGAATGTCAGCATAATAGGATATTTACGAAGGAATTATCTTTTTCTGAAGCAAAATGTCATTTTCGTAAACAGTATCAAGTATCAACCCAAAATAACAATTAAAAAGCCTCTTAAAACCACAATGTGGTGTCACCGCAAGACAGGCCCGTCAGTTCATAATTAATACACGGCATTATAAAAAAGTTAAGAACAAGTTATGTTGATGATTATCTAAATGATAAATGACTTGACAAGTCTTGACACTTGATTGGTTTTCTTAGTGGGATTCTTAAACATGGGGACTCCTACGGACTGATATAATATTAGCTCTACAAAGGCCTTTCGAGAAATAATTAGTCATTACGTTGCATATTTCAACTAGACAAGGAGCTTATAAATAAACATGAGGTGCAGTAGTGATGGCTTTTTTTATTCCTTGTATTTATTTGGGTTTTATGAGGTTGACTGATGATGTGTTACCGCAATACACACTTAGTTCTTTTTGGTTGTTTACGGATATTTATGTATTTAGCTTCATGATATCATGATGTTACTTTGTTTTGAACTGGGTTAGTTGACCCCATTTCTGCCTGTTTTCAGGATGGTAAATATGAAAATGATCAGCTCGTAACAGTTTACTAGAAAACTGACGGTGTCTTTTTTCATGAACTTATCCAGATTAATTGATTTGAATGTTCAACAACAATAATTAATAATAATTAAAGTTACTGTATTTTAAACACTTATAAGGTATGTGTAGATGGGGTACCGCTCTCTTATTGTTGTTTTGGGGAGAGAAAGTCATTCTTTATAAAAAGTATTACTTATCTTAGTACGCTATAAACAATTAGGAACATTATCATAAACTATACAGGCTGTTCAAAAAAATAGGCAATATGAATCTTAAGCAAAGTAACCATTTCTTTAATTTATTTTTTGGAAAATTTTATTTAGCATTTTTTTTAAACTGACGAAAAGCTTAAATGTCGAGTTGCAAAATAAGGAAAATCTCTTTTCAATAATAAACATTTTATTCACTAAGAAATATTTTATTCAACTAAGTTCAAAACTATTCAACATGAAGATATCCTACTAGTACACATGTTTCTAATTCTTCTCTAAATTCTTGATACACTTACTTATGGTTGTAACAGCATCCACAATTTTTTGCTTTACCAAATCTATGTTGCCTTCAAAATCGTTTGCGTAGACTTTTTGATTCAAATAATAACAACACAGGTAATAGGTAATACGACCCCTTTATCCCTGAAGGCTCTTCAAAAGCCTTATGCGGGAGGGGCTACACATTAAATATCCGAGTATACTGCGATTAATTTCTACTACTGAAAAAATCCCAGTGACACAGTTGGAAATCGAACCTTGGACATCTGGGTGCGAGTCAAGGGTGCACCATCCCCCATAAAAAGTAATCTAACAGAGTTAGTTCTGGCGACTTTCCTGGCCATGCTATTGGTCCACCTGTCTACCTGTCAGTGAAGTGATTGCCTAACCATTGTCGAACTTAAATTGTAGAATGTGCAAGACATCCGTCTAATTGGAAATATGGAATAATTGCAATATCTCTCCTCCTCTACTATTAAGGAGCATTACGGATAAGGTCGTCAAAAATCTAATACAGACTGGCACACCGCTGCAACCGGATTTCCAAAGCTTGCTTTGTCACACTCAGACTGTAGAATGGTGTGTCAAACTTGTGCCCAAATCATCTAGTCTATGGCGCTGACGCAAGAGACAGCTTCATCAGGACGACCTTCCTTCAAAACCTATTATGAAAGAATTTTTCCAAAAATCTGACTGCGCTCTTTAGAAGAACAAAATAGAAATGATAAATATATTCATCGTGTGTTTACTAAAAATGAAAAAGTAAAATTAGCAGAAATTACGAAGTATTGGCATTTCTACTAAAAAATGTGTTTTTTGAGTTTTTTGTGCGAACAATAAATATTTTGAAATTACAGGTTTTAAATTTCTTTCGAGTTTCTTATGCCCCAAACTTCACATTAGGACATATTTATAGCGTTTAGATAATAGTGGGCTTAGTAGTTATAAGAAATTGACGAAAAACAGCAAAATTGCGCCATTTTTCAAAACTTTGAGTGCGATGCACGACCGGAAGATATTTTTTGATTTGAATTTTTTTTTTCATTTTGCTAGGCAACCTTTCCGGGGTATGGTGATAGAAAAATTAAAAAAGTATTTTTTCGTCCCACCCTATTGCTCTTAACTGTATTCTTAATCAAAGTTTTCGCTTTTTTAAACATCTTACCAAACCGGAGAATTTTATTAGAGATTGAACTACACCTACTTGTTATTTTGTGTTAGGGCTGGATATCTTATAGCCTAGTTCATCACCTAGAATTTTCATTCAATGAGAAGAAGTTTCAATCAATTAAAACCAAACTAAGGAAAAAGAAAATTTGTTAATTCATTTACTAACTTGAGGGACTGTCTTCTAACACAGTCACACAAAAAAAAAGTGGTCTGGCCTGCGGACCAGACCAGTGTATTCCTTTGTATTTGGACCCGCTAAAACCGAATTCGTAGTCAGAATTGTCAGATTGGTTCGTTTTCCATACCTAACCCCTCAAAAAACTCCCGCCCAAAAAAGTGGTCTGGCCTGCGGACCATACCAGTGTATCCTTATGTATTTATACCCGACAAGCATATTCACTATGCATTCCAAAACACACATCCACATTATACGAGAAAGGTCCATATTACATGGGTATTAAGTTGTATAACCAGCTACCACAGGAATACAAAGATATTAAAGTAAGAACCATTTTTAAAAATGAAATAAAATGCTACTTGCTTAATCGACCATATTACAGCATTGCTGAATATCTTGTCTAAGTCCTTTACCATAAGGTATTACTGTTGTCATTGTTGTTTTTGTTGTTATTCTGTATTATTGTTAGCCTGATGTTATATAGGTCGTATTTCGCATTCTCTATCTTTGTTTGTCTGTCCTCTGATTTTGTTTTTTTCTTTTTAATATGTTTTAATATGGATACGATGTAGGTATATGTATTTTTTTATATTTTTCACCCTCAAATCTTATTATTATATTTATACAATAATAATCTGACATAACCAATATTCTGTACAGAATCTGACTGGGAAATAAAGTTATTATTATTTGGACCCGCTGAAACCGAATCCGAAGTCAGAATTGTCAGATTGGTTCGCTTTTCACCCTTAACTGTAAGAAAACACCCCCAAAACAAAAAAAATTGATCTGTCCATGGGACCAAACTAGTGTATCCTTACCAAATACATGAGGATACACTGGTATGGTCGGCAGTTTCAATCAATTTTGGAGGGGGGGGGGGTGTTTTTTGGGGGACCAAGAAAATCTAAAATTGTTTCTAATATTCTAGACGTTACTTTACCAATTGAGACAAAATAATAATAATAATAATGTTTATTTACCATCAATAAAAAACAAAATCGGGTTGTACATAAGGTAAGTAGTAATTACAAATGGAGAAAAAAAATATAGTATAAAAAATATAGTATAAAAATAATATCAAAAGTTTTGTTAAAAATCAACTAAAATTGGAATTGTAAAATATGGGTATCTAATAGTAATGATTTACATATAGTGAACTTCGTAAATAAACAGGTAGAAACAACCCACAAAAGAAAATCTTGTGGTGGGTTTATTAACCTAACTTATAAATTTACAATCTTTGATATTAATATAGTTTTATTAAAGTACATATAAAATGCATTACTGATATTTAATGGTAGTTTGATATTGGGTGACGAATTTTTGGCGAGGTGACATATATTAAGTAGTTTAGTATTTAAATTAATATTATTTTTATTTTATTTATTTATTTTTTTTCGGAACAGTAATTTAAGGCAGTTAATATAAATTTTTTTATTTACTTTTTTAATTTATTAATTATAATTATTTTTCATATCAATTAACTTGTGCGTAAATGTTCTAGTTTTTGATAATAACCATGATTTGATTTTAGATGTAAACTTGGAATTGGTCTTAAGCTAAGTGGTACTTGGTTGTATACTTTCGGACCTAGAAAGTAAAAGCATCGCTGGGCTATCGTTTTTGTTACTTTTGGTATTACAAAAGAGCCTTGTCTATACCTTGTTGTATAAGAGTGCGTAATACTAATTTACTAATCTAAGATTAAAGAAGAGCAGTAAAGTTGTTTGATATCTAATATTTGTGCCAAAGAGTAGAGTGAATCACTAGAATATAATAAATTTTTAGAAAATATTATTTTTAGAATAGTCTCTAAGTTCTTGATGTGTACATTGTAAGCTCTTCCCCAGGCGATTATCCCATGCTAACAACAAATGTTTGTTTAATCTAGTAATTTCATTACGAGTTACGAGGCAATTTTGAATGACCATTTTTGCCATTTAACAACTTTTAAAATGCTTATTTTGTAATTAGTTTCATGTCATGAAAAAGTACATTGTGGAGCGAACAAACAAACAAAAAAACTGTATATAATATGGAGTTTAGAGTCCATAGTTTTGGAGAATAAAAATAAAAATACATTTTAATGGTTTGGGAACCTCTGATCAGGCAGTATCTATAATATTGACTAATAGAGGAAGTAAGGAGTCGGAAAGTATGCAAGATCGTGCTAAACACGAATAATAGGATGAAAAAAGTTTTTAGTCATACGCACCCCCTTTAACGGCTAAAAACCACCCCTTTTTTGCTTATTTCTCATATAACAGCTTGGCATCTACTATTTTTGCAGGGAATCTTTGTTTTTTCATGGGGATGAAAGGTGATGTCAGGAAGTAGACCGCAACCGCCCTTAGAGGTGTAATCTACCCTGTCAGGTGGTGTAAAATTTTTGTCTTTCTCTGGAGGTTCATCGTGGGCATAGGTTTCATAACTTTAGCACGATTTTGCCTTTTTTCGAGAAAATCCCTACTCCTTACTTTCATTATAAGTTATTAACGGCTGTGGAACTAAACCAAGTTCAAAATCCTTTTGCAAGCTACATCTTTTATGTTTAGGAATTTATGACTTCTTTCCACCGTGCCATATTATACCGGCCCTAATTGTTTTGTCCTAGACACTTTGACCGGAACGTTTTAGCTCAACTTTTTGTGCTAAATATAAACTCGTATATGTTCCTCCACAACTATATGGTTTTCAAACTTTTCATAGGTAAGACTTCAAATTAATGGCATTGGTCAGTTTTTCAAAGTGCCCCTCTAGGAAAAAGTTACCTAGATTTATTGTTTGTCGAGTCATTCTGCCATTACCAGGTTTTTTAATGACATAAGGCTGATTGCACCCTGTATACTGTGATCATTTAATGCAATTAATGGAACGTTCGGATAATAATTTACCTGAAAACAAGCAATTTGCTGCTAGATTCAACTCAGTGTGTGAACGGTAATAATATTGACCAAACGCTTGGAACTAATCTTGGTAATAACTGCATATACCACATTGTGGTTAATTGACTAATATAAAAGCTATAACTTCCAAGTATCTTTAGAATTTTTAGGTAGAACGAATCACTGACGGAAAAATATTAAAAGTTTTAAAATTTGTTGTAGGTTTTGTTATTACTTCCCTCGCTTACCGAAGGGAAGTATTGTAATCGTGACAAAATCACCGAGATTTATCCAGATTTTCACGTTCTAGACTATATATATTACGAAAATTCCGTCAGTCTGCCTGTCGGTCTGGTGTTTGTCTATTGGCGCCATATCTACAAAACCACTTGACGCAGAAAGATAATATTTGGTATGTAGTTGACGCTATTAGCAATGAAGAACTGGATACAGTGCTGTTGAAAAATATACAGGGACATAAAAATATATTTTTGGAAAAGAAAATGACGGAACACAGTAATATTTGATATGCAGTTAATAAAATTGCCAAAGAAGAAAAATATGAAGAAAAATACAGGTTGGTCACTAAAATTTTTTTTTTAAAAGTGACTGAGGAAAATATTTCACATGTAGTTAACACAACTGTCGGGGAATAATATGGAAAAAAATATATACAATTTTTTTTTAATGTGACGGAGCACGATATTTCGCATGCAACAACAGTCAAAGAAGAACAGTATAAAAAAAATATACAGGGTGATCAAAAAATAAAAAAATGTGCCAGGGGACGATAACAATTTTTCGCATGCAGTTAAGACAACTATTAAAGAAGAAAAATATGAAAGAAATACAGGGTCGTCACCCAAAGAAAAATTAAAAAATGTGGAGGAGCACGATAATATTTAGCATGCAGTTAGCACAACTAACTGTCGAAGAAGAAAAATATGAAAGAAAATATACAGGGTAGTCACCCAAATTTTTTTTTAAATGTGAAGGAGGATGATAATATTTCTTATGTAATTTACACAACCGTAGAAGAGAAATATGAAAAAAAATATATACAGGGTGGTCAACCAAAAAAGAAAATGTGACGGAGGACGATAATATTTCGCATGAAGTTAATACAACTGTCAAGGAAGAAAAATATGAAAAAAAATTCATACAAGGTGGTCATCTAAAAAAAAATTCAAAAATTATAAAAATGAAACAAATATACCTAAAAAGATAATGAAAAAAATGTGAGGGAGAACTATAATCTTTGGCATGTAGTTAACACAACTGTCAAAGAAAGATATACAAAAATTACGGTAGCATATGCCGAATAATGTTTTACAAATATACAGGGTGGTCACCCAAAGAGAAAATTAAAAGTATGTAACGTCGGACGATAATACTTTGCATGCAATTAACAACTGTCAAAGAAAAATATACAGGGTGGTCACCCTAAAAAAGTTAAAGAAAAAATGTGACGGATGGCAATAATATTTCGCATACAGATAATACAACAAGTGGAAGCAAGGAGTCGGAAGAATATGCAAAATCGTGCTAAAGTTATGAAACCTATTCCCTCCCCCGTTTTCGAGGGTGTGAACAAGAATAACAGGGTTAAGAAAAGTTTTGCGCACCTCCTGAAACGGCCAAAAACCACCCCTTTTTGTTTATTTCTCATATGACAGCTTGGCATCGACTGTTTTTGCGGGGATTCGTTTTTTCATGGAGATATAACAGATGGTGAAAGGTGATGTCAGGTAGTAGACCGAAACCGCCCTCAAGGGTGGAATCTACCCTATCGGGTGGTGTAAAACTGTTTCCTTTTTTTTCTTGTTAAAGACGTTTACCCCCCGTTTTCGAGGATGCTCATCAAAGACAATGGTAAGACTGAATTGTGACAACCTCAGAGAGGGAAGTTTTGGGTAAATACCTTTACCGATATTTTTTTTTTAGACTTGATCTGCTTTTTACTTTCTACATATGTTTATTGTTATGGAATATTTATTTAAATTGTTATTGTTGATTTAGTTCTAGTTCATTGCAATATTGTCGATTTGTCGGAGAAGTGTTCAAATTAGAAGTTTAAACATTATCGATTAATTACAAAAAAATCTTATGGTATTGTATTACCCAGAACAAATAACGTGTTTCTTTTTAGCTTGGTTAATAATGTCTTGTAAATACACTTGAATATTGTGAAATTCTTTTATTACAGCACAGCACCCTGTCACGATGGAAAACGGCTTAAAACCAATAAGTCGGACTACTCGCGCAAGACAAATACACTTAACAGTCTTTATACCCTTTCATTGTGAAGTTTGAAGGTATTTCGGTTCTGGGCGCACTGTGCTCTGAGACATAGCTATCCAAAGTTTTAAAAAATATATTTTAGAAACTGTCTAACTTACAAGATTGTAATTTGGTACACAATTTAGGCACACGATAAACCAGAGTTATCAACGTGTGCTTCGTAAACCACATTGGCATCATCTGGAGGCGATTGAAACTACCTATTTATCCAGTTTGTTTTGATGGTCTCCAGATGATGTCAGCGTCGGCAAACACCGTTGAATACATGTAGTGTCCAACTCTTTAAGGAAGCTATTTCTTCATAAGTTCATAAATTTCTCAAATCCATCTCCAGGACTATATTTATGTACACTTGAAAAATAAAGTAATCCAGTTTTTACTAATATTGAGTGGTGTGAATCAGTCTTTTTGGAATTTAGATTTTTTTAATATCATATAGGTTATAAAAAACTTACATTGATTGTGAAACGTCATAAGTAAGGAATTTGAATAATGTTAATCAAGAAGAAAAACATACGTATTTTTTTTTCTTTTTTCACTATTCGATGGGAATGATTTCGATTTATAACAAAATTGACGTTGAAAAATTCACAGATACGACTGCACATAACTGCAATTGTATTTATTGCGTAAATAATGTAACCTAAGATTTTGTCATGACTCCATTTCCTTCCAAGACGTGACTAAATCTTGTCGGCATAGAAGCAATTCGTCTACGACAATAGTTTTCTTTTTCTCTTAGCTCCTTCCAGCAATTTTCAATGGTCGACCACAATTCTTCTTCATTTCTTGGTCTGAAGTTTCGTTCATAAATTTTTTTTGGGTTTATATCGGGACTGTGCGAAGGCTACGGTAATAATTCAATATTATTGTTCCCAAACCATTGAGTAATTATCCTGGCAGTATGAATAGGGGAGTTGTCTTGTTGATAAATGGAGATGCTGTTTGGATATAATTGCTCGCCGAATGAAGCATAACGTTTTCCAAAATATCCCTATAAACCTGCCCATTAAATCTACCATTACCCATAATACGCCACGCTATACCAGGGCCAGGCACGCTTATCCATGCCCAAACATTAACAGAAAATCATTCCACGGAGATACGTAACGTTCGTGAAACCTGGTATTTTCAGGACGGTACACCCGAATATGTCCGTCATTACAAGATTGAAAAACTTTTTCATAATTGAAACAAAACAGAATGCGGGCCTTCTTATGTTCTTCTGTTAATATGATCTTCTTGGCACTTGTACAGTTTTTCAATTCCGATTTTCCTATCCTTCGGCTAGCTGTTGACCTTGATGCTGGAAAATTTGTCATGAACACAGCGTCTCTTACTGTTTGATACGGATTTTCCCTCAAATAGCCAAGGAGCGCTCCATCTTGAATGAGATTTGAACTTCTCGATCGGCCTGAACCTTCTTTTCTCTTTACTCTACTTTCCTTCTCCCACCTTTTCTTCATACTCATAATAGTACTTTTATTCAATTGATAATGGTTAGCAACTACTCTGATAGACTATCCCTCTTCAATTTTAGAGATAATTAAAATTTTTTCATGTTCAGTTAATTGAACACATTGACACTGACAAATAAATAAAGAATAATTTAATATAGCGAAAAATGGTGTACGGAATTTCATTACTCAGAAGTTTATATATGAGTGTGCTCATTCTGTAAATGGATTAATGTTGAATAAATGTATTAATGTTGAATAAATGTTAAAACAAAATAAAATAAATATACTCTGGCACTATTTTTTAGTTCACCATGTCAATCATAAAATACAAACAACAATATTAGTACAAAGGAATTTTAAGCCATTACCAATCTTCTTAACCTCGGTGATAAGGTGCATGAATCGACAATACAAGTGTAAAATATTCATATTAAATTTTTTGCCTTCGTTCTTAACAAGGCGTTAAGCTGGCAAGATCTCCACGGGTCGTCCGTTGCGTACCTTTAACAATGATTTGTGGCTGATGGTATCTCTTTCAACGGAGCAGGCCATGGACCGCAGCATCGTTATTTAAATGTCCCTCTCGAGCGATTATGTTCCACGGCCGTCTCAGCCGTGTAGTTCCCTCCTTCTCTAGTTTCTGTGGACATGCTGGGAATGTTACTGTTTATGTTTTTGCTAAATGGAAGTGTTCTTTTGTTAAACGGGCAGTGTTAATTGCTATCGGGATTAATTTAGTATGCATACTTTGTTTGCTTGTTTGTATTATAGTAATTTTTTATTATGCCTTGTGAAGTGATGGCTTTTGAGACGTTTTCAATTACTTTGATCGTTTAATAAACATAATAGACGTAATAAATACATTATATGGACATTGTTAAAATTTTATTTTGTTTCAAGGCGTTGTGGATACATTATAATTATTTTATTGTTATGAACGATAATGGAGGGAGCGTTTGGATAAACATTGGCCTTACCCCCCTACAGAAGGTCCCTGACCTGCGGTGTGACGTTGCCTCTGTAATAGTTTCCACAACACCAAAATTCTGCCACACTACATTCGAATACTATCACGCAACGCGCTCTTCGCAGATCATGTTGACATCATCTGGAGGTGATTGAAATTTTAATCATCTGCCAGCCGAAGAATATTGTTAATGTAAGTACTCTGCGGAGAATTCTCACATTGCTAAAATAATTATTCCCTCTTTCAACTGCCGAAAAATGTTACAATTCATATCCCATTTGCCGTTCCAGTATCGTATTTTCCCAAATCCTTTAATTTTTTTATATCAACTTGGGAGAGGACAGAGTAAATCATATTCTAGTGCAGTGACATCGTCTTCCTGCTGGTAACAACAAAGATAAGAAAGAAATCAGATACTCGAAAAGGAAAATACAAGCATACGTTAAGTTTTAGTCATTTTATTTGCATGAATAACAAACGCACGTTACTCACTTTAGGATTCATGAAAGGGTATTTTTCATATTTCGGCCAAATTGTAAATATGTCCCTTCCGCGCAATGTCTGCGAAACATTCAAGGACTATCGCATGCGAAATAAGCAAAATATAAAACTACCAAAAGCTAACATTCGCCCAATTGCTCATTTTTTGGCACCACTGTTTTTTTTATTTTGGCATTTGGTCACAAGCCAACCGCTACTCTAAAAATCATTTATTCCAACTAACCTATGTCGAGAAAGGAAAACGAATATTGAAGATCGGCAAAGAAGAAAAGACAGGAACACTCGCTTCTCGTCCTGGGGTCTATCAGGACATTGACAGTAACAAACAAAATTGGAGGACCACTATAGATGATAGGATACAACAAAGGAATAACAACAGAGGATACGAAGCTAATCTACTCAAACATTCACTCACAAAAATATTCGTTTCTTCCAAAAAACCGATGATACAATCAAAAATTTGTTTATATTATGTTGGCTGAGGAGATAAAGTACATTAAAAGGAGATTGAATATTACAATTAATGAAATTGTTATATAATCTACCACTTGCTGCTCTGTGTTTAGAAAACTGGAAGAAAATATGATCCAGGTCACCTTTAATATTACGAATATCACAATTATCTGAAGCAAGAACATTTATTTTATGCAAATGTGCTGGGTATGAGGCATGTCCAAAGAGGCGTATTATTGTTGTGATATATTTTCTTAGATATTCACAATTTTCGTGTCAAACCTTAGATGGGAGGTCAGGATGAATATTGTTATTGTGTATATCTTGTAGGATTGAAATAGCAGAACTCCCGCCACAACTCTAAGCATTCATATCTAAATTTGAATTTTAAAATGTTGAAGGCGTCTGATTGATAGATTTTTTGTTACAATGGAAATCCCGAGTTGGTGCTTTTTGGTCAAAGAGTGGACAATTTAATTACTTTTTATGCCAATGAGTGCTTTTAGTCATACAAAAGGAACCTCTTTTCCCGATAGCTAATGCGTTTTGTAGTATATTTTTTATTTTTAGAATATAAGGGTTGGTTTTGATCTAAATAGAACCGATAGAGAATCTGATAATCTGCATTAGATGAATAAATAAATTCGAGAGCTTCATATATAGCTATTGCTTCTGTTATAAAAATGAGCAAGTGATATACAAGTCCAAAGAAAAAAAAAATATATATATTTTGAAAGTAGTAGGAAATGATCAGAAAATACCAATAAGCAAATGTTCAAACCACACTGTTAGATTGTAATTGCAGTAATGAGGCCAATTACATAGAAATAATTTTGTTAAAGCTGGTAATTAACACGTAATATGTGAATAAATATCCACGGGCAATTAAATGTCGTTTCAAATAAGCAAATAAATATAGAGAACATGGCCATATGTGGCTCTCTACAAACACATTCCTTCCCGACGAACAATTTTTATTCAAACAAATGTCTTTCTCAATAAAATCCAATAAATCTTACAAATGTGTTTATAATTAGCGTCAAGACAACCAGCAGAAGCAGTTAATATATTTAAGCCGGTTTTGAGACTGTAATTTTTGTAGACTAGTTTTCCTTAAATCGTGTAGGTGTTGAATCTTGTTTGTTGCACAACAAGATGCAGTCCATTACATGGGCATGGGCGACTCAAAGGGAGGTGTTGCAAATAGGCCGTTAATAATTTATGCGGAATTTATAGTAAGTAGGGCCTTTGGTAAACATATTTTGCATTTTGTGTATGTTAATAATATACGTGCTTTTTATCATAAAACATGTTATTTTAAGAGTATTCAGTTATCTGCAAAAATTGTTTTAAAGCACGATACGCAAGCAAGATAATAGTAAATATCAGAAAACTTTGTTAGCCAACTGACATTATGAAGTACTCGAATGGGGACAGCATAATATTTTGTAATAAAAAATGTTCTTTCTCTTATAAATGTGACTTAAGCCAGGGCAAGAATTAATGGAAGAATTATGTTATATATTGATAATTTATGCAAAATAATTGATGTGCTTTTAGAATTTATAATAGAGAAAAAAAAATAGTAAAAAATCAATAAGGCTTTAGAGAATGTTTTAGTTGTAATGCGCATTATATTATGTTATTAATGAGTAAAAGAAAGCTAAGGACAAAGAAAAAATGACGATACTTTATATATGAAAAGAGCATTTGAGACGATTGACCGGAGATAGACTTTATTAGTATGGATATAGTGGTGTGATACAGAAATGGTTCGAATGTTTCTTGAAGGACAGGAGGCAAAGAGTGAAGTGTGAACATGTGCACTTATATGAGCCTATAAATATGGGAGTGCCTCAAGGAAGCATACTTGGGCCTCTGATATTTGTAGTATATATCAATGACATGTGAAAGTGCTCCTAGAGACACACATACCGGATATCATCGAGGCCTCATTTTTATCACGGCTTTTTGAATTTAGAATTTTTGAAATAAATAAAATGGGTGGCATATTTGAAAATTTTTCTTCTAGGTGGTAATATCTGTGATCATACCATTGTTTATAACAATAAACAGTGGTATGTTCAATCAGGCTTTCGTAAGGACCACAGAATAATTTCAGTTTTAAGGTGTATCACAGATAATGTTTGATAATAGCAAGGATAAAGCATTAAATCTACTTCACTTCTCAATACTTTGGACTACGCCTTATTATGTGTTAAACTAAGTTATTTGCATTAGAGTTTTTACTAATATCTAAACAATCGTCGACAAATTGCAAGTTTTGATAATAATTATTCGAATCAGTGTTCTGTTACATATGGAATGACACAAGGCTCAATTCTGGGGTCTATTCTGTTTATAATATATACCGTCAATATTATCACTTCTGTAAATTCTGTAAAAGTATAATGTAATCACATTTCCTATAAAACTGCGGCCAACTCCATTATATTTTTTATTAATTTTAATTTTGAATAAAATGATTGGTTCATCTTTTGAATTATTAGTTGTCTTATAATATGCAGTAATAAAATAGCTTAGTGGTCTCACTGTGGAACCCCGATATTTAGCCTTTAGTACACAATTAAAAAAAAACGATGATAAAGTCGCTCTAAAGAGTAGGTAATAAAAAAAATATATAACATTTAAAAAGAAAACTAAAATCGGCGGCAAAGGGTTAATCCATGTTATAGTAACTATTAATTAAAGGTTGAGTAGCCTGTGGATAGACTTCGCTATATGTAAGTGAAGTGTTATTTATTCCATAAATTAATTGTCTTCCAATAAAGACGATTTATTATTATTATTATTTATAGTCTTAAAACCCATAAGAGTGCCTTGTGATATGCCTAAATATTAACTGAGCGTTTAGTAAAATTTGTTGCAAAATTGCTGGCATGAATATTGATTGATCTAATAACTTTTAACATTTTGTGAATACACTCGAAGCGACAGGCGGACAAACATACGTCATTGGAACGATGATCACAATTAGTGATACAAATACTCGCGAATTTATTTTTGGTAAACGTTCCCCAAAAATGAATGAGAATAGGGCAAAATAAACTCTTGAAGCGGCTTCTGTAGTTGTTTGGGAATGGAAACAGTATACAGATATCAAACTTAAACAGTATAAAAATGGCATTACAGGCAAATGCAAAAAATTAATTTTGTTTGTATACAACGCCTATGGTGTATGACTACGCACGTGACGCAGCTTTTAGAAACTGGTAAAAGGTAAAATTACCATGCATGAATACTAGCCCACGGTTATAAAGTCAACGAGAGCAGGCTAACTAGATTCCACTGTTTATGTGTATTTTATGCTAATGTTTAAGTAAATTGCATAATTTCAGATAACATGTTGAACTAATAAATAATAATCTAAGAAGCAGGTTATTATTAAGTAAAAAAATTAACGTGAAAGTATATTATTTATTGAATAAGTATCTGAGTAACGAACGATGCGTATGTTTATGTTTATGCAAAATGAAGTCTTCTGTATACATACATACATACCTTTATTATAAAGAAAATAATTTAAAATTAGGTCACAGTAGAAGGAATTATGACAGACATTTCACCCTATCCTATCAGTGAATACGCTGATACATATTATTATTATTTGTTATAATTTGTTAAAAAACATAACTCCTTGACATAGTGAAATCTTTGGATCATTAGGGAAAATCTACACACAAAAAGAAAATATTTTCAAAAACTTCAAGATATTACGCAGCGCAATTAAGTAATAAAATTAAAGTACGCAAAAGAAAACAGACCACTTTTTTGTCTTGTGTGCATGTGCAATCAAAAATAAAAATGACACTCGTATGTATGAAGGAAACCAAACATCATTGCTTGCTAATTATTGGGCCCGTTATCGAGAATGAAAAAATTTACCCGAATTTACCGAACAGAACTACTCTTTTCTAACCGTCACGTAGAGGGACTAGAACTAAGTAAAGTTGTCAATCAGTCGTAAATATGCTCAGGTTTATGGAAAAACTATTTTAAAAATTAAAGCTTAAAAAGGGGTCGTAAGGGGTGGAAAAGTTATATAAAAAAAAGCTTTGCATTTTATTAATTTAATCATGGCTAATAGTGTGAAAATATTATATTTCTAACTGATAGTAGTAAACAACTTATTTGAGTAAAAACGCAAAATTAATTTGTCTACTCATATGGTAAATGTTAAACTATATTTTTAAGTTCACGCAAATATGCGCAAATTTTTACTAAAGATTTTTATAAACAACTAGTTATATTACCAAAACATTAACCCGATAAAACATTAGCCCGAAAGTGCGTGGAACCTAAGTATTTTCATAGGCATATGTAACGATAACTGAAATGTTATCACTTGATGTACTTGTTTGTGCTTGAAGATTCGTCATGTATTGAAATTTCTAGGTAACACTTCCATAACAAAAATAATTTGTAGATGGACTAGTATATAGTATAATAAATTTGTAAAACTTGCAGTATTAGTCAATAGAACAGCGCCCTTTTTTTTTAATGATTAGTAACAGGCTAAATTTTCGTGAGTAGCTTCGTTTTGACGAGACGCCCAACTTTTCTCTCTGCGAAAATTCTCGGTAATGGTAGCTAATAACTGCGCTTGGGTGTATATATGTCGATTGGGTGATTGTTCAAATTTTATTAGTAACAGTTAGTTTTTTAGTTACATCTTGAGATAATTTGATAAAAAACACGAAAAAACGTTTGTCCTACAAAATCGACGGTTTGACCGAAGCATCCCCCACCCCCAACATGACTAAATAACGAGGTCAAAAAAATAATTAGTAACCAACTGATTTTTTTACTATTGCTTAATAAATGTTTTTAAAAACAAATGGCCACATTGTCCTACACATTGAATGGTATATTTTTCCAGTCCTACGCTCGGAAATTGTCTGTTCCACGGCAACACTTTTCTCATTAGTAACAACCTAATTTTCATTTTTTTTCTCTTAGGAATAAAGTGTGGAACACGATTTTACTAATGTCCTACAAAAAATGTGGTATATATTGATAAAAAATTATAAACACTTATTTTGAAATTTAATTCCATTTCATTCCTGTTACTAATCATTAAAAAAAAGGGCGCTGTACTGTGTTGCTTTGCAACAAGTAGTCAATTAAAGACGGACAAGTTTCGAATGATGTGGCGAGGAGCAGGATGCTTCCCCCGTCTTTTCCTGAAAGAAAAATAACTTTAAACTATGGATGTCAAAAGAAATATAATATAATAAAACATAATATTTATCGCCATTTTTGATTTTTAACTGATTTTGGCCACACTATGCGTCAGGCTTTAAGTCAATAAACATGTATATAATCCTCCGCGACTCAGAGACCAAGGGTACGTTATTCAGTTCTCGGCACCTGATGAGACGTAAAGGATAGAAAATGGACTCTTGGAATGTCCCGTATGAGTGATCTTTTTACAGTTCTTATAAATATTCGAATAAATTCAAATTATCATCATTAATGACTTTGAAAGTTCTATGAAAATGTTTACAATTAGTCAAATGACGCTAAATATTGAAGAAATGTCAGTTCTGAGAATACCATTGGGGTCTTTAACTAATCACGTCTTAAGCAGAATTTTCCTGTGGACGATAGTGAACGGTACTACTTTTTACTGGACAACTAGGCCACAATGACGGTTAGGGATCTACAATTTCGCGTGTACTCCAGACCACGGCCCTCGACCACCAACTTTAACTGGGTCATGCATCACCTTTCTGGCAATTAACAGTCCGGGGGTTATCACGTGGACAGCCACAGGGGCCATCCACCGCCTTATTTAATGGGTTAAATGTTAACCTACCGACTGTTAGATGAGATACTTGGTCACCGATCCAAATGCCGGACTCAATTAGCGTTGCTTACTCTACCGATTTGAGAAAATTTTCTTGTAATCATCCCTACTGTTGATTATCGTAATCTGTGTAATCCGTCGATCCATATCTGACATTTAGGAGTATTCACCAATGACCTTGGACCAATTTGTCACAGTATTGAGCATCTGGGGTGGAAATTAAACGCTCTTAAACAGCATTAATAGGTTTAAAGGAGTCCAACTTGCTTGTCTGAATATGGAAGAATTTTAACAAAAAACGTTAATCCAACCCTTTTATGATTACTTAAACATTGTTTAATCCACGCCGCTGTTCTTAATAATAGTTCCACCAAGAAATACATTATTTACAATAAAATTCTTGGCATCGCCATAATGACTTATAATATGTAGTCTTATATTGTTCATAAATCTCTGGATATGTCGCTGTAAGAGGCCGTAAAACGCTTTATGTAAAACCATAGAATATGTTTTGTGATACATACGACGTTTTCAATTGTGCAGTAAAAAGAAAATTTATTGAAGGTACTACAATAGAGTTAACGCTGGGTTATTTCAGTTCATGACTGAAACGGAATCATAGGCGTCGATTGAGGGATTTTACATTTAAAATATACATAATTATTTAAAAAATGTACAAGTTGGTGCTAAAAGTGAAAACAAAATATAATTATAAATACAAGAGACATAATATTTAGTGACAGTGTTCCGTTCTGTTGCAATGGCTGACTATTTATAGGGTGTAGGGTGTTTAGAAAAATACAAATTTCGAATTTATTTGGAACTTCAGGAAAAGTTGACACGTGGATTTTGATAAATGAGATTATTTTGTTCATTGTTAACTTGTTCGCCCTCCATTTAAGTTCCTAGTTAACTATCTTTATGACGTCACAGCCGTTTTCGTGGCACATTCAAATAGTCGAAGTTTGATAATTTTTTAACATGTTGCGTTTCGAATTTTTCTTCTAAATCAAATATATATCGAAATTAACGCCAAAGCTATTATATCATATTAATAATAAGAAAAAGTCTACTGATATTTCCACTTATATGTTCTTAAATGATCAACATTTTGGTAATCCTAATGACATAATTAACTTATTCGTAGATTTTTTTTAGTAAGTCTTTCTTGTCACCCTCGGATAATCTTGAGCCAATAAGTGACCAAGTAGCAAACACGCCATCTGTCGATATCACATATTTTAGTGAAAATGAAGTCTTCAACAGTTTGAGGAAACTTAGAGCTAAATTCACCGCTGGGCCAGATGATATTCCGTTGTTCTTGATGAGAGATTGTGCTGCTATATTTTCGTATCCACTCTCAATTCTTTTTAACTAAGTATTCGCAATGGTCAGCTTCCTGATTGTGAAAATACTCAAAAGTATGTCCCGTTTTTAAGAAGGGCGATAAAATCAATATTGCCAATTTCAGGCCTATATAGATAATATGCAAATTTACAAGGGTTTAGAAATTTTATTGCATGATACCATAATATATCCTAGTATTAAAAATCAGCTATCAGTATATCAGCACGGTTTTGTAAAAGGGCGCTTCTCCACCTCTAATCTAACGTATATGTATAATTCAATCTATCTCCAAGGCAATTGAGCAACGTAAACAAATGAATGTAACATACACAGATTTTTCTAAGGCTTTCGACACCCTCGATCACAATATATTGTTTCAAAAGATGTCTTGTTTCGGCTTCTCCCATTCTCTGTTGGTATTTTTTCAATCTTATCTAGAAAACAATATGTAGCTTATAGTGGGTTTAGGTCAATCGAATATTTGGTAATATCTGGAGTTCCTCAAGGATCAATTCTTGGGTCTTTGCTTTTTAACCTATTTATAAATGATACTGTGGAAATTATTAAAGTTGACTGCTTACTCTACGCTGACGACCTTAAACTCTTTATGACTATTAGCTCCATTGAGGATTGCAATCTATTACAGAATAGCCTCTCCAACATATCCAATTGGTGTTTTCAAAATAAGTTAACTTTAAATGTGTCCAAATACAACGTTATATCCTACACAACCAAACTAGCACCTATTAAATTTAAGTATAGTATGGATAACGCGGTTCTTCAAAGACCCGAGACTTTCAAGGATCTTGGAATAATTTTTGATCCAGAACTTTCCTTTGTAGGACTTTAGGATTTCTATTCGGATCAAGCAGAGGGTTTACTAATACTGATACTTTAAAGATACCCTAATTTGCTTTTGTTCGGTCTAAACTTGAATACCCGTCGCTCGTCTGGAATCCTTATTATATAAGTCATATTAATAACCTAGAAAAAGTTCAAAGGCGATTTGTAAAATGATTATGGTTCAGGAGTGATGGAATATACCCATCCGTTGGTTTACCAACTTTTAAGTAGATTTTCTTTGACCACACTGGAAAACAGGTGGGATTTCTATTTTCATATAACCTATTACATAACAAGGTTGATTGTCAAGACTTTTTCAAAAAAATTACAGTTTTATGTACCAGGCTTAAATACTCGTACCATGCGAACTTTTTCTGTTTCCACTCCATCAACATGCTTAAATTTTCTCCTCTATTTTCAATGTGTCAAAATTACAACAAAAATTCTGATAAATTCTGATTAATTATTTGCCTCAATAAAGACTTGTAGAGCGTTCACTTGCCGCCAGCGAGCTTTTCCCGTCCAGACGTTTTGTCAACTTTTTCACCCCCATTATTTTGTAAATTTTTCATTTTTTGGGGGTTGTGCCCAAGAGAGCTTTTGTTCAGAATCATATGAGGAGTTTGAAACGGTTTGAGCAATTTGCCCTTTCCATTTGCCCTTTCCTTTGTGCGGGGTCCCCTACTGTTGTGCCAACTGCATTTGTTTATAGATTTTGTGGTTGGCACATGGAGCTACAAAAAAATTGAGGCCTGTTAGAGCAAAACGGACCTCAGATTGTGACTCAACGTACCAAAAAACATAGACCACATACTCTAATTAATTTAAATAAAAAAAAAAGTGGACTTGTGTTGTTAACTTTTCAGTTACACCGGTAGTAGAAATAATCCTTTTTTAAAGCCATATCTTAATTCATGTGGGTATGTATTGATTAGGAATACAAAATATTATTTGTAATGTTTTTTCTTTAAAATAAAACATTTAGTCGCTTATGATTTTCTGAATATTTCTGTTATTCGCAGCTCTCTTTTGTTTTCGCCACTGATTTTCAAAACGTTTCGGTATGTCACTTGTCAGAGTGAATTACACCAATATTGTGAGAACCAAGCGGACGTGTGTTTGTGTTTTGTAAAAATAACTCCATTAAACATCCATTCAAAGAATATTTATAGAGTTAGTACGACTGGTTAGACGTCAAAGTCAATACACTAATAAATCGCTAAAATAACACTTATTGTTCAAGTTAAAAAGTGAAGTTGGTTTAGACTTCGTACGATTATAAAGGTGATGATACAGAGTGGAGAAAACAGTCCTTCTCCTAACAAGGTTTTTATTGACCCATGGAGTGTAGAGATTTTAACTTCAAAACGTTAATTAGAGTTAAGTGTTAGAAAGTGTTAGGAATCCATAAGCTGGACATACTGGAAAGTGAGATTAAGTCCACCGTTTTGGTTATTTCGACTACAAATTTTATGTAGAAAAATAAAAGTTCTCATTATTTTTTTTGTACCTCCTAAGATAACGAAGTAAAAAATAATACAAAAAGAAATAAAATTTAACAGTCAACATTTTTTTAATCATAAAAATAGGTTGAAATTTTCACATTATTGAAATAAATAGTTTATTTTTGTATTTTACCGACTCATTTATATTACCGCCCTGGCGAAGTTTAGCCATATAGTGGATTGTGTGAGTCGGAAAGAAACCCGAAAAACCCGACTATTGTCTGATGCAACCAAATTAGTTCTCCCCCCCCCCCCCCCGTTTTCGAAGATGCTGAACACCATGGTGGTGGCAGAATTTTTCGTTGAGGTGATCCACTCCCGCAAACGGGGTGAAATGCGTATTGATAATGTTTTACGGAATCTAACTTTTTGATTCCCCGCTTTCAAGCATGCCAATTATGGGGAGGATCTTGGGACGCGTGCCTGGCACCAAATGGGTGAGAGAGCGCTCTCATCATACCACTAGACATAAAGGTTTCCCTCCCATTTTCGAGCATGCCGAACACGGAGAGGACCACGAATCGAGTGCTTGACACCCGTTCACCCCCTCAATGGCAAAAATACCCCTTCTTCGCATTTTCATAATGAGTGTAACTGCACGGGTTCAAAGAACGTAAAAAATAAATTTAAAATAAAAAAATAAATAAATTTATTGTTCTAATTTTTTTTAAAAACATAGTCATAGTATTTTATAATGTAAGAAAAGCCAGCGTAACAATGTATGCAGTAATTGTTTGCGTCAATAAAATTATTTGTGCAGCATCCTCAAAAACGAGGGGAGCTTTGCCCGGGGAATGCTGAGAATGCACTCTCACCCCTTTGGAAGGTTGTTATTGACCATTTACGGGAGTGGGTCACCCCGGGGAGGAATTCCACCATCACCATGGTGTGTTCAGCATCCTCGAAAACGAGAGATCGTCAAGTAAGAGTTCCTCAAACAATTATAATACGCGTTTGACCCCGTTTGGAGGTGGTTTTTGGCCGTTCGCGGGGTGGGTCACTCCAACGAGAAATTTTGCCATCACCACGGTGTTCAGCATCCTCGATAACGGGGGGAAAAACTAATCTAGTTGCATCAGACAATAGTCGGGTTTTCGTTCGACTAGCACAATCCACTAATAGTTATTACATCACTCAGCCAGGACACGAACACACAGAGACAAGAACACAACAACCATTCTCCGCGACATTGCCATCTGCCACTGCTTAAACTTTGGCAGTAATACTAAAATCTATAAGAGAAAAACAATTGTTTAAAAAGAAAAAATATTATGATACGCTGGCACTGAAGGGAGATAAAGCAGGTAATTATGCCGTGAAAATGCTGAAGCGATCATTAGAGACCTAGACCCCCCTGGAGTAGATGGTGCGCGACGTTTCTTTTCAGTGTGTTGTTGAGCAACTTCAACTTCAACTCGATAATTTTACAACAATTTACGTGATTAAAAATTTACAATTTACGTGATTAAAATTGTAACTTGTTCAGCGAAAAGACATTAAGAAATGTTCAGTGTAAAACTCAAGTCATTATGCCAGTTACTTTGTTTAGAAATGGCTCATTTTTCCTGTACCTATGCCTTGACTTGTGTAAATACTGATTGTATACAGAGCTGTTGAAAGTACCCAATGAAAGTACTTGAAGTACCAAATACCAAGTACCTGACAAAGTACTTGCTGCTCCAATTCCCAAGTACTATGATCTGAAGCAAAGTAATTCAAATACCAAATACTTGTCGAAAGTACTTCAAGTAAATCGCAAGTACCGTATTTCAAATATTTCAGATTACTTGAAGTACTTCACTAGGTACTTCAAATCTCAAAGTAATTCAATTACTCTAAAGTATTTCAAATACTCGAGTATTTCAAGTACTTTAACATATTTCAAATGCTCCACAGTTCTTCCAATACCCATAAAAAATTTTATTTATTAAGTTTTTCTCTTAATAATTTGTTATTATTATTATTTATTAACAGCTTTCTCTAACTCAGTATCATTCAAAAACAATAGAAAAAATAATTTATTATTATATGAATATAAAAACCACCAAAAATAAATATTGCTGCGGTCGATTTCCCTTCAAATATCAGGAAAGTAATAAATAAAATCAACTTATACACTATCGGAAAATGTTCGCTTTGGTATGGGCAATAAGAGCAAGCGAGAGTAAAGCAACTATTCTATTCTTTTTTATCATATAACACATTCTACAATCGTGCCACCTGCTTTCCCCACCAGATGTGCGTGGGCGGCCTGTCTGTGGAATTTCAAATTGTTTCCGCCTTGATTCGTGTCACTATTTGCCCCTCTGCTAGAGCTCTGGTAGACGCCTTTATTGTGGGCGATCGGTTAAGTCGTTGAAACTATGCAACATCTAAGCCAGGACTTTCCGATACTGTATATAAAACATAGTAATAATTTTAGGTAAGTACAAGTACAAATAATAAAATTGAGATCTATCTATTTCCATTACCTTTCAATAGCACCAAATTTTCGAAATTTCCATTAGTTAATGCATTTCTTCTAGGAGCATTTATAATTTCAGTAAATGAAAAGAGTCTTTCTACAGCTGATGATACAAGACATGTATTAAACCGATAAAAAACTGTTTTTACTGAGAAGCAAGTTGGGTGTCAGAGTTATTTAAGTATTGAAAAATTTTTAATTCAATTCTTTTTTTTTTCACTGGCTTTTATACAGTGTGTTTCACTTGAAATGGTAACAGCCCAATAACTTTTCATTTTTTTCCGATTTGAATCAAATTTTACTTAAGTATGGAACCAATTAGGATCTACTTATGACCAGAAAAGCATTCGCCTCCTACAATTGCAAAGCCACCTGCAGTACCAATATATGCGGGGAAAATAAAAAAATCATATTTTTATCGGAAAATTTTGTTAATGAAACTTGTTCAGAATTGTCCAAAAACCGTAAGTCCAAAATGTAATCAAAATAAAAAATGTATACATTTTGATTAAAATAATGTCCAATATATATTTACACCATTTGAAAAGCCATAAAAAAAAGCTTTTTAATTATATACATGGTATTTATCTTAAAAAAAATTTGTCTAATTTACTATAAATTTACAATTTATCAAATTATCCTTGGAAAACAAAAGTATGTAAATTAAAATAAACAATATGTTAGTTCTGTCAAGATACATGTTAGTATCTAATTTCACTTTATTTTAAATAAAATGGAGAATTTCAATAATATTTTTTCTACTCCCTTATGTAAATTTACTGTTTTCTGTACAGTCTTTAGAATGGATAAGTAGGCAATTCCAGGTAACTGAACGGATATATTTCATATCAGTTCTAGGATGGATATGAAATGAAACGGACCAATCACAGTTCGTGTATTAAGTACATATGCAACTATTCATTTTAAAATCAAATTAGTGCGTAAGCTGTCAAAGTAACTGTCAGTGTGTATTTGTGTAATATATTAATGTTTAATAAATATTGTAGTTTCTTAAGCTGGTCGTAGAAAAAGTATGCTGTACATACAACTCGAATGGATTATCCATATCGCACTCAAACTTCTTTATCGTGCGATATGGATATCAAATCCACTCTTGTTGCACAAACTACTATTTCGGACTACCATGACTTAATGTAAGAAAATATAAAACTTATAATATCTACTTTAGTTTTTAAGAAAAATTCCATACGTCATACATCATTGAAAAAGGTTTTTCTATGGCCTTTCTAATGGTGTAAAAATATATGGGGTATTCCATTAAAAAAAAACCAAAGTAAAGCTCGTATCTCAGAAATTTGACTTTTAATTGTTTTTCTGAAATGATTTTTGGAAAATAACTTTTATTTTTAAACGTTTTTACGTAACTCCAAAAATAACGAAATTAAATGAGGTTCTAACGTTCGCGTGACCACCCTGTACAGTTAACTATAATAAGGAACTTTAGTCTAGTTAAAATAAAAAACACATTCTTAAATAAATTAATGTTCTGATACTTAGTACATACTAATAATAATATTTTTTTGTTTTTATGTGCCTTTGCTATTTTTCAAAAAGTTTGCCGTCCCTGGATTTTGCCGCCCTGGGCTATAGCCTCTATAGCCAACCCCCTAAATCCCCCACTGCCCACATAATGTTAACACTGATTACTGAATAAAAACAGCTATGCAGTAACAATTTTTTAGTGAAATTTGTTTTTTAAAATATCTAAAACATGGAACTACAAGTACTTCAAATACTTTTAATTAATTGAAATATCAAAAAACATATTTCAAATACTATAAATTGTTAAGTCTAGTACTTCAAATACCGGGACAGTACTTGAAATACCGGAGAGTATTTGAAATACCAAGCAAAGTAATTCAAATACCAGTATTTCTGAAAACCAAATCCCAAATCCAAATACTCGAAGCAAAGTATTTCAAATACCAAGTACCAAATACTGGGAATCGAAAGGATTTGAAGCAAAGTACTTCAAATACTGAAAGTATTTGAAATACTTTTTTCAATTACTTTTATTTGAAGTACTCCAGCTCTGATTGTATATCAATAAACTATTCAATAAACTATTATTATTATTATTATTATTACGCAAAAATGTCATATATCGGCTCTCAATTAGACAAAACATGTTTTTGTTTCTTTTTAATGTAGTTTTGATACATCGTCAGCCTAGTATTGATTTGTACTATTCCCAAAAACGTGGAGTCGAGATAATTGAGGTTGAAGTGTCTATTTCTAATAACATCTTTTTATATTTCACTTTCTTGTTCGTTTTACAAAAATATAAAACCCTTGTGGGTAAAAACCAAAACAGTGATCTAATTGACACTCTGGTAGCTAAAGTATAATTATAAAAGGCAAAATATGTTTTGGAGATAAAGCAAAATGTGAGTTTTACGAACAATCATTGTTATTTATATGGAGATAGAACAAAAATAGTCATGCATAAAGCACACCAATAAATTTATAAAAAAATATTTATTGAACGTTTTAGAACATAGCCATTTTAGCAGATTTTTTTTTGCTACATTTTTTTCATTATTATAGATACTCTTCGCAAAAACAAAGAATATATTGCATTTGATCGGTACATTTCTAAAATCGGAAATATCGCTCGTAGAGAAAAAATTTTCATATCATTGTGTTAGTGAACGAATTCTGAACAACTTTCAAAATGTCAGTCTGTCTGCCCGTCCGTCCGTCCATCTGTCTGTCTGCCCGACACGTTTCTTGTAACTTAAGAAAGAAAAGACCGATTGTATTGAAATTTGGAAAGTGAGTTAGTGTTAGCCAGAGGAAGAACCTTATGGTCTTTGAAGAAAATCAATCAGTAAATAAGAAAGTTATTAATCATTTAATTTAAAAAAAATGTTTTTTTTTTTAAATTTTTGTCGCTAGTACTTAAATAGAAATTTTGCGAAATGTTACCTCTATAATATTTTTTTTTGTTTATGCATTTTACTAATATATATTTTATAATAATATATCTAATGTATTGAAATATAATTCTCGAAAGATATATACAACAGACATTCAATTTTCGTAGTAATGTGTGATGGTGCAGTGACTAAAATTTTGTCTCGCAATCCAAAGATCCTGTGTTCAAATCCCAGACAGGTTGGATTTTTTTTTCAATTTTTTTATATATATTTTTTTCACAACAAAGTTGGTATCACAATATTTAGGATGTCCAAAAACTAACATTATTTACAAGAACACTGCGAAGACATGTCCTATAGAATGTGTAACAATTATATAAAAAACTCAGTAAACTGGCGAAGAATACCTACGTTTTTAGCTTGTTATTATTTATTGCTATTAGCTTGGTTTCTTTTGTAGTCTCTTTAGTTGTTTTTTTTTCGTACCGTTTTTAGTTGGTTTTCTAGTAGCCCCTTTGGCTGATTATTTGTAGCCTCTTTACCTGTGTTTTTTGTAGCCTCATTAACTGATTTTTTTGAAGCCACTCTAGCATTTTTCGTTGCCGTTGTTTTAAAATGTATGGACTTTTACTAGCTTGCTCTAGTTATTTACCCACGTTTACCACCTAAACCCTTAATAGATTAAGCTCAAAATGTAATCTAGTTCCAGATCTCGTTACTTATCTAACCTCCTATAGCAAAAAAATTAAGTGTTTTGTGAAGGACCTATATGGAATTTTTTTTAAGAAGTACTAAAGTGAGGTTAATATTTTTATGGGAATAAAACAAATATTTTTTGACTGGAGGTCTCTGGCGACAGTGACGTTTCTGCCGAGAATGCTGAACAAGAGTTTTTTTCTTCCACTTGATTTAAATTAACTTCTATCAACTGGCAACATTCACAACGAAAAACTGAATTAACGTCTATAAGATCTGAATTCTGAAATCAACAATACAATGACGTGGCGATTACGGAAGAAAGCAAAGCTAAGGACAGGTCACGTGCCGCAAACAAACCTTTCTACTGGGCAGTTTGGAGATAGAACAAAGCACGAGAACAGTACACCTAGTTTTCAATGGAGACAAAATAAAAATTTCCAAATGATGTACTTAGAACAAATCAATACTCTGAATATAAAATATTTTACAGCAGGAACTAGACCAAAAGTCTTATTTTGTAAGAATTTGGGAAGATATAACAACCAATATTGAGTAAGTTAAAAAAAAACGGACCTAGCGCAATTTACTTTGGATTTGGTAGCATTTAGTATAAATATCAAGGTGGAGATAGAACATACAAATTTTACTGATAAAAACTGTCAATATCTCAGAAAAGTAAAAATTGGTTGTTAGAACAAACCAATACTAAGGTGACGACATACTAATAATTTTTATTTTCACGCTAAATGTCGATGAATAGAATGCATTTGCTTTTTGAAACATACAAATTAAAAAGAATAGTTTTAAAAAATGATTTTTTTTTCTCAATAGCACTGACACGTACATAAAGAATCTACAGTCTGAAAAAAAAAGAGCTGTTACCGTATGGCTTGACGCATTTAAACAATAACACACACGGTGGGCTACAACCAAATTTAAATCAAAGTTGATCCCACTCGGATTTTTTTTTACATATTCTTGGATTTTCTACGATATTTAAAATCATTTATCGCAAAAATTTTTTAAAGTATTTTACTTTCTTTGTTTAATACACAAGAAGAGTGGTCTGGTCTGCGAACCGCACCAGAATATTCATATGTATTTGGACCCGCTGAATTCAACGTTAGAATTGTCAGACTGGCTCGTTTTTCACCCCCCAACCCCAAAAAACACCCCCCCCCCCCAAAATGTTCTATCCGGCGGACCATACCAGTGTATCCTTACGTATTTGGATCCTCTGAAACAGAGTCCGAAGTTAGAATTTTCAGATTCGCTCGTTTTTCACCCCCAACCCCAAAAAACACCCCCAAAACAAACAAAAACTGATCTGGCCTGCGGACCAGACCAGTGTATCCTTATGTATTTAGACCCGCTAAAAGCGAATCCGAAGTTAGAATTGTCAGATTGGCTCGTTTTTCACCCTTAACCCCAAAAAAGTGGTCTGGCCTGCGGACCAGACCAGTGTGTTTGACAATTCTGACATCGGATTCGGTTTCAGCGGGTCCAAATACATAAGGATATACTGGTGTGGTCCGCAGACCAGGTTGTGTGGCTGTGTCATTAGACAAAAAAAGTAAAATGTGTTTGTGTAATATATTTGCATACGCGATTTTCTATAAAATGCGGAGGATCCGGTGATATTCATATATTACACGGGCACACACAAGAAAAAAATTGAATGTTTCTGAGGCTCTATTGAGCAGCCCCTATGTATTTCGAAGTGATGAATACGAATCAGGTGTCCGTTTAGCTCCAGTAGATCCCGAAAATTATCTAAATTATGAGGGTTTTTTAAATTATCTTCGCGATTTACAGAAAAATGGTGAGTGATGAAGCTAAACGGACATCTGATTCGTGTTCAGCACGTCGAAATACATGGGGGTCACCCAGTGGAGTTCCAGGAACAGACCACTTTTTTTATTTTGTGGAGCTGTCTAATAGATGATTCAATTTTCGACTTTTCTATTGTTTTTTTATTAGGCGTGCTTATAAACGTGTCAACTTGAAAGGGTCTCGCCGGTTAAGTATATGGAATTGGGCCCAGCGGCTTATTGGGCTATTCATTCACATGAATGTTGCTTATGACCAGGAATGCTCAATAAAATATATAATAAACCTCTATCCCCTATATTAGCAGAGTTATGGGGGTAACAACCCTCAAATTTAAAATTAATTTTTTTCAAAACTGTTGAAGATAATTAATTGAAATTAATAGAAGACGTTGACATAAAATAGCTTTATGTTTTACATTTTTTTTTACATCCTTATTACGTCATTTAGTATATAAAAAAAATAATTAAATTTTTGAGGGTGCTGTTTTTATATCAACCCCTCGAGTGACACCTACCAAAAAAATATATATTATTTAACACTAACATAATTATAGTGTGTGAAAATTACTTCAAGGTCAAATTGGGGCAAGATGCTTAAAAATATAAATCAGTTTTTTTTAGAATACCCGTTTGTAAAAACTTTTTTTCTCCGAAACAGAAATTTTAGCAAAAAAACAAAAAAAAAGAAAGGTGTTTACATTAATCATCAATAAAACCTTAACACTCTATGCGGTTACTACATTACCAAGGTATGTTTGTGGCGAATTTCAGGCCAATATACTGATTAGTTTTGGCACAGTGGTAATTTTTGTAAGGAGGGTAGTAAATTCCTCAAAAATTACAAGCCCGAATAACTTTTAAACCGTCGACTTTTGGATAACTATATTATGTTCAGGGGGTTGGTAGTAATGTCCCCTTTCACCAGGTTTCATTTTGATCACTGTCTCTGGGACACCCTGTATAAGTGCCACAAGCTGCCTTTCTATTTCGTAAAGTGACATATTTTCTATTTACTTATAAAAGTAAGACAACTTTATCAGCATCCACTTGGGCTGGGCAAATATATACAGATTTAGCGTTCTTGGTGTTCCTCTGTGATAAGAATATTTGGGTGAACTATAACTTAGGTTCAAATATTTATGATATATATCAACAATAAATAAATAAAGCTGGTGGTATAAATTTATTCACTGATAATTTATCTCGAATTTTGTGTACACAGGATCAGCTATTTTCAAGTTTTCACTTTGTAATCTATATATAATGATTTATTTATCATAAATAACTATCAAGTATAGAACAATACATTCTATTTAAAAACACGATTAATATATAAAGTAGTGGAGTCGTAAAAGTGATTTCTACCTGGTGCGGTAAAAAAACGCATTCTGTTTTTTTAACCAAATACTTTTCACGAACGAATTACATAGACCTTGGCTAAAAGAGTTTTAATTCATATCGGAATTACTGAATGTTCTGACAAAATTGTTATTTGACATTTATCAGAAGAAATTTCAGGAATTTCAGGCAACATCTTTTGTTCGAAATATCACTGTATTAAATAAAATCAGGTTTAGCAATTATTGAGGAATTACTGGAAAAGTTGGAGTGGGAAAGGTATCATACGTGAATTTCTAAATAAGAGACGCAGACGGCCCCTCTATAATTAACCAATTCAGTGTAATGGACTCAATGCCGAGAGAATCTAGAAGAGCAATTACTCCTGAAAATGAGGGTGCTGTAAAAACATTAGTGTTTCCTCGAGGTAATAATTCCTCAGAATGATAAATAAGCAATACTGAGGGTATCCAGAAGATTAATAGGGAAAATGTACAAAAAACGGGAAATGTTTTATCTATAAGCATGTCATAATGACATTATGTTTGCTATTTGAACATCAAAATGACATATATTCGAATGAGTATGAGTATATCATGAGCTTAATCCATTATGGTACTCAATCCCACTTGGACAAGGTAATCCATAAGGCACTGTCCTTGTGGATATATCGAAGAATTTGTCAAAAATCTTGGACATTAGTCTCCAGCAAATATACTGGATATATGTTAGTCATAAGATCAGTGGTAGCGTATGCCTCCATAGTTTGGTGATGGGATATAACAAACAACCCCCTCTCCACATCTACCGGGAGAAGGAGGTCAGGTGGGCAACAACTGGTTATTAACTGAGACTGCAGAACATATACTTTGCTTGTGTAAGGTCCTGGTCTGACAAATGATATAACACTTGCAACAGATAGTTTCAAAACTTTCCAAAGTGGAAAATATGGTCTTCAGAAAAATCTTAGAATTCTTTAGAACCCTGAGATTGGATGGTTACATATAAGGCTTACTCCTGCGGCGGTGGGCGACGACTACTGACCGTTGGGTGTCTGAGTGAGGTGATCCTGCAGGATCTTTGTGCGCTACAGTAACAAGTGAGAGCTGTTGCTTAACGTTGCGGAATAGGTTTTAGCTCCGTCTGTATATTCCACCTTGCTAGTCCTCAATCACGAGATTTTTCCATCCGAGGCACAACTTCAGAAAGACCTTGTATACTCGGATTTGTTATGCAGATTAACTTTTCCCCTATATATTTTAATTTTAAACAAACCGTCCTGAATATAATTAGATGGATAATGTTACTAAAGAAAATCGACGTAAAAAAGCGGTTTACTATTAACAAATCACAGTGATTACAGAAAACTGATTAAAATATCCGAAGCAAGGCAATGTGAAACGTCAAAACCAACATGGTTTAAAGCATCCATTAAATATTTAATTTCGAATAACAGGCAATTAGCCTGCGCTGTGTAAATAAACATGGAGGCAGCAAGGTATAAATTATCGGGAATTATTAATATTTCTTTTTTGGGTAACAAGGGCCTAGTCTCGGTTATAAATTAAACCGGAGAAGCAGACCTGTCACAGTGGAAGGCCAGGTATTTCGCCTCCTTCTCGTCTTTGTCCCCCGGATGGCCAAGAGTGTTCGAGATGAATGCTGAGGCTGCGCGCAGGGACGTAGGTCAGTTTACCAAAGAGGATTTTACTTTTTATCTGATAGCAAACAAACTAAACGTTGCCGAGGCTCTATTATGGCGTTACTTGTCTCCCAGAGAACATTAAAAACGTTAAATTTCAGTGTTGAGAGAAAGAACAAAAAGAAGTTGTATCAATCAGTCAAGCTTGGTGAAGACAACCACGCATAAGTATGTAGTGTACATAACACTGATGCGCTTCAAGGCTGCCAACATCACGCTTTTGTGATAAATTTTTTTTACAACAATGTTACTTTTTTTTTACATTAAAAATGAAGTTACAAGCGTTAGTATATTTAATTCCCCAATATTGGATAAAAAAAATTTTACCTAAGAGCTAAAAAATACGATTTGTACAATTTTTAGTGGAAAAAAAATTAGCATCATCATATAAAGAAGGTTTTAATCTTTAAACAACCGAGCGAACATGAGCGCATAGATGTGTTCATTGAGTGAGTGCATGTCTCGGATTAAACTACTTTCCTTATAGTGGAGTCAAATTAAGCATCAAAATAGCTGAATAAGGAATTCTCTGGCTGCAGCAATTTTATTGTTTTAATTTATTGTAGGTGTAATAACAAGTACCTACTATGATTTGTTAATTTGGAAAAAAACTACCAAAAATTACCACTTTTGACACTTTAAAAAATATAACATAATAATTTTTCAAAAGCTGATGAGACTACGTCCTTTATTTCTTCATTCTTTCTTTTATATTTGTATTGTAGTTTTGTAATTCGTATTATTGTTTCTCTTTTAATACATGTATTTAGATCAGCACAAAAAAAACTTCTCATATTTTATGCCTCACCCTGTAGAAATGTCCCTTTTTATGTAAAAGAAAAAAATGCTCTTTTGATTAAAAAAAAATGAATTTTAAAATGTGCTATAAGTACGCTATTTCAATCATTTTGCGTTATCTGCAAAAATTAGACTGCAAGCTTCATCTAATATGTATTTTTTAGTGCCAAAGTGGTTTTTCACTTTAAATTTTATATAAATAATTGAAAATTATCGAATAAAATTTTTTCTTAAGAAACCCGATGAAAAAATATACTTTAAAGTGTTAAAAAATGGACAAAAGGAAAAACTCAAATAAATCTGCTTTAGGCCTGCCGAAAATACTTTTTAAATATGTTCCAAAACATATCTAAACCAAAATTTACTATAATTACTTGTAAGCGAGCAGAAACTAGAGTTTTCGTATGCCTTGCATTTTTTGATGATAAAGTGACTCATGGAATAAAAATAAAAATGATACAAAATTTAAAAAAAGAAAATTTACGGGAGCCGCAACGTAATGTTAGAGGTTTTTTAGATAAAAAAAAAAATGTTCCGGGTAGTTGTTTATCTGATTTTATATCAAAGAAAAGTTTTTTTTTTTAAATTACAAATACAAACCTTGACATTTTTTAAAGAAAAATCCAAATCTATGGAATTCAGGCCATTATTATGTGTGTGGAAAAAAATGTATGCATAAACCTTAAAATTGTCAATGATTCTGCTGAACGCCAAATTGCGTTGACTTCTCGATTTAGTAATGTTATTACAATAGATGAAGAGCAAAAATAAGCTTTACTGTTAACACAAAGTGCAAAAACAAAGAAATGTACAAAAACAAAAAAAAATATAGCAAATAAATTAAATTGTTATTAATTATTTACAATGGTGAATAAGTTAAATAAATGCGAACCTAACCTTAAAAACTCGGGGCCTCAAAAAATAATATTTTCTATATTTAATATAATTTTAAGTAACTTCATTAGTTATTTACAATTTTAATATTTTTTTTTGTGCTTTTATTAGTAAAATTGTGAAATACACCCTGAAAATTTTAGTTTTCGCACTCTAGTTTCTGCTCGCTTACAAGTAATTATAGTAAATTTTGGTTTAGCTATGTTTTGGAACATATTTAAAAAGTATTTTCGGTAGGCCTAAAGCAGATTTATTTGAGTGTTTTCTTTTGCCCATTTTATAACACTTTAAAGTAGATTTTTTCATCGGGTTTTTTACAAAAAAATTTTTCTCGATAATTTTCAATTATTTATTCAAAATTTAAAGTGAAAAACCACTTAGCACTAAAAAAACATATATTAGATGAAGCGCGCAGCCTTAATTTTTGCAGATAACGCAAACTGATTGAAATAGTGTACCTTGTAGCGTGGTAGCACATTTTAAAATTCATTTTTTTTTAATCAAAAGAGCATTTTTTCTTTTACATAAAAAGGAACATTTCTACAGGGTGAGGCATTAAATATGACAAGCTTTTTTTTGGGCTGTTCTAACATGTATACTATGTTTCTTCAAATTGGATACTTGGAAATAAATGTGAATTTATTAATTTATTTATTTATTTTAAACCTTCGTGTGCAATTTTGGTGCAAAATATTTTAGTACAGTACCTAGAGGTAAAAAATATGCAAAACTTCGGAATAATGTCATATTGAACGGATTTCGTTCATTTTTGGCAGTATAATAGCAAATGCTTCACAGAAAAGTTTCTATATTCTGCGGGGGCTTGCTAATTTATAAGGGGTGGCACTTAAAAAAGATATATATTTATTGGAGCTGAAAAAGAATCAAATTTTAAGAAGAAAAGGTTCTATGCAATTTTTCACATAAATTGATAGTCTTTAAGTTATAACGATTTCGAAATTGCGATTTTAGCAAAAAAAAAAGGTATTTTCAAACGGCTTTCGTCAAGTATCTCGAAAAGTATTGCTTTATCGAAAAAATGTTGGAGACCAATTACAGAAAGTACAAACTGGGAATTAATTATATTTTTTGTTTATTGACATAGGATTAATAATTTCGGAGATATTTAAGTTTATATTTGGCATCCAAGTGTTCATAAGATAATTATTTAGAGTGAGAGTTAAATATCCCAGAAACTGTGACACCTACATCAAAAATGCTAATAGGTATAATAATAATTAATTAAGCTTTCAACTGTTTTTTAATATGTTTCTGTAGCATAAAAAACAAAGAAGTTATGACCGAAGCAATGTGCATCTTCACATTTTTTTAATAACAAAGTCGCCATTTTGTTACTGTAATTAGCCAGTAAATAAAAAAAAGGAATTTCGAACACTATTTCTCATTAATATATAGCATGACGTGGATGCTCAAATTTTTTCGTTTGTATACAGCACTTGCTTTAGAAAAAATTACAGTTTAAACTATAAAGGTATTTTCGATAAAACGTAATTTTTTTTTCCTTTTCCAAATATTTCAATAAATATTAGTTTTATTGAAAAATGGATAGAGACCAAAAATAAAGCTCATAAACTGATAATGAATTTCGGTTTTTTATTTATTTACATAGATTTAATAGTCTCGAAGATATGCAAGTTTACAAATAGCGTCCGAACGTTTATGAGACGAAAAATGCAGTTTAAATGTTAAATATCTCCGACAACTACGTCATGCATGTTAAGAAATGAAATTAAAGACAATTAATTGCGCTTTCAAATTATTTTTTATTCGTTCCTGCAGCATAAGAGATAAAGAAGTTATGACGGAAAAATGTGGGTATTTATATTTTTATATATAAAAAGGTCGCCATTTTGTTACTCTAATTAGCTAGTAATTAAAAAAAAAAAAATCTCAAATAGCCTTAGCATTACCTAGATGCTCATTTTTTTTTACTCATTTAAAGCACTTGCTTTAAAAAACAAATGCATTTTAAACTTCAAAGGTAATTTTGAAACATTTTAATGCAAAATATAAACTTAAATATCTCTGAAATTATTAATCCTACATCAATAAACAAAAAATATAATTTATTCCCAGTTTGTAACATGTTTTCGATAAAGTAATACTTTTCGAGATACTTGACGAAAGCCGTTTGGAAATACCTTTTTTTTAAAGCTAAAATGGCAATTTTGAAGTCGTTAAACTTAAAAACTATCAATTTATGTGAAAAATTGCACAGAACCTTTTCTTCTTAAAATTTGATTCTTTTTCAGCTCCAATAAATATATATATATTTTTAAGTGCCACCCCCTGAGAAGGGGTGGCATCCACCCCGTTTAACTTAGCAAGCTCCCGTATAATATAGAAACTTTTCTGTGAAGCATTTACTATAATACTGCCAAAAATGAACGAAATCCCTTCAATATGACATTATTCCGAAGTTAAAAACCTCTAGTTACTGTACTATTTATTCAAACGACAAAAACCAATAATAATTTCGAAATTTCCATCGCTTATTGTTTAAGCACATGGACTGGTAGGAGGACCTTTTTTTTTTTTTCAAAATATAGGTTTTTACATGTATTTTCAAATGGCAAGAGAGAAAAATTATATCTTCATTTAAACGGTTTTTTAAAATTTGTTGATAATTTTTAAATTTATATTTATAAACAAATTCAAATAACTGCGGATTTTTTATCAAACCAAAAGCGGCCAACGAATTATGAAAACAGATGAAATTTCTATCATTTTTCTGAAAAAAAAAAAAAAAATAATGATCCACTTGCATTTGGGGCCAAGATTCGTCAGTTTTTTCGCCTCAGTCGCTTATAAATAAGCAGATTTGATATTCTTAAAATTTTTACCAATTATTCTTCAATACCTTTACCAACCAATACCAATTTTTGTCTCAGCTAGTTGAAAATAATCCAGAAGCACAATTGTTAAAAGATAGTATATAGAGACCTGAAAGTTCTCCTCACCGCGAAATATATATTTTTTATTGTATATATCATATATATTAATATAGTGTTACTAAACATTAGCAATTATCATATCTGTTTTCATATATTCTAACTGGAAAATATTTAAATCACCGACTAATATCCGGGAGGAGGGGCGTGTCTGAGAACACACTCATATTGGACGTGACGTCATCTAACAGTATATCTCTGCGAGTGCAATGATTCGGACATATAATTCGTGCAGTTTGCGGTTATTTTCTAAAATTATTTAGTTGTATTCGGTCTGTGATATTAAATTATAGTGTGTATTTAAGTGTACCATATTTAAAAGGGTTTAAATAGTTTTAAACAAGTCTGAAAAAGGTTATTTCAAAGGTCAACCGGTTAATTTACACCATACGCCTGCCTGGTGTATGCTATATGTTACTGCGTCACAAAAATATTCATAAATAAAAAACAAAAAGCTATAAGTCCTAGATGAATTTCTTTTTAAAACTTCTCCTGTATCTTGGCTTCAATTGCTTCGCTGAATATATATGAAAATTTACAAAAATAAAAAAGTTTGTCGCTTAGTCAAAATATTATAATAAAGTAATAAGTTCATTGTTATTTAAAGAAAATAATAAACAATAATCGGTAGAAACAAAAAGACCATTAGAAGCGCTTGTTTGTATACTCAAATTAAAAAAAAATCAAATCGATAGCTCAATTAGATTTGAAGATATCACGGTGGTGTAAATGTTAAGAAACACGATTTTTATAATAAATCAATTTCTCAAGTTTTTTCGAAATAAAAAATATCTGTACCACAGAAAAATATCGTAAATAGCCATTTCTTATGTAGAATTGTTCACTTTATAAAAACTCTAAGGTCTGGTCTGGTTCTCTACGCTGTTTTTTTTTCTCGAGAACGGAGATATTTCGCTCCACTATCAAGTTATTACAAGGACAATGTTCATAAATGGAATTAATTTGTAACCCCATCCTCACCTGTTTGGCTTTATTTTAGCTTTTACATAATAATCCTACTTATAGGGGAGGACAGGATGTTACGGCTCGCGGTTGCTTTCAGTCTGGTGGCTGGGTCGTAAGTTACAAAATTTCCAGCAAAAAAATAATATCAATGTTATTTATTGAAGTTAATTGTTGAACCACTTATTGAAAAATTTTAGCACAAAATGCTGTTCATTTAGTGGTTCAACAATTAACTTCAATAAATAACATTGATATTATTTTTTTGCTGGAAATTTTGCAACTTACTCACGACCCAGCCACCAGACTGAAAGCAGCCGCGAGCCGTAACATCCTGTCCTCCCCTATAAGTAGGATTTTTATCTAAAAGCTAAAATAAAGCCAAACAGGTGAGGGTGGGGTTACACAAGTCGAGCCCCACGTTGGGCGCCACTTGTGTAACCCCATTCTCACCTTTTTTGGCTTTACTTTAGCTTTTAGATAATAATCCTGACTATAGGGGAGGACAGGATGTTACGGCTCGCGGGTGTTTTCAGTCTGGTGGCTGGGTCGTGAGTAAGTTACAAAATTTCCAGCAAAAAAATAATATCAATGTTATTTATTGAAGTTAATTGTTGAACAACTTATTGAACAATTTTAGCACAAAATGCTGTTCATTTTGGGAGCCACTTAGACATAAAAAATCTAAGAATAAGTGTAAAATTTCTGCTGTTTGTATGTAAAAATAAAGCACAGTTTTAAAAATAATATATAGTATGATGAATTAAATTCCCATTTACCAATAAAATGACCAGAGATAATCAGAGATCAAATTACTTTGCCAGAAAAATACTGCTTAAGCTTTTCAAAAAAATTATTAAATATGAAATAACATTATTTTGTTCGTTTAGTATTTCCTCGAATAACGTTATTTCCGGATTACAACTTATAAAAAAAAACATCTAAATATTTCCATAAAATGAGGCCTTCTACTTAAATATATCACTCTTTAGATTAAAAAAATATATATAGTTAAGGAGGCTTTGTGCCCCTAAATATTGCAGACAAAAAATCTAATAATCTCTACTAGATTGCAAAAACGTTTGAATTTATTTAGAAAATGATTGAGTCTGACCTTTTCCTTTATATCTCCCGATGGAGGACAAAATGGTGGTTGCAACTTGGTTCGGAGGCGGTATGGTAAGCGATACTTCTGTTTCAACAATTCCCTGCTACCGGCGGCGGCTGACGAAAAGTTTACCTCGTCCGAGCGAAGGTCTCGCGACTTCCTAATCGGTCAAATGCCGTCGTTCCCCAGCTGCTTTACTGCATACCATTCTCATCATAATACTTGACTGCTTGGCTTTTTATTTAAAGTGGCGTTCCCAAAAATGTATCCATTATGTTTGTTATTTTTTATTAACGTAACTTTTGTCGCTTAGTGTCTCATAAAAAGAGAAAGAGAAGGAGGAGGAGGTCGACAGATCTACAATAGAAACATTTCTTAGTTCTTGATATGATTTACTCAACTTTGCTTAATTAAAAATTCATACTAGTGAGAACAATAATTAATAAGTTGATTGATTACCTTCTATTTAAAGAATGGCCTATACCATGTGCTGACAAAAAGTTTCACGACACTCGAGCCGGAGCTTGAACATTATACTTGGACACCACAATTAAAAATGAACCTCGTTTACCAAAGCGTGAAGATCTCTTTTTTTCTCCTTCATAGCGTTCGCGTCTACAATTTTTTACGTGTTCTACCTATTGTTACCCTGGAGTATCGCCATCCTTATTACCTTAAATTTTATCTAAGAGATGTCGTCGCCTGTTCCTTTCTTGAATAAAATATTTAAGTTTTCAACACTCATTGCTTTTGTTTAATCTATTCTGGCTAGCAAATCTGTAACTTTCCAATTATATAGGACGGCCGCAAAATTTGCTGTTACAAATTTAAAATGTTCGCTAGCGCTGTGGCGTCTCCTGTTACATGACGTCACGCGTTGTTTGCTTGCCTAACGGAACTTTAATGTTGAATACCATTTGTAAAAAAAATCCTTTACACACTGTGTTTTGTATTAAGTAAAGATTCTAAAAATACTAAAATTATATTTTTTGCACTGGGCCTATTATTAGCCGTAGTTAGGTTTACCAGCTAGATCTCCGGAATTGATTCCATTGAACATAGGCGAGTAGTTGAAAGATCAGTTAGATTTAGGTGTAATCCGCTACAAACACTATAACAGCTGTTAAAAAAGCAAGAAAGGCGACAGGAAAATGTCAGTATTGGGATAATTTGAATGAATATTTTGTTAATTTATTCTTGTTCCGAAATGACTGGCTAGTTGGTATGATACCAGTGTCACTGAAACTTATGCACACACACACACACACACACATTCTTGTTCCGCTAGTTAAAAACATCATCCTAGTATTTTTTTGAGAGTATTTTATTTTAAATAAATGCTTAAATAACACTAAATAATATATTCCGTGTTACAAAAACAACGTACATAAAAAATATAATTTTCGGTATTTTACTTTAATGACTGTTAAGTTGCACAGATTTATAGGGAACATTTACAAGACGAAATGACCGTTAGTAACTTTACTGCATTATTGAATCAAAGGTTGGATAATTTATTAGCAAGCATTTTCACACATCATTAAGGCAGTCTTCATTTTGCAATTTAAACGGTAACAAGGTCACTTTTACACGACGTATTAGCTGTGTGATTTAAACTTTCTCGTTAGGAGATCTCACTCTGGTAATAAAGAGAGAGGCAGAAAACAAGACAGCTCACAATTAACAACTCCCATATAAAAAAATAAGTGTTTAAGCACTGCAATAAAGCCTTGTTGGCGCTTTCGATGCAAAACTTTATTATCTTTGGAGCCGTATTCTTGCACAGTAGCGTACCGGCATTTTAATCGGGGAGAAGAATTTAGTGTTGGCATTAACGCAAAGAAATAGGCGTTTTAACGTCACTATCAAAGTACCTAATTGAATAACATTTAAAGTCGACAATAATGGCGCTTAATTTTTTATAATCAAATAATTTTCAAAAATTGTGAAATAGTTGTGGGGGGCTGTTAGTTTCGTTATGTATTTTTCGTTATACCTCCCTCATAAGTATACTCTAATGTCATTGTTTTGTTGATCGTAAGTGACGCGTTATGTACCCTTATGTAACGACCCGTTGTCATTGGCAAGTAAATTTGGGAAAATTAAATGTTTCAACTTTTTTGGAAGTAAATCCAGACAAGCCTTGCTATATCTTCTATATCCGACATTATTTTCAAAAATGTTTAGAGCTGTTATAATAAAATGGTTTAATTTATCTTGTAGTACAGTACAGAGGTAAAAAATATGCAAAACTTCGGAATAATGTCATATTGAACGGATTTCGTTCATTTTTGGTAGTATAATAGTAAATGCTTCACAGCAAAGTTTCTATATTGTGCGGAGATTTGCTAATTTATAGGGGGCGGATGCCACCCCTTCTCAGGGGGTGGCATTTAAAAAAAAAATATATATATATATATATATATATATATATATATATATTTATTGGAGCTGAAAAAGAATCAAATTTCAAGAAGAAAAGATTCTATATAATTTTTCACATAAATTGATAGTTTTTAAGTTATAGCAACTTCGAAATTGCGATTTTAGCTTAAAAAAAAGGTATTTCCAAACGGCTTTCGTCAAGTATCTCGAAAAGTATTGCTTTATCGAAAAAATGTTACAGACCAATTACAGAAAGTACAAACTGGTAATTAATTATATTTTTTGTTTATTGATTTAGGATTAATAATTTCGGAGATATGTAAGTTTATATTTGGCATCCAAGTGTTCAAAAGATAATTATTTAGAGTGAGAGTTAAATATCTCAGAAACTGTGACACCTACGTCAAGAATGCTAATGGGTAGAATAATAGGTTATTAATTAATCTTTCAACTGTTTTATAATTTGTTTCTGTTTCTATAAAAAACAAAGAAGTTATGACCAAGGCAATTTTGCGTCTTCACATTTTTTAATAACAAAGTCGCCATTTTGTTACTGTAATTAGCCAGTAAATAAAAAAAGGAATTTCAAACACTGTTTCTCATTAATATATAGCATAACGTAGATGCTCAATTCTTTTCGTTTGTATACAGCACTTGCTTTAGAAAAAAATACAGTTTAAACTATAAAAGCATTTTCGATAAAACGTAATTTTTTTCTCCTTTTCCAAATATCTCAATAAATATTAGTTTTATTGAAAAATGGGTGGAGACCAAAAATAAAGTTCATAAACTGATAATGAATTTCCGTTTTATATTTATTTACATAGATTTAATAGTTTCGGAGATTTGAAAGTTTACAAATGGCGTCCGAACGTTTTTGAGATGAAAAATGCAGTTTAAATGTTAAATATCTCGGAAATTGTGACACCTACGTCACGCATGCCAAGAAATGAAATTAAAGACGATTAATTGAGCTTTCAATTTATTTGTTACTCGTTTCTGTAGCATAAGAGATAAAGAAGCTATGACGGAAAAATGTGCGTATTTATATTTTTTTATATAAAGAGGTCGCCATTTTGTTACTCTAATTAGCTAGTAATTTAAAAAAGATAATCTCAAATATAGTTTTTCGTTAAAATGTAGCATTACCTAATGCTCAATTTTTTTGCTCATTTGAAGCATTTGCTTTAAAAAAATGAATTTTAAACTTTAAAGGTAATTTCGAAACACTTGGATGCAAAATATAAACTTAAATATCTCCGAAATTATTAATTCTGCATCAATAAACAACAACAAACAAAATATAATTAATTCCCAGTTTGTACTTGGTTTGTATGGTCTTTTTGGATAATAAATATACTTACTTACTTACTTACTTTCTGTAATTGGTCTGTAACATTTTTTCGATAAAGCAATACTTTTCGAGATACTTGACGAAAGCCGTTTGGAAATATCTTTTTTTTTTAAGCTAAAATCACAATTTTGAAGTCTTTATAACTTAAAAACTATCAATTTATTTGAAAAATTGCGTAGTACCTTCTTCTTAAAATTTCATTCTTTTTCAGCTGCAATAAATATACATATTTTTTAAGTGCCACCTCCTGAGAAGGAGTGGTATCCATCCCCTATAGATTAGCAAGACCCCGTACAATATAGAAACTTTTCTGTGAAGAATTTACTATAATACTGCCAAAGATGAACGAAATCCGTTGAATAGGACATTATTCCGAAGTTAAAACCTCTAGTTACTCTACTATTGAAAGTAGTTGCCATTTGAATAGAAGCCGCGTCCTAAATTTATTTTATTGACGGTTGCCATGGGTATTCCACGCATCGCTACCTACTATTTCCTTAGCAAATATGAAATCTTACTCAAATAATAATTATTATAGTTTTCCACTAGTTTTTCTCAAGTTCTTTTCTAGTTTAATGATTCATGGTTATGGTCTCGAATACTGGCAAACTTCGGCCCTACGGGCCTCGGATTGTAAACTGTATTCTCGACCAAAAAAGTGCACTTACGACTCTCGATACATAAATAACTATAATTTGGAAGAAAAAATGTAAGCACAACTTATTAAAATAGTTATTTATGATACAAGTGTGAAAAATGACTTTTTATTTTGTGAGTGGAGAAGTTTGCGAAACGAACGTAAGCGAGTGGAGCAACTCCACTCACAAAATAAAGTCATTTTTAACACGTGTGTCATACAATGTTTTTTCTACAAACACCATTAAAAGAACAATAAAGTTTCTTTAAAAAGATTTCAAATCCTTTTAATGGTTACCTCATAATTCTAGTAGTTTGTAGGATTTATGAAATAAATAAATCAAGTTTGCCCGTTGTTTGACACATGCTTGTCAAATGTGAAAAACTATTGCTATATGATGAGTTCCAATAATAATTACAGTCCAGAAGGAAGCGAATCGATTCCTAAGGAAATTGAAGAAGCAGCTACAAGGGCAACTTTAGATTTGTTGCCCACAAAATCCGAAAAACAATATGAATTAGCGTACAAACGCTTTGTGGAATGGTGCGATCGGAGGTTGCAGGCAAGTACAGTGAAAATGTAATGTTGGCCTATTTCGAGCAAAATTCTAAAATTTGGAAGTCTTCGACGCTTTGGGCACATTTTTCAATGATAAAGGCTATGTTAAATGTCAAGAACAATCAAGATATAAGTAAGTTTTATAAACTCATCGCATTTTTGAAGCGCAAAGGAGAAGGATATCGTCTAAAAAAATTAAAAATTTTTACACGCCAAAATAGTTTATTGCAGAGGCGCCAGATGACAAGTAAGTTCAACTTCAACAATTTCTTCTTGTGAAGTAGCTTCCTCACAAGGGATACATATTACTAATTGCTCCAATTGTACAATTAATATAAATATTTCTAAATAACTTGTAATTTTTTGTTAATAAATGTCATTATGACAAACGACTTGTCATTTTACTTTTTGCACTAGTGTTAAAAGTAAATCATGTGATCATTTTTAACGCGAGTTTATATAATATTACATTCTTAATTCAAGTATGCCGTGTTAAAAATTTAGTTTTTAATGGTGTTTGTAGAAAATAGTATATTATATTACTAGGAGTAGAACGCACTCTTTTTTTGTGTTGAGCCCAGGATTTGCAAACTGGGCGAAACACAAAAAAAGACGTTCTACTCCGTGTAATATATACTATTTTTTCTTCAAGCGTATTAAAATGCAAAAATTCATTTATTTATCATAAATGTACAAATATTCAAACTACAGTCTTACATGTTGACACAATATGACAAGTGGCTAGTGGACAGCGCGCCACCGGTGGCTTTCGGTATTAACATTATGTTACTAGTAAAACAATACCCACTGCGGTGGCGCTTTCGGAACTAACATTATGTTACTAGTAAAACAATGTCCACTACGGTGGCGTTCGGTACTAACATTTTGTTACTAGTAAAACAATGTCCTACTTCTACTTCTGTTTTTGGTGACATAATTTAAACATTTTAATACGCTTGAAGAAAAAATATATTAAACTGTTTAAATGTGTCGCGAAAACGGCAGTGACGTCATAAGCGTAGTTAGCTGTGAACTTATACAACGTGATCTACCATAACAGGCGGAAAATTTAACAGCAGGTTGTCCCCACTGAAAGAAGTTAAACAAATGAATAATTAAAAAAAAAAATGACCAAAAACATGACCTTATTTTTTTGTAGAAATGCGCGGCCAATGACTTTAACTAACCTGACGTAACGCGGTACAACCATATCAGTTTATTAGACTTGGGAATGACACTATTGACAGTAAAGTTGGAGAGGATAGAAGTGACTTTTTGGTTTTAATCAAATCACACTACAAAAATAGCGAAATAAATCGAAAAGACCCTAGGCCAGTCAACTCTGCAATAGGAAGAGATATTTACAATAACACGCCGGTATCCTCATTGTTCGACCAAAAGCAAAAAACGCGGCTCTCTTTGATCTGTGCTTTGCCGCGCTGGCCGGCTTCACTTTTTATGCCAATTAAGGAAATGTAAACATCTTCAATACGTTCTTTCACAAGTAAGTTCGTCGACTTATTCCCGACCTACTCAACATCAGTAGGGTATCTTCGCAAATTTACTAATAATTTAATATACTAAATTACCTCAGAACACTCTAAAATTTTGCAGGGGCTTTTCCACATTAAAGACTAGTACACCATTTTATTTTCCGCATATCATGATCAGGCTGTATACAGAACAGAAGAAGAGGAATGACAAACAAAGTAACTTAACCCGTCAAAAATACTTAACATTTTACCAACCGCTGCACAAAAATACCAGTCCCTTTCTGTTAACAGAGTGTTACTTATCTCCCACTCAACTTTTACGCTCTCTAACTCGTAAATGGTTAGGTTTACGAAAATGAGCCTATCAAAAAATTTATAGAGAATTTAGTGGTGAACAAAAATGTTGCTTACCATTTTTGTCGTAGCATCAATGATTCACGAGGTATTTGCGTTTGGCTTTTCGCAAAGATGTCGACTAACCTCAACCACCTAAGAACTCTAGTGGGCCTATATATTGGGCACTGCAGACTAAATCACCACCTACACAGACTCGGAATAGCGGATAACGCTGAATGCCGACTGTGTTTGGAGGAGGATGAAACGACAGCGCACGTTCTATGTCCTGCTGCAGAAAGAACCAGGTTCTAATTTTTTGGCAAAGGGCAACTGCTGCCAGAGGACTTAGACAACCTCTCACCCAATCAGGTAGTCGGCTTTATCAAAAGGCTGAAATATATATTGGGTGAAATATAATTAGGAGTGAGCCTGTCTGTTACTAGCCCATTCACATTTCAACCTAACCTAACCCCAACCACCGCCGACCCCGCCAACTTGACAAAATACTCAAAATGAACCCCCGAACACTTAAAAAAAAACTGACTTACGCTATTTTTGCAATTGATTGGACTATATCTATCAGATAAATTTTAACAACCATTTCAGTATTAGTGAGTTAAGCGAATGTTGGTGAATATGGCCGTTAGTATTATTGTTTGTAAGTGGAAAAATTGCCCAAAGTCAAGAATGGAGACATATTGATTTTTTATTGTTTATTAGTTCGTATTGCGCATTTGATAAGCTGCAAAAGATCCATAATAACAGACTTTGTTGACTAAAACGAAATTAAATATTTTAATTTTTGATGGACTGTAATTTCAGTTGTATTTGTTCCAGATGCAACATGGAGGAATCTGAAGATTCCTTATTAATGTTAGTATTGAATGGTACCTTGTATCAAAATTGAGTATCGCCCAATATACCCTTTTGGTAATCTTTGTTCACTCATAAATTACATAATTTGAAATTTTCGACGTGATTAATTTCGTTAGCAATACTTGGATCGATTAAAATACATCGGAATTGGAATGAGTAGTTATATAGTGATGGTTCTACCCCATTGTCTGAGTGACAGTGGGGGTTTTTAAGTGGCTCAATAGCTATTCTGAACACGTCGAGCAGCTGGTGAGTTGTTCATTGTCACTCTACTCGGACAAACAGGTAAAACTCTCACTAAATAACTGCTGAAATGGCATACTTAAATTAACAAATAATCATTCAATTAAAAAAAAGTTTGACATTTGAAATATCACTTATGTGGTATCAGTGAATATAGAAAATTGTGTAGTGGAATCCAAAACCGGAAGTGGAAAAAATTAATTTGTGTTAACATCCCACATTCCTTTACCATGCGCCATGTGACTCCCGCTGCTGGCAACAAGCATGACCCTATGAAATAATAATTGAGAGAAAAATGATTGCAGATGTTTTTGGTCTGCACTTCGTGACATCTGTAAAAAACATTGTTGGACAACTTCCTCCAAATGTCAATACGTGTACAACGTGTGAAGTAAACAGTTACTCAATGGGCTTAGTGCCCTACACGAAGGCGAAGTTATTCAAATCATAATGAATTTAAAAATAAAGTCAGTCGGAATTGACGAAGTCCCTGTAAGATTAATTAAAGCATGTTGCAATGAATTAGCTAGCTATTTATCAGTCATAATAAACAAATCCGTACTAACTGGAACTTTCCCTAACCGGCTAAAATTATCAAAACTTACACTAATTTTTAACTAATTGAAAACTACAGGTCTGTCACGATGTTAAGTCCTATATCCAAAATATTAGAAAAAGCTGTTTATGAACGTTTAGTTAACTTTATTAATAAACATAAATTACTTACCGACAGTCAACACGGGTTTCGAAAAGGGCTTTCAACTGAAACTGCTGCAATATGCTCATGACAAATTAAACATAAAGGAATGTGTAATAGGCATATTTTTCGGCTTGTCACGAGCTTTTGATACACTTGACCCTACATATTTAGCCCAGAAATTGGATGCACTAGGCATAAGAGGTTCCATAAATAAAATTGGATCATTTCATACACGATCAGTAGAAAAATAACAGTTACAATGGAACAGAGTACCTCCGATATTTATGATGTGGAACTCCTCGAGGAGAAATTCTGGGACCATAGCTGTTTCTTTTGTATATTAATGACTTGCCGAATTACATTACCGATGGGAAAGTATTTATATATGCAGATGATACAACGGTGGTGGTCTCAGATGCTAATGGCGACGCGGCGATAAAAAAGCCCAACATGCTATAAAAGAATTTTATAAGTGGTGTCAAAGCAACCATCTTGTTGTCAATGCAGGAAAAACTGTGGCTATAGAATTTTTACGTAAAAATAAGACACCATCTAGTTTTAATTTGAAAATAGAGAATCAGGCGGTAGAAAATCAAACTACAGTAAAATTCCTCCTGGGATCATGCATCAACTCAAAGCTGTCGTGGAATGAGCAAATTGAACATGTCTGTGGTAGACTTAACGAGGCCTACTATGCCATATTCTCCCTAAAAAGTACACTTGATGAGAAGGCTCAAATTAACGTGTATTACGTATTAGCCTACTCAGCGATCTGCTATAATATTATTGGTTGGGGACAAGCAACTTCTAATGTAAGGATATTTGTTCTACAAAAGAGAATAATCGCCTTATATTTGGCTTAAAGTGCATGGACTCCTGTAGAGGCATTTTTAAATAGAAAGTAATATTAACCGTAGAGTCAATATATTTATTAAAATAATTAATTCACCATAACCTGCACAAATCACCATATTATGCAGGTTGCTACTATTGTAATATGTTACCACACGAAACAAAAAATTTGAAATCACCAAAACAATTCAAAAACAAAATTAAAAACATATTAACAGATAATATTTTTTACAATATCAATGAATTTGAACAACGTATTAAATTGCAGGAAAATGAGATTTTTTGATTTCTTACAGCTTTAACACTCTTTCAATGTTATTATAATGCCTAGTCATAGTTAATCGTAATGTCCTTATCATATTTCTCGTTTGTTACTTACCTTTTATGTCCATCTACGTTTTATAACGAAATATACCTATTGGTATATAGAACTTTTATATATAATTCATTTATATATTATTTTTTTATATTTACATTTTTTTTGTATGTTTCTTACGAATTTTTGTACAAACTGACATACCTTATCCATTGTACAACAATTGTATTTGTACCATTGTGGCATTTAAAGGTGAATAAATAGAAATGAATTGAATTTAATTAATCCAACCCAGCGTGGACTTAGCAGGCTCAGCTTTATAACCAGCAATGCCTACCGCACTCTGGTAAATCAATCAATCAACCAAATGTGACATTTATTAAGAACATAAGATATGCCAAATTTCAGTAATTCTTCAAAAATAAAGAAAAAAAAACGTTCAAGTGACACCCGGTATAAGATATAAATATATATTACCATTACCATCTGCTGTGTTCATTATACTAGAACATAACTTGTTTTTCTTCATATTAAGTGAATTATTATACTGACTTGATATACATTTTTTATATGGCTATATTAGGAATATACTTCTTATTAATATTAATAAACCCATGGGCACTTATTTAATACTGTTTTAATTTTAGTTACGCTACTGCTTTTTACAACATGCTTTTGAATAGAAAATGTACGTAGATAAATGATCAATGGCAGTAAAATAATAATTGAACTTATATTGGTTGGCACTCGAGTAGAATAATACAATGGTTTTTCTTTCATTTATCAGTGGGATACATAGTACATTTTATTCGGCGCACACTAGTTGGCTCATAGGCTTTGTAACTAAACATTTTTTTTGTAAAAAATTAAACCACCTTAAAAAAGGGTAACAAAAAATTATACAAAAAATTACCTAGTCGCTTGGTCAACTACATTTTATTACCTAATAGCGATATTGAAGAGTTAAGTTGCCGCAATCCTTAATGCCCGAATAATTTACTTTACTTTACTTTACTTTACTTTTTAATTTAGTTGATTCAAAATTTTTGGCAATTTTTCAATGAAAATCGATGACACCGGGGGCGGGGGTTAGAAAAAGGTGAATTTAAATAGAAAATGAGGAATGACTTTTTTTTTTCTAAAATCAATTCGTTTCTATGTTAATAATTATATAATATTTGAAAAATGTAGTTTTAAGGGAGTCGTAATTCGAAAGTCATAAATCAAAATGTCGTTAAGTTTTGGATAGGGATTCTAAAGCATACTGATTAATAATATTCCATTAGTTCTTCAGTAAAAAAAATGCCTAATATGACTTCTCAAAAAACTAACTCTTTTTCTTAATAAAAATTCAAGTCAATGACTGAAAAAGTTTTGTTTTACTCAAAAAAGATATACAGTAAAGGTCTTTGATACTATCCGAATTTGGTTGAAATTGGATGACTAATAACTGAGCTACTAAGGTATTACGATGAAAAGTGGAACGCAGACTGTGTATATAAATAATATAAAATTTATATTTTTACATTCTCAATTAAAACTTGTAAAAGTTGTAAGTATAGTAAGTATAAAACACAAAACATTTTTTTGCAGAAAATTAAAAATCATATAACTACCATTTTCAATTTTTAAAACTTTATATAAGTATCATATAATTAATTATTTTAAATTCTTTGAATTATTTGATAATCTGCCGCATTTAAATATATTACTAAATGTCTCACAAAGAACAAATTGTTATCTAAATAAAGATATATAAAAAAATTAAATTAAATAATTAAATTATAGGCATTATTTTATAACAATTAGTTCTTTTATCACTTACGATTTTACTTGCACATATCTCGGTTTCAACACTAATGATAATTTATTATTTTATGTGAAATTCCCTAAAAGTATATCAGGTTTTATTTCTTGGTACTAGTGTCAATTAAATTTCAAATATTATTTTTCTGCGTCGTTACTTAACATATCTCACTGAAAATATAGTAGGTTTACTGGCAATTATGTTAACTACATGCTAAATCTTATAGTTCTCCCCATTTTTTTCGTTCATTATTTTTATAGACTCCACCCTGTGTATTTTTCACGAAAAGTGTATCAGGTTTCTTCTTTAACGGTAATTCTAGGGCATTAAGTATAACTAATCTTATATAAAATTTTCTGAGTAGTGACTGATATGCCAGAATACTCATGTTAAATGTTTTAACCTGTATACCGTTTACCAACAAATATCTCTTGATTTTAATCACTACATGACATCTACATCATATAAATTAAAAATAGTTGAATAATTTTGGCGGCGGTTTTATAATAAAACGTTTGAGTTATTTTCGTGTCCTCTTATATTTTTAATTACATACTCATTTAAAAATACATTTATTAGTAAATAAATATTTACCAATCCAGATAAGATGAACATCCCATTATATAAAATGTATTGTCGGGTTCTCTAAGAGATTTTCTTAATACGAGAAGGCGTATTATATTTACTCGTTATATGAAGATTGAAGAGTGGAAACTTTCTATATGGAATAAATTAATTTTAAAATAAACCGTCAATGCTAAGAAAAAATTAAAAATAAAATTTTAGATTTATACTTTTCAAACAATATACCAGTTACTTTTCAACCCTACATTTTGACCCACAAGATACCGTCAGAAAATATTCTAGGTGTATCGACTCTGCAGAAGACCAAAGTCTAACCACATGTGAAATTTCGTACTTCTAGTTATATTCGTAAGAGTTTCAGAGATAAACTTCTGTACTTAATAGACAAATGGGCTGATGGACAAACGAGTCATCCAGTAAGAAGCAGAAATATTAAAAATCTCAATTTCATAGTCACCTATCAAGAAAAATAACTAAGTACTTGTTTTTGTTATTTCTGAACGAAATCTATCACACTTCGGTTATACCCGAAATTATGACGCATAATATTTTGGCAAGAAAAATGAAGAGATGAGACAAAACTACACATAGTCGCGATAGGTATTTAAAAGGCATCTGATACTATGTTACGAGGCGATAGTCAACATCCCACATAGCTAAGGAGTACCGCCAGAGAGTAACGCCAACTTTTAACGAAGAGACAGAAACATTGATTACTCCGATCGTACTAGCATACGCCGATGATATCCTAATCTTTACTGAAGAGGAACAAGATATTATCAACTTCCTAGAAAGTTTGAAACTGCATCTGAACACGGCTCTCATATAGACATAATATTATATTGCAAACACCTACTGAAACATTAAAAAAAACGACGGAATGGTGAAATATTCATCATTGCCAGCTACAATGTATTTTTGGTAATAAATTTAACCTAAAAAATACATATGTGTGTGTATTAGTTCAATGTTACATCCCCTAATACCCCCTCTTCGAGTGAGTGTTTATAATAAACTGACCATGTTAACTTTGAATATTACGGAATTCCCTAAAAAAAAATACAAAGTAAGATATATTGTGTCACACTTGCATAAAAATCTTTTCGCACTGACCTAGAGCCAACTCTGATTTTGACGTCACAGAGATAAAATTCCCGAGTTCTGCTATTAACCGTGCAGGACCTTCAACAAACGAGAAGAAACGAATACAAAATAGAATAACTAACAAGCCGAAATACTTAGAAATATATCTGACTGACAAAGAGAGGAACTGTATAAGAAAAAATTAGAACGACATACAGAGTTACAAGGGCAATTCTACCTTTCATCCAGAAAAATAAATCACCATAGAGTCTGATCAAGAAGATTCATACAGTCATCATTGTATCAACGATGTCACACTGGGTAAAAAGCGTGCCAACAACAAAAGCCAACAGAGTACGTCTGCGAAGAGCTGAAAGGAATATCGTCCAACTACTTGTAAAAACAGAAGCAAAAGGACGATAGAAAACGTCAACTTTAGTAGGAAGGAAACTAATATAAGAAAGGTTGGAAACGTATGAAATGAAGAGCTGGGGACAAATGGGATCCAACACAAACAGCGACATACTAAATACGGAAATACACTGAGATAACAATTGAGAGTATCATGAACAAACTAAGAAAGGGTCAAAAAGAGGACGCAAGGATATATGCGCTGTGGGATCAGAAACAGAGGAACAGAAGACTCAGAAGCAAAAACACAAACGGAGGAACAAACACACTCAAAGAAAATGATAGGTAAATTCAACCAAAAAGAGCATATGAAATCGCGCCTATCTAGTTTCATAGTTAAATCAATCAGAAAAGAATAGTCATACAACTTTATTTGTTTTCGTAAACAAATAGTAGTTTAATAATCATATCTTCTTGTAACAAATTAAATAGTACAATGACATTTTTTTATGTTCACTAACCATTTTCAATTTGGTCTACCATTAAATAGTACAACGACTTTGTTTTTTGTTCACCAACTAATTTTTAGGTTGATCTACACTTTATTGTATGATCAAGTTTTTTTGGGTTAGCCAAAATCTCAGTATTGAGACATCAGACCACCCAAACCAAAGATTAGAGATCGTTTATAAGATCCATCCAAATATATCGATGATCCCTGAGAGAATATGAACATTACAATCATGTTATTAATTTTCTATAAATTCATAAGAGTATAAGATAATGCATGATTGATTATTGTCAGTGATTTGTATGTGGCGTCATCTGGGAATAATTTCTGGTAATTCTTTTAGAACTTCTAGAAGACGACAATAATATTGGTTTGTCTACCAAGTACAATAATACAGCGAACTAATACTGGGTTAGAATTACGATTCGATAATAGTTAAAAATAAAATATACTAGTATCTAGTTTAATTTGACAGAATTCAACAAAATAATAGTGAGACGACAAAAATAATAGTCTTATTCATCTATTTTTTAAGTTAATGTTTGTTTTGTTGTACGACAACTTTTTATTAATTAAAATAACAATCACCTCTTGTTTAAAAATACCATCAATATAGTTTAGTTTAACAAAATTAACGATATTGTTAGTTAACCATTTTTTTTTGTTGAATTTACCCATACTATTTCTTTGAGTGCAGTGCATCTTACGACATAATGCAGTAACTCATCTCACAAACACCTACACTTTCTATATTCCTGTACCATGCGGCCATGTGGCTCTCGCCGCTGGCAAGAGGCATGGCCCAAATTCAACCCAGTGAGTCTTCCGGCAATGGCAGCAATGCCCACTGTACGTAAATCAAATCACCACTAAAATTGAGGGGTATACTAAATGTTAGTGTGTCCACAACTTCTCGATTGTAACTTTCACTCATTTAGACGTACTATTGAAATATATTCTAATTTAAGAACAATATGAACAGTTTCACTTGATGCAGTTCTGTAAAAGTTTCATTTATTCTAAAAAATACCCTCAGCGGCACATAACATCTACAATTAAAACTTGATTTTTCTTTTTGTATTTAATCAGGAAGTAGCTCGACTGACAATCGGTACCTGAAAAGTGAAATATAACTTTCATTGCTATTCATCACAATTTCGCCGACAACGGAAACAGTAATCCACCAGATAAATAGAGATAAAGTAATAATTCTTGTCATCCACAAAAGGGGCTCCTTAGTAATTTTACTGTACAATATTAATCAGTAAAATGTACAGTGCCTCAAATTTTCATACAATGAAGTACAGATGTCTGACGAATGAAAGTTGCAGTCGGGCGTTGCCGACTGCGAATGCCTATTTGAGCAATATAAATAAAATACAGATTAACAATGCTTACTTAATGCCTTAAAACCACGTAAAAGTGAATTGTGCCGTAGTCGAGCCTATGTTTATGTTAATCAAATTCCAGTGCTATGTTATCTACTTTCTAGTAGAATATTACTGAAGTAGCTTTTCTGGTATACGATATTACGTTTTATTTAATTACAGAAAATTATTTGATCACCAAGTAAAAATTTTGTCAAGCTCAGTTTGTATTAAGACGCTACCTTCAAGGAAATTTACTTCCATGGAAATCTTTGTCATCTGCAAACAAGTAATGTGAGTCCATAACAGTTGTTAATGTCAAAATTAAAATCAAAAGAGGGTCCAAGCTCGATCCTTGTGGAACTCTAAGAGCTTGTAACGTATTTGCGATCTATATCCTCCGAACTCAACAACCCGAAGCCTACGCCAAGTAAATATGATTCAAGTATTAAAATCAAATTGTTTGAAGAGCCAATTCTAATAGTAGTAAAAAATTATTTGATTAAAATATATACAGAAATATGGGTGTAAAATTACATCAACTTGACTTTGTGCATTTAAACTCTCTGACATATACCGCGTGATAGAAGCCAAGTTGGTAATTGTTGATCTCTTCTTCATAAATCAAAGCAAAAGATTATTAAAGTCCGTATAAAAATCACTCAAACTATATGAAGCTGAACTTCGAAAACTTAAACAGTCATGGAAATATGGTACATTACCTACTAATTTCTAGCCTTAGTGTTCGGGAAAATAGTTCTCTTGAGCTTTGTCGTTAATTTTACCATCGCTCTCGATAACAATTCACTGGAATTTATTAATTTTCAGAAAGTTTTGATAATTGTTGGTTCTTTTGGTATACCAAGTTTTCTGATGCCTCTTGTGTTTTTCTACATTTAAATCACTGTCACCTGTACTACTTTCTTTCGTTGTTTTTAAATAGTGAAAATCATTCAGATGCAATTTTGCACCTATAACTACTTGGACAAGAGGCAAGCAAACTTCACTCTTAACCGGTTTCTTTCTGTCTCAGCAATCAAACTTTTTCACTCTAACAATATATTTTTTACCATTTAAGTATTTTTCTTTTTCTTCAACCCTGCCCTGCCCGTCCAGCCATTGAATAGGCAAGTTCATCCAGCCATTCAATAGGCAGGTTCGACTTTTGAGATAATTAAAAAAAAATAATGTCGCTTTTGGTCACTTGAAAAGTGGCAATCGATGCAAGGCTACGGATCATACATGTGCGCGAGGCTAGGCCGTGTGATGTCAGCTACTAGACAGACACTTACTAACTAACGTAAAATGTGCGTCTAATATATAAATGTTTATTTATTATGTTTACGTGGTAAACTTGGACGGTTCATGCATGAAGCAAAATGCCAGCAAGAAAGTGGTGTTTTATACCAAAATGTACTATGTTCACTAAAATCCCATTTAACATTTCTTGTGGCTGTTCCAACTGCCCTAAAAAGAACAAAAAGTGATTTTCAGCAGCTTGAAGGAATTTAAAGAAGTATCGCCTATATCGACCGTGGATTTCTTACCAAATGCATTGCTACTAGTGTCAAAATACATATAGAATGAGTGTTAACACGTATTCGATATTTTCAACTTTTAAGTCCACATGCGGTAATCAGCACAGAAATAGTTCAAACACTTGATAGTGCAATGAAAATCAAATCAAAAAATATATGTCAAAATATGTGATCAAATGCAACCAAATGTCAAATGCTACCAATGGGGAAGCGTTACGGCATGGTCACGTGATAACGCACATATACAGTGTGTCCCCGGATTGTGTTTGCGATGGGTGTAATATACCAAAAAAAAAAAATTAGTACGGCTTTTATTTTCTACAGTCTCGGTCTTCTTGACGTAAAATTGATTTTTACCAAATTTCAGTTAAAATGGGATCTAACTAGCGGAGTTAATCTAAGAAGAAAATAAAAGAAAATAAACCATTGCAATTAAACTGGTCTTTCTCTTAATTTTACGGAAAAATTCTATTTAGATAAAATATTTGGCATTGAAAGTTAGAGCCATATGCCAACTTTCATTGCATTTGAACAAAAAAAAAAACTATTTAAAGTAAATAGCTTTTAATTTTTTAACACAATTAACAATTTCAACGAATTCAACTACCTATTCAAATAGTACCCCACCTAAATTACTACATAATTTCACTCTTCTTCTAATTCTTTGTAACTTCTTCTAATTTCTTCAAGAGGTATTCTTATTATTATTATTAATAATATTATTTTTTGTTCAAATGAAATGAAAGTTGACGTAGGACTCTAACTTTCAATGCAAAATATTTTATCTAAATAGAATTTTTCCGTAAAATTAACAGAAAGACCAGTTTACCTACAATGATCTATTTTCTTTTATTTTCTTCTTAGATTAACTCCGCGAGTTAGATCCCATTTTAACTGATATTTGGTAAAAATTCATTTCACGTCAAGCAGACCAAGACTACAGAAAATTAAAGCAGTACTAATTTTTTTTGGTATATTTCATCTATCGCAAACATAATCCGGGGACATTCTGTATATATTTGTTTACCATTTACATGTGGTAAATTACGCGAATCGGTTTTTTGAAATCCCTTCTATCTTATATATGTCAAATTTTAATAAACATAACAGATAAACTTGCAGTAAGTTAATAATATTTAATACTAGTTGTCCCGCCGCTTTGCAGCCTCTCACCGAACAAGATTTCTTCAGGTATAAAGCGGGTCGTATAACCTAATAAAAACGGCTGCCCAAGGAATCACTACTTCCACATCCAGATTCTCTATTCAAGTCATTCGCAACGAAAAAAATATGTATATGGAAATAATTATTTATGGAACTTTAATAATATAATATTTGAAATCCTCTGCCCCAAAAACCCATAAAACGATACCCCACATCGGTAGCGGGGTGGGGGTGGTCGTAGTGGGGGTGGATGAAGTAAAAAAATATTTTGAGGTTTCTGGTTCTTCAACATACACTAAATCACAATTTTTTTTCATCCCCTTTAATAATGGGGTGGGGGTGGTAATGGGGGTGGCTAATGCCAAATTTTTTTTTGAGACCTTGGCTTCTCTTGTATATACTAAATACAAATTTTATGGACTCTTACCAGCTTGATTTACCCATTTACCCCAAATTTACCCCAATTTGCCCCCCAACCCTTCGACGGAACAAGATGAAAATATAATCTAGTTCTAGATCAGTTAAAATACATATGTGTACCAAATTTCAAATCAATATCTCAAACGGTTCCAGAGTAAACGTGCGCACCAAAAAAAGTTACAGACCGACAGACAGAATTTTTTTTTTGCTCAAATTTAAAATCTCGACGTTTCATGACATTCCTATTTGAACAATAAAATTTTTTTGTCGTTACTATGCTTCTACTGGATGTGGAAGTAAAATTAGAAAAAAAAACAATTACGTGCCTTCAATTGAAATCAACTCATGTGAACTGATCAACTAAGTTGACTAACGTAAACTCCCATTGGAGATTCACAAAATTGGTGTAGATTTCGTTGTTAAATAAATATATTTTAATACCACATCTCAATTTATGTGTAAATATTATCATTAGAAACCGCAATATATTGCCTGAATATCCTGACAGGTATCTTAAGATAACCAAATATTAAATGTGCAGGTGTTTTTATGTAAAGGTGTTAATATATTTTATTACCAACCCCTCATTAGCCCTACGATAAATAAGGGCAAGCTGTTCTCAAGTTTAATATATCAAATGATTATATACAATTTTTCCTTTCAGAAATCAAACTGGAGATGATGTTCACATACTTAAATTAGGTGAGTTCACTATATGCAATTTGGCTTTTTCCATATTTTTAGAATTAAGTATTTGATATGGTAAAGGGCTTTCCAAAATTTAAATCTATCGTTTATTAAATTAGAATTTCAACAAATAAATAACACAAAGTTTGAATAATTGAACGAGTGTACTCGGACTAATTAGGTATTATCTTCACAGTTAAAGAGATTTTAAAATTTATGAAAACACCCAATTACAGCAAATTTTATTTAATTTTAAAACTGTTTGAGATACCGGTGTTGTAACTGTGCCTACAAGTACTTTATTACATATTTTATTGCACTATAATATTTTTGAACAGCCGTAGCCTGTCTAGTTTTCAAACTATGAATTAGCATATACCATAAATAGAACATATTTTATGACCATTTTAAACAAATTGCCTTTTAAAATTTGGCGCCCAGATTTATTTACTCTGTAGTAAATACATAAAGCGGGAAGATCATCAGAGATACTGATGGACAGCAAACCTTGCGCTAGTAGATATGGGCGGGATTGCCATCTCTGCTTCTTAAGGATAGGATTTTGCAGAGTGAGAGGGAAATTTATTTTCGGTTTATTATAAATGTTTAAAAAATGGTATAGTCTTTAAACTAGTTTCAGGTACTTGCTATTGCTTTAAGAAATACAACCATATACAGTTTTTGTCATAAATTTTGTATATAATTAAATGCCAAGCTCCAATAATGAAATTAGGAACTATCATCGACAAACTTCGATATTCAAGTTTTATTTACAATAAAAAATATATATAGTTGTATTCGTTAGAACGATAGCAAGTATCTAAGACAGTTTTAAAGATTATACTGTGTTTAGTTTTATAAATATTTATAATAAATCGAAACTAAACGCATATTTCTCTCTCACCCTGTAAAATCCTATCCTTAACCCAGAAATGTTTTACTATTAGGGAGATGTTAGCTGTGGGGGATAGACTCCAGCTCAGTTTAAGGACACTGTGATTTTTTTTAAGTGCTAGAAAATGTATACAGTGCTAGATTGAAAATACAATAATTATTAGAATATAAAATTAAACAAAACTATGTAATGACTGGTCATATTGTATAAAATAACATAAAACAAGTAAGTAAAGAACACAACACTAATTATATTAGACAAACAATTTTGAGATTATTAAAGGATAATTATAAATAAATCTTTATTGATCTTATGTGTACTACAAATCATTGTAAATGGGATACGTCAAAAGCTGTACAGAAAATACATAAACTGTGTAACAAACAACATATTGTAGAGACATAGCAATTAAAATAAATAAATGTCACACCGTAAGGGACTGTTTTTACAAATACAAAAATCAAAAAAAAAATATGACAAAAATATGACAGTAGACTTTGTTTTTTAAGAATATCGTAAATTCATTAATTGAGTAAAATGGTTCTGTAGAGAAGTTTTTTTTAAACGTCTTCTGAAAGTAATTAAAGACACTGTTTCGAATGTCTACAGGCAGCGCATTAAAAAAACGAGAATCTGCATAGAGAGGTGATTTTTTAATAGAATTCATGATCGTGTTTTAATGATGTTTAATGTTATCTTACCTCGAATGTTATACGAGTGAATATCCCTATTAGTAATTAGTTTATTTTTGTTAGTGTAAGTGAAAGTTAGCAGTTTCCAGAAATATATTGAAATAATAGTAAATATTTTGTTAGCTTAAAACAATCGCGACAAGACCACTATTGTAAGCTATCGCCGAATAGACAGATGCATAATAAAAATTTAACTAAACCGTTTTGTCTACTGAATTTTTTTAATTGAGTCAATAGAAAAGAACTTTTATTTAGTTTGCTGCATACCGTTTCAATATGCAGGTCCAAGGTAAAGTGTTTGTCGATAAATACCTCTAGAAGTTTAGCTGAAGTACTAGAGGTCAATTCGCAACCACGGAAGTTCAATTTTAAATTAGGATCAGCTTGATATTTATTATGAATTGGCAAGCATATTGTTTTATTGTAATTTATCATAAGTTTATTTTTTGTACACCAAAGGGAAAATTCTTTAAGAACAATATTAGCCTTAATATTAACATTTTCTGGTTTTGGGTCTGATATTACGATAGTTGTATCATCCGCAGAGATAAAAACACGCCCTTGTGAGATGTTTGCAGGAAGGTCATTGATGAACAACAAGAGAATAAGCGGTCCAAGGACACTGCCTTGTGGGGTATACTATGTTCATATTAAATTCATCTGACCGAACGTTGTCAATCTTAACATAAAATTTTCTGTCAGATAAGAAAGATGTGAACTAACTATTTAATTGTCCTCTAATACCCAATGCATGCAACTTCACGGAAACAAAATCTTTGTCAACCGTGTCAAATGCGCGATTAAGGTCAAAAAGTAGTGCGATATCTATTTCCTTTTGATCCATTTTATCATAGACATATTGAACAAAGTCTGCGCAGCCGGTTTCTGTTTAACAACCTCCTCGAGAACCGTGCTGGCGTCATGATAAAATTTTATTTTGATATCTAAAAATTCTAGTGTTTTATTATAGATGACTTTTCCGAAAATTTTTGAAAAAATTCTCAACAGTTAGGAATTATTTCTAAACTCTAAACTATATACATTTTAAAAATAGAATAGAGGTCCTTTAGAACCATACATGAATCTATATATTTTGTAATATTTTAGGTACGAATTTGTTTTATTGAAAATTAACTCAAAACTGAATATATTTGAACCTGACGGAACCTCTCGATTCGAAATTCTCTAACTTAATACAATCAACGTTTAAAAAAAATAAACTTCCTGAAATATTAAAGTTTAGTCTGTTCGCTATAAGAAAACAAATATTTTAAATCGTAATTAAGGTTTTCCTTGGCATATTTGAGACGATATTGTTGTCCTCGATCCATAGTGGTGACGACCTGGCGGAATTGAAAGATGTTAATTAATTTTTGTATACAATTTGTAACAGGAAGAACTGAAGAAGTGTCGAAGAATTTTATTTTTCACGATAAGCCAAGGAAGTAAAGGCGTTTCTAATCTTATACTTGTATTAAACTACATATTTATGGCTTGTTGAAATAGATGGGATGGGCGGAAAGATTATTATTATTATTCTGATTCCGAGGTATTATATTTTGACAAAAAACAAAAAGTGACGAAATACTAAACTAATCTTTACGTCAAAGATTTACACCATGGTTGTAAATTATATTAATTTATGAACGCCTGTTTATGTTATCTGCTGTGAAAATAATAGAAAACCACTAAACATTCTTCTCGCATCCAGTTTGTTAATACCATTCAATTATCTATTCAACTGTCGTTTTTAGACTGTAAACATGGAAAGTTTATATTTATTTGAATTTTCAATATTCAGTTTAAAGACGAAGTTAAGGAGAATATTACAGAGCGTCTCCACAAAGTGAGAAATCTCTGATGGTGGTGTAGAATAGGCCGAAATAATTACAGAAATGCATGTGTCTCTTCCTGCTTAGTTATTGTCGTGATGAAAATCCTTTTTTAAATAAAATATATTTTTATTCGACTAACCAGAAGGTGAACGTTGTTTTCTAGATATTTTTTCTATTAAAAAGTGACAATTTACGGTACTAGACTGGAGAATAATAATTTTGCAAGTCTAAGTCGGAAATGGGTCACTTTCCAGGCTGTAAAAAGTTACAAATTTAACGTGTTACTGAGTAACCGGTCAATATACAAAAACAGATTGCCATAGATGAACCACTCACAATCTTCCAATTGCAAAATTTTGATGGTGACAGATTTTTAAAAGTTTGGAATGCATTTTCAGAGTACCTACCCAAACATTTTTAGAAAAAAAAACTTTCCTTTCTGTAAAATCGAACCGGTTTTTAAAAAAGATATTTAAAGTGGTACGGTGTCAAGATTTTCGTTTTTATTTTTTCTCGCATTATATTAAGTATTATGAGAAAATGCTGGTGCTAATGAATTTCGTCTGCGACAAAGCAATATGTGGTTTATTCAAGATGGTGCTCCACAACATTTCAGCATCATGGTGGGAGATCATATAAATAATACTTATCCAAATTAGTTAGAGGAAAACATATTTCTTGGCCACCTCGTTCATCTGACGACCTCAGTCCATTAGATTTTTTAACGGAGCCATTGTTTAAAAATTTAGGCTACGAAGACCCGTTGAGCCAGGCCTGCCAATTAAAATGTCATTGAAAAATATATTTTCATTACTTTACTCGAATACAGCGTGCCAGGTATGATAAAAATTTATATGAACTGATGGGGTTATTTTCATGCGTGATCCTCAGAAATTGTCCACCTTCACCGGGGGTACTCTGTATTTATCATTTATACACATTGATTTTATATATAGATATATTGATGTTTTTATTTTCTTGGCCGTTTATATCAAATTAACTTAATGTATATCCTGGGTCTTTTTAATAAAGATTACTAATTTTCTTACGTTTCGATTTATTCAACCATCGTCAGAGAAATTAACTAATATTATTGAATGTCACTACACTGTTTACATTTTAGCTGTTTAAGGCTGTTTGTGTTTAAATGCAACTCTAAGATCGAAAATCCCAGGATACACTCCAAGTTCATATATAGGTATATTAATTAATACTTCTGGATAAAAATGTAAAAAAGTAATTTTATCGAATATGTATAAAAGGTTATTTATAAAATACGGTCCATTGATATTTGTATTTCATATTAATATTAAGACCTTATTATCAAAATACATTTTCATTTTTTTTTTGCAATGTGGAATTAGTCCAATCGGCCAGTATTTTTATATTCTTAACTTCTTAAATAGTATTTATTATCTGACAGTTGATTATATTATATTCTAAACAATTTTGTCGAATATATTATGCATGGTTTTCATATAAACATCACAAGTACCTACAAGATCATAATTTATGTTTGTCATATTTACAACTCATATCTTTATAAGCGTAAAATGGATTTGTTACATCTAGTATGTTATTTTTACGGTAAATCCATTTAACTTTATTTGCACATGTCTTATTCAAAATGGGAGTTGGCTTTCTAGTATAAATTAACACGGTGGCTCAAATGAAATGCAGGCCTGATTCTTTTTTATTAAGAAAAACAACATTTTTGACCAATACATCTTGAAGTTGATGGTAATGCTTAAATTTCTGTTTTTAAATTGTGATTTTAATATAAGAGTCAACGGACACAAATGTAACAAGGAAACTTTTCACATTCTTAGATGTCTTTATGGTGCATTAAAATTTCACGCATCACAATGATTTTATCTATTCTTAACTCTCCATAAGTAAAATAACGTATTGTTTTAGAGATAGTAAGTTTTTAATCTAATATAAAACTCAATATTGGTATGAATAGAAAGGTGTAAATTTCTATAAAATTGAACAGTTTTTATTAAAAAGGAGTACCCTCCTTGGGCCAGTACTGTTTTTAATATATATTAATAATTTATTCTCACTTAATGTGGGGGCTAAGCATGCCTGTTATGCTGATGATACGGTATTGTTATTCAGCGGCAGTGCCTGGGAGAAAGTAAATAAAAAAGTGTTTAGTAGTGTACCGTATAGTTGACCGCAGATTCAACAAGCACTCAAAAAATGTAGGCGCCTTTGACCCATCAAACACGCCGCATCGCAAAGCCAAAGATGCAGACATTTTTTGAGTACCTGTTAAATCTGCGGTTTACTTTACGTATGTGGTTTAATAAAAACTTGTTAACGTTAAATTATGATAAAACAAAATATGCTGCTTTCTCAATTTTGTTCAGTCGATCAATATTAAGATGAACCTTAAGCTATTTAAAATAAACATTTAGTATGGTGATTCGTTTGATAAGATAGAAACAAAACTCACCATGCGTTTGCAGCCATTCCAAAATAATACAGTAACAAAAACACAAATGCGCAGTTGACATTCGAAAGACCATCTTCAGGAATCTTCGGGCAGGAAGTCGACATTCTTCCTGAAAACATCCTTAGGGCCCACCCTGCGCTAACCAGAACGTAGCAGAGCGCCAAGCTGAGTAAGGGACGAGCCTTTACTCGCCCTCCACCTATGGTGAGGGTTAGGGCAGCTCCCAGGCTGATGACCAGGCAGATTAGAGCCCAAACTGTCACCCAGACCTGAAAAAAATATTGTGGGTTAGATTTTCATTAAAGTCATAAAAATTCCATTATGTCGTATTATCATGTAAGAAGCTGTATAGACAATTACAAAAATCCTTTAGATAAACTGAGAATATTATTTATACCAAATCCGCACAATGAGGATAGTGATAAATACACGCAATCAGAATGTGCAATGAGATCTATACTTCTCTTGCAAATATAGTATAGCAATATTTCAGAACCACGTGTAACAAAATTAAGAGACTTATTTATATTAGATATTAACATCTCTATGGTTGATAAAACTGAGTTTTTTGTCAACAGTTACTCTGAGAAGTTAAATGTTCAATGTTCAGCTAGTAGTTAAATGTAATTCAAACCTATTTACATTAAAACATAAACATCTAGCTGATGTAGTGAACATCTGGGTGATATATCATTAAGAGAAGTAAATAACAGGATTAGTCTAAGAACAGACTCCCGAGGTGCACCAAAATATCTATATAAGCATCCTTTCTACGTATAAATGCAATTTGTATAATTATTTTATTATTTTTATACAATAAAACAAATCAAAATAATAATAAATATATATATGTGCTCAGCATACCAAAAGTATCTGAAGATATTCCAAACGTATTAAAACACATAATACACACAGCACGACAAATTTTATTTCATAAAACTCAAACCTAATCTGAACCAAAATACGAAACCACTACTCTATGCAAAGTAGACTGCAATAACTGTAACATCATGTAATGTCGAATAAACAAAATAATATCCACATAAAAGAATATAACAATTATAATCAAAAACATTAAACCAAAATTCGACAGCACTTGCAAAACATGCTTTAGAACATAATCACAGATTTAATTTTGGCAATATTGAAATTTTATAAAAGGAACCAAGTTATTACCAAAGTACTATACATGAAATGCTACGAATTAAAAGAAAGCAACGCAATAAACAACTGCACCGATATGGAGAATTTAAGCGAAACATATTTCAGTTTTTCAGTCAACTAGAAATGGGTAATATTGTTATATAACTTAAAATATTTTTACATTTTTGCACCATAAAATAAAATAAAGTGTTTAAACCATAATATTTCACACCACCACTCAAGTACTTCAAATCTAATATACCTACATAAATAAAACCAATAATAACAAAAACAAATCATTACTACATTACTACTGTTGAGGCTACGTAGAGACATTTTTTATTTTTGTTTACTTTAAATTTGGCCTAATTTAGAAATAGCTGTCAGCACTATGGTCTGGCCGGCAATTTGCGTAACACTCGCCAGATGTGGGAGTGGGGAAGTAGATAGACAAGATATTGTAGGATAGGGATAGTTTTTAGGAGTCACACACAAGCTTTAGAACATAACAGTTTACAATATTTTATACAAGTTCGTGATTACAGTAAAGCACAATTGTTCTAAAATTACAAGTTTTATTATTTCCATCCTTTACCGTAATTAAAAAAGTGGTACTATAATACAGTCCAGTACAAGTGGTCCTTCGAAGAGTACAGACCCTACAACTACAATAAACACATAAAAGCGAGCAAGTTGCGTGAAAACTCTCAGCTGACGTAGACCTAACAATTTTAACAAGGCTAGTTAAAGAACATGATAAGACAAGAAAATGTACCCATCCAAAAGGAAGCACATAAAATCCAGGAAGAATATCTAGGAACCGAAATTACTGACGAGGACGCCAAGAAGAAAATCATATCCAGCAATGAAACGAGGAAAATAGAAGTACTCTGCGCAAAGCCGATGCATGGTTAATTCTTCCATGATCTGGACCGACCAACAGTTGACGAGGTTGAAGTTGAATCTCTCGGACTTGAAGAGGGAAACAGAAAGTTTAATAATAGCAGCACATGATCAAGCACTAAGCACCAGGTACCACCAGAGGATAATCTTGAAACAGCATGTTGACAACAAGTGTAAGATGTGCGGCCTAGCAGAAGAACATGTTAGACACGTGGTGGTGGGATGTACTAAGCTGGCAGTCGGCATCGGAGCACACTTACCGACACAAAGGCAGGCCACTGGGTCATGTGTAAGCACTTCGATATACAAGTACCGCGAAAACATTATGAATATACCCCCCTGAATATACCAACGACGCGCGATGTCACAATTATATGGAACTTGCCGAGTATAACTGACAGAGAAATTCGCGTGAATCGACCAGACATTGTCGTACCCAATAAAAAGAAGTCCTGTTTGCTGATCGATGTATCCATCCCGATCCATGATACCAATGTGATGCTCAAGGAAACAGATAAGTTGGGCAAGTACAAAGACCCCCGAATGGAAGTTAGCAGAATGTGGAATGGATGGGTGGACCACAGTTGTACTAGTAATTACAGGAGCCCTTGGAACTGTCAGAAAGGGCCATGATCGGAGTCTACAACGACTTCCTGGTCAACTGAGCATACAAGAAGTGCAGAAGGTCGCACTATTGGGAATAGTGCATATATTAAGGAAAGTTTTGGAGTAGGAGTCTCTGTGACTCTGTCTTGTTGGGGTTGGAACGAACATTACCAGTATCGCCTAAAGAACCCAAAAACTTGGAACGGGCTCCAAAGGAACCTAAACCCAATCGCTTGCGAGGGATCGGTGCAGAGAAGGGTGCTGCTTGCTAATCTAAACATATAATCAATCTGTAAAGTTGGCGTGTCTGTACATTGAAAATATTTGCTGATCTAGGGGATATAAGATGAGCAATAGAATACAATAAGATAATTTTTGGAATCTTTGTCTCTTTGTCTGTTTGTTTCAATGCGCATCACGCAGAAACTACCGAACCAGTTTGAATAGGGTTTTCACAGGTATATTTATCTAAACTTGGAGTAACATTTAGTTTTTATTTCATCGAAATCGGTCTAGTTTTATGAAGATCGGTTCAGTACAACCGGAGATATAGCTTGATCTCTACAATAAGCGTATTTGCACGGCATAAATATTCATGATTAAACTTTTGTAATATTCCAGAAAATTTGAGAGCCTTCTGAAATATTCCAGAATATTCTGTAATATTTCAGGAATTTCGGGATCATTCTGGAAGATACCAGAAAATTCGTGAGCCTTTTGAAATATTCCAGAATGGTCTGTGATATTCTAGAAAATTTGAGAACATTCCGGAACATTCCACAAAATTTGTGAGCCTTCTAAAATATTCCAGAACGTTCTGTAAATATTCCAGAAAATTCTAAAGCATTCTGGAACATTCCAGAAAATGTATTTCCCACGGCCAGCTGTACATGGCTCTCTCCACTGTCAATGACGCTAACAGTCTCTCTGGTGTTTAGGTGCTTCAGATGCGGAGGTTTTAATCATTATACTGAAAAGTGTGAAGCCGAAGAAAAGTGTTTAAAGTGTTCTAGCAGTAACCACAAACCAAATTGTTTAGAAGTAAATAGTGAATTTAGATTTGAATGTACAACTCATGCCCAATATATTTAAAAAAAGTTGAATTGGAAAGACAAAAAATCAAACAGTTCTCCGAATAGCCACTACAGATATGTAAGAATAATAATAACAATCATAGTCTTTTCACTTCATCCAATGATCTATGTAGCCTAAAATTAAAAATTCTACATTTAAATATTCAATGTATGAAAAACAAAATTGAAGAAATTGAAATCTATTTACATTTACATGACATTGATATTGTATGTTTAACAGAACATGCTCAAGCCATCGGAAGCAGGAACAGTTAAAATAGCTGGATATAAAAAAATATCTATTTTCTGTAGAGGTTCGTATAAAAATGAAGGTGCAGAGTAATATCTTGCAATAATAATAAACAATTTAAAATAAGTTAACTTACATATATTGTAACCCATTCGTCTATCGAAAAATCAATAGAAATTACAGGATTTAAAATAAAATTTTAGAAATATATTATAAAACTTTTAGCAATACAAAATGTGTTTTTTGTAAATATAGTTCCCTGACTATGGTTAATATACCAAAAAGTAATTAAATGGAGAAGAGTTTATGTCTAGCTTTTTTATTAAAGATTTTATAAAACGATGTGGGTATTACACTGGTTGAGGCTATTAAAATAAATACCATTAAATAATTTACTTTTACAGCACTCTATGTAAACAAATGTTATGATGTGCATGAAAATTAAAGTTTCATCAAATTGCGTTACAGCTGGTGCATTTTGTTTATGATAGACGTTAAATATGTATCTTTAAATTTATGGCGTGGATATTAACATAACGACTTGAGCCAATGGCTCTTTTAGGTACCTGGGTTGGAATATAATATACTCTGATTTGCCTTTGCGTATGGTTTGCCCTCCTATTAAAAATATTTAAAAGAAAATAACCTCATGCAATTATACAACATTATATGACAGCTTTCTCCCCAATTTTACATAATTTAAAATGTAAGTACTTAGCTTGGCTTTAGTTTTTGTATATGCCTCGTTCTCATTTGCATGTAGTTTAAGTCAATTCGCTTGGATTCAAGCAATTTGAAAGGATTTTACAAAAAATGTCACCGTGCTCCTCGGACCCTCGGTTCTAAATTTTTTTTCTCAGCTCATAGTTGGAATCATGAATTGTGCCTGCGAGTATCATATATGACATGCGCCCAGAATTGCGCACAAAATTTTGCATGTGAATCAGACTCGTTTTAACCTCAGTATTGGTTTGTTTATGTGAGTGGACACATGGGTTATGGCAACCATTAAGGAAATAAATCATTTGAAACGTAAGTAGTCTATATTTATTGATTTTAGTTATCACATTGACTGAAATAATGTTAGTTCTGATAGTAATATGTTGCATTTGACTGAATTAGCTGAAATATACTTTTTTTTACCCTTGAACTTAAGGTATCAATACTGATACTTTGGGTCTCTCTCAATACAAAAATATAAATATTGCAAACTACTCCCAGGTTCGCTCACTCAGGAAGAACTGCAGCTGTTAGTCGATAATATAGACTTGGATGATTTGGAGGTGAATGATAATCTTCTTTGTGATGAGGAGGAAGAAAAGGATGAGTTTGCTAGGACCGCAGCCAGCCAAGATCAAGAGGAAATAGTATTAGAAAGTAAAAATGAAGGTGATGATGATATCAAGGAAAGTGAAGATGACTACAGTGACGACGAACCGTTGATAAAATTACTTCCAAAAGGAAAAAAATTCAGATACTAGCGAGGATGAAGAAACTGTCCAGCTAAGTGCTAAACAACGAAGAGTTGTGCCTAATCCTGTTAAAAGTCAGCGTAACTAGGAAGGAAAACTTATTCCTGAATTTATGAAGGACAAGCAAAAATCGTGGTCAAAGTGCAGATATGCAAGCTGCAAAAACCTGACATTTTCAAAATGTAAAGTATGTAATGTATTTTTATGCTGTAGTGTTCAGTGAAACTGTTTTTCTAAACTCCATAAATAAATTTGACACCTAAAATTATTTCATTCTTGTCGTGTTAAAGACCCAACGTATGATACCCAGTTTTTCAAAAATCCCAAAAGCTTTTTCGAAAATGTGGGCACGTTACAGTGTTATTTAGACCCCATTGAACAACTTTATGTCACATAGCATTAATATTTTAAGACAAATTAGTTGTGGGTCCGAGGAGGTTAACTTAAAAAAACTGTCCTACTAGTAGCTTTCAAGTTTCAAGTGAAGTACGATGTACGATGTCTTCCTACTTTTTCCTTGACTGGAAAGCACCTGAAAGACAGTTTGAACAGTAATTGAGTGGTGTGAACCCCCTACCTGCCTATTCTTAAATGTAGCTAGTGTCTATGTTATAGAACTAATTCCTCCCAAGTATGATAAAATCTGACTCTCAGCTTTTTCAGTCTCAAAAGACGTATCTGACGAGGTAAAATTTTGAAAAACACGCTGAAATTTGCCATTTCGCTCTACAGCACGGATTTTGGAAAGTGCAGCTTTGGAGAAAGGCACCCGATGACGGTTTTTTTAATGTCTTATTAATATTTATGTCCTGACGGAGTTTAGCCATAAGCTGTTCCACTACTCAACTAGGATACGCACACGTAGACAACAACACAATATACATTCCTGCGACATTGCCATAACATATGACATGATATTACCACGATAAATCTGTCGATGCGTCGATAGAAAAAATTACAGCGATAATTTCTCCTGTTGGTACTATTGATAGCCAATCTAGGTTGGTTTACCACTAAAAATGGCATTTGATTGGTGTGCATTGTTGTAAAAAACGAGCTTCAGTCATTGGCTAAGTATCACGTTAATGAGTTAAATAATAATAGGTTATATCTCGAGTGACTTGATAAGGTACCAATATACAGAAAGTATATAATTTCGTAATGAATAAAAATGTGCGAATGAGTGAATTTAATTAAATGATTTAAGTATTTTTGATATATATTTTTTCCTTTAAAATGCTAAGAATCCTATCATGTAATTCAATACTTCGTCAGTATCTTCTAGCTAAGAAGAGTAGTTGTTTTGATTGGTTCTCCAATAATGAGTATTTTAAAGTATTTACCTGACTAGTATATTAGCGTGCCCAGATTAGGGCAACAATATATAGAAAGTAGGTATTTTCATAATAAATAAAAAAAAGTGTGTAAGTTTAGATTTGCGTAATACCTAAATAGCACTTACTTAGTAATGCATCAAATTATTTTCTACTAGTAAAAGGGACAGACATCCACTTTGTTTTGACGTGAGTATCCTTATTACGAAAAACCACCTCTATATGAATATAAAAAATATCTACAACACGTAATATTACAATAGATCTGTATGGTTTTAGTCAACACGTTTTTTTAATAAAGAACAAGTGGCAAGTTATTTAGCAACAAAACAACCAAATTACCCTATTTAGGTCGTAGAATCGTATTCACAGCTTCAAACATTAAAAAATAGGAAAAAGGTGACTAAAATGAATCAAAATCTATTCCACTTTAGATAATGTAATATTAGAAAAAAAGATTTTCATTTTATGAAATATATAGAATCATAATAAAATATTATATCAACATTTATAATGATTATTTCTTAATAGTATCCCTATAAAGAAAAACTGGCGTTATTTAGAGATGTTAGAACAGCATCCACTACAGAATATTTACAGGGCAAATTAAAATAAAATGAAAGGTTTCTATTGGTTCTTATGTCTACATTTAATGGATAGATATTAAAGATGGCTAATCACTATAAGGGGTTGAAGATTATATCAGTTTATTCTCTGTTATATTATACCATGTAAAGGTACTTCTGGGTAAGCTATAGAACTTCATTTGTTGGAAAAAATAGTACAGTAAATATGCAAATAGATACTTGCAAAGGAGGATCATTTGGCCACTTTTCCAGAATGCACCACGAGGAGGCGATTCTTTTTATATTCCGAGTTTTTTCAATCACCTTGGTACCTATTTTTTTAAATATTATATCGACACTTAATAGTTACCATAAAATAAATATAATTTTCACATTCAATATAAGCTACCCAAGCAACACACAGTAGTATATTTATGGTATAATATACGTATACTGGGTATATTTTTGGTATAAGTATATATATGGTATATACAATAACTATTTTTATACGTAATGTTTATCACATTCTTAAACCTTAATTGAAAATTACAACATTTATGCTGATTTTAAATAATAAAACCTACATTTTTGGTATTTAAATCAGGTTTCCAATCAATCTTAAAGCATTGTTACATGACATTTAGGGAAACGTTTAATATACGTTTTATATACGTTATACTGATATTTAAAAAAACGCTGTATTCAATATGTATTCAATGTCACAATATAACTAATACTTCAAATATAATTTTTATACGTTTTTAATAACCTCTGTTATGCCAAATAAATTTTTGTAATTGATTTTCACAGTTTTAATTTTGTAATTTTTTCACCAGTATATCATATACCGGCAATATACGTTTATCGCGCGGACATTTTCACGTATATATCACGTATATTCAGAAAATCGCAACGATTTTTATACGTTTATTATACCAAACTGTGTTGCTTGGGTATTATTCAAAGCAATTTTATGGGTTGCTTCTATATTTTTAGGGGTGAAATAAAATTTTCCCCAGCCTTTTGATACCACGGTTTGTATTAATTCTGAGCCTTTTCCAGCCATTTTCTCTGGATCTTATGCGTTCCGCGATGGAAGCCAAAAATCAGCTATTTTTAACATTGTCCTTTTTCTTGTTGGTACATACTGTAACGTGTTTCCACCCTCAGGAAACTACCCCTTGCAAATTCCGTGGGTTCCAAAAATTATAACAAGAGATGTCCACTAACACACTTTATTAAATATTTACTGGATACTTCACAATACTATTGTTAATTTAAATACACTTTACTGACTAAAAATCACAATGTTTATCACTTTGTTTCTCTTTGAACTCTTAACCTCACTTTCTATACTTTCTGAACTCCTCGCCGAGAATGCGGTCGGTCTTTTATACCTAAAAATGACAGATCTCGATTTTTCTGTGGTGACGCCACTATTCTCTAGATAATTCCAGATTGTCACTTTGGAATCTTCTGGTAGGTTCTTTTTCGAGTAGGTGCAAATACATCATTCTAGGGGTTGTAACACATTACAATACTATTGGCGGCGCGTAACAGAAATGGTTTAAACTATGCAGACTTTAACAGCTTATATTTAATATAAGGAATTGAAAAATGTTTTCTATGTGTGTCAACTACAGATTCTTTAATGATATTAGCTTACGTTTGTGAGAATACTTTTTAACAGCTTATATTTAATATAAGGAATTGAAAAATGTTTTCTATGTGTGTCAACTACAGATTCTTTAATGATATTAGCTTACGTTTGTGAGAATACTTTTCCAAATAACTTTTATGTATATTCCATATTGTATAGACGTACTTTCAACCTAATTTACATTGTTATTGAAAAAATGCACATTCCTATGTGAATTATTGTCTCTATGAGAAATATATGCATACCTGTTTTATTGTTTTGTCTGGTCATGAATTATATTTTGAAACCTATGAATTGTTTACGATCGTTATTGATTTTGATTATAGCTGAACGGATATTAGTTCATTTATCCTAACAAAAAGCGAATTTATGTTATTATGTATATCAAACACAATTTCAAAAGTAGGTATGTCAAGGTTTTATCATAAAAACAACGTACATTTAACTGCTATAATTGTTTAGAAATTGATTGTAATAATATTTACATAATCCACGTATTTTTATTCCATAACTGTGTATTTAAAAAATTACCCGACACAATAAAAAGACCGATACCACTTAAAATTCAATCCACACGGAGATTAACATTTTATTGCCGACACTATATTAATAATAATAAATCAATAAGCTGTTACCTACATAGAACTAGCTATTTGTTGTTTCTATTAGACAACATATAATTTTTTCAGGTAACTGGTACCTACCTAAAGTTTTGTTAGTATAGGAGTCAATTTTATTGCCTCATGGGCGTTTATCAATTTAATAAGGCCACGGTGATGATAATGCAGCAGACGATAAGGGTTTTATTTTTATACCTGTGCCGTGTAGGTTTACTGAATGAAGTCTGAGTTGGCAATGAAATGTCGATAACTGTCCACTCAGCGAAACGGTAAATACTTATAATTACAAATTAGGTACAATTTATGTCCATTTCTGTTCAAAGTGGAAAGGAACTTGAGCTTGAGACATTTTGTAAGCATAATGGTCATGAAATGTTTATAAAATTCAAGCTATCTAAACGAAGCAGCTGTGCAGCCATGGGAAAGTTGCATAAAGTGTTGAAGCACACCGTACTTAGATCGAGTATTTTATAATTCTCTAATTTATTAATCAATGTTTACTTATTTTGGACTTTAAATACAAAATTAAATATTACACAAGACTGATTTTAGCAGCGAAACTAGCACCGAAAAAAAAAAAAAAATTGTTTGTTTGCATTTTTGAATACATATATTCGTAGGTAATGAATATTAACATTTTTACCTACAAATTATGACCCAAGAGCTAATAGGAGGGCTATTGGCCTCAAATTCTCAAAATATTTTGACGACCAACGCGTATTTTTCAGGTAAAACTCGTATTAAAAAAATAGTAACCTGGCCCTTTTCGGACCGATTTTAATCGAAAGGTGGGCTCTTTAGCTTTAATTAAAAAAAAAATTAAGTCCCTAGTACATCTAACATAGAAGTTAGCCGCGAAACAGACGACAGCGTTTTCGCTGCTAGAGCGTAATTTTTCAAGTAATATGTTAATAAAAAAAAATGAAATAGCTTGGCTCATTTTAGACCACTTCGAAGGGTGGGTTCTTTAGCTTTGATTTAAAGAAAAAATGAAGTCCCCAGTACATCTAACATAGAAGTTAATCGAAATAGACGTTCACACCGTTTTCGCTGTTAGCACATTTTTTAAGATACACTAAAATAAAATGAGAACTATTAACCTGACCTTTTTCGAAAAAAAAAAAAAAAAAAAAATTAAGTCCCTAGTACATCTAATATAGAAGTTGACCGAGAAATAGTCGTTTCTTTAGGTTTTCATGGGTAACTGTTTTTTCAAAAGGTAACCTATATTTTTTATTGTAGATTCATAATCTACGGAAAAAAATAAGCAGCTTTTGTTTAAATTTTTTTTTTTTATTTCAATTTTTTATGATATTCACCAAAATGAACAGAAATTTTGGGATTTTCAATAAATTTTTTCTCGTAAACTGTCACTTTCTAAGAAAAATCGCAAGAGGCAAAAAGTGACAAGAAAAGTGAGAAGAGGCAAGGATTTGACAAGGATTCTTGGAAAAAAAAAATTTATTAAAAATTTAACCAATTAAAAAAAAATCAATAAAAATTTTTTTTTCCAAGAATCCTTGTCAAATTCTAAGCACTTTTTACATTTAGATTGTATTAGGTAGAACAATGACAAAGCTTAACAAAAGCTGTATATTTCCCGAGTAAAAAAAAATAGCAATCAAACAGTTAATTACAGTCTCAACTATGTAACATACAGAGTGCAGTTCTTAATCTTCAGAAATGCATTGAAAAAAAAAAAATTCATTAGACATTTTTTGTTGCAAACAAAATAAATATTTCAAATATGTATTCAATTATTCAAAATATTTCGTATAACTTACATTTAAGAGAAACACAAACAAAGTTTTTTTTTTTCAATTAAAATCGGTCCCGAAAGGCCACAGATCTCATTTTATTTTAGTGTAATATAAAAAATACGCTAGCAGCGGAAACGCTGTCAACGTCTATTTCTCGGTCAACTTCTCTGTTAGATGTACTAGGGACTTATTATTATTTTTTTTAATTAAAGCTAAACAACCTTCCGTTTTATTAAAAGTGGTCTGAAATGGGCCAGGCTATTCATTTTTTCTTTATTAACATATTATTTGAGAAATTACGCTCTAGCAGCGAAAACGCTGTCGTCTGTTTCGCGGCTTCTATGTTAGATGTACTAAGGACTTTTTTTTTAAATTAAAGGTAAAGAGCCCACCTTTCGATTAAAATGGACCAGGTTAATAGATCTTGTTTTTTTTATTTTAGTTTAACATAGAAAAGACGCTAGCAGCGGAAACGCTGTCAACGACTATTTCGCGATGAACTTCTATGTTAGATGTACTAGAGCCTTAATTTTTTTTAACTAAAGATAAAAAGCCCACCTTTCGATTAAAATCGGTCCGAAAAGGGCCAGGTTACCATTTTTTTAATACGAGTTTTACATGAAAAATTACGCGTTAGTCGTCAAAATTATTTTGAGAATTTGAGGCCAATAGCCTTCTTATTAGCTCTTGGGTCATAATTTGTAGGTAAAAATATTGATATTATCACTGCCTAGGAATATATGTATTCAACAATGTAAACAAAAAAATTTTTGTTTCGCTGCTAGTTTCGCTGCTAAAATCAGTCTCGTAAATATTACAGGATTACAATGAAAAATATTTCATTCAAATTTTAGCTAAAATTCTCTCGTTTCCATAAATACGGAAATATTAAGTTCGTTATTTGGGGAATAATATTTCATAGAGTAGGTATATGAATATGGTTAAACTTCCGTTTTAAGTTTTTAGTTTCACACAAGAGACCACGACAAAAATGTGTAACATAAATTACAAAACTGTAAACGCAAACGATAGAGAACTGCCCTGTAATGTAACTAAGTTTTTAAATCTATTGCTAATAGGTGACTCAGATAAGCCGCGCCTTGGTGGGAACGGGGTTAGACTTCATGGAAAACTATAATAATAATAGTAATAAAGCATTTATTATTTACCCAAATTTACAAAGTTAACAAAAATAAAGTATAACAGTTACACTACAGGTAAATAAAAGGCGAATAGTTCAGTTTACTGTCGAAGCTAGTAAACTGTTCTTCCACTACCGCCTATAAATAACGTCAAAAGTAATATATATAAGTACAATATAATGTGGCTTTATGTTCACATCTAGACAAAACATAATACATAAGAAAATAAAAAAAAAAAAGAAGTACATCAAAGCAGAGCGAAAAAGACACAGCTAGAGCTGAAGGAGAGAGGAGACTAGGGAATGAGAGGAGAAAAAAAGAACTAAAAATAAAGGAAGGAACAAAAATTAAAAAAAGATAGAGAAGTTACAAGAAAAGGTAAGGTTTTACATTATTGGTTTCGCATTAAATATTTTTTTAATGTCTTTTTAAAACTTGAACATGAAAGGGTGAGTCCATTAAACGGTAGCTTATTTATACAAGCAGCAATGTTATAAGAGAATGACCTTTTGAATATTTTCTTACGGTGTTGTGGTATGGTGAGAATATCTCTTCGTCTGATATTAATGTTATGAATATCGCTTATTGAGGAGGTAAGGTGGTGATCTAAACTTTAAAATTTTATGAAAAAACAAGCCTTGTGAAGTTTGCGGCGATTGTACATATTCAGCCATCCTGCAGTTTTCAATTTGTGAGATATGCTTTAGCGGCGTTGAATTCCAAAAACGAAGACAAGAATTTTGTACTTTTTGTATACGCCATGTCTCGATGCTGTCAATATAATGGTTAAAATGGAACAAAACTAGAGAATCACATAACATTTTTTTTACTTCACGTTTAAAAAACGTCTCTGAGTATATATCATTTTTAGTGCAGCATATGCTGTTTAAATCTTAATATATGATCAATAATAAGCCCAAGAATATTAGAGCTGTTATTAAAGATAATTGTATCATTTCCGATCTGTATATTAATTTCTCTCGAGACAAATTCACGTACATTGTCATTGCAAGGTATTATAGCAGATGATTTACTAGGGTTAATTTTAAGTAGATGGTTAGTAAAGACTAACACCAAATTCTTTATATCCTATATTCCTGTAGATCTTCAACACGAAATGAACAATAAATCTGTGTATCATCAGCATATAAATGGTAATAGCAGTATTGCAAGGACGTGAAAATTTGATATAAAAATTGTAAACAATATCGGTCCAAGTATACTTCCTTGCGGGACAACTGAAACTACCGTTAGTGGTTGTGAAATATTATTATTAAGTACCGTTTGTTGAATTCTGTCCGACAAGAATGACAAAATTAGATTGGAGGAATTTCGTTCAAAGCCACAGAAGTGTGGAATTGAAAAAAGTAATTGGTGATTTATCGTATCAAAAGCTTTCGTATAATCTAATAATACTAATACACTGATTTTATTATTATCGGTAGCTCCAATGATGTAATCGGTTACGTCAGCAAGGGCCGAAACCAGATCTAAATTCCGACTATTTTAATGGTAGAATGTTATTGAGATTCACAAATTCTCTAATTTCCAATTCTAACATTTTTTCAAACATTTTTGATAAGACAGGTAAAACACTAATCTCAGGTGACTCAATTGACTAGGTTGATTGATTTTAGGTAGAGGAAATATTAAAGCTATTTTCCAAGCTTTAAGAAAGTAGTGTGTATGTATTTATACACTCATTATATATGTGTGTTAAGAATGGAACTATATAAGGACAGTATAAATGTATTAAAGTTATATTTAATTTATTATATCCATAAGCTTTGGATTTTATGTTTTGAGTAATTTTAATTACGTATAAATCAGGAAATCAGTTCAAAAGAAAATAAACCATCTGTGCCGTCTTTAACATTGGTATTATAAAAATTTATGAACTCATCTTTAGGTACATCAGGTTCTATGTGTTAGCTTTCTCACTTACTCATTAATTTCACATATTATATTTTCTTCATCAATTAACCTCAAAGATTCGAACAAAATGCATAGAACTCGAGTAGATCTGTCAATCCCAGACCAAAACTCATCATATTTGTGTATGTTTCATGTCTGTCTGCCAACAAATAGCAACCTTCGGAGTTTGTTATTTCGTGTTGGTAACAGTAATAACTACCCAATAAACGCTAATAGGTCTAAGAAATGTTATATATACTGGGTGTCAGCGGAATCATTAGACAAGACAGTTTCCAGAGTTTTCAAGATATAGTCCGGTAAACTCTAAGGTGGCGTATGTGAGTTGGTAACACGACGTACGATTTGATATACGATGCGCATAAAGCTATCGCAGTGACATAGAGATGAACTAGTTGCGTATGTCTTATTCTCTTAGTTTATATGATGAAGCGACCTTTGGACGCGCCAGCTTAGAGTTTACTCGACTGTATGTCTTAAATGTGGCGGGGCTAATACCGTGTCTGTAGTGGCCGGCTAGGCATAGGGAGTAAGAATTACAACATCGCGTGTGCCAGCTGGCTGAAATGAAATTACTGAGCTGAGATACTCGCTGACGGACGAGTTTACTGCGCTGTGTTGTCATATCTCTCGCGCTACGTGAATGTACATGCCTAATGGGCAATTACACGCACGGTATGTACCAAAAACAGCAAATTCTTCATAATTTTACACTTTTCCATCACTTCCGGTTTCCCCGGAATTGACCCCAGCTTTGAAATTTTAAATGGAACACCCTATATATTTTTACGTTTTTGGATTCCGGAGATGATTTTAAGTACGACTGCGTAATTTTAAAAGAATCTTGAGACTACTTGATTTTTTTAGGGCTATTTTTATTTTTACATCCAGAGTACAGTGAATCCACTCAAATCAATCAAATGGACCAAAACAATAAGAGAAAAATGTAAACGTGAGATTTTTCGAATTGGTTTAGTTGTTTCGACAAACCAAAATTTCCGAAATCACTAATTTGTCAACTTTTTCAACAGACAACATCTTTTAGACACCCAGTAGTTGAATACTAATTTTCACGACAAATCCATTGATACCTTCAAATCGAAAATCGGTTTGATATTAACCCAAATACATAAGTTCTTTGGTGGATAACAACTGAAGACACAAGTGAATGAAGGGTCTATGTAACAACAAAGTGATTTTGAGGTCATTGATCTCAAAGTTTTTAACAACCTACCAACTTCAACAGTACATACCTAGATCCTTTATAAATTTATAAATCAGATATTTTAGCATTAGAATCAAATGTAATATACCTGGGGGAATTTCGTGTACTTAAAAGCTTCATTTATATAAAAAACTCGTTCTTTTCGAAAATGTCACATAGACCATTCATCCATTTGTGCCTTCAATTAAAATATCTAGTAAGAATGCCGTGGGAATTGAATAAAACTAGATTCAAAACATTCACTTTGTCAACAAAACAGAAGAAGTGTGCTGTGGAAACAAAAAGAAGTTTGACAGATAATAATACATGTGTATTGTTAACTTAATAAATTTGCTCTTTATCTTTAAATTTGTTGTTTGTTAAATAATATTGTTATTATTGTTTAACATGTATACAAGGGATGAAAAAGTGGACATGTTATGAATTTTTCGAGAATGCCACAAAAATACCAGAAACGCCGCAGATTTTTATGCCCAAAGGTACTCGAACAGACATCATCCATGTTTTCAATATTTTCCAATTGTGGAGAAACAAATCAGGAGAGGAATTGATAACAACTGCAGCTTTTGTCGTTGATGAAGTGACAGAAATTAACGTGTTGGCTTTTGTAGAAGTGAATCCTACTGCTCCTACTATCTTATTTGTTGAATGAATGACAATTTATATTTGGGCTATAAAATGTTATTACAATGATTGTTGTTATAATCTGAGTACTATTCAGTTTAGTTATGCAAATGATTTTTATGACAGCCGCGACTGGTTGACTTCAGATATTGCAGTTCTTTATCTTTTACAGGAATCTGCATTAAAAGGTTCTTAATAGACCTTTTCATCATAAGCGCGCGCATGTGCTGCCGCTATGTTTGTTTGCGTGAACTATGAAATGTTCGGACACTTGGTTGTCAAAATGGCTGGACCGGTATCATTTTTCCACATTAATTTAGACGAAAGTGTGATTGACGGTGCAAAATTAGTGTACAACATTGTGGAAGAACACACTTGTGCTCAATTAAGGCGCTAGCTCAAGTATCCTGGCCGTAAAATGACTGGAAACAAGAATAAAGAACTGGTTGCACTATCAACTTATCAATTTATATACAAGTGCATTAAAAGAAAACAAATGTGTTTAGTCTACAATATGCTTAATAACATTCTTCGTGCAGTAATTGATAATGCAGTGAAAATATTTTCTGTTTTTTTACGAAAATGTAGGGTCAAAAATGCAATTGAAAATGACGTTTTTTGTCGGTCCTTCTGTGGATAAAGCTGACTCCTTTTTTTTCTAATTTTTTCAAATAGGTAAACTATACGATAGAAAATTGGTTAGAAAACGTATTGTTTATGTCAAATCCAATATTGACATGCGAAAACTGTCCGAAGAAACAAGGCGGAAGTCGACGTTTTTTAAACAAATTATGATGAATCTGTTACCAAATTTTTGAAAATAGGTAGTGCCATATCGTATAGTTTACCTATTTGAAAAAATTAGAACAAAAGGAGCCAGCTTTATCCACATCAGAAGGATCGACAAAAAACCTCATTTTCAATTGCATTTTTGACCCTACATTTTCGTAAAAAAAACAGAAAATATTTTTACTGCATTATCAATTACTGCACGAAGAATTTTATTAAGCATATTGTAGACTAAACACATTTGTTTTCTTTTAATGCACTTGTATATAAATTGATAAGTTGATAGTTGAATTCTAACCTTGCAACTATTCTCGCTTCCAGTCATTTTGCGGCCAGGATACTTGAGCTAGCGCCTTAATTGAGCACAAGTGTGTTCTTCCACAATGTTTTGTACTAATTTTGCACCGTTAATCACACTTTCGTCTAAATTAATGTGGAAAAATGATACCGGTCCAGCCATTTTGACAACCAAGTGTCCAAACATTTCATAGTTCCCGCAAACAAACATAGCGGCAGCACATGCGCGCGCTTATGATGAAAAGGTCTATTGCCATCTCTGTAGTTGCAAGTGAGAGATATTTATTACTTAAGATAAGATTTGGATACAGCTCTTTTACTATCTATCATATACTCGTATAATCGAATATTTTCGAAAGGCAAACACAAGATTTTGTTACTTGTCACTTTATTTAAAAGTGACTGTTTTTAAAAAATTGAAGCAAATAAATAAAATCAGTAAACAGAAACAAGTAATATCAAACTTCGTAAAAGAAACTGTTTGATAAAATTACTATCAGGACGTAAATTTGGGTCTTAATGTTAATAATCTATATGATCACATAAACTGCCAATTTTGTATATTTTTCTGTCCCAATCAAAAGAGAGAGATAAATAATACGAGTGGGTACAGATCTTTCATTATTGAGCGCAGATAATTTAATGTAATGACAGAATTTTTATTTGAAATTAGACCATTAGACAAATTTATCAAGTGCGTAACTGATTTTTTTTTAAAAATCAACAGAAATACAGAAAATTCCTGTAAAATATCAGTTTCCTATTGGTTCTTCACAATATGAGCGTGGACAGAGAAAAATGTTCGACAACGTCCGACATCAGCTCTCACTGACTTAATTTCATAAAATATCCAGAAAGGCGAATGTATTTTAAAGCCTAGATATCGATCAACACAATTTCCTATCTACGTATATAAATAATAAAAGAAAATACCCAGTGATGTGTACGGAAGCCCGCAGGCATCGTTGATCGCTGCGAGACAATATTTTGACAGCTTGAATAGATCTGTTTATTCAGCGCAGACTACGACAATGTTTCCAATGTTTATAAACACACACTACATCCTTTATACTGTTTATTTACTTTCATGCCGTAATTTAAAATTAAAATAAAACATAGTTGCGAATTATTTAAAACACATGTGTTCGATAATGGATTAATGGAGTGATTTAGTATACGTTTAATTTATTTAAAAAATATGTAAAGTGTTATAAAAAGTTCTATTTAATATCAGATCTAAACAAGATACGCGCGATGACAGATTTATGGGATTCTTGTGCTTCCTAGTATTCTTGTTTACATTTTTCGGTTATTTTTAATAATGTTTAATTAGAGTGCGGTAAATCTTCTGTTCTGTGACCGCTCTATTATTTTTATAAGTATATTAAATTAAATAATTGTAATTAAACTTCAGTTAACACGAAAATAACTAGACATCTGTGCATAAACATAAAAGCATGCTTTTAAAATATCACGCTCATTTGCGCAAGATGTAAGTGATCTTCATTTCAAGTAGGAAATATCTACATGATTATTAAAAAATTGTATCAAGCGGAAAAATACACGCAACGACATTCAAACGAAGAGAACGTAGTAATTTCAATACGTCCTTTACTAGATAAATATCTATTAATAATAATTTGGAAATTTTTGGAAATAATTGTTTCATTAGAATTTTTATTCAAAAATCGTATTGCAATAACGAATAGTAACAACAAAAAAACAACAAATGAAGATATTAACAAAATCATTTATTTCAATACAAATGTTCAATGTGTGCATCATTTATTTCAATACAAATGCTCAATGTGTGCATCGTTTTCATTGAGACAGGCTAAAATACGCTCCTGAACAGACTGCGTTACTCTCCGAATTTCGAAAGGTTCCAAACGATCAAAAGCTCCTTATTCTCAAGTCTTCGTAATTTAAAATCCGATTTGTGTACACTAATTCTTTGACCCGATCCCATAAATAAAAATCTAAAGGAGTAAGATCCGGAGATCGAGCGGGCCAAAATGATGGACCTTTGTTTCCCCACCAACGATCATCAGAGTTCCGTTAATTTGGCATCTACGGCTCTAGTCGAATGTGCTGGAGCTCCGTCCATTTGATACCAACGATTGATAAGTCAATTGAGCGGCATATCATCCAGGTAGTTTTCCACAATTTCTCTTAAGATTCTCAAATAACCCTCGCCATTCAAGTTTTCATCATACATAAAATAAAAATATCAAATATTCTTCGCAAAAGTTGATCCCGCGTACGTAGTCCCCGGGATGTAATTTTTGTAGCCTTATTCTATAAGGATGTAACTTATGACGACAAAGAATTCTTTGCAATAAGAAATTCCCAAATCAGCAGATGCTCAGAAGACGGAAACATATGGATAAGCTTGAAAATATCCCAGGGCGTTAATTTCAATATCTTCGTTTCCTGTTATAGGTTTAGTTCTCACAAGAGGCTTCCCATGAAAATTATTTTTAAGCATAAGAAATTTACCTTTTGTCATTTGCGGTAGATATGCCTATTACAAAATGCCAATAACTCACAAACGACTGAAGATATACATACATATTTTTAAGTAAATTGTTAGAATTGTCTTTTGTTTCCACGGCATACTTGAAAAACCAAGCAATATCTCGGCAAGATAAGGTATTTCTTGATTTTTATTGAATAACTCGATAGGGGGTGAAGTTAGGTATAGGGAATGCTTAAGTAACTCACCCTTACGATATGTTATTGCGATATTTAAAAATTACCTGCGCCCATATGGTGCAAGATGGGACATCATGTGTTAGCATAGACTTCTAGCTAACTGCTTCATCAATTTGGTTTCATAATTTTGAACGGTTTGCGAGATACAAATTTGTTCATAAACTACTACAGCGGCAATTTTTTTTCAAAAAAATTGACTGTATCAAATCCTGTAACAGATAAGTTAACATAACATGGGTGGCCTAAACTCAGAATTGGAAGGCCAATCGAATCATGTAAAAAAATTGTAGGTTTCCATTTAAAATAAGGAAGTTGGTATCGATTTTTGGCACACCCTGTATAGCTGGAGAACTTTAGGTAGAACGGGCATGCTCGATTATGGCTGCACACCAAGTTTCAAGTTTGTAATCCAACTGCAAGTTGAAAAACTTCTAACGAACGGCCTGCGTGAATCACCCTGTATATGTGTATTACATATAATTTTAAATTAGTAAAATGTACGTTATTTCAAATAATTAACTATTTTTATGTCCGTATATTCTATTGTGCCCTTTATATTATGGCATACCCTTGTGGTTGTATTATGACTGACTTGCTATTAATGGAACTTGTACATAATATGGTTAAATAAATCTGTCTGTTTGTCTATCCATCTAAACAATATTTTTCTAAAAATATAAACTATATTTTCTAAAAATATAAACAACATGCGCGAGGTGATTAAAGGTAGTAGGTAGATAAGTAGGTAGGCAAATAAGTAAAATTTTTATCATAAAATGATTATATAAACGAAATATGATCATTATTTTAAAGTCAATAACCTATATCTGAATCCTACATCTATATAAATATAATCTCCGGATTTTTTTCCTTTATTTTATTTGTATACAAAAACCCACTGCGGTATGGTGTGATGAAAACGATAAAAGCATTTGCTAATTCTGTATCAAAACATGTATTAAATAACTAATTTTATTTCAACAGTTTACTAACTTCAAATATTTATCTTTCAAAATTCATGTTTAAAATCAGAAAAATAAATAATGAGTTTTCATAGAAATTTCTGTCAGGCAATATCATGAAAATTTCATATAAAAATTCTTGGTTTACAGTTTATTTAACGAATTTAAAACAGTATTTAATATGACAGAAATATAAACACTGATTTTTTTTCAATTAGTCAACTTATAAGAATTCATGACCAGATGAACGTCTTAAACATGTTCGTAATATTTTCAGTATAATATACTTTGGTTATTTTTAGAACTTCGAAGAAATTCTTTAAATAAAGAAATATGAAGAAAAAATTATTTTGATAAAAAAATACTTATATCACTCAGTATTATACTGTAGTGTACCAAAAGTGGTTCCTTATTTCAGGTAATTTCAAAATAATATATTTCTGGAAATTTTACCGTCATAACTCGCAAAATATGCGAGATAAAAATAATAGAAAATTTTTTTGTAGAAATGTCAATTTTTTGTATTTTACAAAATAATAGAATTACAATAATTAAAAGAAAATGGTTAAATAGTATTACTTTATTTTGTGTAATTTGAATGAATAGTTCTATTTTCAAGGAAAGAGACAGCACCATTAATAAAAATTACACACATTTTCACACATTTTTTATAACCATATGTTTATTTAAAAAATGATTAAAAAATAAAATTGCAATTGTTAAAATAGTACAGTCAGAAAGAGCGTACAAAATAATAAAAACCAGCAATTTTCTGTTCTTTATATTAATTGTTTATATTTTATAAATACAATAAATTAAACGATGAATAATTTGTTTTTTAAGAAAACAGATCGACGGCCCTGATTTTGTATTTTTAAGCCTCCTTCGAGTGCTGAAAAACATTTTTAAAAAGTATGTTTTTTATAAACTGTTTAAACAATTTTTAAATAAACCATTAGTTAAAAAAAGGTTTTCGAATTCTCGCTGCCAAATATTAAAAGCAATATTTTAAAAAATTGATTTATTACATTTTTCACACCCCAGGGAGGAGTGGAAAAGTCGAAATTTTCATTTTCTTATGTTTTTTGCATTGAGAAATGCATATTTAAAAATACATAAGGAAAAAATCGACAATTTTTAAGTTTAAATTATTTTTAAAAATAAGTTTGTTTCGACTTTGTAAATTTCGAAAAATTAATATATTCTTATTTAACCTATTGACTGTACAATGGCACATACACCCTTCCCCGTAGGCAGTTAGAGCGTAAATACGAAGTAATAAGATTAGTGTATTAGCGTACTTGCTTAGGACACCATCCTTTGAAAGGAATGTAAAAACTGTGTATGTGTCCGTAAAATCTTTCACATTTAGGGTGTTTTCAGAAATACAGGTGAGTTTCGAATAAGCTTATCTGGTGCTAACAGTGATGAGCCTCCGCAACAAAGAAATATTAACATCATTGTCGCCTTATCAGGTGTTTTCGAGATTTTAGTGATATCATACGTGTGAACGTTTTTGCCTCGATGTTTCCAGGCATCGAGCGATAATACACCGTATGTCAAATAGATAATCGAACCCCGCTTTAACTTGAAAATCAAATATTTGGATGATTTCGTGAGAATTTTTTACAAAAAGATGAACATCCACTCCATTTCTTCGGTAACAAGTACAATATTCTACGGAAATTACAATATTTCAAGAGGTGAACCGTCTAAAGTACACTGTATAATAGGTTGTCCATTTTATTTGGGCCTTCGAGAATATTTCGCTTAATCTCAGTTGTGCAAACAAAATATTGTTACAAGAATAATTTTTATAAGTTGCGAAATGGTTTTAATGTTTCTTAAAACCATTTTGAAATCCGCGGTCTACCCTGAGGCTTGACGATGCTTCAAATATTTAAAGAAATATGAAAGAGTTCAACTTTGACGACAAAATAGAGACTTCTAACGTTCTATATACATTTTTATAGAACCTCGAGAGTTACTCGAGGGTGTTAAAAAATAATAATTTTGACTCAAAAGAGTGACATCAAATAGACTATTTTCCCGACTTTTGGCGCCCAACGTGGGGCCAGTCTAACCTCAAAAAACATCCCCAAAAAATAAAGTTTTTCGACTTTAACACTCAAATGAGTAGTTAGAATTTTTTTAATGTGCTTATTTCATAACATTAATTAAACGCCATAACCTCATATCACTGTAACCTCCACTCCATATCGATGTGAAAGGCGAAAAATCAGATTTACCATTGTGTTTCTTGAGGTTAGAAATGAAAACCGAGCCAGTCTGACAATTCTGACTTCGGATTCAACAGGTCAAAATATATAGGGAATACATTGGTCTGATCTGCCGGACAGAGCACTATTTTTTATTTAGGGATGTTTTTTTGGAGTTAGGGATGAAAAACCAGCCAATCTGAAAATTCTGACTTCGTATTCAGATTCAGCGGATCAAAACACATAAGGATACACTGGTCTCGTCCACCGGACAGACCACTTTTTTTGTGGTGTTGTGTAATTAGAAATTGAATCCCGAAGGGGATCAGCTAGGATTTTCCGATTTGCATTCCTTTAGCGTACAGATATGCTTGGATCCATTTTGGTTAAAATTTTTGCAGCTTGAAGATCACTGTGATCGTGCGACCTCACTAGTGAGCAAGAAGTGAACTCAGCGGTGCTACCTTTTGGGTGTTGGCTTTATTATTATTATTATTACTAACACAATGATATAAATATATGAAAATTTGGTGTTTACTGTGCGATCAAATGCAATACAGACATCGTTTTTGTATTTGCGAAGAGTATTATAGTGAACATAGAACTCAAAATACTGGGTATTATTACCACACAATTACATAATATTCGAGTGAGAAGTTAAGACTGGCACGTGAATTTGTCTTCACGGCAATAACAACATCGCTTTCATTGCGGCGGTTTATTATTTAGTGGTAATTAGACACAGGATGAAAATTTCATTAGCGGCAAACCCAGCAAATCTTAGGAAAATAGAATATCCAGCGTAAAGTTTGTGATATTATTAGATTTTTTTTTCTTAATAATAAGCGAGGCGAACACGGTTCTGTGAGGGACTTATATCGTGGTATTATAATCCAAACAATTAATAGAAGGTACTTTAGATTTAAAAAGCGCTTAGTTGGTTTTCAAGGATACCATGATTATTTAATTCAGAGGACGCTGACCCCATGAAATAACACATCAAATAGGTATACATTGAAAAGAAGGAACTAATTCGGTATACCTCACGTTTTGTGTCTGATTACACGGGGCCGAAAAAAAACTTTTATAACGTTCTTAAATCTTATGATTAACTAACTGCCACTCACAAAAGACTAGAGCCGATTGCTGGAGATCAATACAAGGTGAATTTTTACGTAAGCGGACAGAAATAATTCTGGTAATTGTTTAGAATAATGGAAATCTGTTACTTTCAGTGGTTTTGTCTAGAATTTTGTGGAAGAAAACCTCCGATTGTACTTTGTCAGTTACTTTTAAATAAAAAAAAATAACGATTTATTTAATTTCTATACACAATCCGTGTCTATTTGTATTGTGCTGCGTCATTTGGCGGATTATGTAGAGCTGATACGTTGAGCAGCAATTCTCCCAGTCATTTATTTTATTAAACATTCGGACAGTAGATTTCAATATTTAACATGATATCAATAATAAATTTATGTTATCACAACACCAATCATTATGGTATTAGTCGAGAAGATTATCAGACGAGGCGTTAATCGAGTCTGACAACATTACGTGTACCATAATGAACAGTTACGATCCAAATTGCATATAAAGTTTCATTTGTTAGCGGAAATAAATACAAAATTAAAAGTAGTACCTAGGTCGTATATTTTTAAAATAATTTCCTAATTTATTGACTAGAATTTGCTTATTTCGGGATTTTTAAATAAATCTATACAAAATTAAATATCACAAGGTAAAAGTTAAAACGATTTCATTCGAATTCTAGCTTAAACTCTCTCGGTTTTGTAAATCCGAAAATATTAAGTTTATTATTTGGGAAATATTTCTTACAGTAGACGAATACGGTTAGATCGAAGCGAGGGGCAAACCGCGAAGGAAATCTGGTGTACACTTAGAAGGCAATCCGAGGAAATCTTAGGCAATCCGAGGAAATCTTAGGAAATTCCAGGAAATCTTAGGAAATCCAAGGAAATCTTAAGGAAATTCGAAGAAATCTTAGTCAATCCCAGGAAATCTTTTGCTTTTCGGATTTCTCCCTCCCCCGCCCTTCAAACATTTTTTTGAAAAAAATTCGAGGAAATCTTAAAGAAATCCGAAGAAATCTTAAGGAAATCCGAGGAAATCTTACGACATCTCAGGAAAAATCTTTTGCTTTTCGGATTTCTCCCTCCGCTTTTCAAAAATTTTTTTCAAAAAAATTCGAGGAAACTTAAGGAAATCCGAGGAAATCTTAATATACAAAACAGTAATAGGCGATGTAGACAATCGAAGGGTTGCGTAAGTGCCTGAGAACTATTTAGAATCTGGCTATGTGCTAGTTTTCTCACTTGCTCTTTAATTCCACGTATTATATTCTTCTCCAGCGATCTGCGCGAAGATTCATATAAAAACTCAAGGGAATTCTGGAAAGATGGTCAGTCAAGCTTTGACCATTCTTTAAAGACACATTGATCTAGGATCTTTCGGCACGTTCAGGTTCTGTGATATTAAACTGGCACTTGATTGTCCACTATTGGTCATTCTTAAAAACACAGTGATCTGTGATCTCGTTCAGGTTCTGTGATATTAAGCTGATCTGCGCGATTCATTTTGGAAGTCTTTAACTAATAGACCACTGATCACTTGCTGATTATGGATACTAATCACGGGGAAAATGGTAATCTCTCCGTGTATACCGGTATAATATAATAATAATAATAATTTTATTTACATAATTATAATAATAGTTACATTACACATGTATCCAAAGTACAAATTAGTACTATGTAAAATTATTTCTTTTAGTAAACAGAAATATAATAATGGAAACTTATGATAAATTATATATATAGTGCGCAATATAATAATGTAAATAAATACAGAGATACTCGATAAGTGCCCGAGGTTTCGAGAAAAAAAATAGTTTATATATATATATATATATATATATATATATATATATATATATATATATATATATATATATAATACACATATATGAGTACGTATATATATTATACACACGCACATATTACAGATATATTATGCTGCAGATAACACATACATGCACAATATAGAATAAAAACTAAATTATTAAAATACTAAAATACTTGACACTACAGAAACATATATCTATAAAGCATGAATTTCTAATTTTAATAATTTTTTATATCGATATATTTGTGAACTGTTTCTCTGGCTATTGATAAGATAAACTCTTTTAATTTATTTTTGAAGATAAAAATATTTTCTATTTTTGCTATGTCGGGGATAGTATTATATAACCTTGATGCTAAAAATATATAGGTACAGTATAAGTATAGGTAAAGTAACTTAATTTTTCTCGGATAATTGCCAATTGCATTTATTTATTCAATTTCATATTTTTGTTTTTCTTTTCTTTTTGTAAATTTATTTTAAAAACATGGCAATGTAAACATTATCAAAAGTAAATGACATATCTTCGGCTGAAATCACGATTACAACAATTACTGTGGTACCTTATTGACTGGATAATTTATTTGAAATTATACTATATGGTTTTATTTCATCACCTAGTCATATTCAAAATTAACTACTATTTAGTTTTTCAACTATTTTATTTTATTAATTCTCGGACTAATTAATGGGAAGTTTTCTATGGGTTTTTAAAATATTATTACGATTGTTGTTATAATCTGAATTATATTCAGCTCTGCTAGTTATGCAAACGCTATTTAATGCACCCGCGACGGCTTGTTTTCACATCTGGCAATTATTTACCTTTTTGGCATGAATTTCCATTAAAGGGTCCTTAATTGTCATCTATGTGATTGCAACTAACATATACGACAAGATTTGAACACAGCTCTTTTTGTTCTCAGTTATATTTTCGAAAAGCAAACATAATATTTTGTTGATTGTCACTTCATCTATACAAATAATATTTTTCAGGTGTTTAATTGGAATCAGTTGATCACTGCTAAGTTGAAATTGTAACTAGGAATACAACGAATCATCGAAGCATCGGAGTCAGTTGGGATACTGGTTGGGCTTAAAAGACACAGCAGAGCCTACGACAGTTATCGTGACAAGTCTATAAACTTTTGTGATTGCAATTGTAATCGTATTACTACTGGGAGATTCCCCTGACCAGTGTCAGATTTTACGAATGCTGACGTCAACTATCAGTATTTCAGAATAAATGACTATTGTCGTTTGTAAACAATTGTTCTTGTTTTTTGCATATTTGACCTGAATCCTCTTCAGAAGTAAATGTGATGATTTGCCCCAACGAATTTTACTATGTGGCAATTGCCCCAACGAATATTTAATTTAAAATTTTAGTAAATGATTGTGACTATTGTCTCAATGAATATTTTCATAATTTTCATGTAATGTGACAAGTTTCCTCAACGAATATTTCATTTGTACGAATGAATATGACAATTATCATAAAACAGATGTATTAAAACGTTTTCCGTGGTTTTCTTCAATCTTTTACTTTTTCAGGAATAAGTGAGTTTAAATAAAGAAAGCTGTTGTCTGAGTTGAGACGCAGAGACATCATTTGAGATAGATAAAGATAAGACGTAGATCCGCGGATGAGAATGACTGAGGTCGTTACTGCCTACTCATTTTCTGAGTTGGCACGTGTATGAAGTAGTCGAAAGAAGTTAGAAAATTAATCGTGGATGCACGAATGAAAAAAAAAATACAAATGAAATTTATAATCATAGTGAAATCATTTTTAAATACGATGTAGACAAATACAAGGGTACCAAAGGTAGAAACAATTATTAATGTTTTTCAACATTATGGCAAATAATCAGAAAAAAGAAAAAAGTAATATTGAATTTTCTAAAAGAATCTGTTCAAAAAAATTACCATCCGTGGTAAAGTGTGAAAGTCATCTTTTTTTTTTTTACTAATTTTGGTGTGCTGAAAACGAATCCGTCACCCGCTTTGGCGAAAAATCTCGGGAACACATTAAAAAACAACCCTTATCTGGGGGGTGATATTGGAATTGATATTAGAATTTGCCATTAGAATTAGAAGTACAATAGGTTATTCTTTTGCAGGAAATTCTCTTAAAATACTTTCGATAACTAAGAAAAAGAAGTAAAAAGAACAAAGTCACCCCTTCAACCTCCTCGTCAAGAGTCACTTAAATAATTAAAGAACTTTTTTAATATAAAAAAATCCCAACCCCAAAAAGTGAGAAATATTCAGGGGTGAGAAATATTCATCTGAATTGGGTTGTTGCACTAAGTTAAAATTTGAGGAGAATCTATGTTAAACAATAACAATTATTCATAAAAAATCAATAGAAACATGTAGAAGTTGAAAAGAAAGTCTTATAGGTAATATTATAATATTAATTACAAAAATACATGCATTTAAAACGGAGATGACATAATAACGGCAGTCTGTAGAGAAGTTAGTTATAAAACGACGAGAAACGGGTACTAATTTAGAAACTCGCGTCGGAGAAAAAAGACAATCACGACAGTTAATCTGACATTATATTTAGCGTCAAATTCAACTGACGTTCATAGGTTACAATTCGGTATAGTTTAACAGCATCTAGTTATGGATAAATATAAGTACAGATAGTGTTTTCTGCCGTACTGTGTAAATAATACCACCAATTCACCAGAAAAACTGTTGTGTTCCAATAATAAACGTTGAACGTAATAATGAATCATTCAAAACCACCAGAGAAGGACCAAGTCTTCTTATTGTGGAGACCATTTCAATGTCAAGTAAAGTAACAAATTACAATGTATTCTAAGCGTTTTATTTGTGGTAAGTTGTATCTTAATGTAGGAATTTGATTTTTAATATGGGTTTATGTTGTAGGAAAAACGGCCGCATTACAAGACTTGTGTGGCGTTCTAGCTGTTACAAATTTAAATTACCCGCCAAACTCGTGGATAAAACAGGGTGTATTACTGTATTATTAACGGCTCTGGATTAGAATGTTATTCATGCTTTGACTTCCTAAAAGGAGGGAAATGGCTTTAATCTGCTTTTATGTATTTTATCTAGTTTATGTTGGAATAAAGTGCAGTTGTTTTTGTTAGCTATTGATTATTTATGAAACTCCCTAGACGCCCCATAATACTAGGATGATCAATAAATTAAGAAAGGAAATTTAAAAACTCGCCGTTGAAAAACTATATGAAACAAACTGTGAAAGTCGTCTAAAGTCGGTGAACACAATCAGTCGGAAATGGCTACGAATGCGTTGGATTGTAGTTATGTGTGTTAAAAATACATATCATTGTTTATTGCTTAGATAGATACTAGCATAAAGTACTTACCTATTTATTATTTTTTGTTATAATACAGACCTTTCTTGATATCGTCGTAAGTCTCATTTTGACTCTTCTTAGAAGTGAGTATCAATGGATAATAAGTAATTTCTTTAGTAGATAAACTTATTTTGTTGTTTTCAGTTAGATACGCATGTATATAGTTAATAGGAAATAAAACAATGAAAAGAAAATACAAAGTATAGTTAACAAATTCATCTAAATTAAATAATAAAATACATATTAGACATATTATGTAATATTAATAAGATAAGATAAAGGAAGTTCTTGCAGAAATTACAATAGTTTGTACTGTCTATAGCAGCTGTAACGTAAGTACCTTGCCAGCTTTTGCACTTCCAACCATTGCAATGTCAAAACGATCGTCTCTTTTTAAAAATTCGCTGACCATAAATATATCTACCGCAAGTAGAATGTCAGAATTAGCTTTTACAGATATACTGCCTTAGTCGTTTTGTAAAAAAATATTAACAATAACTGCAAACATCAATCATTGCTAGCTAAACGTCAAATTTACTTTTGACATATGAGGTTATTTTCTTTCTTGTCAGCAATGTCAACTTATTCGTCTTCATCTGTTCTGCTTATAAGTTCACATCTAACTGCCGTTATGATGTCACTACCGTTTTCGCGGCACATTCAAATAGTCGAAGTTTAACAATTTTTTAAAATATGTTGCGCTAAGAATTTTTCTTCCAAATTAAATATATAACTAAATTAAGTCCTCCACTACCATATTTCACCATTTTTGAAAATTCGTCAACAACCCAATCGACTAAATCACCTTATTATGATAAAAAAAAAACATCAAACTGGGTGATTAGGGATTTCTTTTGCAATTAGAACCAATACAAATTTTAAAAAGATAAAATCCACCATCTTAATTAATGAGGATGGGTGTAAGAGTATTCAAGTAATCACATTATAACCTGATAATAGCCATTTAACGAGGAATTTTGTTTTTTTTTAAATAAATAAGTAACCGTATATTGGATATTGTAAAGAATAACTTTTTGTTGCAAGTTCTAATATCAATTTCAATGCTACCCCAAATAAGGGTTGTTTTTTACTGTCTTTGCGATGTTTTTAGCCAAGTCAGATGGCAGATTCGTATTCAGCACCCCAAAATTAGTAAAAAAAAGATGGTTTCCACACTTTACCACAGATGGGCCAAGAAGAAGCCCTTTTTTTAACATTGTTCTTTGGGTCCTAGTTAAAAACCGCTGCCCAAGGAATCACTACTTCCACATCCAGATTCTCTATCCAAGTCACTCACAACGAAAAAACTTTGTATGTGAAAATAATTGTTTATGGAACTTTAATAATATAATATTTGAAATCCTCTACCCCAAAAACCCATAAAACGATACCCCACATCGGTAGTGGGGTGGGGGTGGTGACAGGTAGTGGGGGGTGGATGAAGTAAAAAAATATTTTGAGGTTTCTGGTTCCTGCACATACACTAAATCACATTTTTTTTTTCATCCCCTTTAATAAGAAGGTGGCTAATGCCAAAAATTTTTTTGAGATCTTAGCTTCTTTTGTATATACTAAATACCAATTTCATGGACTCTTACCTGCTTGATTTACCCATTTACCCCAAATTACCCCCCAACCCTTCGACGGAACAAGATGAAAATATAATCTAGTTCTAGATCTCGTTAAAGTACATATGTGTACCAAATTTTAAGTCAATATCTTAAATGGTTCCAGAGTAAACGTGCGCACAAAAAAGTTACAGACAGACAGAAATTTTCTTTTCGCTCAAACTTAAAATCTCGACGTTTCATGATATTTTAAGCCTATTTGGACAATAAAAATTTTTAAAAATTTTTTTGTCGTTACTATACTTCCACTGGACGTGGAAGTAAAATCTAGACGATCACGCAAATTGCCAACTTTGTATATCATTCTGTCTCAATAAGAAAAGAGAAATAAATAGTAGGAGAAGGGGTATAAGTTGTTTCAAAAATAATATGTCGTTTTGCATTAATTTTTTAAAGCTGTAATATCAAGTATGCTCTGCTAGCCGTTTCATTATTTACAAACAAATGTTCGAAAATTTATTTTCACTCATTTTTAGTGGCACTTAAACTAAAAAAGTAAGTTATTAGGAAATCGATTTTGCTTTAATGGCTTTCTATAATCATATCGATGAAATTTTCTACTACTTTTTTGCTGGCTATTTTTTTTATAACTCCAAAAAATCCGTTTTATCATGAAAAATTATTTTGAAAATGTGTCAGAACTTGAAAAACTTTGAATGTTTTGGCCTGGAAGTATTCACCTAGCGGTTCTCGGGATCGCTGATTACGAATCGAATATTTCAAAAATTACTAAATAAAATGGTGGCTGCAAAATGGCCGAATTTAATACCAAAATCACGCAAAATTCTATAAGTATTAATAAATATTTTATACCAAATTTCAAATATTTTAGCATAGATGTTTTTGATAGTTTAACAACTAAAGTGGCGTTAAAAAATAAAAATACAAGATGGCGGATGCAAAATGGCCGAACTTAAGACCAAAATCTTGCAATATTCGATAAATTAAGAAAGATATTGTACGAAATTTAACAAGTATACAATTATAAATATTCAATTCATAGAGTTAACATATTATAATATGAATGTTTATTAATTTTGAAAGTGTATTTTAAATACAAAAACATTTATTATTATAAAAATACAATTTGTAGAATTTCTCTTCATTCACATCTTGTGACATATACGTTGTTAGCATGGCTTCACCTAATATATCGCTCCTAAATATTTATCTGCAAGAGAAGCACTAGGAACGAGACTACGAATAATAGATAATGTAAACTTTTGAGATGGATATCGTGATTATTTTGTTAAACATGGGATATTGACCTTTCCCGTATTATTCGTCTAAGAATTCGTTCTGGGTCTAAAGGAACATCTCAAAATCGGTACACAGTACACACTGTAACTCAAGTCACTAGGAAACGAGAAATAAAGCATACAAAACAAAATCAATTTGTTGCAGTTAACATTTCCGAGTCACTTCCAAATTATTATTAAAAATTGTCAAGTATTAGTTAAAGAATTACAATCAAATTTAAATACTTCTTTAATAAATAATGTTTCTCATTATTCTAATGACTTACAAATACAATTCATGTTTTAAGATTCGTTAATTTACTGTTATAAAGCTCGATCTTTGATTTATTTTGATTGTATTTTATGTGGAGATTGTAAAAATAGGGTTAATATGATTATTTTGTAGTTATATATAACAGCAATCGAGATATCAATAAATCTGTTATTTCTATTTCTCCAAAAATCGGGGTCTTTTGAGAAACTCGGAATGACGTACCTCGGCGAATAATAAAATATAATTATATTTCATTATTATCTCAGTTCAGTTCTAAGTTCAGTGAATAATGCAAAGCGTCTCCCCGCAAGAGATTTAAAAGGTTCTTTTTTTTATTAACATTTTTATTGAGGGAAAGTTAAAATATAACTATGTTTGATATTTCCAAATGTATTACACGACGTATTAAAATCCAACGGATTACAAGAGTCTCTGTCTAAAATCCATTTCTTTAAACACTGTTTAGCCGTGACATCGGTCCTGTCTTTTAAATCTGGGGATAAGTTATTTATCATAAGGAGCTAGACACGAAAAGACTTATTTAAATATGAAGTGATATGTCTTGGAACTCTCAAAGTTCTCTGATTAACGTTATTAATACCCTGCTCGTGTTTTTAGAGCAAATACTGCGGTTTTTCATTGTGTATATAAATAGAAATAATAATGGTAATAGCAACACCGGAAGTCTAGGATTCCCTTCAAAATAAAGAAAGTTTTTCAATAAATCATAGGCGATATTCTTGACCGTAGTACTATACGATATCATGAATTTCAACTTTGACGTCAAATCATACCAAATCATCGTTTCTAAGAAATAATATAAATAAAGAACAATAAAATATAACAACGCCAACTTAAAAAATTAGTGAATAGAGAAACACTATTAAATGCCTGTTACCCACTTATCAAGCCACACAGCTATGGTATTATCCTGTGGGATAACTCCACTGACGCTGATAGAAAGCTTTAAAACACTCGAATATGATAAAGTTAAAACAAAGAAAATTGAATTTTTTTAAAAACCCTCAGCCTTGTCCAATAATCATCTCGAAATGTTCTGTCATATAAAGAATAGCACATCAACACCGGTTGAAACATTAGAATAATTAGCTCTTTATTGATAATGTGGAGATCAGAGTTGCCTTGCTAAAAATCGTCTGGAAAAAATATTCATTCAAATAAAGAAAACTGCATCAAAATTGGATTGAACAGATATGAAGCCACAGACAGACAGTCAGACGCGTCAAACTTGCAACTCCCCTCTTTCTTATTAACACGCTTCTATTAACTTGACCTGTAACATTGTAAGCAAATCTTACAACTCACTTTTCACCCACTTTTAATTGTCGTATTGATTTGAAACTTTGCAAACTTATGCAATTCTGATAACAATACAATAATATGGTACCATTGACCTTGTATGATGAAGGAGGTGGGAAGTAGTGATAGAGACTCCTCATGGGCGTACCACCGGCGACTCCGCCATAAATTCGATTTTTCCGCGACACAGAAAATGAATTATAGTTAAAGAAACTAAAAAACACGCTCTTATGAGTAACGCACTAAGAAGTTAAAAACAAACTTATAATCTCGAGGTTTGGTGGCATTCTAAGCCTATTTGAACAATAAAAATATTTTCCTAACTTTTCCACATTTTCCCGCCGTTTTTCCGTAAAACCGAATAACGCATCATCGCATTCTACGGGAAAAATGCTATCAAAAACCGTGTTCATTTTCCGTTGTTCAGCTTAGGCCAAAATTAGCCACTTTTAACAACCTCCTTTTTGAAATTGTTTATTGAAGTACCTATGTATATGTCGAGGTATAATTATGTAAATCACCTATGTGAAAAATACTTTCAATAATAAGTGCTAAATATTTTGTTATTTCATTAACGGTTCCAGTTTTATCTCGACCACACATTCTCACTTCCAATTGACACTTTAGGAGACCCATATTTTACTTGTGGTTAAAAATGGTAATTTTAATAGCACTAAAAATTAAGAAACGGGTGCGAGAAGAAACCGGACCGTGGTTTTGTAAGTTCAAGGAATCAAAATGGATTCAAGCGGCGATTTGTTTTCCATTCGTTTAACTTCGTGATTTATGTAGGGAGATTACCATATTTGAGGTTTATTTAATGGTCTTTTAGCGTTGCTGCGAAATTACATGATCGATCGAAATAATTATATGAGATGAAAGGCCAAATGAAGAATTTACTATGGTAATATTTCTGTGTACTGTTGTCGAATATCAAGATTTATTATAAACTATTAAAGATATAAGCCCTACCTACTTTCGAGGTATCTATCTTTTATAATTTATTGAATGATGGGACGAATAAATATACCTTCCAAGCAATGCAATGTCAAAACAATTTTAGATTTTATGGCATAATGTATACTAATGTCTGTTCACCAAGCTCTGAGACCGCGTCAAACCATATATATTTGTTGTCACTGTTGTCAAATGCAACCAGTGAGGAGGCGTTGCGGCATGGTGACATGATAATGCACATATAAATATTTTTTCTACTCTCTTATGTAAATTTGCTGTTTTTTCTACTCCTTTATGTAAATTTGGTGTTTTCTGTACAGTTTGTAGAATGGATAAGTAGGCAATTCCAGTTAACTGAACAGATATATTTCATATCAGTTCTAGGATGGATATGAAATGAAACCGACCAATCACAGTTCGTGTATTAAGTACATAGACTACTATTCGTTTTAAAATCAAATTAGTGCGTAAGCTGTCAAAGTAACTGTAGTGTGTACTGTCAGTGTGTATTTGTGTAATTTATTAATATTTAATAAATTTTGTAGTTTTTTTAAGCTGGTCGTAGAAAAAGTTTACTGTAAAACTCGAGTGGATTATCCATATCCACTCTTGTTACACAAACTACTATTCTGTACAGTCTGTAGAATGGATAAGTAGGCAATTCCAGTTAACTGAACGGATATATTTCATATCAGTTCTAGGATGGATATGAAGTGAAACCGACCAATCACAGTTCGTGTATTAGACAACTATTTGTTTTAAAATTAAATTAGTGCGTAAACTGTCAAAGTAACTGTCAGTGTGAAGATTTGAAGCACTCCCCCTACGGCGTCGTGTACAAACTTCTTTATCGTGCGATATGGATATCATATCCACTCTTGTTGCACAAACTACTATTTCGCCATACCTCCCTCGTAAGTATCCTCTAATTCCATTGTTTTGTCGATCGAAAGTGACGCTTTATGTACCAAACACTTGTTGTCATTGGCAACGGGTTGTTATTTTTTATATAAGTTTTTAAGGAAATAAAGTAAATCTGGGAAAATGTTGTCTTTTATAATGATAATAATATTAATAATACTCTTTATTATCCATAGACCACATTACAGTAAATGGTATCGGACTCGTCAAATGATTATTTCAAAGAATAAAATACACAAATAAATGAAGACAATAAAATACTAAAAGTTAGGCAAACAAAATATAGCAAGAAAAGAAAAACAATGTCAAACAGTCAGATCATAATTACTGAGACTACATAATTAAATATACATAATACATCATATCTCAAAACTGTGTTTCAAAATATTCCCTTACGTTGTAATATACATTATTTAAGAGTAATTTTTTAACTTACTTTTTAAATGTTCTTATGCTATTTATTTCTTTTATTGTTTATTATACAGTTTAATACCCATATATCGTGAACTTTATATAACAAGTATTAAACGTTTTAACTTTTTTGGAAGTAAATCCAGACAAACCTTACTTGCCATATCTTCTATATCCGATATTATTTTCAAAAATGTTTAGAGCTATGATAATAATATGATTTAATTTATCTTGACAGTAGTTGTCATTTGAGCATCGCTACCTGACTCAAATAATTATAGTTTTCCACCAGTTTTCTACAGTTTTTTCTAGTTTAATCGGTGGGTATGACACGAAAAATATAATATGCACCGCGGGTCACACAGTGCGATTTTTTGGTCTCGAATACTTGCAAAACTCGGCCCTATGGGCCTCGGCTTGCAAACTGTATTCTCGATCAAAAAAAGTTCATATACAACCTTTGGTACATAAATAACTATTTGCAAGCTCAGGTAATTTGACACCTTTACTGAATTGATTAAGACATTTATAAATGACGTTTACATATTAGTGATCGGTAAGTAATTACTTACCGATCAGGAGGCGGTAAGTAAACTAATAAATGTAAAAATTTAAACATCAAGTTTATTAGAAACAAAATTAAAATTACAATTTGAACAATTATTCAAATTTATTATTGGAGCAATAGAATTCAGGTTTAAAACAACGTTCTCTTCTGAATTATAACTTACAAGAATCTTAAGTTGTGGCAAAAATCTTATCTTCAAGAAATTTCTAATGATAGCAGATGTCACTTGACAATAAATATTCGGTCTCATAGTAACCAAAGTGAAAACATTTTTATATACGACTTGTTTGTTTTATATATTTTTGAAATATTAAATTTTTTAATTTTCATTAGATTTATTCAATATTTGAGCATGCAAAAAACGTCATAAGCATTGTGGTCATTAAGTGTTTTACTGAGAGAACACTTACTGACCTTAATACTTAATATACTATTATCTGCTCCCACTATGGTAAGTAGACTATTGTCACAATGTTTTCAAGCAGGTAACTTGATTTTATCGAGAAAGTGCTAGTTGCTATTGACGACGGGAGGTAAGTGAGCTACTTACCTCCCTTGGGTGAGTGTTTTCAAGCGTGACATCCATTGATGTCAAAAAAATTACTTAGTGACACAAAAAAATTATTTGAAACTAATGGTGGTCTCTATAGATTTTTGGGTGCTGAATTCGGGAAAAATAATGAAAAAATTCTATCACCCTCAGTTTTTTTGCAAATTTCATTTTTTCTGGGTGTCGGTATGAATTAAGGTCATGGAGAAGAGATATCAGGGTAGATGGAACGTCAGTATGATGGGAGACTACTGCTGGTCACGTCATCGAGAGAATCCAGGTGTTACTCACAAGAGGAAAAGTAACAATCGGAGCTTTTCCATGAAGAGGGAAAGGAAGTACAGGGCCATTAATGTCGATTAAATTAATTGAAAATACATTAACAGTGTCTTTCGTTGTAAATAAACTTAATTTGGGATAATAAAACCTTTCTTAAATTTTTTAAAACATCTCTTCATTCCAAAATAGCCATAGCAAGTTCAAAATATTGGGTCGAGTTGCGGAAAAACGGTGGGTGATGGAGAGAAAAACTGATGTCATTTTCGGATTCAGCATCATTCAAAACTGTTAGATCACCCTAAATAATAAAAAAAGTTTTCATAAAAATATTTTTGCAGGCCTGTGTAATTATTGTTTTCACGCGGTCTCAGAACTTAGTGAAGAGACAATACATTTATCTAAATGTCAGTTCCCTAAATTAGTATATGGATAAACGAATTCTTTCATCCCGAGAGCTCTGAATTTTATTGGATAAACTGCGGGTATCTTTTTTTTTTGTAAACTTTTGCTTAGAAAATGTTCGAGACTTAATTATTTACCTTTATGTGAATTATTAAGTCTCGAATATTTGCTTAAAAGCAAAATTTTACAAAAAATTTAGCTACCCGCAGTTTGTGTGATAAGATTTAGAGCTCGAGGGGTATATGTCAAGATTATTTCCCAAATGAACAAATTCCTTGCGTACTTTTATACTCAAGTTTTTATTTATAGATACATGCACTTTTTTTTATATAAGTTAAGTAACAATCATTATTATTTTATTACAGACAGACCCTTTTTTATCATACAATTTCGTTTTTAAATTTGATTGAGTAGGCCGTTATGTGTCAAAAGAACGGCTTGTCAAATTAAATTTAAACGTCAACGTTATTTACAATAATTTTACATATTACTTAAAAAGAATAATATAATTAATTCATTAATTAATTTCTTCCGTAAACAATTTAATAAAAAATATATAATAGTCGTGGACAAACTATAGTATTCTACTCGCATATAATGGGTACTATTTATTCACTGTGGTGATTTACGACATTCGCCTACGGCTTGTGCCTTAAACTCCACCCTCGTGAATAATAGCCATCATTATATGCGCATTGAATAATATACTATTATAAAATTGCATAAATACACCGTTGGTACATAGTAATTATAAATAAAATAATAATTCTTGAATTTGTAATATGTTTTATTTTGTTTTTAGTCCAACTGAGAGTAAATGAAATCAATTATGTGCATTTAAAAGTTAGTCGTAATTTATTCGCTGATAAATTTAAAAAACTAGCTTGCTTTTATTCAGTGTAAAACTGTTGTCATTGGTCTATAATTTATGAGAGAAATAATCTGTCTGCTAATTAAAAGTTATATTTCCTTTTCCTTGTTTCACAAGAAAATAAATTCAAATCAATTCAAATACCTATATTTATTTACCATACAATAATACAATAGAATGATAACTGAACACTATAAAAGTAATATCAAACTATAAGGAAATCAGTTTCTCTACCGAAGCAAAGATCTGATCTTCCACAGTTATAATTTATAATCATAATTATTTAATTGCTTAATTGGTGTTAAGGAAATCTCTATTATTATACCAAGTCAAGTGTACAAATAAAATTTCAATTAGGTTGTATAAGCGATGCATGTCAAAACATATATCCTAAATTAACTATAACTGGGCCAGAATAAATTTGTATCATACACATTATTGGCTTGATGAGTAAATATTGATCTAAATTTGATGTCTTTAATTTTACGAATACGGATTCCGACCGAAACAGAAATTTATTTAAGAAAATGTTTTTTTTTTACTTTTTGTGCTATATCTTTACAATATGAAAAAAATAAGCGTAAGAAAAACTCTTTGCAATGAACACTTTCGGAGATATAGCGGCTTGGAGTATCACTAAAAAGGTGCTAAAAATTACGTAAAAATGCCACTTTTAGCAGACTTCATAAAATTTAAAAAGTGGAAGGTTACACAGGCCCACAAAAAAAAAGTTGTCTGCGCCGCGGTATTGACCATACCTATCCCTTGTATTTTGACCCGCTGAACACGAATCTGACCTTAGTTTTTCCCCTATACATCAGGTTTTTTTTTAAAGCAAAAAAGTCTAATATTTATATATTTATTTGCTATTAAAAGAAAAACCTGACGTGCTGGTGAAAAACTAAGGTCAGATTCGTGTTCAGCGGCTTAAAATACAAGGAATAGATGTGGTCAGTACCCCCGCGCAGATGACTTTTTTTGTGGGATTGTGCCACACTGAGTGTGGCACAGTGGCAACCAAAAAAAGTGGTCTGCGTCAGCGGCACAAAATACAAGGGATAGGTATGGTCAGTACCCCGGCGCAGACAACTTTTTTTTTTGTGGGCCTGTGTTATTAATTCGACCTGTATGTGTTTTTTTTATATTCACTCATTAAATACTTATAGATTTGCTTAAGTGATTTCTATGAAATCTTCTCAAACTATAAGCCATGGCTCGGCGGTGGTCAAGTGTAAGCAAAAATTGGGAACAATATTTTTTTACTTGAAAATTTTGTAATATATGGTGAAGTCGCTGGGATAATTAATTTCATTAAAAATTTTGTGATAAAAAATTCAAATTCTGTCGGAATTGCATTGAAATTGATAGTTAGATATTTTATGTGTAGTTGATAACAAATCAGATGTCAAAAGTTAGGAATTCAACATGGTGAATCCAATATGGCTGAGACAATCGCAATATAAATGCAATGAGAGAAATACTGAGATTGCACACAAAAGGTACGTTGAAAATACAGAAATGCACATTAAAACTAACCCTAGCCATTCTTGGTCATTTATTAACAATAACTATGAAAAATACAACCAGTATACCAAATTTAATAAGTTACGACAGTCTCAATTTCAAGAATCCTCAGAGTATGGTCAATTGCATTTGCCCAATATTTTCAATCGTCTTTCATAACATCATCTACATATGAATCATGCGAGGAACAGGCTACATGCAAATTTTCCTCAACTGAACATTCCAACCATTACCGAAGAATTCGTTTTAAAAGCACTAAAAAATTTCAAATATAAACTTACAACAGGAACTGATGGTATACCAGCTTTTCTAGTAAGAGGCTGTGCCTGTATCTTTGCCTTACCACTTTCCATTATTTTTAATTTAGGCCTTTAAACCACTACATTTCCTCAAATTTGGAGACAATCAAAACATTTTCCTATTTTCCAAAAAGGTAATGAAACTCTTATTGAAAACTACAGACCAATAGTTATTTTGTGTAATTTTGGCAAACTCTTTGAAATTGTCTTATACGATACAATCTCCTTTCATGTTAGTTTTCAAATTTCCTATTATCAAGGTAGATCTACAACTAATTTGGTAAGTGTTACTCATTTTATTGCCACTACGCTGGACTGTGATGGTAAAATAGATGTAATTTATACAGACTTATCAAAAGCATTTGACAGACTCGATCATGGACTTTTAATGCAAAAATTGTCAAATTTCGGATTTACTTTAGATTTTCTAAGCTTTTTGATTTCTATCTTCGTAACAAAAATTACATGTGCAGTATCAGTATCATCTATTGATGTGTTAGCAGCATCAGGAGTTCCATAGGGTTCCATTCTCGGGCTATTGTTTTTATTCTATTTATCAACGATATCTGCAGGGATATTCAAAGCAATGTGCTTTTATATGCTGACGATCTTAAATTGTTTGCATCTATTAAGTCTGACAAAGACTGTCGTCAATTACAACAAGATCTCTCATAAATTAATTGTGGTGTGAATCTAATAAATTACCATTAAATATATCAAAATATAATACCATGACCGTTACCAAGAAAAATAATCCGATACACTTTTCGTATAAAACAGACGACCAAATGATTAATAGATGCAGCCAATTTAAAGATCTCGGAGTCATCTTTGATTCAGAATTAACCTTTGTTGCCCATATGAATAACATCACTGCTAATGCTTACAATAATTTAGACTTTATTATAAGAAATTCGAGGCATTTTACGGATATTTGCACATTTTCTCTTCTGTTTAATGCTTTTGTCAGGCCAAAATAAGAATATGCTAGTAATGTTTGGAATACACAATATGATATTCATATCTTTAGTTTGGAGCAAATTCAGAGAAGATATGTTAAATATCTCTCCTTTAAACTGATGGTATTTATCCACCTAGGGGAACTCCATAATGTGATTTGTTAGTTAGATTTAACATAATTGACTTAGCATCTCGGCGAGTCTACTTTTCTATACTATTTTTACATAAACTTCTGACAAATCAGACTGACTGCCCGAATATGCTCAGCTCTAAACATTTTAATGTTCCATCTTTTAAACAAATTTAAGAACATACCTTAATTGTTTTCACAAAAAAAGTTGTTGTTTGTAAAAAACTAACTGCAATAATAGTTATTTGTTTAACTAGGCAGCAAAATAGTAAATTGACTGTCGCGGCTGATAAGTATATTTTCATCATGAATAGTGATAGTGATCTAGAAATACTTACTCCTCCAGAAATTACAGATGTGACAAATAATGTCATATTAAATTTACTGCCGGATAAGTCTCGAAATAAATATGAAGGAAGTTATAAACGATTCATGGATTATTGTATGGACAAACATGTGAAGAGTTTTTCAGAAAATGTGTTAACAGCTTATTTTGCTGAATTATCTAAAAGTATGAACAGTTCTACACTTTGGTCCGTTTATTATATGTTGAAGGCAACTATGAATATTAAAAATAACGTAGACATAGGAAGGTATTTAAAACTGCGGGCTTTTTAAAAACGTAAATCCAAAGGCTACAAAGCAAAGAAGTCTTGAGTTTTCGAAAAACAAGATATTGCAAAATTTATACTGGAGGCTCCAGATAATTATTATTTATTAGCAAAAGTAAGTTCTATACATATATATTTATTCTATTTACTTATGTTAAAAGTACTTATAATTTTTTTTTAGGTTATATTCATTTTTGGAGTTGCCGGGTGCTTGTCGATGCGACGAATTATTGAATTTGAAATTAAAAAATATTGAAGATATAAACAAACTATTGGTATTCCTCCTAAACACTAAGACGAAGAATTCAAGAACTTTCGTAATAACAGAATATTTAGATATCGTTAGAAAGTATGTAACTCTCCGTCCGATTGAATTAAAGGACACAAGATTTTTTTTTTAAAACACAAACAGTAAATCTGTAAAACAGTATGTCGGTATCCATAAATTTGGTAGCATACCCCAAGAAATAGCTGCTTATTTGAAACTGCCAAACATTAAAGAATATACTGGACACTCCTTCCGTAGAACTTCCGCCACTTGTAAATTCTGGAGGTGACATCACAATGTTGAAGAGACATGGCGGTTGGAAGTCCTTAACTGTAGCCGAGGGGTATTGAGGACTCAGTAGCAAGCAAAACTAGTATTTGCGAAAAATTTTTAACAAATGTAGTAACTAATACTGACGCAAATCAAACCAGTAATATAATCAATGTTAGTAGAAAGGTAGGAGAAGAGGAGAAAGGAAGGATCCTTATACAAAATTGTACTAATTTTACTGTAAATGTTAATAACTAAATGTCTGTTGGAAATGTTATTTAATTACTGTTTCTTAATAAATGTTACCAAAAAGTGTCTCAAATATTTACTTGTACTGATGACCAATCACTTTCCTGCCTAGGCAGGGACAGTGACACTTTGCTGATTGACATTAGTCAGCAAAGTTAGTACTTTGCTGTCAATCGGCGAAAAACCAACTTCTTCAAAACAAAAAAAAAGCAATCTCCGACTATTAGAGTTGCACAACTTTTCATTGCGCGCAGATGTTTTTAAAATAATTTTCCCCTGTCTCTTAGATTTTGGCTGTTTTCCCTGACTTTCGGCCTAAATCTCAAGTCTTCCCTGACTTTCCCTGACCAAAACTAAATTCCCTGACTTCCCTGTCTTTCCAGGTCTGTAGCAATCCTGTGTAAGAAGGAGCAAACTTTGTCAATTATTGATTTACACTGTCTACATACACAATCTAAGCTGTACCTACCTAGTATCTATACCTACATGTGACTAATGAACAACAAAGGACTTAATATACTTCCCTGAGGAATGCCAAGAAGACCTTTCTAAACACTAATTGAAGAGTGGACAAGGGTTTGTTTGTAAGACCTACTTTTATAGTTACCATAGTGGATATAACAGGACGGTGCAGTATAGAAGTGGTTTACATTTAGTTTTTAATATAACCCATTTCTGGGCAGGGTTGGCTTTAGATTTAGGGATTTATTTATTTTACCTACGATCACTAGTGTAAATAGTAAAAAACACATTGCCTGCCATCTATGTAAGTTGAATTTTACATATTGTAAACAAAACGCACTGTAAACAAATCGCACGGTAAACAAAACACACGGGACACGCAATTATAGGTGGCTTATATGGTTAACGCGGGGTTTAAAAAAAACAAATGCGCCCACGTAATTTTCAAACACTGTCAAAACTGACATAATATGTGTTGAATAATATTGTTGATTAGTAAACTAAATCCAGATTTTACTAAATAAATAAATAGATATGATCGTAGGTAAAGTATAGTACATAATTCGAGTTGTAAAGCAATTACGCACTCATGGAAATACGCACTCGCCGCTACGAGGCATCGTGCGTAACTTTTCCATTCGTGCGTAATATGCTTCTTACAACACTCATTACGTAATATAATATTATATACTTTGCAGAAACAAAGAGTGTACTATGTTTTGTTAATATAACTCGTAGAGAGATATTTTTCATATTATTGGGTTAGTGATCGAACTAAATAACTTTAAAAGTGTGTCTGCCTTCCCGTCTGTCACGTTTCTTCGTTCGCATATTCAACGATGGACAGTAAGATAGTATTAACTGGAAGCTTGAAAAAATAGTAAGAATATGCAACTTACTTCATACCCATTTTAATAGATAAAATGACATGAAAAGAGTTGCAATCTCTGATAAAATTTTACAAAAACAAAAATACTACACAATATGCTGACGATCATATCACCAACCAAACTGGTATCATCGGTAAATTAGTAAACTGAAAATAGAGGAGTTATACCTAAAAATGACGTATTCCAAGTGTGTTCAACAATTTTAATGTATCTGTATATTCTTTTGACACATAACGTAAATATAGTGAACAACACTGCAAATCGATTATGGATTTTGTGCTGGTAGCATTAAAATTGGGAAATGGGAATTGGAAATTGTGAAACTGTTGGTATCAACCAGGCTATTTTTAAAACAGAGGTTGTGCGACCAAATGACCACGCAGTGAAAAAAATTGGCCACCCAGTGAAATGAGTTTGGTTAGGCAAAAATTTAAACGATAACACAGGCACACAAAGTAAAAAAAAAAGTGGTCTTTTTCTGTTACTCCATATGTATTTCGACGTGCAGAACACGAATCCGTTTAGCTCCATTGGCCACCATTTTTTTGTAAATCGCGAAAATAACCTAAAAAAACTTATCGCTAAAAATTGGTAGGTAACGAAACTAAATGGATATCTGATTCGTATTCAGCATATCGAAATACATGAGATTTGCCCAGTGGAGTCCCAGAAACAGACCTTTTTTTTTGTGTGTGTCTGTGTAATATATGAATATCACCAGATTCTCCATTTTCTAGAAAATCGCGTATGCAAATATATTACACAGACTCCCATGTATTTCGACATGCAGATAATTAAAGCCATTCTTACAAAAAACCATTGAATAAAATGCATTAGGATAAATTTAAAAGAAACCAAATATAAAAAATAATTAAAGTAAAATTACCAATCTCCACTTAAAAAAGAAAAATTTTAAATTGTGATTCTCGGCATCGTCTATTCTTTTATTGAAAAATATCTATTACTGCAGGTTTCGAATCGTGGGTAGGGTGGGGGACAGAGTATGGGCTTCGTTTTTTTTTAGAGAGACATGATTTAAAAAATTGCACTATATTTAGTTAGATTTTTGACCGATCTAGGTATCAGTGTCTGTGGCCACCCAGTGAAAGTCTCTTAAAAAATGGCCTGGTATCAACTTTTATTCTAATGGGACCGATACCGAGGCCTTGTCATTTTAATGAATGAACAATTACGTATTTGCCGCTTAAATAACTGGATTATATTGAAGAACCTCAAACAATTTAGTTTGTTTAGAGCACTTACCTCTGCGAATTTTTTCTCGGAATCATCAAACAGCAGGTTAGAATCACACGGTGGCATACAACCCCCGTTGTTTTTCCCGTGGCTCGGGTCGCAGTCAAATTTCTGCACCGCCGGGTCAACAGGAGCTCTGACGTCAATTTTATCTTTTGGCCCTTCCATGCACATGTGTTCGTGATTATTCTCCACAGGAAATCTGGAGCAATTTAGGGCATCTGGCCAGGGAAACCCGAAACCCTGCAAGACGGGGTAGCACCGGGAGCGAACACTCTCACAAAGTCCCCTGCATGGTCCTATAGGATTGGCAACTTTTTCGGTACACATAGGCACATAAACAGAACACAAGAAGAGTTTTAAATGTTGACTACACCCGTACTGGATCAGGGGTGAGAAGGATTTTAAATTGTAATCGGCCTCTTGCTGGATGTCATTTCCACCTAAATTAGGCATACCGGTCATATTATAACCCAACCCTGTACACATTTCCACTCGGATGGGTTCACAGGTGCGAAGCAGAGGTTCCGACAGCGAGACACCCCAGAAAAAGGCGAACAACAACAACAAAAACATTGTGAACTATGAGAAATCGCGCGCGAGTCAACTAACTTCCTAAACGGTCTCCGACAGAATAACTTTTTAAAGTTGATCAAGTAGGTAGGTAGACGGCCGCGGTTTGGAATGTTGTTATACCGAAAGCTCCCCGATGGTTTCCGAGTGCACGCGATCATTTAAATTAAGCTCTACAAGCTCCTCGATGGACCGGATTGTTCAAAAAACCAAACAAGCTATTTTAGGCAGGTTAGTTAGTCACTTGGGCGTGCTTGGGAGGAGAGAAGGGCGCTCGAACCCCGCTTTATTTTAACCCAATATTTAAGAAAAATTTAACAGGATTATTGATGATCTTTGTTTTTTGTAGAAAAATAAAATTATGCGAAATTTTGTGAATAATATTATTCAAGAACACAAGAATACAGAAAAAATTCAATTAATTAACTGGGCCCGGCGATGAAATTTGATTTCATAATTTTTGGCGATCTTCTTTGAAGATGAAGACGATTCATTTTTTTTCACCCTTGTTAATGGTCTTATTGCTTAACTTCTACACAATAAAAGGAAATATTTATTGGTTTCAATTTTTAAGCTTTAACGTCAGGCTCTTTATCAGAAAATCCTGAAATTTCCATGTTTCGAATTTTATTTAAATCTGCAAAAATAATGCACTTATGTCAGTCCTATTGATTCACCATTGTGAATTCTTAGCTGTTGACATTAAATTCATCATCAGATACTCTCAGAAAACCTAATTATCAATTTTAAAGTAATTTCGACGAAATTTGAATGTGACTGGCGCCTCCGCCAAATTTTGAAAAAAACTTCCAATTAACTTCCACATCCAGTGGAAGTATAGTAACGACAAAAATATTTTTTTTTATTTTCATTGTTCAAATGGGCTTAGAATGTCATGAAACGTCGAGATTCTAAGTTTGAGCGAAAAAAAAAATTTCTGTCTGTCTGTCGGTCTGTCTGTCTGTCGGTCTGTCTGTAACTTTTTTTGTAGGCACGTTTACTCTGGAACCGTTTGAGATATTGACTTGAAATTTGGTACACGTATGTACTTTAACGAGATCTAGAACTAGCTTATATTTTCATCTTGTTTCATCGAAGGTTGGGGGGTAAATTGGTAAATTGGGGTAAATTTGGGGTAAATAGGTAAATCAAGCAGGTAAGAGTCCATAAAATTGGTGTTTAGTATATACAAGAGAAGCTAAGGTCTCAAAAAAAAATTTGGCATTAGGCCACCCCTTTTACCACCCCCACCCCATTATTAAAGGGGATGAAAATAAATTGTGATTTAGTGTGTGTACAAGAACCAGAAACCTCAAAAAATTTTTTTACTTCATCCACCCCCACTACCACCCCCTTATCACCACCCCCAAGCCACTACCGATGTGGGGTACCGTTTTCTGGGTTTTTGGGGTAAAGGATTTCAAATATTTTATTATTAAAGTTCCATAACCAATTATTTCCACATACAAAATTTTTTCGTTGTGAGTGACTTAGAAAATCTGGATGTGGAAGTAGTGATTCCTTGAGCAGCGGGTTTTTTTATTACTTTACATATTAGACGTAGCTTGATGAAACTATAACGGCACAGCCGAGCGATACAATACAGTTTGAGAAAGATTTCATAAAAATCGCCTAAACCAATCCAGAGTAATAATAATAATAATAAATTGAACACATGCCTGTGGGTTCAATGGAGAACCTCCTCCTTGTAAAATTTCTTGAAATCGGTTAATTATCTTCATTTGAGAAATTCATTACACAATAACATTGACACTCATACGGATTTCCTAAAACATTGATAACTACGCGTTTTTATGTAATTTTTCAAAATTGAATTTGTGAAATAAATCAAGCGATTTAGAGTATTTTCCAAACACACCTGTATATGTTTGAGAAGCCAAGGAAAAGTACGAAAGAAGATTTCATTTATATTTATTTATTTTATTTGGTACGCTATTCAACAGGTGAAACCCGGAGAATAAAAAATAATTCAATCTATTGATTATGAACAAAAAGATATATAAATATTATTCATATATTTGAATTAAACTAATAAACTAAACTAAAGTAAACTAAATTAAATTAATACAATGCATTTGTTATATAAAAAACAAAGTGAATGTAAACAGTACACTATAAGATGAGGCTAATAGTTTGCAAGTCAATAAAAATAAATTTAAGCTAGAGATAGACTTTTATGTTTGTAACACTACAGGTGAAAATATCTAAAGAAGTATTCAAATTATTATATATATACTACACATTTGCTGAATACAAGAAAATTTCTTTACATTTGTTCTTGAAAATGCAAGTAAAATAAATTGTTGTGCCTAGATGCGCCCTAGGAATTTGTATATTAAGCATACTTAAAATATCTCCATCTTCGATGTTACCATGTAAAATTTTTTACAAGAAAATTAAATGTGAACAGTGTCTACGGTTTTATAAACTGTCTAGGGAAAACTTGATGTGGGTAACCAATAGCAGGATAGGTCTCATCAGTCTTAAAAGACATATTTTAAAAATCGGCGTTGAGTCCTTTCCAAATTTTGTATGTGTACATTATAACCTGACCACCATATTATTGAAGTATACTCAAGATGTGGTCTAACAGGAGTAGTGTATAGTTTTTTAATGTATTTACGTTAATAAAATAGGCGGAGTTTCTAATGACAAAATCCAATAATAACTTTTACTGACAGTAAGTTCGATGTGGTTTACAAATGTTAATTTTCTATCAGATGCCACATCCAAGTCACAAAAAGTGTCAGGACGAAAAAGTGTGAGATAAAAAAGACAATTTGTTGATAATTTAATTCTCTACAACTTTCACATTGACCTTATGGGCATCCAATGCATAGGACGCGAGATATTGCAAAAAACTTTGACCTCCTATATCTTGGGTAGCCATGTTGGAATTTTTCTGATTTTTGTAGATTTGGGTTTGGGACACCTCAAAGAACGTCTGCGCAAAAATTCAGATTTTTACTAATTTCGTCTAGGTGAAATGCTAATTTCTGTGGACTAATAGTGTCACATTTTACTTCATTTCAAGGTAATTTGTTTATCATACACTATATATTAATACGATCTGTATTATTTTGCAATTCAAGGTAATCATTTTCAACATTGCAAAATAATTTTAAATCATCCGCATATAAACGTTAACAGTCAACAGTGATATTGTCTACTATGTTGTTCACAAACAAACTAAAAAACCGCGACCCAAGGTATCACTTCTTCCACATCCAGATTCTCTATCACAACGAAAAAACTTTGTATCTGGAAATAATTGTTTATGGAACTTTAATAACATAATATTTGAAATCCTCTACCCCAAAAACACAAAACGATACCCCACATCGGTAGTGGGGTGGGGGTGGTGATAGGATGGTGGTACTGGGGGTGGATGAAGTAAAAAAATATTTTGGGGTTTCTGGTTCTTGTACACACACTAAATCACATTTTTTTCCCCTTTAATAATGGGGTGGGGGTGGTAATGGGGGTGGCTAATGCCAAAAATTTTTTGTATATACTAAATACCAATTTTATGGACTCTTACCCATTTACCCCAATGATTTGTCAATTTATCACAATTTACCCCCCAAACCCTGCTATAGAACGAGATGAAAATATAATCTAGTTCCAGATCTCGTTAAAGTACATATGTGTACCAAATTTCAAGTCAATATCTTAAACGGTTCCAGAGTAAACGTGCGCACAAAAAAAGTTACAGACAGACCGACAGACAGACAGACAAACAGACAGACAGACAGAAACTTTTTTTTCGCTCAAACTTAAAATCTCGACGTTTCATGACATTTTGCCTATTTGAACAAGACAAATTTTTAAAAAAATTTTTGTCGTTACTATAGGTCGTGTGCGCGTGACGTCACAGATCTGAGACCTTAGGAAAACAAACCGCTGTCATCGCTGTCAAATGACGACTGATTGAACCTAATAATTGCATTTTTCATAATATTAGAGTTTTTATGGAGATAATATCATACAAAATGGCAAGTTTTTGTTGTATTATTAGTTGTGGAAGTGTGGCAATCCGAGACCACATCAGTTTTTATAAAATAACGCCGATTTATAGCCAGAAGAGGTTAGGATTAAAAGATTTCAAGCAATTAAAAGGAATTATTTTACTCCAAGCATTTTATTAATGGTAAATTGTTGCTTGTTGATTTAAGAATTTGATTTTTAGTGTGGATTTATGTTATAGAAAAGACGGTCGTAATTCAAGACTACGATGATCCGTCCAGTTAGGTATTCTTTGTTAATATCGGATACAACTTAAAACCCAAATGTGAAAGTAAAAGTGCTTGTGATAATAACTACTGCTAAAGCAAACAATAAACAACTCATGGTAAAAAATAACACTTATATTGATTTGTCAGCATTTTTAATAACCATTTCTTGTGTTTAAATTTTAGTTTAGCGAGGGTAGAGTTGATGCCGTGGGAGAAGGAAATGTAATAGCAAACATTGTTTTAAATCACATCAAGAGGAAAATACACAGATATCTGATGAAGTGCACAAATTAAGGAAATTCAAAGTAGTGCTGTTAGCGATTGATCTAGCAACTAAACGTCCTTTTAAAGAACTTATGTTGTGTGGTGTTTAAGAACCCAGTGTTGGATTGTTTAACATTCAAAAACTATGAAACTAAGACTGAAAGTGATCTAAAGTTAGTGAGCACATAAATAATGCCCGAATGGGCTTTGAAACTGTCAAATTGTAGCTGTAAATTTCGTTGAATTATGTAATTACAAATGTTACTTACTATTTAGATATTAGTATACTTAAATGTATAACATAATCATTTATTTTTTTATTGCAATATAGATCTTTCTTTGTATCCCCTGAAGTTTCTTGTTGATTCATCTTATGAGTACTAATGGAACCTTGGATAATATATAATTTGTTATTTAGTAAGTATATTTTGTTTTACTTTCAGTTAGATGCAAAGATGCATGTATATGTAAGTTCAACATAATCGACTATTTCAATTCACTGCTAACAACAATAATATGAGCGATAAATAAAACAATAAAAAGTGAATATACGTATTTAATAAAATACATGTTAGACATATTTATAACATTAATAACACACGATAAGAAAAAGTTCTTGCACAAATTACAATGGTTTGTATAGTTCAATCTATAGGTGTATCATAGGTAATGGGTCAACCACTGGAAGAAATTGTGTACACCTTTTTACATATTTCAAGTAGTTCGCAGTACTTTTAGTTTATATGGTATTTTTCACAAAATTCATAACAGTTAAGCCTTTGGCCATAGCCATTGTTTACTGTTAAAAAAGTGAAAGGAAAGACTGGGTAGTGAAAGAATCTTGTCTAGACTTGTAACACAATCACAATGAGTACTGAAGAATCATCTAGATCAGCAATAGTCCAAGAAGTTGATGGCTTTTGTTGAAGATGCGAAGCTAAGAGTTGATAACCTGAAAAATGAATATGTATGTTACCAATTATTCATTAAGCAACATTTAATTAGGTAAACATATATTGAAAAAAGAGTTGATCATCGACAACTAATTCCTACCTTTGCAAAAAGCTTTTATCCTGTAAATTTCTTGGATAGTACTTCTTTCACCCAACTACAAATAGCTTCAAGATTTTTGAATGCCTCGAACTCATCCTTTTGTCTATGCATTTCTCACAAAAACCAAGAAATTTACAATATCTCTATATGAAATATTAGGAAATACACCAATATTTGTTGTGAACTCATCATTTTTCAAAATATAAGTGATTTAATTCGATGACACCAACTTTTTCCATATACCTAACCTCTACATTATGAGACGATTTCGTAAAATATAAACTTATCTCCATATTAACGAACAACATTCACCACACGAAATATTTAAGAATAGTTGTGGATGTTAAGTTATCCAAAATTAAGTTGTAAAATATTATAAAAACGGCAAAACATAGTTTAAAACAACACGTTCAATCGGTACGTCACTCGAAGACAGCTGTTTGTTTTCCTAAGGTCTCAGAATCTGTGACGTCAGCGCACACGACCTATACTTCCACTGGATGTGGAAGTAAAATGTGGAGCTAAAACTTCGATAGATCTAACACCATAATATACAACATATTATTATTGTCTTCTATCAGTTAGATAGGATTTAAAAAATGCAATGAGGTTATCCGAAAAGCCATAAAATTCAAATTTTTCGAATAAGATATCCTGGTTCAGTATATGTAATGCCTTTGAAAGGTCAATTTATGTAACGTCTGCTTGTATACGCTTATCAGTAGAATTAGAAATAAACTCTGTAAGATTAATTAAATCGGTAACTGTTGAATGGTCGGGTGTTTGAAGAATCCGTGTTGAACTATTACTATTTGATGCCTTACATGGTTCAAAATAAAATAGTGTAAGATAATTTAAAATGCTTTAGCAAAATTAGTTTATACTATCGGACGGTAGTTAGGAATATCGGATCTTCATTATTTTTGATAATTTCCACTGCAGTGGAAATTTACAGGACTCTAGTGATAGCTCTCTTAAAGTTAAATTTATAATTAGAATTAGAAATGTTATGATTTTCATGTTTTTTTTTTATGACACTAAATGTCAAAATAATAGCATTCTTGAGTGGACAAGGTTTATACAAGGAATGGTGAAAACAGAATATAATATTACCCTAGTTTATTTATTGGATAAATTGCCATTATAATTTTTAAAAAAACTATGCTAATTTTAGCTTGGCGCTTAAAGATATGTGACGTGAAAATTTCAACTGGTAGTTTTTATAGTCAGTAAACTGCACAGTCCCCTATTCGTCGGCACAGTACTCAGATACTTTTCTTTATTTAAGCTGCATATCTTTGAGGTCGAAAAGTAAGTTGCCAAGCATATTTTTACTAAAAACTCATCAAATTCTACTTGACGTGCTCTATCCCAGGTAGTACTTTCGTCATGTTGCCGTCCCGTCTTTTTTAGACAATTTTTGGTCAGCGACATGGTTCGACAATTAAGTGTCCTCTGTAACGTTATCTTTTTGACGAAATTTTTACGAAATTTTGACGTCATTTTGTTTCGTCAATCTGACGTACTTATAACCTCGTTTTACTCATGTTGTAATTGGCCATAAAATTATTTCTGGATGGCAATATCCATACGTCATTCAGATTCAGATAACATCGAATTAGTGATATGCATAAATCTTATAAGGGTCAGGTTAAAGATCATTTTTCTGTAGCCGACCCGAGATGGTATTAAAACCAGTATGTGTTATCTCTACATTAGCTCATCCCGTAAATTGGGTTATTTTATTTTATTTCTTAAATGTGCAAATATTTCTTAAATGCGCATTTAATAATCAAAAATATTTTGCATATGGTCAGATAAACATCGCTACATGACGTCAATCAACGTCTCAAAATTATTATGTCATTGTGACGTCTTTTCAGAGGTCAAGATGACCTGATAAAAAATAAAATGGAGTCAGCCTGCCTTAGAGCAGCGGTTGGCTGTATGGCTAGTGGCCAAAAGGAATTTCCTGATGCTGGAACTATTTGAACTATAACTGTATCACTAGAATCAAAATTTTTAGACGATTTCAATTATAACTTCTTCAGTGTTCGTTGGTAACGCTTGCCTTACCAACGAAGTGATACAGTTATAGTTGAAATAGTTCCAGCATCAGGAAATTCCTTCAGCATCAGAAAATTTGGCAGTTTGTGATGAAATTTCAGCTTTCGACTTTGACTGACATTATTCATGATAACACTAAATTGTCTATTGAAAATACTACTGTTCCTTCTAAGACCCAAGTTGGTGCTGTCAGATTTTCTTTAGGTATGTTATTTGGTATACATCAATCTTAAGATTGTAGTATCAGTAGTACCACCACTTACACACCTTTTATAACTGTCTGGGGAAATGTGTCCTTTCAATGTTGGCTTTGGCGTTGTACGAAAACATTTTTTGCATCTTGTGCTTTATAAATATTACGCATTTAGAGTGTTTTGACAATGAGCGTAAAGTCATAGCCACAGCCACGTGATCCGCCTATATCTATCTGCATTGCTATTGGACACTCGACAATAACACTGAGACAGGCAATAATTTTTAACAGATGTGTATTAAGTTGAACGTTTACCAGCAAGAAGTTCGTGAAATAATAAGTAACTGCCTAATCGTCGACAGGTAGTAATTGTTTTTTATAGCTGCATGCCGTCTTATTACCTGATACAAACCTTTGCATTATATTTTACTATTCAAATTATTGCTGTTTCCCGATCGCTGGTTTCAGTATTGCCAATAGGGGTTCCAAGATTTAAGATTTTACAACAAAACCCTTAACGTGTCTGGAGGGGAAGATAGTCGGTCGTGCATTCGAAGCGAATGGAAACCGGGAAAAACTCCGTCGAATTTGATAACGCTTGAATTGTAGTTCAAAAAATTCCACGCAAATCGATAGGTCATAACAAATGAACAAAGGTGAAATAGAATTAATATTTAAAAATAACTAATAGAGAGTTATTTAGTGCCCAGTGCTGTGTATAAAGAAACGAAAAGAACGTAAACAAACAAACAACCCAAGACAGGCAACTTAAGTATATTTATAACTATTGAAGTGTTTAGGCCCATCAAACATGAAGAAATTTGTCGACAAGTTTATGGGGGCAATAACTTGTTGAAATGTGCCATGATATCCTTCTGTAAATCTTCAAGTAAATTATTTTTTTACCATTATATTATAGAAATATTCAAATGAATTTGATTTGGATTGTAAACGAAATAATCAATAGTGTTCGTAAAGTATATATACTTTCTTATGTTAACCTTCGAATAATCTTTTTTCATAGGTGAATTTAATATAAATTGAACCCGTAATAATCAAACGGATTACTCTTAAAGTATGGTCATAAGGTAAATTATCAAGTGAGGGTTTTCAGGTCGAAATTCTCGCTGCTAACAAAAAAGGATGACAAAAACCGTTGCTAAGTATATAATTCTACAGAGTGGTACATATTAGCATAACACACGTAATAATCAAATGCATTACTCTTAAAGTTTGGTCATTACATTTTCTTATATTTTCTTAGGTAAATTATCAAGTGAAGTTTTTTAGCTCAAAATTGCGCTCGTTGTTAAGGAAAAAATTCTACATTATATTTCACACTAAAAATGGGGAGATCGGGTTACACGTGGAAAACAACAACCAAGAGCACCATAAACAAACTGGGAAAGGACCAAACATACTGGGAAAGAAAAGCGAGGGGGAAAATGAACTCCACAAAACAATCGCAGCAATATACTCTACCAGAATCAGAAACCGAGGAATCAGAAAACTCAGAAGGAGAAGAAGAAAATCTGTAGAAGCGGAAACACAAAAAGAGGAGCATAAACATTAAATAACGAACACAATTTGACGCATTGGACTTGTCATCTAGCTGTCGAGGTGACCCCCTTATAATGCTCTGTCACCAGTAGATACCCATAAAAATTTATAAAAGTTAAATAGTGACAACGCGTAAAAGATATATTTAAAGTATTAGTGGATGTGTTTGTAAAATAATATATATCTTGGAACATTTTCAGTAATTGATAAGAAATGTTAGTGTTTAATTAGGTATACAAACCAAAACTTTACACAGTGCTTCCCTCTAACTTAGTAAATCATAGTGTATATAGTGCAGTGAAATCGTGCCAGGCGGCAAAGAGGAGAAAGAAATTAGTAATAACCGCAAAGAGGACCGTCTATATGGAGCACTAAGCCATCAGTTTTAAGGAGAAAACATAACAACCCGGGCACACACTAACGGTATGAAAAATCAAGAAAAATGTCCATTATACTATTAGGAGACTTTTATGCACATATAGGAAAAGACGATCAGACGGAGGAGGACAAAAGCATCATGAGAAAAACTTTACTCCACACATGGCCTAACGAAAATGGAAACGCACTGAAAAACCTAGCACTCATGTTTGACTTCACAATAAGAAATACACGGAGCAAAAGTCAAACCTCATTGACACCTGGAGTAATGGAAACTCACACAAATAGACCATATCCTGGTAAGCAGAGAGATAAGGGAAAGGATAGAAGGTTAAAGCAAAAAGGACAGCAGAAATCCTACTGAAGAAAGCGCTGACACTGAACAGCAGCAAACTAAAAATAGGGAGAGCATGCTACACGTGGAAAACAACATAAACAAACTGGGAAAGAAAAGTGAGGGGAAAAATTCAAAAAAAAAACATGCGTCATGTGGCTCTCGCTGCTGACAACAAGCATGACCCAAATCCAACCCAGCACCGGAAACAGAAGATTCGAAGAAGCAGAAACACAAAAAGAGGAGCATAAACACTCCATATCAAGACACAACGCATATTTCACACGAAGATTCAGAAGAGGCAGATACCCAGAACCAAAAACATAAAAATGGGAGCTTAAACGGTCCCTCATGACACAATGCGGTAACGCATCTCCCATATTCCTTTACCATGCGCCATGTGGCTCTCGCTGCTGGCAACAGACAGGACCTTAGTCCAACCCAACGTGGACGTAGCAGGCCCAGCTGTATAACCCTGGGAGTGGCAGCAATGCCTACCGCACGCTGGTAAATCAATCGATCAATCAATCAGTCAATTCTTAACGTATCTGGAGGGTTTTTATTTGCTAGCCTACAATAATTTTCATTACATTGTCGTTTATATTTGAACCGTACTCAGAGCTTATTATTGGAAGAGGTGTATGAACTCATCTTCATTTGCTAAAACTAATGTCCGCTATAGGTATAAACAGAAAAGTTGGCAAAACTCTAACAGAATCATTACGCATTTAAATTTTTTCTCACAATCTATAAAGATTTGTATGTATGTATACCAACCTGATATATTTTTATTTCTTACGTTCATCTATTTTGCATTTACAGTTAGTTTTGTTAACAAGTCAATAATCGTTTAAGCGGTTTACGTATACAATTTTGTATTTAAAGTTTGTCAGATCAAAGAGTACGATAAACCCACATTAACTGTTTATTTAAATAAATGTTTATTGTCAAAGAGGATTTACTGCTAAATGTTTTTAGAAATGATGTTTATTCCCCTCAAATTGTTCCCGTTACGTCTATGAGAAAGCGGCCGGATATAACACATGCTTTAAAAGTGGCATGTTGTAGTTTTTCGAGCACCTTACTTTTATAAACATTTTACTAATTGTTTACATTATACTTTATAACGATGGCATATCACAATTAATTTATTTTTTGTACTATTGAATATTTCACAGTCGGTTGCCATTAAATTGGGCTATTAATTTACTGTTACATAATTAAAAAGACATTTAATTTATTTTTTAGCCGCCTAATATTTATAAACGCTTTTTCGTAACTACTTTGATATTTTCAATTTATTGCCGATTTTATTCATATTTCTTAGAAAAATATGTCATCAAGTGGCAAATAAATCTTTCCATATTTTTAAATTCTGGTTTTCTTTTTTTAATCAAGACCAACTAACCATAACATTAATTTTCTTTTGATGATTCTTTGCCAGTACTTAAGGATTGTAATTTTTCGTGCAACACTGTAGTTTCAACAAACAACAAAACACTTGAACACAACACTCGAATACATTGACATACTACACAATGGACTGCGCGTTCCTTATGTTAGAATGCAAGTGGAATGTTGTCAACATAATAGAGTCATTTTAGGCAACCCACATTACGCATTAAGGGCAAAAAGCTGCGTAATTCCATTAAAAACATAAGGTGTTGTTAAAGAGAATACTACAAATTGTTACAAATACGATTTTTGACTGGTTTTTAATTGAAAACAATATTAGTTATAATTGTTTATCACAAATATAGAAGAAATACAACAATTGTTCAAATTACAAAAAATTAAGTACATTTAAAAATAAAATAAAGATACCTACTAATTCCAAATTGTAATTTTAAATTTATGGCATATTTTGTAGTTAGTCCCTGAAATTAAACATAAATAAGTTATTTGTGAGGGTTGTGTGAATAATAAACATTCCCTTACTGCCCTTAATCTGTATTGCTGGTTGCCTAAGATGCTGACAACACAATTTTTTGGGACGCGCAGTCTATTTATAGTAGGTCGATGCTCGAATACTATTTATCATTCGACACATGCTTGCCAACCATGGCATCAAGATTAAAACTAATTAATCATTCCCAGATGATGCTAACATGGTTGGCGAAGCACGCATTTTATTGAAATCGTATACAGGGTGTGTTGGAATATCGTATTCAACAATAATTATTTAAGTTTAAAAACAGTCTTCATGCGGTGCCTAAATATAAATTAAACTATTAGGTCAGCAGTTATGAATGGTGATATCGAATGTTTAACGGACGAAATATTGTCGTTGAAATAAAAAATAAGTTTTTAGTTAGTCTGAAAGATTATACGTTAGAATACACATCTTAATTTTTTGGTTTGTAATTTGGTTGTTATACGTGATATAAATAAACTCATATTGTACTCAAATTGTGCCTTTTTATTATTATCTCCCAGGTGTTTCGAACAGGTTATGGGTCTCAGTAGCGTCGCGTTAGCCCACCTGTAAGGGAGACTAAATAAAAGGTACATCGCGAGTGGTATTTATTGTTGTATGGACAACCGGAAAAATGGCGGAAAGTGCGAAATATAACGTCGAAAAGTTAAACGGACAGAACTATCAGTCGTGGAACTATTTGGTGAAAATGTTATTAATAAATGCTGATTTATGGGACATAGTTTCGACTGAATTACCAACGGAGGCGGAACGAAACGACACCTGGCAGAAGAAAAATGACAAGGCCTTATCAACTATAGCCTTACTTGTCGACGTTAGTCAGCTAGTGCATATCAGAAATAAGAAATACGCGCATGATGCGTGGGAAGCACTAAAGGAGTATCATCAAAAATCGAGTTTATCTAGCATGGTTTTTCTGTTGAAGCAAATTTGTAGGCTGTCGCTAGAGGAGAATGGTGATATGGAAGCACACATAAGTTCATTCCTGGAATTATTGAATAAACTGGCCGCCTTAGGGGAAGAAATTAAGGACAGGTTCGCAGCAGGCATTTTGCTGGGAAGTCTTCCAGACTCATACAGTTTTTTAATCACAGCGCTGGAAAACAAATCATCGAATGAATTCACGCTTGAATTCGTAAAAAGTAAATTAATCGATGAATACAGGAGACGTCAAGGAGCTCTGAAAAGTCAAGACGAGTCAGCCATGAAATCAGTATATAACAAAAAGGTTCAAAATAATCAAACTGCAAGCTCAGATGTAAAACAAAAGCAGTGTTATTTTTGCAACAAGACAGGCCATTTTAAACGGGACTGTTTCAAGTATAAAGCGTTTAAAAAGGAAAAGGCAAATAAAGTTACTGAAGGTAATACTGGTGCCAGTGACGACGCGTGTTTTATGGTAAAAAGTCCAAATGACGTAAACAGGGATTCTGCTTCGTGGTATGTGGATTCAGGAGCTTCGAGCCACATGGTAAATTACAAAGAATTTTATACCCAATTTGACGATAGCAGAAAAGGCGTTGTGAGGTTAGCGGAGAAAGGGCAACACTCCAAGGTTCAGGGTATAGGAACAGGATTCATCAAGTGCGCAAATAGTGCGGGAGTGAATGAGCTAAAAATCGATGACGTGTTATACGTGCCGGACTTAGATTCAAATTTACTTTCTGTGAAAAAGCTAACGAGTGCGGGATATAACGTGCAGTTTGACAACAATAACTGTAAAATTGTTTCGCGCGGAAAAGTGATAGCGAGTGCGAGGCCGGCGCCCGACTTGTACAAACTGTTGACTGTGGAGCAGGCACTAAGCATTGTGAATGAACACTCCAGCGACTGTCAGCATACGTGGCATCGGCGTTTTGGGCACAGGGACATAGAAGCAGTCAAGCGCTTGATGGAAAGAAAAATGGCAACCGGAATTAATATTAAGGATTGTAGGATTAGGGAAACTTGCACCTGCTGTGTAAAAGGTAAAATTATTCGTAAGAGTTTCCCGAAATTTTCTCAAAGCAACACATTAAATATGCTTGACTTAATACATACAGATGTTTGCGGTCCCATGAAGACTGTTACTCCAGGGGGTAAACGGTACATTCTTACTTTAATAGATGATTTCTCAAGGTATACAACTGGGTATTTATTGAAACATAAAAATGAAACTGAAAAATATATTAAAGAGTTTATCGAGTTAATGAGTAATCAGTCAGGCAGGGTACCAAAGGTTATTAGGTCAGATAGGGGTGGCGAGTACGTAAACAATGCTTTAAGGGAATATTTAAGCGGTAAGGGCATAAAAATACAGTACACGGCGGGGTACTCTCCAGAGCAAAACGGCGTTGCAGAGAGAAAGAACAGGTCGCTAGTCGAAATGGCTAGATGTATGTTAATCGATGCGGATTTACCAAAGAAATTTTGGGGGGAAGCAATTGTTACAGCCAATTATCTGCAAAATCGACTACCTACTCAGTCAAAACAGAAAACACCATTTGAGTTGTGGCATAAAGTCAAACCTGACGTGTCGAATTTGCAAGTATTTGGGTCTAAAGTGTATAGTCATATTCCAAAGGAACACATTAAAAATAAATTTGATAAAAAGGCGGAATCATTAGTATTCGTGGGGTATTCTGATGAATCTAAAGCATATAGATTGTTAGATATAGATACAGAGCGTATAAAAATTAGCCGTAGTGTGGTATTTCCTGAAAGAAATATTCGTGTTAAAGAAAAGAAGATAAAAGGCGAAGAAGCGACTATTGAGTTTAAAAAGGAGCAAGAAAAAATAGAGTCAAACGACGCAGAGAGAAGTGAGGCCGCAGATTTCGAAAATATCGAAGAAATAGAAGAAGCTACGGAGGAATTTAATGTATATGAAAGTTCAGGTACAGAACAATCTTGTGGCAGCGATCACAGCTATCAACCGAGTGAAGAAGACTTTTACATAGAGCACGAAGGTGATCGTAGATCAAATAGAATAAATAAAGGAGTCCCACCTGAACGTTACACAGCGAAGTTAGCTGAACTCCGGGAAATAGAACCTAAAACATTTAAAGAAGCTCTTGCTAGGAATGATAGTGAAAAATGGAGGAAAGCTATGGAAGAAGAAATCAAATCTTTGAAGAATAACGAAGTGTGGGATTTAGTACTTGCACCGGAAGACAAAAATATCATATGCAAATGGGTGTTTAAGCTAAAGACAGGTGAAGATAAGACCTCGAACAAGTACAAGGCACGATTGGTAGCAAGAGGTTTTAGTCAGAAATTCGGTGTAGACTATGACGAAGTGTTTGCGCCTGTCGTGCGGCAAGCAACTCTTCGAATATTGTTAACTGAGGCATGGAATCAAAAACTAATAATAAAACATCTAGATGCAAAAACAGCATTTTTAAATGGAAAATTAACAGAAGAAATTTATATGGAGCAGCCCGAAGGATTTGAAGAAAACAAAATACAAAAGATTAATATTAGGAGAACACAGTACAGATAGTGTATTATATGGGTTTGCAGACGCCGATTGGGCGGAAAATAAAGAAGATAGAAAGTCAAATAGCGGATACATATTTATGTTTCGGGGTGCACCTATTAATTGGGGATGCAGAAAGCAGAGTTGTGTGTCATTATCGTCGACCGAAGCTGAGTACATAGCACTGGCAGAAGGATGCCAACAGGCAATCTGGTTAAAGCAGGTGATAAAGGAGTTTGAGGATTTAGAACCGAAGGTAATTATGTACGAAGATAATCAAAGCTGTCTAAAGCAGCTAGCAAATCATAAATTTAGCAATAGAACGAAACATATTGATACAAAGTACCATTTTGTGAAGGAGTTGTATGAAAAACAGGCTATTGCATTCGAGTATTGTCCGACTGAAAACATGATAGCTGACATGTTAACTAAACCGCTAAATAAAATAAAGCTAGAATATTTAAGTACCAAAGGTGGTCTGGTTGACTGATTGAAAAATAATTATAGTTGTGAGGAGGTGTTGGAATATCGTATTCAACAATAATTATTTAAGTTTAAAAACAGTCTTCATGCGGTGCCTAAATATAAATTAAACTATTAGGTCAGCAGTTATGAGTTCGGGGAATTCAATATCGAATGTTTAACGGACGAAATATTGTCGTTGAAATAAAAAATAAGTTTTTAGTTAGTCTGAAAGATTATACGTTAGAATACACATCTTAATTTTTTGGTTTGTAATTTGGTTGTTATACGTGATATAAATAAACTCATATTGTACTCAAATTGTGCCTTTTTATTATTATCTCCCAGGTGTTTCGAACAGGGTGGGACAATAGTACGTCGGACTTCGAGTTCAACGATAGCTAGAAATTAAAAAAAAATACGAGTAAACTAGACAAAAATGTATAACCGGAAATTATTTTCGAATATACAGGGCGTGCCAAGAGGAAATTACAGGGTCAAGTGCCTTTCTTTTAAATGGAATGCTATCAGTACATTTTTTGAAGCCTCTTTCTAGACTCTATTCATTCCTCTATTATTATTAACTATCTCCCAACCACTTGAATGTAATGAATTTTTTTGATGAAATAATGCCATCTGCAGATGCATATTGAAAAAATTATCATAGTCACAATTATGGGTTTTAAGAAAAATGTATGTGAATACTGGTTTCTAATTAATGTTCTTCGATCATTTTTACTTCCTAAGAATGTACAGGGTAGCAAAAAATTAATTGTAAATGAAGAAATTTTTAAATTGAATTATCTCAATTTTTTCAGTTGGAGCACCCTGTACATCGATGATGTGATGTAGAAATGAAAAACGAACATGTTTTGTAAGTACTTCCCTATGGCTAATTGCAACCATTTTCGTTTTATTGAGCAATAAGTACAACATTCAAGAAAAAACTTAAAAAATAGAGGTTTCTTCAAATAATTCATTAAAAATATTATAATAAGTGCTCCACATGTTGCCCATTTTGATCGACAGGCGTCTTTATGCAATTTTGAAATGAGACCATTTAGTGGGACCATTTCTTTTGGGTAAATAGTATTTCTCTAGTCGCTTATTGTAATAGTTTTTTGTAATTTTTTTTTGCTGTTTTCGTTATTCGACAAGCAATGAAACTTCAATTTAGTTTAAATTGTCTTGTGCAGACGAACATTTATCGCACTTATCGATCGTCAGTTATCATTTGTATTAAATTTAAAATATTTCGAGTTTTACAAAATGAATTTTCATAAAGTGGAACTTGTAGACATGACTTTTGTTTTGGGCGAGTCACTAGAATTTATAAGCAAAGGTGTCCCTATCCCGAAAGAAGGATTCCTGATGTTAACAGCTTCTTGATAGATTTATGGAAACTGGAAATATCGAATATAAAAAAAGTGAAAGAATAAAACGTGTTGTGAATGAAGAAAATGAGTTTTCTGTGCTGGTGCTGGTAATGGTTGAGAAACCCCATATTAGTCAGAGAGAAGTGAGCTCGTCAGTAGAAATAAGTAGACTGTCTGTTGGCTGAATTTTAAAAACAAATAAGTTTCATCATATTCAGATAAGTTTCATCATATTCAAATTCACTAGGAATTATCTGATGACGATTTTCAAAGACGTCTACAGTTTTGTAATTGGGCCAGAGATAAAATGCAAGATGTCACCTTCTTTCATAATGTTTTATTCACTGATGAGGCAACTTTTCATAAAAATGGATTTATTAATAGACACAATTTCCATTATTATGCTTCGGAAAATCCTCATTTTTTTAGGCAAGTTGATAACAAGCGCAGATGGTCTATAAACGATTGGGGGGGAATTATTGGAGAATAGGGCCACATTATTTTGATGGTACATTGACTGAAGCTATTTATCTTCATTTTTTGGAAAACTATCTGCCACAATTATTGGTGAATCTTCCTGATTCGAAATAGGATGTGGTTTCAGTAAGATGGTGCTCCACCACATTATTTAAATACAGTTTGAGACCACTTAAATAATACCTATCCACTTCAATGGATTGGAAGAAATGGACTCACTAAATGGCCTGCAAAATCCCCAGATCTTACAAAAACAAGTCCCCGCATGCCTGGCAACGAAAAATCCGAGGAAAAACGAAAAAGGTTTTTTGCGTTTAGGGATAGTTCGAGGGGGGTAGGGATCGCGCGACTATCACCATCGTGTTGACCGTCTTCGAAAACGGGGGGATAGTCGTGTTTGGTCGCTACCCCTGCATTTTTGGGGTTTTACACTTTTTTTGCAAGTTTGGTAAAGACCATGTGCCATCACTTGCTAACAGCGTTCTTGGGGAGATATATCGCTTTCAAACTTATATTTGCTTCATAAAAAACCCCACGACCACACTACCCTAGGGGGGTAGAGAGGGTGGTTTTACTATTTATTCGTTTGCGCAAAATATCCAAGCTTGCTTACCATACTTGAGCAGGGTATTCTGGGGGTTTTTGGGGTCGCTGATTCCGAACCCGAAGTCCGTTAACCTGTATCATTTGAAGTTTAAGGTCATTTGAAGGTCAAATTGGGAGTTAGTGTGGTAGTGTGGTATTTTATCAAGCAAATATAAGTTTGAAAGCGATATATCTCCCCAAGAACGCTGTTAGCAAGTGATGGCATATTCAGGATTGAAGGGGGGCTAGGGGGGTGGGGGATCGTCCATTTAGGGTAAAATCGAATTATTATTTTTAGTAGACATTAAAAAAATGTTTTCTGATTTTTTCATCCAAAAATAATTTGGGGCAAAAACCGCCCAAATCGACCCTCCTCCTTTAAATGTGTTCTAACTATCTTTAAAGGCATGCCAATAATCCTCTTTAGTCTAGGAGGTCTAGATTTTTTTTTTAGTAAAGTAGACGTGTACTAAGTGACAACTTGTTATAGCCCGGGGGCAGCGACAGAAAATTTTGGCCAATTTGATTAACATTATGTTTAACATTATACACTATTTCTGTGCCATAAATGGTGAAAATGGTTGTCTGCTAGGGTACGCGCGAGACAAGGCTCATTAGGAGTGTTTCAACTATGTAAATAAAATAGTGTTGTTGACTAAAACCATCAACGATCAAATTTTCTTTATGTATTGTGAACATCATGAAATTCTCGAAAAAATCCTGCTCGCCATCATACTTGCGGGACAAAATGCATCTGCCACTTGACCAAGTATGTCAGAGAAACGAAGTAGTTAGACTTAAATTACACAGGCCCACAAAAAAAAGTCGTGAGCGAGAATTAACACCCACTCTTCTTTGTTTTTCGGGCACTGAACACGAATCTGGCTAGAGGTCAAAATCGGACGAAAATCATGAAAAATCTTGATTTGTGCTATTTCCAAGTTCGAAATGAATTTAAAAAATTGGGAGATATGGAAATATCATTTTTAGGAGAAAATGCAGTATTTTCCAATGTATTGCATTACTTGATAGAGCTTCATGTACGGTGAGTTCACTTTGGGCCGCACTGTTATACAAAATTTCCGAGGATATTGCTCCCAACAGTGGTTTATAAACATATTCATGTAGATTGATTCGGGATTGTACTTGTATTCGCGGTGCTGAGCAGAACTGCACACGCAGGAAGAACAATGAGAACAGGCGGGAATTATATCTCGGGATTATATGGAACACAGCCTGTGCGATTGGACCCTCGTGGGCATCGACTTGTGATGAAACCTGTTGACGCTTACCTTCGTTTATCAAAACGCATTCCTCTAAATTTGGAGATCAGTTATTTTTTGCTCGTTTCCGGTCTCTTTTATCATCGAATGATCTACGCAATGGATTTCTTTTTCGTTCATGTGCCTCTTGGACTGTTTCTCTCTTTAATGGCCAACAACTACCAATCTGTTATCATATTGATATACCATGTTCCTTGATACCGTCTCTCCATTTCCTTGATATCTTGATGAAATCGCTCGCCTTGCTCTTCACTGAAGTCACCTAGATTGTCAGGGAAATAACTTAAATACGAGTCAAGGAAATGTAATTTTAAATTTATTAAACAACCCAATTTTTGTTAATTTTTGATCATCTCAGCTACAATGCTTTCGTAGTCATGACTTCTATGATTCCCTAGGCACTGATGGACTACTGACTTAAAGCTTTCCCATGCGGCTTTCTCTTTTGGAGTTATCGTTGTAATGCACATATCATCCTTCAAAATCTTTCGAATCTGGGGGTCTATCAAAAACTCCTTCCTTACGTTTAGCTTCCGACAACTGACTGAATGTTCGACCCAAATATTCAAGGCAGTCACCTTGTTTATCAAGCGCTTTTACAAACAGCTTCATTAAGCCTAATTTTATATGCAGGAGTGGAAGGAGTATTTTCGACGGTTCAACCAGTGGTTGCTCTATTATATTCTTATTACTCGGTAAGAGGCACGATCGCGTGGGCTAGATCTTTTTTTTGTAGTGATTGTGTCGATCTCTACTGTCCTATTTACAAAGGAAGTAAGGATATTTTGTAGATCCTGACTGTTGACCTAAAATCATGGAAGTATTTTTAAGATCACCACAAATTTGCCACTTATGTTTTTCATATTTTATTTTTTTTAATATCATTTCTAGATTGGTGTATTTTTATTTTTCATTTTTTTTGTCGTTACTATACTTACACTGGATGTGGAAGATGATTGTAACAGGTGCAAGGTGTCCGAAGGTAAGCGTCGAAAGTTTTCATCACAAGTCGATTCTGGCAAGGGTTCAATCTCACAGGCTGAGTGTTCCTTACAAGATATAATTCCTGCCGCTTCTCATTGTTCTTTCCGCGTGTGTAGTTCTCCTCAGCACCGCGAACACAAGTACAATTCCAAATCAATCTACATGAATATTTTATAAACCACCGTTGGGAGCAATATCCTCGGAAATTTTGTATAATAGTGCGGTCCAAAGTAAACTCACCGTACCTGAGGTTTTATCAACTAATGGAATACATTGGAAAATACTGTATTTTCTCCCAAAAACGATATTTCCAATTTTTTCTATTCATTTCGAATCTGAAAATATCACAAATCCCGAATTTTCACGATTTTCGTCTCATTTTTACCTCTGACTCGAAAATTCGTTCACAAACATGCTATTCAGACATAAGATTCGTGTTCAGCGACCCGAAAAACAGAAGGAAAAGTGAGTCCTAATTCTCGCTCACGAATTTTTTTTTGTGGGCCTGTGATTAATGTTGAAATTTCTTGTATTAATAGTTTATGGTATAGAATGTAAAAAAACGCAATCTGCCAGTCTTCCAGTGATACTATTTTTTTTACATAGTTAAGACGCTCCTGTCGAGCATTTTCCCATTACTCGCATGGCAAACTCGCCATTCACTAATTAACAGAACATGTACACTATGAAAAACAAATTTACAAAGTTAATAAAATTAGTCAACCAAAACTGTCACCAGCTCCAGGACCATTAGCTCTTCTATGGTATAGTTATACAGTGTGGGGCAATACTGCGTCGGATAATTATTATTGTTGGAGTCTAGTTCACCCAAAATGTTGCTTTAGATTTAGTTCTTAAAATTAACCAATATTATAATTAAAAATTTCATCAAAATTACCACTTTTTTATAACGTTTCCTTGTCATCCCCACCTTAAAAAAATTTCATAGTTACTTGACAACTATCTTCATTTTCTGTATTTGAGTTTTCCAAAATTAAAAAGTGGTAACACACCTATTGGTTTTGATTTTTGCTCTATCACGATAAACCTAGGTGCTATTTTTTTTAAATTATTTAGTTTTTCAATTAATAAAAAAAATTGCGATGTTATTATATAATTGTAAAAACAGATTTATTTGTACACGTACAATTAAAAATCGTGAAAGTCCTGTTTGTTTCATAGTGGCGGAGGTGCAAGGTCGGATTCAGAAAGTATCTCGACCACGTGCTACAGAGACAACCGTATATTGCGATGTCACGTTGTTGAAAGGAGGTGAGCATATGGACCATCAGCTAAACAGTAGGTGTTTGAGGGAAGGAAAATGAGAAGAAAAATAATATTGGAAAACTAGCGTTTAGAGAGTATCATTCTAAACGTTAGTGGAAAAATGGTGCGCATATCTAACACAGCAGACAGCAGACTCCTTGCCCTGAACATCTGTGGGACAGACTCTGGACTGATTCTGCAAATTAGAAAAACCTCGGATGTGTTCCCGCAAACTAATAGTGTCCAGCTCTGTTACGTGAAAGGACACAATGGAATTTAGGATGACGGGGAGGAGAATGCCTTAGCCCTCAAAAGATCTGAGAGCGCCCTGTATGGTCTGTAATCTACAATAGCACTTTTGAATGCAGTCAACAGTTCTCTCATTTTACAGCCATGAGTACTGTTGGAGTGGTTTAAGCAGCTGTGGACGGAGCAAATTGGCCTTAACCACATCCAGTGGTAAGCTAGGCAAGCATTGTCTTGAACAATCTATGTGTAGGATTATTAACAAGACACTGCAGGCTAAACAAATACCCTCTTACACTGGAAGTTACAGATAATATAAAAGACGAGACTAGAGCAAGTGTTGTGTCACTGCCCTGCTCTCTTAACAAGAGATGATCCATAGATTTTTAAAAATAAATATTTTGTATTTCTGCTTACATGATTGTTATAAAATATTGAAAGCTATCTGCTGAATACCCAAAATAATATTTTATAACAATGATGTGAGCAGAAATACAAAACATTTATTTTTAAAAACTCATGCTCTAAAAAGTGATTCTTTTTAATGTAACATATGTTTGCTTGTGATATAATATCCTCTACGTAAGGCTAGACATACTAGAGTGAACACCTCGTAAGGGAGGTTTCTTAAAATATATTGGTATATAAAAAGAAGACAAGAAATTGTCCTTTCATATTGAATGCCAGATATAGTAGTGTACGTGTATGAAAGTTGACAAGTTTATTCGTGAGCGAACTTCTTGTTAATATTCTATCTTGGTCATATTTAGATCAATGGTATATGAAAGGAATGAAAGAGTTTTTGAAAGTTATCTGCTGAATACCCAAAATAATATTTTATAACAATGATGTACGCAGAAATACACAATGTTTATTTTTAAAAACTAGACGAGCTATGGTGCTCTAAAAAAGTGATTCTTTTTTATTTTTGATATGTGTCAAGTAAATAAATGCTCCTGTCAGTTTTTTACATGAAAATATTTTCTTATTATTTTTTAATAGTAATTTTGTTTTTGAATTGAACATATATCTCTCCTGATGAGTTCTAAAGATAATGAAAAAAGTTGTACAATTTTTAGGAAGATTTAATCAACCGAACGTTGATAGAAATATTTTATTTATTAAGCCATTGTATGGAGATTATTCCATAAAATAAATTTTAAATTTCAACTTGTAAAGAAAAATATATTTAACAATAATAGTTAACAGTTGATAAAAATGTAATCTTGTTATTCTATTGTATATTGTTTTGTTCTATTCTCTATTGTAACAGAGTTTTTTAATGTGTAAGTATGTACGCTGCAAAATAAAAATCAACCTACCAAAGTATCAATATTAAAATGGACTTTTTACAGTCAGAAGTGACGGATAGATTGACAACATCATTTAACAAATATGCAAGTTTAACTCTGTTTAAAGATACGGTATAATCTTTTCCACGTTTAAGTACCGTTATAATTTTGTTTGTTCTAGAAAGAACTTTAAAAGGTCCTTCTTACCAAGGAGATAAGGTTTCTGAATGAAAACAAACTTACAATCTTTAATGTTTGGAGTGATAAATGTATTTCGAAAATGATCCCGTTTAGGATTTGTGAATTGTAAGTTATTAAAATATTGTTGTAATTTGCTAATAAATAAAGGAAGTTTAATATCAGAATGTGATTTAATAAAATATTCACCAGGAAGACGTAAAGTTTGGCCATAGACAAGTTCTGCAGATGAACAAAGTAAATCATCTTTAGGCATTGCCCGTAAACCTAATAAAATAATTGGTAATTCATCAAACCAATGAACTGAGTTAGCTCTGGCGATTAATGCAGTCTTAAAGGTTCTGTGAAATCTTTCTATCATGCCATTGAATTCTGGGTGAAATGAAGTTGTGTGAATTCGGTGAAATCCTAAAAATTTTGAAAATTCACGGAAAAGATTTGATTCGAACTGAACTCGCGGAATAACAAAGCGACAGATATAATTTCGAAATAAAATTTTACAGTTTCTGCAGTAATGTTTGATAAAGGATAAGCTTCTGGCCAACGAGTGAAACGGTCAATAACTGTTAGTATGTAAGAAAAACCATGTGAAGGTAATGGTCCAACAAGATCAATATGGATATGCTCAAATCTACCCTTGGGAACTTCCACATTACTAATTTGAGTTTTGGTATGCTTATGTATTTTAGAAGTTTTACAATTTAAGCAAGTTTTGGTCCACAAGGTGCAATCGGTGTTCATCCTTGGCCAGAAATAGTTAGAATTGATGTTGTTTTTGTAGCACGAATACCAGCATGCGTTAAATTATGAAAAATATCAAAAACTGTGCGTCGTAAAGAGTTTGGTACATATGGTCGACATTTAGAAGAAGAAACATCGCACCAAATTTTATGATCCGAGTTAGCAATATTGATTTTTTGTAAACAGTATTTGACTTTAGAATTGACATTTGATTTATTAGTTAATAAAGAGGAAAGTTCGCAATCGGTGGATTGAGCGTCTTTCAATAATTGTAGATTGAAATTGATTGAGTTTATTTGAGAAATTGAATTAGGTGACAAAAAATCATGCTGTTCGAGTAATAAAGAGATCATTTAAACGCGACAAGGTATCCGCATGTCATTAGTAAATTGTGCAATATATTCCAAGTGTCGTATTTGACGAGACGTTTTTTCAGCATTAGTAAAAAGAGTTTTTGTTAATGGTTTGTGATCTGTGAAACAGATAAAAGAACGACCTTCTAATACATGTTTAAAATGTTCGATCGAAGTATCTAAAGATAGCAATTCTTTGTCAAAAGTTGAGTACGACTTTTGCGAATCATTTAATTTGCGAGAGAAATATGCTAGAGGAGTAGATAAGTCTCCAATTCTTTGTTCTAAAACTGCACCCATGGATACATTTGAGCAATCCACAGATAATGTAGGCGTTACATCTTTGTTATAAATAGGATGAAATAAGATTGTTGCATTTGCTAAAGCGTATTTAGCTTTCAAAAAACTATCAGTACAATTAGTTGGCCAGGAGTCTATAACTTTAACTTTATCACGGGCTAACTCAGTACTGAAGGAATGTTAAAGGGATTAAAATGTTGGCAAAGTTAGGAACAAAACGATGATAATAATTAATCATTCCTATAAATCGTTGTAGTTGCTTGAGAGTTGTAGGTTTTGGAAAATTATTAATAACGTTAATGCGGTCATCGTTAGGTGAAATATCTTTAGCGGAAACATGGTGTCCAAGGAAATCTAGAGAACTTTTACCAAAAACACATTTTGACGGTTTAATATTAATTTACGGAATTAATATAGAGTGAGACCCCAGAGCCGCCAGACCTAAGGGGGGAAATCCGTCATGGACACCTGGGACTTAGGTTCTATCGTCCTAGGTAGTGCCGGACTTCAACAGGCTAAAACTCCCCCCTTTCAGTGTTTCCGAGTGTCCCAGATTATGCTAATCTTCCTATTTCGTAGTTTTAAATCTCATTATTTTGGAAACGACTGGAATTATTGAGTGAAAATTCTTAGCAATTGTCTTGTTACGATTCTACTTAGGTAGTCTCAGTTTTTTTTTAAATATACGTACTAAGAAAAAAGTTATGGCCAAAAATAATGAATATTTCCCTATCGGTTGTCTCTTTCTTAGTAATCGCCACTCTAAGTTAATATTTGTTAAAAAAAAGCTGAGAACGCTCAGGGTTCGAACCTTGGACCTTCAGATTCGGAGGTTGACGCTTACACTTTGTCGTTAGCCTGTCACTTGAAAAACAAATCAGCTATCATACTTGAACGTAGGTGAGAAAAAATTTTATGTACCTTTTGTACCTGTTTTCTGCAAAAGCGCCCCGCTTTCAGGCTAGCAAATACGCATACGTTGTTAACTAGATATTACACTATTCGCTGTCAAAATATTAGCTTTGCTAAAATGACGTAGGTCTGACGGCTCTGGGATCTTGGACTATAAGTGTCAACGCGTTCAAAACTTGACGTAAATGCAATAAATGTTCATGAGAGTCTTTACTTGCAATCAAAATATCGTCTAAATATATAAAAATGAAAGGTAAGCCAATAAGAACTTCATTCATGAAACGTTGGAATGTTTTGTGCAGCATTACGTAATCCGAATGGCATTCTTAAAAAATGAAACAAACCAAAAGGAGTAGTAATTGCTGTTTTGTAAATGTCTGCGTCTGCGACAGGTATCTGATGGTAAGCACGAACTAGATCGATTTTTGAAAAAATAGTGCAACCGAATAATTGAGAATTAAAATCGTGTATATGAGGTAATGGTTATCGGTCAGGAATGGTGATTGTGTTAAGTTTCCTATAGTCACCACACGACCGCCAATCATTTGATTGTCTTTTTGCAACCATATGTAATGAAGAAGAAACTGACGAAGAAGATGGTTCACAAATTCCTAACTCAACCATCTGTTTGAATTCATTTTTTGCAATGTGATGTTTGACGGAATGCTTAATTGGTAAAAAATAGTTGGTGCTAACAAGATGTGGAAATTGTAGCAATAACTTCGTATATTGATCTTCAAATGAAAAAATTTTTGGGGAAGAAATTGTAATATGTTCAAGGAAACAATTAACTGACTGTGACGTTTTGTTGTCTGCCAACCGTTTATTTTTCAAGTCAATGATTAGACCGAAATGAACTAAAAAATCAGCATCAATTATAGGTACTGAAATATCAGCGATATTAAATACAAAAGAAAATTCACGACGTAAACCTAAATTAACCTGCAACAATTTTTTACCATAAGTATGAATGGTAGATCCATTTGCTGCAGTTAAAACAAGGTCAGGGTGGCTATTCTTGAGCGCGAGAGAAATTGTTACTCCCCGGCGAATTAATTCCCTCGCCTTTCCCTTGAAATTCCTTAACTCGAAAAACATGTATTCTTGAACAAAAGGAATAACGAGGGACCGGTGAATGTTTGAGGGAGAAGTCATATTGTTCTTCACAATTTAACCAATCAGAACTCTCCAATATCTGATATTCGTCAGCTATGGTGGCCAAAAACTGTTTGGTGGTGGCGTGACAGTTGACAGATCAAAAACATAATTATTCTAGCGATTTAAAAGTTAATCTCATATCACAGTATTATCATTGAACTGTGTTATTAATACAGTTCAATGAGTATTATAGTCTCATACGAAAAGCATTGTTTATTGTGTATAGAATGGACACCGATTATTTAAAAAAGTCGTGTCATGTCACACAAAACTAAACAATATGTAATGTAGGTACTTTAATCATTAATTTGTCTTTGTTTCGACACTTAGTGCCGATCTTCGGCTAGGATGACGAAGCAGTGGGTTTAAAATATCCATATCCATTATTCAAATAAAACCGAATTAATATGATACGTCTCCACACGCACGATCATAACCTACAAAGTATTTAAAAAATGTTTCCTTTCTGCTTTCCCTCGACTTTCTCTCACTAAAAGTAAGAGAATAAATAGGGAGTGTTTTCGTCTACCTGGCTGGGGAAAATAAATTCAAGAATACAAACTTTACATGAGGGAGTAGAAAATGATTATTTTCTCTTACACATTCTACTTCCTCAAGCTCAAGAATAGCCACCCACGGTGGCTATTCTTGAGCGCGAGAGAAATTGTTACTCCCCGGTGAATTAATTCCCTCGCCTTTCACTTGAAATTCCCCTACTCGAAAAACATGTATTCTTGAACAAAAGGAATAACGAGGGACCGGTGAAAGTTTGAGGGAGAAGTCTACAGTGTTGTTATATTGTTCTTCACAATATAACCAATCAGAACTCTCCCAGTGGGTTTAAAATATCTATAAAGGGTGTGTCTCACTAATGGTTTGGACAACCTAAATAAACGAACAAAAATTTGATCCGACAATAGGGCATGTGCACAGCTAACCTCAAAAATATATGTTTCTTAAGATTTATGAGTATTTATGAGTATTTATTAAATAAAACCGAATTAATATGATACGCCTCCACACGCACGATCATAACTTACAAAGTACTTAAAAAATGTTTCTTTTCTACTTTCCCTCAACTTTCTCTCACTAAAAGTAAGGGAATTAGTAGGGAGTGTTCTCGTCTACCTGGCTGGGGAAAATAAATTCAAGAATACAAACTTTACATGAGGGAGTAGAAAATGATTATTTTCTCTTACACATTCTACTCCCTCAAGTTCAAGAATAGCCACCCAGGATTCCTTTTCTCTTAACTTGCACTCGACGATAATAGAAAAACTCGCATTTTTAATATGTTCATTACCGACACTTTCTCATAAAATTTAAGGTTTTTTCCATAACTAAAGTTGTTTAACTTTAAAGATAGGATTTTGCAGAGTGAGAGGGAAATATGCATTTATTTTTAGTTTATTAAAAATATTTAAAAAATCATTAAAATAAATCTTCCCATTGGTCTAAGGAATGCAACCATATACAGTTTTTAACTTAAATTTTGTGTACAGTTAAATGTCATGCTGTAATAATGAAATTAGGAACAATTTTTATTGACAAACTACAATATTCAAGTACAACAGAAATGTACAATAAAAAAATATACACTTGTATTCGTTAGAACAATAGCACGTATCTAAACAATTATAACGGCTCTCGTGTAAATCTTATCTCCTCTTGCATATTTAACTGCTTATCATAAATTATAATTTTCTGCTTAGAAACTGGTTATCAATTAAATAAAATAATTTTACGCTCTGCTTATAAACTAACAATTAATAGTAAATTGTTATTTTCATAATTTTAATTTAATATCTGAATAAAATAGATGTTTCCTGTGGTAAAGGATAGATTATGTTTTAGATAATATTCTAATTATATCTAAGTTCCTTCTCAATATGGTGGCGTAGTAGTTAACATATATCTCGTGTCTTTCACAAAATTATATATATTACAGACGTAAAAAATATGCAAAATTTAGAAATAATGTCAAATGTCTGATTTTTGTAGTAAAAGCGTTCACCGTCTTCAGTTTCTATATGATCCTGGTGGTCGCTCTTATTCCCAAGGGGTTGAAACCTCCATTTAAGGATTTAATATTTGTAAAAGTATTGCTGATTTGTTTTTGGAACGCAGTATATTGACGTTTTTGGAGTCGCCGATTATGATTACGAGTCTAAAGTCAAAATTAAAAAATTCAAAATGGCGGCTCCAATGTGGCAAAATTTGAGCATCTAGGTAATGTTATACATTAATGAAAAATTGCATTTGAGCATTTTTTTAAATTACTGAATAAGTGTTAATTACAGTAACAAAATGTGAAGACACACGTTTTTCGGTCATAACTTCTTCGTCACTTGAAAGCTTAATTATCTTTATTTTTGGTTCTCAGCATTCTTGACGCAAGTGTCATCGTTTTTGATATATATTCAACATTTTGAACTAATTACTTCGTTTTATAAATGTTCGAAGGCCGTCTTTAATCTCCCATGTGTACATAAGCTGAAAAAATATAAATGTTTCTTCAGTTTATGAGCTCTATTTGATCTCAATCATTTTTTGCTATATTTAAAAAAAATTTTTTTTTTGAAAATACGTTTATAGTGCAATTTTATCAAAAAGAAGTGCCGTAAACGGGCAAAAAAAATTGAGCATTTAGATAATGCTATTTGTGGCTAATTACTACTTCTTTTTTTTATGCTACAGAAACTAACAAAATTTGAAAGTTTATGGATAGGATCTTGCAGAGTGAGAGGGAACTATGCGTTTATTTTCGATTTATTATAAATATTTAAAAAACCAAACATAGTATAATCTTTAAAACTGTTTTAAATATTTGCTATTGTTCTAACGGATACAACTATATATTTTTTTATTGTAAATTTCTGTTGTACTTGAGAGTTCGAATTGTGCTTTCCGAGTGAACGGACGCGTCCGAAAAACGCTGCCATTAAAACGTGAGAACGCCCGCTAAAAGTCCGCTAAATTTGATAAAAATTAGGTGAATTTGTAGAGTAAAGAATTCCGCGCAAATCGATATATCATAACAAAAGAACAAAATTGAAATAGAATTAATATTTGAAAATAACTAATAGAGAGTATTTAGTGGCAGAACCGGTAGTGCAGTGCTATGCATAAAGAAACATGTTATTTATGTCTTAATGATTAACAAGTGTCTGCCGGATAAAACCACTGCAATGCTTTTTAGGTCCAAGCCCTAGCTAAATACAAAGTGTAAAAAATATAACTTTTGAGGTGTCAAGTGAATAAATAGATAATTTCGTACATAATTTATATTTGTATCAAAAAGAATGTGTTTTGTGGTGTTGTATGTTTTTTATGCAAATTTTTAAGGTGTCAAAAGTGAGTAATAGGTTTGGGGACGTGTGATTAGTGATTAATTTCATACATAATTTGTGTTTGTATTAAAAAGAGTGTGATTTTGTGGTGTTGCATATTTTTTTGTCAAGTAAGCGACAGGTTTGAGGAATAATACATATCTTGGGAGGTGCAATTAGTGATTAATTATGTACATAATTTGTATTTGTATTAAAAAGAGTGTCTTTTTGTGGTGTTGCATTCTGCATCATAAATGCTGTAATATATTGGTGAGGGGCTGATTCAAACGACTTTCTTCGAAAGTATGAAAAGTGATTATGAAACCATCGACCGCTGTCACCGTAAATTTATAGCAAGGCAATAATGGTGTTATTCCTTAAGAAAAACAGAGTTTCTTAGATAAACAAGCGTTAGCTTGGGTAATAAATGGACAATCTGATCAGTGGCGTACTATTGGCTTAATACGCCGGGAGCTGAATTTCTTGCAGTTCAATGGAAATGCATAGTTTTTCTCAGGAAATGGTATCTATACACAAGAATGATGAATCGAATACAGAACATAGGACCACAAAATCAAAGAAACGGGGGAACGAGTTAGGGGCAGTAAAGCGGCGGCAGGGGGGCATACAGAAAAAATGATAACACATACACGAGAAGAGGTATACGACGGCAACAGTGGAGATTAACTGGAGGAAGAAGAGAAAGCAAAAAATGAATGAATCAAATTAATACAAGAAGACCCTTCAATAAGCCACCATCCAAGGAATAAATGCTAGAAATCATGGTAGTGATAATAATTAAAATTAAACTCGAAATAATCAATGAGGTATTGTTGATATACTGCATCAGGGCTGAGTTCGCACATCACTTCAGCGGAGGTATGCCTAGTGAAGGTTTCTTTCAGAAAAATGGTATTCTCTAAGAAAACACACACATACGTCGATAATCTCCTAATCGATGCAGAAGAAGAAGAAGAGTTGGACCAGCGGAGAGAAACACAAAATAGATGAATATTCCCTAAGAATACCGAACAAATTGAAGTACCTAGGAACAGACCGGACGAACCAGCTGGAGCGGAGAGAGACAGTAAAGAAGAGAATCAAAACGGCACAAGGGTAACATATCGTTCATTGAGAAAAATACACTATCATGAGACCTTACCAAATATATATACATAGCCGTCATACGGACAACGATGATATATGGAGTCAAAAACGCGGTAACAACAAAAGCCAACAGAAGAAGTTTTTGAGGAGAGCAAAAAGGGCATCGTCCAACTAAAACAACAAGACGAAAACAGCGACACAAAACATCAACATAATAGAAATATACGCAATGAACTATTGGGAACATACCCAAGGAAGGGGCCCAACACATTTACTGAAGAAAGCGCTAGCACCGCACAGCAACAAACTAAAAATGGGGAAACCATGCTACAGTGGAGAACGACAATTGAAAGGATCAGGATCAACAAATGAACACCACTAACAAATCGCAAGGATATATACTCTAGCACAATCGGAAACTGAGGAATCAGAAGACTCAGAAAAAAGAAGATTCGAAGAAGCAAAATCGCAAAAAGAGGAGCAAAAACACTCCATATTACGACACAACACGGCAACATATTTCACAAGAAGAGTCAGAATAGGCAGAAGTCCAGAACCAAACACACAAGAAAGGGAGCTTAAACGCTCCCTCACGACACAATACGGTAACGCATCTCACAAATACCTACACCTCCCATCCCACATTCCTTTACCATGCGCCATGTGGCTCTCGCTACTGGCAACAAGCATGACCTTAGTCCAACCCCGCGTGGACGTAGCAGGCCCAGCTGTATACCTGGGAGTGGCAGCAATGCCTACCGCACGCTGGTAAATCAATCAATCAAATTTCTGTTGTACTTGAATATTGTAGTTTGTCAATGAAAATAGTTCCTAATTTCATTATAAGAGCATGGCATTCAACTATATACAAAATTTATGATAAAAACTGTATATGGTTGTATTCCTTAGAGCAATGGGATGTACCAAGTACTTGAAAATATTTTAAAGATTTTTTAAATATTTATAATAAAACGAAAATAAACGCATAATTCCCTCTCACTTTGCAAAATCCTATTCTTAATTAAAAATTTTTTATTTTGGTTGTTAGCATTTATGGAAGTGCCATAGTTTCTGAGAAATTTAATGTTTGAACTAAATACTCTTTTAAACTTTTTAAAATAACTACCCTGTTCCCCCATTGTCTGATCATTAAAGAATTATTCCAACATATAATATATTGTTTGTTTACAGTCAAGTTAATTATATAGTATTCTAGTAATTTAAGTGGGTCTGAAACGAAGATTATCGTTGATAATTAAATATAAAGATTAGGTTGTATTTTACAATAAATAATAATAAATCTCGTAATCCCGCGGTGTCGTTACGTATGCAGCGGCAACTGTTTATTACAGGTAGGATTATATCTTAGGTAACATCTATAAAGCATTTGTTGCTTTGTTTAAAATCGAGTCATGTATACAGGAGGCTTCTACAAGTATATGATGATAGATAAAGTAATGACATCGTACAAAGATCATATCAAACTTTAGATTATGATAAAAATAGACATTTTGGGATCAGAAAATAGCATTTTGGAATCAGCAAGCTGTCTGCGTATCTGTCTGAGTCTGAATGTATTTTTGTAGGTGAGGCATTTTCCACGCCATGGAAACCCAAAATTATACTTTTTTTACTACCGTCTATATAAATGACCTTTGCAATCGTAGCAACACCCGCGATAACGAAAGTAAACATTCGAGTTACCTAGTTGCTAAGGCGTTGCTAGCTACGAAAGTAGAACTTTCGTGGCCAGGACAGAAAAGTAAAAAAGGAACAAATTTTAACGCTTCATAAGTTTGCATATACCTTGCTTTGGATTTCTTGGGGTAAAACGAGGGTATTGGCTGCTTCTTGTATCCTATTTTCATCGCCACCGAACATATTTGTTTATTTTATTTGAAATCACCAAAAATTAAAATGTTTAACATAACCTCGATGTAATCTGTCATCGATGACAGGAAATTGTTTCATTGGCATGGAAACAATGTTCACAGACAGCCTATTAAACTATAAAATTTATTAAAAACGTCAAATAATTTCATGAAATAATTAGTTTTAAATTATTAAATCCCATAACATCTTTCGGTAGTAGAAAAAATATAATACATTACACGATGCGAAAGTCCTTTTAGGTGTTCGGTGTTTTTTGAAAGCTCTCGGCTTCGCCTCGACCATTCAAAAATCACCTCACACCTAAAAGTAAACTTTCGCTTCTAGTAGTGTAATAGTTATTTACATTGTAATGTAATAGTTATTTACATTACTAGATGCGAAAGTTTACTTTTAGGTGTGAGGTGATTTTTGAATGATCGAGGCGAAGCCGAGACCTTTCAAAAAACACCGAACACCTAAAAGGCCTTTCGTATCATGTAATGTATTACATTTTTTCTACTACCGAAAGATATGGGATTTAATAATTTAAAACTAATCATTTCATGAAATTATTTGATGTTTTTAATAAATAGGCTGTCTGTGAAAATTGTTTCCATGAAAACGAAACATTTACCATCTGTCATCGAGGTTTGTGTTAAACATTTTAGTTTTTGGTGGTTTCAAATTAAAAAACCGCTGCCCAAGGAATCACTACTTCCACATCCAAGTATCTTACCACAAAATACTATATTTGCACTCCACTATGTGGAAATAATTGTTTATGGGACTTTAATAGTATAATATTTGAAATCATGTACCCCAAAAACCTATAAAATTATATGCCACATCGATAATGGGGGTAGGGTGGTGGTGGGGGTGAATGAAGTGAAAAAAAATTTGTTGATGGCTTTGGCTCTTATACACACACTAAATCACACTATTTTTTCACCACCTTTAATAATTTGGTGGGCGTGATAATGGGGGTGGCTAATGCCAATTTTTTTTTTGAGACCTTAGCTCCTCTTATATTTACTAAATACCAATTTCATGAACTCTTACTTGCTTGATTTACCTATTTACCCCCATTTACCACAATTTACCCTTCAACTCTGCAACGGAATAAGATCAAAATATAATATAGTTCCAGATCTCGTTAAAATACATGCGTGTGCCATATTTTAAGTGAATATCTTAAACGGTTTCAGAGTAATCGTGAGCACCAAAAAGATACAAGACTAACAGACAGACCGACGCGACAGACAAATTTATTTTGCTCAGACTTAAAATATTGACGTTTCATGATATTCTAAGCCTATTTAAACAATGAAAATTTCCAAAAAATTTTTTTGCGTTAATATACTTCAACTGAATGTGGAAGTAATACGCAGAAAGTGACATGACAAAGATATAAAAAATCATTGTGCCGTAAACTACACGATAGAAGTAAAGCATCTGCTTCAAGCATTTTTTTCGAGGAAACCTACTACGCATCCATACTACTCAGGGTAACCTACTGTGCATCCAATTTACTCGAGGAAAGCCACTGCGCATTCATACTTCTTAGAGTAACCCACTGCGCATCCATATCACTTGAGGTAACCTACTGCGCATCTATAGCACTCGAGAAAAGCCACTACGCATCCATACTACTCGTGGTAACCTACTGCGCATCCATACTACTTAAAGTAACCTACTGTGCATCCATACTACTGCGATCTATAATACTCGAAAAAAGTCACTGCGCATCCAAAATACACGAGTAAAGCCACTGCGCATCCATAATACTCGGAGAAACCTACTGCCGCATCCATAGTAGTCGAGGAAAGCCACTGCGCATCCATACTACTCGAGGTAACTTTAACAGCATAATATTTGAAATCGTCTACCCCAAAAACCTATAAAACGATATGCCACATCGGTAGTGAAGGTGGGGGTGGCGGTAGAGAGTTGGTAGTGAGGGTGGATGAAGTAAAAAAAATATTTTGAGGCTTTTGGTTCTTGTACACACACTGAATCACAATTTTGTTTCATCCTAGCGGTGGTAGTGGAGGTGGGGGTGGCTAATGCCAAAAATGTTTTTGAAACCTTAGCTTCTCTTGTATACACTAAATACCAATTTTATGGACTCTTACCTGCTTGATATACCTGTTTACCCCCATTTACCCCATTTTACCCCCAAATCCTTCGACGGAATAAGATGAAAATATAATCTAGTTCCAGATCCCGTTAAAGTACATATGTGTACCAAATTTCAAGTCAATGTCTTAAACGGTTCCAGAGTAAACGTGCGCACAAAAAAGTTACAGACCGACAGACGGACAGACAGACCGACAGATAGAATTTTTTTTTCGCTCAAACTTAAAATCTCGACGTTTCATGACATTCTAAGCCTATTTGAACAATAAAAATTTTCCAAAATAATATACAAACTTATGAAGCGTTAAAATTTGTTTTTTCTTATTTTGCCGTCCTGGCCACGAAAGTTATACTTTCGTAGCTAGCAACGCCTTAGCAACCAGGTAACTCGAATGTTTACTTTTGTTATCGCGCGTGTTGTTAGGGTTACAAAGGTCATTTATGTAGACGGTAGTAGAAAAATAACTATTCTTAAGAGCGCTCCGGAGTGTGGTAAATTTGCGAATCGTAATTACTCTCATATGAACCGTTATTTTAAAATTTGGTTTTCGCTATTATTTCTTTTGAGATGTTAGAATTGTGGAAAATGGGGAAGATAATTAAAAAAATATATATATGCATTTATTTCCTTCATTTTTGTTTTTTTTGAGAAAATTTTAGTTTTCCATGAAAGGTATAATTTATTTAGGAATTATCCCTGCGACAGAATTTAAAAAAAAATGAATTATATATTTTTAATTTGCATCCTAATATATCAAGGAATTTTTGCTGTTGAATTACAATCAAGATTGTCCGTTTCATTTATCGTTCTCCCTCGAAGAGAATCCTTTGGCCGGAGAACGTCGCGAGTAGCTATAAAAGTAATGTGTTTACAATTTACTAGTCATAGGCGGACCGAGCGAACCCTTAGAGATAACGCGCTTTATTTTTAATTTTGATATAAGAAACATATTTATATTTTACGTGCGAATAATTACGTAGTACGTTTACTTTCTAGGTTTGTGTGGTGTATCATTGTATAAATTTTTTCGTTTTTTAAAGTCGGAGGAATTATTAAGACGTCGAAGGATCTCAAATTAACATTATCAGCAAAAGAAAAAATCGTAGACTATAATTAGAGAAGTTTTCTAAAATATTTATAAAAATTTATTAAAAACTTGTAAAATTAATAATATAGGTACAAAAAACACAAAGCAAATGTGAGGAGAGAAATTTTAAAATTATAAACAAATTTGGATATAGTTTTAATTAATTGAATAGTGCCACTGCTTCATTGTTGGTAAGTTGTTTATAACAAAAATTAACCAAAAATTTTGAGAAATAACCATAGTAAACATTATACTCTGCTCGATTTACTGAGCATTTCATACAATTGTTGTATGTTTTATATGAGCTTTTTTGTAAAGAATGTTAATTTTAGGCATCTTTATTATACTCTTTGCAAAAACGAAGAGTATAATGCATTTGATCGGCACATTTCTAAAACCGGAAATATCGCTCGTAGAGAAAAAAATGTCATATAAGTCCGATTGTATTGAAATTTGGAAAGTAAGGTAGTGTTAGCTAGAGGAAGAATCCTATTGTTTTTGAAGAAAATCAATCAGTAAATAATAAAGTTATTATTCATTTAATTTAAAAAAATATATTTTTTTAATTTTTGTCGCTTGTACTTAAATAGAAATCTTGCGAAATGTTATCTATATATATTTTTTTTGTTTATTTATTTTACTAATATTTATATTTTATAATAATATATCCAATGTGTTGAAATATGATTTTCGAAACATATATATTACAAACATTCAATTTTTGTAGTAATGTGTGATGGTTCAAAGTTTTGCCTTGCAATACAAAAATCGTGTGTGAACCCCAGACAGGTTGGATGTTTTTTTTTTTCAATTTTTTTTTCATATATTTGTTTTCACAACAAAGTTGATATCGCAAAATTTAGGATGTCCAAAAACTAACATTATTTGCAAGAAAACAGCGAAGAGTATCCTATAGAATGTGTAACAATTATATAAAAAGCTCAGTAAATTGGCGAAGAGTACGTTTCTAGCTTGTTTTATTTTATTATGCAAATTTAGTTGATGAAACACTCGTCTGTATACAATAAATGACTAAATCCAAACTATTTGTATTTTGCTTCGATTTCAAGTCAAAATTTACTCCAGTCAATCTGTACATTTGTAGGGTGTGAAAAAAACATTAAATTTTTTCTTAGTATTGTAGGGGGATTCTTCATTAACAATCATCCTCAGGTGGGGCTACCTTATCGACGACATCTTGTCATACGTTTGTTCGGAATAACTCTTCTGTTGATTGTACGGAAAAAGTATTTATTATTATGAATTTGGTAGACGATAAAGTTATCGAAAACTGTAATTTTTTTGAAGCGATTAATGATTTGAAAGTAACGTCGCGAAAGTTTAATAATTAATTTCTCTACTATTGAACGAATAGATACGTTTGAATGTGGCTTATTGTTACCGTGGGTAATAATAGTATTTTATTCAACGAGCAAGTAATAGCTGTTATACGCGAATAGAATACTATATTTTATCTATGACCCTCTCTTCGCTTGAAATCATATTTTCACAACAAAGTGCACATTATTAAAAAAACATGATAGCAATTTTAAAATCAAGAAATCAATGTGTGTACGACAGATTGAATCGAGTCATGGCATGCACGATGTTTTTGAACTATAAAGCGTCTTTTGTGATAGACAAGTATTGAGTAATGAACATGAACTCTTCGAATTGGTTTTAACACAATGAGTAATGAATTATTAAGGCCGTGAGTAATGAGCTTATTACTTATTCAAAATCTGTCTATAAAAACGAATCATTCAATAATCGTAGAAAATAGTATATTATTCAACGAATGATGGCTATTACTCAAGAGGATGACATTCACTGAGTGAGTAACAGCTATCACACGCGAGTAGAACACCATACTTTTTCTACAACTACTCAACAGGAAGTTGCGCTTTAAGGTAAATTTGCCGAAAATAATAATTGTCACAAATTGCGAGATTTTTCGGAAAAAATGCGAAGAGGCACATTGTATCGACTTACTTTATTTTTTAGGCAGGAGAAAAAATTTAAAAAAGGGCTTTTAGCTTAATCAATAATGTTTAATTTGTTTTTTTTAACTTCCGGAAATTCCGAAAAAACGGCTCCGAGTGCCATGATGGAATGTGGTGATTTTTTTCAAAAATCGAGATATTGTTTAAACGTGTTTTTTATGAAACTAAGATGCTATTGACACATTTTTTTTGTGTCATAGAAAGGGTTAATATGCAAAAAAGGGTTTTTGCCAGGTCGTCCAAAGGAAGCTGTTGTTTGCAGAGTATGTAATATCAGAACCAATGGTCTAAAAATGTTTTTATGGCTGTTAACTAAAAATTTCTACACTTGACAGCATTTTTCTTTGTAGTGGTTTTACCCCATTCACCCTTATATTCACAACGTGTTTTAAAACAAATGTTGTTTTCTAAATAGCCAAATTCATAACATCAATTTGCTTAAATAAAACCTACAAAGAAAACTGCTGTCAAGAATAAAACATTTTAGTTAACAGCCATACAAATATTTCTAGAGTAAAAACACCTTTAGACCATTAGTTCTGATATTACATTCTCTGCAAACAACAGCTTCCTTTGGATAACCTGGCCAAACCCATTTTTGCTCTCTTTATGACACAAAAAAATGCTGTCAATAGTATCTTAGCTTTATAAAACTACGTTTACGCAATATCTCGATTAAAAAAAAATCGCTACGTTCATGACACTTGGAACCGTTTTTTCGAAATTTCTGAAAGTTGGGCCTGGATGCCAGACCTGACCACGAAAAATGTTGTTAAGGGTATTTTTGGATTTTTTAGGTCATCTTAAAACATGTATTAAATGGCCAGAAAAAAAATTCATTAAAAGTACTATGTCAAATTTCAATTTGAATTTTACAAGTCACATAACCGCGCAGAGATCTAACCCCCATTTCACCCCCTCCTCCTGCATCTACTGACAAACAGACAACAAAAAATTGAGGCAGGTACATTTTTGCTGTCCTATGAGCTAATAGCCATAATTTGGCTTTTCCCCTACAATACACAAAAATTTGTAAAGATATTTACACAAAAACTTTCCTCTCTGTTTGGCATACTTTATTTATAACTTTTTCAGTTGCATGACCACCCTGTATATTTCGTTTACTAAAATTATCAGACCAGATCGGTTTTTGTGCTGACAGTAGTGGTCGTTTCTTATTTTTTAAAGTGACTCTGTTTTTCATTAAAATAATGTCAGGTTCCTCCTCGATAATTGTGTCAACTGCAGTCCAAATATTATTTACATCAAAGTGATCACCCTGTATATGTTTTATAAATTCCTTCCTTGACAGTTGTGTTAACTACATGCGAAATATTATTTCCCACCATTACGTTTTTTTTATTATTTTTTGTATTTTCGTATTTGACAGTAGTTGTGTTAACTGCATGCGAAATATTACTGTCTTCCGTCACACTTTTTTCCTTAGCTAACAGTAGCGTCAACTACCTACGAAATGTTTTTCTTCTTCGTCAAATGGTTTTGTAGGTATAGCGCCAAAAGAGAGACAGACAGACTGACAGCCGGAATAAAAAAAAAATTCGTAATCTACATACCTAGTTTGAAATGTGAAAATCTTGAGAAATCCCGGAAGGTGATTTTTTCATAATTACAATACTTCCCTTCGGTAAGCGAGGGAAGTAAAAATATTCCTATATATAATTTTTCAAATGTCTATGTTGGCAGGAGTATCCACTGTTGCTTAGATTATTATTAATTCAACATATCTAGATGAAAATCGTATCGACGGTTGAATATTATGTTATTATGAAATGTATATTAGTAAAATATATAAAAGAAATGGCAGGAAATAACGTTCCACAACATTTTCATTCAATTATAAAAAACAAAAATTGAGAAACCAAATTTCTTACATTTAAATGATTAATACCTTTTTCATTTACTAATCGATTTTGATCAAAAACAATAAGACTCCTCTTCTATCTAACACCAACTTACTGTCAATACAATCGGACTTACGTGCTTATCGTGCTTACAAAAAACGGATCGAATGGACAGACGAACGCATGGACAGCCAGACACTCGAACAGACGGACATTTTAAAAGTTGTTCAGTATTTTTTCTCTACCACACTAATATGAAAATCTGCTTTCTGAGCGACATACAGTTTTAGATACCGTGTGTGTAGTCGCGGGCTAGCCATGGGGAGAAGAATTACAACATCGCGCGTGCCAGCTGGCTGAAATGAAATAACAGAGCTGGAATGCTCCATCGACGGACGAATTTACGGCTGCCGGTGTTGTCAAATCTCTCGCGCTACGTGAATGTACATGCCTAATGGGAAATTACACGCACGATATGTGCCGACCAAATGCAATATACTTTTCGATTCTGTATTTGCGAAAAGTAATAATAATTTGACCAGTGAACTATACGCACAGAGCTTATTGAATAAAACAACTTACGGTGTTCATTTTAGTTGTACCAACGATTATATATACACATTTACTTTAGAAGATAATGCGGCCCAAATTAACATTTCCCAAAAAATGCCTCCTACCGGAGTAAATAGACCCATGTTATTTAAAGTGTTTGGAAATAAAAATCCAGTTCAAGAAAAAAATAATATTTAATTCTTTTATTAAATATATTTTTAATAGTATACCTTTATTAATTATTCTGTATTATTTATTATTATATGGATATAATTATATAACCTAATTCTACCGTTAGTTCCCATTTATTTTTTAAACACAACAGCGCAATTTTTAAAGAAAAAAATTTGTAAACCCCGTTTTGCGATAACAGTAAAAAACCGATTTTACTAAATATTTAATTGCTTTATACAATTTATTTTTGTGTTCATTATTAATAATGCTGATAATTTGACTGAGACATATTAATACATATTTTACAAGGTATAACACGCCTATGACTTATTGAAAACAGTTGTTAAAACTCTCGGGACGCGCAATTAAGTAAATAAAAAATCCATAAAGGAAGGTCGTAAAACTCATTTAATGGGAACACATTATTTGATATGAAATATCTACAACGTAGCCCTTTGTTTAACGTGAAGATATTTACAATTGAGATATATAACAAAACTAGTGATGACGCTATCGACTCCGGAGAACTCTTAAGGAACAGGTGTGAAAATGCTCAAATTACTCTTGCAGAGATTATACATAGTTCAAAGAACAGGACTGTTTTTTAAATTGTTGAACAGTCCACAATATTAAAATCAGGGACCTGGACCGAAATGAAATAGCGGTTCCGATTTTAAGAAAAACTGAAAAATATGTTCCGGTTTTCAGCAAAAGGGTTCCGATTCTTATAAGGGTTTGTGAGCTCCTATTTAAGTCTGGTGTCAAAACTTTCAACATTAATTTTATCGTATTTTGTTATACAGTGTGTCCTCGGATGGAGTACCCTATACTTGCCATTGCAACTATGCAAACCTTTTTATTTTCATTTTTTCAGAGAAAAGTCATTATTTAAAGGAAAAAAGTTTTGATTATCCTGAAACTTTATAACCGCATTAAAAATTATTTAAATATGCGATAAATTTTACGGTTAAAAAATGTGAATATGGTTCATCTTGGTACATTGAAGTAAAGCTCTAAGAGCTGGGGAATCAATTGCATCGTGAATAATTTTCACGTGAGTAAAGAAAGTTAAATTATGGCCGAATATGATGACCAAATCTTTAACGAATGTTACACGAGTTAGTATTTGATTAATAACGGTATATTTATACGTAATGAAATTGGTTTTATGGGATGTCATTGCTTAACATATATTACTATTTAACACCAGCCTCTTTATTTACAGCATTTCTCCAAATTCTTTTGTAACAATTCGCAAATATGATGTATTTTCTGTCTGTCTATCAACCATGTCATCGGCAAAGTGCAACTTTCCTGATGATATCATTATCTATGTCCGAAATAAACATACGAAATAACAAGGGTCCTAGATTTGATCCTTGTGACATGCCAGCAGTAACATAAAATAATTGGATTTTACACCATAAAATTCTACATATAGCTCTCTTTGAGTGAGATAAGATTGTAACAGTCTAACAGTTTGATTGCAAATTACAAAGATGGTCAATTTATTTGTTCAACCATATTTGGTGTTCAACACTAACTCATCACAAAGTCTGTGCACACGACGTCTACTTGGTACTTTTCCGTGTTGATAATCAGAAATTCTGGATTGAGCATGTATACAACTTATCATACAATGTTATTTCAAATAACTTGCCTATCTTTAGAATAGGGTAAAATATGTAATTTAGTAGAACTAAAAAACAAACATTATTGATGGATATTATCCGGTCCAGTAGACAATTTATTTTTTAGTTTTAGTTTAGCTTATTATTTGCTTAGAAATTTGGGTAATTTACTTCTACATCCAGTGAACGTATAGCAATGCAAAACAAATTTAAAAAAAAATTATTGTTCAAATAGGCTGAGAATGTCATGAAATGACGAGATTTTAAGTTTGAGCAAAAAAAAAATTATGTCTGTCGGTCTGTAACTTTTTTTGTGCGCACGATTACTCTGGAGCCGTTTAAAATATTGACTTGAAATTTGCTTCATGTATGTATTTTAACGAGATCTAGAACTAGATTATATTTTGATATTACTCCGTTAGGGGGTAAATTTGGGTGAATGGAATAGGTAAATCGAGCAAGTAAGAATCCATGAAGTTGGTATTTATTACATATAAGGGAAGTTAAAGTAAAAAAATATTGTTGGCATTAGCCACCACTATTACCACCCCCACCCCATTATTAAATGGGATGGAAACATAAAATTGTGATTTAGTGTGTGTACAAAAACCAAAGGCCACATTTTTTTACTTCTACCGCCACTCCCTCCCCCCTACTGATGTGGCATATTATTTTATGGGGTTTTGGGGTAGACGATTTCAAACATTATATTATTAAAATTCCATAAACAATTATTTCCACATAATGGATTGCAAATATAGTATTTTATAAAGCAACTTGGGTTCTTAACCTCATTTGAATTATTTGATATTATTGGAGCCATGTTTTGTGGTAAATACACTCTTAAAGTGATTGGCAAAGGCATTGACAATTTTTCTTAGATGAATTAAGAGTTTCATTCGTATAACTCATTTCTCTTGGAATGTGAGATTTATTAATTTTTCATATTTATAAATATCCAAAACTTTTTTACATTTGCAACTGGAATTCCGATTGCAAAATATAATTTGCATAAGCGGTATTGACGGCAGATTTAATTTTAATACTAATACTAAAACTTCGAAATTCGAGACTTTAAGTTATCATTAGAATGTTTTTTCTACAAAAGTATTTTTTATTTTTCTCCGACCAACAGAAACTTTTAAATTATTTTTCCTTTAGAAGTTTATTTATTTCGGATAAAGAAAAAAATACTTCAGAATATCTAAAGTTGAACTTAGTGTGTACCTAATAATTACTTAAATGTAAAATATAGATTTTTTTTTATAAAGTGCAAAATCGGCATTATAAAAAAACCGCAACATTTTTCATATATGTTTGGTCATATAGATGCCAAATGACCCCCTGTACCTCATTCTGTAGAGTCGAGCTCCCTGTACTGTACATTGAATATATGATTTTTTATTTTATTTGAAATCTAGGCGAAGACCAACCCTCTAGTTCTTGTGATTATTTTCTACAGGTGCAGAATCGTCCTCCAAGCACATCAGGCTTAGTATATCCGTTGCAGCAGATCATATCACACAAAGGGCACCGAAAAACCATATTTACAAAGAGGTGTAACACGGTTTATAAAAATCCAAACAATAAATTTGCCATGTGTTAAGAACACAGTCGTATTTTTGTATAAATAGGTACCGACATCGAGGTACGTTCTAAGTACACCTAAATAATAATTTTCTTTGGTGGTTCCCGCCGAATTAAATAAGAAATAGAATCTGTGAGCTAACCACAGGTTAAGTTTCCCAACAATGGAGCGTTTCGAAAACTAAAATAAACAGCGGTTCTCTTTATTTTTTATTCAATTAATCAAAATCAAAAGAAGCCGGCTTTATATTATACCCTAGACTAGAACCCGCTGGGATAATACAGTAGAGATTAATATTCTAGGTGCATGCTATGTTTGGAAGTAATTGTTAAGTAAATGTGAAAATAAACAAAGTTCTGTATACCTTTGCGCGGGCTGATTTATTCATGGTGAAGATGGCTATATTTTGATAATCAAAATTAAAAGAGTTGCTAAGGTTTTCCAGTGTGACGTTAAGAGGGTGTAACAATAAACAATTTGGCGATAATTTGAAAAATAGTTGATTTTACTTATGTATTTAAATAGGAACTTTTTCTGAAATAAAATACCTCGGTCAAGCGTTACTTTGTAGCGGATATAGTACGTCGAGTAGGTACATGGCTAAAGAAGCCAAAAAGCTGTATTTTTTTATTAGAATGTACCATTTTTTGTGGTCGTAGTTGATGCTAAAAGGTAACTTTTCAGATAGGAAGCCAATTGAAAATCCGTGCAGAACACCAAAATGGCGGCCATTAAAGATGGCCGCCATTAGCCGCACTAAATTTTTTTCTATCTCAGCTCCTAATAGTCCGATCTCGATTTTCTTTTTTTTTGTTTGCAAGCTCTTGTGAAGAGGACCCTATAAAATTATACATATATCTCTACACGTTAAGGGTTCAGCACGATTTTCAAAAAAACATATTTTTTAATTATGACGGACTTTTGGAGAATACTGTGATACGGAATTCAAAAACAGAATTTTGAATGATGCTGATAGGTGCCATGCAAACAAAATACACATTTCTTGGGATACTTACTCAAAAACTTGTCTAATGAAACGTGTGAGAGATAAGAGAGAAGTTGATTTTCGCCGCCAAGTAGCACAAGGAAATATGTTACCAAAAAATTGAAATGACTTCTTGCGATCAGAATAAGACAGAATTCAATTCAATTCAATTCATTTATTCAATTATTAGGTCTTTGCCAGGTCTAAGATAACCGTTATGCATTTCTTCTTTTCATCTAGTTTTTTGTTAATAGAACTTGTTAAAGTATATATTGCATCATTGGTACTATAGTTAGTTCTAAAACCAAACTGATTATTTGATATTATCTAATTAGAATTTAAAAATTCTTCAAGACGATTCTTCAGTGCTTTTTCAAAAATTTTTGCAAAATTATTAATGACTGAGATTGGTCTGTAGTTGGATTTTTCGGTTCTGCTGCCATTTTTATATACCGGGGTAACTATCGATTCTTTAAAATGTTCAGGGACACGGCCTGTTGAAAAGATGAGGTTAATAATATATTTTAAAGGCCCAATGAGGTATAAATGACACAATTTTATCAATTTTACAGTTATCTTATCCCGTCCGGTAGCACAATTATTTTTTAAACTGTTGATATGTAAAATAATTTCGTTTTTATTAATGGGTTTTAAAAATAGACTGTTACCATTGGTGCGCATGTTTTCTTCACTTTTATTATTTGGGTTGGTGGATATTATTTTATCTGCTATATTTTTTCCAACATTGCAGAAATAGTCATTGAATATATTAGCCTTTAGCTCATTGTCCTTTACTATTAAACTGCCATTATCATTATAAATGTTTATATTATTACTATTATTTCGATTATTAGTTGAATTGGTTGCTTCATTAATTAATTTCCAAGTTTGTTTGATGTTATTATTATATTTATTGAGCTCCTGTCTATAATATTCATCTTTTGTTTTCTAAATAATTTTATTTAGTTTATTTCGATATAATTTATAATCGTTTTTCAGTTGTTCAACATTAACGTTATTGTTGTTATTTATTAGAATTGTTTTTTTCATTTTATCTCTATATTTGATAGATTGTATTATGCCCAACGTGATCCATGGTTTAAGTTTTTTATTTTTATTTGTAATTGTTAATGAAGTGGTAGCTTTATCCATACAATTTTTTATAGTTTTTATGAAATTATTAGTACTGGCATTACTATCCTTGGAGTTTAAAACATTTTCCCAATTTTCTAAACTTAATAATTGTTGTATTTTGTTATAATCAATTTTTTTACCATGTTTTACTTTTTCAGTAATATGCGTTTTATTGTGTCTTATGTTTAAGAGTATGGGATAGTGATCTGTGATATCGGACTCAATAACAACTCTTCAAGTTACTTGGAGAACATGCATTTTTGAGGCTTGATTGGGCTCACATCAGTACTGAGAATTATGGCATAATTCGTTCATCTCGGCCGGATGAAACTTCAGTTGATGGAGTACAATGCAGGCAACAGGAAGAAGCACACAGCAGGATTTTTCTCCAATGTTAAACATGGAGTAAAAAAAATAATTATTTGCACAGTAGATACTGATGTAGTTGTTTTGGCAATCTCTTTCTTTCACATTCTCAAAACTGCGGGACTTCAGAAGATGTGACTTCTCTTTGGTGCTGGGAAGGGTCAGAGATACATGAGCATTAATACCATGTTTGAAAGTATGGGTGAATATAAAGCTGTTGCATTGAGAGGATTTCATGCATTCACTAGATCGGATGTAACGTCATCATTTGCAATGACAGGGAAACAGACTGCCTGGAAGTGTGGAAATCATTTCCTGAAGCTGCTGAAGCCTTCCAAGTTATCTCTCTATCACAACAATCTATCTTTGATGAGACTTTTTAAGTTCTGGAGAAGTTTACTGTTTTGCTTTACTACAAAGACGCAGAAGACTTCTTAGTCAATCATGTTAGAAAGCTTCTCTTTACTTCAAAAAGTCGTAGTCTACAAAGTCTGCCCCTAATAAAAGAGGCACGAAGGCAGAATGCCTTCGTTCAACATACCAGGCAGAACAAGTTTGTGGTCATGCGTGCTCACTGTGCTCAGTGATGGACAACATTCCAGGCCAGAAGGATGGGGATGGACCATGGTTGCTGGAGAGTAGACGCCGGTCTGGTCTTCTCTTCCTTATATTATGGCAGCCTGTAGAGAATTGGTCAACTGTAGTTGCTTGGGATCCCGTACACGATGCCCCTGTTTAAAGGCCAAGGTTTCATGCACTAGGGGTCGATAATGCAGCAATAAATACAATAAAAGATATTCGTTTAATTATTATTTTTAAATTCGTTTCACAGTTTCAAGATCATAATATTGCTATGTTGATCCAATGCCTTAATTTAATAATAATAAATAATTATTTTGCTCTATGAACTGGAAGATGAAGAAGATGACTGCGTGATGTAGAGTCATAAGAGCTGTATAGAAGCAGTTCATTTACATGAGTATTTCTTAGTATTTAGTCGTTTTTTGTTTGTAAAAATTTGTTTCTTTAATGTAATAAATACTTATATCAAAATATTTAAAATCATTGGTGTGTATGAAAACAAATCTTTCTTGACACATACGGAACTCCATATACATAAACCCTTTTTTGTGGCGAAAGACGGGGTATTGAGCACAATTAAAAGCTTACTTATCAATGAAATTCGTAGGAAAAGTGAAATTTTCAGATTTTTTAAAATTGCGCAGAACCCTTAAGGTGCAGAGAATGTATTGGGACAAAAGTGTCACAAGAGCTTTCAAACAAAAAAAAAAAAAATCGAAATCGGACCATTAGGAGCTGAGATTCAAAAAAAATTAGTGCGGCTAATGGTGGCCATCATTCACGATCGTCATTTTGGTGTTCTGCACGAATTTTCAAGTGGCTCCCTATCTGAAAAGTTACCTTTTGGTATCAACTATGACCACAGAAAGTGGCACATTCCAATCAAAAAGTGCAGCTTTCTTTGGTGTACCCGGCATACTAATAGGGGGTTCCTCAAAACAATTAGCTTAGTTTACCTCTACCGGTTATTAGTCCTGTTCCATTTTCTCAATCGGAAGAAAACTTTGTGTATGTTCGTCTTTGTGGTAACCGAAATCGACGGCCTCAAAAGTAGAATAAAAAAATAAGCTTTTCCATTCGTAATGAGAAAAAGTAAAATTCGTAATGAATTGTCTTATTATAGCAGTTTCTTTGCCGGAACTTGTCAGTAACATTACAAAGAGTGTAGCAAAAGGTTTTGGATTAAATTCGAATCCAGGAAATCATTTGTTTAAACAAAGAAAAATTGAAAATTGCGTCTTTTTGCAGTTTTTCTTAAATATCTCTAATTATATAACTCGTATTGCAATGAAGAAAAAAACCAATTGTTCACAAAGAAATTGTGAAGAGAACCAGATTGGTTCGAACCTTCTTGAGCAATTATTTAATTTGTAACACATAAAACAATTGAGAGAATTCATTTTTAAACAGTTGATGACAACCACAGTTACTAATCTAACCTACCTAACACAGTTCGTGTCAGAATCTCTTGACGAGCAAGGACAAGTAGATACAATTTATATGGGTATACAAAAAGCGTTCGATTAAATTGATTTATAATTATTAATAAAAAAACTGAATGTCTTTGGTTTCTCAGAATGATTAATAAATTTATTTATTTCATACTTATTTGAGCGCAGCAAACAGTTTGTTGAGTATGAAGGTTTTCTATCCGATCACTATACGAATACTTCCAAAGTACCTCAAGGTTCGAATTTGGGGCCACGTTTGTTTCTTATATTCATCAACGATATAAATGAGGGTATTAACTGTTCAAAACTAATGTCTACTGACGATCGTAAAGTGTACACGAAGATAAGGACAATATCTGAGTACGTTCTAGAATGACCTTGCAGCCATCTCACATTAGTGTACAGTTAATCATTTATACATTGATGTTAAAAAATCCTACGCTATCACTTTTTGTCGGAAGAAGAAAGTCATTGAATATAATTACACAATAAATTCAGTAAGCATAAGCATATGTGAGGAAATTAAGTAACTTTTGGTATATTCTTTGATAACCAGTTAACACAACTCACATCAATGATGTTGTTTCGAGCTCATGTAAAATACTAGGGCTCTTATTGATGAACTGTAAGTTCTTTAAAACCTCCGGTCTAATATTGCTGTTTTACGAGTATGTTCGATCAAAATTAGAATACGGTGCAATTCAATGCCATATAAATATTATTGAATCTGTTCAGAGAAAGTTTTTAAAGTGCGGATTTTTCAAGGAAGATTGTGTTTACCCACTAAGAGGGATTAGTACATCTCTTCTTACGTGTGTTAATTTCCATAAAATATTTATTCAGTATAATTAATAACAATATCGACTGTTCTTTCTTGTCGGGTAAAATCAGTTTCCATATACCTATATATGACACAACCTTTTACTATGATAACCACAGGACAAACAACATAACAAAATCTCCAATTTATATAATGTGTAATAATTTTAATAAAATATCCCACCTTTGTGATATTAATTCTGGATAGTCTAGATAACATATTAAATCATATTATAGCTACATCTGAATAGAAAATGTGTATTTGTAAACCATACCAAGAATGTATGCTGTTTCTCTTCTTCCTGTATTAATATTATTCTTTTAAATATTTCTTTTGTATTTCTCAAAAGTTTCCTGTAAGTATATTTGTTGGAAATAAAGAATTATTGTTTCTGTTACTGTTACTGTTACTGTTACTATTACTGTTACTGTTACTGTTACTGTTACTGTTATTATAATAATATTTTTCTCTTGACCGCTGCCGGACAGGACTGCCATGTAAAAAAATATAGGGATTACATTTAAAAAAATTGAGAAAAATAATAATTAAATATCAAGAAATGTAAACAAATATTTTGGGCACCCGGTATAATAATAATTTATTTCAAAAATGTTTTTCAGTAAATACGTCATTATCAAATAGCACGTTTTAAGAAAAAAAGAAATAATAATAAATCGCGGAGATATGGCAGTCAAAAATTTTTTATAAATTGCCAAAAAAAACAGGGAAAAAATCATAACTTGGCAACGCTGCATCCGAATGGAAAAATATTTTAGTGTATAATTCAGGACCCTTGGAGGCTAAACTAATGCTAAAAAAAAAACAGTGTTCCGTTAAAAAAAATACTTTCTTGTGTAACTCATTTTTGTGACACCTTGTACAATTGAAACGACGCTGACGTTATAGTAGAGATGAAACATTGAAAGTTTTGTTAAGAAAGTTTTTTTATAAAGTCAGTCGTTTTTACACAATCATCCGAGGGAACACTAACTGGACACCCTGTATATTCTCCTAAAGTTTCGTTAAAATATATTTATTATTGTTTAAGTTCTCTTCAATTGTCTAAAAATTACCCCTTTCAATTGTTTTTATTTGTTGCAGTTGACGCTAATTCAATGTAAGAAACTGATTATACATTTAGTGAAAAATATACAAGGTAAGCACCCAAAAATTATTAATAAAAATAATTGGTACAAGTACAAATTATGAAAAGTGAGTCCTGACAGCAGGTCCTCGAATTACGAAAGTCAATGATAACCAATACTATAATTACGTTTCGGTGCATGTACTGGAGGCTGTACGTTACGTCCTGTATGCAGCTTAATTTTATGAGCGGAATTCTTTCCTGCTGGCAGGAGCGGACTCCCTGTACAAAAGTAATTCCAGGAGTGCTCCCAGCACTCTATCATTAAATATATTTAAATAAAATGGGATTTTTACTTGGTCATACAGCTTTTCTGTTTTTCTAATTGAGTCTTCTAATAAGACTAAGAAAACTAAAGATAGCACTGCTAAAGATTAGAAACTTTTTAAATACTTACTTCATCCTATAGAAGTAGGATTACATAAATTGTAAAAGACGTTTAAAATGTTTATATGAATCAGAATCCTGAGACAAAAGTCAGAAATCTAACTTATATCTCAGAATTCTGAGTCTAACGAAATCATTTCTAATTTCGTTGCATCAAAGTTATATTGTAAAAGCATATCATCTGCGTATGCATGAAAATGTCCAATTTTTATAATATCAAATAGATGCAAATAAAAGCAGACTCAATATTTACCCCTATTGCCCCAAAAACAACCTTTCCTTTTTTTAGATGTAGATATTTTAGATAGGTACTCAAAATTACAATTTGTTATTATGTTGTCAGATAAGTTCATGTGAAGTGATATGACATGATGTTGTAGTTTGGCCAAAATTGGATTGATTTACAGGGTGTACGTCTTTTGCTGATAATATTTTATCTCAGTGTGTATTATTCTCAAATTTTAGACAAGGTCGACAGTGGACGTAAAAAATTTAAACAAAATTGAACCGCCTTTAAAAAATATCTCTAGAAATTTTGTAATATCGATGTTGGAGTCGGTTAAAAATACATTTCAATGCATTATTTGTTCTTTTTCAATGTTGATATTAGATAATAAGGTTCAGTTAATGAGGAATTGAATATTGGTTGTAATTCTTAATTTTTGAGATCAGACTCGGTATCAACTACTCCCAAAAATATCTACTAGCTACCAATTTTAATGCAGTTCCGACGAAATTTGCGCGGCGCCTTCACCTAATATTGCAAAATTTTGAACTAAAAAAATCCCATACGGGTTGAATTTAAAACCTCTTCCTTTTGTAAATATAATGATGTTGTATAATTAGAAACAGTTTTCCGACCATTTATTTTAGTCAAAGGACAAATAAACACTTGTTTCCACTGGAATAGAAAATATCACCACTTTGGGTAGTAATTCACAATATACATATCATGTAGGAAATGGTAACACAGCCACACAAAAAAAAGTGGTTTGGCTTGCGGACCAGACTTGTGTATCTTATGTATTTGGACCCGGTGAAACCGAATCAAAATTGTCAGATTGGTTCTTTTTTCACCCCCCCCCCCCAACCCCAAAAAACACCCCTCAAAAAAGTGGTCAGTGTATCCTTATGCATTTGGACCCGCTGAAACCGAGTCCGAAGTCAGAATTGTCAGATTCGCTCGTTTTTCACCTCTAACCCCAAAAGACACCCCCGGACCAGATCAGTGTATTGGACCCGCTGAAACCGAATCCGATTGGTTTGTTTTTCACCCCCAAGAAACACCCACCCCAAAAATGGTTTGTCCGGAGGACCATAGCGGTGGCAGTATATGCTTATGTATTTGGTAAGGATACACTGGTCTGGTCCACTTTTTTGTTTTTGGGGTGTTTTTTGGGGTTAAGGGTGAAAAACGAGCGAATCTGACAATTCTGACTTTGGATTCGGTTTCAGTGGGTATGGTTCGCAGACCAGACCATTTTGTGGGGGGGTGTTTTTGGGGGTTAGGGGTGAAAAAATAAGCAATCTGATAATTCTGACAATTCTGACTTCGGATTGGATTTCAACGGGTCCAAATACATAAGGACACTGGTCTGGTCCGCAGGCCAAACCACTTTTTTTTTTGTGTGGCTGTGTAATTATTGGAAGGCACAATTTCATATGTTTAATAATATTCCGTATAAACGATGTATTAAAATTAAAAAATCTTCAAGCCACGAAATTCTTGAAATATTCAACCCTTTGCAACTTATTCCAGTGTTTTTCAGGAAGAAATCAGAAGGCTAGATATACTCTGAAATAAACTTTTAGGAACCAAAAATATTTTGTAACATTTGGAAATTATGAATGTTATAACGTTTGAATTTATTTTTAGAAATAAAAAGGCTCGAATCTTCGTAAATGTTTTTTAACCGCCTTTCAGGTCACCTCAATGACCGTTTTAAGTCTAAGCGACCGAGATTTGTCTAAGAGAAAATATTGAATATGTTATGTTTTAAAATATCGAATATGCAAAAAAGAATAAAAGAATAATATAAAACTGTTACCTATATGGTATTTCTACAGAAAATATCTGACCATTAGACGAATAAATATTAGAGCTTAACAAGGCATCATTAATTAATTCGTTTCGTATAATTTATGATATCAAATTATGCAGATAATTCAGAGGAACATGTTTTGTTTAACGGAGATCGTAACAATTTGACCTTGTAAATGGATTACAAGAATTTTTTTATCTAGACAAACCGATTATTAATATTTTAAACATAAATCATGGTTAACGGATTAAGTTACATCTGGAATGTGTGTTTACATACTAAAAAAATATGTTGTCTATATATAACTATACTCTGCTTAAGATCTTTTTTGCTTTAGCTCTATTAGTTCTGATACTTTTTTAGTAAATTGCTGTCTGTACCTACATTAAGAAGCTTTCAGTCAATGTATTGATAAAGGTAATTAAGTTTAATTTAAAAAATAATAAATAAATACTAAATGCTCATTTGCCCTGAAAGTATTCGATATTTTTCCTACTAGATAAATGAAATTGAATATTGAAATATTTCCAACATTGCTAGAGTAAATAAAAAATAGGATTTTCATTTTAAAATATTGAATTAAATCCTTGTAGGTATTCTTTAGATTTTTTGAATAATAGTATTTCAATTCAAAACGGCGATTTTTGCATGCAATAAACTTTTATGTACGACTCCGTTATAAAGTACTGTTTATGACAGAATTTTGTGGCCATAAAGTACCTCTTCATAGTATTAGTAAAATAAAATATAAATTTATTTAAATTTACATTGGTCTCTATCTTATTTTTAATATTATTATACAATCTTCACTAAATACATACTACTACTATACACCTGTTTATAGTGGTGTAACGCAGGGGTTCGTTTTTGGACCATTTCTAGTATTTTTGGCAGACTTTACTCAGCATATCTAATCTAAAGGATCGTTCTATGCAGACGACACGAAGCTCTACGCTGACCCTTCTCTTCACCACAGTATCCTACAAGAAGACCTTGATAATATATGGAAATGGTGCACAGGTTAGCTATTACCGTTGAACTCTGATGAATCTGTTGTGCTAGCTACACCTTGGCAAAAACAATCCTATAATGTCCTACTTTATCAATAATTCGCCTATCAAGAAACTAGATTGATACAGTGACTTGGGTATTACTGTAACTAAAAACTTATTCTGATCAGAATATATCGCAGTGGTGCGAACTCTATGTAATATTTGTCAAAGAAAAAATTTCTCAGTGTCTGTTTCCAGACATTTATAAACCTCTATAAATGTTATGTGCGACCTTTATTAGAATTTGCAGGTCCTGTCTGGAGTGCCGACCCAATCAGAGATCAGAATCTCTTAAAATCTGTACAGAGACGTGCTACTCGTATGGCGTTTGGTCGTAGAAGCCCATGGTATACTGATAGACTTTCTACGGTAAATCTCACTAAATTCTCCGGCAGAAAACTAAGAGGCGATTTAATAATTACATTCAGGACATAACGCATTTCTTTAGCACTTATCTGTCTAGTTTATATGTTCGCAATATCCACGCTCGTTTACGTAGTCACGGTTTCAAATTAAAGAACGAGAATTTTAAAACTAAAACTCGCTAGTTTTTCTTTCCTAATCGAATATTTTCCGCCTGCACTGCTCTACCAGTTTCAGTTATTAGTGCTAGAATGGTAGACTGGTTTAAAAACAGACATGACTTTTGGGTAGTGACTGACTCGTAGTGCATAGTCAAATATACTTTTTTTAAACCACTGGTTTTTTTTTCGAGGAGGAGAAACTCACACGGGCTGCCCATCGCTGGAATGGGTTTGAATGTCTGACTAAAACTCCTCCTCCCGGGACTCGTCTGTAAAAATACTCTGAGGGCACTGCAGCCTCCCGGGCTTATTGTGCTCTCCTTGTTCTAATTTATGCTGTCCATTTTAATATTCCTGTATCATTGACTAGGTGATACAGGACTGAAAATGGGTGAGTTTTAATTTCTGATGGTTTCTGAGTCTGTTTGTGCTTGCCCGTAGATATTACATCTTCTGCGGTTCAACGCCCGCAGTCATGTATAATATATTCCACAGTTTCTGGTACCTTACCGCACACTCTGCAGTTGAGGGCGCCAGAAAACTTTCCGATTAAATGCGGATACTTCTTAGCGGAAAAGGGTCCCGTCAGTAGACCTGTAATGGTTCTCAACTGGATCCTATTCTTTGTGAGCAGTTTCTCAGTTTGTTTTAAACATGGTCCATTGATAAGTGTTTTTCCATGTCGATTTCTAGTAGTGATTGTGTTTACTCTTGTCCTAGTCTTTGATTACCCTTCTGGCTTAGCTTTTTGTGATGCCCAGCACGGGTTCTAAACCATAGAATATATCTACTACTCCTTGTCTAGCAAGTTCGTCAGCTTTTTCGTTGCCTTCTATGTTGATATGTCTCGGCACCCAGAGTAGTATTACTCTGTTCCGCTTTCCCAGAATTTTGAGCTTTTTGTGGCAGTCCCAAACCAGTGTGGAAGACATCTTGTTAGAGGCTAGTGCCTTAAGTACCGCCTGACTGTCTGATGCAATTGAGATCTGCTGGTTCACATATCATCATTTAACATTCTAGCGTACACACTCGAGTATAGCCAGAATTTCTATCTGGAACACAGTGGAAAGCTCTCCAAGAGAGACTTTTATTCGCTCTTGGTCTTTCACCATGTATTCCTGCACCAGCTCCTGTTTCCATCCTGGACCCGTCGGTATACCAGGCTAGGCCTTTGCGTAAAGCGTCAGAGCAATTTGTTGAATGTAATTTTTGGTACCATGTAGTCCGACCTCATACTCAATAGAGGATTCGCTACAATGTTTATTATCCTCATGTGCCCCGAATTGCCTCCGAGAGGGGTTCAGAGAATTTTGTAGCCTGTAAGCTCCCATTCTGTTCTCCCCCTGAATCAAAAAACTGAGTGAAGGGAGGTCTAATAGGGTCTCCATGGCTGCTGTAGTGGTGCTTTTCATTGCACCTGAATTCCCAGGCAGGCCAATCTCTGCACCCGGCTCAGCCTGTTAACTGCTGTTGTTTGAGTAACCTTGAGCCACTAAACTAAGGCAGTATATGTGATGGTGGGTCTTATTACACTGGTATACAGCTAGTTTAACATACCATGCTTGTGGGCCCCCATATCTTGCCATACCATCATCTGCATGGTACCAGTATGTCAACAAACTTATGTTTACTATGTCCAGGTATTGGGTCCAGGTAAGTTTGGAGTTGAAAATGACGAAGTCGAAGTCGAGCGTGTTTGTTGTCAGACGTATACAGCAGGGAGAAGTGAACTAAAAAAATCTATGGATCACGTTACAATCATCACGTTTCTGGATAAGAAGAAAATTATTATTTCTAAATCCTGATAAGCTTCTTAGGGATATTTTTAGATTTTTGGATTGTATATAAAATAAGGAAATATATTGATATTACCTACACAAAATAAAATTACTTTTTATACGCTCCCAAAAATGTTTTGCCTGGTATTTTCGAACGTGATATATTTAGTATACTTTATATTTTAGCTTTTTATTCACCTAGGGAACTTAGTACTTAAAAGAAACTCTCCGACAACCATTAGTCACTAAGCGACATCAAGGTGTAATAAAAGAAAAGCAACGTAAAAGTGGTCTTTAAACACCTATATGATCTGTTAAATATTTACATTTTACTACTAACATTATAAAATAATCTACTAGTTGGAAGTTAACAAATATTTGTCATTTTACTATTAAAGAAGCGCTTTAACGGCTTTTCAAAGGTGGCTTATATATAGATCATAAAAAAGTATGAGACACGGGAGAGGCAGCGTATGTACATCGTGTATTACTTAATTTTTTCCAGTGCAATAAATTTTACGGTAGTTTTAAGATAAAATCATACAGCCGACACTAATTTTGTTTCTGAAATATTTAAAGCGATTGGTGGTAGAGTAATAGGTTTTGAACATTAAATTTTACTTATACATAGTAACATAGTATGAAAAAATTGGATAGTAGTACAGTGCCTAAAGGTAAAAAATATGTAAAATTTCGAAATAGTTTCATACGTAATAATATTTTTTGTATATGGGTTATTATTATAGAAAAAGTTATCGTCTTCAGTTTTTATATGGTCCGGATACTTGCTCTTACCCTCAAGGGGTGAAAACCACCCCTAAATTTGAATATTGAATATTTGAATAAGTGTTACTAAGTTATTTTTGAAACGTAGGATAGTTATGTTTTTGGAATCTCTGATTTCTAATCTGAAGCCAAAATTAAGAAATACAATATGGCGGCTGGAATTTTTTTCTAAAAGTGTTTTAAAGGTACAAAATAAATTAAGCATCTAGATGATGCTTTATATTAACGAAAAACAGCATTTTTGAAAGAAAAATTAACTACTGAGCAATTACAATAACAAAATGGCTACATTTCGTTAAGAAAAAATTTAAAACGTACACTAAATCGGCCATAACTTCTTTATTTTTAGTGACGTAGAAACAAACAGAAAATCATTTTAAAGATTGATTAATTATCTTTAATTTTGTTCCTTACCATTTTTTATGGAGGTGTCACAGTTTCTAAGATATTCAACATTTTAAACTAAATACTTCGTCCTAGAAACGGTCAGATGCCATTTATAAAATTAAATATCTCCGAAACTATTAATCCTACACAAATATAAAAAGAATAAAATTCATTCTCAGTTTATAAGCTTCATTTTTGATTTCTCTAAAAGTAATATTTATTGAGATATTTGCAGAGAAACAAAAATGTTACGTTTTTTCTATAATTCCTTTACAGTTTTAAATGCATTTTTTTTTCTGAAGCAAGCGCTGTAACTGGACGAAAAAATTTGAGCTAGATCATACTATATATTAACGAAAAACAGTATATGGGAATATATTTTTTTATTGCTGACTACTTACATTAACAACATGGCGACGTTTTTATTTAAAAAAATTGGAGAAGTACATTGGTTCTGTCATAACTTCTTTGTTTTTCATGCTAAAGAAATTGAAAAAAAAATCATTTGAAAGCCTAATTAATAGTCTTTTGTTTTGATCTATTGAACTATTGACTCAGATATTAGAAAAAAACGAAATTCATGCTCAATTTAGTAGTTTTCTTATTTATCCCTAGCATGTTTTTGCTCAATGTAATGCTTTTGAGTTGTTTGACGAATATTGTTTTGAAATACCTTTTTTAAGCTAAAATCCCAATTTTCAAATCGTTATAATTCAAAGACTATCAATTTTTATGAAAACTTGCATAGAACCTTTTCTTCTTAAAATTTCGTTTTCTTTTAGCTCTAATGTTTTTATTTTCTCTTAGTTGCTACCCCCCGAAAAGGGGTGGCATCCACCCCCTATAAATAAGCAAGCCGCAGAAACTTCTTTGATACAGTTACTATTAGTAGCCAAAAATGATCGAAATCCGTTCAATATGACATTATTCCGAAGTTGAAACCTCTGGATACTGTACTATAGTGCGAGTTACGATTATTACGAATTATTACTTGCAAACTTTTTAGGTATGATATTAAAGGTATAAACTTAAACTTGTGTAAATGTAATCTTCAGGGACATCTTAAAGAATTTCAATGACCAAATGTAAAAATAAGTTCTACGTGTGATATATTGACTGGCATCCCTCAGGGTTTAGTTTTGGGCCCCTTACGTTTCGATTTTGCTATCGACTTTTTTTTGTGCGGTGGGTGGTAGGAGAAATCCATCATGGACACCCATCGCCCTGGATCTATCACGCTGGGTCTTTGTTTTTTACCGAGCTAAAACTCTTCCGGAATAATGGCCCCCTCCCTGTCTTCAGTGTTTCCTCATATCCTGGAACCGATTTTGGTTACCGTCAAATTATCAGGTCTGCCTACGAATAGATGTCCTTCCATTACTTCCCAACTTCGTTGAAACGATTAGAGGCTCAAGTTTCTTTCGTCTAATTCCTTGGTTTTCATGACTGATGTTCTCATGTCCTCCAAGAGTTGACAATTTTCCTCTGATTCTAGCATCCTTAACACCATGTCATTGGATGTAACTGGGCCGCCTAGCCTATCTACGGCTCGTAGCCTTTCTTCTCTCCACCTGCTACACTGGAACACGGTATGCTCTATCTTCCCACAGTACATGCATTCTCAATCTCCGATCTTCCCGATGTCGTAAACGTACTCTGCAAAGCATCCATGCCCTGTTAGGGCCTGTGTAAGGTAGTACCCAACCTTCCCGTATTTACTCTCCATCTTTTAATATCTGGGATGAGTCTCCCACCTTTTCTTTGCTAGAAGGTCGACGGCCACTGTTAGCATTGCCTCGTAGGAGACCATCCTGTAGGCATTGCAGACTCTCAATGCCGCACATCGCTGTATCCTGGCCAGTCTTCTTCGAGGTCTTTCCAGGGCCATCGCACTTACCCATACCAGGGCCGTGTACAGGAGAATGGAGTGCACCTTCCTCTTGCTGGCCTTCGGTCCGCTTCGATATGAATCAGCCTGCCTATGGCCATTGCCACTCGCCCAGTTTTTTCCTCCATTTTCGTCACATGCAGTCTGTATGTCAATTTCGAATCAAGCCATATGCCCAGATACTTTATCGCTTGGCTCGGGCCGATTTCCAGCTCCCTTACCCTTATTTTCACGACAGAGAGATTCCTCTCTCTGGTTTTGATCGCCAGTTCATTTTTTCCAGGGGCAAGTTCCAACTTCTTGCCATCTCTCTATTTTTGCAATGGCCTCCTCGATTTCTCTCGCCGTTCTGGCCGTGATTGCTATTGCCAGATCGTCAGCATATCCGATTACCTTAACGTTCTCCGGTTGGGGTAAGCGTAATGCATCATCGAACGTTATATTCTACGACGTTGGGCCCAGGACTGATCCCCGTGGAACACCACAAGTCATCTTCTTCCACTGGGTAGTGCCTTCTACCTCCAGCCATATCCACCTGTTCTCGAGGTAGCTCTTTACTATCCTGAGCAGGTACAGAGCTATTCTCAACTATTGTAACTTCTTAACTATCTCGCCCCAATCCGCAGTGTTGAAAGCGTTTTGAATATCCAGCGTTGCTATCGACTTAAACTTTTATCCAATAATTATACAATCTACAGGAACTGTACAATATACTGACATATTCTTCTTTTCTTTTTTTCTTTGCGTTTCCTTCTTCATCCAGTTTCTTGGTCCAATGTTGCAGTGTGCGTATTGTTGTTTTCTCTATATTTCTTCAGATGACTATCGTTTGTCGTTGTTCTGCTGATAGAGTTTTTATGTTCTGGAAAAGTTTCCTGCATTTTTCTACTCACGGTTTCTCCCCGTTTCCTTTTTCTTCCAATTCTTCTTTTAATCTTTCACTCCATCACTATATTTTTTCATACTCGAATTAAAAAAAAATCATATTTGAAGTATGAACATTATTAGACCTCGTTTATAAAAATCGGTCCAATAATTTTGAAGATATTCACAAATTACCAGACTTATTTTCTGGAGTATTGTCCCTAACAATTACAATAATGGTTTTTATTTTCCAATAATTTTTGGTCTTTGAACGACGCACAGAGCTATTTTCCTTAATACCTGACTAAAAGGACATCTCACACCTCTAATAGGGTTTTCAAACACCGACAGAATTTCTTGAAATTCTAGTATGTTGTTGGGGCTGTCAAAAGAGAGCATTTTGTTCAATTGGATCGATCTAGCTATACAGGGTGATATAGAAAATTTCGGTTCAAAGTATGAATTATCAGTTGTGAATCTCATATTCTAAATTCAGTTAGCGCCATACTTTTCCCACAAAACATGCCTATTATTATTTTGTGTTCAAAAAATGTGTATGTATTATTTTAGACAGTGGCGTTTTCTTTGGGGGGTCCACCGACAATGATAAAAATTAATGGAAATTCCGAACTACCTGTATGATTATATGTTACTGTCTTAAAAGTAAGCATTTTAAAATAATAAATATGCAGACTAACCTAGTATTTATAACAAGAACATTAACTATCAATTAGTTATGTTTTGTGCCGGTTGTCCTCTAAAACGTTTCATTTTGACAAAACTATGGTCGAAAACAACAACTTTGGAACAAAATAATAATTATTACGGTATTATTTGAGGCTCTTCATCCCTGTTTGCAGCATCTAATACATAAGTTAATAAACTATATGATGGGTATTTCACTGCTTGCTGATGTCTCGCATAACCTAAGTACCATATTACACTAGCAACATGAGCCCAGACACCAAAAGTTCTTGCACCCACTTTACAGGTACAAAAGGTACCAGTGATAGGATCAAGCTGGACATCATAAATTGGAGGAAGCAAATATGATATAAAAAGACTATGTTTTACAGCTAGAAAATCTTTTTGTTCTTGACAATCCGGGTTCAAACTGTTGAAGCTGGAAAACAAATTCGTTATTTGCTTTTCTTTTGTCTTGAATGTATGCTGGCGCTAGTTTTACTTGATATGTGCCAAATGTTTTGTAAACTACATACTCTAAAGGTAAAATAGGAAACGCTACATCAACATTGTCCATATTAATCCAAGAACCACCACCACGACGTAAGTTAAAGTTTCCTATTTCGATTTTTCTCTGCAATAGATTTTCAGCCAACATTCTTTCAGCAAGTTCTTCATTAGCATCCTGCATTTGAATTAAGCCTCTAAATGCATTTATAAGAGCACAAGCTATTTTTAAAAAGTTGGCTAAATAAAAACAATGCTGCATTGGTATTAAGTCTCTAAAAAACTTGAAAATTGATTTTAAATGATCATTTCGCGACTCCACTATCCAACGAGTCTTGGTTATTTTTCTGGAAAGATTTGCCTCTTCAGTAGTAAATTGCCCTTGGTTTCTTAAAAGTACAGGTGGCATTTCGACATTTAAGTGTAAGTTTTCAAAAAAATCAACAGCATCTCTATAACCGCGATCTACTACAAACACATCACCGTCTTGAACCCACTGTCGTATATTTTGGCCATCTTGTGCCATTTCGTTCCTTATAACCGCAGCATCATTATTTCGTACATCCGAAAAATAGGGACCATGTACTGTACATCTATAATGTACCCATACTATAAGGCCGGCCTTAATAATATGTACTTCTTGTGACTAGAATATGATTGTCTCTGCATTCTAAAATGTGAACTTTTCGGCGCCTTTAGATATGTACAGTCAGCATACAAAATGGCACAAGGTTGCTCAGGAACTGGATTGTAAAGTTTATTAGAAAATCTATTTACGTGTCTGTGAATAAATTGGTCTCGACTCTGAACATCAGGGCAAGTAAATCCTATATTTTGTGGCACAAAATGATTCATTAATGAATTTCTTGCGATTGTTATTGCAAGGCTTGAGCTTTGTGTAGATGGAAAATTCATTATTGATTTTATAAATCCGTCTGATACACCTTGCCTTGGCTTTACTAAAAAGGCTATTAATTGTTTTTTTGTTAACCTTCTGAGTTTATGATATACTTCCACAGGTTGACAGTAATTGAAAAGCTCTCTAAATTATTCTTTTGTTAAAGATGTTAAACTTTGAAAGTCATTTTCGCTAAAATTTTCTTCGCTTTCATATAAATTGAGAGAATTGTGTAGTAAACCACTCACTTAACTCTTCACCTCATTACAATTTTCATTGGTACATTCCTCGGGCCAGAGGCCCTCGGGAAGTACACTGCCGACCTAGGTGCGTTATTATCCTTATAACACCCTTGATGCCTTAATAACTATAATAAACTGACAAGTAGGCATTACCTACTTACTTACTTTACTGTCAAGACAACAATTGTTTTTGGGAAAAAGCCTACTATATTAAATATTTAAAATGTTACTTACATTTTAAGAAGTAAAAAAATATAATATACATTAATATGGACAATGTTGATGTAGCGTTATCTATTTTACCTTTAGAGTATGTAGTTTCCAAAACATTTGGCACATATCAAGTAAAACTAGCTCCAGCATACATTCAAGACACCGCGGAAAGAGAAGCAAATAACGAATTTATTTTCCAACTTCAACAGTTTGAACCTGGATTGTTAAGAGCAAAAATATTTTCTAGATTTTACTCAAGCTGTAAAACATAGTCTTTTTATATCATATTTGCTTCCTCCAATTGATGATGTCCAACTTGATCCTATCACTGGTACCTTTTGTAGCTGTAAAGTGGGTGCAAGAACTCTGTCTGTGCTCATGTTGCTAGTGTAATATGGTACTTAGGTTATGCGAGACACCAGCAAGCAGTGAAATACCATCATATGGTTTATTAACTTATGTATTAGATGCTGCAAATAGAGCAATAGGACAACCGGCACGAAACCTAACTAATTAATAGTTAATGTTCTTGTTATAAATACTAGGTTAGTTTGCATATTTATTATTTTTAAAATGCTTACTTTTAAGACAATAACATATAATCACACAGGTAGTTCGGAATTTCCATTATTCCATAAACACCACTGTCTAAAATAATATATACACATTTTTTGAACACAAAATAATAATAGGCATGTTTTGTCGGAAAAGTATAGCGCTAACTGAATTTAGAATATGAGATTCACAACCGATAATTCATACTTTGAACCGAATTTTCTATATCACCCTGTGTAGCTAGGTCGGTCCAATTGAACAAAATTCTCTCTTTTGACAGCCCCAACAACATACTAAAATTTCAAGAAATTCTGTCGGTGTTTGAAATCCCCCTTAGAAGTGTGAGACGTCCTTTGGGATGGTCAATACTTACACCAAAATTATTATCTGTAAGACATTAGACTCGCTAATTACTAATTTGATGTTAGAAATTTGAAAAAAAAGATGGTGGATTCAATGTGGCATGTTAAATTCTTAAAAGAATATCTGAAAAATCTGAAAGAAAATGATTTGAGGCTCTTTATTTCTTTAGTTGAGAAACTGGCATAATTTTCAAAAATATACTTCAATATTCAATATTGCGGACTGTAACAATTTAAAAAACAAACTTCAGTCCGCCAGTAGAGAGTAGAACATTTAAGTATGCGAATACTCACGTCGTTCTGCGAGTTATTAATTTAATTACAGATTGTAACTGTAGTTTGCAATGCGAAGGATATATTGTGACTTCGATCGGATCGATGAGCAGATCTGTATCCGCATTTTCTTAAATTTTCAATACACTTAGCATGCGCATCACATCAATCGATTCTTAAATAATATTATTTACAGCAATCCATTAATTCAGTGTTAACCCACATCGTCTAATCACTCTTTATCTTAATTAATAATACTCACGTGCTGGAAACACACCCATGCCTCGCCCTTTTATAACTGTGATTACCCAGATGTATTAAAATGTCTCTAATAAGTATATATATATATATATATATATATATATATATATATATATATATATATATATATATATATATATATATATATATATATATATATATATATATATATATATAATAATTTACATACGTTTGTATCTCCGTTCAAAATTTCTTGCATCATGCTGGGAGTGTCTTTAGGCTAAAATATATTGTATGGTAATTACTATATAGTGAACAAACCTTTGAAAGACAACACCTGTTGTTTTAACTGCCCTTTATTTTAAATTTTAAATGTCTGATGCATATATTTGAGTTAAGTAATGGGTTCTAACGCAAGTGTATGAATTAATTTCTATTGTAGTACAATACGCGACACAAGAGACAAATATTGAATTTACAACTTCTTGAAACGAATTGCAAGGGAATATTACGTTATTATGTATCTTTGCTTCGTAGATAATCTAGAATAAAACAAACTGAGGATCGTACCATTAGAGATAAGAACAACAAAATTTGCAGATAATTGTTGCAACAAATAAAGAAAACACCTTCTCGACAAGTTCAAAATTCTGAGTACGTTTTAAGCAGAATATTTTTATCTATGCTGGCATTAACATAAGGCGAGGTTTCCGTAACCAGGAGAGGAGTGGCTATCATCCCTTTTGTGAGTTCTGGTGATAGATACAAATGTAAGATTACGCAGGCGACGTCGCCATCCCAGTTGTAGTTGCTGCATCTGATATAATGCAAAGACAAAAGACAATGGTAGACAAATGGTGCACCCAGGAAGTGCTATCCTGAATTCGGAAAAGACCACTATGATACTTTTACAAAGAGAAAAAGACTGCAGAATCTAGAGAAATTGATGAGCAATGAAGTCCTTGGGACCGACTTTCAATACCTGAACTTTAAAGCTTATATAGGCAATGTGACTACATCAAAGCCATGTGGACCTAATGGGCCTGCAGAAGTATGGTGTTCAAGACCTGGGAATTACAATCAAGAATGGTACACTGCTTGCCCAATGGGGTCCCAATGGTAACTTCAGATTATTTTGCAATTTTCGGCAATCATTAATAATTGTTAACCTTCTTGTATATCTTTAAGTCGCTTGCAAATAATAGTTATTTACATTATAATTATCTTAATACGTCGTTGATTAAAAAAAATAAAAGTTAACTTAGGTGGGGATACTAAATAATGGGCACAATGGTAGCGAGTTATGATTATATATTTTCCCTAAAAGTTCTAGCGCTTAAGTAAATACGAAACAACTGAAAAAAGGACCCAGTTAGACCTACGATTTTACATTTATATAATGAATTAGTACGATCTACTTTTTTAATTTTTTATGCACTATGCCTAGCTAGGTTCCATCTTCAGCAGCTTCAACAGCTTCTACAATATAGCTATTGTAGATAGCTAAATCCCTGTGAATCTATTGTGGCGCTCCTGGTCTAGTTTTTCTAAAAGAGAGGATAATAAAGCTCCTTATCCAGCTTTGACCTTTGTATATAAGATTCCACATTCCTAATAAGCTATCAGCCCTTTGTTCTTCTTCGCCAAGTAGTTGGAATCTCAGTTTAGCTAGGCCTTCGGATTGGGATAACCTATGGACTGAGGTTTCCTCCTCCTCTGCATGTTGTATCTTATGCCAGACCAATTAGACTCGTATGTCTGTTAAGCCACCAGTGTCGTTAGAAGAGCCACATATCACTTATCATCCTAATGGCATTTCTATTTTGGTGAAGCAAGTTTTCCATAACTTTTTGGCTTGTCTCTGTTGCGGGAAACTCTTCCACCATTCTAGAAATTTACTTTGTACTCAGTTATTAATGGATGTTGGTATGCATGGCTTTAGCCACTTCGCTCTTGTAACCCCTGCACATTTCCAGGGCAATTATTGCTTTTTGTGCGTCTTTTTGGATGTGGGCATTCCATATCAGTTTTAATACCATTATAACTAACGTATTTTCTGTATGACTGGAAAGGACTTCTTTCTCTATATCATAAATTCGAATATCTAGTTGAAATGTGGTAAGTTCCTGCTACTTGTACGTATGGTATTAGGCTGGCTTTTATTATAATAAAATATAAATATGATCAGAGGCATCATGGGGCAGTTATAAGTCCTTCTCTACCAGTGATTTCAGATATTTTTCATGTGTTTTTGGAATTCAATTATTTGAAGAATACATGAAAACGGGTTAATTTTGACATTAGCAAAGCTTTCTTTCTTGTTGTTAAATGCAGGTGGAGATGAAAAATCGGCAACTACTGGAAGCGGCTGGAACCTCCCCACTAGGTGGATCTTTAAAGCCGAAAAGAGCACTAAATTGTGTGCCTTAACGGCATTAAACGTAATCCGATCTCAACTTGCTTTGTTTTTTATATATTTTTTTTCACGGAAACCAAATCGAAAGGGTGCAAGTGTGATATATCGTTGAAATCGGAATTTTTACTTCTTTTCAATGGTTTGATTATAAATTGTAAGTAACCATAAAATAAACAACTTCTTGTGTCAAAACTTCAACGTAATCCGATCTCAACCAAAACCTTTTCAGATCTTCTGGAGCACTAAAGAAACCATCATGTAAAGTTTCATCCAAAAGTCCGTTTAGTAGTTTCGTCGCTATCGTGCAAACACACACACACACACACAGAAATTCTTCAAAACCCCTTTTTTGGGTTCCTGGGACCTCAAAACGTAAAGATTTGAAGTTATCTCAATTTTCGATTTTGGGCCAATTTTAGTAACCTCCCACAATGTTGTGGGGAGGTTAAGACAGATCAGAGATGGGTCAAGGAAGCTTTCCATTGGAAAGTTTCCAGGAAAATTTCGGAAGTTTCCGGAACGGAGTTTTGATAAAAATGAAAGTTTCCTTTAAAATATTTGAATATTCCGAAAGTTTCCAAAATTCCGGGGAAGTTTCCAAAACTCCGGGAAAGTTTCCAAATTTTTCACGAATATTTACATTTATTATTTACACATATTTACTCATAAATTTGAAATTGCCGCCACGATGATCTAACATAACCTCAAACGCCAGAAATCCAGTTTTAATTTGTTGATATTTTTTCGAAATTATCAAAAATTAATCGGATGTTTGATGACGTAGGGTTTCATATGGTCACCGCTTGGATTATTACTATTGGCATTGGCACAGAATTTCTCTAATTTCGTGCTATTGGCTATGATCAAGGATGAGTTGACAGACATATGATAAGTTACATTTATTTGTATACCCGCACTATCGCTTCCCGATGAATAATATCTAGCATTTTTTTCTGTTACATTAAAAACGAAAATGATTAAAAAGAAATATACTTTTATTTTTTTTACAAATTATAAGATATTATTTAATTTAATACATTTAGTGTTATTTTAATTAAATAATATGCGATTTAGATGCTATTTCTTGCCTTCTATATTTCCGTTTCTGCACAAAATAGGAGTTACGACTTACATATGACATTATTTACATAAATTTTTAATTTTATAATCCACATATTTATCACATTTTATAAATTATTTTATTTATATTTAATTATTTAATAATTCAAACAAAACAAATTACTGGGTAACCACCCGGTTGCTCCATATTCTTCATATAGCACAGGGCACATATAGCGGGTGTCATATAATATCAGTTATTTGGTAAAAGTCTGTAAAAGTAATGTAAATAATATATTTATATGCACTTATTTGGTATCAAAATGAAGCTTAGAGCATTACGAATCAGATTTCACCATAAAATAGACTCTGAATATTCCCAATGGAAAGTTTCCAGGAAAGCTTCCTGGAAACTTTCGGAGTAATCAAAACTCCGGGAGTTTACCCATCTCTGAAACAGATACTGTTTATAGTGTATTTAGAAAAAAGAGTTCCATTATTTGGACACATATCAAATCAATAGCATCCGCTTTTATTAGAGCTGTGTCAACCTTGCTCTGAAAATATTTCGAAAATATGCATGATAAGTTTACTAACTTTTTATAGACGTATTTCTTGAAGAATCGAGCTGTGATGGGTCAGAATATTTGTAGCAAACTTTTCCATACCCACAGCTCAAAAGCATGCTTACCTAACGAACTATGTCTGAGTTATAAAAAAAAGATAGAGAGAACTAGGGCGTCAGCAAATTTGACCTTGCGTTTCGTGATATTTCTGCCATGTCATCCACTGCCTCAGCAGCTCGGCTCAATAAGATACTCTACAAAGATCCCCAACAAGAACTAGGATTCATAAAACGAAAGGATCGCTCCTTTACAACCAATCTCTCTGAAACATCTGAACTCCTGCTAAAAACAATGTTTCCAGGCAGCACGGTGTCGTCTTGTATGGACTGGCCCAACGTATCTCACCGGTTGCTACTACAGCTGAGGTTGCGAATGGGATAGTGGACGATGCAAAAGTAGCCTGGGCGATCAACACCATCCTTCCATTTAAACCGCCAGGTATTGACGCTGTTTTCCAGCTCTACTCCAGTGTAGACTGGAATACATACACCACCACCTGGATGCACCAGGTGGTGGTGCCAAATGGAGGGAAATTAATGTAATATTCATACCTAAACCAGGACGTACGGACTACTCCCTACCAAAATCATATCGGCCCATTAGCCTTTCCTCCTTCTACCTACTGAAAGGTTTAGAGAGATTGTGCGATTAAAAAATTAGAGATAGAGTGTAAGTTTTACACCCACTGCATCCAAATCAACACGCTTAGATACCAGGGAAATCAACAGAATCGGCATTTCAGTCCGTGGTATCTCGTATTGAGAAATCGGCGGGTATGAAAATGTCCACCCTGGGGGGGCGTTTATTGATGTCGACGGCTCTTTTGATAAAGCAACCGTTGAGAGTATAGGCGCAGCTCCTCAAACGCATAATGTTCTCAACACACTTAGTAAATGGATGACACACATGCTCAAATGGAGAGCCGTCTGAATAAATGTGGGGAACATAGAGACTAGATGCATGGTCAATAGAGGCTGTCCACAAGGTGCCGTTCTATACACCGCCTCAATGACTCTGGCTTCTTCACAACAGGTTACGCATATGACATTACCATCTTGCTAAACGGAAACTTTGAGGGCCCGCTATGTGAACTTATGCAAACAACCCTCAAATTGGTCGATAATAAATTGGTGCACAGAACACTCCCTCTCGGTTAATCCTCAGAAAACTGAGCTAGTACTATTCACCAAGAAGAGAAATCTGCCAAATATGAAAATACCCAAATTATTGGACACTCAACTCCACTTAGCGAGTGAGGTCAAGTACCAGGACCGTACCTTAAATTGGAAGAGACATATGGAAGTTAAGATAAATAGGCCTTCTGGCAGTGTCGAAGGCAGTTTGTAGATCCTGGGGTTTCTCACTCACCACCACCCCCCCCCCCCCCGGCTGTACACTGCTGTGATATTAACCATGCTTTGTTACGCAGCCGCAGTCTGGTGGCCTAGAGTAAGGCAAAAAACAGCAGCATCTCAGGGTATGAAGATTGAGGTTTGTTAAAAATAAGTCACAAGACGAAAATTAACGAGACGGACCTGTGCATAACGATAGGCGGAGTTCGACGAAGTTTTATCTAAAGACGAAGGCAGGTCAAGGGCTGAAGGGACCAAAAAGACTCAAGTGATAACCGTAAAGTGTACCACATGTGCGAAAGACTAACGCTTAGTTAGTCAACTTTTTCTTACCACTTTTGCATTTTATCAGTTATTGTTATTGTTATCCAATATATAAAGCTTGTTACGAATCCGAGGGTTTATAACATAACGTAGTAATAACGCAGTAATTATAACGTAGTTAATTATTGTGTTTTTAACAAGGTTCTCCAATCATTGGGCCAAATTCCTACAGTTTTTCACCCCAGCTATTTTGAGAATTTTTAGTTTGCAGACTGCATCTACTTTTGATTTCAGTATTGTATTCAGTCATCTTCTGCTTCAGTTTGGTCACATTTGAAAAACTTTTTGGAATGTTGATGCCAAACTTCAATAATCTGATTTCTGTCAGTTGTTATGTTACGGGTGGAGTCCTTAATCGGTCACATTTTGGGTTTAAATTTACGTTCACTATTTGGAAATGATCCATTTTAGTGTCAGAATGTGATTCCAATTCTTTACAGACGTCTTGCAGATAAGAATTATTCTACAAAGACCTGAATTCTAATTCTAATTTGTACGGCATTGGTAGAAGTTGTAATAATGAGGACATGACTGTGAAGTATAAATCTTAAATTATTTAGGTTCAGCATACAAAAATACACTTAAAACACAGATTACCGTCCTTGTGGCAATATGATTGTTGCCTAGTGTAATTACCTTTTGATAAGAAATATGTATACACGCAACTTTAGGTAGTTAATCCCCACATTTTTATCTTTTATTCTAACCGAATTAAACACAAACACCACTATAGTTTACCATGGCATTCTTTAGACCAAAATAAACGTCGGCCCCTTTATATTATTAATTCAATAAAAAAGACAAAAGGAACCGGCCTACGTTTCGCCAGTTCTAAACAAAGATTACCCACTACATCAACATAGAAATTACTAAAACATTTTAATCGTGATTTATAAAACAAATACAGTCAACAATTTGCATACATCTTAGCTATAATAAGGTAAGTCCCGCCCCACCGTATAAACCTGAAGCAGTGTGTATACAAATAAATAACGAGATAAGTTGAAAACTCGTTAACTCTGCTGTTATTATTCTTTGTTGACATACAAATTATATGTTACAGTCCAGACACTCCTCTCGGAGCCCCGGGATGAATCTTTCTCGCTGAGCTATGAGCACGCAGACCGAGACCACACAATATTTTTACATCCTTTGATGTTCGAAGACATTGACGTCCAGGAAAGGGGTGTATTGGTTTTCATACGTTTTTTTTGTCCAGTAATAAATATATACTGAGTGATATTTACCGTTGGATAATTTGGATAAAGTTCCGAAAGAAAAATATTTTCTCTAAAATAATTATATTTATACCGAGGGTTTCTAAATTGCTGTCGAGATGTTCGGTAATTAATTTTTCAAGAATAAATATGAAAAAGTTCATATAAACATATATACGCAAATGCTTCCTTGTTTGACATATGTTCCCCGAAGAGGAAGAAGATTTTTGTTTATTATCTTGATAACCCATTGAGTTGGGATTATGAAACTCAAAGTAATGCTCAATACTATACTATTTCATAGTATTACGCAGAAAACTTTTAACTTTTTTTTCTATTTTTTAACATCTTTAGTCCAATCAATGAATGCCCAAAAGGGAATTGTAGAGAACATTGTGAGGGGGAGAACTCTCCTCTTCAGGAATGTGTTGAGGGTAGTCAGGAGGTAAACATACTAAAAGTCCCCGCCCCTAGCCCCGCCGTTTCACGTGGGGAGGGGGGTGGATTTTTTCGATTCTTCGCTTATAACTCGGAAACGATGAGTCGTACGGAAAAAAATATTCTATGCAAAATTAAACATTCTCAAAAGTGAAAGTTTTGATAACGGAAAAAGGACTATTTTCCGAAACGTCAACTGCCTTCGTTTTAATTTTTCAATTTATCATTTAACAATTTTGTTTCAATTTATATATTTTTAGGTGTGAGACATTTTGTAATAGAAGTATAAAAACCAGCCTCTGTCTGATCCTTTTGATGCAGAGGTTTATTTCATCAAAATTTTTAGATATTTTTACAGTGGCAAAATACCCAACAAACTAAGAAATAATGTTTATTACATATTTTCCAACCATTTTCACCTTTTAAATTTGAGGTGTTAGATGGGGTACCTTTTTGTGCGATGGGAGCTTAGACTAATTCCTTTACCACGCGACATGTGGCTCTCGCTACTGACACCAAGCATGACCTTAGTCCAACCCAGCGTGGATGTAGCAGGCGCAGCTGTATAACCCTGACAGTGACAGCAATGCCTACCGCACGCTGGTAGATCAATCAATCAATCAATCAATCAATCAATCAATCAATATCGTGTCGAACGTCAGTGGATGTTGACATATTAACCTCCCCACAATAAAATTGTGGGAGGTTACTACAATTAGTCCAAAATCGAAAATTGAGATAACATCAAATCTTTACGTTTTGAGGTCCCAGGAACCCAAAAAAATTGTTTTTGAAAAATGTCTGTGTGTGTGTATGTGTGTGTGCTTATGTCGTCACATAATTAGGGGGACGCACCACATGCCTGGACTTTAATTATCGGGTCTGCGCGATTTATCGGGCCATACACAAGACCCGACAGCATAAAAATATGTTCATTGGGCTTTTTAGGTACCGAATGACCTTCAGAGCATAAAATTTTGTAATGACCCAATAAGTATACTTTGTGCACATGTGTATTTTTTTTTCTTGTTTTCAAATAAGTAGCGGGTCTTCTTTCGTAGTCGACGGCTAGCGCCACCCTCGGTTGGCAATGGAAGTTTTAACCGTGTGTGATTCCCCGACAAGTTGGTAGATTTATTTGCGTATTTATAAATGATATTTTATGATTTTTATAGTCTGACATCAGGAGTGAGTGAAACAGGAACTGCAGAGTACCAGTAATTAATGTTACGAGTTTTGAAGTGAAAATCAAACATTTATAGTTTACGTTTTGAGTATAAAAGGAGCTCCCTAAATTATAATAGAAATAAATATATCTTATTTTAATTTCAAACAGCCTACTCAGGCGTATAATTTCTAATTTTATAATTATTTTAATTCCCTCGTTTACCGAAAGGAAGTATTGTATTTGTGAAAAAATCACCCTTCGAGATTTCTCAATTCTTCACGTTTTAAAGTACATAGATTATTAGAAAATTAAAGCCGTTTAATTCCGTCCGTCTGTCGATTTGGCGCCTGTTGATGCTATATCTACAAAACCACTAAACGGAGAATTATAATATTTGGTAGGTAGTTGACGCTACCACCGACGAGGAAGTGGGTTACAGTTCCATTGAAAAATGTCGATAAAAAATATAATTAGGGAAAAATATAAGATGGTAATAATTGACATGTAGTTAATACAACTGTCAAGGAAGAAATATATTTAAAAAATAAATACAGGGTGGTCACCCCAACAAAAATAATGAAAAAATGCGTCAGTGACTGATAATATTGGACATGCAGTTAACACAACTCTCAAGGTTTAAAATATGAAAAATATACAGGGTAATTACCCTAAAAAAATTATGACAAATGTGACGTATATTATTTTGAAAAATATGAAAATTATACAAGGTGGTCCCAAGGAACCATAATTATGGTGGATTAAATATTTGGACCATAGTTGATAGAATTATTAGAATTACCGAGGAAGAAATCTGACTTTCTTTTAATGAAATGTATACAGGGAGGTCACTCTAAAAATAGCTAAACGGCAGAGGAATATAATATTTGGAATGTAGTTGTCACTTGTCAGGAAGAAAACCTGACATATTTTTAATTAAAAAAAGTATACAGGGTCGTCATCCAACAGAAAAAATAATTAATGACAAAAGGATGCAAACTGTGCATTTTTAATGAAGGAAGTTTTGGGTAAATGCTTTTACCTACGATCACTACTGTAAATAGTAAAAAACACACTACCTGCCATCCATGTAAGTTGAATTTTACGTATTGTAAACAAAACGCACTGTAAACAAATCGCACGGTAAACAAAACGCACGGGACCCCAATTATAGGTGGCTTAGATCGCTGACGCGGGGTTTAAAGAAAAAAAACCTACGTAATTTTCAAACGCTGTCAAAACTGACATAATATTTGTTGAATAACATTATTGACTAGTAAACTAAATTCAGATTTTACCAAATAAATAAATAAATATGATCGTAGGTAAAGTATAGTACATAATTCGAGTTGTAAAGCAATGACGCACTCATGGAAATACGCACTCGCCGCTACGCGGCATCGTGCGTAACTTTTCCATTCGTGCATAATATGCTTCTTACAATTCTCATTACGTAATATACTATTACCGATTTTTTAAAAAATGTTAAAAATAAGATGTTTAAACTACATGGGATATAAGTAATATACTTTTTAATTGACAAGGTTCATACCTACATATTAATTTATATTTTTTTGGGATTTGACATGAGATATTAATTGGATTCTTATGTAAGGCAGCTAAACACGGACAATATATTTATTTTTAACGTTGGACGATTTGTAAAAAAAATCAACTGCGTCCCCTCTACACATATCAGCGGTGATTTATAGAAAGAAGAATGTTATCAGGAAGAACAGTTATTTGTAATCAAATATTAAAAAAAATAAAGAAATAAAGAATAAAAATATTTTCGATTCTTCTCTTCACAACGGGCACATCGATCCAAAACAACTTGATATTGACATTTTTCGAAATTCGAACTAATAAGTGTTCAACGAATTTTTGAAAATATACGATTAACTATTACAATCAGTGACTTTATTATTTTTCTAGTAATGTAGTAGTCACCACAGCACAATATATTTCCAAGCAGAATTTAAAATAGGCGTATCGTGTCCTATAAGTACTAAAGTTCCAGTCATATCCATTTAAAAATGGGGTAGTAAACCTATAATAACGCTTAAAAATTTCAATTATGTTCCAAATATTTCAGGAAATATTGAGGCAAGCAGATTTTCTGACTACAGTGTGTAACAAAAGGTTTGCATTATAAGGGATTTTTTTATATCATTTTCACAATTAAATACTATTTTCAAAAAAGCTATGTCCCTAATATTCTGTTTAAAGTTCGTAATGAATAAAGACCCCATAAGTGATTCTGACTTCTGTATACATTTCCAATTATTAAAATTTAAGTACAACGTGTATGAGACCTCGTCTAATAGGTAAACAGTTCTTATGTCCCAATCATTATATTTAATTACTTCCACGTCCAGTGGAAGTATAGTAACGACAAAAAAAATTTTAAAAATTTTTATTGTCCAAATAGGCTTAAAATGTCATGAAACGTCGAGATTTTAAGTTTGAGCGAAAAAAAAATTTCTGTCTGTCTGTCTGTCGGTCTGTCTGTCTGTCTGTCTGTAACTTTTTTTTGTGCGCACGTTTACTCTGGAACCGTTTAAGATATTCACTTGAAATTTGGTACACATATGTACTTTAACGAGATCTAGAACTAGATTATATTTTCATTTTGTTCCGTCGAAGGGTTGGGGTGTAAATTGGGGTAAATTTGGGGTAAATGGGTAAATCAAGCAGGTAAGTGTCCACGAAATTGGTATTTAGTATATACAAGATAATCTAAGGTCTCAAAAAAAAATTTTGGCATTAGCCACCTCAATTACCACCCCCACCCCCTTACTAAAGGGGATGAAAAAAAATGTGATTTAGTGTATGTACGGGAACCAGAAACCTCAAAATATTTTTTACTTCATCCACCCCGCACTACCACCCCCCATCACCACCCCCACCCCACTACCGATATGGGGTATCGTTTTATGGGTTTTTGGGGTAGAAGATTTTAAATATTATATTATTAAAGTTCCATAAACAATTATTTTCACATACAAAGTTTTTTCGTTGTGAGTGACTTGGATAGAGAATCTGGATGTGGAAGTAGTGATTCCTTGGGCAGCGGTTTTTCATTCTGCGTGAAGGCCCGATAAATTGATACACGCTTGTGTATACAGGCTATTAGATTTGAAGTATAACATGTGCCATAACCCGACAAATTGGTACTGGTATACCCGAATATTAAGTTTAAGGTTTATTTTATGTGAAGACCCTACATGCTATGGTTTTCAAAAATTCAGTTTATTGAGATCGTAATATAGTAATGCATAATGTAGTAAAGATTATAGAGCAGAATTTTAAATAGGTACTATTTTTGGTCTCTGAGTAAAATAACCAATTTAAGTTTAATAGAATAACATTACTTTTAACAAAATAATAATAAATATTGTAATAAACTCATCTAATATACAGTGTGTCCATGGATGGGCTTAATTATACTTTATTTATTTTGGGTTTTTTGATAAGAAATTATCATAAAAACTTCTGCTTACTCTGAAAAGTTCTTGGCCATTTTCAAGATTTCCTATACAGGGTGACCAAAGATGTTAAAATTTCAGAATTAGGTTTGGTACTTCACGTCTGTAGCCGGAAAAAAAAAATGTAGGTTTTTTTTCCTTATGGGTTGCAGTGCTGAAAATCCGCCGTACTGAAGCTTAATCTTATTGTATCTCATAGTTTCTTTATATCATTAGTCGCGTTCCTCTCCAAAAGGCGAGTGTACGGTCGATAGGAGCTCCAGCTATTTCTTCCGGGGTAACGAATGGTTCTCCGAAGTATGAAAACCTTTCAGCCTCCAAGGCTGGGCATTCATATAGTATATCTTGAGGAGTTTCTTCATCCTCACCACAGATCCTGCATTCTGGATTATCACCCACTCCTATATGTTGAAGGTGCTGATGGGACTTCAGGGAAGACCAATAACACTACTTTTTAACTTTTTTCCTTTCTTTTGTCTGTGGCACGGTGCTCAAATTTTCCAAGGGGGTGTCGAGCAACCTCCTGGAGCTCCTTGGCTTCAATTCTGATGGTTCCGTCCAGCTGGATCTAAAATAGTTTTCAGTATGTTTTAAATTTTTTACTAATAGAGAAAATAAAATTAAATTTTCTCTGAACCATTTCACCTACTTACTGCTAGAATTTTAAATTTTCCTGAAACCAGTGGTGTAGAAATGAGGCACACCACTTTTTATTTAAATAAACATCGTTAGTAGATAAATAAAATTTAGGCTATTTTTGAAATCTACATTCCATTTGGGACAAAAGAAGTTGTTGTGTGATTTCGTAGCATGCAGCGGTTTTTCATGAAAATTAAATAAGTAAGTGTATTATTAGATAAATTCGGTAAGCCAGTGAGCTATTTACCTCTTTCTAGAACCTTAGTATTAAAAATTATATAAACACTTCCAGGGTTGGACAGCTGGACCTGCCACGTCCACGCTAGGTTAGATTATGATCATGCATGTTGTCAGTAGCGAGAGCCTCATGACGCATGGTACATGAGTGAGTTTTCACTTCTTTGCACTGAGAAATTTAATTAATTAAATATTAACTATATCACTTAATTGCTGTTATGCTGATATGTACCACTCTATCTAGAATTTTTCACTTAACAACGGTCTTTGTCACCTCGTTTTTCACTTCTTTGCACTGAACGATTTAATCACCCATATTAATTAAATATTGGCTAGATTACTTAATCGTTGTTATGCTAATACGTACCACTTTATGTAAAAGTTTTCACTTAATAATGAGCGTAATTTTGACCTGAAAAACCTCACTTGATAATTTACTTAAGAAAATATTATGACCATTCTTTAAAAGTAATTCATTTGATTATTACGGGTTTAGTTTATATTAAATTCGTTTGAGTATTTTTAATTATTATGAAAAAAGAATTATTTGAAGGTTAACATAAGAAATTTAAATAAACATAAACACACCACATATAGTAGACAGCCCCCAAATCCAAAACCAAGACTGTGCGGAAGGGGGCTACACATTTGGAAAAACGCAAACATACATCCACACCCACCGGTGTTGTCAATACTGGGGCTGGAGGTCGAACCTAGAGCGCGGTAGTTAGTCGATCAGCATATTTGCCACTCAATACGCCTTAACCGATTGAGCTACCGCGCCGGTATTGACCATGACCATACTTACGAACAATATATTATTGGTTATTTCGGGTACAATCTAAATTATTTTTATGACTAAAAACAATTTACTTAAAGGTTTACACAGGGATATTATGGCCATACTTTAATAATCTATTGCCCCGCTATTTTGTTGACAGATGTCGACTTTTCATTAAGATATAAATAAACTTGACTGGCAAAATTTAAATTAATAGGTACTTAAAAATGAAGAGGGTACTTCACTCTTTGCCTGTGTTGCGTCCTACACTCTTTTCGTTTCTTTACACACACAGCACCGGTCGGTTTTATCACTAAATAACTCTGTATTAGTTATTTTCAAATATTAATTCTATATCAACTTTATTTTTTGTTGTGACAATATCGATTTACGCGGAATTTTTGAGCTACACTTCACCTAAACTTTATCAAATTTGACGGAGTTAACCCAGTATTTTCGCTTGGATATGTGGATATGTTAAAAAAAATGGAATTGTTGAGGTGTTGCAATGTTAATAGTCTAAGTAGCCGTACATATTACCAATTATCATTGTCCGGAATTTCTCTCAAAACGCATTTATCGGCCTTAATACATTTATGGATAAACTTACTAGTTGGAATATAATTGACTAAATAAATATTACTTACTTGTTTATTAACCAATTAGTCGGCTCTTTGTACACGGCATACCTAAAACTAAATTGTCAGAACTACAAACACAAATGTATCAGATTATCGGGTCTTACATAAAATGAACCAAAAATCATATTCGGATATCTTGGCATTTACCAATTTGTCGAGGCCTTAAACATAATAATAATAAGTTTTTACTAAGCGCGAAGTTACACATATGATTCTTTAATACATTATACCTCAAACCGAATAGACGGTACGTTATAAACAAGTGTGTATCAATTTATCGGGTCATCGCACGGAATGATCTTAAAACACAATAATCGGGACATAATCCATTATTTACCAACTTGTCGGGTTCCCTCACACGTTATACTTCAAATTAAATAATCTGGTATATACACACAATTAATGTATCAGTTATCGGGCCTTCACAAACATAATATTCGGGACATGCTATTATTTAACAATTTGCCAGTGTACTGAATTGTCAGAGCTACACAAGCAAGTGTTTTTTATTTATCGGGTCTTCCACAAAATGAACCTTAAACATTATATTCGGCCATCTTGTTGTTTACCAATTTGCCGAGACCTCGTACGTACATATGTCTTTACTAAGAGCGAAGTTAATCTTACATTTGTGATTATTTAATAAGTTGTACTTTAAACCGAATAGACGGTACTGTAAACACAAGTGTATATCAATTTATCGGGTCGCTACACGGAATAATCATAAAACCTAATAATCGGTACATAACCCACGATTTACCAACTTGTCGGGTTCTCACACACGTCGTGCATCAAATCAAATAATCGGGTCTGTACACACAAATAGTGTGTATCAATTATCGGGTCTTCACACAGAATGGGCCTCAGACATGATATTTGGGACATGCTATTATTAAACAATTTGTCGGGTCTTCACACACGTTCTACGTGCTACAGGATAATAGGGACCTACACATGAAAGTGTATCAATTTAGCGGGTCTTAACACAAAATGAACCTCAAACATAATATTCGGGACATTCTATACACCTCGATAAAAAGATTTCTACGGTGTGTATCGAAAAACGAATTATAGGGACGTAATGAGCTCAGCATTCTCTACTCGTTGCCGTATGCAGCTTCAAAGACCCCGATAGTCGGTGTTTATACGTGTGTCCCAATAATTATATGGAGACATGTATAGGTGTGTGTGTGTGTGTATGTATGTATGTATGTATGTATGTATGTTAGCACGATAGCGGCGAAGCTACTAAACGGATTTGGATGAAACTTTGCATGAGGGTTTCTTTAGTGCTCCAGAAGATCTGAAAAGGTTTTGGTTGAGATCGGATTACGTTTAGTGCCGTTTTGGCACAACAAGTTGTTTATTTTATGATTACCTACAATTTGTAATTGAACCATTGAGAAGCAGTAAAAATTCCGATTTCAACGATATATCACACTTGCACTTTTTCGATTTGGTTTCCGTGAAAAAAATTAAAAAACAAAAATTTCACTTGTTTTGTCCTCAAAGCAGTGCAATGTACAGGGTGATATTCTGATAATGACAGAGGTGTTCAGTGATTTCGGCTGATAACTCGGGAACAGTTGAAGATATCGAACTGAAATTTGAAACGTAGGTATAAATATTGTAGACGGACGGATTACGAGTGAATTAATAATACACCTACGTCACATGACGTCACAAATAAGAAAAATTCTTAGAAACTGGTGCAGATATCGACTTAACTGGAAACATCCAATTAAAGTTTGAAACGTAGGTGGAAATATTGTAGATGGATGGAATACGAGTTAATTAAAAATACACCTACGTTCTGATGACGTCGTAAAAGCATAAAATTCTTATAACAGGCGAACTGATGATGATATCAAAAAAATATTTCTACAAGACGAGTCACGAAATTTTTTTTTTTTTTAATTTCCAAGAAATGTAAAATTTTCGGAGAAATGTCACTTTTCAGAAAAATGTCAGATTTTTAAGAAAATGTCAAATTTTCAGGAAAACGTTAAATTTTCGGAGAAATGTCACTTTTCAGAAAAATGTCAAATTTTCGAAAAAATTTTCAGGGAAATGTTATTTTTCAGAAATATGTCAAATTTTCGAAAAAACGTCAAATTTTCGAAGAAATGTCACCTTTCAGAAAAATGCCAAATGTTTGAAAATTGTCAAATTTTCGGAGTAATGTCACTTCAGAAAAATGTCAAATTTTCGAAAAAATGTCAAATTTTCAGAGAAATGTCACTTTTCAGAAAAATGTCAAAAATTCAGGAAAATGTCAAATTTTCGAAAAAACGTCAAATTTTCCAAGAAATGTCACCTTTCAGAAAAATGTCACCTTTCAGAAAAATGTCAAATTTTCGAAAAAATGTTAAATTTTCAAGGAAATGTCACTTTTCAGAAATGTCAAATTTTCAGAAAAATGTCAAATTTTCGAAAAAACGTCAAATTTTCGAAGGAATGTCACCTTTCAGAAAAATGCCAAATGTTTGAAAATTGTCAAATTTTCGGAGTAACGTCACTTCAGAAAAATGTCAAATTTTCGAAAAAATGTCAAATTTTCCGTGAAGTCACTTTTCAGAAAAATGTCAAATTTTCGAAAAAACGTCAAATTTTCGAAGAAATGTCACCTTTCAGAAAAATGTCACCTTTCAGAAAAATGTCAAATTATCGAAAAAATGTTAAATTTTCAGGGAAATGTCACTTTCCAGAAATATGTCAAATTTTCAGAAAAATGTCAAATTTTCGAAAAAACGTCAAATTTTCTAAGAAATGTCACGTTTCAGAAAAATGCCAAATGTTTGAAAATTTCAAATTTTCGGAGTAACGTCACTTCAGAAAAATGTCAAATTTTCGAAAAAATGTCAAATTTTCCGTGAAATGTCACTTTTCAGAAAAATGTCAAATTTTCGAAAAAACTTCAAATTTTCGAAGAAATGTCACCTTTCAGAAAAATGCCAAATGTTTGAAAATTGTCAAATGTTCGGAGTAATGTCACTTCAGAAAAATGTCAATTTTCAGAGAAATGTCACTTTTCAGAAAAATGTCAAAAATTCAGGAAAATGTCAAATTTTCGAAAAAACGTCAAATTTTCAAAAAAACGTCAAATTTTCGAAAAAATGTCAAATTTTCGAAGAAATGTCACCTTTCAGAAAAATGTCAAATTTTCGAAAAAATGTTAAATTTTCAGGGAAATGTCACTTTTCAGAAATATGTCAAATTTTCAGAAAAATGTTACTTTTCAGAAAAATGTCAAATTTTCGAAGAAATGTCACCTTTCAGAAAAATGCCAAATGTATGAAAATTGTCAAATTTTCGGAGTAACGTCACTTCAGAAAAATGTCAAATTTTCGAAAAAATGTCAAATTTTCGAAAAAATGTCAAATTTTCCGAGAAATGTCACTTTTCAGAAAAATGTCAAAAATTCAGGAAAATGTCAAATTTTCGGGAAAATGTCAAATTTTCGGAAAAATGTCACTTTTCAGAAAAATGTCAAATTTTCGAAAAAACGTCAAATTTTCGAAGAAATTTACCTTTCAGAAAAATGTCAAATGTTTGAAAATTGTCAAATTTTCGAAAAAATGTCACTTCAGAAAAATGTCAAATTTTCGGAAAAATATCACTTCAGAAAAATATCAAATTTTCAGAAAAATGTCAAATTTTATTAAATGGACTCAAAGGAAAATTCCCAAAAAATACTACGGGTCCATTTGTGGTCTAAGTTATCTGCTAGTGTGTTAAAGCGTGCAGACTGTATGCTGAGTATTTTTGACGTGTTAAGTGCATCGAGAGATTACAAGTTTTTTCGACGTTTATAAAGCCCACGGATGGTGTGAGAGGCCATTCTGAACCGCTTACAAGCCCTACAAGTGTAAGCAACCCCACCGGAACGCTTTCGGTGGGTTTTTTCCAATAAAACTTTAATAGTGACAGTGACATTATATTTTAAAAACTATTTCCGCATCTTCCGGCATCCCGCCGAAAATTCTTCCGGCAACATAACCTAAAAATAGTACTACATAACCTAAAAACAATTTAAGACATTGATACCAACCTAAACATTTTTCAAAAACCAAATTCCCCAGAGAAACATTGGAACCAAAAATTTGACAGCTATCACTTCCCCGGCCGATTTAGTGAAAAATTGATCGAGGCCAAAAGATAAAACAAAATATACCAACTCAAACTTAAACGAGCCACCATGAACACTACCCTGGCTACATCTGGCAGGGAAGCTGTCCACCAAGAGTTATATGGTTTTTTCCAAAGATGGCCATCCCTGCCATCCATCCCATTACCAACGAACAGGTTTTTTCGTTTAGTTGTTTCCGAGGTTGTTTCCCGTATCAATAATCAAAATTATTAAGTGCTCTTGCCTACGAACGTTTTTATAGAATTGTGTTTATTTTTATATTAATTTTAGGTTCATGTGGACACATTATAATTTTAACCTAGTCTTTAAGCCTGCCTACAGAAGACAGGAGCTACTTTTCTATTTTTCTCCAAGCCAAACCGGACCTACCCCGTCCAGCCTCACACTCGCCACGGCGGTGTTCACCGTGGTTGTCTGGCTGGCCCCGAGCTAGGATCCGATGAAGCATATATTTGTTAAAATATTAATGTTGTGCAGACTATAAATTTAACACTCAAGTTCTTAGGTCCAAATCCCACCGAACGCAAGACTTTTTTTCTGATTTAATACGAAAAAAATATTTCAACTTAATAAATATAATTAAATGAGATCGTTCATATTGTTTAGTGCTCTTTTCGGCTTCAAGGATTCACCGGGTGGGGAGGTTCCAGCCGCTTCCAGTAGCTGCCGATTTTTTTTTTCTGAAACCGTTTTGAAATGAAGCTAATCGGTTATTCAATTCTAGAATATTATTTAATCTATTATTGTAACTAATTAAACTGATAAGATATGAAGTAAAAACCATGTCTCTCATCATCGTTTCTAACAGAAATTTTGGAGAAAAATCTTTTTATGGATTTACTACGTGCTCACCATGAGCCTCTCAGATCATACTGTTGGAAAAAAAAAAATTATTTTTTTTATTTATTTTTTTTTAATCATTTTATTTATTTTCCTGGCGGAGTTTAGCCGATGGCTATTCTACCACTCAACCAGGACGGACACGCACATAGACAATATCACAACACCCATTCCCTGCGACATTGCCATCTGCCGCAGCTGAGACTCGAACTCAGGAGAGAAGAGCAACTAGACCGTGTTGTCTCTCACACAACTGCAGTCTAGCCCACTGCTACCGTCTCGGCAACACGAGAAAAACGCCACTACACATCCATACCCTAGCCAGGATTCGAACCCGGGACCCCAGTGCCTAACACCTTAAGCACTGCGCCACCGAGCCGGTCAAATGTGACAATCAAATGTGACAATAACGGAAGATTATTTGCGCAACGGCTAAATAATTTTCTCTCTCTATAATCAATTAGTTAACGTGTTTCTATTTAAAGTCTGAGATGCTCCACATTCTTAAATAGTTTGGGATTGCCTTCATTTACGATGTTATTTTTCATTGAAAAGGAGAAAGTATACGTAATCTCATTATTATCTCCATTAATCTTGCCTGTTTATTGGATGTGTGCCATGGCATTACAAATAGTGAACATATTGAACTGATTATAAAAGAAAAGTTCAGGAAGTGGCGGAGGAGCTAAAATATTTATGTCTTATATAAGTATAATTTAGTAGCCGTATGGTAAAAAATCAAAGCGGATTTTTCGTCATTCCAAACCACTTTTTTCATAAGATTTTTATTTCTATGACTTGATATTTATAGAAACACAATTTAATTATATAATATGCCACATGTCAAATGAAACAGTAATATGCAGCTTTTTTATTTTTAGAATATTTATATTTTGAGAAGGAATTTTAATATAATTACGCACATATTGAAAAGATTAAATTAGCACCGAGCTTTTATTGTGTTATGTTTATTCCGTATTGTTTTATCGACGCTTTTTTATAGGCAGTACCATTTTATTTCCATATTGACATTTTATTTTGAATATATTTTATATGCCAATATACGCAAGTCAATAAAAACATTTAATTAACAATACTCTCAAAAGTTTTAGAATATCTTTTACTGTCAAATTAAATAATAAAATTATTAAATCTCATATTGCAGCCATCTCCGGGCACAGAAGATGTTGAAAATTGCTAATTAATAATTATAGCTTAATCATTTTACTTGAGAAATACCAATAATTCTGCAAACTGAGGGCAATGCTCAATAAAGGCATGTATTAAAGAAATCAATTAGAAAGTCGGGAATATTGAAAGTTTATAATAATATACAGTGTGTCCCACCGGGAATTTTGCTAAGAATTCTTGAATTTCTAAGAAAATTGCAAATAATTAAAAAAGTCGTAAGTTAAACCTACAATATATACTTGGAAAAAAGGGAAAAATTTTACATAATTTAATGCAAAAAAATACGGGATGTTCCATTCGCGGTTTGAAGTTGGCAAAATGTAACGTAAAAAACTTGGTATATTATTATTGAATTAACTTAAACTGTAGAGGGTAGCTCACCTTATCATCTTTTTGCATACCAAAAGGCAAATGAGGACCTTTTACACGAAAGAAGTTATAAAAGTCATTGCAAACCGTTACACCTGTCAAATTTTGTATAAAATGTCAAATATCTCTGAAACGGCTCGGTTTAGGGATAGAATATGCTACATGTTTTCAACTCAGAATTTTTCGCTCTTTTTGCAAACTTCAAAATATATAGGGTGTTCCGGTATACTTCCGGAATAAGCGGATGTGCCAAATGTTTGTAATTATTTTCTTTGGATTGGTCATCCTGACATTAGTAATTCTCTAAATTTTCAAAATTTTTTGGTGCGTACTTTTTCCTATATTGATCGATACAGTTCCCAGTGGGACACCCTGTTTTTATTAATAACAGTGAGGTAAAAATAAGTGCTGCAAACTTGAAGAATTTTTTTTTAACTGTCAGAATTATTTTTTTGTCTGTATCTCAGTAAAATCTCGAAAGTTGCGAAATCAGGGAGCAAATGTTTGGCCTCTTTTTCCCTACGTTTTGTTTAATTCACAACCACGTACGTGGATCGCAAAATTTTGCAACTGACAAAAAGAAATTTTGCACTCTGCAACTAAATGCAAAAGTTTTGCAAAATGAACACAAAGCTTTAAAACATGTGTTATAGCGAATAAGCATTTGCATCGAGTGACACAAATTATTGCAAAATATTTATTGCAAAAGTTTTGCAAAATTGGAGGGCTAATGTTCGAAGCTAATGTTTTTGGTCGAGACTGATGGGTCTCGTACAAATAACAGATTCCACTGTGACTACTTGGTGCAGCAAATATATTCGCCATATATAGAACATATAGACATACACAGCATAACGTTTTTGGTCTTTTCTTAATAACATGCGCAATTCCTCAATCAATGTCCTACGGCAACAGCCAGATTAATGATCCTCAAAGCATAGTCAATGCGTTTGATAGTTACTTTCAGTCTACTTTTATATCATCGTCTAATTACGGTAAAGCAGATCAGGATGACCCCTTCGACATCTCACAACTTAATACTTCAATTATCAAAATCGAAGAAGTTCTCATAGCCTTAAAGAAATCTAAAAGCAAATTAACTACTGATCAAGATGGAATTCCATCTTTTCTACTAAGAGACTGCGTCATTATCTTCGCTTTACCGCTGACTATTATCTTCAAACAGAAACATTTCCTCAAATTTGGTGTAGGTAGGTCAAAAATTTGTCCAATATTCAAAAAAGGTAACAAGAATGCAATTGAGTACTATAGACCTATAGTTATCCTCTGTAACTTTGGCAAGCTCTTTGAGGTTATCTTGATATCTTATCTTTTCATACCAAATCTCAAATATCAGTTCATCAGCATGATTTCTTAGCTGGTAGATCAACAACTATTAATCTTGTAAGTATTACCAATTATCTTGCTACATCACTTGATCAAGGTGGTCAGGTTGATGTAATTTATACTGACCTCTACAAAACTTTTGATGGGCTATATCATGGTATCTTATTGAAAAAATTATCAACCTTTGGACTAACCACGCGCTTTATCAATTTTTGCTGTTAATATCTATCTAATAGGCTATTAAATGTACAATTTCGTTGTTTCACATCTGTGATATTTGTCAGGACATTGAGACATCTAATGCTCTCCTATATGCCGTTGACCTCGAGCTATATACCTCGATTAAATCAATAAGTTATTGTGATAAATTACAGCAAGATCTCACAAAAATTAATAATTGATGTAGTACCAATAAGTTACCGTTAAATGTATCGAAATGTAATGTCATGTCCTTCACAAGAAAAACTAATTCAATAACTTTTTCGTATAATATAGGTAGTGAAGCCATTACCAGATGTTCCGAATTCAAGGACTTCCCAAGCAGCATTCAAAGTGATGGGAACTAGCATCTGAGGCATCGGAACTTTAATATAGTAGGAATTACATAACTGTTACTAATTTTGCGACTTCAGGGTAATATTCACTTTGTGGTATGCATTTGTAGTGACAATTATGTAGATTTTACTGAATTTAGGCATAGTGTAGTTATAACACTTTCAAGTAACTGCTAGAGAATCTGCAACGTCTCGGATACTACTCTGCATTACTTTGAAGCATCCTCAACTGCAAAGTGGAAATTGGTAGTAATGCCGACTGCACAGCTTTACCAAAGGACCTCTTCAAAGTAACTATAACTTCAAGTGTGCAATTTTAAGTCTCCGGTACGTTGTTGGGAAATTTTCTGGAACTTCAAAGTTATCTAACTTATTAGTGACATCTCGAGTAAAAATGAGGTTATTTCTACGAACACAGGGGCTTTGAAGTCATTTTTACTACTCCCCACTAATTGAAAATGACTTAAAAGTTACATATACCTTGAAAATCTACTATAAAGTACTATTAGCTTTTAAGACAATTTATATAATTATTGGCATGCTCAGTAAAAGCGAAATAAAATTTATCGGCACTCATCCACGTTTTATAGAAAACTGAATAAACAGTTAAACAGTAGTAGAAATAGTGATTCTTCAGAATATGATGCAAACATGAAAGATTATTTCGCCACAGCAAAACCATCATCTTTGGCAACAAGTGCAAAAGTGTTCCCATCAACACAAGGAGAAAAGTAATTGAAAACTATAACAGTCTGCAGTGATATTAGTGATACTGTGTACTGCACGGAACTTACAATTTGTCTTTAAAACACAGATTGACCCATAGTTCAGTTAGTGATCCACTGAGCATATTAAATGAATTTGCCGATTAAAAACAAATTTAATAAATATTGTGTCGATGGTGAACGGACAATTTCGGTATAAACGGCATAAGACATTGTTTGTGTACAATAAATTGAACTGAATATATATACAAAAAAAAATAGCAAAAAAACTATATTTCTTTTCTAGAATATCTCAAAAGTTATCAGTGACGACAAAAATAACAGTTTACAACACCATTATCCAACCTCATTTCGATTACTGTGCCAGTTTATTATATTCCTTCGATTTAAATAAAATAACTTCCCTTCAAAAACTACAGAATAGAGGAATGAGAGTGATTTTGAAATGCAGCCGATATACCTCAATCCAACATATGCTTTCTTCTCTTCAGTGGCTGTCTGTAAAAGATAGATTGCTTTCCATGGCTATGGTATTTATTTTCAAAAATTTTAAATAACTTAATACCCAAGTATTTAAATAAGTTTATATTTTATGCAAACCAAACACATCAACATCACACAAGAAATAACAACAAATTTTATATACCAAAACAAAATCTAAGTCAAACTAGAAAAATTATGTTATATAAAGGCCTCGATCAATATAACAAGTTGCCAGAGGATGAAAGGAATCTCTCTCTACCTGTATTCAAACGTAAAATTGTAAGCTACATAAAGTCGATTGATTAACTCCACTTGTCAGGTCTAAACCAGAATACGCTTCAGTTGTCTGGAGCCCAAACTATGAAACTCATATTTCTAACTTAGAAAAAGCTAGTGGAAGCATGCTAAATACCTTTCTTATAAGTCTGATGGTGTTTATCCAGCTGTTGCTACACTGCTATCTGAATTGTTGGCTAGATTTAACTTAAATGAACTAGCGTTACGAGGAGCATACTTTGCTGTTCTCTTTTTTACATAAACTCTTAATCAAGAAAATTGACTGTCCGGAGCTATTAAATGAAATTTACTGCAAACTCGGTCGTATTCTTTATTTTATTTTACCGACCCCTCGTACTAATTTATTAAAATTCTCACCTATTTACTCTGTATGCTCATAATTTAACCTATATCAGGCGGACTTAGATCTTTTTAACTATAATATTTGTAATATTAGGAAATGTAGTTTAGGTATTTAAGTTATATAATAGGATTGTATTTGAGATTGTCTTTATATAGAGATATATTGTTGTTTTTATCATTTGTATCTTCCTGCCCTTTAATTGGATATTTTCTGTCTGGACAGTTGTACCTTAAGGCCCGGTACTTTCATCTCCAGTTAAGTCTATTCACCAGATAATTTCCTTGGATGCAATTGTGTCAATAATTGTTTCCATGGGATCTATCTATAGAATAGACTTAACTGGAGATGAAAATACCGGGCCTTTTAAACAAATAAATAAATAAATAAATAGATTAAATTTAAATTTCCTAAGCAAAAAGTCACTTTCCATAACAACATGGGTAAGTAATTTAAAATTCATTTTTAATACAGTATTGACCACCCTACAAGACAACGAAATTTTCTCACATTTGCATAATTATTCTGATGCATAAATATTAAATTGTAAATTTATGCAATTGTAATATAGCATTATGATAATTGTTTGTTTTTTTAATTGACAATCTCATATCAACTTTTTGTTGATGATAATCTAAATAATCTTTTGTCTAATTGGATTTTGTAAGGGGTTAATTATGTCAGTCTATAGCAGTGTTATTATATTGTCTTTGTTATTAAATTAAAATGCACAGGAAACAATTCATTAAATTATTATTCATTAAAATGCATATACCAAATTAACGAAGAGTCACTCTCTTTGTATTGTAATTTCAAATTTGTTTACTATTCTATTGCATTGTATTCATACTATTTATTGTATAAATAAAAAAGTTAATAACCCATTTAAACCTAGATTAACTATTTAAATGTGCTCACGGCTTATGAATGTAAAAACATGTTTTTTGTTTGTAGGGACCAATGAAGATTATTGATAATATTATTAATACTAAATTGTTCCAAACTGTGTAATTAGTAAAGAGAAAATACACCGGCGAAAGATCAGAAGTAGAAAGTTGGAAAACATACATGTGTGCTGTTGAATTCGTTGTTTTTCTCTTCCATATTAATCTCCCGAAAATTCTAAAAAAATCAGTTGCAGGCTTAGCACAATTAGAAGAAGCACTGAAAGAACAATTAAAATTGAAAATTTAAAAAAAACTACCGGCCATGTTTTATAATCATCTCGTAATGTGCTGTCATATACAGAAAACTACATAGATTTCGATTGAAATATTAAAGAGCAACGAGAGAATAATTAAACCTTTATTGATGATGTGCAGTTCTCTAAATGTCTACCTAGATGAAACCTTGCTAAAAATATTCTCGACAAATTACTGTTTCAAATAAATCGAAAATCTCATCAAAATTGAATCATTCGTTGAAGAGATATCAAGCCACAGGCAGACATACAAATATAGGATTGGTATACAAATACAATTCAATACAAATATAAGCATCAGACTTATAATGCCCTTCCTTTTTATGTTAGGGTTTAAAAATGAAGAAGCGAAGAGAAGTCATGCGGAGAAAAAATTCAAAGACAACTTCTAAACCAAACCTTCAAACATCTGAAAAATATAGAAGAAGTAACAGTACGCGCACTAGAAAATATATCTGCAACATTGGATCGAAAAACTTAAGAAATAAGGGAACACACTGATCCTTGGACAAGCCAGTAGCAACGGATAAACTGCTCGAAATAATGGTAAAAGAAATACTATACCTGAAATAGACAGAATAATCAACGAATTAATGCACTATGGTCAGGAAAGGCCAAAGAAGCAAACCCTAGAAATGATCACCAGAGCATGGATGGAAATTACACATTTACCTTCGTAATAGAATCCGACTAGACAAGTATCTCTCCCCAAAATTATCTCACCACACATATAGATGATTATACAGAAGAATACCCATGTTTCAGCGTAAGATACAAATACTATGCACACTACTTCTATGAACAACTACAGAAAACACATCAAGAAACTACCAGACAAAATTAATTAAAGCAGATCAATGATGGACCAAATTAGATGAGATTTGAGGCTTTCTCTAAAACTATGGCAGATAGACAAAAACCAATATAAGTGTCCTGAGCTCGATTTTCGAGAAACAAACAATGGCGAAAACCGCGATCATCTATCATTTTCGACTACCGAGCTACAGAGCGTTTTTGGAAAATTGGCATTTTTGGATGACCTCTATATCTCAATTACCAAGTGTCGAATCGAAAATCGAGTAACACATTCTTAAGGCACTTTTTAAATGGAATGCGTTGCTGATAAGAAGAAAATTATGCATGCCTCAGTTTTCGAGATATAGACATAACTTGTGGGTTTTTTAAATGGAGCACCCTGTAAATTATTTAATTATTCGACTACAACTTAAATTAGCTATCCAACGATATATCATATGTCATATATGTATCTAGAAAAACTGGTTAATTTTCGAAAAATTTAATATATTTGTGAGCTGGCCATGGAAAACTATTAACAACAACACTTTTTATAATATAAAATAATTTGGCCAAAAATAGGTAAAACTAAACTACAATAAATGTTCGAATTGTCTTCCATTGACATCTATGCATTTTTGACACCTTCTCCTTACAGCATTTGTTGCATTTCCAGTCATGACAGGAGTTATTGTCCGCAACGCAGCTAATGTTTTTTTCCAATTCTTCTGTCATTAGAACGTTCTCTGTATATAATATTTTTTAAATAACCCCAAATCCAAAAGTCGGCAGGAGTTATATCGGAAGATCTAGCTGGCCACAAAATAGGACCATGATTTCCTAAAAATTAAACAATACTTATCTAAACTACTTTATTGTTTATTAATGTCCAGCCAGTTAAATTAATTGTTAGTTACCAATTTAGTTAACTTAGCTAACTAGACATTGATAAACTAGTCCTGAGTGATATATAGATACCTATCCAATCTTCCCCAAATTGAGCATTTAAATAATTTCGTGTTTCATTTGACGTATGACCTGGAGCGCCATCGTGTTGGTAAATTAATCTTTGAAACTGTCTTACGGACATATTGTCTACAAAGGGCTCCATTTCTTGTCGTAGAATATTAATAAAATTTTCAGTATTCAAATCACCGTGAAAAAAATGAGGACCTACTATTTGGTATCCAATAAAACCACACCATACACTAGATCCAACGTGCGGATTTTAATGAGCTCAATGCTGGTTATTATGCCGATTAAAAATTCCAGCGCTGCTTATATGGGCCTCGTCTGTCCATGTAATTGTTCCTTCAAATCCTGGCACTTCATTGCATTGACGCAAAAGACACTGGCAAAAATCGAGACGCCTTTGAAAGTCGTTTGGGTATAGATGGTGAATAATCCTGTAGGGTTTGAGTTTATTTTTTTTTAAGCGACGCAACGCAGTTGTTTTTGAGATTCCTAAATTTTTCTGTATTTCGCGAGACGGTATATTAGGATTTTGTCTTATGGTTCCTAAAACAATATTTTCTACAGCTTCTCTACCTGCTTTATTATATATTTTTGTTCGAAGTTTTACAAATAATCAAAACTCTTTTAAAGTATGAGCGGGTAGCAATGTAAAAAGTGCCCCCGCACCTACCGAACTAAAATGGCTTCCATAAGATGTCTCGTATGCTGACTGTCTTGTGTACAAAGTTTTAAGCTCGTGGACTCTGCATGGGGTGGAAAAAAAAAATAATTTACCCCTAAATGTTTTATTTTTTTTCTCACCTCCTATTTGACGGATCGCTTTGTAATTTGGCACAAATAATATTAGTGTTAGGATAGTTCATTTTAAAAAATATTACTCTTCTATGATGATTTTATGCATTAAAAAAAATTAATATATTTTTTCAATGGCCTGAAAGGTGACTACCCTGTTAGACACTATTACCATATTTTGATATAATATGTATTTAAACTAGAACTATAACATATAACAGTTACAGTTTTATTAATGCGGTGGAACAGGATAAAAATAAATAAAAATGATCTGAACTTGCAATATTACGAGTGTATTATTTAATATTTAGATAGGTAATCATATAATTCATGCATGTTTAGTTATTTCACTTCAGATAAGACATCGCAAAGAAAAAGAAGAACAAGAAACGCGACGTCAAGAAGAAAAAGAAGAGCAGAAAGAAGACGTCAAGAGGAAGAAAGGCGACGTCAAGAAGAAGAAAGGCGACGTCAAGAAGAAAGACACGAATTGAAGAAAATAATGGAAGACCTGGAAATAAGGCGTCAAGAGGAGAAAGAAGAACAAGAAAGACAACGCCAAGAAGAAAAAGAGGAACAAGAAAGACGCCAGGAAGAACTGAGGAAAATCCTGAGCGATCAAATACAAGACGCTATGAATTCAATCATTAACGAAATCAATGAAGAGATAAACAAGGTCGAAGAGAAAGTAGGTGTGGTCAAGTCAGAAGTCAGTCAAGTCAAAGGGGAAGTAAGCGACATCAAAGAAAAGATGAGTGAGGTCGAAGGAGAAGTGGAACGCCTTAAACAACAATTGAGAGAGAAAGGAGGCCAGCTGGTAGTATCATCAGGTCCTCGTTTAAAACCTTCCTCATTTGACGGCCGAAGCTCATAGACAATGTACAAGAGACAATTTGAGGCGGCTGCAAGTGCGAATAACTGGGATAACGAGGAAAAGGCTATGGCGTTAGTTCTGGCGCAAAGGGGCCAAGCCTCGGAGTTACTTAAGACCATCTCGGTGGAGAAACAAAGGGACTTCAAAGTCTTGGAAGCTGCGTTAGACTTGAGATATGGCGACCAACATCTCGCCCAAGTATACCAGGCTCAGCTAAAATCAAGAACGCAAAAGGTTGGGGAAAGCTTGCAAGAATTCTAAGCTGCGATAGAGAGACTGGCGCGCCTGGCATATCCGAGTGCACCAAGAGAATTTCAGGAACAACTAGCCGTGGGAGCATTTTTATATGGCATCAGGGCCGAAGAGGTCAGGCGAATTCTTAGAATATCGCGGCATCAAAGTATTAGCGAGGCTTTGGTGCATGCCCATGATACTATTATATCAACAAGATAAACCCACGCGCAGAAATGACGTCACGTCGCGACAAATGGTTGCGTTCATCACGCGGTAGCGTTAACTGAGCGATCACCTGTGATCAGTCGGGCTAATACCGTTCATGGAAAATGATCAGTGAGCGCTACATCACACCGTGATGAACGCAACCAATATCACTGTTCGTATGTACGAGCATCAGTGTGGGTGCGTATAGATTTCATTTTGTATGTTGATAATACATTTGCTTTGTAAACACAAATAAAATATCAACGATATTTGAAATAAACCGTTACTTTAATATCTGAAATCATCAGGAAATACCATTGTTATCATTTATCAAAGAAAGTTTTTCAAATTTTATACGATGTGGATATAAACTATTTATATGCGTTATTAAAAAAAACTATACCTAAATAGGTCTATTCCTTTGCACTAAAATTGTAGCTGCACTGGTGTAAGATTGTCTCTCTTTAACTTATGATATCCTCATTGATGCCATCTCTGTCACTCAAAATTAGTGTCACACTTCTTATGTAAAGGAATGGACCTAATGACGAGTTTTGTCACGCTGTGACGTCATGCGCAACGGTGTCTAAAACAGGTCAAGCAAGTGAGCTTATCTTGTTTATAATAGTATCATGGTGCATGCCTTCGAAGTAGAAGCTGCCTTTAAAGACACCCCGCGGTCAGAAGTGCGTGTGACAGTTGGAGGCACTAAAAATACAAAATAAGTCATTTTTCAATTGGCTGCCGGACTGCTGGCTACTCATGCCCCCGCTCCGCCGTAGCCGCATCTGTCTTTCAAATCTCCGTAGCTCCATCTCATACTGTTACGTTCTCATATGTAGTATTTTATCTCCGGAATTTTAAGTGTGTGTATCGTACTCGTGGTTTTCTTATGTTATTTGTATTGTACCTAATACTTGATTTTTTCCTTTTTAAAAAACTTTGCCTTTTTACTGCCACAGTTAGATGAGGAAAGTGACTTGGATAAATAATTTTGTTTTTTATGAGTTATCGCGTTCCTAATGGTTAATAAAATAAGTTTTATAGATGTTCGTATATAATAATAATAGCAGCCCGTCCTAATGCTCTAAGTGAATCCCATTGCGACCACAAAGCCTTCAATCCTACTCCTTTGTTTGAGACATCCTTCCATTCTGGTCGGGTTCCTTTTTCCTTTGCTCGCAATATGGGTCCAATTTCTGCATCACTCAGTTACTCTTGTCTGAATGAATTATATGATTACCTATCTAAATATTAAATAATATACTCGTAATATTGCAAGTTCAGATAATTTTTATTTATTTTTATCCTGTTCCACCGCATTAATAAAACTATAACTGTTGTATGTTATACTTATAGCTTAAATACATATTATATCAAAATATGGTAATAGTGTCAAACAGGGTAGTCACCCTTCAGGCCATTGAAAAAATATATTAATTTTTTTTAATGCATAAAATCATCGTAGAAGAGTAATTAATATTTTTTAAAATAAACTATACTAACACTAATATTATTTGTGCCAAATTACAAAGCGATCCGTCAAATAGCAGGTGAGAAAGAAAATAAAACATCTAGGGGTAAATTATTTTTTTCCACCCCATGCAGAGTCCACGAGCTTAAAACTTTGTACACAAGACAGTCAGCATACGAGACATCTTATGGAAGCCATTTTAGTTCGGTAGATGCAGGGGCACTTTTTACATTGCTACCCGCTCATACTCTTTTGGTGTAGCCTTTTGAATATTTTTGTCTGGCTGTCTCTTTTCTGGATATCTAAAAATATTGTTTAGGCGGCATTTTTGGCACAAAGCTTTACTGTCTATAACTTACCTATTAAAATAAAGTTCGGAAGCTAAATTTGAATCTTCTCCGCATTCTGTAAAACACTTAATCATATCATATTTTTCACCATTACTAAATTAAACCATTACCTCACAATTAACTCACAAATTAGTTTTTGACATTTACGATTATTTCGATTTTCCTCTTTTTTACCATGGCCATCTCAATAAATATTAGAAATGTGATAAATAAGCATAGATGACAATGGAAGACAATTCGAACCTTTATTATACTCTTCGCAAAAACGATAACGAAGAGTATATTCCATTTGCTCGGCACATTTCTAAAACCGTAAATATCGCTCGCAGACAAAAAATTTTTATATCATTGTGTTAGTGAACGAATTCTGAACAACTTGGCTAGAGGAAGAACCCTATTGTTTTTGAACAAAATCGATTAGTAAATAAAAATGTATAAAAAAATAATTTAAATTTGAAAATTTTTTTTTTGATTTTTATATTTTTGTAATTGAATAGAAATCTGGTGAAATGGTATTTCATTTTAATAGCTAAATATTTATATATTTTACAAATATACATTTCATAATGTAATAACCGTGGAAATACGATTTTAGCTCCTCTTATAATGTAAAAATGTACATTTTTTTACGTGTTAGGTGGTGGTGTAGTCCTTACACTTTTGACTCGGAATCCAAAGGTCCCGGTTTCGAAACCCAAATGAGGTATGGTATAGTTTTCTTTTCATTTTTAATTTATTTTACACTGAGTCTTTTATCAACTAAGTTCGTACTATAAAATTAAAAATGGGTAAAGCTAACATTATTTACAGAAAACTGCGAAGATAAGAGTATCCTATAGAATGTGTAACAATTATATAAAAAGTTCAGTGAACAAGCGAAGAGTACGTTTTTAGCTTGTTTTAGTTTAGTTTTTCCTATTTTTGGCAAAATTATTTTATATTATAAGAGGTGTTTTTAATAATTTTCCATGACCTCCTCACAAATATATTAAATTTTTCGAAAATTAACCACTTTTCTAGAGATAAATATGACAGATGATATATTGTTGGATAGTTAATTTAAGTTGTGATCGAATAATGAAATAATTTACAGGGTGTTCCGTTTAAAAAAACACAAATTTTGTCTATATCTCGAAAACTGTTTCAAGTCAGTATCTCAAACGGTTCCAGAGTAAACGTGCGCACAAAATAAGTTACAGACCGACAGACAGACAGAAATTTTTTTTCGCTCAAACTTGAAATCTCGACGTTTCATGACATTCTAAGCCTATTTGAACAATAAAAATTTTAAAAAATTTTTTTGTCGTTACTATACGCTACTATACGTCGTTACTTGCACAATTGTTTGTTTTTCAAAAATCGAGCTCAGGACACCTATATTTGTTTTTGTCTATCTATGTGCCATAGTTTTAGAGAAAACCCCAAATCCCATCTAATTTGGTCTACTCTGTATATCATCAAGAGTCAAGAGAAGAAGTCTGAAAAGAACTGAAAAGGGACATTGTCCAACTACTTGCAAAAATAATAACAGAAAGGATGCGCAATGAAGTACTGAGGGCACGTCCGAAGAAAGGACTCAGCGTATCTACTGAAGAAAACTGATACTGAATAGCAACAAATTAAGAATAGGGAGAGTATGCTGCACGTAATAAATATAATAATATATATTGGAATGATCATGAACAAACTAGGACTAAGCACGCCGGGAACGAACAGGAAGGAAAAAATAATCCCATAAAGAGATTGGCATAAAGTATATATGTACTGTCAAAATCAGGAACGGAGAAAGCAGAAGACGTAGAAGAAGAAGAGCTCTAGAAACAAACACGCAAATAGAATAGCATTAACACTCCAAGTCACGAAATAGAATAGAATAGAATGGCATGGAACGGGATGGGATGGGATGGGATGGGATCGGATGAATGGGATGGAATGGAATGGAATAGAATAGAATATAATTAGGCGAGGAAATATAGCAGTCAACCTTCAATTTTTTTTGCAGTAAGTCGGATTGAGATGTGGTTTTTTGCATTTGCTTCGTTAACTCATCTAGAAACTTTGTGCCATATTTTGGTCTTGTACTTTTTTGAAATTGCATTGCTGCATCGAAAAGTGCATTCTTATAAGTGCATCTTTTCAAGTGATGAAGAAAAAATTCATATCATCCAGAAAAAACTCCCGAATTATACCAATTTCATTTCAGTACCCGGGGGTTTTTTGAGTCGCTGGACCTGAATGTGATGTCCAAATGAGCCCCCTGTGCACGTGGAGGTCAGGACGGCACCAGGAACGTCATCACCTGGAGTTCCCTGTAAACTCATGGAAAATCGATCGAAACTCGTTACTCGGGGGTTTCTCGGGTCGCTCGTCCTGAATCTGACATCGGCAACCTCCTCCGGAGGACTTGGTGCGCGCGACCTGGCTAATAACGCCATCTCCTGGAGTTTTACTGAAATTACTTATCAAATCGATCGAAACTCGTTATCCGGGGGTTTTTCGGGTCACTCATCCCGAATCTGACATCGCCAACCTCCTCCGGAGGACCTGGTGGGCGCGACCTGGCTAATAACGTCATCTCCTGGAGTTTTACTGAAATTTTGTCGTCAAACTTTCTAACATTGCTTTAATGAATGCTAGTTAATATATTATTATGGTAGAACAAGTTTTCCACTGCAACCTTCTTCATCATTTCGACGTAAATATCTATGACGCAATAAATTATAAATAATTATTAATTAAAAATAAAAATAATTATTTTTATTACAAAAATTTATTATTTGATAGAAGTAAAACTAGTTAAAATTTCAAATATAAAGTTCAGATATTTTTGAAATTGTGCCTGCATATATTTGTACCCATACCTTTCATTTAACTCTCGAATAGTTTCAATTGAATCAACTATTCTATCTCTGGTGATAAAGTAAGGTCATTGAAAAAGAAAGGACATGCCCATTTTGTATAAGTTAAGAGGTTGCCGATGTCAGATTCGGGACGAGCGACCCGAAAAACCCCCGGGTAACGAGTTTCGATCGATTTTATAAGTAATTTCAGTAAAACTCCAGGAGATGACGTTATTAGCCAGGTCGCGGGCACCAGGTCCTCCGGAGGAGGTTGCCGATGTCAGATTCGAGACGAGCGACCCGAGAAACCCCCCGAGTAACGAGTTTCGATCGATTTTCCATGAGTTTACAGGGAACTCCAGGTGATGACGTTCCTGGTGCCGTTCTGACCTCCAGGTGCACAGAGGGCTCATTTGGACATCACATTCGGGTCCAGCGACTCAAAAAACCTCCGAGTACTGAAACTCGTATGATTCGGGAGTTTTTTCTGGATGATATGAATTTTTTCTTCGTCACTTGAAAAGATGCACTTATAAGAATGCACTTTTCGATGCAGCAATGTAATTTCAAAAAAGTACAAGACCAAAATATGGCACAAAGTTTCTAGACGAGTTAACGAAGCGAATTCAAAAAACTCCACCTCAATCCGACTCATTGCAAAAAAAAAATTGAAGGTTGGGGCTATTTTTGTGTTATGTTTCCTCGACTAAATGTGGTTCTCGCTACTATACGAAATATGCTCTCAATAAAACTGGATCAGGCCTGCAGCTAGAAAGAAATTATAGGGAATATTAGAGGAGGACAATATTTGTTTTTGATTGATTAATTGATTGATTTACTGGCGTACAGTAGGCAGTGCTGCCACTTCCTGGTGATATACCGCCGGACCGGCTACGTCTACCTTGGGTTGGATTTGATTATGCTTGTTGTCAGCAGCGAGAGCCACATGACACATAGTATAGATCAAAAATCCAAATACAGCTCAAATGTTCCCAGGGGGTGTGAAACTTTTTCCAGGGCAATGCCTACCGTATCAAATAAAATCAAATTAAAAACAACCATTAATACAATTCTAAGATAATTCCTGGATTATTTACTACAAACAATGTGTAATGCGTGCCATTTCTGTTTCTTTCCTTGCGGGTTATGGTGCTGAAGACTTATTGTACTAAAGCTTAAGCTTATTGTATGCTAGAGTCTCATTATATTGTTAGACCCGTTCCTCCCAGAAAGGTGAGTGTACGGTTGATGCTCAGTGGATTTTGGCTGGATCTTCTCCAGTATCGTAAATGATTCCGCGATTGCAAGTGTGTGAACCTTCCAGCAATCCGGGTTAGGCGTTCATATAAGACGGGATGAGGCACTTCTCCATTATACATTTCAGCTTCGCCAGAAACTTCAGTCAGCTTCTCCATTTTAGAACGTACCTGAACTGCATCTAAAGCTTTAAAAAATGCTTGGCTTTCATCAGTGATGTTGTGGATTTTCCTATCAGTGTACCATCTCATTGCACAGAGTTATATTGATGTGACTTCTACTTGGAACACTTGCGATATACCTAGGTTCAGTTTAATGTCGGTTCCATATCGGAGTTTTATGACTGCGGTGGGTGTTGTTGTCATTATTTCCATTAATTCTAGCCACGCTAAAGGGTTTACACACAATCCAGCGGCAGGGAGTCAGCCTTGTCGGCATGCTTTGAACTCATTCGTAAAAGTGAACTGGTCCGTTGGAATTCCAATTACACAGCCCCACAAAAAAAAAGTTCAAAGCAGCGAACCAGACCCATGTATCTCAATGTATTTTCGATCGCTGAATCCGAATCCGGGGTAAAAAAAAATCGTACACCCCGAAAATCATTAGCTCGAGCCAAAAAACACTTCTGAAATGGAATAAAAAGAAGATTAAGCTACGAAAATAGTTGTTACCTACTTCTTAATCAATCGAATTATACAAATTAAGGTTAAACAACAGCATACGTACAATAGATATGAAACACACCCCCAGGGAGGGGCGAAAACTAGCCCCCATATATAAAAAAATCGATCCAAAACAGCAATGACTGCTGAAAAAGCTCGAAATGTCTAAATTTTGTTAAAGTGTTAAGAAACTACATCAGGTCCGACATAATCTTCATAAACTGCCCCTATAGGGTTGAGAACAACCACCTTTTTCAAAGGACACGAAAAAAACAAAAAAAGCGTAAAATCCAACAGGATTTCTATTTTCATGGATGCTATGATTGGCTGAAATTGCGTAGTACTCTAAAATAGAGCCAGAAACTTACGTACCATCAACATCCTACACCGTCAATTCTCAGAGGGTGTGAAAACTACCCCCTATGTAAGATTTAACTATAAAAAATTTCAGTGATTTTTCTATAAAAATCCGAAACACCTGCGTTGTGTGAAAGAGAAAAGAAACTAGTCTATGTTCGATGATGTGCCACTTCCAATCAACGTAGAGCAAGTGATTTTATGCCTTAAGCTTAAATGTTACTTCATCTGTAAATAAATATCCATTCGTTTTATTGATTGGAAGTCATGATCGCGCCTCGCTCTGAAATCGCTATGAAAAAGTCACAGTAACAATTCACTGTATGATTAAAAAATCACAATATCGCCCGCCACATCTGCATTGTGAATATCAGTCGTAGTTGCGGTTACCGAATATAGGCAACTAACAATACAATAACTAGTAATATAGATTGCCTATGTATGTGAGCGTTAATTTAGTATTCATTTCATTTTTAAATATTTTATATTCTTTGACCGTATTCGTTATTATTAAAAACAGGTGCGTCAAAATATACTATACTATTTCAAAGTTTTCAAATATTAATGAATACCACTTAACCAGTTTTAAAATAATTGAACATCATGTAAATAGGCAACAAACGTATATCTGCGCCCACATGTTGACCTTTAAATAGACACATTGTTAATTCCATGTATACCACGTTAACACCGTCACCAGCTACTAATTTTGGATACGTCCACTTCAGTAATTTATGGAAAAGTGCTAATAACTCCTTGTATTAAAATTCTCTGAAAAATAAATCTTAATATGTGTGGTTGGGTGGTAAAAAAAAATTCGTTAGATACCGTTTTTTTACACACATCCAGGGCCGCCGATAGCTTTACCGGGCCCCGGGGCTGCTTATTATTGAGGGCTCCCTCGAGGCTCCCCACATCAAATTATGGACTCCGGTACCAAAATCTCTGACGGGCCTCCGCGCTTAATAATTGATGAGCGGGAGGGAGAAATTTGAAAGAAAAATTTTTTGGCAAAATCTCTGGTGGGTCCCTCGGAAGCCAACGGGCCTCTGCGCTAAATAATTGATGAGCATGGAGAAGGGGGGGGGGGAAATATATTTATATAATTTGAGAATCGCCAAATGTGCACAACTTAGTGCCTAGCCTATATAACGTAATATGGCCGGAGCCCCGGGGATTTATCCCCCTGCCCCCCCACTCTGTCGACGGCCCTGCACACATCTATTGCTTTACTGTGGCAAGATTTCAATAATCTGCTCCAAGTGGAGGGTAGTGCTCAACTTCCAATCGATTTTCTCATGAGGACTAATACAAATCCTAAGGTAATCCTTACTACCTACTACTTTTCGTTTAGTCACCTCCAGATGACGCTAACATAATTGCCGAAACGCGCGCCGAGTAATAATGAAGTGTTTTGATGTTTATAGAAACTACTTAGGGGGCGAGCGTAGAGGCGACTTCAATGTGAATATCAGTCGATATTCCGTTGAAGCAACGTCGAGCGCGGTTAGTACTTGGATGGGTTCCCATCTTGGGAAATACAGCGTTCTCGTTGCACCTTCTAGAGGCTTGTATATCAGTGTATACTCGGAAGTTACGTAATTTCAGTCGAGGATTACGTAGTGGATATGCCATCCTTCGGAGGGGATGTAAAGCAGGCAGTCCCTTGTCTATTAAATGTTAGGCAAGTAAAAAATCCCTACTCTTCTTAAGGGAAGAGGTTCGGCAAAATTTCCAGGTTGGGGGTAGCTCGTCTCCTGGCGTCGGTGATAGGCCCTGGTAGCGGAAATAGGCCGACGTTAAACAGAAAAGAAACTACTTAAGTGGTAGTTTATAGAAATAATATTTGTACATATAATTTGGAAAATGATATATTTAAAAAGTTAAAGGTCGACTAGCATAGCTTTCCAGTTGAAGTAGAAAGGTTAAATTCTGCCAGGACACCACTCTAAGTAAATGTAAAAAATTGGATAGGTACCTTCGTTTGTAGGGAACATTTAATATTTTGAATATGTTTTTGAACCAATCTAATGTGCGGAGTATCAGAGATCGTGATAATCATAACATAAACACATCTCACATATTGCACAGCAAAACTGCCCGGAAGGGGGTTACACGTTGGAAAAACCTAGACACTTCCAGTCATCATAGTGATATTACCATTGTCGTATCTAGGATCGAATCCAATGCACCGTAGATAATACACAACAAAGCATGCTTATCACACAAGATGCTCTGCTTCGCTATATTTAATTAAATGAAATATGTATAACAAGCTAACCTACATTTTGATATGCTTTTTATCCTTGTTGGGATGATTCAGTACCTTTTCAGCAGTGGGTCGTAGGATGACTCAGTACATTTTGACATGTTTTATTTTTTTTCTTTTTGCATTGACCAAAGTAAAGGCTAACTACATTTTGAAATACAGAAAGGGCATCGGTTATATTGTGGTCATGAATCTTTGTAAATAACTCATTTATTTTTAATTTTTCGAAATTTTTTTTTATTAGGAAACTGTTTGGTATTTGTAGAATTTATCGAAAAAATCAAGTTTTCCAGGATTTGTAGATTCATTTTTGATTTGTCAAATTTCTCACAAACGTCACCTAATAGACTTAATCGAGCGCTACAATTGCCATTTTTGAAAAACAAAATCGGACCTTCGGTTCGGGAGTTATCAATTTCTTTGGAAAATCTTACTCGGCCTTAAAAAAAATACTTGCGGTCAACGAATTCGGGCCGCCAGCAATAGGCTTCATTTGTGGTCGTGTACCTTTGATCCCACCAAGTCTCATCGATATCGATCAATATCCTGGACAGTTATCGTGCTTCCTAGCCCGATTCGAGAAAACCATTTTTTTGCAAAAAAATTCAATTTCCATTTGTTTTTCGACATAGTCTCTGGTATACTTATCTGTAGATCGTTGCCAGCGGCACCATCTCTTCTTTGAAATATCTCGATCCGACCGCCCGTTATCGAGTTATTCAATTTTTCCCGAAAAACTTGAAACGTCTATATCGGGTACTTCCGGTTTCCGAACGGAGCCGAGCTTCCAGCGTTAATGTTTTCTAAAGGCCTCCCATTAACCACCCAAGTTTCATCGAAATCCGAAAACGGATTAGGGGGGCTGAGCGTGACAGACAGACCGACCGACAGACCGACAGACCGACTGACCGACTGACCGACTGACCGACGGACAGAATTTTCTAAATTCGCTCTCGAGTCGATAGATATGACTTTCATTTCGATACGACGTTTTTTTTTCGAGTTTCGATGGTCCGCCGGAAAAATGCAAAACCTATACTTTTCAAAATGTAGTAACAAGCTAAAAACTACATTTTGATATGCTTTTTATCCCTGTTGGGATGATTCAGTACTTTTTCAGCAGAGGGTCGTAGGATAACTCATTAAATTTTGACATGTTTTATTTTCTTTTTTTTTCTTTTTGCATTGACCAAAGTAAAGGCTAACTACATTTTGAAACACATACAGGGCATCGGTTATATTGTTATTTAGTAAATGAAAATCGGTCAAATATTTATAGAGACAGAATTTTCCCCGGTATGATTTTCATTTTTTTTTTGGTTTGGACACCTATAGATAATTTCGAGTTTTACCAAAATAGAAGAATATAGCAATAGAAGAATATAGCAATAGAAAATTATAAAATGCAGAAACATCAGCGGAGTGATTTCAGACTTACGATTTTATTTTCGGGCGGACTGCCACTCTGATATACCGGACGTGATCATGCATCTTTGTAAATAACTCGTTTATTTTTAATTTTTCGAAAAAACTCTATTTCGGATTTTTTGTCCGAAAAGGTCCGTGCCTTATATCGGTTATAGAGATTGATCGACGGAATACTTAATTTTCGATTTTTATTAGGAAACTCTTCGGATTTGTAGAATTTATAAAAAAAATCAAGTTTTCCAGGATTTGTAGATTCGCTTTTGTTTTGTCAAATTTCTCACAAACGTCACTTAATAGAATTAATCGAGCCCTACAATCTCCATTTTTGAAAATCAAAATCGAACCTTCGGTTCGGGAGTTATCAATTTCTTTGGAAAATCATACTCGGCCTTGGAAAAAATACTTGCGGTCAACGGATTCGGGCCGCCAGCAATAGGCTTCATTTGTGGCCGTGTACCTTCGATCCCACCATGTCTCATCGAAATCGATCATTATCCTGGACAGTTATCGTGCTTCCTATTTCGAGAAAACCAGTTTTTTGCAAAAAAATTCAATTTCCATTTGTTTTTCGACATAGTCTCTGGTATACTTATCTGTAGATCGTTGCCAGCGGCACCATCTTTTTTTTATTTCCGGTTTCCGAACGGAGCCGAGCTTCCAGCGTTAAGGTTTTCTAAAGGCCTCCTATTAACCACCCAAGTTTCATCGAAATCCGAGCGTGACAGACCGACGGACGGAATTTTCTAAATTCTCTCTCGAGTCGATAGATACGACTTTCGTTTCGATCCGACGCATTTTTCGGATTTCGATGGTCCACTGCAAAACCTATACTACATTTTTTTTTAAAATGTAGTAACAAGAAGTCCCCCTCTAAAATTTGTAACAAAAACACGGAAATATACCATATATTTTTCACTAAATGTATCAATCTTGACAATATCGTGTCTACTATATGCCAAGTATTTTTTTTCTCCATCAAATAGATTTTTTTAGATTTTGGTCCAACGGAAAAAATAAACAAACTGCCTGACAGACACATAGTCAGTCTAACAAATAAGAGACAAATGTCGACTGACTTGTCTGCCTATTTGATAATCAAGAAGCTTTAGCATCGGGCGCGGCGCATGCAACTGATGTTTGCAAAATACATTTTTTTTCTTCCGACCATAAAACACACCCTTTCTGGAGAAATTTTTTGCCAGAAATTTATGGTATAGGTGACTTTGCTTTATCGTTGCTATGGAAACGAACCTGTGTTAATTGTTGAGATAAGTGTCAAATAGACAAAAAAAATAGACTTAATTTTTACGAGTTTTCAAAAGTCAATTCACAAGTTATGTAAAATATGGATTCAGACTTTGAAGAAACAATAAAAATTGAAGTTGTATAATAGTGTCGGTCATCAAATTATTTTATTTAATTAGTTATTATTGTTTGTCGTTGTATTTGTTAGAATATTTATTAAAAATATAATACAAAATTGATTTTGTATGACAGTGTCGGCCGAAAAAAAATATTGCACGTTAAATTATCGAAAAACAGCGATTTGCAGGTCTCCCCAAGCTTCCAGGACTTCCCTAGGGCTCGCCTTGGAATCTGCTTGAGTTGACCTGTAAAACATCTCTTAGGGCTTAGGCTTAGGCTTACCGAATGGAGTCCCAGAAAGACCTTTTTATGTGTGAATGTGTAAATGATAATAAAATAACTAGGTCGGCAGGTAGAGAGTTTTGGGAATATTTTTTTAATATATAGGGTGTTTAATTAATAATTGGTCATACGCTAACTGAAGAATCCTTAGCCCAAAATATGAAGATTTAACGAAAAACACTTAGATAAAATGTGCCTCCTTACTGAAATACAGGGTATTGAAGTTAAAAATTAAAAAATACTTTCACATATTATTTTAAAATTACTTAATATTTCTTTACCATATTTGGTAGATAATGTTAGTGGTTCAAAACGCATACTATTAGCGAAAGAATTGATTCTTCACTACTGTCAGAGGTCCACGGAAGCCCTCCCTCCCACCCCCTTCCGTGGTGAAGGAGTTTCCCCCTTTTTAATCTGTACGCCATTGGCCAAATATTTGTTTCCTTTTATTTTTCAATAATTTTTACGCAAAAAGATACTCACAATACATTGCTCCAGAGTGCCTATTTCTCGAGATATTCGATGAATTCGAAGAAACTTTTAAAATAAAACAGTACGTTTTGCAGATAGTAATAATTTATTTTAATAAATGTTCAAATTGGGCTCCATCAACTTCGATACATTTTCTTAATCTTGTGCTAAAAGATCTCTTTACTTCAAAAAATATGTTGAGCTGGTTTCTGATAAAAATTACAGCATTTTGTACATGTTGCCATAATTCCTGACGAATGTTGATCACTTGTGCATACACTAATGATTTCATATGTCCCCAAACGTAGAAATCTAACGGGTTTGGACTATGAGATGGTCATTGAAATTCGCTTCCTCGGCCAATCCATCGATGGGGGAAATTGTTCACTTAAGCAATTGCGGACTGCAATAGAATAATGAGGCGGGGCCCCATCTTGCATGAGCCAGATATTCTTCCTTAGAAATGACAAAGTTTCCAGCTCATGAAAAAAGGTCAGTTTGAAGAAATTCTAAATATGAATTACCGTTCAAATTTATTGGTAGTTCATATGGACCCAACGGACGATCTCCTAAAAAGCCACATCACACATTAATTATAAATTCATGCTGGAAATATGATTCTCTGGGTAAATGTAGATTCTCAGTATCCCAGATATGAGCATTTCTCCAATTAAAAACTCATGTGCAGGTTAATGTGGCTTCGTCGGTAAAGGTAATATTTTTAGTAAAATTAAAGTGTTTACTTTGTTTACCTCGAACAATTGCTGAGGGAGATCCCTAGGTAATAAATTCTGAACAGAGGTGAAATGTTATGGTGGTAACTTCTCTTTCTCGAGTATTCTAAAAACAGAAGCATTGCTTATTCCAACAGTTGCCGATAAAAGTCTTGTACTCAGATGGGGATCTTCAGCAGTTGTTGCTAAAACGTCATCCTTTTGATAATCACTAATTATTTTTGGGCGGCCTACATCACGTTTGGAACGAAATTTGCTAGTTTCCCCTAACCGCTCGTAAACATTTCTAAAAGTTTTGTGATTCGGTTGAATTCTGTTGGGATATAATTCCAACTATCTTCGAGAAGTAGCACGTGCATTGTAACTTTCATGTGCATAAATACATACAATGTCTCGCGTTTCCGTATTCGACAAATTATTATGACAGGGCATTATCAATAAATAAGTTGTTCGTCATACCTGCCTCGTACGTATACTCTAATTCCATTGTTTTGTCGATCGTAAGTGACGCTTTATGTATCAAATACTTGTTGCCATTGGTAACGGGTCATAATTTTTCATAACGTCCCTAGGGAAATAAAGTAAATTTCGGAAAATTTTCTCTTTTATATAACAAGTATTGAATTAAATGTTTTAACTTCTTTGGAAGTAAATCCAGACAAGCCTTACTTGCTTATAACTTCTATATCCGACATTACTTTTAAAAATGTTCAGAGCTATTAAAATAATTTGATTCAATTTATCTTGACAGTAGATGTCATTTGAATAGAAGCCGCGTCCTAAATTTATTTTATTGACGGTTGCCATGGATATTCCAAGCATCGCTACCTTTACTATTTGCTTAGCAAATATGAAATCTTACTCATCTTACTTCCATTAGTTTTTCTCAAGTTTTTTTTCTAGTTAAATGATCATGGGTATGACGAAAAATGTAATATGCATTGCGGGTCGTACAGTGCGATTTGTTGGTCTCGAATACTTGCAAATCTCGGCCCTATGGGCCTCGGATTGCAAACTGTATTCTCGACCAAAAAAAGTACACTTACGATTTTTGGTACATAAATAACTATTAAACGAACTGTTAAATAACTAAGTTAACGTTTGAAAGTTCTAGGAAAACTAAACATCATTAGTCTACTAAGTAAAAGCATTATTGTTTCAGCTTACTAAATACAAAAACAATAAGGCATTAGTCAAAGTGATTAGAAATTTATTTGTATTTGTACTCGTGAGATGAATAACATGACATTTAAAATACCATGTAGCTGCTTTTTCGAATTCAAATATCTCGAGAAATGGGCACTCCAGAACAATGTACTTTTTTGCGTAAAAATTATTGAAAAATAAAGGAAAGCCAAGAAAACAAATATTTGGCTAGTGGCGTACAAATTAAGGGCGGAAACTCCTTCACCTCCCCCCCCCCCCTTTATCGTGGACCTGGCAATAGTGAGGAACCAGTTTTTTCGCTGATATTATGCATCTTGGACCACTAATACTATCTACCAAATATGTTAAAGAAATATTAAGTGATTTTAAAATAATATGTGAAAATTTTAACTTCAACACCCTGTATCTCAGTAAGGAGGCACATTTTATCTAAGTGTTTTTGGTTAAATCTCCATATTTTGGGCTAAGGATTCTTCAGTTAGCGTATGACCAATTTATTAATGAAACACCCTATATATAAATTATGTCCATGTTTGTGGGATTCTACGTCGACAGACTACTCAAATAGCCTACTAGTTTCTAGAAGTAGCAACAACAGATCCGGTTGGCAAGCGCAGGAAGTATCCTAATGCAGATCGACGTTTTGTTACAAAAAAAGACAGTTTTCATAATGCTTTCCGACGAGAACTTAAAAAGTTGCAACGTCATTCAAAAATCAAAAGTGGAATATCTTCTGATGATATAGTTCCTTAGTAAATTTAAAACGGTGTACTTATTTATATCACGTAACCATTGCCTCGTCCATATTCTTTTTTGACGTATTTTTTTCTTTAAAGATTTCCACATATACAATTGTAACTAGTATCATCACGGGTTGGGGAGGTAACATTTTCGTTGCGTGTTTAGAACGGAACTGATATTTAATGATTTTGTATCAGTATGTATGTCATATTTGATACTTGATACAAATCTTAGATACATTTGTTGATGTTTGTATAGATATATCTATTAATACAGATCTCAATATGAATGGGGATCTATAAATATACAGTCCGAGATAGCATCGAATTCAGAATCATCTGAAACGTGAAGATCTGAAAAACTTTAGGAGGATATTTTTTCACGATTACCTCACGTCTTTAGTGCATAAATGAGGACACCGCAAATAATTCTTGTGAATTACATTTAGTTCGTTTTATTAAAGAAACCTTTTAATATATTGTTCACTTTCGACAAAGAAATTAATAACACGAATCACAAATGTCCGACTAAATCTTGATAAGAAAACTGTTGTACATTTCTTGATTAAGGTGATGAAGGCTTAATTTAATTAATACCTAAATTTATCATAATTATGTAAATGAATAAAATTATATCGTACACACTATTTTCAACCTGCCACGGCATGTTTTGACTTCTAACTACTGTTATAGTAGGTAGCTATTTCTTAGAATTTCTGTTCATGTCATGCATATTTATATTTCTAAATAAATATGCATTTTTAGATAAAAATATGCATAAAACTGCACTGCGCTATTAATATAGTAATAATACAACAAAAACGACCTAAACCTTGAACTTATTCCTAGGTTTAATGATTTTTTTAATTTCCAAACATACATAGGGACAAAATATTAAAAATATATAGTTATGGATTCCTGCAAAAAATAAATGGTTTTCCTAAAAAAGGACCGTAATGAAGATATGCTGTTTATTAATTTGTATTTTTAACCAACTTTAAATAAAAAAAGTTCTTTCTTTCAAATCTGTTTCAAATTGTAGGGTATGGTGTGATGTCTTATTGTAGTTCATCAAGTTAAGTTTAATGTAAGATGAACAAAAACTAAAACCAAGTCGTTTATAATACCAGCATATTCCCACACAGCACAGGATATCGGGACATCTTAAAATGATCCCGTATGTCCGATAAATGGATTGTTCATTAGGGATGCTGATAGGAAGTTCAAGGTTATCTTTTGGTTCTAATAACAGCCAGAATAGGAATATCCACTAGATAACCTATACGAATATCTGTTGGATAGCCTTTGGGCTATATATAAAACTATATAGGGCTAAACAAAGGCTATCCCAAGGGCCATCCATAGGTCAACTTGTTGGGCTAATGTAGGTTCCAAATATATGATAATTCATAATTCACCTAAGGTACAAATAAGATTTTTTTTAATTTAATTTATATTTATATTATATTTTCATTGTGACGGAATGAATTTTATTAGTGGAAGATATTACTTATAAGATATGGTCCTAATAACAGCCAGAATAGGAATATCTACTGGATAATCTATATGGATATGAAAAATAGAAGGGTACAGCAAATAAAATACGAAAATATTATCAGCATAAATATTAACTCTTTATGTGGCATAAAGATATGTAAACATGATGGTAATATATATCGCTGTTTTTCCAATCCATACACCTTTGCATGAGGGGCTACAAACAAAGTAATGATGCCAAAATATCTTAATTGCAAATATAAATACAAGTGACCAATATCTTGGGATTTACGTATGCTACATTTCATCGTGAAATATTAATATCGTTTTCTAAACAATACTTACTTATCAGTCTAATTTTCTTATTAAATCAGGCATTTTTTGAAAAAAATTTGCCCTCAAGAAAAAAAAAACAAATAGATGTACAAGTTTCAGTTTACAATTTTTCAATGAGTTAGTTACCTTAAACTGAGATACAAGTTTAAGTCGAATATAGGTATATTGGATACCTATATATTTTTATATTGGTTAACTCGTTCTTAGCGTTAGTTTCAATAAACCATGGTAGATGGCTCTCCTTGCAAGTTGAAAGTTATTTCTGTTGCGATACTCACCTGGTCAGCAGCAACTACTACCAAAAAGGCAGAAACTACAGTCACAGAAGACAGGAACTATAGTTCCTCTCTTCTGTGCTACAGTGTAGTCTATCCACTACGCAGGAAATGCACATATTGCAAATGCATATTTTATTATTTATTATTTTTTTGCAATATGAGATTTATTTATTACCCAAGGGAAAGGTAAGTATACCCAGAATTTAAAATTGTTGCCTACAGCCATCACGATATTTAAGGAAGAGACACTATGGATAACCGGATGCAACTATGTGTGAATGTCTGTAGGTTGTCCAGATTTTAACTTAAATCGATCTCTTTCTCGTCCTATGGATAACCATAGGCTATTCCATTGTGAATGTCTGGAAGTTGTACAGATTTTAACCTAAACTGGTCCCTTTTCGTTCCTATGGACAACCATGGGCTAGAGATGAGCGATGTTAAAAAAATCATCGATGCTGGTTTCGATGTTGACATCGACAATGAAATATCGATAACCGATTATTATCGACCTTAAGACATCGATGTTGACAACGTCGATGATCGTCTAATAGTTGATGAGCGGGGGAGGGGAACTCTGCTGGAAGTTCTATTTGTATAGTTAATAATTTTCAATATACAATAAATAATACTGGACATCTTCCGATTATCATCGATTCTTGTCATTGGCTCATCATCGATGTTGAAAAATCATCGACGAACATCGAATATCGATGAATATTGCTCATCCCTACCATGGGCTATCCCAATTAGTCTCAAAAGGATATCCACAGGAAGTCCTAATTCTGGAGTAACCCAATTAGTCTCAAAAGGATATCCACAGGAAGTCCTAATTCTGGAGTAACCCAGTTTAGGACGTCCATAGGATGTCTTGCTTTTCCTCTAAGTATGGTCACTGGTTATCCTAAGGCTATCGAGTGTTGTGTGGGTTCGAGTTGTATTATAATTTTTAATTTACAATAATGATATTTTTTACAAACAATAGGGTGTTGTTGTTGCTCGATGATGATCATTTTGTAGTATTTTCATCAAGCTACGCCTCGTGTACAGTGAGCGAAAGTCTCAGAAAACTGAACAAAATTCAATTCAAGTCGTAATTGAATTGGTGGTTAGGTATTTTCTGAGCAGCTGATCTAATGTCAAAAATGAAGACTTCAAAACGACGGATATAAAATGGCTGCCATTATTGCACATAATAGACATACGTTTATGCAATGGTGTTACCTTGAGAGCTATGGAGAAGGTTTCAAAAATACATACATATTATGAATGTACGAACACGATTATAATGAAACTTTTTGTGTATTATTATTTCACAATATTTTCTTTCACTGTGTAGAAGTTAAATAAAAATCCACTAAAAAGGAAGAAAATAAATTTCTGTAGAACATTGAACAGATTCAAGAAAAAAGTAACTAAAAATTATAAAATTATGGAAGAAAAATTAACTCAGTCCCGCGGTTATTTGTACCTTATAATCAGGGCCGCACGGGGATTTCATTGCCGCCCCGTGAATACTGACGTTAAAAAATAAAACAACAAGAAAATACATAAAAAATATATATTTAATTACAGAAAAAACACAAACTTATGAACGGATATTATAAACAAAACAAAGAGTATAAATTATTCTTCTTTAGCCTGTACTCGTCCACTCCTGGACATAGCCTCTTCCATGTTTTTCCACCGCTGTCTGTCCTGAGCACACAGAATCCAGTCCTTGCCGGCTTTCCTCTGGACATCATCCCTCCATCTTGTTGGGGATCGCCCCACACTCTGCCTAGTTTCTCTGGGTCGTCACTGCATTATGGTCTTGATGTCATCCCTGGCGGCATACCCTGCCCAGTGCCATTTATTGGCGGCAATACGCTCTATGACATCAACGACTTTTGTTCCCTCTCTGATGATCTTTTTCCTGACTCGGTCCCTCAAGCTGATCCCCAGCATCGCACGTTCCATTGCCCGTTGACACATTCTGAGTCGGTTTGCCCAGTTTTGTGTTAGAGTTATAGATTCGAGGCCGTAGGTCATGGCAGGTAAGATGCAGGCGTCGAATATTTTCTGCTTCAGGTTGATGGGCATGTCCGGTTTTTTGAGGATGTGATCGAGTTTTCCAAAAGCCGCCCACGTCAGGCCAATTCGCCTGGTGATTTCTGCGGTCTGATTTGCCTTGTTAAGCCTGATGTTGTGGCCGAAGTACACATACTTTTCAACAACTTCAAGCGTGTGGTAGTCGAGTGAGACCTGGATGTTATCTCGACTCATGACCTTGTTCTTTAAGAGGTTCATCCTCAGGCTCACGGACTCTGAAGCATCCTTCAGCTCCAAGTTCGTCGGCATCGCCGCTCATTAAGATGATGTCGTCAGCGAAGCGTAGTTGACTCAGGAACTTACCATTGATATTGACGCCTTTCCTCTCCCTGGTCAGGTTTTTAAACATGTCCTACAGAGCCAGGGTGAACAGTTTTAGCGAGATAGTGTCGCCTTGTCTGTCTCCTCCCTCAATAGGGATCCTCCCGGTGACTAAGTGTTCGCCGGTTTTGACGTGGAGAGTGGCATGCTCATATATCTCTCTGATGAAAATCGAGTATATCGAATCAGTCCCCGCAGCGTCCAACGCGCGAAAACCTTCTGGTAATCGACGAACGGAGTGGGACGTCGTATTCAGTGTATTTCTCGACCAGCGTGCAAACTGCCTGGATGTGGTCTATCGTGCTGTACCCCTTCCTGAATCCAGCTTGCTGCACAGGTTGGTAGAAGTTGAACTTGTTGGGGAGACGGTTGGTGATTATTTTGGTAAGGAGCTTGTATAACACAAAGAGGAGGCTAATCGGCCGGTAATTCTCGATGTTCGTAGAGTCGCCCTTCTTCAAGAGGATGGTGACCTCAACATTCCTCCATGCATCCGGAATCCTTCCAGGCACTTATTAAGGAGAATGAGAAGTGCCTTATCCAGAGTTTCTCCTCCGGTTTTCAGCATCTCACTCGTCACTTGGTGTTCTCCGGGAGCCTTACGATTTCTCATCTGTTCTAATGCTGTTCTCAGCTCCGACTTATCAATTTCGGAAATCTCCTCGGAATGACGTTCTGGACCACTCGATCTCTGTGTTCCTGGAGATGCATAAATTATTATTACCATAGAGTAATTATCAAGAGTAATTATCAAGTATACAGTATACATTTCCCTGAAAACTTAATTTTGCGTGTCTATTTTCGGCAACTTCAGGATAATTTGTTCAATTTTTAAGCTGTTCACTTTCTATGGCAATTATGACTTAAGTGATTTAATTTATCTTATAACATAACATAGGCCTGCGGTAGTAAAATTGTCTTAAATCTAATAGATGAGCTTTATAGTTTTTTGAACTCTGATTACGGAAAAAATAGCGAAAAAAATCCGTCACATATGGTTTTTCTCACAATAAGCCATTTTTATTTTAATATTAGACACAATACAGATAATTTAATGGCATCGAAAGCTTTCAAAGATGCCGTGAAAAACTTTTTTGGAAACAAAAAAGACCCAGATTACCATACATATGTTGAAGAAGTATAAAGAACTGTGTTTTCGAATGAATTTAAAACTACATTTTTCTGAAATCGATCGGCAATGTCTGCGTTTTCGGTACGTAGATCGAAAAATGCACAATTCCAGTATTTTAGTCCGTTGCTGAGAAACTATCACAAAACAGAGCGGAAAAGATTCGTTGCCAAGCAACGATCAACAAAACCGTACGGGAATGTTACTTTCCCGGCCTAGGCCGGGAAAGTAACATTCCCGTACGGTTTTTTATGTATATTTTAGACAGTAAATAAATACACGCAGACAAACCAACTCACATTAAAATTGCATTTATTAGTAAGCAGTTAAATTGTAATGAAGAAATGTTATGCATTAATACAAATTCCTTAATTTATAATAATATTGATTGTGATTTCAGAAAAAATAGTATGTGTACATCGGTGTGAAAGCACATTCCCGGACTTCGATGCTTGTTGGCGTCAGCTAGCGCCTCGGCCAACAATTTGCATCGTCGTGCGGGAATGTATTGCTTTCACACCTAAATACACAATAATAATAATAATAATAATATACTATTACTGGATTCGCATGGCGAATTCAAGATGGCGACCAAACATCAAAATCTAATATGGCCTAAAACCTTCTCGACAAAATACTCTTTCAAATAAAACAAGTGCATCAAAATCGGATCACCCGTTGAAGAGATATGAAGCCACAGACAGACAGACAAACAAACATATAAACATACGCGTCAAACTTATAACACCCCCTCTTTTTGGGTCGGGGGTTAAAAATTAACTAACTTCAAACTTTTGGTTATTTTTTGGTGGTGCGTTAATTTCTTGGAGAAGTGTATATTCATTGCGTCGTTCCTATCCGATATAAAACTTATAGTTTAAACCGAATCCTTCACCATTTCTTAGAATGCAACGTATAAGCGAATACACTATACACGATCAAATTATAGTGTTAAAACTAAAAAATTTTGTCCGCCATCTTGGGACGTCCTCCATATTGAATTTAGTGTGACGTTATTTTATTTTCGTATTCTTCTCAGCAAACCCTTTCATTTGATACCCATATCATGGGAGTGCATAAAAATAACTGGTCCGCCATATTGTATTTGGAATGACGTCACTTAGCTAACCATGCATTGTCATCCAAACTAAATGTGTATGCAAAATTTCAGCTCAATCGGGTGGGGATAACTGTTTTAAAATTCAGTTGCGTCCGCCATATTGAATTTAGTGTGACGTCATTTTATTTTCATATTCTTCTCAGCAAACCCTTTCATTTGATACCCATGTCATGGGGGTGCATGAAAAATAACTGGTCCGCCATCTTTTGTGAATCCGCTATATTGGATTTGGAATGACGTCACTTAGCTAACCATGCATTGTCATCCAAACGAAACGTGTATGCAAAATTTCAGCTCAATCGGTCGGGGATAACTATTTTAAAATTCAGTTGCAAGATTTGACCCACAAGAACAAGGCAAGTTAAATAAAAGCTTGTAATGAAGATGGCGACCAAACATCAAAATCTAATATGGCAAAAACCTTCTCGACAAAATACTCTTTCAAATAAAAAAAGTGCATCAAAATCGGATCACCCGTTGAAGAGATATGAAGCCACAGACAGACAGACATTCGCGTCAAACTTATAACACCCCCCTTTTTGGGTAGGGGGTTAAAAAAAGATGGTAAAGGTCTTTGATATCGATCCAAATTTGGTTGAAATTGGATGACTAATAACTGAGCTGCGAAGGTATTATCGTGGAAAGTGGGACATACTATATATCCTCTGGTTTCAACAAAACCCATAACATTTGAGCATTCTAATACTACTACTGGACACACGTTTCGTCGACCATGATTGAAACAGATTTTAATTTTCAATTTTTTATTTATTTATTTCAATTGCCTTATTTATATTAACGTCCTGGTGGAGTTTAGCTAATGCTACTCCATCACTTAACCAGCACGGTGATATGAGATACGGTCACCTATCCAAGTGTCGGATTCAACCGGCGTGCCTTAACTCCGCCGATCGATGTCTCGCCACTGAAACCGGTACCGTACCTCACCTCCAGATAATGCTAACATGGTTGACGGAATGAATATCGAGTGGAGTGATTAAGTGTTTTACTGTTTATGGAAACTACTTCAGAGGCAACAGTTTCCAACGGCCTCCGGGACTTTCTTACGTAGATTTCACGTGAAAGATTTTCTGTTGTATTTATTTAGAAGTATAGTGCTGCATAGATCTTACTGGACTATTTATTTGCGTCAATTACTTTGTTTTAGAATATAATTTCGTTTCTAAAATACACAATTTTGTACACAGTAATTTAGGTAAATGTAACACCGTTGGTAACGCGTAGTGTGCTTTGCAAACAAAAGCTATACAACGGCAGTTGACATGAAATGGCATCTTGAAATGTGCGACATTAAAGGACAATAATTGTTCCTTATTTTATCAAATGAACCGATCTTGCCATATTGCCTATTCAAAATTACGAGTGAATAAAATAAACTTGTATCTATAAGCTTTATTTTCGCTACAAAACCATTAGAGTTAATTAACTTCCTTTAATTTTATTTGTGGAAGCGCCGTTAATCGAGTATTACTGTAAAGAGTAGGCAAGATAATTTTCGGATAAACCATAAACTTAATAGATTTCTTTATTGTCCCTTATTAAGTAATCTATGATCTTTAATTAAAAAGCAAAGAAGAAGAGGGAGAGAGGTAATTTCATATAAATTCGGCCTTATAAAAGAACTTCCGTTCTATTTTAGACTTCCCTTCTTTATAGATTTATTCTTGTATTTAAAAGTAAAAGTTAGTTCTACAAAAGAGCATTATCATAAAGTAATGAAAGCAACAGCATGAGATAGAGATGTAAGGGTAAATTACTAGTTGTTTTGCAAAATTTGACACATAGTTTTATTCTTTGTGTGAATAATTTTAAAAAAATTTAAGAATCAGTTTTCGTATTCTGTATTCTGAAGATTCCATATGAAAACTTAAGCAATCTTTGCATCTTGTAATAAATGTATCGATTTTCGATACCTTGGTACATGCTTGTCTATGACTACTACTTCTTCGACAGCATGCGTGTAACGTTGAAAAGGCTACTAAAAGAGGACTCACATCATCCGGCGTTAAGTATATACCTCAATGCAAACAACAATCAGACAAATACAAAATCCTCTGCAAATAATATTTTAACATATAATTTTCGGAAAGCTGACTTTCACACCGTATATGCCAAAATTGCAAATACGGACTGGTCAGTTTTAAAAACCATTAATGATGTAAACTCGGCGTGTGAGCAATTCTACGAAACACTATACGATATCTTTGACTCCTGCGTACCCAAAACGATACCTCGTCATAGGAAATACCCGCCGTGGTATAATAATGTATAATAATGTTATAGTATAAAAGAAAAAGCAAGACAACTTAAAATGTACAAACGAACCGGCAATATAGTCGCCTACAACGAATTTAAAATTCTTAGATCTCAGATAAAGCGGAACACAGACACTGCCTTTAAACACTATCAGAACAACATCCAAAAAATTTAAAAAATAACCCCAAAACTTTCTGGTCATATATTAACTCCAAAAAAGAGGCAAGTGCAATACCGGATATTCTCCATTACCATGATAAATGTCTTGAAAATCCGCAGGAAATAGCTGATGCTTTTGCTGAATTCTTCGAAACCGCATATAGTTTACCTTCGCAAAACATTGATCGAAGTACCCAATTCAATAACAACATATGTTTGAATTTTAGTGAATTTACGCCCAACGATGTTCTCTCTGCCTTACGACAACTTAAGCCTAAATTTACAAAAGGGCCAGATGAAATCCCAGCGTTTGTTGTTAGAGATTGTGCTAATGTTTTCGTAGAGCCACTCACGACAATATTTAATCTCTCACTCAAAAGTGGCACATTTCCTAACATCTGGAAGAGATCCCGAATTTGCCCTGTCTATAAAAAAGGTGATAGACATGAAATTGAAAATCACCGTCCGATTATAATTATATGTAATTTTGCAAAAGTTGCATTATTGCATTATTGCATTACATGCAGTAATATACCCACACGTTGAGGGGCAGATAACACAAAGTCAACACGGTTTTATGAAGAATAGATCAACTGTCAACAATTTAATGTGCATAACTCAATTTATATCGCATAACCTCGACGCCGGCACCCAATTTGACGTGATTTATACAGATTTCTCGAAGGCTTTTGACAGGCTTGACCACGGTGTATTGCTACACAAACTTGAAACCATGGGCTTTTCTCAGTTGCTTGCCAATTTCTTTAAATCGTATCTTAACAACAGAATACAATATGTGGAGTACCGTCGTCAAAGGTCGGCTGAAATTGCCGTCACGTCAGGGGTACCTCGGGGGTCTATACTGGGACCACTATTGTTTGTGTTGTTTATAAATGATATTGTAGATAACCTGGAGGTCGGTGTCTTGTTATATGCCGATGATGCGAAATTTTTTTCTACTGTAGATACGTTAACCGACTGTCATAAGCTGCAAAGAAATCTCGAGAAAATACAAGCTTGGTGCAATCAAAATGGTCTGCCACTCAACGTCAGTAAATGTAATACAATGTCATTCACTAATAGGAAAGAAACTCTTCTTTATGATTATAAACTTGATCTCAAACCATTAAAACGAACTGATTGTTTTAAAGATCTTGGTGTAACTTTCGACGCCAAATTAACGTTCAAAAATCATATACAAGATACTTTTCTCTCTGCAAATAGAAACTTTGGCTTTGTTATCAGAAATTCGGTGGGCTTCACGGACACCAATCTACTAACACTTTTATTTAATGCATATGTCAAATCCAAACTCGAATACGCGTCCTTAATCTGGCACCCAGGGTATGTTACTTATATAAACCTACTTGAAGGCATTCAAAGACGATTTCTAAAATTTCTGTCGTATAAGATGGACGGTATATATCCACCAATCGGATATCCCCAAGAGGTGCTATTAAGTAGCTTTTCTGCAGATAGTTTAGAGGATCGTAGGAAAAGACAGGCACTCATATTTTTACATAAAGTGATTAACAACAACATAAATTGCCCTGAAATAGTTGAAAAACTGATGTTTCATGTACCACGTTCGGGCACCCGGCATCATATGACTTTTTACCTTACCACGCCTCGGACAAATGCTTTAAGCTTCTCCCCTCTATATTTTATGTATGGTACTTACAACTGCCTGCAGGAAAACCTTCATATTTTCAACTGTTCCATTACATCCATTAAAAAACTGAAGCTGCAATAAGCTTTTTCTCTTATGACATTCGGTAGATGTATATGTGCATGTATGCATATGTGTGTACGTGTGTTTTGTGTACACACAATAATTTATGTTTTATGTATCGTTTATGTATTGTTTTCTTTGTTACACTTATTATTGTCAATGATTTAATAATTGTATGTACTTCTCATCCAGTAATTGGTCTCTGACTGTTGGATGATGTATCTAAATAAATAAATAAATAAAAATAAATACCCAAAATTTCACTCTCTACGTATTTCGTGGCCGATGATTTATATTTTACAAGATATGGTATAAATAATTACTATAACAATCAAATATGGTCGCCGAAAAACCCATATTTTATTAGTTCACGTTGCCTCCAGCAACGTTTTTCTCTTAATGTTCGGCTGATACTTTTTATATTAATTTACTACACGCACAAGCATGTAACTAGCATCTTCTATGAAGAGCAATAAGATAAGTAACCGTATGGTATTTGCAAAGTTAAAAAATATACCGCCGTACCAAATTTTAACTTATTTCGATCAGTAAAGTTTGTGAAATAAATTGAAAGAAGAAAAAACAAAAATATTTAGAGCCTTATGCTTCGTAAAGAATTACTTTTCCTAGGGCAGGCATATTGAGTTTAATCGGTCAATTTTAACCTTAGAGAGGTTAACGGTGTCCCATTGTTCGAGACACCCAGAGCTGGTCAAAATAAAAAAATGTATTTTCGATACAAAATGCAAAATACATGAAAATTTGATTGTATTGGAAATATAAAATACATGTATTTTGCAAATACATTTTCAAAATACAAATACATAGATAAGGTTGAAAAAAATTATCTCGTAAAGAAATTTCACAAAATATGTAAATTCGCTCTCAAAAGCACTAATTTTTTAAACATACTATAATTTAAAGAGTTTTTTCTGGGATTATTTATGATAATGGATATTACCAATAGTAATATCCATTGAAAAATAAAAATAAGAACATCTAATGCTGTTTGTAGTGTATTCACAACTTGAAGACTCTAATCCCTTGAGGTAAACCAGAAAGAGGCAAACAGCCCAAAAGTTCTGTGACTGGACCACAAGACATCTACCCCCCCATTTTCGAGAGCGGGGAACAAGATGATGACAATATTTTCGGACCTCCCCTTCATCTACTACCCCTAAACCGGAAAAAAATCATGACAATTTTGTTTGAAATCAAACCCAAATAAAATATTTTTTAAATTTATCAATTTATTAAATTTTATATTTTTCAATTTTTTAATGTTTTATGAAATTCTAGACTTCAGGTTTTTGGACAATTCTGAACAACTTTTATTAATAAAATTTTCCGGTAAAAAAAATACCTAGCACCAGAAAACCGTGAAAAGGGCCGGTTTTTCCGGCTTAGGATAGTGGGTGAAGGGTAGGTCGGAAATATTGTCACCATCGTGTTTCCTGCCCTCGAAAACGGGGGGGGGGGGGAGGGTGTTGGTAAATTTCTTGCGGTCCAGTCACAGAACTTTTGGGGTCAAAGATTTACCTCAAGGGACTACTTGACTTCTTGCTCATTAGTAATCTCTGACAGTTGACAAAGACAAGAAGACACAGGACACAAAAATAAAATATGACAATCGAACTGACAGAAACAGTAGAATAGTAATACAAATACTCCAAATAATCTACTGGTCGTTGAATCTGCTGGATTCGTACTTAGGTAGATAACCTAAGCGTTAGGGTGGTCCTTAAAAACTAATTTTTGAAATTTACCCGGGGCACCCTCTTATTTTGTTCTATGATATAAAAAAAAAGACTTTCAGATTTTTAAATAATATTTTAGGGGTCGCTACTAAGTCTTGAATTTTCAAGATAACCGAGAATTTTTGCAAAATTTTTTTCAAAATAAATCAAATGAACATCAAAATGACATTGATTATCAATTGAATTAATAAAATAGGACAGTACATTGTCCCCCACTGTTATCTCAACTCAACTGTATTTTATTAACAACTTTTTCATTTATATTGTTTTATATATATAACATTGTAATTGCTGTACAATTGTACATATTAATTACATGTTTAATGAACATAATTTCTTTTGTTACTGAATTTAATTATTAATTCCTAACTAGTTTTTTTTTTAATTTTGAAACGTTACGGGGCGGTAGCGACCCCTAAAACTAACAGAAACTGTGTGGACCCCCCGCAAACGTTTTCAGGCCCCCCCCTCTCTATACCGAGTGGAAAATGATAATTCTTATCTTCATTACTGAAAAGCAAAGCTGGCCACAGAGTTTTAATGGGGGTCAGCCATCCGTCAATGTGCCCCCCCCCCCAGCTGGCCGCCCCCCGCGGTGCGGGGTCTGCGGGGGTGTTTGTTACGCCACTGATATCTTAGTATCTAGCATTTACGCAGTTTCTTTTTAAATACGTCAACATTTTTGGTACAATTGCTAACTTTTTGCGTGTATTTTGTATTTTGAAGAGTATTTGAGAATATACAGTGTGTCCCAGAATAAATGTAACAAGAGGTGTAATGGACCAAAAATTTTGGAATTTTGGAATGGTATTTGGGGATTGAGTCCTGCTTGTTGTAAAATTAAAGTATACCAAGAATGACTTGATTTGGTGTTCTACAGGGTGTTTTATAAGCAAAGTTGTAAAATCACCACTAATAAAGTACCTTTATTTTTTAAAATATGAAAAAATTCCACTAAGAAAAGTTATTTAGAATGCAATTTTATCCTCTATACCAAAGTTCATGAATATAAAATTATTTTTTTCCATTTTTTCAATACATTAGTATTTTATTTTGAACCATTCAATTAAAACTGCATAGAAATTATTTTTTGTGAATTAATATTTAAAGTTATGTAGAAGCTAAAAGTAGGCTATGAGAAAAGCAGTGGATACACATTTATCATTTATTATTGACATATCTGTCAAACGTAGTCAATATTATCCTTAATTTCTGTTTCAAATTAACGAACCAAGCATAAAAAATTAAGTGAAAATGGTACTCACAGTGCGTGAAAAAATTTATATTGTGTAATGCTACGGAATTGGCGGTGAAAACTCGCAAGAGAAGTGGTAAGCCCATTTAATTTGAAATTTCCAAACACTGCTTTGTCACGTACTCAGGCTCTACTGGTAGTGTTCTTAACATGAAAAGAAAAATAAAATCATATGATGAAGACAATGTTGGGGCTATTATAGCTCATGCCTCTGTTATAGAAAATCCTAGGATGCCACTAAGAGAGAGATCAGCTCTTATTAATATTAGCAAGTCTGAACTCCAAAGAATTTACAAGGCAAAGAAAATTAGGGCATATAAAGCAAATTATAAACATACGCTTGAAGAGGGAGATGACGGCCGCAGGTTGGATTTTTATTGGACCATTGGAGAAAAAATCATGGAAGAGAGATTTTTTCATCATTTCATAATTTTCTCAGATGAATCCACATTCACAACCAAAGGTGTTGTTTCATCTCAGAATTGTCTTCTGAAAATGCAAATTTTAGAATTCATTGTAGAAGACAATATTATAAAAAAGTGAATGTGTGGTGTGCCGTTTCTTATCACGTTGGAGTTGTTGGACCTTATTTCATTGAGGGAAGGTTAACCCAGCACACTTATTTACAGCTTCTTGAAAGATTTTTTGAAGAACATTTAAATATTTTAAGAGATATGCCTTTAGTTCATTTTCAACATGATGGTTGCCCTGGCCACTCCACAGAAATGGATAAATTTAAATTTTGGAGAAAATTGGATTGCCAGGAATGGGCCGGCGAGATCCCCAGATCTATCAATATTGGATTTCTTTTTATGGAGTCGCCTCAAGCAGTAGGCTTACGCTGAACCACTTCCTAACGATGTAGCAGTATTGAAGCAGAGAATTACAAATGCCGTAAACTTCATACCGTTAGATCATATTCGTAACAGTTTTAAGGACTTCAGGCGAAGGATCGAAATGTGTGTGGATGTGGGTGGTAGCTATGTCGAATAATAAAACAATTGTAAACGTTCTGTATTGGTCAATAATTAATTTGTTTGTGAATCTGTTATGTTTTTGACATTTATTACTTATTATAATTTTTAAACCTCATTAATCTTCTGTTAGTAATTGTTTCTTGTTTTACAATTAGTTCGATTAACATTGTACCTTCTTACATCCTTACATCTCGTATATTCAATTTTTTATTTACCAATAGTCTACTTTTTGAGGTGATTAACATTTGCTCCTACAAAACTTTAAATATAAATTCAACTCTTAGAGGTATAAAATTGCATTCTAAATAACTTTTCTTAGTGGAATTTTTTCATATTTTGAAAAATAAAGGTACTTTATTAGTAGTGATTTTTACAACTTTGCTTATAAAACACCCTGTAGAACACCAAATCAAGTCATTTTTGGTATACTTTAGTTTTACAACAAGCAGGAGTCAATCCCGAAATACCATTCTAAAATTCCAAAATTTTTTCTCCATTACCCTCTTGTTACATCTATCCTGGGACACACTGTATATTTGTGAAAAAAATATAATACAAATTGTACCGAAAATACGTATTTCTAATACATGTATCGAAAATAGCTCTGGGGACACCGCGTATATAAGAAGAAAAATATTTATAACGAGAGTAGAAGGTTCAGTTTGGCATAGCCAACTGCGAATACCTATTTAATGGACAATTTTTTATTGTGCAGTCGGCAAAGTTAGATTGCAACATTCATTTCTTTCGTAATAGCCTTATTAAATTAAAAAAAAAAATGAAGTAAAATTGGTATATAACTTAATCTGCGCCAAGTTCGTTCAAACACAAGAAACACAATGTATATTGCAGTCTCGATATATTATTACATATCTTTGTATTTTGTGTGTTTATTCAAAAAGCTAAGTAATATTTTGCTCTAAAATTATAATAAAACATAGTGCACGTAGAACACACGTAGAACACGAATCTGTCTATTACTTTGTATGGAAGATTTGACTCAGTTTCGATAGCTATTTCATTTATGTTCCACGTCGGGTGTTGTTTGTCTGTAGTCTTCGTCTTTTTTAGCTGTTCGCACTTGTTTTTTTTTCCCTTTTTTGTTGGGCTCATACCTGTCCCTTTTTAACGTTTTTCTTGTCACAGATTTTGGTTTTGAATCCATTGTGTCCAGTCTAATTCTTCTCCTGACAGTTGTTTTTCTATTTCGAATTATTTCTTCTGGAAGTCTCCGTACTACAGTAGAGAGCTGTTCCAGTTACTGTGTGGTGTTTTGTTGTTTCCTTTATGTCTTTTCTCTTCTTTTATTTCCAATTTTCCGTATAGGATTTTGTTGTCTGTATTGACTTCTGCTGTCCTTTTTGCTTTAATGTTCTTGATCCTTTTTCTTATCTCTCTGCCTGCCAGGATATGATCTATTTGTGAGATTGAGCTTCCATTACTCCAAGTTTCAAGACAGGTATGACATTTGCTTCACATGTTTCTTATTGTTGAGTCAAATAATAATATGTGTGCTAGGTTTTTCACCATTTTCGTTAGGGTTAAAGTTTTTCCAATGATGCTTTTATCTTCCTCCGTCTGTTCGTCTTTCCCTATATGTGCGTTGAAATAAAAGTCCAACAGAAGCTATCGTGTTTTATAGGTATTATCAATCGGCAACGTCCGACTACAACTTTCAATCTTTTCTTCGTAATAGTGTTATTAAAATATCCTGAAATTGATATATCACCTAATCTATTCGTGGAACCAGAGAAACACACTGTATTGCAGTTTTGATATACTAATGTACAGCATGCCGAATACATCATTGTATTACTGTATTAATCAAGAACCATAGTAACATCACCATATATGACTAATTTCCCAATTTCAGTGGTGAATAATCTACCGCGTTATTTAACATGTATTTCAAAGAAATAAATATTTTAAGTCTAACAAAAGTTACCGTGTTTACAAAAAACAGTCTACACACATACATTCATACATACACATATACATACAGAGAGACAACTGTTTTTGTTATTCGATATTTGTGTTCTGCGTGTAATGAAACGAATTTTTGCACACTTCTTTTATCATGATTACTGTTAAAGATATTTGCTTGCTTATAATATACCTATTTCATTAAATCAAGTAGGTATAATGATAGGTCGGTTTACAAACTATACATTTAGTATAGTAAGTGAAGCTTTTAAATCACAGCCCGAAAATGATGTGGTGAATTTCCAAATTTTTTTCTTCAACATGCTTCATATAGTATGTATATAAGAATGTATATTGTCATTTTTCCTGCTTTTTGGTTACGGGTAACTCCCACCCCTTCTTAAGGATTGTAGCAAAAAAAACAAAAATCACACATCGTCTGATAGAAAATCAAATTATAAGAAAGAAGCGTCTTATACACTTTTTTGCTAAAATGCACATTTTTCGAGGTATTACGAACTGAAAATTGTAATTTAGTACAGTACCTAGAGGTAAAAAATATGCAAAACTTCGGAATGATGTCATTCATATTGAACAGATTTCGTTCATTTTTGGCAGTATAATAGTAAATTCTTCACAGAAAAGTTTCTATATTGTGCGGGGGCTTGCTAATTTATAGGGGGTGAAACTTACAAAAATATATATTTATTGGAGCTGAAGTAGAATCAAATTTTAAGAAGAAAAGGTTCTTTGCAATTTTTCACATAAATTGATAGTTTATAACTTAACGACTTCAAAATTGCGATTTTAGTTTAAAAAAAACATATTTCCAAACGGCTTTCGTCAAGTATCACGAAAAGTATTACTTTATCGAAAAAATGTTATAGACCAATTACAGAAAGTACAAACTGGGAATTAATTATATTTTTTGTTTATTGATGTAGGATTAATAATTTCGGAGATATTTAAGTTTACATTTGGCATCCAAGTGTTCATAAGATAATTATTTGGAGTGAGAGTTAAATATCTCAGAAGCTGTGACACCTACGTCAAGGATTCTAATACGTAGAATAATAGGTTATTAATTAAGCTTTCAACTATTTTTTTATTTGTTCCTGTAGTATAAAAAACAAAGAAGTTATGACCGAAGCAGTGTGCGTCTACCCATTTTTATTAACAACGTCGCCACTTTGTTACTGTAATTAGCCAGTAATTAAAAAAAAAGGAATTTCAAACACTGTTTCTCATTAATATATAGCATGACAAATTTTTTGGTGTGTATACAGCACTTGCTTTAGAAAAAAAAACAGTTTAAACTATAAAGGTATTTTCGATACAACGTAATTTTGTTTTCCTTTTCCAAATATCTCAATAAATATTAGTTTTATTGAAAAATGGGTATAGACCAAAAATAAAGCTCATAAACTGATACTCAATAAATTTCGCTTGTTTATTTATTTACATAAATTTAATAGTTTCAGAGATATGAACGTTAACAAATGACGTCCGAACGTTTATAAGACGAAAAATGAAGGTTTAAATGTTAAATATCTCAGAAATTGTGACACCTACGTCACGCATGCTAAGAAATAAAATTGAAGACAATTAATTGCGCTTTCAAATTATTTTTTACTCGTTCCTGTAGCATAAGAAATAAAGAAGTTATGACAGAAAATGTGCGTATTTATATTTTTTTATATAAAAAGATCGCCATTTTGTTACTCTAATTAGCCAATAATTTAAAACAATTATCTCAAATACAGTTTTTCGTTAAGATGTAGCATTACCTAGATTTTTGCTTATTTAAAGCACTTGCTTTAGAAAAAAACTGCATTTTAAACTTTAAAGGTAATTTCGAAACACTTGGATACCAAATATAAACTTAAATATCTACGAAATTATTAACATCAATAAACAAAAAATATAATTAATTCCTAGTTTGTACTTTCTGTAATTGGTCTGTAACATTTTTTCGATAAAGTAATACTTTTCGAGATACTTGACGAAAGCCGTTTGGAAATACCTTTTTTTTAAGCTAAAATCGCAATTTTGAAGTCGTTATAACTTAACGAAAAATTGTAAAAAATTACATAGAGCCTTTTCTTCTTAAAATTTGATTCTCTTTCAGCTCCAATAAATATATATTTTTTAAGTGCCACCCCCTGAGATGGGGTGGCATTCACCCCCTATAAATTAGCAAGCCCCCGCACAATATAGAAACTTTTCTGTGAAGCATTTACTATTATACTGCCAAAAATGAAAGAAATCCGTTCAATATGACATTATTCTGAAGTTAAAACCTCTAGTTACTGTACTAATTTTCTTCCCCTAAAATCAGTATTCCTTCATGCTTCTTTTTTATATTGCTAGAAAAATGTGGACTTTAATAAAAAAAATGCGAGGGTGCAAAATTAAAGCTTTTACAAAAACAAATCGAATGGTTTTTTTCTCCCATGTTTAGTTTTGGAAATATGGCGTTTTCAAATTGGCGTCGAAACGTTCAAAAAAAATATATGACGTTAAAATCTCAAATTACTCAAAATCTACAACCACGAGAAAAATTTTTATTCTTGTAAAAATTAAAGGTATTGAAATTTTCTTTCGATTGAGACATATTAGGATCTTTTATAATGAAAACTAAAAAAGTTACAAACAAAAAAGTAGCGCATTTAATAATTTAAGCGCCCTTTCTTTTAAGTCTTATTGCTCTAATTTCTTATTAATTCAATTTTTTTTAAATCCTTCTAAATATTGTTAATGCATATTACTACTAACATGCCTACATTTTTTAGAATTTTTAAAATAACTATTTTACATTCTGTACACATTTTCAATAATGAAAATATTCATAATTTTTTGAAAAAAATCGGGTTTTGGAAAATATTTTTTTATAAAAAATGGCAAGAGTACAAAAATGAACCTTATAAAAAACGAATAGTTTGGATTTTTTTATTTTCCTACGACAAACTGTTCCAGATTATATCTCTGGAAAAATGGCGAGGTTTAAAAATGAGCGCATACGCAAAAAAATTATGTACTTAAAATTGAAATATCTCAAAAATTATAAGACTGACAAAAACATGATATACGAATGAAATGAAGCCTTTAAAAAAACGAAGAGTTTGGGTTTTTATTTTTTTTCCTACGACAAACTGTTCCAGAGATATGACAGTTTGAAATAATGTTGAAACTTTTCAGTTTGTATGCGCATTTTAAATGTCTATAAATAGTAGGTAGAGAAATGAAGAATAGCCGTCTATTTTTCGAAGAGTACGCAGAAAAAGTGGGTTGCATTGCACTTTAGCATGTTTTAGAGTACAGATTAAAAATGTTATTTAATTCGTTTACTAAATTGTATTAAATTTATTTATTTATAACAATCTGTATTTTTAATAAAATTATACATATTACTATATTCTTTTGTGACCATTTTTAATCCACCATTTTTTTAAAATAAATTTAGACCTCACAATCACAAGAAACATACATATATGGATTTTCGTGAATTTATTTGTAATATTAGAAGAATCATTAATTTGTCAGTATTTAAGGTATTTTTAAGTATTTAAGGGTGGTTTCAATTCTAAATATTTTCATCTTTTCTATGTTTGGACCTTATAATCATTTTCAAAAACATATGTATATCGATTTTCGTGATTTTATACTTTAAATTAGAAGACATTAATTTTTCAGTATTTAAGGGTAATTTTAACCCTTAATATTTTCGTCTCATAAGTTCTGACCTTACAGTCATATTCAGCGACCTCAAAAACATAAGTATATGAATTTTCTTTAATTTATTCGTAACATAGAAGAGTTATTAACTTTTCAGTTTTCAGGGGTAGTTTCCACCCTTAAAAATAAAAAGAAGGTAATTCGACAATATAGATCTTGATATACGTATTTTATAAAGCATATTGCAAAAAAAAATTAAGGAAATTCCTTTCATCGTTTTCGGGCCGGGAATTTTACCATTTTTACTGCTTCGCTTACTGTACTAATTTTGACAAGTGTGCAATATTCATTTTTCATGAAATAATTCGATATAAAAGTCGCCAATGTATTTTGGGCGCTAAAAATTAATTCTCTGTCGGGACAATGCTTGTGTATTAAGGATTGAATGTGGGTGTCGTAAATTGTATATTGACAGTTTTTTAAAAGCATTTTTTGATAATCATTCATTATGAACAACTTGGTTCGTTAGTGCTTAATGAAATTAAGTTTGCACCCCAACTGATAGCGAGTTATTAATGAATAAAGCCTCGAGCGATAGTAATATCCAAATTCTGCTGAACTGTTTCTATTAATAATAAATGTGACAGTCGCTCTTTATTTATGATGTCAAATATAATACAGGCGTGTAAATACAAAGTAATTATCTTAAGCTCTTCTTTTGAACATATTTAATATGAAACAAGATGCGACAATTAGGGTTTCCAAGTCCCGGAGCCAAATGTTTTCAGGACTATGGGAGCAAATTTCAAGTCCTGGAACTAGTCCCTAAAGTTTTGAAAGTACCGAAATCGAAATAATGATACTGTACTGCAACTTTAGGTCTAAAATTTGGCCACGCATGTTACCCCGCGGTATTTATACTTCACCAAATTGTGATAAATGTAACACGACAGCGAACCTCGACCATATCTCTTTCGGATGTACAAAATATCGAAATGCCTCTATTACATTAGTTCACAATATTACAAAAAGTTGCGACATAATGGCTCCGTTTAATATGCTCAGTTTATTGACAATAGGATCTAGGAAAATTTACATGCATATTGTAACGTGTTTCCACCCTTAGGAAACTACCCCTTGTAAAATCCGTGGGTTCCAAAAATTATAACAAGAGATTGTCCACTAACACACTTTATTAAATATTTACTGGGTACTTCACAATACTATTATTAACTTAAATACACTTTACTGACTAAAATCACAATGTTTATCACTTTGTTTCTCTTTGAACTCTTAACCTCACTTTCTATACTTTCTGAACTTTCTGAACTACTCGCCGAGAATGCGGTCGGTCTTTTATACCCAAAAATGACAGATCTCGATTGTTCTGTGATGACGCCACCATTCTCTAGATAATTCCAGATGTCACCAGAACTAACTTCTGGTAGGTTTCTCGAGTAGGTGCAAATACACTACATTCATTCTAAGGGTTGTAACACATTACTCCTTAAGCCTGAACGTCCCGGTCAGGCAGTTCAGCCTCTTTCACGTACTTCGCCAGTCTATCCAAGTGTACGATCTTCATCTTGGACTTTTTGTTTCGTTGAATCCGATAGACGACATCATTAATTCGGGTAATAACAGTATAAGGTCCTTCCCAAGGAGGTTGAAGTTTCGGTGACTTCCCTTTCTTTCGCTGTGGGTTGTACAGCCAAACCAGATCTCCTGCCTTGAACCCTTCTGATCTACCCTTACGGTCGTATCGAGCCTTCATTCGGTCACTGGCTATGGTGATTTGGTCTCTAACCAGCTCATGAACATTTCTTAGCCGTTCACTCATTTCATCCACATAGCTGTTCACAGGAAGCTGTTCTCCACCTGGTGTTCCGAAAATCAAATCACACGGCAGTCTGATCTCATGTCCAAATACTACACGGGTTGGTGTTTGTTTCGTAGACTCGTGGATAGCAGCTCTGTATGCCATGAGGAAGAACGGTATGTGGAGATCCCAATCACGTTGATTCTTATGAACCACTTTAGAGAGATGTTCTTTCATGGTCTTGTTGTGTCGTTCCACCATTCCATCTGATTGCGGGTGAAGGGCTGTTGTCCGTGTTTTGTGTATCCCCAATAACTTGCAGATTTGCTGAAACACCTCTGACTCAAAGTTCCTCCCTTGATCTGAGTGCTGCTCCAGGGGTACACCAAACCGACATATCAAATTATCTACCAAGACTTTGGCGACAGTGACTGCTTCTTGGTTTGGAATTGCATAGGCCTCTGGCCACTTACTAAAATAGTTATTCAGACGTTATATTGCTTCATTGCACCCCTACTTCTAGTCTGTGGTCCCTTACTGGCTGCACAAATTTTGCAATTGCGACACCAAGCTTCCACATCTTGACGACTATTTACCCAATAAAATCGTTCCCGTACTTTATTCAGGGTCTTATTAACGCCGAAGTGCCCACCAGATGCTCCATTATGCACTTCCTGAAGTACTTTCGCTACTCGACACCTGGGAATCACTAGACGCATAACAACTTCCCTGCCATCCGGGCTTTCCCAAGCTCTCTTTAGCAGCCCGTTCATGACTTTAAGTGAATCCCATTGGGCCCACAAAGCCTTCAATCCAACTTCTTTGTTGGAAACATCCTTCCATGCTGGACGCGTTCCGCCTTCTTTTGCTCTCAACATGGGTCCGATTTCTACATCGCGCAATTGCTCTTGCCTCAGAGTTTTCTTTGACCAACTCTCTGGAAGATCGACCTTGACAGTGTTGACTTCAACCATGTTCGACAATCTTTCCACCTGAGGGTAGCGCTTGCAATCTTCTTTACCTGGTTTTCTGGATAATGCAGGAGTCTTGACTGCCTGCGTTGTCAACAGCCTGGTTTTCTCGCATTTGTCGTTCACTTTTGACAAAATAAATTGTTCGTTCCCAATCCTTAAGACTCGCTTTCCTACGTCAACAATAAATCCATACTGTTCCATAATGTCCAGTCCCAAAATGAAGTCATCCGTGATGTCAGCCACGATGACCCTGTGGTCGAACCTTAATTGTCCAATCTGCAAACCCAGGTCTACTTCTCCATGAACCGTAGCCCTGTACCCCGTAGCTGTCCGGACGATCACTTCTTCATTTTGCCTCTTGGTAATCTTTATGCCCGATATAACTCCTGGCCGTACTATTGATGACGTAGTACCTGTGTCGATGGTAAACAAACATTTTCTTCCGTTCACACATCCATGCAACAGCAGACTGCTTGCGATTCTTCGAAGCTGGGAAATCTTTATTTCTCTGGGGTCACTGCATTCCCTAGCCAGAACAACCCCATTGGTACTGCTTTCCTGCTTCTCTTCAAGATTCACAGCATTTACTCGACTCTCCGAATCCTGCTGTTGACAGTCTCGCTTCATGTGTCCTACCTTGCCGCAGTTGAAACATTTAATACCTCCGCTCGGCTTTCCTCTATTTTGTTGTTTTTCTTGCTTTCCGATGCCATTCAATTTATCGCATAATTTGGTGAATATTTTCTGCATCTCAGTCAGCAAGGGGTTCTGGTTCACTTCTGGTTGCGATTCTTCGAGAGTCACAGCTCGCACTCTCGACCTTGGAGTATCCCTGTAAGCGGCTTCTACTTCGAGTGCACGCACCAAAGCTTCGCTACTACTTTGGTGTCTCGTCAGCCTCAGAACTCGCCTGACCTCTTCGTCCCTTATACCATCTAAAAAGGCCCCCACGGCTAATTGTTCCTGGAATTCTTTAGGTGCACTCGGATACGCCAGGTGTGCCAGTCTCTCTATCGCAGCTTCAAATTCTTGTAAACTTTCCCCAGCTTTTTGCATCCGGGATTTCAGCTGAGCCTGGTATAATTGGGCAAGGTGTTGATCGCCATACCTCAAGTCTAATGCAGCTTCCAAGACTTTGAAGTCCCTTTGTTTATCCACTGGGATAGTTTGAAGCAACTCTGAGGCCTGGCCCCTTAACGCTAGAGCTAATGCCATGGCCTTTTCCTCATTATCCCAGTTGTCCGCACACGCTGCTGCCTCAAACTGCCTCTTGTACGTCGTCCAGGAACTTTGGCCATCAAAAGAAGGAGGTTTTAGTCGCTGACCTGATGATACCACCTGCTGGCTTCCTCTATCTCTCAACTGTCGTTTAAGCCGGTCTATTTCTCCTTTAACTTCTTCTTCGAACTTGTTTACTTTCTCTTTAACTTGACTGACTTCTGTCTCGACTTCACCTACTTTTTCTTCTACCTTGTTTATCTCTTCTTTGACTTCACTCTTTAATCCTTCGTTGGCAAAAATGATAGCGTCCTGCTGTATTTTCATTTGTTCATTCAGAATTTTCCTTAATTCTTCTTGGCGTCTTTCTTGTTCCTCTTTTTCTTCTTGACGCTGTCTTTCTTGTTCTTCTTTTTCTTGTTGGTGTCTTATTTCCAGATTTTCCATCATTTTCTTTAATTCATCTCTTTCTTCTTGACGTCTTGTTTCTTGCTCTTCTTTTTCTTCTTGACGTCGCTTTTCTTGTTCTTGACGTCTTCTTTCTTCATCCTCTTTTTCTTTCTGACGTCTTGTTTCTTCATCCTCTTTTTCTTTCTGACGTCTTATTTCCTGATCTTCCATAATTTTCTTTAATTCGTCCCTTTCTTCTTGACGCCGTTTTTCCTCCTCTTGACGTCTTCTTTCTTGCTGTTCATTTTCTTCCTGACGTTTTTTCTCCTGTTCTTCTTTGTCTTCCTGCCGTTGCTGCGCCATCATTTTTTGGAATTGTTCAAATAAGTCCTGTATTTGTTTATCGGATGCCATACTTCTTGTTGTTACGGGCATACGATGAAATTAAAATAAAATAAATTTAACTGTCACGTCAATATCGGTAATGGAACTTTCTAGACAAATCTCGAAATAGCACGAAAAAGTCTTATCCAGAGTCTTTTGTCACTATCCAGTTCAGAGAATTTAATAATCTCCACTAATGTCCAAATAGAAAAGTTCTAGAAAGTTTCACGCACTAAATGAGTCTTTTTCAGTGCCTCTATCACTTCTCAGTTCAAAGGATTTAATTATCACACTAATGTCCTAATAAAATGTTCTACAATGTCTCATAAATGCACTTAACACTATTTTCCTGTTCGAAAATAACCCTCGAACAAATGTCCAGTAAATGAGTCCTCCGTGTTAGCACTAAACCTCGAGAATACTTCTTGAACACTCCAGCACAAGTTCAGAGCTCCTCTTGTCATAAAATTCCGCTTTCTGACACCAATTTGTAACGTGTTTCCACCCTTAGGAAACTACCCCTTGTAAAATCCGTGGGTTCCAAAAATTATAACAAGAGATTGTCCACTAACACACTTTATTAAATATTTACTGAATACTTCACAATACTATTATTGACTTAAATACACTTTACTGACTAAAATCACAATGTTTATCACTTTGTTTCTCTTTGAACTCTTAACCTCACTTTCTATACTTTCTGAACTTTCTGAACTACTCGCCGAGAATGCGGTCGGTCTTTTATACCCAAAAATGACAGATCTCGATTGTTCTGTGATGACGCCACCATTCTCTAGATAATTCCAGATGTCACCAGAACTAACTTCTGGTAGGTTTCTCGAGTAGGTGCAAATACACTACATTCATTCTAAGGGTTGTAACACATTACAATATTATAGGTTTCTCAGAAGAGACTGGAATTAAGCTACAGGTTATCTTTGTTGCCGTATGTTTTTCCCTGTGTCATTTACCCTACCAACTGTGGTCCTCCCTGTAGTGTCTATTTTAAAATGTCCTGACAGACCCCAGGACAAGAAGCGTGTGACCCTGTTATATCCATTTTCGTCATCTTCTATATATATTCTCCTCTCTCTCGTGTTAGGTTTAGACATAGATATAGGATATTTTATTCACAGTATTGAAGCATGTTGTATGAGCAATAAATTAATTTATTTTTTTTAATTGGCTTTGAACAAATTGCGGCTGGTAGTATGATCCTTGACCGAACGCCGTAAAAAAAGCACTTACGTCAAAAATGCTAACAGTCGAAATGAAAGACTATTAATTAGGCTTTCAAGTGATTTTTTGTCTATTTCTATAGCATTTTGTTAATGTAAGTAATCAGTAATTAACTGATTACTTACATTACAAACTGTTTTTCGTTAACATATAGTGTACCTAAACGCTCAAAATTTCTCGTTCGTTTACAGCACTTGCTTCAGAAAAAAAATGCCTTTTAAACTATAAACGGATTTTCGAAAAACGTAAACAAATTTTTCTTAGAAAACATCTCAATAAATATTATTTTAAGCGAAAAAATTATAGATATCAAAAATAAAGCTTATAAACTGAGAATGAATTTGTTTTTTAATATACGTTGGAATAATAGTTTCAGAGATTTAGACCACTTTTTTATTTTGTGTGCCTGTGTTATTATTAAAATTATTTGATAAAAACAGACTCTTGTTTGCAGGGACATATGAAAACCTTTTCAAAACATAAACGCAAGACATATGCAACATTTTTAGGTCATTAAATATTTGTTTACAAGTGGCCAGCCCATGCTAGATGTTTCGAATGACCTGCTGACCTTCGGTTATAAGAATTTTGAATTAATTAAAATTATTACATTCAATGTTCGCGCATTCGCCATTTTATAGAATATTCACAACGTGTATATCCTTAACACGATTTATTTAGTCGAGAGCCACACCTTTGTTTTCTTTAATGACATTCTTAAAAACAGCCCCTTCTGAAGATTCTTAATTAAGCTTTGTCAGAAAATTAAGCTCCTTTACAAAATTTAGCTCTGTCAGGAAATAAAGCTCCTTCATAAAATTAAGAATTCGTTATCGTAGTCTTCCGTTCCGTAATTTAACACATCTGAAATTTTAGGTTAAAATTGTTTGATATCCGAAGTTTGTTGTTAGATTTTCTTTTTGATCTTTATTGTTCAACCCGCGCAGTTGAAATCCAGTACAAGAATGTAGTTAGTCTGTGATTTTAATAAATATGCTTATGAAGGTATTTAAAATTAGTTCCTTGCACAATTTAATTAGAATAGGTGTTATAGTTATATTTCTGTTATAAATGGGATATAACTGATAAAATACTAGCACGAATGTATTAATAGGCATACAAAATTTTATCTGCGACTGCCGCAAAAAAATCGATTGTATTCTTGAAAACGCATTTATTTGTCACCTATTGACCTATTTCACGTTAGAAAGTTTGGTAAAAAGTGTCATGGCGAAAACCAGATTGGCATCACTAAATGTAGTGAAAAATCACTGCACATGTTGACCGACATAAAAAATTAAATACCCAACTTCTAAACTGGCAGCTCTAATAAAAGTGATAAAATGTGTAATTTAATTTTTTTTTTTAAATATTGTGGATTTCAAAACGAACTAATGAAGATGATTTCTAATCAATCAAAAAGTGGACTCAACGTTAAAAGTAATGAAACAATCATATGATTATTATATTACGGGTATTTCATTTTTGCACACGTTGACCAACTCGTCTAGAGTTGGTCAACGTGTGCAGTGACTTTTAGTGATACCAATCTAATTTTCGCCATGACACTTTTTACCAAACTTTCTAACGTGAAATAGGTTAATTACTTTGTTGACAGTTGTGAAAAGTCAGTTTGAGTTATAATACAAAAAATACATATATGATGTGATTTTAATGTTTCACATTTTCGTTTGGCTATAAAGGAGGCAAAATAATGAAAATGTGGTATTACTTTTTAATTTACATCACAAATATTGAAATAAAACAAATAAACGAGAGTGTATAATATTTTAGTAATATTCTATAGTACAGAAAAACTTTACTTTAACTAGAAAAAAATTTGTGCAGACCTTAAACTTTGGTTATAGATTCAAAATAGGCCAAAGTTCACGAAACAAAAGAGTTCAGGAGTTTTACGGATCAGCGGGAACCTATTGGGGATGAAAAAATTTAATTATAAAATCGGTTTTTCTTTATTTTCTCGGGAAATACGGCATTTACAAAAAAAAATAGTTCAGATAAAAGTTGTTTCTGACAAAATTATCTTTAAATTTTATAGCAATAATTAACCGAAATACTAGAGGTTTTAACTTCGGAATAGTATCATATGAATTAGATCTCGTTCATTTTTGTCAGCTTAATAGTAAATGAATAAAAAAAGAAGTTTCTATATTATGCGAGGGCTTGCTAATTTATAGGGAGCGGATGCCTCCCCTTTTCAGGGGGTGGCACTTAAAAAAAACATTGGAGCTGAGAGAGAATTAAATTTAAAGAAGAAAAGGTTCTATGCAACTTTTGCATACAAATTGATAGATTTAAGTTATAACTGCTAGAAAGATTTTAGCTTAAAAAAATGGTATTTCAAATACGTTTTCGTCAAGTAACTCGAAAGGTATTACATTGAGCAAAAACATGCTAGAGACAAAGTTACTAAATTAAGGATAAATTTCGTTTGTTTCTAATTTTTGTAGAGTTAATGGTTTCGGAGATCTGGAAGTCTAAAGGTGGCGTCCGAACGTTATAAGACGAAGTATTTAGTTTAAATATCTTAGAAACTATGGCACTTAGGCCAAAAACGCTAATAACCAAAATGAAAAACTATTAATTAGGCTCTCAAATGATTTTCTTATTTTTATAGAATAAAAGACAAAGAAGCTATGAGAGAAACAATCTACTTTTTCACAATTTTTTTTTTTTTTATTAAAAACGTCGCAATTTTGTTAATGTTAGTAGCCAGTAATTAAAAAAATATATTCCCATATACTGCTTTTCGTTAATATATAGTGTGATCTAGACCCCCAAATATTTTCATCGCCTTACAGCGCTTGCCTTAGAAAATGCATTTTAAACTGTAAAGGGATTTTAGAAAAAACGTAACATTCTTGTTTCTCTGCAAATATCTCAATAAATACTAGTTTAAGAGAAAATATGGTGAACATCAAAAATGGAGCTTATAAACTGAGAATAGATTTATTTTATTTATATATTTGTGTAGGGTTAATTGTTTCGGAAATATGTAATTTTACAGGTGGTATCCGACTGTTTTTAGGATGAAGTATTTAGTTTAAAATGTTGAATATCTTAGAAACTGTGACAATTCCATCAAAAGTTCTAAGAAACAATATTAAAGGTAATTAATCAATCTTGGAAATGATTTTTTGTGTGTTTCTACATCACAAAAAATAAAGAAGTTATGGCCTATTCAATGTGCGTTCACATTTTTATTAATAAAATGTTGGCATTTTGTTATTGTAATTGCTCAGTAATTAATTTTCGTTTCAAAAATGCTGTTTTTTGTTAATATATAGCATCACCTAGATGCTCAATTTATTTTGTCCCTTTAAAACACCTGTTTTGAAACAAAATTTCATCCGCCCTCCATCGAAAAATTGCCGTATTTTGGTTAATTATTGATATAAAATTAATTTAAAAACACCAAATTAAAGATAATTTTACCAAAAACAACTTTAATTTGAACTATTTTTTTTTTGTAAATGCCATATTTCGCAAGATAATAGAGAAAAATCTTTTTTTTTTTTTTATTAAAAATACCCCTTCCTACCCCCTATAGGTTCCCGTGGATCCGTAAAACTCCTAAACTTTTTTGTTTCGTGAACTTTGGCCTATTTTAAACATATAACCGAAGTTTAAAGTATGCACATTTTTTTTTCCTGTACTATTAAACAAAAATTAAAGTGTACCAGCATCTTAAGCGAATAAGAACATTATTTTTCACACAAATCAATCGATTCATTTGAAAACCTTTAAATTTGATTATAGTTATTAAGGTACCAAGGGTGTTATAAGGATAATAACGCACCGAGGTCGGCAGTGTACTTCCCGAGGGCCTCTGGCCCGAGGGAGTGTACGTCGACCGAAGGCGTCATTATCCTATAACACCCGTGGTGTCTTCAACGTTTAATGTCCTACAAGTCTGTTATTTAATTCGATTTTTTTTTTTGACATTTACGAATTATTAATTTGACTATTGTGTTCAGAACGATTTGATTTAAAAGAGAGTAAAAATGAAAATTGTTTGTAAACGTCGCCGTTGCATAGCAACGCATTTTGTTTGTCAATAATGCTATCATAATTTGCTTGTTTTGGGTTGTATTAAAATTTTATAATGTCATAGGACGTTATAGATATTCATAACGCCCTAGGGCGTTATTTTTCATTTAATGTATCTCAAAATAGGGTGGTTATTGTAAAATAACAGACTTGTAGAACATTAAAACAATTAACATCTTCCAAAGCAACGAACGATGTACAATGTGTACTTTTAACACAAATAGGATATTAATACTATAACAGATCTGAAAAAAGTTGTGATTTTAAATGCTATTTACTATTAAGGATGGTCATAAGAATAAAATAATCAGTTTTTTCTTCGACTGTTAAAAAATTTTAGATTAAACAGTTAACCACACCTACGAATGATGTTCTATTCTAAAAGATTAGCAGTTGTACACATACCACATTCAGAATATATAAGCAGCGTTGTCATTTACCGTTATATAACTTACCTCGCGCATCTGAAGATACAGATATCCGTTTCTTAAGAGAGGGAAAAATAGAAAATAAAGCGTACAGTTCAAGGGGTAAATTTCTGTCATTGGGTGCTTCAAGAAGCAGCGGAAAATCTTGAGTTTATATCATATTGTTGTTTTACCCAGGAAGCTAACTTTTGCCGAAATGCCACTCAAAACTATCACAAGTCTCTATGGGTTAATCAGAGCGAACAAGCGATAACAGGGGTTTTTACCAATATCAGTTTTCATTAAACATTTGAAGTTTTCCTTATTTGAACACGTTTTACACATTTCCTACTAGAGATAGGTAAAAAATTCCCAAATACTTTTGGCTGTAAAATTTTATGCTCTATCATTTCTGTTTGAAAATTTTCCGATAAAATTGTTCCCTTTCACGATATAAGTGAGAACCTGTTTTTAGTGTGATTTCTATTCTTTTCATACCCTTCTCGGGGTGCTTATCCTTTCTTTTAGAGGATGTTTACAGTTGTTCAAACACGCCTATTGTTTAACTTGTTTGGCACAGGCTCCAAGAATGTTTCTATATTATGCGAGGGCTTGCTAATTTATAGGGTTGCCACACCTTTTCAGGGGGGCACTTCTCAAAAACCACTAGAAATCAAAGAGAATCAAATTCTGAAGAAAAAAGGTTCTATGCAGTGTTTCAGATAAATTGATACTTTTTAAGTTATAACAGCTTGAAAATGCGATTTTGGGTTGAGAAAACTGGTATCTCAAAACGGTTTTCGTCGATTATCTTAAAAAGTATCAGATTTAGCGAAAAAAAAAATGCTAGAGGCTTATAAAAAGTCTTATCAACTGAAAATGAATTCTGTATTTTTTCTGATTTCTGTGGAATTAATTGTTTCAGAAAAATGGCGTCCGAATGTTTATAAGACATAATATATAGTTTAAGTGTTAAAATATATCAGAAACTATGGCACTAACCAAAATAAAAAAACCCGTTTAATTAAGGTTTCAAATAATTTCTGTTTCTATAGCATACTGCTAAGCTATAACTGAATCAATATTCGTCTTCATATTTTTTAAATACAAACGTTGCCATTTTGTTGCTGTAATTAGCTAGTAATTAAAAAAAACCTCAAATACTGTATTAACAGGGTGTCCCACTTAAAACTCCCGGCGCCATTTTCTCGATAACCAAAAGGGTATTTGAATTCTGGAAAAAGTATCTATTAGAATATATACATTACTTCAGTTTTGAGTAAAAATGGATATTTTACACATTGATGGCGTTGCGATGCAAAGAAATTTTTCGATCCTAGGAACGATGAAATGAGTTGCATGAGGTGGAGAATTAAATTCTAAGCAACTTTTTTAATATGAACAAGAATTACCCCCTTTGGGGGGGGGGGGGGGGGGGGAAGCATTACCCCCACAGACGGACGGATTTCATTACTTCTAATATCCTGGAACAAAAATTCAGGCATTTGTAGTTTTAGATAGGGTAGGCAAATATGGAGTAAATTCATACATTAAGCATTAACCAGTTGTGTTTTATTTATTGTACCATACCTGCTTATTCAACTGTTTATCTTAACATTTATCAACTTATCTATCTTTTAATTTGTGTAAAGCTATTCTACTTCCTATTTGTATCATACTTTCGACCATCAATCCAAATACTTTATTTTCTTATGATTTTTCTCTCTTATCTTCAAAATATCTTTTCCGTGGTTTTCTTTTTCTTTTTTTTTTTTAGTCATAGATATAGGATATATCTCTTCAGTGACCATTTTTTTCTATCTACAGTGTGACCCATTTCAAGTGGAAACACCTTCGTAACTCAGTTATTGGTCATCCAATTTCAACCAAATTTGGATTTTTAATATTTCTTTTTTGAGTAAAATAAAACTTATTTCAGTCAGTGGCGTGCATTTTTATTAAGAAAAAAAAATGGTCGATTTTTCGAGAAATAATATTAGGCATTTTTTTGTTGAAATACGAATGCAATATTATTGATCAGCATGCTGTAGAACCGCTATATCCAGAATTTAACAACATTTTGATTTTTGGTTTTCGGATTACGTTCCCCTTAAAATTACCTATTTTAAACATTAAATAGTCAATAAATTGGTAACGAAATTTTTTTAGAAAAAAGTCATTGTTCATTTTCTCTTCAAATTCACATTTTCTACTATGCCATATAATCGAAACTTTCAAATTATTAAGGCCAAGAATTTTCATTGAAAAATTTTGGGTCATCGGACCTGTAAATTATTCGGGCATTAAGGATTACCGAATTTGAAAGTATCGATGATATGGGGTGGTAGAAAAAATGAATTTAAAGGGAAAATAAAGAATGACTTTCTTTCGAAAAAAGATTCGGTATCAATTTATTGATTATATTTAATGTTTAAAATAGGCAATTTTAAGTGGGCCGTAATTTAAAAACCAAAAATCAAAATGTTGTTAAAATCTGGATATAATAGTTCTACAGCAAGCTCATCAATAATGTTGCATTAGTTTTTCAACAAAAAAATGCCTAATATAATTTCTCGAAAAATCGACCCTTTTTTTGTTAATAAAGATGCACGCCACTGACTGAAATAAGTTTTATTTTACTAAAAAAGAAATATTAAAGATTTTCGATGCCGATCCAAATTTGGTTGAAATTGGATGACCAATAACTGAGTTACGAAGGTGTTTCCACTTGAAATAGGTCACACTGTATGTGAGCTATATACCTAAATTAACTAAATTTACGTCTATCTGTTTCCGTTCGTATGTGAGGATAGTTTTTACTCCCTTCCCCCTAATGGGGGTGATTTTCAACCTTATTAAAAAGATTGGGTGGTTGTCGTACCAGATTTATATATTTGGCACAATGAGCTACAAGTATTTGATCCTTTCCGAATTTAATAGCACCCGTATGTAACATTTGAGCATAAGGGTAGCTCTTACCACCCTTTAAGGGTTGTCTGTAGTCATGTATTGGTGGTTGGAATGAATTTACTCCATATTTGTTCACCCTGCCTAAAACTACAAAAGCCTGATTTTTTCCCCTTTTGAAACTTATAAGAGGTGGGGGCAGTTTTAACCCTCCATAGGTTGAGTCTCTACTCTTTGAGAGTAATGGCTGGTTGTCGCACCAGATTCAAATATTTTGCACTAAGAGATACAAAAATTTGGCCTTTGTACATGTTACTTACACTCACCTGCGTCTTTTGAGTTTTAGCGGTAGTTTCCAGCCCCCATGAGGGCGAATTTCAGTATAAATTGTAGAAATAGCTTATTGTGGCTCGAACTTATATTCTCTACTCTCAACTACAAAACATCTACCATTTTTCACATTTCATTAAGAGTTATTACATTATTCTATGATTTTACACTATTTTAAGGGATGTTTTGACTAAAAAACAAAACTGACACGGATTCGGATTCAGCGTCCATATAATTTGGTCCGCTACACAGAACTTTAATTTTTTTTTTCTGTAGCTGTTATGTGATCGATTTTCGCTGGCGAATATCTCGGAAACTATAGAACATGGGAAGAAAGTGAATATAAGCATTCTTGTAGGAAATTTATTTATGTTTAATTTTGCATGGAATACTTTTTTCCGTACGACGCAACGTTTACGAGTTATAAGCCAAAAATCTAAGAAAAGAACATTTCCACCCACCGCACAGTGGGAAAAATATGCCCTTTTTTGGACAAAAATCTGCCGACAGTAGAGATTTCAATCAAATTAAATGAAAAAAATAACAAATACCCTTAAGACATTGTACTTTAGAGTAGTGCTGCGGCAAAGTGGCTTTGGGTTAACGTAACCTAAAAATCGCTGATATTACTTCCACATCCAGTGAAAGTATAGAAACGACAAACATTTTTTAAAAAACTTGATTGTTCAAATAGGCTTAGAATGTCATGAAACGTCGAGATTTTAAGTTTGAGCAAAAAAAAGTCTGTCTGTCTGTCGGTCTGTCTGTAACTTTTTTGTACGCACGATTACTCTGGAACCGTTTAAGACTTGAAATTTGACACACATATGTATTTTCGCGAGATCTGGAACTAGATTATATTTTCATCATATTCCGTTGAAGGGTTAGGTGGTAAACTGGGGTAAATGGGGGTAAATAGGTAAATCACACAGGTAAGAGTCCATAAAATTGGTATTTAGTATATACAAGGGAAAGAAAATTTTGGAATTAGCCACCTCTATTACTACTCCCATTATAAAAGGAGGTGAAAAAAAAATCGATTTAGTATGCATACAAGAACTTAAGGCCTCATTTTTTTTTTACTTCATCCACCCCACAATGCCCCCCTGCATCACCCCGATCCCCACTACCGATGTGGCATATCGTTTTATGGGTTTTTGGGGTAGACGATTTGAAATATCATTTTATTAAAGTTCCATAAACAATTATTTCCACGTAAAAATTTTTTTTTGCTGTGAGAGACTTGGATAAAAAAACTGGATGTGGAAGTAGTGATTCCTTTGGCAGCGGTTTTTTTCTCTTTATTCTGTGTTAACTCCTTGGTCGAGAGTCACAAACAAACGAAGTAGTGTTCATGTAAATTGGATATCAATTTCATTTTGATGGGATCATACAGGGGCGGATACAAAATTGGCTTCTGTGGGGGGGGGGGGGGCACCGGAAGAAAATTCATAGTAATACTCTTGTTATGGATGTCTTTTTTTTGAACATGGCCATCTTAACATGGCGTATTTCTTAATTCGGGGGGGGGGAGGGGCACGTGCCTCCGTGCCCTCCCCCCTAGATCCGCCGTAGGTTAATTGTTTATAAGTTTCTTAAATCGTTTTTAACGTATGAACCATAACCCTTTTAAGGAGATAAAATAAGGGTTGAAGGTTTAATAAGGTGGTGAATATTCAAGATTCAAGTGAAATAACGTTTAAGTGATCAAAAGTTGTTCTTCAGGGTTTTTTGATGCTGATCTCATTTTTAATCTTACTCGCATCCTATCGATCCTTCAAAGGAATGAAAACGGGAGTTGATCTAAAAATTACGATATTCCAAATACTCGTCACTAGTTGCGTTTGGACTTGTAAGTAAATACTATTTTACTGATAGGTAAAAACAGTGATAGTTTTTTATCCACATGATTTTATTCCTATGCATTCAGATTAACCTAATTAACAGCTTTAAACCTAATGTAACATATAAGTGAAACATTGTATGTGTTAAATAACAGTCATAAACCTAAAAGTTTTAAACCTAACACTATCCAATTTCCGAAGTAATTTTTCGCGCTGAATCCGAACCTGGACTCAGAATTGGCCCATCATGTCAGGATTTTGAAATATTTTAGGTTAAGTACTTAAAAAATGACTTTTTTGGCAACTTTTGAGGTTATGTATAGGATTCAAAAATAAGCTTTCGAATGATCATCTACGATGAAATAATTTTTTTTCACCCCCCCTTTTATAATGGGGTGTGGATGGTAATGCGGGTGTCTATTGCCAATTTTTGAGACATTAGCTTCTCTTATGAATACCAATTTTATTTGATTTACCTATTTACCCCATTTATCCCAATTTACTCCCCAATCCTTCAACGGAATAAGATGAAAATATAATCTAGTTCCAGATCTCGTTAAGACACATATGTGTACCAAATTTCAAGTCGATATCTTAAACGGTTCCAAAGTAATCGTGCGCACAAAAAAGTTACAGACAGACCGACAGAGAGACAGACATTTTTTTGCTCAAACTTAAAATCTCGACGTTTCGTGACATTCTTAGCCTATCTGAGTAATAAAATTGTTTTAAAATTTTTTGTCGTTTCTATACTTCCACTGGATGTGGAAGTAATATCTGCGATTTTTAAGTTAGGTTATCCCAAAGCCACTTTGCCGCAGCACTACTCTAAAGTACAATGTCTCAAGAGTATTTTTTTTATCGCCTTATTTATTTTAATGTCCTGGCGGAGTTTAGCCAATGGTTATTCTACCACTCAACCAGGACAGACATACACATAGACAACATCACAACACCCATTCCCTGCGACATTGCCATCTGCCGCAGCTGAGACTCGAACTCAGGAGAGGAGAGCGACTAGACCGTGTTGTCTCTCACACAACCGCAGTCTAGCCCACTGCTACCGTCTCGGCAACACGAAAAAAACGCCACTACACATTCATACCCTAGCCGGGATTCGAACCCGGGACCCCGGGGTCGCAAGCCTAACACCTTAAGCACTGCGCCACCGAGTCGGCCATTTGCCATTTTTTAAATTTAAGATTTTTGTCCAAAAAAGGCAAAAAAGGGCATATTTTTCCCACTGTGCCCCGCCCCCCTGAAGCGGCAGGGCTAGGGACAGGACTTTTAGTATCTTTACTTCCTAACTACCCCAACACATTCCTGAAGAGGAAAATTCTCCCCCATCTATATCCTCTACCACTCCTTCATTGACTGGACTAATGTTGGAGCCTCATTTTGTTTCTTTTTCTTCAATTCTGACTTCAGACTCGTAATCAATAATAAATCAGCAATATTTTTCAAATACTAAATTTTCGATTTGGGGGTGGTTTCCACCCATTGGTACAGCAAGTATCGGGATCATATAGAAACTGAAGATGATCCTTCTTACTACACTACGATATTAGTTTAGTCACTGGCTGTTAGACTATATTTATTCGATCAATCATATGTAAAGAAGCTATCCATATCTGTCACATCACAGTTCGATATTTTTTCTACAGATGCCGTTTATTTATCTAAAATTTTGTTTTTAAAAACTGCTAACATTGACATTGGCCCATTTTCAATAATATCTGTACTGTTCCACTTCTACGACCTAATTTGCCTCACCGAGAGCTGCCCGCCACTTTCCACCACCTCGCCAGAAAAGCAGAAAGGGTGAGTGAATATGGCGCAGGCGCCCGTCACTTGTTTATCGACTAGCTACTGTTTCACAGCCAACCTGATACCATGCGTGTTTGGGTAAATTGCGTGATTGTTAGCGTTTATGACATTTCCTCGGGAGCTTTCATGTTATCCGTTAGCCACGGATAAAGAAATTAGCCGCGTTTGTTTTCGTGAATGATTGTCAAGATGTAAGATAGCGTTTTTCGATTTTCAGGTGGACTTCCTTTCATTAACAACGTGATAAAAAATGTATCAAGATGAAAGTAGAAGTAAAGAAACCGACACATGCCTCGATAGCTCATCCATGGGTAAGTTTGTTTTTGTTGTTAAGGTGTTGAATGTGGCATGGCGGTGGTTTTTTGTTTAATAAATAAATTTAATTGGAAGGTTCAGTGTCAAGTTTAAAATTACAAAAACACATTTGGTTTATTTGTTTACATTTTGATTTCTTTGATTTATCATCAACTAAGGCTTGTTGATAAAATATTTAGCACGAGAAATATCCGAAGTAATTGAAACATTTTACAATTACCTATAAAGCCTAAAAAAACTAATAATATGTCTATTTTATACAACTAACTACTTTGTTGTCACTATAAAACATTAGAGAAAAGATATGTTTTTCTGTATACCTACATGTGTTCCCCAAAGCGATTATTACTGGGACATTATAGTAAAGATTATTTTGATAACCCCATGGTAATAGATTATATTTCTTATTGTTATCTTGCTGGATACTTATATCACAAAAAGGTTCAATACTAGAAATTACACTTTATATTTTTTTGTAAAAAATTGAACCACTTTCGTTAAAAATTGTGAAATAAACCTTTACACACTCAGTCATCTAATTGATTGCACCTTGCTACGTATGCTGATATCGAAATCGGTTAATTACTAGCGTTTGATTTCGCTATTTGTTTATTTTTATGTCGTTCATAATTTTTTATGACATTTTTTTAAGGATGTTCAATTTTTTATGAAAGAGAACCCCGCACAAAACAAATGGAAAGTGGGTCCCAGTCGATTTTTCTGAAAATTCAGTGTGTTATAGTTCTCAACATTCTGAACAAAAGTTCTCATTAGCCCAACTCGATCCTATGTTTAGTTGCCGAGATACAACTCAAGAAATGTACAAGAATGATCTCTTGTACAATTAAGAAAATTTCGAATTCATGATTCTTTTTCATACATTTTATATTGTGATACATTCTAATAGCCCTTTCTAATATTTTGCACTAAAAACATTTGTTTTAATAAAAATAGCGTAGAAAAAAAATTTAAGTTTGAAAAATGTTGGCGAAGGCGCCGGAAAAATCAATATAAAAATAACAACTGAAAAAAATATTCGGTCAAATTGGCTAAAACACTTTTTACATAAAGTATGTGTCTTTCTGATCAAAAAACTTTAATTGAAAAACTTTCAAAAATTGCTCCTTTGACCTCTAATACCCATCAATAAATTAAAAGTTGGGGAAGATACAGAATTTTAAAAGAATTTATAGCTGTATCTCGAAAACTAGACATACACGTTGTACTACAACCTAAATTAAAGTTGATGCCATTCGGATTTTTTTTTATACATTCTTGTAAAATCATTTATCGCAGAATTTTTTTTACAAGTATTTTACTTTTTTTGTTTAATGACAGCCACACAAAAAAAGCGGTCTGGACTGCGGACCAGGCCAGTGTATCCTTATGCATTTGGACCCGCTGAAACCGAATCCGAAGTCAGAATTGTCATATTGGCTCGTTTTTCACCCCTAATCCCAAAAAACACCCCCTCAAAAAATGGTCTGTCCGGCGGACTATACCAGTGTATCTTTATGTAGTTTGACCTTCTGAAACAGAATCCTAGTCAGAATTGTCAGATTGGCTCGTTTTTCAGTTTTTCAAGTCAGTTCTTTACCAAATACATAAAGATACATTGGTATGGTCCATCGTACAGACCATTTTTTTGGGGGGTGTTTTTTGGTGTCAGAGGTAGAACTTTTATGGAAAAAATTGAAAAAAATATTTTCAAATCACCTTTAGCACAGAATATCCTTTCTTGATATAGATACGTAGGTAATATTTTAATTTGATATTCAGAAGACAATAAATACAAAAACATTAAATTTTATCAACACCATGCACCCAAATATTTCATTCACCACAGAAATAGCACATAATCGACAAATAAACTTTTGATCTTATAGTCTATTGTCTAAGTACTGTAGAAAGGAACTAAAACGTTAAAGGGTTTTTATTGTTTCTTATGTTCCATTGACCCCAAAATATGAGAAAACCGCGGAGTGCTACCATTTAAAGAGGTGCGTTTTTGAGATCGAAGTAAAAAGGTCCACTTTTCACATTTTTGAGTTTTGCTCGAAAACTATGAATTTTTTCTATAAACACGTCAATAGAAAAGTTGTAGAGAATTAAATTTCCAATCGAAATGGCACCTTCAGAAGTCAAATTTTTTTTTTTACAAAAACACGTCCAAAAAACAAAACAAAAAAAAAACAAAAAATGCAGTTTTTTATTTAATTTTAGCCTGCAACTTTTTTTCGGGTACATTTAGGCATAGACATTGCCGCATAAAAAAATCTGGCGATTTACCCGTTAAAATGAGATTTTGTAAAAATTTTTACGATTAATAGTGACCGAGATATAACGTTTTAAAGTCTGCATTTTTTAACTTTTTTTGCTAATTTTTACTTCTTTTTTTCAAATTTCGCCCTGTAAATTTTTTCTGAGTGAATTTAGATATAGACATTATTATATTAAAGTGAAAGCTGACTTTACGCCCGTTAAAATGGTGGCTGGTAAAAGTCTTTACGACAAATAGAAACAGCGTTTCGAAGATTGTTACTTTTATTAACTTTTTTCTAAATGTTACGTTCTTTTTCAAATTTCGGCCTATAACTTATTTGTCAAATACTTTAAGTACAGATATTGTTACATTGAATGTACTCGCAGCATTCTTGTTTAAATGGTCTGCAATAGAAATTTATGTGATCAATAGTAACCAAGATACAGTCTAGATATAGTAGATTATTGTACTTAAAAAATAACTTTTTACATTTTTCCACTTCTGAACTTTATATCACGTGATTTTTTTTTTGTTCAAATAATAACTTAGAAAAGATAGATTAAATTAATTTATTCGTAATTGTATACCTGTTGTACATTATTTATGAAATTATTCAAATGCTGGATATAATATATTTTCAATTTCTTCATGGGCATCTACGTGAACATCGTATTCCGTTATTTCAGGCGTTTTCACAGTTTATTCCCATACATTCTTTGCAAAAAAAAATGGAGCAATTCATTCCCAATTTCCTGCAACCGCAGTTTCCTCTGCATCCTTTGGTGAATTTACAGGCTATTTTTTCCAGCAAAACTTGTGGTGCAGGAGGTTTATTTGTCAAAATTGCTACTAATCCATTTTTTGAACTTCTCCAGCCCCAGATGAGAGGATTTACAGTATTTTCTTTCCAAGGTTGCATTTGCAAGTAAGTTCTTAAACCATGATGTTTAGCAGCATCAGTTGTTATCTACAAGATATCACGAAATGTGTTAAGCAAAATTGCCAGTAAGCTGATTTTCTGAGGCCGGAAATACGAAAAATGGATAAGTAAGGAGATAAAACAATACTTTAAGATGGGTTAAACTTCTATTGCAGCACATTTAAACAAGAATGCTGCGAGTACATTCAATGTAGCAATATCTGTACTTGAAGCATTTGACAAATAAGTTATAGGCAGAAATTTAAAAAAGAATGTAAAAATTAGAAAAAAGTTAATAAAAGTAACAATCTTGTAACTTTTACCAGCCACCATTTCAACGGTCGTAAAGTCAGCTTTTACTTTAATATAATAATGTCTATACCTAAATTCACTCAGAAAAAAGTTACAGGGCGAAAGTTGAAAAAAAATAGTAAAAATTAGCAAAAAAAAGTTAAAAGTTGCAAACTTTGAAACGCTATATCTCGGTCACTATTAATCCTAAAAATTTTTACAAAATCTACTTTTAACGGGTAAAACGCCAGCTTTTTTTTTATGTAGCAATGTCTATGCCTAAATGTACCCGCAAAAATTAAAAAAAAATTAAAAATTGCATTTTTTCGTTTTTTTTTTTGGTTTTGTTTTTGGGACGTATTTTTGACTTTTGAAGGTGCCATTTCGATTGGAAATTTAATTCTCTACAACTTTTCTATTGACGTGTTTATAGGAAAAATGCACAGTTTTCGAGCAAAACTCAAAAATGTGAAAAGTGGACCTTTTTACTTCGATCTCAAAAACGCACTCCTTTAAATGGTAGCACTCCGCGGTTTTCTCATATTTTGGCGTCAATTGAACATAAGAAACAATAAAAACCCCTTAACGTTTTAGTTCCTTTCAACCCTCTTTTTTGGCCTATTACCGTAAATAGGCAAAATACTAATAAATTATACAGGCACACAAAATAAAAAAAGTGGTCAGTTCCTAGAACTCCATTAGGTGACCTCAATGAATTTCGACATGCTGAATACGAATCAGGTGAAAAGTCACGAAAATGACTTAAAAAAACTCATAATTCAGGTTATTTTCGCGATTTACTAAAAATTGGTGGGTGATGGAGCTAAACGAACACCTGATTCGTATTCAGCATGTCCCAATGGAGTCCCAGAAACAGTCCACTTTTCACTATTTCTTGTGTGTCTGTGTAATATACAGTGTGTCCCAGGATAGATGTAACAAGAGGTGTAATGGGCCAAAAATTTTGGAATTTTGGAATGATATTTGGGGATTAAGTACTGCTTGCTGTAAAACTAAAGTATACCAAAAATGACTTGATTTGATATTCTACAGGGTGTTTCATAAGCAAAGTTGTAAAAATCACCACTAATAAAGTACCTTTATTTTTCAAAATATGAAAAAATTCCACTAAGAAAAGTTATTTAGAATGCAATTTTATACCTATGTACCAAATTTAAGGAATATAAAATTATTTTTTTGAAACTTCCCATTTTTTGTGAATTAAGAGTTGAATTTATATTTAAAGTTGTGTAGGAGCAAATGTTAATCATCTCAAAAAGTAGGCTATTGGTAAATAAAAAATTGAATATACGAGATGTAAGAAGGTATAATGTTAATCGAACTAATTGTAAAACAAGAAACAATTACTAACAGAAGATTAATGAGGTTTAAAAATTATAACAAGTAATAAATGTCAAAAACATAACAGATTCACAAACAAATTAATTATTGACCAAAACAAAACAATGTTTACAATTTTTTTATTATTCGACGTAGCTACCACCCACATCCACACACATTTCGATCCTTCGCCTGAAGTCCTTAAAACTGTTTCGAATATGATCTAACGTATGGAGTTTACGGCATTTGTAATTCTCTGCTTCAATAATGCTACATCGTTAGGAAGTGGTTCAGCGTAAACTAACTGCTCGAAGAGAAATCCAATATTGATAGGTCTGGGGATCTCGCCGGCCACTTGATCGGTCCATTCCTGGTAATCCAATTTTCTCCAAAATTTAAATTCAACCACCGATTAACCATTTCTGTGGAGTGGCCGTGTTGAAAATGAACTAAAGGCATATCTCTTAAAATATTTAAATGTTCTTCAGAAAATCTTTCAAGAAGCTGTAAATAAGTGTACTGGTTTACCTTCCCTCAATGAAATAAGGTCCAATAACTCCAACGTGATAAGAAACGGCACACCACACATTCACTTTTTTATAATATTTTGTCTTCTACAATGAATTCTAAAATTTGGATTTTCAGAAGCCCAAAACCGACAATTCTGAGATGAAACAACATCATTGGTGTTGATGAAATGATGAAAAAATCTCTCTTTCATGATTTTTTTCTCCAATGGTCAAACAAAAATGCAACCTACGGTCGTCATCTCCCTCTTCAAGCGTATGTTTATAATTTGCTTTATATGCCCTAATTTTCTTTGCCTTGTAAATTCTTTGGAGTTCAGACTTGCTAATATTAATAAGAGCTGATCTCTCTCTTAGTGGCATCCTAGGATTTTCTATAACAGAGGCATGAGCTATAATAGCCCAACATTGTCTTCATCATATGCTTTTATTTTTCTTTTCATGTTAAGAACACTACCAGTAGCCAGAAACTTTTTAATTATTCTCATAGCCCGAGTACGTGGCAAAGCAGTGTTTGGAAATTTCAAATTAAATTGGCTTACCACTTCTCTTAGCGAGTTTTCACCGCCAATTCCGTAGCATTGCACAATATAATTTTTTTCACGCACTGTAAGTACCATTTTCGCTTATTTTTTTAGGCTTGGTTCGTTAATTTGAAACAGAAATTAAGGATAATATTGACTACGTTTGACAGATGTGTATCCACTGCTCTTCTCATAGCCTACTTTTAGCTTCTACATAACTTTAAATATTAATTCACAAAAAATAATTTCTATGCAGTTTTAATTGAATGGTTCAAAATAAAATACTAATTTATTGAAAAAATGGAAAGTTTCAAAAAAAAAACATTGTTTTGTATTGGTCAATAATTAATTTGTTTGTGAATCTGTTATGTTTTTGACATTTATTACTTGTTATAATTTTTACACCTCATTAATCTTCTGTTAGTAATTGTTTCTTGTTTTACAAATAGTTCGATTAACATTATACCTTCTTACATCTCGTATATTCAATTTTTTATTTACCAATAGCCTCCTTTTTGAGATGATTAACATTTGCTCCTACACAACTTTAAATATGAATTCAACTCTTAATTCGCAAAAAATGGGAAGTTTCAAAAAAATAATTTTATATTCCTGAACTTTGGTACAGAGGTATAAAATTGCATTCTAAATAACTTTTCTTAGTGGAATTTTTTCATATTTTGAAAAATAAAGGTACTTTATTAGTGGTGATTTTTACAACTTTGCTTATAGAACACCCTGTAGAACACCAAATTAAGTCATTTTTGGTATACTTTAGTTTTACAACAAGCAGGACTCAATCCCCAAATACCATTCCAAAATTCCAAAATTTTTGATCCATTACAACTCTTGTTACATCTATCCTGGAACACACTCTATTTGCATACGCGGTTTTCTAGAAAATGGCGGACGATCCGGTGATATTCATATATTACACAAGCATACACAAAAAAAATGGTCTGTTTCTGGGACTCCATTTTGCAACCCTTATGTGTTTCTACGTGTTGAATACGAATCGGGTGTCAGTTTAGTTCCATCACCTCCAGTTTTTAGTAAATTCCGAATATAACCTAAATTATGAGTTTTCTTCAGGTTATTTTCGCGATTTATAAAAAAAATGGTGATTTGTGTTCAGCACGTCGAAATACATAGGGATCTCCCAATGGAGTTCAGGAAGCAGACCACTTATTTAATTTTGTGTGCCTGTGTCATCGTTCAATATCTACAGAAAATCAATATTTTCAAACGCTACACTGTCGGCATACTCAAGTTGTCCTTTTTCACATAAATTGTCTCCATAACGATCTATGGTTAACTGGAGCCTTCGGTAATAAAAAGATTCCCTGAGTAACGAAAGAGGAATCATAAAAGAAATGACAGCTAACAACGATTAAATGTAATAGATAGATCAGGGTGTCTACCAACCGGGAAAATCGGGAAAACCGGGAAAATGACGGGGATTTAGTCCAACCGGGAAAAAAACGGAAAAAAGACGGGAATTTCAAAAAGTAATCGGGAATTGCAAACGTCGGCTAATAACTATAGGTCTATTTGCATTTGCAAGATAGTTTATACTGTACTGTATTTCCCCATATGTTTGTTTACATTACTCAGTAATATGAGAATATACAGTGTGTCCAACTAAGTCGGCACCATATGGGAAACTTTTTTATTATTTGTTTTATGAAAAAAAGTTTTTCTTGATAAAAAAGTTTTACATGGCCTAAAAGCCAAAATGAAATAATCAGATATCAATTTTTTGCAGTCGTATACGAGGTTTGTCGAAAAATGTAAATTTTGCTCAAGAGTAAAGTACCTTTATTTATTACAATATCGACAATCGTTATTAAGAAAATTTGATTGAAAAGCTAATTGAAAACTACAGTCAGATATCCAATATTATCCATCTACCATGAATAAACAGATATTATACCCAAAAATTATTAAAGATCGTTTTTTCATGGTTGATGGATAATACTGGATATCTGACCGTAGTTTTCAATTAGGATCAACTTTTCTTAATAACGATTGTCGATATTGTAATAAATAAAGGTACTTTACTCTTGAGCAAAATTTACATTTTTCGACAAACCTCGTATACGACTGCAAAACATTGATATCTGATTACTTCATTTTGGGTTTTAGGTCATGCAAAACTTTTTATCAAGAATAACTTTTTTTCATAAACCCAATAATAAAAAAGTTTCCCATATGGTGCCGACTTAGTTGGACACACTGTATATGACCTTATGAATTAAATATTTTTATAGATAATTGCAGATTTTCTGCTTTAATACTTTCAGGAAGTCCAGTGATAATTGCGGGGATTGCAATTTGTACCATTATTACCTCATCGTGATTTTTTGAAACAGCAGAATAGAGATTGTTAAGATTGTTGATGTGTAAATACACTGTTTTTAATATTTTCACTATTTTAAATTTGTGTCTGGATGATATATAGGTTTACAGTGTACATATGTACTAATTTTTTATAATAAGTTACGTTTATGTCGAGTACTCGATACTTTTGTTTACAAGTTTTCACCGATCTGAGGTCAATTTGTTAAATAAATGTTTTTATTTACTGTTTAAAATCTATTTTATTGTAGACAATAAAGCATACGATATGAAACTGATATAATTAGAAAAATCTACTTCTCGTTCATTACTTTTTCTTTATTGTTTGTACTGTTATATTGAAGCTTGGAAAAAACCGGGAAAATCGGGGAAAATGTCCGGGAAAAACCGGGAAAAAGTCGGGAATTTCCACGTCCGGATTTGGTAGACACCATGTAGATTACTAAGTTGTAAAAGGAACAAAAATATTACTAGTATAATTTTTTTGAAAATAAAAAAAAAAGAATCCGATAAAAATTGCTTTCCTAACATATTTTGACCCCTTATCGAGAAAATTAATACGTAATATCAAATGATAACTTTCGAATAGCATTTATACCTAACTAAAAAATGTCAAGCATCTTTTACAATGCAAAACAGAAAACACATAAAAATAAAAAATCAGAAATTTATAAGCTCTTTTGTGAAGAATGTACTAGGTGTTACATTGGTTAAACGGGAAGGGCATTTAATACACACTCAACATTTAAAGTCATTTCAAAATAGCAAAAGTAATTCAAATTTTTCAAACCATTTTTTATAAGTCGACGATAAGTTTTCGTCAACAGGTAAACTGAAAATTTTATATTACGCAACAAAATCTAGAAAAGAGAATAAAATATAAGCAATTGAAACCTGCAAGCATTGGAATAAGACAAATACTACCCTTCCCAATGACCAATTAGACATAGGAAATCCCAATTTATTTATCGCCTGTTGTAACAATAAGCCAACCACGGTGTGCTACAACGAAATTTAAATCAACGTTGATGCCCCTCGGAATTTTTTTTTACTCATTCTTGGATGTGTATAAAGCCAGTTTCCACGATACTTAAAATCATACATCGCAGAATTTTTTTATTACAAGTATTTTATTTTTTTTTGCTTAACGACACAGCCACACAAAAAAAATGGTCTGTCCGGCGGACCATACCAGTGCATCCTTATGTACTTGGACCTTCTGAAACAGAATACGAAGTCAGAATTGTCAGATTCGCTCATTTTTCACCCCTAACCCCAAAAAACACCCCCAAAACAAAAAAAAAGTGGTCTGACCTGCGGACCAGACCAGTGTATCCTTATGTATTTGGACCCGCTAAAACCCAATCCGAATTCAGAATTGTCAGATTGGCTCGTTTTTCACCCCTAACTCCAAAGAAACATCTCCCAAAAAATGGTCTGTCCGGCGGGCCCTAACCAGTGTATCCTTATGTATTTGGTAACGATACTCTGGTTTGAAAAACTAAAAAGCGAGCCAATCTGACAGTTCTGTGTTCGGATTTGGTTTCAGCGGGTCCAAATACGTAAGGATAAATTCAAATTCAAATTCAAATTATTTATTGGTGTCATTAACATAATACATGTTTTACACAGGTCAATACATAGCACAGAGCTTTGGATAAATATAATTTATAAAAACATATAGTTTATAAAAATTTGGCAAGACAATAATATGCAAAAAATAAATAAACATTAAAATAAGAAACACAGTACATGAAATATCACATAACACATTGCGATGCGTCTATATTTAGATATTTTAAAAACATTTATACATCCACAATTTGGCTAGAAAAGTTCATTGTCAAGGTTGCAATTTAAATATTCGTTCGCATCATAAAAAGCTTTCTTTGATAGGAAAGTTCTTATTGTATTATTGAAAGTGTTCTTTGGGAGACTTCTGACGTGTACAGGTAATTTATTAAAGAATTTTGGTCCGAAAAAATTGAATCCATTCCTACTCGAGCTTAGTCTGATAAAATCGGTTCTTAAATTATAATTATCTCTAGTGTCATGCGAGTGTAAGCTTTCATGAGTATTAAATAAATGAATATTTTCGTGTGTATATTTTAAGCAGGTAAATATGTATAATGACGGAAAAGTTAATACGTTGAGTTCAATAAACTTGTGTCTGACATCATCTCTATAGCCCAAATTAGTAATTATTCTTATTACCCTCCGTTGTAACCCAAAAATCCTTTTTGCACTAGGTGCATGACCCCAGTTTATCAAAGCATAAGACATATGTGATAATATCAGTGAATAATAGGCCGTTAATAATATATTAGTAGGCACTAACGTAACTAGCTTCCTAATGACAAATGTGTTTTTGGAAATTTTTTTAGCTACATGTTGAACATGGTGGCACCAATTCAATTTTTGGTCCATGTAGACACCTAAAAACTTTACCACATCAGGGTTTGTAAAATCTTGTACCGGTCTATGAGTGAAAATCATATTGACTGTTTTTGTACGATTAAGTGATAGCCTGTTTGTTGAAAACCAGTCGGTAGCTTGGGCGCAAGAATCATTCATAGATTGTAGGATTCGCTTTATGTCTTTATTAGAATTGATAAGTGTGGTATCATCTGCGAATAACACGAGTTCGGCCCTGTGTACCGCCACACTAAGATCATTTACGTAAATCAAGAACAGAACAGGACCTAACACAGAGCCTTGTGGTACTCCGGAGTTTATTTCGCTTAGCTGCGAACTTTTATTTTTAACTTGAATAAACTGTTGTCTGTTTAATAAATATGATTTGATTATATTGCAACTAACACGATCGAAATTTAAGGCGTTAAGCTTCTCCAAAAGAACCGAATGTGACACACAGTCAAAGGCTTTCTGTAGGTCACAAAACGTAACCCCTACATAGTCACCATTTTCCTGACCTTCAATAATTTTGCGAAGTAGATGCATGATTGCATCATTCGTACTTTTTTTGGTACGAAATCCATATTGGTTACAATAAAATAAGTTGTTTTCTTCAAGATGGGTTACTATTTGAATTTTTAACACAGTTTCCAGCAATTTAGAAATAACTGGTACTAGAGAAATTGGTCTGAAGTTGTTTAAGTCCGTCAGCGACCCACCTTTGTGGATGGGGATAACTTTGGAAATTTTTAGTACATCAGGATATATTCCACTGGATATTGCGTGGTTTATTAATTTAGTAAGAGGTATTAAAATGATATTTTTCATCTTTTTTATGATTTTTACCCCTATATCATAAGGATCCAGACTATTTTTATTTTCTAAATTATTTATTACCGATCGGAGATCATTAAAGCTGATGGTTCTGAAATGAAACGTTGGATTTGATTGCAATGGATTGTTTATGACTATACCATTTGTTATGGGGAGAGTTTGAGTTATTCTATCAGCAGTATTTACAAAAAAGTAATTCATTACATCAAGATCAATTTCTATGTCAACATTTTCTTTTTTATTAGGTCTATGATTATTTATGATATTCCAATATGTTTTTGGGTAATTCCCTTTATTGTTAATATATTCAGAATAATAGTTGCCTTTTGCTATCTTAATTTGTCTCTTATAAACCTTTCTAAAAGCTTTCAACTGTTGATTAAATTGTGAGTCAGGAAAATTTTGGTTCAGTTCAGATAACATGCATAGATGGTTACGCATTACATGTAATTCCTGGGTAAACCATTTATTTATAGGTTTGCCAGTCATTTTATTAACTGTTTTTTCAATTTTCGGAAAAGCTTCCTCAATATTTGAAGTTAGTATGTTTATAAATTTATCAAATTTTACATTAACATCTACCTCCTGATCGTTAACAAACTCCCAGTCAGTATTTTCCAAGTTATGGTACAAGATACACATACCTTCCTCAGTATATTTTCTGTATTTGATTGTCTCTTTATTTTGGACTTGCCTCAATGAATTCACCGAAATTACAACTGCCCTATGATCGGACAAACCGGGATCGAACACTTCCGTATGTAGATTATCATAGAAGTTAACTAATATGTTATCAATACAATTATTATGACGGGTATTTTCGAAAATGGTAGGTCTGTAAGAAAAAGAATTGATTAAGTCACTAAACGATAAGTAATTTGGGTCGTTTGTATTATTAAATTTGATATTAAAATCGCCATTTATGATAACTTTTTGCTTACAGTTTTTTAGCTTGTGTAACAGTTTATTAAAATTCCTTAAAAAAATATCAAAGTTTCCCAAAGGAGACCTATAGACAGTAACAATTAAAATATTTAGTGATTTAGATTCAACAACAGAAAGTTCACAGTCAATCTCTAAGGACATTTTGTTTAAGTCATTTTTAGGCGTAAAGTCAAGCTCACTTCTAGTGAGAATAGCAACCCCACCATGAACTGAATTACTTCTACAAAAGTATGCAGTTACTTTATAATTAGCTAGAATAAGATGATCAATTTCATCCTCGTTAAAAAAATGTTCAGTAAAACATAAAACATCGTAAACCTTATCACAGTCCTGTATGATAAGGTTTACGATGTTTTATGTTTTACTGAACATTTTTTTAACGAGGATGAAATTGATCATCTTATTCTAGCTAATTATAAAGTAACTGCATACTTTTGTAGAAGTAATTCAGTTCATGGTGGGGTTGCTATTCTCACTAGAAGTGAGCTGGATACACTGGTCTGATTTGCAAGCGAGACCACTTTTTTTGTTTTGGGGGTGTTTTTTTTTGGTTTACGGGTGAAAACGAGCCAGTCTGACAATTCTTATTTCGGATTCGGTTTCAGCGGGTCCAAATACATGAGGTACACTGGAATGATTTTAAATGTCGTGGAAATTTGTTCTATACACATCCAAGAATGTGTAAAAAAAAATCTGAGTGGCATCAACTTTGTGTATTATATGTTGCAACCCCTCAAGATTTAAGGTTATGTTGGTTGCACTGAAAAGTAGGCACAGAATTCAGTAGTTCGGATGTCTGAATGTGGAAAGAACTTACTAGAAGGTCTAGAGTGATGACATATCTGTTCTGGAACTGTCTAGAGTATGGTGACGTCATCAGAGAAGCTTCTAGATCTGTCATCTTTAGGTATATAAGGCATGGAGTAAACCAAAAGGGGAGAAGTTAGTGCAGTACTAATTGTCAGTTGAAATGGTCAGAGAGTAAACACAGTGATAAAGTTCAGTTTAGATAGCAAGAGTAATAAGATCAGAAGAGAGTAAAGTGATCAAGTAGTACACAGTGTGTTATTAGCCAAGTAGTTATTGTTGTAATTAAGTAAGTTAATAAATTAGTGTTTAGTGTTACCCTGCTGTTATAATTTTTGAACCCACGATACAGGGTGTTTACAAAAAGGGTGTAAGCACGTCACAGTTGGTGTCAGAAGTGAGATTATAACAGAAGATTTCTGGACTGTTTAAGAAGAAGTTTCTACAGTGTTCTTCTCGAGAATTAGTGGTGACACGGAGGATTAACTTACGGGACATTGTTTAAGGACTATTTTTGGACTCAAAACTGTGAAAAAGTGCGTTTTCGGGAAAGTGACAGAGACACTGAAAAAGACTCATTTGTGCTAGTGCGTGAAAATTACTAGAACTTTTCTATTTGGACATTAGTGGAGATTAGTAAATTCTCTGAACTGGTTAGTGACAAAGGACTCTGGATAAGACTTTTTCGTGCTATTTCGAGATTTGTCTGGAAAGTTTCATTACCGATATTGACGTGACAGTTAAATTTATTTTATTTTAATTTCGTCGTATGCCCGTTACAACAAGAAGTATGGCATCCGATAAACAAATACAGGACTTATTCGAACAATTCCAAAAAATGATGACGCAGCAACGGCAGGAAGACAAAGAAGAACAGGAGAGAAAACGTCAAGAAGAGCGAGATGAATTAAAGAAAATTATGGAAGACCAGAAAATAAGACGCCAAGAAGAAAAGGAAGAGCAAGAAAAACGACGTCAGGATGAAGAAAGAAGACGCCAGGAAGAAAAAGAAGAGCAAGAAAAACGACGTCAGGATGAAGAAAGAAGACGTCAGAAAGAAAAAGAAGAACAAGAAAGACGTCAAGAAGAAAAAGATGAATTGAAGAAAATGATGGAGGACCTGAAGATACGACAGCAAGAGGAGAAAGAAGAGCAAGAAAGACGACATCAAGAGGAGAAAGAGGAACAAGAAAGACGCCAAGAAGAATTAAGGAAAATTCTGAATGAACAAATGAAAATACAGCAGGACGCTATCATTTCTGCCAACAAAGAATTAAAGAGTGAACTCGTAGAAGAAAAAGTAGGTGAAGTCGAGACAGAAGTCAGTCAAGTTAAAGAAAAAGTTAACAAGTTTGAAGAAGAAGTCAAAGGAGAAATAGACCGGCTTAAACGACAGTTGAGAGATAGAGGAAGCCAGCAGGTGGTATCATCAGGTCAGCGACTAAAACCTCCTTCTTTTGACGGCCAAAGTTCCTGGACGACGTACAAGAGGCAGTTTGAGGCAGCAGCGTGTGCAAACAACTGGGATAATGAGGAAAAGGCCATGGCATTGGTTTTAGCACTAAGGGGCCAAGCATCAGAGTTACTTCAGACTATCCCAGTGGAAAAACAAAGGGATTTCAAAGTTTTGGAAGCTGCATTGGACCTGAGATATGGCGACCAACACCTCGCCCAAGTATACCAGGCTCAACTAAAATCACGGACACAAAATGCTGGGGAAAGCTTACAAGAATTCGAAGCTGCGATAGAGAGACTGGCACACCTGGCATATTCGAGTGCTCCAAGAGAATTCCAAGAACAATTAGCCGTCGGGGCCTTCTTAGATGGCATAAGGGTCGAAGAGGTCAGGCGAGTTCTGAGGCTAACGCGGTACCAAAGTATTAGCGAGGCTCTGGTGCGTGCCCTCGAAGTAGAAGCTGCCTTTAAAGACACCCCACGGTCAGAAATGCGTGCTGTGACCGTTGAAAAGGCACATGCGGATCAAGAGAACATGAGCACTATACTGAAGAACATGCAGAAAATGATGAGTCAATTACTGGCCAAGTCGGATTCTCAAATGAGACAGGACAAGCAACAAGGTGGAGCAAAACCAAACGGACGTATCCAGTGCTATCAGTGCGGCAAGTTAGGGCATATTAAGAGAGATTGTCGACAACAAAGCCCGGAGAAGGTAAATGCCGCGGTTGTCAAGGAGTCGTATTGGGACAAAAAGAATCTGGAGACTTTACTGAGACTTGCACAGAATGGTAAAGCAATTGCTGGAGAGTTTTTCAGGGAAGCAAAGCAAGCAACCAAGCAGAGGGGAGCCAAGTGGGGGTATTCGATGTTATAGCTGTGGAAAATTAGGGCATGTAAGACGAGATTGTCAACAGTGGAACACTGAGGTTGTACATGCATGCCACTGGAGAAGTGCTGGCTGGTGAAAGCGATGCCCCCAGGGAAATAAAGGTTTGCCAGCTTCGAAGAATCCCAAGTAGTTTACCATCACAAGGCTGTGTAAGCGAAACGAAAGAGATTCCAGAGAATTGGACAAAGGAAGCTTTAAGACAAGAGCAACTGGATGACACAGAAATTGGACCTATGTTGAAAGCAGTAAAAAGAGGAACACGCCCAGAGTGGAAGAATGTTTCAGACAAAGGAGTGGGGCTGAAGGCTTTATGGTCACAATGGGGTTCACTTACGGTTGTAGACGGGCTGTTGAGGAGAGCATGGGAAAGCCCGGATGGGAAGCAGGTTGCCATGCGTCTAGTGATTCCCAGGTGTCGTGTACCAGAAGTACTCCAAAAAGCGCACAATGAAACATCCGGCGGACACCTTGGAGTAAACAAGACGTTGAGTAAAGTACGAGAACGATTCTATTGGGTCAATAGTCGCCAGGATGTGGAGGCTTGGTGTCGCAAATGCAAGAGTTGTGCTGCCAATAAGGAACCACTATCCGAGAGCAACTATGTGAATGAAAGTCGAAAACAGCCAAAGAATGACCGAGAACAGATTACCAAAACTGGTAACCGAATGAAGGCTCGTTATGATCGGAATGCCAGTACAGGAGGATTCAAGGTGGGAGATCGGGTCTGGCTGTACAACCCACAGCGGAAAGAATGGAAGTCCCCGAAGCTTCAACCACCCTGGGAGGGACCGTATTCAGTCATTACCCGAATTAATGATGTCGTCTATCGGATTCAACGAAGTAAAAAGTCCAAGATGAAGATCGTACACTTGGATAGACTGGCGAAGTATGTGAAGGAAACTGAATTGCCTGACCGGGACGTTCAGGCTTAAGGAGGGGGCAGTGTAATATGTTGCAACCCCTTAAGATTTAAGGTTATGTTGGTTGCACTGAAAAGTAGGCACAGAATTCAGTAGTTCAGATGTCTGAATGTGGAAAAAACTTACTAGAAGATCTAGAGTGATGACATATCTGTTCTGGAACTGTCTAGAGTATGGTGACGTCATCAGAGAAGCTTCTAGATCTGTCATCTTTAGGTATATAAGGCATGGAGTAAACCAAAAGGGGAGAAGTTAGTGCAGTACTAATTGTCAGTTGAAATGGTCAGAGAGTAAACACAGTGATAAAGTTCAGTTTAGATAGCAAGAGTAGTAAGATCAGAAGAGAGTAAAGTGATCAAGTAGTACACAGTGTGTTATTAGCCAAGTAGTTATTGTTGTAATTAAGTAAGTTAATAAATTAGTGTTTAGTGTTACCCTGCTGTTATAATTTCCGAACCCACGATACAGGGTGTTTAAAAAAAGGGTGTAAGTACGTCACATTTGATTTAAATTGGGTTGTAGCACACCGTGCAACCTGCACTCTTTGTTTGTAAGTATTTTTGTTTTCAACTTGTCGAAAATTGTGGCCACTGTATGCGACCATGTATGGCGGACAGATGAGCGGATTTTCTTTTATTGTAGATAGTATTACACCCTTGCAATTTCAAAACTTTGATGACTGATGGGGCAGTTATTTTTGCCTCTAGCTCTTGGTCTATAACTTGCTCCTAATAAAAATATACCTAAATTTTACGAAATCTAATATTCGATATAATAATGTTCATAATCATTTAACGTAGTAATTAACTTAATAAAGAACAAATGATGTATTACTAGCTAAATTAGATCCAAACTTCGAAATACAATTTTCCTACAAACTTGCCTGACTAAATTGGATAAAATCGACGAGGGAATTAATTGGTTATATGCGCTATGTTTTCTCACTTGGCATAATTGAATTAAAACTTGGTTTAATCTCATTACAGGTGTCAACGTCGTGCGTTATGATTGGTCTAGGAATATTTGCTCTCGCTGTGTTCTGGATACGAAAATGCCGGTAAGTGTTTGAAAGCTTTTTTGCAGACTTTAAAATGCATGCATGGTATAATAAGTAGATACTAAAACTGACGTTATAGAGTTTCTTCGTGCGCCATTCATTTGTTAACAAAGGAATTATTATCCTTTTTGGGTTACAGTTTCTGTCGTAAATTATAATGTAATATGTTTTCTCTACTAGAGTTATGTAAATTAATTTTTTTGATACCTCGTGGAAGTAGCAGCTCAAAAAGTAAATTTTGAAGATTTAATTTCATTCAGATAAAATAATAATGTAATATTTCAAAATAATAGAAAAGGCTATTTATTATACATTAATTTCTTTTTTGAACAAGAGCAACGTAATACTGTACAGACAGCACTGTTTTCTGGAAGAAACAGCAACAACAGTAATAACTCAATATATTCTACAAATTCGAAGAGGGTGAGAATGTGTTGTTGGAGTATTTTTTTATTCATCGAGGGCATATGATGCTCTTGATCTCAGCTTCTAAAAAGTTGGAAAACTGGGCATTAGGGGAAACATAAATTAGTGGATTATTTAATTTATTATTCACCGACAAATAGTTGTAAATATTGAACATATGTATTCAGAAGAGATTGAAGTGGAGCTAAGTACTCCACAAGGTAGTGTTCTACTCTTGTATATAAAGGATCTGTCAAATTACATACAAGATGCAAAAGTTTTTATACCGGGTGACTCAACCGATAGGGACACTCTTGTAACTTTTGAATGGGCCAATGGACTTTTTCAAATTTGGCGCGGTGATATGGGATGAAATTTCCTATTATATGATGTAAAGAACCAAAATGATCGATGCAATTTACATGAAAACAAATTTTTAAACGGGACAACCTCTATATTTTTGCATATTTGGATCCTGCTGGCCAAAATGCGTATGATCTGGCCCTCAAATATTATTTTGATTTTTAAAAATATTAAAAAAAAATTACCAAAACATTTTTTTTTTTGCTTAATAATCTTCCTCATTCTGCAATCGCAAGTCAATGTAAAGTTAACTACACACTTGTTAAGCGTGTAAAAATGTCGGCTTCTTTGACGGTGCGGTGCGGCGTGTTTGATGGTCAAAGGCACCGACAAAGAAAGCAATGGGTCATTATAGTGTACCTAATTATGTAATAAAGGGTTGCAAGGAAGCATTTGTTAAGCCACTAGTAATAATATTCAATATAGCTCTTAGAAGTAAAAATTTCCTGCTAAACTTAAAGCACAAATTGCTCCTGTTTTTAAAAAGGGAGATCGAAGAGAAATTATAAATTTTCGTCCTATCGCTATATTATCAAATTTATCTAAGATATTCGAGACTATTATATATAGCTACCTGTATGAACATGCTAAAAATGAAATATCTAACTTTCAATATGGGTTTCAAAAGAAAATAGCAGTAAATGAAAATCAAGTGAATTTTGTGGCCTCTACGACGGATGCCTTACAAACAATAAACAAATGGATGTGATCTATACCGACTTTGCTAAGTCATTTGACAAAGTTGACCATGGTATATTGCTAAATAAGTTTAGAAAATTCTCCATCTCTAGTGATTTAATAACATCTATGTCTATTTAAATTATAAATCGACGGCAATATGTTATGATCAGTAATCTTGAGTCGAATTACTACACATCAAATTCAGGAGTTCCGCAGGGCTCAAATCTAGGCCCACTTCTATTTTTAATTTTCATTAATGATATTGTGGATTCCGTTAAACATTCATCAGTTAGTCTTTTCGTTGATGATGGAAAATATTTAAAGAAATAGGCGATTATCAGGATTGTTTTTTTCTACAAGATGACATAAGGGAAATATTTAACTGGTCTGTTCAGAATCAGCTTAACAAATGCAAGGTAATGCAAAAATATGCTTGATTATAAATATGAAATTGGAAACGAAAATTTGGAAAGAGTTTATACAAAAACTGATCTGGGTGTGATATTCGACGCGAAACTGACATTTAATGACCATGTGATAAATATTTCAAATAAATGCTATAAAAATTTAGGTTTTATCTTAACGCAACAATTTAAGTGCGAAAAAACTATTTTAATGTTATATTTCTCCTTTGGAAGATCAAAACTAGATTATTGCCCCACGGATTGGAATCCTTTCTATACAAGGTATACAAAAATTGGAAAATGTACAGAAAAAATTTATAAAACATATTATATTTCATTTTGCAGAAGAGGTATACTAGTAACTCTTCTTTTTTAGATCAACTTACTAAGTATAATTTAATGACACTAAATAGAAGAACTTACTTTGACATTTTTTATTTGTATAAACTTCTACATAATCTTTCATATGCCCTAACTACCTTAAATAAAATAATAATCAATGTGCCAGATGAAAAAACACGTTTTCAAAGAACTTTTTCATACATCATACCAACTAGAAACAATGAACTAAAGTCACCTCCTGTAAGAATAACAAAGAGCTATAATTCATTACAACGGTATTTAAACATATTCAGAGATACATATGAAATGTTTACAAACAAATAAAAAAATAGACTACTTAATATTCAGAATGAAATAGAAATTTTGTAAGAATTTTGCCTAACATGTCTATAATTCATTCTCTCACTCTAATACATGTTATGTGCCTTATCTTTAGATATTTTAATTTAGTTTAAGTTTGGCTAGGTTAGGTTAAGTATATATTGTAATTGGCTTGAGAAATCTGTAGACTTGTCATAATAATAAATAAATAAATACATCGTCGGCGACGTAAAAGTCAAATTTTTACATAATTTCGAAAAAGGACAAGGGTAGATAAGCTATATAATTTTCCCCCACTAATTTCATAAAAAAGAAAAGTTTTCCTTAAAGTCATTAAGCGTTATTTATTTATAGTTGAACATATTATCTTTATGTTTCTATATGTTTTACATTTGAAAAACAACAGTAGGTCATAGTAATATCATTTCAAAGTGGGCATGTTTGCAGTTTTTTAGTAATTTTTTACCTTTTTCCGAACTTTTAATGCATATTTCAGTTAGATGCGCTCGATGAAACAAGATAAACTGTACCTCATTTCATTGTTGAGCATTCAAGCCTTTAAATAATGGTTAATTTATATTGTTTCATCAAGCGCTTCAATGTATAAAAAACAAAATCGTTTCCGCGGGAGTCGTAGTAGTGTCGACGTTGCGTGCGAATTTAAACGTGTCAGCGCTCAAAACCACATATTGTGGTATGTATTGAATAAGAATATGTTTATCCACGACCGTCGTATAATCATTGCATTCTGCATCTAACAATTGTCAAATAATGATAGTCATTATTCCATCCAAACGTATAATGAACATAATCTGATTCTAACACATATTTAACCAACCAAGAACTAGTTATTTTCATTTTAACGCACCTTTGACCAATCAGGAAATAGCAATATTCGTATTCATTTTTCCATGTTTTCGTGCATATTTTCGTGTTTGACGTTTAACACGTCACCGTTTTACTGTAAATGAACTTTATTTTTTCAGTTTTAAACGATTAAAACAGTTAAAATATGCGATAGTTGTTGATAAATTATAGTATTCAGTTCCCGTATAATGGCTATTACACACTCGGATGATTTACGACACGCCTTCGTCTCGTTAAATATCACCCCCGCGAGTAATAGCCATGATTATACGCTCACTGAATAATCTACTATTCCAAAGAACAGTCTTTTATTATTCGTCAAGACATATACTACTCGGAAAATATAATGACATACAACATGGCCGATGGGCGGAAAAAGGCCCTTATCTACCCTTGTCCTTTGCTTTGTTTTGCTGTAGAACGTATTTTGAAACGATTTTTGTTTATTTTTCATATTTTCCTATTTTAATCGATTCGACTGGGTTCTACAACGATATCACAGAGAACAGAGCTATTTCTAAGTCAAATCTAAATAACAGAAAAACAAATTATTTCAATTCAATTAATTCATCATACTGAATAACATCTATTATAAACAACTAAAGCACTACTTTTATTGAGAAATAACAAACGGTAAAGCGGTCAAGTAGTAAAATTTGCTGCAAATGAAAAGCCACTACGGCAATTTTGTCGCAGAATTAGCTTTTGTTTGTTCAGCATCATCCTTGCCTCCGACACTCAAGGGTTCTTTTGTTCCTAGTATATAGGTTAGCGGCTTACTTATGTGATTAATATAATATATTGTTTCCTTTGTCATTTACTCCGCTCCAACACCCTTCTTGTGTTTAATTTTTTCCTGAAGGTATTTATTACTTACTAATCAGAATTGCAGACAATCAAGACATGCAGATGCAGCACATATTACATATGAGTTTCTGTATGGACGACCGACCACTCAAGAAATTAATTTTATTTAAAGGCACAAGTCCTTGACAAAATCGTATGTGACTTGAGCACATAAATAACAGGAAGGAAGAAAATTACATGAATAATTAGAAACGTGTGATTAATGATTACACATATTAATTAACTATACTAACCTAATAGACCGCGTGCTAGCGACAGATTTGGTTGTCTTTTCATTAAGTTATTTTTCGTACTGTACAGAGTGGACCAAATTAGATGGGATTTGAGGTTTTCTCTAAAAGTGTGGTGGATAGACAAAACCAATATATGTGTCCGAGCTCGATTTTCGAGAAACAAATAATGACTACCGAGCTACAGAGCGTTTTTGGAAAATTGGCATTTTTGGATGACCTCTATATCTCAATTACCAAGTGTCGAATCGAAAATCGTGTAAGACATTCTTAAGACACTTTTTTGAGTCTCATCCGTTGCTAGTAAGAAGAAAATTATGCATGCCTCAGTTTTCGAGATATAGACATAAATTATGTTTTTTTAAATGGAACACTCTGTACTTTATCTCATTATTCTATCACAACTTAAATTAGATATCCAACGATATCCATCATATATGTCATATTTATTTCTATAAAAAGTGGTTATTTTTCGAAAAATTTAATATATTCGTGAGGAGGCCATGGAAAACTATTAACAGCAACAACACTTCTTATAATATAAAATAATTTTGCCAAAAATAGGAAAAACTAAACTACAATAAATGTTCGAATTGTCTTCCCTTGACATCTATTTATTATTGGCACCTTCTCCTTACAGCATTTGGTTGCATTTCCAATCATGACAGGAATTATTGTCCGAAACGCAGCTATTGTTTTGTTTTCCAATTCTTCTATGTTATTAGAACGTTATTTATATATAATATTAATAAGCCAAAAGTCGGCAGGGGTTATATCGGGAAATCTTCCTGGCCACAAAATAGGACTATAGTACAGTCACTGAAGGTTTTCACCTCCGATTTCGTTGAACCTTCATCGATTTTCATGAAAATTTGTGAGTAGTTAGAGGATACCTCAAGAAACAAAAGTAACATAGTGCCAACTTGCGCTTTTACCCTGGGAGTGGATGCCACCTCTTCTCGGGGGTGGAAATTATTTTATGAAAAATAACCCCAGGAATCGATAGAGGGACCAATTCTAAGCAAAATTTGTTATATAAAGTTATTAAAATAAATCAATACTTTTTGAGTTATTAAAGATCAAAGATTTTGATTTTTCGTGAAAAAAATGCATGTTTTAAAGCGGTTTTTCATAAATAACTCAAAAACTATAAGTTTTTACAAAAAAGTTGTCATTATCAAAATTGAAGCTAATAAAAAAACGAATAAACCTTTTAATATTAATTCAAAGTGAGCTATAGGTAATTGAATGTATATATTTTTTCGGCGAGTACTCAAATCTAAGTATTCAAGCTTAAATAACAGGAAAACGATGCATTTTATAAAATATACTTACTGAACACTTTTCAAAGTACTCAGAAATACCTATCAAATGAGCTGTAGAAGAAGTTGATAGCATCAAAATTAAGCAAGTTATGATGAAAATAAGAGGACCCTTTCTAATTTTTTAGGAAAAAGTGAAAAATAAAACCTACGCCATTTCCACAAAAATTAAAATTTATAGTAATAAGACTTTCTTTATTTTAGCATAAGTAATGACTTTAAAAATTTTGACCGGTTTAGAATGCATCTTTTTGAAAAAAAATATGATTTAAAAAAATCAGAATTTTTCAAATTTTCGTAAATTTCATTTTCTTTTGATAATAACTCCAAAAATACTCGATATATGTAGAAAATAATAGAGAACGAAATTTGAGGGTTTTTTTTTAACAAAGATTTTAGTTTTTTTTTTATTTTTGTAGGATAAAAAATAACCGAGATAGAAACGTTTAAAGCCTAAATTTTACTGCGAGAACCATGTAACCGGGGCCCTTTAACCTTTTATCTTTTAAAAAATAAGGGTTTTAAAAGATTAAATTTAACACGATCTTATAGCCCTTGAAATTACCTTTCAAATGGTTTTTGGATGAACCTGATATAAAAATTAACGGAGGTATTGTAAAAAAACCAATAACATTTTTTTGGAAAAATTTTTTGAGCAGAGATTTTGTATCCATATATAGGAAAAAAGATAGATAGTAAGAAGTAGACGTGTCGATAGGTACATGCTCACAAAATATACATGTGTGAGTGTGTGTATGTTTCTTTTGAAGATAGAAAAAGTGAAAGGAATTCTGAACATCTGCTCGAAAACATAGTGGGGCTTTCTAATAATAAAAAAGATTCTAAACAATTAAAGCTATTAAAGCTGATAAAAAAAATTTCCATTATTTTTATGACAAGTGGTAGTTTTTAAGGGTGGAAAATTTCGCAATAAATAAATAATTACTTTAATACCCAGTAAATGAGATTTCAATTCAGTAATGTATTATACAAATGATTAAAGTTTCTTGAAACCAATTTTTTCAATGATTCTGCATTAAGGGGGTGGTTTTTAAGGGTTGAAATTTCACAGTCAACCAAAAATTATATCATAAACATTAAACAAACCGTCTGTGTAATGTTAATATGCGATTTCATATTTCAGAAATGCAAAAAATGATTTTTTCATGATTTTCGATTTAAGGGGTGGTTGCTAAAAGTGTTGAAAAATTAATAAATCATGCATATAAGTGTTGAAAAATATTTATTTTATCTAATTAAACGAGATTACTTACGCCAGAATGCTTAAATCTGCATTTTTCCCATTTTTAACAAAAGGGGTGGATTTCACCCCTAAATGCAAAAAGCGCAAGTCGAGCATATGTCACTTTTGAAGTTGAGGGTAAAATATACTCAATCCCAAATTTTCATGCAAATCGATGGAGGTTCACCGAAATCGGAGGTAATAGTTGATTTTTACCTTCATTCACTGTACTACTATTATTTCCTAAAAATTAAACAATATCTAAACTACTTTGTTGTTTATTAATGTCCAGTTAGCTAAATTAATTGTTAGTTATCAATTTAATTAACTTAGCTAACTAGACATTGATAAACTAGTCCCGAGTGATATAAAGATACCTATCCAATCCTCCCCATATTGAGCATTTAAATAATTTCGTGTTTCATTTGACATATGACCTGGGGCGTCATCGTGTTGGTAAATTAATCTTTGAAATTGTCTTACAGGCATATTGTCTACAAAGAGCAGTAACTTGTCGTAGAATGTTAATAAAATTTTCGGTATTCAAATTACCGTGAAAAAAAAAGGAGGACCTATTATTTGGTATTCAATAAAACCACACCATACACCAAATCCGAATCGTCCTTGACGATTAACTGTAGCGGTTACGTGCCGATTTTCATGAGCCCAATGGTGGTTATTATGCCGATTAACAATTTCGGCACTGCTTATATGGGCCTCGTCTGTCCATATAATTGTTCCTTCAAATCCTGCACTTCATTTCACTGACGCAAAAACTACTGGCAAAAATCGAGACGCCTTTGAAAGTCGTTTGGGTATAGATGGTGACTAATCCTAATTTTGTAGGGTTTGAATTTATTTTTTTTTTTTAAGCAACGCAACGCAGTTGTTTTTGGAATTCCTAAATTTTCCTGTATTTCGCAAGACGATATATTAGGATTTTCTTTTACAGTTTCTAAAACCATATTTTCTACAGCTTCTCTACCTGCTTTATTATATATTTTTGCTCGAGGTTTAACAAATGATCCAAATTCTTTTAAATTTTGTTGTAGCCTTTCGAATATTTTTATTGTCTCTTTTCTGGATATCTAAAAATATTGTTTAGGCGGCACTTTTGGCACAAAGATTGGCTGTCTATAACTTACCTATTAAAATAAAGCTCGGAAGCTAAATTTGAATCTTCTGCGCATTCTATAAAACACTTAATCATATCAAAACATGTGTGGTGAGCTTAAGGAAAATTTGTGGTTAGATTCTAGTCTCTACAAAAAACAAAGAAATTGGTATGTAGAACTGCATAGAAAATTATAAAACCAACAACAAATATTGTCATTTGTATTAAGTAACATCATACTAACATCTCGGCTTAATCGAATAGAATAAAAACGAGAAACTTGTACTTAATAGATTGTCATGCAGTTACTGGATAAACTAAAAAAAGTGACATACTTCAAATTCCTTATCAATTAAAGAATTTCATATCTAAAGGCAATCACACACTAAAAATCATAAGAAATAGCCAATTTAAAGTAAAATGACAGAAATTACTATCAAACAATTATTGGATGAAATAATAAATAATGGAAGTGAAATAAAAAATACCAGAGAAACCAGTGAAATCAAACTTCTGCAAAAAGTTGAAGAAGATAAGTCCAGATTAAATAAATTAGAGATAGAAAACCTTGCATTAAAAGATGAAATTGAAACTTTAAAAAGAGATAACAAAAAAAATAATATTATTATATTCGGCGTAAACCGCCAAAACACTGAGCTCACAGTCGAATTCATAATACAGAAATTAAAAGATCTATTGGATCTAAACAAATCTGATATTAACGACCTTTATACATTAGGAAATGCAGAAGATAGTCCTATTAAAATAGAATTTACAACATTACTGCAGAAAAAACTCATATTACAAAACTGCTATAAGTTAAAAGGCGCAAATATCTCTATTAGATACGATCTCACTACCAAACAAAGATAAGACCATACAGTGCTTAGAAGACATCTATATCTGGCCAAAGAAGACAATAAAATATGCTACATAAAGAAAGGCGTTCTCTATATAAACGAAAACCCGTATACAGTCGAAGATTTACTAGCACTAGAAAACCAAGGGGAAAACGAAGAATCCAAATCAAGCAGTACTTCTGCCACTCCTAGCTTGCATAACACAGATGTACAATCTAAGAAACAAAACAACGAAGCAGTAAAGACTGGAGAAGAAAAAAACAAAAAAACCGCGATTAAAGCGTCTGAACGCATAAGAAAACGCCATTAAATAAATTGTCTTGTTCGAACCACAGTAATCATAGTATGTTAACCACACTTATTTGTAATGTTTTTTGTACTGTTAGTTCAAATTGCTTTTAAATATGTAATTAAAAATAGTAAATAGATTGTATTTTTAAGTAATAGTCTAAATTAAAAGTAGGGAATTTTTTATTTAGAAATTTTTCGATGCACTAAAAGGGATGTACCAGTATATAAGACATTTTGAGATAACTAGTGTAGAAACATATACTTTAGAAAATTCTCAAGAATGTAAGGAAATTATTGACAATAATAAAAATACTCCAAATTTTAAGATAATACTTCAAAATATACGCAGCATAAACAAAAATGTCGATGAATTTAAACTATTCTTATTCCTACATATCTTGAGAATTGAAAAATACCCTCGGAACTTTTTAAAGTGTAGTGTCTAGTGTAGTGTAGAATAAGTGTCTGTCTAAATGTACTTTTACTTATTTTAATGTTTATGTTTTATGATATTTAAATTTATTTATGCTCAAAACAAGTGTTAACTCACTTATTGATCGTATATTTATTTACAAGTAAAATTTATAAAATATTTATATTTATGTGCCAAACTAATACTGTAAATAAATTATTGTTATTATTATATTATTATTATATCATATTTTTCACTATTACTAAACTGAACCATTTTTAAAAATGTTAACTCACAATTAACTCACAAATTAGTTTTTAACATTTACGAGTATTTCGATTTTTCTTTTTTTTACCATGGCCTCTCAATGTATTGGAAATGCGATAAATATGCATAGATGTCAATGAAACAAATTCGAACATTTATTGTAGTTTAGTTTTTCCTATTTTTGGCAAAATTATTTTATATTTAAGTTGTGATCGAATAATGAAATAATTTGCAGGGTGTACCATTTAAAAAACACAAGTTTTTTTTTCTTCTCAGCAACGGATTCTACTCAAGAAAGTGCCTGATTTTCGATTCGACACTTAGTAAACTTAGTAACTGAGATAAAAAAATGGCAATTTTCCAAAAACGCTTTGGCGCTCATTAGTCGAAAAAGATAGACGATCGCAGTTTGCACCATTGTTTGTTTCTCGAAAATCGAGCTCAGGGCGCCTATATTGGTTTTTGTCTATTTCAAATCCCATTTAATTTGGTCCACTCTGTATATGTTCTGTAAATGGGTGAATGATGGACTGTCATGCAAATAGCTCTACAGGAGCGTGTAAAAAAATTGTCTCGTTAACTGAAATCATTACCGTAGAATTTTTTTAAAGAATTATGCCCAGAAAAGTGCCACTTTACCTGCGACACAAAATCCATCTGTCACTGGAACAAGTATGTCAAATAACGAAGAAGTTCGACTTAAACCACTTCTTGTGTTCATAGTTTATAGTATAAAATGGAAGAAAAACGTAATCTGTCAGTCTTTCAGCGAGACATATGCTGCCTGAAAGGATGAATGCGTTGGCACGCCGCCGCGAGCTATAAGCCGCGGGCTCCATTGCCGTATTCTTCACTGATTGACTTGAAACTTGCATGAATTTATAGCTGGAGAGTGAGGCTTTTAAAATATGCAAAATAAAAGGCTCATGCAACTCGCGAACGTGCAGAAACTGAAGTCATATTATTACGTAATATGACCTGCCGAATTCGATTATGGAGGTCACGATTCGATTCGGAATTGTGAAATCGGAAAAAATCGCACTATTCCACATTTTTATGAAATTTCTCGGAAATACAGTATTTTACATTTCCCATCCCACAACTTTGTTTCTAATCGTTGACTCGGCTTGAAAATTTGGACACATATATTCTGAAACATAATTAATCGATTGTCATATATAAAATTGTGCCAAAGATAAAATACCTGGTACAAAAAATATTTTCATTCGAGATCGCATGAATTATTCAGAGGCGGTTTGAGAAAGTCTGTATCCGGGACATATTTTTATTATTGAAGGTTGAGTACTAGTATTATATACTAGTAAAATGTAGTTTAAAGTCTGAATTGAATTTTGAAAAACAAAAAATCGCTTTATATAACAATTTGATGGTCACAGAAGCATAATAAGTTTGAGCGTTGTACGCCCTGCATTAAATCCTGGGTTACCGATGTAGCAGACCCTTACTTTAACCTATATTATCTCAAAAAGAGGGGATTTAATTTTTTTTTTATTATGTGTTCTGTGTCTATTGTAAACCACTGGGTGAAGTTTCAATAACTTACATTGAACAAAATTTCAAAAGCAAACAGAAATCGTCAATGACGATGAAGAATTATTTCTTACAATATACAAAGATGAAGGAATTAAAGTTTTTAATATAATTTTAAATGATATTTTTTTACTTCTTAAAACACATTATTTTAGAAGTTATTTACAAAAAATGCTCAAAATTAGCTGATTATTATGACGATTTTCAGGTTGAAGCCTGTATTTCCCTCTACAAACTTTTTTACAATACCCTAAATACCTAAATATTAGGTGAAAGCAAAAAAATAATTTGGTGAGACAATTAATTCAGAATTTTGTTCTTTGTAGTCCGGTTGCCAAAACCAATACCATAAAATTTTGTATTACTGCTAAATAAATACAAGGACATATTAAGCTTCAATAAAATAGATGATGACATTCTGTCAAAATGATCTTTTCATGCAAGTTTGGTATGTCAAACTATGTGTTTTTTAGGATGCAGAGTTCAAAAACACCATTGAAATTGTATTAGGAGATTAGTATACAAAAAAATTCATTTCTCAAGCATAAGCAATGTAATTTGTGTAATATTGATGACAATTATAAAACGCTAATTTCTCTTGGTATAAAAATAAAACAAGACTAATAATTTTTAAGATATGGAATCAGGTATAGTCTCTTCAAGATCACCATCAATTAAGTCTTCATCCCGTTCCACTTCTACTTCAGCAAACCGTGTGAAATCATTGGAACAGAAAGTATTTGGGCATGAACAAAACATGGTGTATGGTAGGCTGGCACTCCTGCAACTACATCGATTGCTCTTGCATGGCAATACACTTTCACAAGAGCACTTAACCAATTTCAGAATTTCCAACTTTGTCAGCCCACAGTTTGACACGAGCCTCTGAAGTTGTGTTACACTTACTTGCTCTGTAACATGCAGCCATAAATTTCGATGCTTGCCACTTCATGTCAGACAAATCAGCATGTAGATCTCCAACTAATGACGAGGAGTGTCCTCTTTTCAAAACATTAATGGCTTTATTCTTGCCAATGCCATAACACATGGCAGTGTATCACATCCTGTGATAGCATGAAGTGCTAGTACATCAGGTATTATTTTCTCGTGTTTAATGGAAGATACTCTAATGTCAATTAGTGTACAACCCTGGACACGTGAATCCATTAGAATTGTTGCAGATATCTTCTTAAGGTTGTAGAAGTACAAAATAATCAGAAAAACATCTGTGTCATCTGATACGACAACAACCTGCTTGTCTGCATCATCAGCAGCTACGACAGTTTACTGTACAAGAATCGTATCTGCTGAGTATTTCTTAGGTCGTGCGTTCGTTTTACTTCTGCACGATAAATGTCGTAAGGTTCTTCTTGTGGACCTGTCAAAACTAGCCTGTATTTACTAGTCTTGTTTTTTTTTAAATGATTCGTCACCAACAATGCTACTGCAAATCAGTTCAATCAATTGCTTATTGTTTTCATTTGAGCTCAAAATATCTCTCCGTGAAGGCAGAGGTGTTGTATATGTGAGTACGCGAACTCTGGTTACTCCTGTAGATCTACCTGATCTTGTGTAGTCTTTAGTACTATACTCCTTGTACCGATCAAAAACAAGGTGTACATTTCCATGCTGCAAATGTATGCTTATAGATGTTTTAAGTGCCTTTATGAAGTTTTCTACACCTCTACCTTTTCTGGCCACTGTACACACCATAACAGTGCAGACCCATCAATAACGATAAATGTGTTCTCAACACCTTTATTTCTTGTTGAGCAAGAAACCTGGAGAAGTTTTTTTAGCATTCTAAAAAACATATACCTTGACATACCAAACTTGCATGAAAAGATCATTTTCAAATTAAGGTAATTTATAGCCGCCATATTGAATATATCGAGTTGCCCAAGGGTGACAGAATGTCATCATCAGTTTTCTTGCAGCTTAATATGCCCTTGTACTAAATCAGAAGTAAAAAAAAACTTAATACAATAATTTTGGGTGTATATAAAATATACAGTTTGGCAACCGGACTATTGGTAAATATGCTATATATGTCATATTAATTAATTAAAAATGAAAAATGCAATAAATAAAGTAAACCCAGTCCTCTATGTATTTGCTGTCTTTGTTTGTAGTAACAAACCGTGAGATAAGTATTTGTTCTGTAAATAAAATGGGAAACGGCCAATAAATCATTGAATTCCAAATTCTGCTGTATTCAACGTGTGGCTGAGAAATGTCCATATAATAAATATTTTTCCTCGCCGTAAGAATATCTGAACCTATTTTTCTTGAGAATTATTTTTCTACATGAAGTATTGCACTTCAGCACAAGTTTTATACAGATAAAATCTGCAGCATATTCAGGGTGTCATCCAAAAAAATGGAGTTGGAACTGTGTCAAATTGAATTGGAGCTTTACAACCAATGATTCCATTAGAAATTTATTACTCTTGCCAAAACGTACACGACCGGCTTTTAATTGGGATGAGGGAGATCTGTGATATTTACGTCGAGATAGATTTTATTATTTTATAGGGAAATGAAAAAGTTAAGGTTACATTTTATTGCCATTGGTTCGTAAAATTTTCTAGGTTGGAAATATCATGAAAACACATCAACTTTTGAATATATTGGGTGTTTATTGAAAGTTTGGTTTCGATTATGTCTGATACAAAACTTTTTTGAAATTTAGAAATATATAAAATGAAGATGGAAACAATTTTGAGCTGTGCACAGTGGGAAAAATGTGCCCTTTTTGGACAAAAATCTGCCGACAAAATAGATATATCAATCAATTTAAATAAAAAAATATAAAATACCCTCAAGACATTGTACTTTAGAGTAGTGCTGCTGGGTTAACCTAACCTAAAAATCTTTATTTCCCGTTTACCTCCTTGGTCGAGAGTCACAAACAAACGAAGTAGTGTTCATGTAGATTGGATACAAAATTCACTTTTTTGAGTTCGTAAGTTAATTGCTTAAGTTTCTTAAATCGTTTTTAACGTATGAACCGTTTTAATGGGTTAAAATAGGAGTTGAAGGTTTAAGGTGGTGAAAATTCGAGATTCAAGTGAAATAAAGTTCAAGTGATCAAAAGCTGTTCTTCGGGGTTTTTTGATACTGATCTCATCTTCTCATCTAATCTTACTCGCATCCTATCTATCCTCCAAAAGAATGAAAACGGTTGATCCAAAAATTACGATATCCCAAATACTACGGGAGCCCACCCTAAGTGTCCGTGCATCCCCCCTTCCCCAATCCTTGGGGACAATGTTTTTCATAAAGATTAAAGCCTAAGGAACAATTTAAGACGTCCTAAAAAAAAAAAAATTGGCTGCACTTTCAAAATGGCGTCCGTTAAAAAAAATTTGCAAATATGGTTTTTGTCATTTAACACAAAAACTAAAAAAGATGAAGAAAAACTTTCTGCACAAAAAATAAAGTGCATAAAATTTTCTACAATTTTGTTCCTATACAATATTTGGATAAGAGTTACCATTTTCCAGATAAATGATTCAACTCTTAAGATAAAATATAAGATTCAATATAAAACGTAATACTACGGGAGCCCACCCTAACTGTCTGTGCACCCCCCCTATCCTTGGGAACAATATTTTTCATAAAGATTAAAGCTCAAGGAACAATTTAAGATGTCCTAAAAAAAGACTGGCTGTACTTTCAAAATGGCGTCCGTTTAAAAAAAAATGCAAATATTGTTTTTATCATTTAACACAAAAATTAAAAAAGATGGAGACAAATTTTCTGCACAAAAAACAAAGTGCATAAAAATTTCTATAATTTTGTTCCTATACAATATTTGGATAGGAGTTACCATTTTCCAGATATCATCATTGTTACCGTTTTCGAGATAAATGTCTGTAAATTACAATATTATTGTTATTATTATTTTTTTTTTCAGTTTATTTTATTTTTGTTATGTTAATAATATAAAGTTATATTATACGCCTTACAATAATTATCACAGTTATTTCCTCTAAGTGATTTACCGATATATGAATTTCTATATTTTCTTAATTTTGAACTCATTTATCTGGAAAACTCCTATCAAAATATTGTATAGGAATAAAATTGTAGAAAATTTTATGCACGTTGTTTTTTGTGGAAAAAGTCTTTGTCCATCTTTTTATTTTTTGTGTTAAATGACAAAAACAACATTGGCAACAGTTTTTTTTAACATATGGCCGCCATTTTGAAAGTACAGCCAGTTTTTTTTTAGGACATGTCTTAAATTGTTCCTTAGGCTTTAATCTTTATGAAAAACATTGTCCCCAAGGATCGGGGGGAGGGTGCACGTACAGTTGGACTAAACTACTCGTCACTAGTTGCGTTTAGACTTGTAAATATTATTTTACTGACAAGTAAAAATAAGCATAGTTTTTTATCCACATGATTTTATTCCTATGCATTCAGACTATAAATAACAGCTTTAAACCTAACCTTAAGTGAAAAATTGTATGTATTAAATAACAGTCATAAACCTAAAAGTTTTAACAAAGGGGTCATGAATGTTATTGGGCAGCTTGAGGGTCATTTCCGAAGTAATTTTTTTTATTTTTACCTGTTAGTAAAATAATATTTACGTTAAAAAACCCCGAAGAACAACTTAAACTTTATTTCACTTGAATCTCGAATTTTCACCACCTTAAACCTTCAACTCCTATTTTAACTCCTTAAAAGGGTTATGGTTCATTCGTTAAAAACGATTCAAAAAACCTAAGCAGTTAACTTATGATCACATAAAAATGAATTTGGTATCCCATCTACATGAACACTACTTCATCTGTTTGTGACTCTTGACCGAGGAGGTAAACGCGAAAAAAGAAAAATGTCTGCGATTTTTAAGTTAGGTTAACCGAAAGCCACTTTATCGCAGCACTACTCTAAAGTACAATGTCTTAAGGGTATTTTCTATTTTTTTTTAAATTTAAATTGATTAATATATCTACTGTCGGCAGATTTTTATCCAAAAAAGGCACATTTTTCCCACTTTGTTACGGGGTGACTTTGGTACTCCACATCACGATAACTTTTAATATTCAAACTAGGGCGGAATCATAGATACAATGATTTGGTTTCTTTCATTCTTTAATGGTGGTATAAGAATTGCAAAGATCATTTTATTGTTTTTATGTTATGTCACTTCTTTTTTTTTCAGAGTTATTAACGTCCACATAATAAACATAATAAAATCAAGATACTTAGTAGCATATTAGACGAGGATTTTCGTTTACCTATTTACATTATTTCCATTTCAGAAGCACTAAAAAATAAGGAGGTCAACTCCACGCAATGCATAAACCGTAGTTTAGTACTAGATGGGTCTCTGTTTCCAAATGGAAACGCACTTTTTTTTCTATCATTGAAACAAAAATAAATAGTCCATAGAACAGCAAATGTATCGTTGTAAGTTGTGATGCCAGGTGTCCCTCTAAACCTAGTTATACTGGTATAATCCAGTAATCATCGATCCATTTTCCATATTATGTTATGTTATGTTATGCCCGAAAATATTTCATCTCAGAACTCTAAACTCATCGTTACAAATTCTGGTTCCTTTTTAAAACGTAAATATAAGCTCCTTCAACAATAGAATAGCCTCCTCAGAAAGTTCTTAGTGTCAACAAAAGTACCATAAGCTCTTAAATATACAGGAATTTCGGCTAACTTGACTTCCTACCGTGCCTCAGATGTATAGTATCATTATTACCTTTCTGGCTACGCCTCGTGACGGCCCACACTTTCTGGCGATCTTATTTTATTCATTCGAAACATAAAATGTGTACACATGAAAAAAAATGAGCCTTGTAACGCTGACACTGATGTTTAGACAGTGTTCGTGATGCACCTGACAGGAGGTGCCCCGCCAAAAGATTTTATCGATTTTATGACTCGTTATCATCCATTAAACCATAAAAATATCTTAAAGTTCATAAAACGATGGTGTGCCGAAAAAGCCACTTAGCTCCCGCTCTATAATAAGCACTTTTAAAGAAACAGTTTCATCTCTATCTAGAAAGCGCTGCCATCCAGTTATGCGTTTTTGTGGGTGCAAATAAAGACGCTGCATGTTTCCATCGTACAATAAAGGTGAACAGTGCACGCCGCTATTAACTACTATATTTAGTAACAAGCTAAAAACGTATTCTTCGCCAATTTACTGAGCTTTTTATATATAATTGTTACACATTCTATAGGATACGCTTCGCAGTTTTCTTGTACATAATGTTAGTTTTTGGACATCCTAAATTTTGTGATACCATCTTTGTTGAGAAAAAAATTATATGAAAAAAAATGAAAAAAAATATCCAACCTGTGTGGGATTCGAACACGGGACCTTTGGATTGCCAAATGTTAGTTTTTGGACATCCTAAATTTTGTGATACCATCTTTGTTGTGAAAAAAATTATATGAAAAAAAAAATGAGAAAAAAAATAACCAACCCTCGGGATTCGAACACGGGACCTTTGGATTGCAACGCAAAGCTTTAGCCGCTGCGCCACCACCTATTGCTACGAAAATTGATTGTCTGTGATATATATCCTTCAACAATTATACATATTTCAATTCGTATTTCTATGAAATATACAACGTGCTCTACCAAGAAATGCGGAAAATAAAATGGTGTGCTATTCTTCAATGTAGGAAAGCCCCTGCAAAATTTTAGAGGATTCTGAGGTAATTTAGTATATTAAATTATTAGTCAATTTGCGAAGATACACTACTGATGTTGAGTAAGTCCTGACCTACTTCTGAAGAGGTCGACGAACTTACTGGTGAAAGAACGTATTCGAGTTGTTTACATTTCCTTAATTGGCATAAAAAGTGAAGCCGGCCGGCGAGATCAAAAAAAGAGGTCTACACACGATCCAGCGGCAGGTAGTCAACATGGTTGGTACGCTTTCAAGATAATTGGAATTCCAGCGGACCAATTCACTTTTACGAATGAGTTCAAAGCATGCCGACAAGGCTGGCTCCGTGCCGCTGGATCGTGTGTAGACCCCTAGAGAGCCGCGTTTTTTGCTTCCGGTCGAACAATAGTTACACGGCCGTGTCATTGACCGGTTTAACTAAATATCACGTATATCTGCTTGTCATTTCAGCATGAGATTAATGTCTTCGATTTATTTCGGTATTTTTGTAGTGTGATTTGATTAAAATCAAAAAGTCTCTTCTATCTTATCCAGCTTTGCTGTCAGTAGTGTCAATCCCAAGTCTGATAAAGTGATATGGTTGTACCGCGTTACATTAGATTAGTTGAAGTCATTGGCGGCGCATTCCTACAAAAAAATAAGGTAATTTTTTTGGTCATTTTAAAAAAAAAATTCATTTTTTTTACTCCTTTCGGTGGGGACAACCTAATGTTAAATTTTCCACATGTCCTGGTAGATCACGTTGTATAATTAGTAAAATTCACAAACAAAAAAAAATGTATTATAAAAATAACATTTCGCAAGATTTCCATTTTAGTACAAGCGACAAAAATTAAGAGAATATATTTTTTTGAATTAAATAATTAATAACTTTTTTATTTACTGATCGATTTTCTTCAAAAACAATAGGGTTCTTCCTCTAGCTAACACTAACTGACTTTCCAAATTTCAATACAATCGGACTTTTCTTTCTTAAGTTATCGTGCTTACAAGAAACGTGACGGACGGACGGACGGACAGACGGACATTTTGAAAGTTGTTAAGAATTCGTTCACTAACACAATGGTATGAAAATTTTTCCTCTACGAGCGATTAGGGATTGCATTACCGGTTAACCGGTTATTAGGACAAAAAACACATGATGATAATTACCGGTTATTTTAATTTTTTACCGGTTATTTCGGTAAATTCGGAACTTACGATATGTCACGTATTCAACGTTTCTGTTTATGTCACTGACTAGTATTCACTAAATACAGAGTGACTGTCCCAACACCGAGCACTTTTAACAATAAATAAATAATATTATAAAAAGTAAACTCCAAACACCAAGCCCTAAGAAATACAAGAGAGACATTGACAATATCTTACGACAGAAAATTGAATATGTCACTGCCGTAAATATCCGTGGAATACATTTAGAAGTATGTTATTACCAATTCTTATTAACTTATCGACCCACCAATATCGATTGAGGAAGGGCATCTTCAGCTGGTGGTATTCTATGCACAAATATCAGACGATTAACAGATATAGCTTTGAAAAACTAACCCTTTTAACAGGCTATTTTTAAAAAATATTGTATTTTTAGATTAGGTATTCAGTAAATGCTCTATTTGAGTTTATGTTTTTATAATTTTTGTTATTTAAGTGGATATTTTTGTTATTTACAGAATAATTATTTATTTAAATTTATTTCATTTATATTTTTTCCTTTTGGTAAATTAACTCCTATATAAAAAGTCTATTTGACAGTCACATTTTTGTCACTTTGACAGCGATAAAAAAAGGTGCATTGTTTTTTATCACCGATAAAAATGCCTGTTTCTCAAAAGCAGAGTACCCCTAGTAGTCGCACGTCACTTTGAAATCTGTACTGTCAGCTATAATTTTTAAGTATTGTGGAAACTATACTGTACGATATGAGTCGTTTTGGGAAAATTATAATTATTTTTAATAAATTATTGTTGTTGTTCGTTCACATTCATATGTCGTTATTTTATCTTGCCAAAAAATACTCGAGCTTTTCTTTTATGGATAAATTTCTTTTTAACTCAAAATTTTGCCAATCAGTAATTTTGCTCGAAAAACTGACATTTGACAAAATCGCTGGACCTCCGGTCTCGCGAATTTTTCATGTCATTTTTTCTTATAAAATCACTGATTGGCAAAATTATTTCGTTACAAAGAGAAATTTATCCGATAAAAAAAACTCTTGTGATTTTACTGTTGATAAAAAACCTTTTGTTTGTTCATTATATCAAATATACGTATATAAAAATATTTTTTGTTAAATTTAGATAATTTTGTATGGAAAGAGACAATTGCCATTTTCGCCACCCTAATCATCCATTCTAAAAATTACCGGTAAATACCGGTTAACCGGTTATTTACATTTTTATTTACCGATTTACCGGTTATTAAAACTTCCGGTAAATTGCAATCCCTACGAGCGATATTTACGATTTTAGAAATGTGCCGATTAAATACAATATACTCTTCGTTTTTGCGAAGAGTATAATAAGCAACAAATAATGTAACAAGCAAGTAATATGTGTTTAATGATAATGATAGATCATAAGCATATATCCAACAAGAAAAAGGGAAACATGCAGCATCCAAAATGTTTTCCAAAAGCGTCGTACTTGGATATTTCACGTTGAGGATATGTCGAGTATAGAACACTAGCCGCATGTGCATATATTCCCAGAGTTCTAGCACCAGTCTTACATGTGCAGCAGTAGCTAGAAATCAACTCATTTCCCTCATCGCCTCTATCGTCTTCTCTGTCATCTTGATAAGCTATCCATATTTGATATTTGGTAGCATTACGGAATCTAGAATAATCTCGCAAACGTATTAGTCCAGGTTCTTCTATAAGCTCGTCTAACTCATAACCCAGTCATATAAGGTAAAAAAAAGGTAAACCTCGGAATGAAAGATAATAAGCTGTAGACTTGTATAAATCTTTGTTTTGAAATTTTATAAGTTGGCTCAAAAGTCTCATAGAATCTCGTGTACGCGAGTCAAGATATTCAAGGTCAAAGGTCGCAAGAATCGGTTTTTTGTAAATATCGTTTCTATGCTCTAAATGACATTTTGATTTATTATTCAACTCAAGAACGGTTGCGCGTACGCGAGATTCTGTGAGACTTTTGAGCCAACTTATAAAATGCCAAAACAAAGATTTATACAAATTTATGGCTTCTTATCTATCATTCCGAGGTGGAATCTCTATATGATACATATCAGTTACATCGGTCTCTTCTCTCTGTAGCCTATCTTGGATATAGGAGGGAAGAATGTTTTGAAAAAACATGATTTTATATGATTTTATATGGTTTCTCCTTTCCACTATCCATCTAGTTTTGGTAATCAGCCTCGATTGATTTGCATCCTCAGTATCTAGCTGAGATTGTCCTGGCGCAAGCAATGGCGACATGCTTCAATCTATTTCCAAGTCTCGAATCACGTCCCGATAGCCCCTATCCAAGATAAAAATATCTCCTGGCTTGCGCCAATCCTAAAAACCATGGGCATCTATTATTATAGAAATCGGCAAAATATGGCTCATGGATATCTAAAATATATCCATCTGGTTCTTCAACTAATGTCGGTTTTCCTGAATGGCGTCCCTTATGTTTTGAGCCGTTTATCGCAATGTCCTAAAGATGCTGCTTTTGGGAATATAGCTGTACGTGCCATCGATATAGACAATTGCAATCGGATGTTGTATCAGGATTGTAGAGCTCATTAGCAAATTCATGTCTTGTAGTGGAAGTTAAACCAATATTTTCACGTACAAAACGCATCATGTGGGAATGCTCTCATTAAGCCAATACTCATGCTAACAGCTTGTCGACTTGATATCGAAAGATTACCTGTAAGAATTCATCACTTAGGCTTTGTTTCATCCTACACAAGAATACCAACAAATTTTTAGGTTTCACACGACGCAGTGGATGCTCATCTTGAACTGGTTCACAAAATGTAAAAAAGTCGCGAAATTGTTCCTTTGAAATAGAACTTATAGTCTTAAACTCATCTTCCGTGAAATTATCTTCATGTTCAAATATTTTTGTTCTCTTGTGCTCTTTCTCTCAAATGTTTGAGAAACACTTGTAGTTCTTCTTCTCTTAAATTACAAGGACGATTAGTATATCGCAAAGCTGGTATCAATTCTTGCAACAGTAATTCGCGATTATTTAAGTGCTGATTACAACATCGAACATGTGGGGAATGTAAATATTTCTTTGAACAAAAATATCTACTCGGCTTTTGATGGAAAGTCGCCTATTCTGTTCCATATTGCATATCATGTAGGTTCTACCTGCTGTTTGAAATAAAACATTGAGGCGTAAACAATCGGGGTTATTTTCAAGCTCTTGTATTTCTTGATTGATTAGCCAATTGCAGTTCATATAATCGGCTACCTGGTTCTAATATATCCAAGGTAGGATGCCGAAGTTCATGGCGTCTCCGTGGGGCAATCTCCAGTTATCTTTAAATAAAACCCGATTATTCCTGTGTATAAACTAAAATTAGTTCAGCTCTTATAAGAGTAAGTCGTATTACTATTTATTATGAACTTTTGTGAACATATCCTCAACATGAAATATCTGCTAGGTATATGAACAAATATTTTGTCACGATATATTATTTTTAGTTAAATTAATAACATTCATGCAAGAAGATTGCAATCGAATCCTTAAATTGTCGCAAACATGTTTTATGAAAATAGCCGCTTTCTAACTTTAACTTCCTGTACCTCAAAAACTAGTCATAGGATTCAGATGGGACCTTTAATCAGGAGATCTCAATTTATAACATAATAAAAGTTCAGAAAAGGGTCTAGCCGGATAAGCATGACGAGTCGGCCCCCAAATGGCAACCTATATCGAAACTTATGTTTTAGTATCGACTTGATGTATGAACGCGATTTATATGTGTTTTGCCGCCGTACTCCGCTTTGACCTTGAGATATGGAAAAAAATGAGCGCATGCATGACTATCTTTCAAAGAGACATATCTCGAAAACTAATTGAGCTAGAAAGGTAAAACGAACGGGAGGTTTCAGGTAACCTTAAAGAGTATATTTTATATATTTTTTGAATTTTTAGAATAATTACGCACATCATTAAAAAATAAATAAAAAATATAATAATTAATATTTCCGTGTTCTCTGTGACTTACAATCCCTGAAATAATATATGTTGCTCGAACTGGACTGACCAGTCAGTCCACTTTAAAAAGTTGCGTTAGAAAAAAGTTGGTGCAACACTTCGAAAAAAAATAAATAAAATTCGACACGCACATCATATAAGAATACAAACTTGTTATGGGACACACCATATAAATATTTTATGAATTGGAATTATTGTTAGAAGAGAAATTGAATGTAAATATAAATAATTGTCACGTAAACATCTATTTCTTACGGCGCACAGTGGCACGAATTGTAATTTTTTCGTTCAAAATTATCTAGAGCACTTCGCAACCTATTGGGATAATTTTTTTTTAAATACTCGTTATTTAATTTTAAAAAAACGTAAAAGAGCCGATTTTTACTTCCACGTCCAGTGGAAGTATAGTAACGACAAAAAAAATTTTAAAAATTTTTATTGTCCAAATAGGCTTAAAATGTCATGAAACGTCGAGATTTTAAGTTTGAGCGAAAAAAAAATTTCTGTCGGTCTGACTGTCTGTCGGTCTGTCTGTCTGTCTGTCGGTCTGTCTGTCGGTCTGTCTGTCGGTCTGTCTGTCTGTCGGTCTGTCTGTCTGTAACTTTTTTTTGTGCGCACGTTTACTCTGGAACCGTTTAAGATATTGACTTGAAATTTGGTACACATAGGTACTTTAACGAGATCTAGAACTAGGTTATATTTTCATCTTGTTCCGTCGAAGGATTGGGGGTAAATTGGGGTAAATTTGGGGTAAATAGGTCAATCAAGCAGGTAAGAGTCCATAAAATTGGTATTTAGTATATACAAGAGAAGCTAAGGTCTCAAAAAAATTTTTGGCATTAGCCACCCCCATTACCACCCCCACCCCCTTATTAAAGGCGCCTTATTAAAGGGGATGAAAAAAAAATGTGATTTAATGTATGTACAGGAACCAGAAACCTCAAAATATTTTTTTACTTCATCCACCCACCACTATCACCCCCCTATCACCACCCCGCACCCCACTACCGATGTGGGGTATCGTTTTATGGGTTTTTGGGGTAGAGGATTTCAAATATTATATTATTAAAGTTCCATAAACAATTATTTTCACATACAAAGTTTTTTCGTTGTGAGTGACTTGGATAGAGAATCTGGATGTGGAAGTAGTGATTCCTTGGGCAGCGGTTTTTAATTATGCTAACCAAAATTATTGAGCTTAACCAAAATGTCCATTTTTTATTTAAATCTTAATAAAACTTATAGTCCAATTTACATAAATCTTGTTACTCGGGGGGGTCCTCAATTCACTGATTACGAATCTGATATCCAAATTGTCATGAACCAACCTACAAGATGGCGGAATCAATGGCATCTATAAAATGCTAAAAAATTATGAAAAATGAATTATTTTCTTTAAAGTACAAGTTCCAGGAAGAAATTCAAGATGGCGGATCCAATATGGCGGCAACAAGATGATAAAACTAATTTAAAATTAAATTAAACGCATTAAACTAAAAAGGCTATTCCTAAGAATTATTAAAAAATTTAAAAAGAACAAATTTTCTGAAATTATCAAATATCTCCAATATGGCTGCCATACATTAATTATCAATCATAAATATGCGATTCAGTCCTCCATTAATTTTGAACATAACCCTAAGTAGGTCATATTAATATTTATTTTTTTTTTATCTGCTAATAATATAATAAACACCTAACACCAAAAACTTTAAAACAAGAATATTAAACCTAACATAACCTAAGCCTAAGAGAACCTTAAACCAAGAACTCTATACCTAACATAACCTAAGGCAAGAGTTTTACACCATGAACTTTAACACTTAGTGCAAAAATGTTTCGTCATTATTTAAATTTTAAATTTCTCTGTTTAATCTGTGTTGTTTAAATGATATTAATAATCCAATTGAGTTGATAATTTTTTTAATTGTTGATTATCCTAAATACATTTAAATAATAAAGTCCTTTATATTTTTATGTTATATTAAACATATAGTATAATAAATATCATTTAAAAATTAAATATATTATTTATATAAATAAAGGACTGAATCGCATATTTATGACTGATAATTAATTTCGGAAAATTTGTTCCTTTTTAAAATTTTTAATAATTCTTAGGAATGGCCTATCTAGTTTAATGCATTTAATTTATTTTTAAGTTAGTTTTATCATCTTATTGCCGCCATATTGGATCCGCCATCTTGGATTTCTTCCTGGCACTTAAAATTCAGTCTATTTTAACTTAAAAGTACTTATCAGAAATATTCAAAACTTCTCGGCGTAAACTTTAACAAAAATATTTAATTTTTCATAATTTTGTAGCATTTTATAGCCGCCATTTTGTAGATTGGTTATGACAATTTGGATATCAGATTCGTAATCAGCGACCTCAAAAACCTCCCTCCCTCTAGTAACAAGATTTATGTAAACTGGATAAGAACAAATTTTTTTTTTTTGTAAGTTTTATTAAGATTTAAATAAAAAATGGACATTTTGACGAAGCCCAATAATTTTGGTTAGCATAATTAAAAAATCGACTCTCTTACGTTTTTTTGAAATTATCCCAATCGGTTGCGAAGTGCTCTAGATAATTTTAAACGAAAAAATTACAATTCGTGCCACTGTGCGCAATATGAAATAGATATTTACGTGACAATTATTTATATTTTCATTCAATTTCTCTTCTAACAATAATTCAAATTCATAAAATATTTATATGTGTCCCATGTCAAGTTTGTATCCTTATATGATGTAGTGCGCGTCGAATTTTATTTTTTTTCGAAGTGTTGCACCAACTTTTTTCTAACGCAACTTTTATGAGTACATGAGTGCATATAAAGTATTACAACATGTATTATTTCAGTGATTGTAAGTCACAGAGAACACGGAAATATTAATTATTATATTTTTTATTTATTTTTTAATGATGTGCGTAATTATTCGAAAAATTCAAAAAAAATATAAAATACACTCTTTAAGGTTACCTGAAACCTCCCGTTGGCTTTACCTCCCTAGCTCAATTAGTTTTCGAGATATGTCTCTTCGAACGATAGTCATGCATGCGCTAATTTTTTTCCATATCTCAAGGTCAAAGCGGAGTACGGCGGCAAAACACACATAAATCGCGTTCATACATCAAGTCGATATTGAAACATAAGTTTCGATATAGGTTGCCATTTGGGGGCCGACCCGTCATGCTTATCCGGCTAAACTCTTTCACCGAGAGCCATTTTATATAATAAAATGTGCGGGGTACTTTAAAGTAATTTCTAATAAAATTAAGAGAGCCCAGGGAGGCGTTCTTTTACGTAAATCTATACTTACTACGGGTAAATAACAATTTGCTTAAAAAGGGTGGATACCTAAGTGATTTTTCCTAATATACAAAATTAAGAAGGTCGATACCAGATACCAGCGGAAGTAGAAATATATTGCATTATCCGCATAATGTGCGTATACTTAACATTTTAGTGTGCTACTTTATAATCAACAAAGTGTAATGGAGTAGCAGATCATAGGCGTCCGCAAAATCTTAGCTGAATAAAATATAGCATATTGTTTATAGCTCATCGAGGAAATAAATATGTCTACATATTTTCTGCGAATCCTACTATTTAAAATAGGCATAAAAAAGGTCAAATGTCATACAGTTGGCTGTGAATGGTATTGGCCCATCGTTATAACATCATATGAAACTCGAATTTTGAAAGGCTTCCTAGGTGGTATTTTTGTCATGACATTTATATATTATTTTTATAACTGACTGGTGCATTATGTAAGGATTGTTAAAACAAAGTTCGACATTCGATTTCAGCCAACTTGATCAATCAAAGTAGGTTATCAAAATCAGAGGATTATCTGCTACAACATTCTTTTCAGCCATATGTATCATTTTAATGTTCAAATACGTGGTGGTGTGTTTATAAATGATGCCGTGGTTGGCGAAAGGCCTGTTAAATAATGTTATGCGAGTATAGTACAAGTTAGTATAGCAAATTGCATTGTATTGCAACCTCAGAAATAGCTGCACCACTTGTAGATAAAGGACAAACGGTACTTCAAGTTTTAAATTGCCATATAATTTAGCAAACTACGAAAGTCCTTTCTGTAGCATCAAAAGAGGGAACCACCTCAGTAAAAATTCTACAAAAGTGTAAATTAATCGTATGGGATGAGTGCTTGGATGAGTGTAAATAGCTAATAAACTAAGCTTTGAAGCTTTAGACAGAACTTCTGAGAGTCTGCAAAACAACAAGAACGTTATAGGTGGAGTAACAATATTGACTTCTGAAAATTTTGGGCAAATTCTTTTAGTGGTTCTGAAACGGACTAGATCCGATGAAGTAAACGCTTCAGTTAGATGTTCTAACATTTGAAATCATGTTGACACGTTCAATTTATGAAGAGAGTTCATTTAAAGGATAAAAATACTCATTTCAAATATATATATATATGCTCGGATAAGTTTCCGCGGTTGTCTGTATGAAAAATACTAGGTTGAACCGCGTCTGAGATTATTGGAGTCTCGACGTTTTCGGTATAAGAAGTCTAGGAAGTGTAAGGAGTGGTTCGAGTCCGGGGCCTCAATCTGCCTACTCCCCAGGTCGAACCTTGGTTCGTCTCTAAGATCTCAATCTCAGTTCTTAGAGAGTTATATATATATATATATATATATATATATATATATATATATATATATATATATATATATATATATATATATATATATATATATATATATATATATAAAGGTGAAGGTGCAATTTTTGCATCATGAAATGATGCTGGGTCTCGTATAAATGGCATTATTTTAAATCAATTAAAAGTGAAGGAAAAATATATGAGTTCGTACCCCTTTAAATGAACATGATTCAGTTATCCAACAGAAATTCCTTCAACCTTCTGGATTGCTTCCCCATAAATTTAAACTTAAAATTAGAGCACCCATCGTGTTGCTCAGAAACTGAAATGCTCTCACCTGTGTAGTTGAACCAGGCTCAAATACGTGCTTTAAAACCTTATGATACTGAAGCCATATAACTACGTGGTCCTCTGCTAAAGTAGAATACCATTAATTCCCTCGAAGCTTTTTCTATAGTCAATTTAATGTAGCTGGCTCTGGAGTAACAAAAGGAATATTTTTGTTTTACCACCAGAAGGTAAAATAAAAAATATTGTGTATAAATAAGTCTTGATTTAACACGTTGAGATCCGGGTGGGTAAAATCTGACCCACATCCCAAAAATTTCACTGGGCCGTGAGGTACATGCGCTGCCCTCGCGAAGGTCATATGTATTCAGATCATCAGACCTCGATTAAAATGTATCCACTTTTATGAGGTAAGCACCCACGCACTGTACAACCGTTCCCGGAAGACAGGCAGATTAGCAGGTAAAAATCTACATATAAGTTCACATTTTCAATATCAAAGATTGGTGACTAATACTCAGAAGGAATTTATTTATTTTGGCACTTGAATTACAAAAACAGTGTATATGAACAATATAACCATATTACTGTAAGTAATAAATAAAACTTTTTACGGATTTCTGGAACATATAAACAAGGAATGTGTCTTGTGGACAGAGCACATGTACTTGGTTTTTGGGCATTGGTTTGGGCGGTTTTCCTACCGTCAACGTTTTTCAAGAATTTGAGTGGCACACATGAATACCTCACCGGTCCAAGGCTGTTCCAGCCCGCGAGGTAGTTACGTGTACTTCAAATTCGAATGTCAATAAAATGTCAAACAACAAAATAATTTTAAAAAACTGCTGCCCAAGGAATCACTACTTCCACATGCAGATTCTCTAACCAAGTCACTCAAAACGGAAAAACTTTGTATGTGGAAATAATTGTCTATGGAACTTTAATAATATAATATTTGAAATCCTCTACCCCAAAAACCCATAAAACGATACTCCACATCGGTCGTGGGGAAAGGGTGGTGATAAGGGGGTGGTAGTGGGGGTGGATGAAGTAAAAAAATATTTTGAGTTTTCTGGTTCTTGTATATACACTAAATCACATATTTTTTTTCATCCCCTTTAATAATGGTGTGGGAGTGGTAATGGGGGTGGCTAATGCCAAAAATTTTTTTGAGACCTTAGCTTCTCTTGTATATACCAATATTACTCTTACCTGCTTGATTTACCCATTTACCCCAAATTTACCTCAGATCTCGTTAAATTACATTTGTGTACCAAATTTCAAGTCAATATCTTAAACGGTTCCAGAGTAAACGTGCGCACAAAAAGAGTTACAGACAGACCGACAGATAGACAGAAAATTTTTTTCGCTCAAACTTAAAATCTCGACGTTTCATGACATTTTAAGCCTATCTGAACAATAAAAAATTTTAAACATTTTTTTGTCATTACCATACTTCTACTGGATGTGGAAGTAAAAATAGCGCAATGTGTATCTGTCCGAAAATCCCTGTTTGTTTATATAAAAAAAAATCGCCAGCTACTGAAAACGGCTGGAACCTCCGCACCCGGTGGATCTTTGAAGCCGAGATGTGCACTCAAAAATATGAATGATCTCATTTAATTATATTTATTAAGTTGAAATATTTTTGTCATATTAAAATAGAAAAAAAAAGTCTTGCGATCGGTGGGATTTGAACTTACGAACTTGAGTGTTAAATTTATAGTCTGCACAAATAAATCAATCAAAGCAAATTTATTAAACATTTCTTGGCACAAGAATGCGCCTCATCGAATCCCGGCCCGGAGCCAACCAGACAACCACGGCGCGCAGCGTCGTGGTAAATGTGTGGTGGGACGAAGCGGGTCTGGTTTGACTTGACAATAATGCTTGTTACTTACAGCTGGGACACCTGTCCGCCATAGGCAGACTTAAAACTAGGTTGTGCTAAGGTAATGTGCTTACACGAGCCTAAAACTAATGAATAAAAAACTTAAAACTAACACTTGCAGTGCACTAACAAATTGTTGGTTGTTGATACGGGAAAATAGAATCAAACGAAAAAATCCGTTCGAGCAAATGACGTCTTTGTGATCTCATCGCCTCCGTCAGAAAGGTAGGGTAATAAAAAGGATATGATTTAAAAAGTTTGGATTTATAGAATCTTATCTGGTTAGAAGGAATTTAGAAAGATAAAAAGAGAACAAAAAGAACAAAAAAGATAAAGGAACAAAATTGTACAAACAGTGGGAGAAAGGGGTTGGAAAGTTAAAGTTGAGGAAAGATAAAGAGTAGAGTAGGGTTAAGTTTTCGTAGGGGGAAGTGTGGCTAAGGAAGTTGCCGGAATATAGGCAACGTCTGGTATGATAGTGGGTGTTTTATATCGAAAAGTATTGCGTTATGCTGTGTGATTCGGATAATATTATGGGTTAGCGTACTGTTGACCGTTAATACATGTACTATGATGATTATTATACCTATTTATATACAATTATAATTGAGAGCAAACAAACCTCTTCGGGGTTTAGGCACTTCTTCTTTGATGTAATATTATAAAACGTATTTGTATGATAATAATTGAATAAATGAATTGAATTGAATTGAATTGAATTGAATTGAATTGAATTGTTCGCCCTGTTTGAACTGGTAGAATTTTTGTGATATTTCTTGGATAGTCAAACTGACAGCTGTCAAATTTTTTGTCGCTGTACTTTGTTAGTTCTAAATCTGTCAAACTGACAAAAATTCTGGTTCTAAACTTTGCTGGGGGTCACAAGAAGCCTGACTCTATAGATTGTTATTTTGTTTTTTATTTTTTTTCATGGAAACCAAATTGAAATGGTGCAAGTTTGATATATAGTTGAAATCGGAATTTTTACTGCTTTTCAATGGTTCGATGCAAATTGTAAGTAAGCATAAAATAAACAACTTGTGCCAAAACGGCACTAAACGTAATCCTCAGCCAAAACCTTTTCAGATCTTCTGGAGCACTAAAGAAACCCTCATGCAAAGTTTCTTCCAAATCCGTTTAGTAGTTTCGCTGCTATCGTGCTAACATATACAGTGTGTCCCAGGATATATGTAACAAGAGGTGTAATGGACCAAAAATTTTGGAATTTTGGAATGGTATTTGGGGATTGAGTCCTGCTTGTTGTAAAACTAAAGTATACCAAAAATGACTTGATTTGGTGTTCTACAGGGTGGTTTATAAGCAAAGTTGTAAAAATCACCACTAATAAAGTACCTTTATTTTTCAAAATATGAAAAAATTCCACTAAGAAAAGTTATTTAGAATGCAATTTTATACCTCTGTACCAAATTTCAGGAATATGAAATAATTTTTTTGAAACTTCCCATTTTTTGCGAATTAAGAGTTGAATTCATATTTAAAGTTGTGTAGGAGCAAATCTCAAAAAGTAGGCTATTGGTAAACAAAAAATTGTATATACGAGATGTAAAAAGGTATAATGTTAATCGAACTAATTGTAAAACAAGAAACAATTACTAACAGAAGATTAATGAGGTTTAAAAATTATAACAAGTAATAAATGTCGAAAATATAACAGATTCACAAACAAATTAATTATTGACCAATACAAAACAATGTTTACAATTTTTTATTATTCGACGTAGCTACCACCCACATCCACACACATTTCGATCCTTCGCCTGAAGTCCTTAAAACTGTTTCGATTATGATCTAACGGTATGGAGTTTACGGCATTTGTAATTCTCTGCTTCAATACTGCTACATCGTTAGGAAGTGGTTCAGCGTAAACCAACTGCTTGAAGCGACCCCATAAAAAGAAATCCAATATTGATAGGTCTGGGGATCTGGGGATCTCGCCGGCCACTTGATCGGTCCATTCCTGGCAATTCAATTTTCTCCAAAATTTAAATTCAACCACCGATTAACCATTTCTGTGGAGTGGCCAGGGCAATCATCATGTTGAAAATGAACTAAAGGCATATCTCTTAAAATATTTAAATGTTCTTCAGAAAATCTTTCATGAAGCTGTAAATAAGTGTGCTGGTTTAACCTTCCCTCAATTAAATAAGGTCCAATAACTCCAACGTGATAAGAAACGGCACACCACACATTCATTTTTTTAATATTGTCTACAATGAATTCTAAAATTTGGATTTTCAGAAGCTCAAAACCGACAATTCTGAGATGGAACAACACCATTGGTTGTGAATGTGGATTCATCTGAGAAAATTATGAAATTATGAAAAAATCTCTCTTCCATGATTTTTTCTCCAATGGTCAAACAAAAATCCAACCTACGGCCGTCATCTTCCTCTTCAAGCGTATGTTTATAATTTGCTTTATATGCCCTAATTTTCCTTCCCTTGTAATTTTTTTGGAGTTCAGACTTGCTAATAATAAGAGCTGATCCCTCTCTTAGTGGCATCCTAGGATTTTCTATAACAGAGGCATGAGCTATAATAGCCCCAACATTGTCTTCATCATATGCTTTTATTTTTCTTTTCATGTTAAGAACACTACTGGTAGCCAGAAACTTTTTAATTATTCTCATAGCCTGAGTACGTGACAAAGCAGTGTTTAGAAATTTCAAATTAAATTGGCTTACCACTTCTCTTAGCGAGTTTTCACCGCCAATTCCGTAGCATTGCACAATATAAATTTTTTCACGCGCTGTGAAGGTATCATGTTAATCGAACTAATTGTAAAACAAGAAACAATTACTAACAGAAGATTAATGAGGTTTAAAAATTATAACAAGTAATAAATGTCGAAAATATAACAGATTCGCAAACAAATTAATTATTGACCAATACAAAACAATGTTTACAATTTTTTTATTATTCGACGTAGCTACCACCCACACACATTTCGATCCTTCGCCTGAAGTCCTTAAAACTGTTTCGAATATGATCTAACGGTATGGAGTTTACGGCATTTGTAATTCTCTGCTTCAATACTGCTACATCGTTAGGAAGTGGTTCAGCGTAAACCAACTGCTTGAAGCGACCCCATAAAAAGAAATCCAATATTGATAGGTCTGGGGATCTCGCCGGCCACTTGATCGGTCCATTCCTGGCAATTCAATTTTCTCCAAAATTTAAATTCAACCACCGATTAATCATTTCTGTGGAGTGGCCAGGGCAATCATCATGTTGAAAATGAACTAAAGGCATATCTCTTAAAATATTTAAATGTTCTTCAGAAAATCTTTCATGAATCTGTAAATAAGTGTGCTGGTTTAACCTTCCCTCAATTAAATAAGGTCCAATAACTCCAACGTGATAAGAAACGGCACACCACACATTCATTTTTTTAATATTGTAATGTAATTGTAATTTTTTATGCTTGGTTCGTTAATTTGAAACAGAAATTAAGGATAATATTGACTATTAAAATCTATATTAATTTTTCAGTAGTTTAAGAAGTGACCTATACATTTTCCTAGTTCTTGTATTTTGTATTTACTTATCTAAACGGAACTCGCGAACTTTAAACTTTAAATTACATCCCCGGTTTGTAAACATGGTAATAAATTTTCAATTGAAGTAATTTTACGTTAAATTGATTTTTCCGGCTGCACTGGGCACTAGAACTAGGATATTTTACAACTCACTGAATATGATACTGATAATTTATTACAGACTAAATTTCCTCTGTTGCAACGGGAGAATTTATTTTCTTAATTACAATTCGTAATTCGTGGGATTTTAGTTTCCGCATAAAGCACAACTCCTTGGATTTAGAACCCGATTTGATTGAATAACGAAACTGGAGATAAATCTTTACGGTATTCTGTCTTTGTGGATAAACTGCGCCGTTTTTTAAATTGATTTAGTTAATTCATTGTTTAGCTAAAAATTCAGCTGGGGCTGATAAAAAAGACAATAGAAAAAGGGGAAAATAAAATTATAGGAATAATCAACAGGGTAAATAAATATTAAGCTGGCTGTCGCCTTGGGATAAAGTCACAGGTGTAGATGTTTACAATTGCAAGACTTAAATAATTCAAAGTAAAAAAAATTAAAATATACGTAATATTAAAGTTTCAACATTTAAATAATTTCTGTGTGATCCTAAGTGAAGAATAAAAAGTGTACTAAATTGACATTTTGCATTACTGAAGTTTTTTATTAAGCTGAAAAAAAATTAATCGTGGCTGAATGAGCTTAGCCCAAAGCCAACTAACTAGGAAAGAAAAGCTGATAAAAATATGATGAGGTAAAAATTTCGAAAAGATACAGTCAAAAAACATTTGCATGTGTACAATAGTGTACATTCACACTGAAAAGCTTTTGCGAAATAACTGTTAAAGATGGTTTGAAGCAGATTTCTGAGCATTTTTTTAAGGCCTGGTAAAAGTTTTTGTTGTGTTATATCTATTCCTCTTCGTTGCTAATAAACTCGATAGAAACTATAAAGATGTTTACAAAAAATCTAAACGAGGGAAACTTCGTAATCCCGGAACTTTTCCCTCATATAATAAATTATTTTCAGCGAATTGGGGAAATATCTGAGAATTATTCTCTATAAACAACTTGATGAGTTAAAACAATAATAAACTTGGTATGTAGTTATGTCAATTATAACACCGTACTTATATACTGTTAACAGCAAATAATTAGATGAGCACTTTGTTATTTTATGAATTTAATCCGGCGTTTCCCGGGTGACTTAAGTTAAATTGGGCACCATATTGACTAAAAAAAAAAGAAATGTTATTTGCAATTTTTGCTATTTTGTTTTAAAATGGTTACTAATGGGTATACTACCATTTAATCTTTAATTAAGTGGTAAGCAAATAATATAGATAGATATGTATTTATTTCTTTCCCAAAATCCGTGGTAATAAACACATAAGTAACCTGATGCATGGGTCAGTAAAAATTGCTTAACTAAATGAGAAAAAACACATCTTCAACATGTATATTGATGATTTTGGGTAGGAGATAAAGAATGTGTGCCTCTTTACAAACAACATGTTTTCTTTAAACTGTTGAAGCTAAACAGATTATCTTGTAGCAATCCAATTGCTACTTCTTTAAAATAACCCAAATCTGCTATTGTGCTGAAAAAAAAATTAATAAACTTATTGCATATGGTCAATACTTACCTGTTTTCGTTGATTCTTGAAAATAATCCCTTAATTAACCTCCCCACAATAAAATTGTGGAGGTTACTGAAATTGGTCCAAAATCGAAAATTTAGATAACATCAAATCTCTACTATACGTTTTGATGTCCCTGAAACAGCCAAAAACTACCCCTTTTATGGACCGCTTTATGTTTTCATATATAAACGGGTCTGGGGAGTGATCTATCGACGGGTTATACTTGAAATAACATGGAAGGGGGTTATAGAGTGGAATCCAGATAGCAGGCCTAGGGGGTTGATTAAACCCTCTCGAGGGGTTGAAGAAATATTGTGTCCTAAAAATGTCAAATGACTGACACCTAATATGCATTTTGACGGTTTAATATTTATACCGTACAATTCTAACCTCTGAAAAACAAGTTTTAAGTGCTCTAAATGTTGCGAACTAGATTTACTTGCAATCCGGATGTCATCTAAATAGACGAAAATAAAGGGTAAACCTACTAAAACTTCGTTCATGAAACGTTGGAAAGTTTGATCGGCTTTACGTAAACCGAAAGGCATGCGACCAAATTCAAACAAACCGAAAGGAGTAGTAATCGCTGTTTTAAAAATGTCGCTTTTTGCGACAGGTATCTGGTGATAAGCACGTACCAAATCTATTTTTGAAAAAATAACACAATTATACAACTGCGAGTTAAAATCATGGAGGTGGGGCAACGGATATCTGTCAGGAACAGTAATTGAATTTAGACGACGATAGTCCCCACAAGGTCTTCAGTCGCAGCTTTCTTTATTTTCAACCATATGCAATGGTGAGGAAACGGAAGAAGAAGAAGGTGCACAAATACCTAATTCTACCATATACATGCCTGGGGTAACTAATTTATATTCCAATTCAGATCTTCTAATTCAATTTATAGAAACAATTTGCAGGAATCGTCGGGGGTCACCAATTTATAGATATTAGGATTAGTAAAATGATATATCTATAATAATAATTTCGAATTCATGTTAAATAATGTATATATTCGAAGAATAAATAAAGTTTCAGTTTAACATTTTTGTATAATACATGTTATTATTATTTTAGTTTCAAAATTGTTTTTTCTTTTTTGTTTTTATTCTCCTTGGTTACTTGAAGTCCTAGAATCTGGTATTTACTAGTAAGTGAACTGATCGCCATAGCTGTCCTTTGGTCTTCCTGAAATAAATTCTTCTGGGAAAATAAATACGGTTCTGCTGTCCAACTGCAAACTTTCTCTTACCTGTAAATATTTAGGAGCCGTCTGCTTGGAGACGTCTAAGAGGTTCCCTTGGCCCCAAACACCCCCCACCGATTCCTATATTGTAATCGAGGTACCTGTAGGAAAATAAAGTTGCTCTGGTAGGTAATTATTGTAATTATTTGGCTTGAAACATCCCTTTAAACTTGTGGGAATTATAAGAACGTTTCGTGGAGCTCTAGACAGGAACATGAACATATGATCATTGCTACATGTATGAATTTTCGGTTAAATATCACTTGTTTGGTTGAAATATATATGTATATATATATTTTTTTAAATGCTAAGCAGTTAAAATATCTAAATAAATGTACACACATATAGGCTTAATTTGATCTTTTACATAGAACAAAGAAAGAACCCTAATAATATTTATCTATTTGTTTATTTACCTATTTATTTTTGTTTTGTTCAACTTATCTGATAAGTAATAATTGCTATAGTTCGTCTGCTTATTTTAATTCAAATTGTAAGTTACGTTATTTACCAAAATGTTCCAAAGTTACTTATTATCATTTGGTACGATATAATAATATTTATACATAGTAAAGGGTTGTAAACCAAACCATATGGCCATATAGTTGGGTAATCATATTTTTTTGTGCTAAATTATGCAGTGATTTATGAATATATCAATATCTACATATTTCTTTATCGTAATATAAATATCTTGTTTATTAATTTGTCTATCCACTTAAAGTTGTGGGTTATTTCGTGATTTTGAAACACAATTAAAATAAAATATCGATACCAAACCAATTGTTTTTTTTTTAAATCACGTGGCGCTCAATTATTTAAATCATATTTACCCTGCTCTACTGTTATAGCTGGCGTTGATTTGGTACCCGATTTTTTAGGTAAATCATATTCAAGGTATTTCAAGTTGTTTATTAAACTTTAATTTTTTTTTTGTTGTTGTATGTGTATCTTATGCATATATACGTGCATGTGTATATATATTTTTTTGATTAGCTATTTCTAAATGCCACACCTTAATAAACGAAGACTCTGAGATTCTCATGCTCACTACGCTCAATAATTTTTTTTAAATATCAACATTATTTTAACTAGCTTATACTGTCTCAACTTTTGCTTCTATTTTACCGTGGCATAATTGTGAAAACATAATATAAAATTTAGATTCATTTGGTGATTTTCAGATCTCTAACAAAATAGCTAAAGACCTCACTTTCGGGTCTCTATACAGTATCTTTCAACAATTGTAGCTTTGGATTATTTTCAAGTAGCAGAGACAATGTACTAGACATTGAAGAATTACCAGTCCAAGTTTCAATAAGAAATATCAATTTGTTTGTTTATAAGTGACCTAAGCGTAAAAACTAACGTATCTCAACTCCAAATGCAAGTAGAGCATTGATTTTTTCTTTCAAAGTTTGATTTTTTAAGCTCCTTTCATTGCTTCTTTACCGTTGTTGATTTCATAAAAAAACCAGAGAGTTATTTAAATCTGTTTATAACTACAATTTCGAAAATTTTAAACAACTGCAACAAAAAGGGTTTAAATTTTGAAAAAAAACTTCTCTCTCCGTGATCTTAAAGTATAAAAAGCTACAATTTGAGCCATTGTACACATTTCTTGGTTTTGATGGCAGGATTTCACAAGGGTGCAAAAATAATCATTTTGATTTGAAATTTCTCCAAAATTTCATTTAGTATTATCCATTATTTTTGAAAGAACAGTGATTTGTTTAGAAACGCATAATTTTGCAATATTCATTTTTTTAAAATAATAATAACAATTGGAATGAATTAGAGTTTATGTACTTTTATTGTACAGCTCATACCGAACATTTTCCTTCTTTTTGTTGTTTTCCACATTACTTATAAATTTCGAGATATTCAAAGAAAACTAATGGAAAATACGGTCTAAAAAATTAAATTGTTTAAATAAACAATACGCCGACCTCGCAGAAACTGCAAAACTGAACTGTGAACTTACATTGATCCCCTGAACACGTTATAACAAAAGAACTGCCCTGACCTGACAACCCACATTGCGTATTTTTTAGTCCTAATTTGTCTCCACATTCTGGTACATCACATAAATTGCCTAATTCTAAAGAGTTTATGCGACCCTAGAATACTGCTTGTTCATTTAATTAACGTTAAGGTCCAGTATTGTAAAGTTTAAAAGTTTGAGAACATAATTTTTGTTTAAGGACTAAGGAACTTTAAAATTTCAACTCACCATGAAATGATTATAAACTGGAGCTAAGTTAAGGTAACTTAGGAAAGTTTATAGCGAACTCGTTGTATAACCAATTCTGCGACCCAATTTCAATAACGGGCTGTCTATATGTCTTATTTATGTTAGAACTATAGAATTTTAGTCAATATTCTCCAATCTGATAAGTTCATGCTGGCAAGAAAGATTGGAAGTAAGTGACGGTATTGTTTATTGAAGAGTGAATTTATCCAACTGGTCACTGTGATATGGTACAGTATCTAGAGGTAAAAAATATTCAAAATTTAGAAATAATTTAATATGAAAGAATATCTTCTGTGGATGATTTTTTGATAATTTTTGTATTTTCTCATTTTCAGTTTCTATAGTATGTCCACAGGGTATAAGAGGGTAAACTTTTTCTCATTTTACGCGGAAAATTTAATCTTCATAAAAACTTTTACTTTTATTGGAAATATGATTGCCGTGGAGTAAGTTAATATGTCATGTACAAGGTGTTCAGAAAATTTAAAAAATCTAAAAATTATCTAAGAGTAAACTACATTCAATTTTAACGATATGAAAAACTGTCACTAAGAAAAGTTGTTTAGAATTAAAATATATGTCAGAATTCTAATTTGTGGATGAATCTGCCTAATTCGACTTTTGAAAAAAAAATTCATAAATACAAGTGGTAAAACAATAAAACTTACGGTAAAATACAAATTATTTTCTTCTTACAAAAATTATTAAATAAGACAGCTAATTATACTCATAATTATATTAAACTACTTTTATTTTTAACAGCATTGAAAAAATTTATTAAGAAAACTAATACGAATTTTTTAAAAAATATTATCCAAACACGTTTCTACCGCGCTCCACGCATTTTTGAAAAGCTGTAAAGAGTAAAGCTCTTTATAACTGTTTCTAGCCTCCCTCTTGTAAGGATATTGACTGAATAGTTTCCCTAATACGGTCTTTCAACAGATCAGTGTTATTATCTAAAGGCCTACTGTATACAATAGAGAAGTTGCATGATTTTTTTTATAATGAAAATCGATACAGCATCAAAAAAAGTTATAAAAATGTAAAATTTACGATTTTTTGAATGTTAATACAACGAGAAAATAAATAATTTCATCGGTGAGGAACTTGGATATTTCAAAACGGCAGTTATTTGGCGCCATTAACTGTGACGTTTTCCGTTATGATTTGCCCATCAACATTAATAACAAACTGGAAGGTGCACTCGACTACAGAAAGTGACAGAGAGAGAAACTTGAGTGCACTATTTCATCCTTTTTCTCGGTCTGTTTACGGACGGTTAAGCCAATCGGACGTTTTCTTCAACCAATCAGATCTTGTCAGACAAGGACGGAATAGTGAACGGAAGTTCCTTTTTCCGCAGAAACATGCTTCAGTAGTTTCGTATATCTAAAGCAATTTCGATGGGTTTGTCAAATGTCAGTTTACTGTTTATTGTTTACCAAGTTCTTGTTTGTGGTGTTATTGTGTTATTATTTGGTTAATGAGCTAGTGAACAACATTATTATGACTTATGAGTTACAAATATTGCATTGTGCCTAAATGTAAAACTAAGAGTATAACTACAAATATGGTAATTTTACATTCAAGATTCTCCAAAATTAGTTCGTTGACAGACATCAACAAGAGGTTAGGACACTGAGTCTACTTTGGACAAATTATCCGACTAACGGATGTCGTCATTGACTTCACGCCAATGAGAAACCGTTTGCAGTCACGTTGTTTTGTTTACAAATTACGGCATAATCTAAATATTAATTTTACGGAAAATAAATTTTATTTTGAATTTCTTTTGTTATAATCGTTTTCTGCGTAATGGAAATTAAGAGCAAATCATCTTTTCAAGCATTTTAAAATTTCATGCATCTTCCCTATTTGTTTCAATTGATCCAAAAATAAAAATCCATATTTGTTAAATCGAGGGACCTCGGAGGCCATGGATTTGGACCATACCTACCAATCCATTGCATTGGTCATCAAACTTATTCCGTTACCTACAAATATATTGTGATAACATGATAAAAATTTGAGAGTAATCCATTGTGCAGTTTTTGAGTTAGGGCGAGTTAAACGAAAAAATAATTGTTTTATATATCCAATAGACACCTAAAACTAGAGAAATGGGCCGCGAAAACTCGTGATGGTGTTAAATAATTATTATAATAAGTTTAATATATGATAAAGGGTAGATTGATATAATATTAAGATGGAAAAAAGATTTATATTGCCGAATATCAAGGTCCCTATCCCCTTTCCTTAACCCTTTATTCCCGCTAACGCATTATGCCCCCTCCCTCCCTTCCTATTTCTTGGATTGCGATATATACCGTGCGTGTAATGGAACGCTAGACATGGGAAGTAAGAATTACAACATCGCGTGTGCCAGTTGACTAAAATGAAATAACAGAGCTGGGATACTTCGATACTTCAGTAGTTGAGTGCCGGCCGGCAGGCGGATTTTACTAGGTTGTCACATCTCTCGCGCTACGTGGATGTACATGCCCGTTTTTCAATTACACGCACTGTATATAAAAATCCTCACTTATCTATAACAAAAACTTTTCCCCTGAACTCTTTCCTTCGTACTCAAAAACGCATTTGAAAAAAAATGCAAAAGGTTTTTTCCCCTCTCACAAGTTTGTTTATTTGAAAAAAATTTAAAAAATTAATTTGTGAAATACTAGAGGTAATAACGAACCAATTCCATTTTGGTTTTTCAAAATCGCATAACAGGAAAAGAAAGAGGTTTGAATGATTTTCCTTAACCTGCATGCCCCCCCCCCCCCCCCTCCCTCTCCCATAATTGACCCCATCCTTTGGCACCATCAATTCTTATCTATTACACGTACCTCAAAAAAATCTCATCTCCCTAACTCCTTTCGTGAAAATATTAAGGGATTACTTTTTTGTACGAAGAGCTACTCCCGATTTGAAAAAAATTACCAGATTGTGCGCTTCGGCGAGATCTTCAATTTTTAATTTAACTTTTTTTTCGTCAAGTCAATAATAACAAAGTTATCGTAGAAAAACGTGTTATTGCGAATTTTACATGCGAATTCTTCCCCCATCCCGTGGGATTAACCTGAACTAACTTGATAACATGATAAAAGAGAACGCGTGTAATCGAATTGTCAAAAAAAAAAAAATTAAAAAGAGTTAGTTTCATTTCAAAACCAGATCCGCTCCGCTATCATTATAAGTTAGACTATCAATTTTAATGAAAAATTGCATAGAACGCCTTTTGTCTTAAAATTTTACTCTCTTTCAGTGCTAATGGTTATTTTTTTTTGGACGCCATCCCTTGAAAAGAGGTGGCATCAACCCTCTATAAATCAGCAAGTCCCCGCATAATATAAAAAAAAGTTCTTTAATGCATTTAATATTAAATTATTAAATAAAAACAAAATTAATTCATGTGAAAATCTCTCTAAATTAAAACATTTAGTTATTTTGTTATAATATTGTCTTTGATAAATTAGTAAGTTTGCTTTCTAAATAGTATGAGCGGGTAGCAATGTAAAAAGTGTCCCCGCACTTACCGAACTAAAATGGCTTCCATAAAATGTCTCGTATGCTGACTGTCTTGTGTACAAAGTTTTAAGCTCGTGGACTTTGCATGGGGTGGAAAAAAAAATAATTTACCCCCAAATGTTTTATTTTTTTTCTCACCTCCTATTTGACGGATCGCTTTGTAATTTGGTACAAATAATCCATCCATAATCTCCCAACCACTTGGATGTAATGAATTTTTATGTTAAAATAATGCCATCTGCAGATGCATATTGAAAAAATCACTAGTCACAATTGTAGGTTTAAAAAAAAACGTATGTGAATCCTAGTTACGAGACATCGAACTAATGTTTTTGAATAACTTTTACTTCCTAAAAATGTACAGGGTAATGTAGAAATAAGAAACGAACAGTTTTTGTGAGCACTTCCCTATGGCTAATTTCGTTTTATTGGGCAATAAGTACAAAATTGAAGAATAAACTTAAAAAATAGAGGTTTCTTCAAATAATTCATTAGAAAAAATTAAAAAATGTACTCCACATGTTGCCCATTTTGGTTGACATACATCTCTATGCGCTTTTGAAATGAGGTTTCTTCTGTTCCTAAAATTGCCGGTGTGATAGATTTAAAAGCAGTTATTATCGTTTCCTTCAAATTTTGTATTGTTGTTGGTGCGTCTTTATAAACAATTTCCTTCACGTATCCCCATAAAAAGAAATCTTTTTTTGTAAGATCTGGGGATCTAGCAGGCCATTTAGTGGGTCCATTTCTACCAATCCATTGAAGTGGGTAGGTATTATTTAAGTGGTCTCTAACTGCATGTAAATAATGTGGTGGAGCACCATCTTGCTGAAATCATATCTATTTCGAATACTTTCAGGAAGATTCACCAATAATTGTGGCAGATAGTTTTCCAGAAAATGAGATAAATAGCTTCAGTCAGTGTACCATCAAAGAAATGTGGCCCTCTTACCTGATCTCCAATAATTCCTCCTCAAACCTTTATAGACCATCTGTCCTGGTTAATAATGAAAATTGTGCCTACTATCAAATCCATTTTTATGGAAAGTTGCCTCATCAGTGAATAAAACATTATGAAAGAAGGTGACATCTTGCATTTTATCTCTAGCCCAATTACAAAATTGTAGACGCCTTTGAAAATCATCATCAGATAATTCCTGGTACACTCAAAGAAATAGTATGGGTAAATTCAACAAAAAAAATGGTTAACTAACAATATCGTTAATTTTGTTAAACTAAATTGTATTGATGGTATTTTTAAACAAGATTTGATTGTTATTTTAATTAATAAAAAGTTGTCGTACAACAAACAAACATTAACTTAAAAAATAGATGAATAAGACTATTATTTTTTTCGTCTGACTATTATTTTCTTGAATTCTGTCAAATGAAACTAGATAATAGTATATTTTATTTTTAACTATTATCGAATTGTAATTCTAACCCAGTATTAGTTCACTGTATTATTGTACTTGGTAGACAAACTAATATTATTGTCGTCTTCTAGAAGTTCTAAAATATAATTACCATAAAATTTGCTTGCTTACCACGTAGTCTATTACAAAAATAATTCCCAGATGACGCCACATACAAATTATTGACAATAATCAATCATGCATTATCTTATACTCTTATGAATTTATAGAAAATTAATAACATGATTGCAATGTTCAAATTCTCTCAGGGATCATCGATATATTTGGATGGATCTTATAAACGATCTCTAATATTTGGTTTGGGTGGTCTGATGTCTCAATACTGAGATTTTGGCTAACCAAAAAAAACTTCATCATACAATAAAGTGTATGAATGGTTAGTTAACATAAAAAAATGTCATTGTACTATTTAATTTGTTACAAGAAGACATGATTATTAAACTATTATTTGTTTACGAAAACAAATAAAGTTATATGACTATTCTTTTCTGATTGATTTAACTATGAAACTAGATAGGCGCGATTTCATATGCTCTTTTTGGTTGAATTTACCTATCATTTTCTTTGAGTGTACAGGAATATGATATGCATGAAACTTATTTGGTTTTAAGATTTGAGCAACCTTATTCCACTAGTCTACTAGTCTACTTATTCCTTCTAATGAGCTCACTTCTCTCTAACTAATATGGGGATTCTCAACCGTTGCCAGCACCACAGGAAACTCATTTTCTTCATTCACAACACGTTTTATTCTTTCACTTTTTTATATTCGACATTTCCAGTTTCCACAAATTTATGGAGAAGGTTTTGGAAGCTGTTAACATCAGGAATCCTTTTTTCAGGATCCTTTGCTAATAAATTCTATTGGCAAGCAAACAATTTCTGTCTGACTCGCCCAAAACAACTTCCGCTTTATTAAAATTCACTTTGTAAAACTCGAAATATTTTAAATTTAATACAAATGATAACTGACGACCGATAAGTGCGATAAATGTTCATTTGTACAAGACAATTTATACCAAACTAAGGTTTTATTGCTTGTCGAATAACGAAAACAGCAAAAACAATGACAAAAATCCTATTACAGTAAGGAACCAGTGAAATATTCTTTACAAACTTCAATGGATTGGAGGAAATGGTCCCACTAAATGGCCTCATTTCAAATTTGCATAACGACGTGTGTCAGTCCAAATTGGCAACATGTAGAGGAGCACTTATTATAATTATTTTGAATGAATTATTTGAAGAAACCTCTATTTTTTAAGTTTATTCTTGAATTTCGGACTTATTGCTCAATAAAACGAAAATGGTTGCAATTAGCCATAGGGAAGTACTTACAAAAATGTTCGTTTTTCATTTCTTCATCACATCGTCGAAAAATATACAGGGTAGGGTGTTCTATTCGAAAAAATTGAGATAATTCAATTCAAAAAGTTCTTAATTGAAAAATAATTCTTGTCACCCTGTACATTTTTAGGAAGTAAAAACGATTCAAAAACATTAATTAGATGTCTCGTAATTAGTATTCACATAAGTTTCTCTTAAAACCCATAATTGTGACTTTGGTGATTTTTGTCAATATGTATCTGCAGATGGCATTATTTCAACAAAAAAATTCATTACATCCAAGTGGTTGGGAGATAGTCCATAATAATATAGGACTGAATAGAATCTAGAAGAATGCTTAAAAAAATGCACATAAATACATAGCATTCCATTAAAAAAGAGAAAGGCGCTTGACCTTGTAGTTTCGTCTTGGCTCGCCCTGTATATTCGAAAATAATTTCCGGTTATAGACTTTTTTATCTAGCTTAATTGTATTTTTTTATTAATTTCTAGCTATTGTAGAACTGAAGATCCGACTGAAGTCCGACGCATTATTGCCTCCCCACCCTGTATATTTATGTTAATGATACGAGCACGCCGGTCTACAGTGAAGGTGGCAGGCAATCATTTTCCATCATACTGTAATGTCAATAAAGGACACAAAAAATATCAACTTTAAACGCGAACAGCAGTGACACTTTTTTTTTAAATAATCAAAATGATGTTGCCAAGCGTTGGCCCGCTAACAAAGTGGCAGGCAAATATGGGCAAAGTACTCATTAAGTACCAAATAGTTGGGGAACTTGTTGCATCAAGTATCAATTACTTTTCAAAAAGCAGAATACTTTAAGTATCAAGTACTTCGCGGTAGTACTTGCAATTTTAGGTGTAAGTACGACTTGTACTACTTCAATTAGTCATTTAATTCTGACAAGTACATTTAAATACTTCAAGCATTTTCTTATTGTATCAAGTATCAAGTAAAACACACACAAGTACATTTAATTACTTCAAGTACTTTACATTTTTTATTTTTATCTAAACCAATCTTTATGTCTAAATTTTTCTGTACACTGACATATTCTTTATATTTAGGGTATATTTAAATAATGATACAGTTTTTTTAATTTGTCTTATTTATTTACTAAATGAGAAAATTTTGCTCCTAAAAAACATAACATTCCATTTTATTAATGTATTCTAAAATAACTGAAAGTACAAACTTTTAAATAATTTTTCAGATTTGACCAAATTTCTTGATTATTTTAGTATAGGAGATAGCTCGATATATGGGGCCTGGGGTATAACATGTTGGAATTGCTGTTATGTTTTAGCAAATATCTTATGTGAGTCAGACCTCCTCTCCTGCTCGTTTTGGCGCTAACCGCCCCAGGAAATATTCATATTGCCTATCAACATTCGATATATGCCAACATTTTTTTCTCCGTGCAATTGGCAGCACTGGTGACATTAGAACGTAGTATAACATTTTCTGACCAGGCGGAAAATTTTCGTTGTCAATGCTCATTGCTGGAAAACTATACGCCAACAGTTTCTGCTTGCCCATTTTCCAGATTTTTGGCCAAAAATTGAATTTTTGGCCAAAGACGGGCCAAAACTGATGCTTTTCAGAAAAAAATGTTGACACCTTCTCAAACTTGTAGTTTCTGTGCCAAAGAATAGTCTCTGCGAGTGCCAAAATTTTTTTCTCAATGTAACCTCCCCAAACCACCCCCAAAACCCCCAAACATTCAAATATTATTGTTATGTTAAAAAGGATAATTTCTTGGTCATTACTCGCTAAATGTGTCATTTTTGTATCCTTTTTGGCATAATAATCGGTATTTGAATGTTTGGGGGTTTTCAGGGTGGTTTGGGGGGTTACATTGAGAAAAAAATTCTATGTATATAAATAAACACTCTCAGTATAGGACTACTTGTTTATTACCCTCACACTATGTTTGTCTAATACAAGGCAAATGCTCTTTTTAGCAATAACGAATAACTGCTCTTACCAGTCTCCGCAGGTTTCAACTGGATTGTAAACGCATTTGAAGTAGTGATCAAGTATTTTAAATACTTAAAGTAAATTGTAAAGTACTTTAAGTACTGTAATTTCGTTTAACAAGTACTAAGTGCTAAGTACTATTCTAAAATATCTACAAGTATCAAGTACCAAGTACTCATTTCTTGGGGTATTTGAAGTAAAATACTTCAAGTAATAAAAAGTAATTGAAGTACAATTTATACTTTTACTTGAAGTAGTGCCCATCTCTGGTGGCAGGAGTTTATTTTGTGGATAAGTTACACTAATATGATGGGAATAAAAACAAGTTTAATCAAAAATAGCAACTATGAGTGTCGCTTGCTCTCGTACTACATGTAATTTTAAGTTATTTTCGAGAAAATATCTGTCCCTTTTTTAGTTAACAATCTTTAATTACTGGAAAACAAAAATATAAATATTAGGTAGTTGTAAAAACAAGTAAAAAAAAAATACAGACAGATTTCTATACTAATTAAGTTGTGTGAAGGTATACGATAAAAACCCTCATAAAAAATTTAAGCAGAAACATCTGTTTATTTTTTGTCAATTTTGACTTCTTGAGGTAAAATATTTTATTCAAAGGATAAATATTAATCCCACAGTAGAAATTTAAGTTTCTTGAAAAGTGTTTTATGACTATGAACGGCACCTTTTGGTAACAATGTATTAATAAAAAAGCAATTATATTGTTTCCACCCTCAAGACTAAATTACAGTGTAATAACGTGAAAGAGCGATCAGTAGACTCCAGTTGCGTATTTATTGCACTAGAGGTTTATCTTTTATTTAGGATATATGGATTCATGCCGGGAAACCTTTGAAAAGCACGATATATATTGACATTTACCAGAATTTATTTGTTCAAGCTGCTTACTTTTATTTACTGTCGAAAATCAGAAACTTGGTAGCGAGATTTGAACACAATAATCGGTATAAAGTCAACTTTAATTAAGCTGGTAAATTTTGTTATTGTTTTTTATCAATTTTTATAACATTTAGATATCGGGCCAAAAAAAATATGGTATATTCTTTGGTATAAAAGGCATGTTTTTTGGAAAAACAATATCCTGACCTCATTAGTTTCGGAGTAATCAATTTGTTAATTAAGAAATTTATTTTGGCTGTAACAAATGAACGGGTTGACAAAATGAGTTGTACGACGGGTATTGAAAATATCTTTCGATTGAATCAAGATTTTTTCGGATCAATCAAACCGTTTTCATTTTATTAAATAAAAACGAAAAAAAGTTTATTTAAACAATTATTTGACCATGAAGAAAAATTTTTCATAAGAAAATCTTGTTCAGCGGAATTTTTCCTATAAGAATCCGTTGGTAACTCAAATGGTATACAAAATTTGTAAAATCACCTCTTTTTTACCCCAGGCAGACTCGCCTATTAATTTTCCACGGCAATTTCTGAATTTTTATTTCTCTCAGCAAAAATTCAAAAATACGACTTTTTCAAAGAAATTTCATACAAACATGCTGAATCCAGAATCCAGGTTTAATATAACACAAAGATGTGCTTTTCAAAGGTCTATATTTAAAAAATTATCTAAATCGGACATTAAATAAATTTTTTGTAGGGGTAGTTCCAAGCAAAATGGGACACGCTGTATAAAGGTTTGAAATATTTGAAACCGTTGAAAACAAATCTGTACAATAAGTGAAATAATTGGGCAATATTTAAAATTAACGTTTCCCTTTACTGTTGGAAGCATTCAAATTGACCAGGTAATTGTCCAATTTATGATTGCCGTTTTTAATCGAGCGCATAAAACAAAACAATTTCGTGGTTTTGTTTTTATTTGATATTCTCGTGCCATAAATAAATCCCGAGCAGTGCAGTGTAATCAACACAAGTATATTTGAACACTCGAATGATGTAATTTGTCTCATGAAATATGTAAACGTTTTCGTTGTAATTTATTACTGGAACAAAAACTTATATTACAGTGAAATAGGTTGAGACATAATATGAAACAAGCGCGAATAAATGTATGAGAAATATACAGAGGCCGGATCGCAGGGATAAATAATAATAATAATAGTAATATTTATTTACCAGTTTAAGTTTACAATTTATATAAGAAAAATTACATCATGTAACAAAATAACTATACTAAGTAACTAAATAGGTAAATATATTATGATTGCAAATGAATCATACCTCCACTTATTCTAATGTATTAGAGGTAATTCAGTAAATAAGCCGGAAAAAAGTGTAAAATGTTGAAAAGTGGTGGAACAGCACCGATTTGAAAAATTCCTTTTTTCACGTGTTTCGTAGACCCTCAGGAACATTCATCAACATTGCATTACCTCCGAAAATGAGAAAGTTAGGGAGGTTTGAAGTGCCTCAAAAAGTAGCTGTCATCAAAAAAATTATGAAATTAATTTCGCCTCGGAAATGGACTCTAGGTAGGGGTTTTTTTGGGTCGCTGATCACGAGGTCCAAATTGAGAAATTTCATATTTCCGTATGGAATATGGAATTCGTGCCATTTTTTGATGAAAATTCCACTTTTTCGGGCGGAAATTTAAATATCAATATTGTACTGCGGTGAGCTCTAGGGTTTTTTTGGGTCGCTGATCACGATTTCGAGGTCTAAATTGAGCAATTCCATATTCCAAACTGGAATACGTGCCATGGAAAATTCCATTTTTTCAGAAAAAATTTAAATATTAACGTTTTTCTACGAATCGATTTGTCCGGCTGAAATATCGGATGAACAGGAAGATGAAAGTGACACTGAAGAAGAACCAACAAATCCTGAATTACCAGTTCTCGAATATGATTCAGATTATGATGTAATTGGTGTAAATTATATAAAAAAATAATGATAAATTAATAACTATTTTATCACACAGAATATCACCTTTTGTACCAACACAAAAATGCTATATTTTTCTAATCTTTTACCTTTTAATCTTTTAATCACTTGCAGTGTTTATAATATTGCCATTATATTAATCTGAAATGCTCGTAATATTCATACATAACTTTTTTTCTTCAAAGTAAAATTGACTTGAAAAATTATTTTAAAATACTCGTAATATTCATACATAATTTTAACATCCCCACAATATCTCATCTCGCCGTCCGCGTCCTGGTTAAGTGGTGGAGTAGCATTAGCTAATCTTCGCCAGGATGTTAAAAAAAAAATCGGTTTAGTGTGTCAAAATACATGGAAGAACATATATCTAAATATAAATAAGTTTTGAGTTTATCTGACATCGATTGGTCGTTTTTTGCAATAAAAATGCAATTTTAAAGATAAAATCTAAGATAAAAAAAAACAACGATAAAATTAAATTCTGATGGCGGCGGCATCGAATTCTGGAGGTCAAAATACATAAAGATTGGTAGGTCTAGTTTCTGGGTCTGAACTTTTTTTTGTGTGGCTGTGTAATCTTTCACATTTTAAAATAACAAATTAAGCGATGAGATTCCCTCCGCCTACACCCAATTCCTTGAAGTAGGTTTTTTGGATTTTGTTCCTTTTCCTGTATAACAAACTAAATTATCCTGCAGGGTCTGCCATCTTTTATTAGTATATACGTTTTATTAATCCGTTTGAATATTCAAACCTCGCAACCTTTTTTAATTCGGCCCCTGACTGAAGGAGTCTTGGTTTTATCCAACCAAATTTTGTTAAGGGTGGCGGTGCCGTGCTTATGAAAATGATTTGGTAATTCGACAGTTTCTCCTACATACCTGAAATTGATTGAAAAACTGTTTTGATAGGCTTTTAGAGAAAACTTGGTAGAATGGTACTAGAATATCGAAGTCAACAAAAATTTTTTTTTGATTTTCGCACAAGAAAAAGTTTTATTTCCTTCTTTAGTTTTCAATAGTCTAGTACCATTCGATAAAGTTGTCTCTAAAAGCCTATCAAAACATTTTTATCGATTAAGGGATGCAGGAGAAATTGTCGAATTAAGTTCACGGCACCTCCCACCTTAAGTTGATCCTACTCCATCCCGTCCAGCCTTTCGAATGTCACGAGCCTGTACGTCATCGATGTCTGGCTGGCTCCGGAACTGTTATCGGAAATACATTGTATTTAGTTTAATAATAATAAGTCTGTGTTGAATTTGAAATTTTTGAATTTGAATTTTGTGACCACCCTTTATGATGGATCTGACACAATATCAATACAGTATTCTACCATGCTATTTTACATATATTCCAAAGTTGAAATAAATATTTTAAATCCAACACAAGTTATGGTATTTAAATGGCAGTCGCAGTTAGTAATGCCCGATTGCAACTGTTATCTCTTTTATTAAAAATATCTTAATATTTTAAGTAATCTACATAAGCTAGTTCATACCTGAGAAATACCTTAGTGACATTTTATTCTAAAATTATAATTAAACACAGTTTATATAATAGATGAGAGTTTACACGCCTCTAACGATCATCACGTACGTCGAATATGGCCTAGTTTTAATACTCACTTTTTTCTCTGCGAGAATTTTCGTAAACGCGGCGTTCCTCCTCGGCATGAAAAAGACGATTTCCACACGTCGGACTGGAAAATCGGCAAATATATTTTGTCCGACAATTCTAAAATTGGATTCTACATATTTTCATTAAGCAATCTTGAAAAAATCAGCTAGTTATCAATAAATGTTTTAAAGTTATGTTATGTTATGTTATGTTATGTATAGGGTGGTAGACACCCTTAACGTTCCAAAATTTTTGCGGACAGTTTGTAGAAATATATTGTCACGACCCTCGGGCCGCTGTGACGGGGTTCCTTTAAAATACTCGCTTGCTTGCAAGAGGAGTTGAATTTAATAAATTAAATGAATACTTGTAAATAAAACATTGTGGTAGAAAACAAGTTACCGGTTTATTAACAAAGAAACAACACAACAAAACAGAATAATTAGTACTTACATTAAATACCCCCTGGGGTTCACTCCTAAGGGGGGAGTTGGGCCACGCACCAAGCCACCATCAATTCGTCCCCTAAATCAAAACCCAACTAAATTTTGAAACTAAAATATTTTCTAGCTATTCTTTTTGCAATTCAGCAGTTACCAAGATAACAAGTAACTCGGGTGAATGCACCAGCTTGCTGCTGTCTCAACAATTTCTGTTTGCAAATATTTTAATATTAATTTCTAGCTAACAATAACCTGATGTACTGGGTGTCTCAAATAACTTTTATATAAATTATAATTACTGCGTGACACATCTCCCCCACCTAGGAAAGCTGGCCTCCAGCTTTAAAACTAGTGTTTAATGAACAACAACAAAAAAATTCTAAAGTGAATGGCATTAACCTCATAAACATAACATACATTGGGGAAGTGTTAAATTCCAAAAAAAGAATTGAAAATATATCACATGGAGCAAAGTAAAAAAAATAAAATCCAGATAGATTATAATCTTATCACTTGCAAGTCGTTAAGTCTCTACTTGAGGTTGCATTGTATCTCAGTTAAATCCATTAAATGCAGTGACAAATTATAAACTAACGGACGCAATATTATTATCAAACAACAATTTCATTGTCAGTTTCAAAAAAAAATATATCATTTTAAAATAAATAAGAAAAAACATTAACTCTCTTTTACTTTAGTACTGCAAGCCCCTTTACCCCGTAACTATAATAAATTGCTCTTGATTTAACACAAAAAAATACGGAAATATCTAAAAAGACAAAAAAATAAATCGTTGCAGTAATAAACTAAAAGCAGGTCTTGAATAAAATGAACAAAAAAAGCATTAACTGAAAATCTAGGATGAACCAAAAATTTCTAACTAGGGCACGCGAAAATGTCTCGCACTGTATAGCTTTAAGTCAGCACACGACTGTTATAGCACAAAATTTTGAGTCCGGCTCTGTTCAAAAAATTCTTAGACCACACTTACACTATTGTCCTCCCACGACTCCAATGTGTTCCAAATGTCTGTTATTCCCCCGGGCTGGCTTGAGGAATTATCATTTTCACATCTGGGACCGTGATGTGTAACATGTGGCTTCTCAGAACTGAGGGAAGAACATCCACACCCGCGTACTATTACCGCTGGCTCTCATCCTGATCATCCTCCCTTTACATAGGGTTGTTGGGGCTCCCTTTTTCCTTCCTCCATAGCTGCCACCATTTTTCAGGAATGTGCTGTCTGCTTGTCATCCTGCCATTATTTGATCCTTACATCTGGATTTGACTATCAGTCAGGTTAAGGCTAGGAAAAATTTAGGCGAAGAGGAACCACTCGCAATGTGGCTGCGAAAAAATTGTCTTTTTAACATGTGCCTTTTTTATTGCCTGACTGATAGGGGAACTCGTTCAAGAAACAGTTACCATTTTCATTATGATTGGTTTCGGGAAAATTGGGAAAGAAATTATAGAAAATTTAACAATGGATGGGCCTCAGTCGCTACGTCTAATAGGTGGAGTTCCAAATCCAGTTCTATTCTAATCCTGGGGCTTTCGAATAGGGTTGTCTTCCTGTGCTATGTGTGCCTCGTTGCCATGGTGCGATTACATAAAACAAATACACCCGAGTAAATTCTTATATAGTGAAAAAAATAAATAAATAAACAGAACATTCATAAAATTGTGAAAAAATAATCCTTACAAGTGGTTCACCTAGTCAAGTTATTATTATTATTATTATTATTATTTGATAAAAGAACATCATCTACCGGGTAGCACAAAAAAATTAAAAATTAACTAAAACTAATTACCAAAAAAAAAATTTTTTCCTGCTCATTTAAACGTAATAAGCGGTTCATACGTTATGCTAATATACAATGTTACGATTTAAAATTAAAAAATGTAATGTAATTCCAACATAACACTTTAATTTGTTTCCCATCTTTTAAAATATTTTAGTTAGAGTTATTTAGGGCTTGCGAAACAAGATCACCAAACGTATGCCTTGACAATTATGTCCAAAAGAAAAAAATATATCTGTTATTCTTTACTCCATAGACTCCATATCATAAAAAAAATTCAAAAAAAGTCATGATGCTATAAGCAATTATTCCTTGTTTTATCTCTCCCCTTTTAAAAAAATTGAACAGTCAGCTCATATAAATAATTCATTAGTTCTTTGATAACTTTTTCTCACCTCCACTATTTAATAAAACTCATCGGCATTAAAAGCAATTCATATTTCAAACGCCATTATTTCTTTTTACGCAAAACTTAGACAATTGTGACTCTAGAAAAAATAAAAAATGTTCCTAACCTTGTACCTCATAGTGAAAAATTTACTAAAAAAAGTATTACATTGCTTTTAAAACAGGGCATTTTCCTAGGAGGACCTCTTCACTAGTCATAAATCACATAACTAATTATTACTCTGAATTCTGGGGGAACAGGGTAAAGAAAATACTTTATGTAATAGAAAATATTACTCTCGCGCGCTTTTCCCGAAAATTTTGCCATTTTTCTAACGAGTATTCAGGGTTTTAATATACCGTGGGTTGCAAATACTGTGGTCATTTATTTATATAAATGATTATCTATCACAGGCTCCAAGCAAAAAATAAATTTTTTTATACTCTCAGTTTTCCGTGGGTGGTTAAACTTCAGTTTATCGTATTCTATGGTTATTTATTGTATCATCAATGTTAATTTTGCTTGAACAGGACAGTGTTGAGTCGTCAGCTATTTACTCTGCCATTTATCTAGTCACCTCGACGTAGCAACTAGCTTAAATCGCCTAGCAACATCGCATCGTAGCTCAACCGTCTGCTCTGGTTCAATTGAAATTGTCCGAGAAAAAACAAATTTTACACACCCGATTCGGCACTGTGGCCTTCATCTGAGGACCCCGCAATTCCCTACAGGACACACTCTAGACTGTGTCCTGGTTCAAATTTATTAAGGTCCAACAACCGATCTTACTACTTAGAATTCGCAAAAGAAAAATTTCTTTTGCACACCCCACACGGTATTATACCTCTCGATTTCTCGGTTTGTTGGCCACCTAGGCTTTAACTACATATCAAGAACAACTCTTTCCTCTATCTACGTTCCAAGAATGGTTTACTACTCCAGGAATATCGACCGTACACACATTTATTACTTATGTTCTAGTGTGAATTATAAATTAGAGTTAACTTTCATGTACCATTATTAGTTGAACCTTATTTGTCTCAACTCACGTACAGATTATTTCTATTTCTCGCGTCTTTCACTCCCGACGCTTCATCCAACCTCATTCACTAAACTGAGGAACTTTGGTACCAATACTCATAATGAATCATCATCCATTCATTATCAACTTTCTTTGTACTCCTTGTCACATCGCTCCCTTCTCAAAACAACTACTCTCCTGGCTATATGCCTCGACGAACATTGAATTACAAAAGAAGGGATATACTGCTCTACCATGAACAGCCGCGTAACGGTACTTATGCTTTTTCATTTCAAGCATGTGTGCCTATTCAAAGGCTGTGGTACCAATTAATAATCAAAATATCACTTTCAATATTTCAAAAAATATCTCCCGAAACTCAAATCAACTCTTTACTCAATGTAGGCCTCAAAAAATATATATATCTCTCACTAACTTCTCATAAAACTCATAAACTCGTAAAAACTCCTTTGGACCCTCCAATGACACATTATTCAAAAAAAAATAAAGTCCCACCGTCGGCGTACTCTATGTCACATCGCTCCCTTCTTTCAACAACTACTTCCCCGGCTATATGCCTCGATGAACATTGAATTACGAAAGAAGAGGTTAACTGTTCAACTGTGAACAGTCGCGTGACAGTACTTATGCTACTTTTGACCGGGCTAACTTTCATCTCATTCTCGTTCCCGTCGTTTCAAGCATTTGTCCACCCTACAAGGCTTTTGAAAGCTATGGATATCCGTATCAACTCCTGATAACGCGATATAAGCCTCGTTACAAAAAACAACATACTTCAGTAACTCATCATAAATCTCACAACTCAAAAGAAAAAACTCATTGTACGTCTCATTGTCCACAACACAACTTTTGTGCTAAAATATCACATCACAAAGTAACTCTAATTCTCGATATTCCTTATTGCTCATTATTTCATATTCACCAATTAAAAGAAAGAATCTCAATTAAATCTCTGTCACCCATTCTTCATTATACATAAAAATATTTCAATGTCCCCACCATAGCCTAGGTATTTCTTTCATTCTAATAAAAAACATTACCTTTGTAGCCTTTCACTGATTCTAATTATATTCATTCACGCGATGTGGCTTGCACTCAACCAATGACCACAATCACCCTGTATAATCCAGTTATATTTTATAAGTTTTCTCCCCCCATCTTACTTTCAACTCAATTAAAAAAAAATACAATCATTCAAGCTAAATTTAATATTCCTAGTCAAACTTAAAAAATTTACTAATAGTCTGGTCCCTTTTTTATGTAAATTTAAATAAAAATTTTCACCCCGACGTAAAATTTCCTGTGGTAGGCCTTACTGGTGCGTGGTTTTTCTAAGATGTACTTTTTTAGGGGCATTTGAATTTACGCGGTAAAAAAAAATTAACTTAAAAAACAAGAGATTTACACAAACGAAGACTTTCGCAAAGAATGTAGGTTTATTATTAATTTCTAGAGATAAGAGATGACTTCAAACAGTCGAGTTCCAATCGACTTTTCACCGCAAATTCACAAAGGCTTACAAAATAACGCCTATCCTTGGATTTGTCATTATATTCACCCTCAAATCAATTTTTGCAAATAAAACTAACTGCAACAAAAATAACTGTTTTCTCACAACATAAAATATGGTGGTACATACTAAAAAAATAAAAATTCACATGTGGCATATTTGATCGACGCGACGGCGACAAGTTATTTAACTATGTATATTAAAAAAAAATAATTACAAACTTCCCTAAGATGGGAGAAAAAGCAAAAAAAAATCGCGAATTCACTTATCAGCAGGTAAATTTATTTATAACCCCACCATTGCAAATAGCCCTTGTAAAAATTAAGTATAAAAACCACATTTATTATTCAAAATTGCAATCACCGTCCAGCTATAAATTTTTCAAAGATTAAAACCATTGTTGTTTTCATCGCTACCACCAAAAAAAATTAGTACGTCACCCCTTATCTACGTGATGCCCCTAAATCAGTTTATTTACCTACTTTTGTAGTACCCTGTGATTTCTACCACCGTATAATTGTCAATAACACGAAAAAATAAATTATTTAATTAAAACCTCCAAATATAATCACAAAATTCAACAAGATGTATGAAAATTTAACCAGTATTCATTTAAAACTTTTTAAAATAAAAAATTCGTCAAATTTAATCATGAAAACCAACACGTAACATAAAAAAACTTAGGCAAGTAAAATATGATTTCACACTTAAAAAAAATACATTTTACATTAAAGAAATTTGAATAAAATGGGAGGGTTGTGAAGAACCACCCCCTAGGGGCGAGGCTAGGCACCTCCACCACGTGTCACGACTACGGGTTCGGGTTGGTTAATAATTACTTTCAACACATGTTATGCCCACATCGTGTCACGGGGTTGGTTAATAATTACCCCGACACGTGTTTTGCCCGGCGCCTCCACCACGTATCACGACTACGGGTTGGGGTTGTTTAATAATTACCTAGATAACAAGGTGAATGCACCAGCTTGCTGCTGTCTCAACAATTTCTGTTTGCAAATATTTTAATATTAATTTCTAGCTAACAATAACCTGATGTACTGGGTGTCTCAAATAACTTTTATATAAATTATAATTACTGCGTGACAATATAGAATATATATGTAAAATCAAATTCTCAGATTGTCCGACAAAATATATTTGCCGATTTTCCAGTCCGACGTGTAGAATTCGTATTTTTAATGCCGAGGAGGAACGCCGCGTTTACGAAAATTTTCACAGAGGAATAAGTGATAGACTAGGCGCAATTATGCCGTACAAGAAGTTATACGAGGATATGTATAAATTGCATTTATGTACGCGGGCACCTAGACTATTAGTATTTTACGATGCTATTTTGTATATGTTCCAACGAAATAAAAATTTTATATCCAACTGAAGTTGTCGTGTTTACAAGAAACGATCTACGGCCACACATACATACGAACACAGACTTTTCGTGTACAGCGTGTTATGATTTTATTTTTAAGATGGTTCGTCTAGAGATCTTAAAGTGAATAGACGCTTTAGAAACGGTCCCAGTAAATCGAATAAAAACCCGGTAATAAGCTGGCCCAAATAGGTGAAAACTACGCTCGTTGTTAAGTGATAAATTCTACGTGGAGTGGTGCATATTAGCATAACAAAAATTAAGTGATATAGCTAATATTTAATTAATACGGATGATTAAATCTCTCAGTGCAAAGTGAAAACAAGCTGACAAAGACCCTCGAACGACCGAACAACCAGGAAGCAATAAATCACAGTCAAGTGGACAAAAATAAAGCTAAGTCTCCAATATTTACCACTTAAACTATTTACGATTTATGTACTAAAGAATTTCATAAACAAACTCAAGACAAGTGATAACTTAAGAATAAGTCAATAAACAGTTATTTCTAGCAATTTTACATATGAGCCTAGCCAGGGGCGTACCATCAGAGTAACAGTGCACCGTGTCAAATTAAATCAATTTAAAAATGTAATAAAAAGTTAGATAAAAGTGGTGCCCATTAGCTTGGTTTCAGTGCCATTAAGAATTAAGAAAAAAACCTCATGCATGCTATAAAAACATACTGACTGTTTATACTTCTGGCACGGCTCTGGTAAGACTAAGGAAGTTTATTGAAAAGTTTAGGTCCATAATAGTAACAAACAAAAAGTAAGCAAGAAATAATAACTCTCCAGAAAATACAAAAATAATGTATCCACTGCAGAACGTAGATAGACACATCAGCTACTGATACAAAAAATTGACAGCGACAAGAATTGTCTGTATGGAGCACTGAGGCATCAGTTAAAAGAAGAAAATATAACAGCCCGTCTTTTACCAGCCCTTTTTATGTGCCATCACTTGGGCTGGATGCAGGGTGTAATAGATATAATTTTGAGTTGTCGGGTGAGTGATGGGTGTTTGAAGGGTAATACATTATCTCGGGAAGTGCAATTGGCAATTTCGTGAGTAGTGATTGGTTTCATACAAAATCCAGAACTAGGCTCAGTGGTTTTGACGTAATACATTAGAACAAGTCAAAAAGGGAAGGGAATGGAAGGGAGGAGAAATATCACAGATAAGTGTTATTGATCTTTGACTTTTTGTTTGTGTCTGTTTTAATAGGAGTGTGTTTTGTGGTATTGCATGTTTTTTTTGCATTGTGGGTGTTATAATATAGTGTTGAAAATCTGACCCAAACAGCTTTCTTTGAGGATAGTCTGAGAAGTGTTTATACATCCAAGCCCTTGAAAGTGTCGACCGCTATCACCATGAACTCATGGTGGGAAGTACATTATTATAGTGTGGCCGTGATATTCCTGTGTAGACCCCCAAAGCTATATATCTTTTTTTATCATACTGACAACAACAATTAAGTAATATAGCTAATATTTAAATAATCACAGACTGAAATAGCTCTCTACTACAGCACGAAGACCCCCAGAAGAAATACCACGAAGAAATCGAAAAACAACTGATAGGAGAAGAATTAGACTGGATATCAATGGGTAATCAAAACTGAAAACTGCAACAAGAAAAACGTCAAAAAGAGACAGGTCATCTATGAGCCCGACATGAGGAAAAAAATAAGTACAAACAGCTAAGAAATCGCTGCAGGACACATCTGGACTGAAAACAAACTTCAAAAAAGCCTAATAATGGAGCGAAACTCGTCAACAAAAGAGAGAGAGGAACACAAAATTGATGAATAATACTCTCTAAGAACAACGAGCAAACTGAAGTACTTAGGAACAGACCTGACGAACCAATTGGAACGGAGAAAAATAGTCTAAATGGGGTTAGAAAAAAAAATCGAAAATTTTTAATAATATTGTTTAAGAACTGCTGGAATATTGAGGTAGGTTTAGATCGCCGCGTGTCTTTGCCTATGATACTCGATATTTGTACACATAGCTATAAAACGTCGGCGGTCTTTAGCGGTGCGATAAAGATGAAAGACGTCGACGTTTTCTGAGTGTTTAGTAGATGTGAAGAAACCTATACTCTGACTCTCCCTTGTGCAATATTTTAGTTTTTAGTTACTGTGGGTATTTCGTTATGTACACACGTCCAACCCGCCGTTCGTTGTTTTTGTTATTTTTGAATTTCGGGTCACTGTATTTATAGTTTATTGACTTACCGTTCAAGTCGTTAAGTTCTTGATTACGTACAGACACAACTTACTTGTTCGTTCTTTTTATGTTTCTTTTTGGATTTTGGACCAAGCTTTTCTTTTATTTTTGACAACGTTAGTTGATAGTTTAGTGTTTAGTGTTGAACGGAGTGCGTATGTCCTTAGTTCGACGTGCCGAACTGTGTATTTATGCAGATGCAGAGATTTCGAATAATTTATGTAGGTAAGCTTTTAACCCAGAACACTTATTTATGTTACAAATGTTAATAATTCACATTAAAATTTTCTAAATTATAAACAATAATCCAATATTTTGTTCAAAATTAAAAAACACACATATAAGGAAATGCTCTATTTAAACCTCTATGGCCATTATTTGCTTGCAGTTGTGCAGAAAGAGATAACGAATTATTTACCTCTTTATAATTGCCTGAGTTCGGTTGAGGCGGTCCATCAAAGGCCTTTGCTTTGACGCCGCGTGTGCCGGCGAGGACTTTACACTTTTTTATGACAATTTAAAAGTTGTATAATTGGGAACTATAAGTCCATTGACCAAGAAAAGCAGTGGTTCTCAAATGTTTTCTACCTTAATATTCAAATTGTTGACCTAGGTCAGTTTTTTTTTCAAAGTGTCCCTAGAGGGAAAAGTCATAAAGGTTTTTTGTTTGTCTAGTCGGTCCCCATTATCAGTTTTTTTTAATGACATGAAACTGATTACACCCTGTATGTGTACATAGCTGTCAGACGGCCAACGATGACATATGGAGTCAGAAGTTCTTTGAGGAGAGCAGAAAGGGACATTGTCCAACTCCTCACAAAAACAATAAGACGAAAACAGCGACATAACGCATCAATACTATTAGGAGGAAAGGCAATTAAAACAAGGATAGAAATGAACGCAGTGAAGTACTGGAGACATACCCAAGGAAAGGACCCAACACATCTACTGAAGAAAGCGCTAGCACCGAAAATCAACCAACTAAAGACAGGAAGAACAACAACTGAGAGAATCGGTCAAGAAATGAACACCACTAAGAAATCGCAACGATATGTACTCTACCACAATCGGAAACCGAGGAATCAGAAGACTCAAAAAAAGATTCGAAAAAGCAGAAACACAAAAAGAGGAGCATAACACCATATTACGACACAACGCGGCAACATATTTCACAAGAAGAGTCAGAAGAGGCAGAAGTCCAGAACCAAAACACAAAAAAGGGAGCTTAAACGCTCCCTCACGACACAATGCGGTAACGCATCTCACAAAGAGCTACACCTCCCATCCCTCATTCCTTTACCATGCGCCATGTGGCTCTCGCTGCTGGCAACAAGCATGACCTCAGTCTAACCCAGCGCGGACGTAGCAAGCCCAGCTGTATGCCTGGGAGTGGCAGCAATGCCTACCGCACGCTGGTAAATCAATCAATGAACATTTTATTTTTAAGATGATTATTTAAAAAATTACCTAGTACCTATAGGCACCTATTTGATTAAGTCATATAGGCATAGAATAATAACAAGGGATATATTGAGAAACAAAACTAAAATGCGTCTATCTTCCACTTCTTGGCTCAAGTCTCCGTTCATTGGAATAAATTTAACGATCCACAAATAGCATTGTGCCAAAATCATTAAGGAGGATATATAGACTATAAAAGGTGAGTGTATGCACATACTATACATTTATTGATTGTGTTAATAAAAAGCGACAGCAGCCTCAATAGTAAATAACTAGATTAGTCACATTGATTATTAAATTGGTTTTTCTTGTATTGTTGTACAAATTAATAGAGTTAATATCGATTTTATATTAATTTCATTATTTATCTCTCGAGAAATGACTTTCTTTTGACTACTTTGCCCGGCTCCTTCGCCAAAAACAAAATTTTATCTAAAATCGATGTTTTAATTTCATTTTAGTGGATTACTATGGGTTACTTAAATATATGTTCAAACCAATTTAAATTTAAGCTGAATAAAACACCTAGTACCATTATACGAGGCTATTCAGAAAAATTTTGAGGGGAGATCTGCCCTTAAAATTGGAGTTGATACTGTGACCGCTTCTACCCACAAACAACCCACACCTATAGACGTTCTACTGCCGTACATTCAAATGGGATCAAAACTGAAGCGCCTCTGGTGGTTGGAAGCGCAAGCGGAGCTATATTGGCGGCCGGCGGGAAGTTTTAAATAATCTTAAATCTCATTTAAATGCTTTTAAAAGCAGTACTATGCCACATTTGATAATTAAATATCAAAATATGACTAGCACAGTTTCAAAGACACTGAAATTATGCTGCAGAAACAAAATATTTTGGGTAATAAAATTAATGATTCAAGAGGTTTGAATAACATATATTAATTAAAACTGAATAGTGGAAGCCCTTCTTTGAAATAATTAATTAATCATGATGATCTAATAAATCACTTTTTACATTATTTTTTATCACTAATTTATTGTAACTAAACGTTACTGCAGTTTCAACACTAAGCGTGTCATTTTCAAATATTTCACATTTCACAAGAGATCCTCATTTCAAAATGGAACGCTTAATGTTGAAACTGCAGTAAAGTTTACTTACAATACATTAGCGATAAAAAACAAAGTGAAAAGTGTTTTATTAGATCAACATTGTAAAGCACCTTCCGCATAAATAATACCGGCTTTCAAAATGTCGATGACAAACAGTGGATTGTTGATTACTCTTAACCACTTTTTAAAATCTATTGAGGTCTTTAGATGGATGAGGGAACCGATGCTTATGAATCATACTGTCCTCACAATTAATAACACAACATTTTATATCCCATTTCCAAACAATAAACAACTTTGACCATAACTTTGACGTTTGTGACACCACGTCGCTGCCAACTATTTTTTTTTCTACCAACACTATTGATAAAATTACTCTAGAGCGCGACATCTCTGGGTTGGAAGCGCAACTACACTTACATCACGTGACCGTACAAAGTGATTCCATTTGCTTCCATATAAGTTGAAAGTCTATAGGTATGGGTGGTTTGTGCTTCTACCACCTTATTGTCCTGAGATTGAAGAGAAGAACTACTAGTCGGGGAGCCCTCCCTAGCTGTACGTGCACCCCCCGCCCGATCCATGGGGACAATGTTTTTCATAAAGATTGAAGCCGAACAATTTAAGACATATTCTAAAAAAAAAAAACAACTGGCTGTACTTTCAAAATGGCGGCCATATGTTAAAAAAAAACTGTTGCCAATGTTGTTTTTGTCATTTAACACAAAAACTAAGAAAGATAAACAAAAACTTTCTTCACAAAAAACAACGTGCATGAAATTTTCTACAATTTTGTACCTATACAATATTTTGAAAGGCGTTACCATTTTCCAGATAAATGAGTCCAAAATTAAGAAAACATGGAAATTCATATATCGGTAAATCACTTAAAAGAAATAACTGTGACAATTATTTTAAGGCGTATAATATATCTTTATATTATTAACATACAAATTAAATAAAATAAACTGAAAAAAATTAATAATAATAATAATATTATAATTTGCAGACATTTATCTCGAAAACGGTAACAGTGGTATCTGGAAAACAGTAACTCCTATCCAAATATTGTATAGGAACAAAATTGTAGAAAATTGTATGCACTTTGTTTTTTGTGCAGAAAGTTTTTCTCCATCTTTTTTAGTTTTTGTGTTAAATGACAAAAACAATATTTGCATTTTTTTTTAAACGGACGCCTTTTTTTTTAGAACATGTCTTAAATTGTTCCTTAGGCTTTAATCTTTATGAAAAACATTGTCCCCAAGGATCGGGGGGGTGCACGGACAGTTAGTGTGGGCCTCCGTAGTGTTACGTTTTATATTGAATCTTATATTTTATTTTAAGAGCTGAATTATTTATCTGGAAAATGGTAACTCTAATGCAAGTATTTTATAGGGATTATTTCACTAATTAACGCTATAGCCAATGAGAGCCCGTTTTTTCACAACATTGCACCAATCAAACGTCATTATTAGTGGTAGTTCAAGCTAGATCTGCTTTTGACAGGACCAACATGCAAAATTTATCGCCCTAATTTTTTAGGTCGTTGCAGCGGCAAATATTGCGAAAATTTTTTGACGTTTTGTGTCGTGACATGTTTTCGACCAATAGGACAAATCGTGCTTTTAAATATTATCTATAAATATCTTCTCTAGCTTATTACTAATTGTTAACGTAAATTGTAAATTGTAGTATTGTATTAATAACCTAAAAAGCCAATGCTGTGTGGAACTTATATAGGTTCGGGACAAGTTATAGGTACACAGCTTTCAATGGCTTAATACCTAACATAATTACAAAATAATTTTCACAACTAAAATTAATTATGAATATCTACGAAGAAGAGAAATCAGTTATTTCATGATAAATACACAAATGTAGGTACCTACTTACGTATGGTAATTCATCAATCATTACAAAGCAGCTAACGCACTTATTTGGAAAATCAAAACTCTGCAGTATCACTATATACATTATATTTCGTTGTACTTAAAGTCTCTCTACTTAAACAAGTAAACCTTAACTTAACTATCAAACTTCTCAAATTAGAAACAAGGATTAAATACATAAATATATATTAATAAACACTTTAATATAATAATTCAATTCACTGTTTAGGCTAGTAACTAAGTTAAGCTAGCGTTACAAGATGGCGGTACCATACCATACCATTTCACCGGTAATGTGATTGGTCGAAGCGTGCTTTGTTGTGATGACTAGTCTTATAAGTTACAGTACCTATGGTTTAAAGTATATTGTTTTTCTTGATTGTCATAATTTAAACCTACTTTGTTTTTTATTAGTCGCTTTGGAAATGCATTTTTATGTGACGTAAATGATGAAATTGAAGATAAAGGTGAGTAATCTCTAAAAAGCAACAAGGAAACGTCTGAAGGCAATTAATTACTGAACATAATATTGAAGATGTACTTAATGAATTATTTATTCGTGAAATATTCTCCACAAATACCACTCGTGCTTTAAATTTTATCTAAAAATTTTTTTCTCAAGCTAAGTTGCCCCTAGTTAATATAACTCGTGCAAATTGGCAGTTTATTATCAAAGATTAAATCCCTCCCGCTAAAGCGGTCGGGATTTAATCAGATAATAAACTGCCAATTTGCACTCTTTATATTACCAGGCAACACGCTTTCGAAAAAATTTTCGATAAAATTTTAAGCACTAGTCATATTACATACGACAAAATTGTAGAAAATTTTATGCACTTTATTTTTTGTATAGAAAGTGTTTTTCTCTATCTTTTTTAGTTTTTGTGTTAAATGACAAAAACAATATTTGCAATTTTTTTTAACGGACGCCATTTTGAAAGTGCAGCCAATTCTTTTTTTAGGCATGTCTTAAATTGTTCCTTAGGCTTTAATCTTTATGAAAAACTTTGTCCTAAAGGATCGGGGGGAGGTGGGTGCACGGACACATACGTTTACGTACCTTAAATTGCTACCCTGCTACTCTTCTCTGTATTTATTTGTCATTATTATGTCACGCAGATTTCGCCTCATGTGTTCAATCTTTGAAGCATTTTCTGATTTGTATCTTAAAATATTAAAATACACTCTTAAAACAAATATTGAACGAAAATTTCTTTGTTAAATATCACTATATTTTTTCATTTGCGTTTCCGTTTGCTGCGGTTATTTAATATCTAGTCTACATTTACAAGCTCAGTGAATTACAAATTAAATTTTGGGTTATTTATACATTACAAAAGCATTATGCTAATTAGCTATGGGCAAGTAGGTCTATTTGACAACAAGGCGGTAAACAAAGAGGAATTTCCTATATCTAACTGGTCGTTAGAAGGGTAGTATTTGGGTTATTTCTATGTTTGTATTACTCAACAAAATCCAGAAAATGAAATATATTAGAAGCAACTGACATTTACAAACATAGAAATAATCCAAATACTACTCTTCTTAACGAAAAGTTAATAACAGTATCTGATGCAATAAGCACAAATTGCCATTTTGTGCGAGTTGCATACTATACTTTTTCTAAGACAACCTATTACTCTCGTTTAATGTTCCAATAAAGATTGATAGAAGAAATATGCAAATATTTTCTCTATTGCTTTGAATACCGAAACTATTATTGACAGAAATACTGATGACATATTCAAATATCCCGTCACTAGTGTCATATTCTCAAATAGACTAGGCTTATTTTCAGAAAAGTACGATGCAAGAAGCATTTTATGTAACAATTGAGTAACAATACTTTTCCCCCTATTTCGACTCCACTAAAACCAAAAATCAGAGTTGCCCAGCTGAAAAATTGACCGGAAGGGAGATATTCAAAATGGCGTCCAATATGGCGCCAAAAACTATAAAACATTGTATCTTCCATCCCCTGTGACTTAGTAATGTGGTTTAAATGTCTAATTATATATTTGAGGTTGAGGAACACGTTTAAATACATTCCAACCTGACCGGAAGTAAAATATTCAAGATGGCAGCCAATTTGGCATCAAAAACTATAAAATAGCATATCTCCCGTCCTCTGTGACATAAAAACATGGTTTAAATATCGTTTTTGAGGGCTAAGAATGTATTTAAACACACCTAAGCCTGACCGGAAGCAAGCTATTCAAAGTGGCAGCCAATATGGAGTCAAAAACTATAAACCGCGTATTTTATTCCTTCTCCTATGGCCTAGATGCATGATATAAATGTCTAATTTTATTTATTTTTTTTTTGAGGGCAAGAAACACATCCAAAGACACAAAAATAACATTTTATATATAACTAGCTGACCCAGCAAACGTTGTTTTGCCATATAAATTATAAATTTTTGTCCAAAAAATAAAAAGAAAATTTCTGGATAGGGCTACCCTTATCACCTAGGGGTATAAAAAATGGCCTACGGCCTATTCTCAGACCTACCAAATATACACCCAAAATTTCATAAAAATCGGTCAAGCCGTTTCGGAGGAGTTCGATAACAAACACTGTGACATGAGATTTTTATATATTAGATTAAGAAAGTTTGGAAATTAAATCTATTAACACAAAATGTCATTCGAATTTTTATGCATTACATTCGCCTTTGCAACTGCATAATTTCGTGCAAGGCACAGATTACTTCCTGCAACGGCACAGCCTAGTGTTGCATTGCCCCTTGGATCCGCAAAGGCTCATTTCCAGGCAGGCCTTTGCAACAGCTTCAAAGCAGCGTGGATAAAAGTCTGGAAATCGTCATTTTCTGGTTTGTAGGATGGCAAAAAATATCCTCGCCTTCAAACTGTCCTCGTCTTCAAACTATTCATGTGCTGCTAACTTCTTGCCTTTCTGCTTTGGAATAAGTAGTATTTGTCTTTCATGTATGTCTCTATTTAATGGCTAGAAGAACTGATAGAAATCTTCATTCTCGCATTCCAATTTTTCTTTAAAACTACTCCTTCTCGACTGAATGTGGATCTTCAACATTAATATCTCTAGCCAGTTGAGTGTATCTTTTCCATACATCATCCAAAGCTCAAACCTAAAATGAAAAAAATGTTGTTAACAAAATTAAATAATGTATGGTAAAGTTAAGTAAAGTAATGCAACTGCATCTTTTCAACAGATGAAGCAACACGAAGTTCTTTTCAAATCTGGAATAAAGGTAGGCACTTTTTAAGATTCTTTTCTTCAACTTTTGTGTTTTCCTTATTTCTTTTGTGTTTTAAAAGACAGCCGTTGTGACAGCTGTTGGCGATCAAGTCACAAATACTACTTATCCTGATGTGCAGCATATAATCATGGTTTCCCAAGTTTATTATAGTTGCGTTCATGCTCGCAGACATGACTTGCTTCAAACGTTCATTACTTGTCTTTTGGCACAAAATGCATTTCTTCATATCAGTTTTTCCAGTAATTGATCTTGTAATATACTGAGACCTAGCTGGTCATTTCCTTGCTAAAGCTCTCTGTAGCTTTCTGCAGCACGGGTATCCCCGGATCGATAAACCATCGCCCCCCTCCCCCTTGGTACGCCACTGATATGTGTTCCTCATTGTCAAAAATATATATTTAGGCATTTAAACCATGTTTCCAGGACACAGGGGACGGGAGATTCACCATTGTATAGTTTTTGACACCATATCGAACGCCGCGCCATCTTGAATATTTCACTTCCAGTCGAATTTTTAGCTTTCCAACCCTGATTTTTGGATTTAGCGTGGTCGAAATAGGGAGGAAAGCATGGTTACTCAATTGTTACATAAAATGTTCCTTGCATGAGAACAGGAGGCTTTTACTAGAATTTTGCCTGGTCTAAAGGCCGCCGTCGCTCTAGTCGTCGCACTAGCCACAGCGGACCGCCCTCCTAACACATAATGGTTCATAATGAAACGGTTGCTGGGCAACAAATGCAGTATGAATCAAAACGTTAATTTCTAACCACCACCTCCTCCCTCCCCGCTCTACCAGGGATTTCTCTACCCACGGGCACTTAGTTTCCCTCCACGGTCCTGCCAAGGATAGGTCCTTGCTAAACACCGGATACCTTTTCATTAGAAAACCTTGTACGATCAATGAGAAAGTATACTAACTGCAGAGTTATTACTGATTTGCATGATTTATTTTCTTGAAGAGATTAAGTACATGCTACAATTAAAATTTAGACAATATTCATGTCGACTAGTTTTAAACATTTTAAACACATATTTGACATAATTTATATTTCAGAGCCACCTTGTATTGATTTCACTTAGATAAGGGAATATGACTCCATTTTCAAAAGGTATTACAATGGGTAAAATAGTTATGGACAAAGTCAATAAAAGGGTTAATAAAACTACGTAAATAATTTCGTTAGTGCGTCGTCATTGAATTTACAAGTGGGTAGGTGAGTGTATTGCGTATTTGTAAAAGTAGTATATTTTTAGAAGCCAGCGTCGTTTCGTGGTAAACAAATATCATAAAATTTAAATTTTGTATTATTGGATCGAAAAGATCTTTCTGAATTGAAACTTATATGGCTCTCGTAACTGGGTCACGTCCTCCTTTTATAGAAATATTGTCTTTATTTTCCTAGTTTCTTAATATAATATTCTTACCATCAATATAAGAGAATTTTCTCTATGGATTTATGATATATTTGTTTTCATTGGCTTTTGTATTATCGATTGAATTATTTTGCATTCGTTAGTTAAATTTTTGTGATTTATAATTTCAAAACTATATATCAATGACAGTATATTAACAAGTGACGAGATAACATATTACAACTATAGGAAATAACTAATCTCTCTAATTTAAACTTATTAAATGTTGAAAAATTAAATATTTAAAAAAGTCCGCTGATAGAGTTGATGATATTTACTTTTCGTACTTTGATTTTGGTTACATATTTTTAATAATTTTTTTTATTTCTTTGTAAGTTTCTTCTTATTCACAACATCTAGCCATACAGTTTGTGATCTATGTATTATCCTAGTTGGCCTCCGTTTGCTGTATAGTAAGTCTGAAGTCATCATGCAATCTGTCTCTCTTACATTTTAAGCTCACACAACACTAAAGCTTTTTTCGTCAGCTCCTTGGTGACATCAGACCAACTTGGAAATATTGGCGAACCTCTCCTCTTTAGAGGAGTAGGAATTTTGTAGGAATTTTTTACTTGCTTGACATGTAATGGACAAAAGGCCGACTGCTTTACACCCCTACGTAGGATGGTATATCCACTACGCCAGGGATTCCCAACAGGTGGTCCGCGGACCCCTAGGAGTCCGCGGACGATGTCTTGGGGGTCCGCGAAATGCCACTGAGATATTCAATTATTTTGTATTTTACTTGACTTGCAGTGATAGATTCTACCATTTTAAGAATTTAAGCTTTTACGGGGTCCTTGTCAGTATAGCGACTGATGAGGGGGTCCTTGAAAAAATCTTGTTGGGAACCACTGCACTACGCAATTCACACCTAAGATTGCACAACTTCTGCGTATTCACTGACATACAAACCGCTAGAGGGGAGACGACATAGCTATGCTTCCCGGACGATCACCCATCCAGGTACTAACCACGATGAACGTTGCGTAATTATATGTATCGGTTAAGATGATTCTGTGTTCCCTCCTATCCTCGTTTGTTGCAACTACGATGGTATGTTTCATCTGCAAATATCAAGCTAGAAATCTTGACTCCACCTATAGCTACTCTATCCTGCCCATACTCGAGCACACGTCGCATCTCTTGCTCACTATAGATTTTAAAGAGGACTGGTGACAGAACACAGCCCGGTCTGATGCCTTTGCCAACTTTACATTTATCGGAGTGTTATTCGTTTTGGAGTGGTTTTTAGAAAAGTAGTTATCTACGGACTACCATAGTGGTGGTATACTATTTTGTTCGTAAATAAATCATTATATATTTTTGTAATGTGGATTTATTTTCATCAGCCCAAATAAGTAAGTGAATGAGTTGGTAGTTCGTCAGTAATCCGAGAGATGGTGCGGCATCTTGAAAAATCTACAAAATTACTGACATCTGTTAGAACATTGTAGAATGTTGTAGAACCAGTTGCCTATGACTCTAAAAGGAGAGTGAATGGCCGCACATTACAGTTCAGTTCAGATAGAGAGTGAGAACAGATCAAGGAGTAAGCAAAGTGATAAAGTGACTGAATTATTGAATTATTATAGTACTCGGTGTTATTTTAGTGAAGTAATTATTTGTTGTAATTAGTACCAATTTATTTATTAGGGGCGCCAGTCGCGTTCTCCCTTGTTCATATGTGGTCTTCCACTCTCAAGCGTGATCGAGATAAAAGATACTTCGATAGATAAGAAATAGGCCAAGGCTGTACTACCGTAGATTATTGACTACGCTCTCTCCAATAAAAATTGGTCTTTCTCTCGATGTGATTTTACTTATTTACCTAATGGTAATGGATTTTATGCCTAAAGATCTCTGAATTGTTTTGATAAAAAATCCATCTCGAACTTCCGTAAGGTAACCGGGGTATTGAGATTCAAACTTGTGGGGTCCTAAGATACCCAATTTACTCAATTCCGAAAGCCCTCGAGGGATGAGACTTACAACAAGTCATACAATCAATAAAATGTAAAAGTTTAAAGAATATCATTTATTGATTAGGTTTAAAATAAGTACAGTGAATTATGCGATATCCTATCTAATAAATTATATAATTTGAAGAGAATCACCTCCCTCAAGTAGGGCAAGGTCGATCACCTCTTTAAGAGAGTTTTAAATGCTACCATACAATGGAGAGCGAGCGTGGAGAGGATGCTGACTTGAAATAATATAAAAATATTTTACTTAAAAAATTTTGGGTCGCTTATGATTAACTTCAAGGTTCCTTATTGTGATTATATCATTCACGAGAACGGAGTTCAATATGAGTTTATAACTTTATGTCAGTCTCACGACGTACTGGTCCTCATATAGGTTCAATATAGGGGATGTGATACGAGTTCGCCTTGGAGCGACTTTTTGGCAAAATGACTTTTTGTCTTATTTATGCACAAGGCGATTTTCTCTATAACTTTGTCATTTGGAAAGATTTTCATTTGGCGAAGCCGCTTAAGTGCATGGTACCCTACCCTAGTCGACCATTGTGAGTCCGAAAATAATAATTTCAAAATGGCGGCACTTCCGGAAGTCGATACCAACTTGCTTATTTTATATGGAACACCCTATATATTTCCGACTTTTCGAAAGGACCATAAAATTCTGAGGCAAAACATGTATACTTAAACCGAGCAGTTTCGGAGATATTTGACATTTTATAAAAAATTTGACAGGTGCAGCGGTTTGCAAGAACTGTTATAACTTTCTTCATGTAGGAGATCCTTATTTGCTCTTTGGTAGGTAGAAAGAACACAAGATGAGCTACTCTCTACAAAAAAATAGATTCCAAAATAGTATACCAAGTGTTTTATTTTTCACGTTACATTTTGTCAAATTCAAACCTCAAAAACTTTTTTATATCAAATAGAACACCCTGTATTTTTTTACATCAAATTATGTTAAATTAAATTCCCTTTTTTCTAGTATAAGCATATTGGCGATTTTCTTAAATGTCCAAGAATTTTTAGTAAAAATTTCCATCAACTTACCCATGATTAGATCATCATTCTCTTTTGTTAAAAAATGTCAGCACGTTTAAATTACATCCACGAAGACTTTTAGATCTGTTTATTATTTATGGAGAATGTGACGAAGTAATACCAAGAACATGTAATACATTGGCTTGCTACTCGACACCAGAGCTGGAGTACTTCAAATAAAAGTAATTGAAAAAAGTATTTCAAATACTTTCAGTATTTGAAGTACTTTGCTTCAAATCCTTTCGATTCTTAGTATTTGGTACTTGGTATTTGAAATACTTTGCTTCGAGTATTTGGATTTGATATTTGGTTTTCAGAAATACTGGTATTTGAATTACTTTGCTTGGTATTTCAAATACTCTCCGGTATTTCAAGTACTGTTCCGGTATTTAAAGTACTAGACTTAACAATTTATAGTATTTCAAATATGTTTTTTGATATTTCAATTAGTTAAAAGTATTTGAAGTCCTTGTAGTTCCATGTTTTAGATATTTTAAAAAACAAATTTCACTAAAAAATTGTTACTGCATAGCTGTTTTTATTCAGTAATCAGTGTTAACATTATGTGGGCAGTGGGGGATTTAGGGGGTTGGCTATAGATGCTATAGCCCAGGGCGGCAAAATCCAGGGACGGCAAACTTTTTGAAAAATAGCAAAGGCACATAAAAACAAAAAAATATTATTATTAGTATGTACTAAGTATCAGAACATTAATTTATTTAAGAATGTGTTTTTTTTTATTTTAACTAGACTAAAGTTCCTTATTATAGTCAACTGTACAGGGTGGTCACGCGAACGTTAGAACCTCATTTAACTTCGTTATTTTTGGAGTTACGTAAAAACGTTTAAAAATAAAAGTTATGAGAAATCACGTTTATTTTCCAAAAATCATTTCAGAAAAACAATTAAAAGTCAAATTTCTGAGATACGAGCTTTACTTTGGTTTTTTTTAAATGGACTACCCCATATATTTTTACACCATTAGAAAGGCCATAGAAAAACCTTTTTCAATGATGTATGACGTATGGAATTTTTCTTAAAAACTATAGTAGATATTATAAGTTTTATATTTTCTTACAATAAGTCATGGTAGTCCGAAATAGTAGTTTGTGCAACAAGAGTGGATTTGATATCCATATCGCGCGATAAAGAAGTTTGAGCACGACGCCGTAGGCGGAGTGCTCAAATCTTTTGAGTGCGATATGGATAATCCACTCGAGTTGTATGTACAGCATACTTTTTCTACGACCAGCTTAAAAAACTACAATATTTATTAAACATTAATATATTACACAAATACACACTGACAGTTACTTTGACAGCTTACGCACTAATTTGATTTTAAAATGAATAGTTGCATATGTACTTAATACACGAACAGTGATTGGTCCGTTTCATTTCATATCCATCCAAGAACTGATATGAAATATATCCGTTCAGTTACCTGGAATTGCATACTTATCCATTCTACAGACTGTACAGAAAACAGTAAATTTACATAAGGGAGTGGAAAAAATATATATCAATTATTGAAATTCTCCATTTTATTTAAAATAAAGTGAAATTAGATACTAACATGTATCTTGACAGAACTAACACATTGTTTATTTTAATTTACATACTTTTGTTTTCCATAGATAATTTGATACATTGTAAATTTATAGTAAATTAGACAAATTTTTTTTAAGATAAATGCCATGTATATAATTAAAAAGCTTTTTTTTATGGCTTTTCAAATGGTGTAAATATATATTGGACATTATTTTAATCAAAATGTATACATTTTTATTTTGATTATATTTTGGACTTACGGTTTTTGGACAATTCTGAACAAGTTTCATTAACAAAATTTTCCGATAAAAATATGCCTAATATGATTTTTTTATTTTCCCCGCATATATTGGTACTGCAGGTGGCTTTGAATTTGTAGTAGGCGAATGCTTTTCTGGTCATAAGTAGATCCTAATTGGTTCCATACTTAAGTAAAATTTGATTCAAATCGGAAAAAAATAAAAAGTTATTGGGCTGTTACCATTTCAAGTGAAACACACTGTATAAAAACCAGTGATAAAAAAAGAATTGAATTGAAAATTTATTAATACTTAAATGACTCTGACACCCAACTTGCTTCTCAGTAAAAACAGTTTTTTTATCGGTTTAATACATGCCTTGCATCATCAGCTGTAGAAAGACCCTTTTCATTTACTGAAATTATAAATGCTCCTAGAAGAAATGCATTAACTAATGGAAATTTCGAAAATTTGGTGCTATTGAAAGCTAATGGAAATAGATAGATCTCAATTTTATTATTTGTACTTATACTTACCTAAAATTATTACTATGTTTTATATATAGTATCGGAAAGTCTTGGCTTAAGTGTTGCATAGTTTCAACGACTTAACCGACCGCCCACAATAAAGGGGTCTACCAGAGCTCTAGCATAGGGGCAAATAGTGACACGAATCATCAAGCATCAAGGCGGAAACAAATTGAAATTCCACAGACAGGCTGCCCACGCACATGTGGTGGGGAAAGCAGGTGGCACGATTGTAGGATGTGTTATATGATAAAAAAGAATAGAATAGTTGCTTTACTCTCGCTTGCTCTTATTGCCCATACCCAAGCGAACATTTTCCGATAGTGTATAAGTTGATTTTCTTTATTACTTTCCTGACATTTGAAGGGAAATCGACCGCAGCGATATTTATTTTTGTTGGTTTTTATATTTATATAATAATAAATTATTTTTCTATTGTTTTTGAATGATGCTGAGTTAAAGAAAGCTGTTAATAAATATTAATAATAACAAATTATTAAGAGAAAAACTTAATAAATAAAATTTTTTATGGGTATTGGAAGAACTGTGGAGCATTCGAAATATGTTAAAGTACTTGAAATACTTGAGTATTTGAAATACTTTAGAGTAATTGAACTAGTTTGAGATTTGAAGTACCTAGTGAAGTACTTCAAATAATCTGAAATATTTGAAATACGGTACTTGCGATTTACTTGAAGTACTTTCGACAAGTATTTGGTATTTGAATTACTTTGCTTCAGGTCATAGTACTTGGGAATTGGAGCAGCAAGTACTTCGTCAGGTACTTGGTATTTGGTACTTCAAGTACTTTCATTGGGTACTTTCAACAGCTCTGCTCGACACCCACTTTATTGTTTCAATTGTTTCATAGGCTTCTACGTTCTTTTGGATAAATTATAATTTTCAACAAAAACTTGCGAATAATTCAAAAAGTACATGTGTTAGATGTAGAACATGCTGATATAAGTCCACCTCAAATTTAATTCTACATCGATTGCCATAATAGAATTTGGCACGTGCCATTTAACAGAGCCAAATATTCTAAAATTATCCAATATGTGTTTTACAGTGTATGGTGAATGGATTCTGTACTTGTGGGTATCGAGTAGCGAATGTGTTACATGTTCTTGGTATTATTACTTCATCACATTCTCCATAAATAATAAACAAACCTAGAAGTCTTCGTGTGTGTAATTTAAACATAAAATAATGACTGACATTAATAATTGTTTCTAATCATGGGTAAGTTGATGGCAATTTTTATTAAAAATTTTTTGACATTTAAGAAAATCGCCAATATTTTGAAAAGTTGTAACTTTACCCCTACAATTCTGATACTAGAAAAAAGGGAATTTAATTTAATGTAATTTGTGTAAAAAATACAGGGTGTTCCATTTGAAATAAAAAAGTTTTTGAGGTTTGAATTTGACAAAATGTAACGTGAAAAGTAAAACACTTAGTATACTATTTTGGAATTTATTTTTTTTTGTAGAGAGTAGCTCAACTTGTGTTCTTTCTACATACCAAAGAGCAAATAAGGATCTCCTACACGAAGAAAGTTATAACGGTTCTTGCAAACCGCTGCACCTGTCAATTTTTTTATAAAATGTCAAATATCTCCGAAACTGCTCGATTTAGGTGTAGGGTGTGTTATATGTTTTGACTCAGAATTTTATGGTACTTTCGAAAAGTCGAAAATATATAGGGTGTTCCGTTTAAAATAAGCAAGTTGGTATCGACTTCCGGTATTTCCGGAAGTGCCGCCATTTTGAAATTATTATTTTCGGACAATGGTGGATTATGGTAGGATACCAAATCTCAAATGTTTATCTCATCTGCAAGTGGGAAATATTCTAATGGCCGCCTTAAAAGAACCACCCTGTATATAGGGATATCCTGGTATGGTCCGCAGGCCAGACCACTTTTTTGGAGGAGGTTTTTTAGGGGTTAGGGGTGAAAAAATAAGCAATCTGATAATTATGACCTTGGATTCGGTCAAGGGCGGATCTAGAAATTTCAATAATTTTTTTCTCGTCTATGGCGCATGGGACCCATACGAAATATGGGAAATAACATCTAGAGAAGCACTCCTCTAACAACCCCTAAGAAGTTTTGAAAAAGCAGTTTGCGAAAAAAATTTTTCAAAATTCGAGTCCCCCCCCCCCCGCCCCCTGGTCTAGGGACTTCCGTTTAAAATTATTCTTTTTTATCATATACATTTTACTTTTCATCAAAATGCAACAATATGTTTTGGAGTTTATGAAAATATTTTCATTTATAACTAAAATACAATGAACTGAAATTTTGTAATTTACAATTTAACAAATTACAAAATTTCGTTGTATCTCAGTTAGCAATGAAAATATTTTCATAAACTCCAAAACCTATTGTTGCATTTTTATGAAAAGTAAAATGTATATGACAAAAAAGAATAATTTTAAACGGGAGTCCCTAGACCAGGGGGGGGGGGGCACTCGAATTTTGAAAATTTTTTTCGCAAACTGCTTTTTCAAAATTTTTTAGGGGTCGTTAGAGGAATGCTTCTCTAGATGTTATTTCCCATATTTCGTATGGGTCCCATGCGTCACAGATGAGAAAAAAATTATTGAAATTTCTAGATCCGCCCTTAGATTCGGTTTCAGCGGGTCCAAATACATAAGGCCAGACCACTTTTTTTTGTGTGGCTGTGATATCAGTTAATAATGCTCTAGTGGGTACCCCATCTTTCAGCTCAATTTTTGGCAAATTGAAAGTCATACTTGCAATCAGCATATCAAAAAACATAAGATAGTACACTTTTCTAAGGTAGGCGCATTGGGCCCAAAATTGGCATCCTTCTTTGTAGGAGCGAATATAATAAGCGAGAAACTTTTTTATCTATCCAAATAGATACTGTGTATATTAAGTCTATGTAATGAAGCATTATACGACGACTTTTTTGTAAATATTTCATGTAAAGACGAGATTACCTTCCTGCTCAACACGACGCAAGTGGTGGGAGAAGTTTTTGACCGCCGCACGGCCAAAAACTACCCCTTTTATAGATTCCTTTATGTTTTCATATATAAACGGGTCTGGGGAGTGATTTATCGACGGGTTATACTTGAAATAACATGGAAGGGGGTTATAGAGTAAATGGAATCCAGAGAGCAATCCTAGGGGGTTAATTAAACCCTCCCGAGGGGTGGAAAATAATTTTTTTTTCAAATGATTCGGTTCAAACGCGTATCCCCCCATTTTCGAAGTCGCTGATCACCGTAAAAATATTCATTTTTAGCTCCAACCCCCTCCTCATCCCTCAAACGGGCAGAAACTGCCCCTCACTCACCAGAAAAACCGGTAAATCCTGGATAGCATGCTATCCAGGATTTACAGGTTTTTCGACACATGATCGCTATTCCTGTATATATATATATATATATATATATATATATATATATATTATATTATATATAAAGTGTTGAAAAAATAATACAGTTTATAAACTTACGGATTAGGTACAGATTTACTGCGAATTTACTGGTGAGACACTGCCAAACCTGTCTCATGGGACAAGCCGCCACTGACAAACGCAAAAATACTCGTCATACCATGACGAAGATGGCATCATCATCAAGGTATGCCTAAAATTACAAGTATAGCAATTATAAGCAAAAAGATGTTGAAGTGTACAAAGAAAAAAAGAAAAAATTCAATAATCGGACGAGTTTAGAGCGTCCTAAAAATTCCCCACAGATCCCACATCTGGCATGATCTTTGTATATATTTTTTAATAAATTTTAACTAAACGTATTCTAAATATGCATTTTGTACGATTAATTATGAAACTGTCACTCGCGGCCTTACAAAGACAAATGAAGACCAAATAATATGCGTGTAAAAGGAAGTCAGCTCCCATGGCGTTCCACATTTAAAGTCAATGTAAGGACGAATTTTAGGGTACCCTCATCTGACAAACCGGACAATAGTACGATTAATGGATGTATCATGTTAGTGCCAGCGTTGCCAGTTGACATATTTATAACTTTGCTCTTTTAATGGAGTTTCGGTCATTATTCATATTTTGCGTAATTAACATGTTTGGGTGTTTTAATTTCGAAGTAAGCTCATATAAAAATTTTACGATCAATAACTGCAGTTAGAGGTTCATTAACTCTTACAATGTCATCTATTTTTCAGTGAGAATAGCGCGATATGTTGATATGTAGTAAGAAAACTGTTCTATTTCTGTCACTGAACACAAATAATTATTTTTTGGGTCTGCCTGTGTATGATAACTTAATGTATTTGTAAGAAGAAATATAAAGTTCAGATATTTTTGAAATTGTGCCTGCATATATTTGTACCTTTCATTTGCCCCTAGTTTCAATTTAATCAACTATTGCAACTCTGGTGATAAAGTTAGTTCATTGAAAACGAGAGGACATGCCCATTTTGTATAAGTTAAGAGGTTGGCGATGTCAGATTCGGGACGAGCGACCCGAAAAACCCCCGGGTAACGAGTTTCGATCGATTTTCCATGAGTTAACAGAGAACTCCAGGTGATGACGTTCCTGGTGCCGTCCTGACCTCCACGTGCACAGGGGGCTCATTTGTATATCACATTCAGGTCCAGCGACTCAAAAAACCCCCGGGTACTGAAATTCGTATGATTCGGGAGTTTTTTCTGGAAGACATGAATTTTTTCTTCATCACTTGAAAAGATGCACTTATAAGAATGCACTTTTCGATGCAGCAATGCAATTTCAAAAAAGTACAAGACCAAAATATGGCACAAAGTTTCTAGATGAGTTAACGAAGCAAATGCAAAAAACCACATCTCAATTCGACTTACTGCAAAAAAATTGAAGGTTGACTGCTATATTTCCTCGCCTAAAAATTCGGGGTTAAAATATTAAATCTAATAGAACGACACGAGTTGAAATGAAACTTCTGAATCGTTTAAAATGGCTCTAGTCACATATTCCTAACGTTCTGTCGTACCACGGAAATGGTGGTGGTGTACCTTTTCTCCTAAAAAAAAAACACTATTACTACTATAGTCTAGGGGCCACACTAATGAAAACTGTTGCACGGAGGTGTACTACTTGTTCTGATTTTTCCATAATACGCTTGTGAGGTTCGGGGTTCTTACAGGGAATATTGATAAGTCGAGTATCTTTTGACCAAAAGATGCCAAAACGACCCCCGGGGATTGGAACCACCCCCTTCCTGAATGACGAAACATTTCGAAAATACTGCGAAAGAGCTGACACTTTCCTCTTTTTGGTAGCTAATTTTTTGGCTACTTCCAAAATTTTAAAATTTTTAGTGTATTTTCTAATTTTGTGGTCACGTCGTTGATCGGTCTGAAAAATTTAGGTGTACTTTTGAAATTTATAACTATGGCGTCACACTTCATCGGGCGATGTGAAAAATGTTTCCAAGTTAAATTTTTGCGTTTTAGTAGCTTTTGAAACCGAAAACTTTTTCTAAGATGATTTTTTTATTTATGTTAGAGAATATTCATTTTTATTATTTTGATCAATTTTCCTGGGTTTTGCAACATTAACACTGGATCCCCTAATCTGTAAATTTGGTAAAACTTTCACTTTATCGCTCAAAGAAAGCTCTTACTTTTTTTTATAAAAATAATTGATTTCAAGCAAAACGCAATGGGAAGCTAATTGTTTCTCTAGATATTATATAGCGAGCGAAGTTGATAAATTTTTCACTTTTCATTTAGTACATGAAAGTGGCATAACGCCCGTAGAAATTATATAAAGAAGTAGTGTTCAACTGCACATTTTAGGTTTCACTTTCACTGCTCGTCACGTAAGTACAGATGAAATCGCATGTTCCATGGTAGATTACACTCTTTTTTATTCAAAATTTAACACCCGCTCTTTTCATATACAAGCAATTTCATTACAATATATTTAAAATATATGCATTTATCGTTCAATTCCAATACTTCTATTTAAAGGAAGTGTCAACATACCGAATACGAACAATATTAAAAAGAAACACATGCACTTAATTTGAAAACATTCCATAATTAAATAAGAGTTTCAAAGTATAACTTCAAGATTTCTTCTAAGTTAAATTCTATAACATCGGATATAGAAAAGATAAAAAGTACCGTTATAAAATCTTGCCTTGCACAAAATTTGGTATAACTATAAATAAGAGTTTCAAAGTTATAACTTCAAGATTTCTTCTAATAGTGCGACAGTTTAGCTAGGATATTTCAACATATTGTGCACTTTTTGATAAAAGCACCAAATTTGGCACAGAGGTAGAACGATGTAATATGAACAATTTTGGATGTGGAGCCATCGGCGAACTGCCTCCTGGCGGCCATTTTCCAAAATAGCCGCCAGTGGACACCCGAAAGACAACAGAAGTTAGATAAAGTTTGCTGCTGAAGGTTTTAGTGAATGTTTATTGAATGTTTTGAATGAAAACATGCCAGATATTTTGTAAGTTATATATATTTATTTAATAATTTTATATGTCACATTTCAAATTATATTGAAATTATTTAAAAAAATACATTACAAAATATTAATTTAACTTTATAATATGACTCTGAAGTATATTGTATGTGAAATGTTTAAAGTAATTTAAAGATTAATGGAAAACTAAGATATATTACATTCAAATAAACTTTTTCATTTCTGTACATTTTTCATATTGCATTAAAAAATTAAAAGACAAAATATTAAAAATCTGTTTTATAGTCCCAGTATAGTATACTGCCAGTTCACAACATTCGTTTTAAGAATGCGACTTCAGTTCTCAGAGCACTCCCCGTCGCAAGCACACAGTGGTGTGCATTCCAGACCGGCCTTCTTGCACTTGCACTTTTTCATACAGTCTTTGCATTTGCAAGAGACGAGCTCCCTGCAGATCTGAGATGCTTCGGGTAGCGTAGTCCAGAGAGGTTCATACACGCCGCTGGTCTTGATCTAATCCCAGTTGGTTGGTGATGGCAGTGTTGGTGCAGGAACCAGGGCCTGACCCTAGACATGTCCGCTCTGGTATACTGCTCTTTGGACGTGCTGCTCCAGGGCTGCCCTTATCTGTGGAATCAGCTGGACGTGCCTTGTCGATATCGGTGTCTGTGCTTGTTCTGTCATAAAGCAGTATGATGAATCTTTCAGTGGTGTGCATGGCGTCTTCATTAATACGATCTGGTGCAGTGGAGAGAAGAGTGAGTGTCTGGGTCAGCTCAGGTAGCACTGTCCACACTGCCCATCCTCTCCTCTTTCCACGTCCGGCGAAGCAGGAGACCGTGTCGCAGTCCGTCAAAGCATGAAACATCGGTAGTGCCTGAGCTTTTTCAGGACCCAGAGCCCGAGCAATTTCATGGGTTGCCAAGAAGCGGAACGTCTTCCCCGAGCCGAAGGATACCCACATTTCAGTTTCCTCATTCAAGGTGCATGTCAGAGCCACTGCCAGGACAACATCAGTGTCAACTGTGCATATGAGGCTCTTCTTGTGGCCATTGTGAGCAGCGTGGGCGGCATGCAATATAATGCGGGTGTCGGCCTCCTTGTGGTTGCAAGGAGCCCGTGCTGAAGTATCCAGAAGCGGTGGCTTTCTCAAGACATCATCTCCTTTAGTGATGAGCAGCTCCTTGTCTGCAAGCTAGAATGAGTCGTAGAGGACGTCAGAGAGGAAGATGAACAGCTCTGTCTTGTTTTCGTCGACTCTGAGGAAGCTGGCCCAGTTCCCGGGTATAGTTGAACCACCCACCACTCGTCTTCTCACTTTATTTAACTTCTGTTGTCTTTCGGGGGTTCACTGGCGGTCATTGTGGAAAATGGCCGCCACGACCGCCAGGGGGCAGTTGGCCGATAGCTCCACATCCAAAATTGTTCATATTACATCGGTCTACCTCCGTGCCAAATTTGGTGCTTTTGTCAAAAAGTGCACAATAGGTTAGCTAATCCGCTGTAATATAAGTTAAATTGAATATATCTGATGTTATGTAGAAAAGATAAAAAGTACCGTTATAAAATCTTGCCTTGCACAAAATTTGGTGTAACAGAAATATCACGAAACGTGGTGCTAACACCTTAGGTTTCTCCATTTTTCGTTACGTTTCTGAGACATGGACCGTTAAGAAAACAGACAGACGGGTGCTTTCAAGATTTTTAGACGAAGACGTTTCGTACGAATTCCTTGAACAGCCCTCGATATATTGGTGATAATATCGATTCTCCAAGAATCACATTTTCAAAACGACTCTCCAGCATATCACCCGAGTCATAATCATTGTTTGGAAATATCAACCGAAGAGAGAATAATATAGAACGGTTGATAATTAAGGAAAAACCAAATGGCCATAGGCGGAGGAGACGTCCTCCAAAAAGTTAGGCTGATGGAAATGAGTTTTAAGCCTAACAAGCAACTGTGACAGACGCAGTAATGCTGTTAGACGTGCTATACAACAAGCGTAGGCCAACTAGAATTAGAATAATTCATGAATTACAGTATGTTTGACAACACGTTATGAAAAAGAAGATAAAATCTCGCGCAGTTCATATGTTTCGATTGTGCCGAATTACCGATTTCGTTTTCTATGTACCGCCTAGCCAAAAATAGCAGTTTCCTTTCTAGTCCATACAAAACTTGCAAAAAAAGTCTAAAACCCCAAAAGTGCAAGGGTAGCGACAAAAGATGTCTACCCCCCCGTTTTCGAGGAAGGCCAACACGATGGTGATACTCGCGCGGTCTCTGCCCCTCTCGAACTACCCCTAAACGCAAAAAACCACCCCTTTTCTTCAATTTTTTGTTGTTAGACATGCGAGGACTTGTTGGATCGGTTTTTTTTTGAGGAAACTCGATATGTCCTGTAAAATTTCGCAATCAGACATCCTAACGACCTCCGGGGGTTGAAACCACCCCCTCCCTGGAACATGCAAAAAAAAAACATCCAAACGTGCCGAAAATTGTTTTCAACATGTTTTCAAGGGCAGGGAACACGATGCTGATATTATTTAGCTTCCCATCCCTAACCAACTACCTCTAAATAGGTAGTTGCTTAGTGGTGGGAGGCTAAATGAAATCAGCATCGTGTTCCCCGCCCTTAAAACGTGTAAAAAACAATTTTCGGCACGTTTGGATGTTTTTTGCATATTCCGGTATTGAAGGAGGGGGTTGCTTCAACCCCCGGATGTCTGGTTGCGAAATTTTACAGGACATATTGAGTTTCCTCAAAAAAAAAGCCGATCCAACAAGTCCTCGCATGTCTAACAACAAAAAATTGAAGAAAAGGTGTGGTTTTTTGCGTTTAGGGGTAGTTCGAGAGGGGTAGGGGCCGCGCGAGTATCACTATCGTCGTGTTGGCTGTCCTGGAAAACGGGGGAGTAGACATATTTTGTCGCTACCCTTGCACTTTTGGGGTTTTCGCAACTTTCTCATGGGCTATTCATTGGTTCTTTAATTTGCACATTGAGGCTAAATGTTACATTGTTCAACATATTTTGTATCGCTTTCTAAACATTGTTTTGTTATTTTAACTTAATCATTCTAAATAATACGTTATCTCCTTGTTTTTTATAATTTCTGTGGAGAAAAATAAATCAAAAGTGACGCTTGACATAACTTTTTATTTTTTCTTTATAGTTGGTACCGATTATATTACCTTTTGTTTCGTATAATATGAGTAAGACCGAAATTAATAGTTTCTACCACCTCCTGAATTGTCTCTTGCTCGAGCCATTTCGTTAATTTGAATCTAAAAATTAAAATTAAACTTGTCCACGCATTAGCGACGTTACACTTTCAAATGCAATGCCCATGCATCGAAATTTTTTTCCGAAATATTTATATACCAAATATAACTTTTATATCTAAAATGTATACACGATTTCGTAAACGTCGCATTTTTGAAGTCATTTTTCGGGACTTCTTACTCTTCGCCTATTAATTTTAGGAAGGGACCGCCATCAAGCATTAAAGTGTGCCATTGTTAAGCCATTATATAAAAGTAGTGAGACCGTAATCAGAGCAAACTATCGTCAAATCTCTCTCATATATCAAAATATACCAAAAAATTATGAGGAAGAAATAATACCACGATTATATTTTGAAAAACAGACCATTCTTTCAAATGATCAAACTGGAAACCAAATAAATGTTGCAGAGTGCAATTACGGCCTTTACAACAAAAATATATAGTTATGTAAATAGAACTTCTGCCATTTTTTTAGATCTAGCAGAGGTATTTGATACTATTAGTCATTTAAAGCTTCCGGATGAAATTAGAAACATACGGAGTCCGAAGTTGTTCCTGTAACTTAATAAAAAGCTACCTTAGTAACAGAACACAATATGTTGTGGCAAAGAATGAAAGAAGCTGAGGATTTACATTACCTGTGAAGTGCCACAAGGCACAGTTTTTAGCCTCGTACATTTCATAATTTGTTAAGTAATCTGTTTATAAATACTAACACGGAGAGTGTGAATATCTTTGCGTATGCCTATGATACAGTTATTCACTTAGTGATCATTGGAAATATCTTGGATCAACATCTGGGCACGTATTACAACTTAGGTTAAATAGTAAGTTGCTAAAACTAAATACATCGAAATCAAAATTCATTAGTTACTTCGGGATAAAATCGTTTTAAATCAATTAACTTTACATCAGGATATATGCAGCAGAATAACATGTAATTGTATCTTGTATATAAAACAAACATATCAATTACCTCAGCGTATACATTGATCAGTCCCTTAGATGGCATGCACATATTAACTGTTTAATAAAATGTTTAAAAAAATTAATGGTCATATTTAAAAGTTTAAGCGATATTCTTTATACTAAACTGATTATAAATTGTTACTATGCTCTTGTACAGCCGTTGTTAACGTATCGCATTTTGTTCAAAGTTGTAACTAAACCAACCTAGATAAAATATTTATCGTCAAAAAAAACTTATTAAAATCGTCCTTGAGAAAACCAACTAAAACTTTGTTGATGAATTTTAAAGTTCCCACTTTAAGAGAACTGTGTATATTTAATATATTAAAATGTGATTGTAAGCATAAATATTCCATAATTCCTTTCTGAGCATGAATATAACATTAGAGCTATAAAAATTGAAAATATATACTTATAAAAATATATACATACAAATTTGATTTTATAAGAAATCAATGGAGTTGTCTGTTACTTTGCTATATTCCATTATAACAAAAATAATGAACACTTTCTTTATTAGATATCACTATATTTTACTGTTTGCGATTGTAGTTTCATAGTATCTAGTCTACATTTTCAAACACAGTCAGTTACAAATTAAATTGTGGAGTATTTATGCATTGCAAAAGGATTATGCTAATTAGCTATGATTAAAAAGTGCAGGTAGGCCCATTTTACAACAGGGCGGTAAACAAAGTGAGTTTTCCTATATCTGGCTGGTCTTTAAGGTGAGAGGGAACTATGAGTTTATTTTCGATTCATTATAAATATTTAAAAAAACAAACATAGTATAATCTTTAAAACTGTTTTAGACACTTGCTATTGTTCTAACGAATACAACTATACATATTTTTTATGTCGTTTTTGAATATTGTAGTTTGTCAATGAAAATAGAGCATGGCATTTAACTATATACAAAATTTATGATAAAATCTGTATATGATTGTATTCCTTATAGCAATGGGAAGTAACTGAAACTATTTTAAAGATTATAACATTTATAATTCTTAAATATTTATAATAAACCGAAAATAAATACATATTTTTCTCTCACTCTGCAAAATCCTTAATGCATAAAAATGTAGGCTTGATACTACGAAACAATCGCAGTCGCAAACAAAAAAATATAGTGATATTTAAAAAAGAAATTTGTGTTCGTTATTTGATTGTTATATCCCATATTTTGTCCTTATTATTGAAAATTCTGAATTATAGAACTACTTAAATTAACACTGCTTTATTGTAAGAATGTACATACTATGACCGGGCGACCATGTCAAAAGCGCCTCGTCGTCGAGTTTCGAGTTGAATTGTTTATGTAGGGTTGTTTCATCCTTAGTACTTTTACGAGGCAATTGTCGTCCACGGCATTTCCTGTCGGGTTATGCGTGGCAGTAGAGTTCCGGTGGTTTTTGGAACTACACTATTACATGATTGAGCTTCGATTTTTTTTTATTAATTTGTAGATCTCAACGAGTATAAATGGAATAAATTGGTCGGCTACATGATATATTGTAGGATAGCGCTGGCCGACCAAAAAAGATAGATTATGAAAGGACTTTTACGCGATCGAGTTTCGGGCTGAATTTTACACTGAATTAAAGCTAAAACTACGTACATTTTTAATATTTTTGTCGTCCTTCTTCAAACCTGTCAGTTGATTACTTTAAAATTTTTGAGAAATATTTAACAAATGTTTTAATGACAAAAGGCAAAATAAAACCATTTAAAGTATTACAACGTAGTAAAGAATACCAGAAGGATTTTTCAGAATTACGTACTCCTGATGATCTAAACGATCATGAAAAAATGTCGAAAATCCAGAAGTTTACCAACGAAATGTACGGAATAAAAAGTAACGATGTAAATGCTGGTAGATTACTACTGTTTAATAAAAAATACAGTTGCCATACAATTGAAGGACCACTTTTCAAGAGAACTCAAACTTTTGATTCAGAGAGTATACCACCATGCTGGAAATCCCTTGAAAAACAAATTTTAAGAGTCACATATATAAATTCAATGTGGCTGGCAGCTACTGAATTTGACTGCCTACAATTTAATCCAGAAGATTGTGGCTGGTCCTTAAGTCCTGAATTTGGACATCAAATAAATTGATATGAAGGTGATCCCATACCTTTGAACACTGCAGATATAATCATACCAGAGAAATCGCCAGAAGAATCTGAACTATCAGATCCAGGAGACATTGTTGAATGTTGTTATTCATCAGACGATGATCCATTATAATTAATATAATTAATATAAATATTATAATTATTTGTAAGTTTATATTTATGTAATATAATATTAATAATAATTAAAATTTTATAATATAAATCATTATCATTATTAATAAAGAGTTAATAATTCAAATAACCTGATTGAACCTGCAGCAACCCAATTTTTTAATATTCCTTGAATAAACCATTTTATTCCATTTAATCTACAACTACATTAGAATAAAAACAACACTCATTATTGTCGAAAACATTTAATATGTTGTATAATTACTGAAGACTTATAAATAGAAAAACCGCTGCCCAAGGAATCCCTACTTCCACATCCAGATTTTCTATCTAAGTCTCTCAGAACGAAAAAAATTTGTATGTTGAAATAATTGTTTATGGAACTTTAATAATATAATATTTGAAATCGTCGACCCCAAAAACCCAAAACCAAAAACCCTTAAAACGATATCCCACATCGGTAGTGGGGTGTGAGTGGTGACAAGGGGGTGGTAGTGGAGGTGGGTGAAGCAAAAAAAATATTTTGAGGTTTTTGGTTCTTGTACACACACTAAATCACAATTTTTTTTCATCCCCTTTAATAATGGGGTGGGGGTGGTAATGGGGGTGGCTGATGCCAAAAATTTTTTTGAGACCTTATCTTCTCTTGTATATACCAAATGCCAATTTTATGGACTCTTACCTGCTTGATTTACATATTTACCCCCCATTTGCCCCAATTTACCCCCCAACCTTTCAACGGAATAAGATTAAAATATAATCTAGTTCCAGATCCCGTTAAGCTACATAAGTGTACAAAATTTTAAGTCAATATCTTAAACAGTTCCAGAGTAATCGTACGTACAAAAAAAAGACAGACAGACCGACAGGCCGACCGACAGACAGACAGATAGAATTTTTCTTTTCGCTCAAACTTAAAATCTCGACGTTTCATAACATTCTAAGCCTGTTTGAACAATATCGTTACTATACTTCCACTGGATGTGGAAGTAAAAGAAACTTCATGTTTCATAATATTTATTGGTAGGGAAAAAAATACTTTTTTTAAAGAGAAATTCAGTCGGCCTGAAAAAACTGACAGGTTTGAAGGTGGACGACAAAAATATTAAAAATGTACGTAGTTTTAGCTTTAATTTGGTGTAAAATTCAGCCCGAAACTCGATCACGTAAAAGTCCTTTCATAATCTATCCCCTTTTTTGGTCGGTCAGCGCCATCCTACAATATATCATGTAGCCGACCAATTTATTCCGTTTATACTCATTGAGATCTACAAATTAATAAAAAAAAAAAATCGAAACTCAATCAAGTAATAGTACAGTTCTAAGTTCTAAAAACCACCGGAACTGTACTGCCACCCATAACCCGACAGGAAATGCCGTGGACGACAATAATTGCCTCGTAAAAGTACTAAGGATGAAACAACCCTATATAAACAATTCAACTCGAAACTAGATGACGAGGCATTTTTGACGTGACCGTACGGTCTATATTTTTACTTTATCTCCGCTGTTCACATTTAAAGGTTAGGTTTTTGGAGAGTGAGAGGGAAATGTGCTTTTAGTTTCGGTTTATTATAAATATTTAGAAAATCAAAAATGGTATAATCTTTAAAATAGTTTCAGGTACTTCCCACTGTTCTAAGGAATACAACCATAAACAGTTTTTATCATAAATTTCGTATATAGTTAAATGCTATGCTCTAATAATGAAATTAGGAACTATTTTCATTGACAAACTATAATATTCAGGTACAAGAGAAATACACAATAAAAAAAAGTACATATAGTCATATTCGATTAGAACAATAGCAAACATCTAAAACAGTTTTAAAGATTTACTAGGTTTGATTTTTTAATTAGTTACAATAAATCGAAAATAAACGCATATTTTCCTCTCACTTTGCAAAATTCTATCTTTAACGAACGCGCGACTCGAAAAAATGCTATTTTTTGTTTTCGGACAAATCTATATTCATATTATTGTTAGTTTCCCCTCATTAAACGATTTGTATGTGTTAACAAATCATTCGAATTTCCAAATCTGCATAAGCTGACCAGTTAATTAAATAAAAATAATGTATAAACATTTAGAATATTCTCAAATAAATTTTAAAAAATCAAAATAGCTCTTCAATAATCTCATTACTATTGATGTTAAACTTTTCTATCAACGACGTATACATGTATCAATTAATTGACCCGTAATCAGTTGAAATGTAATCTCCTTACAAACTAAGCTCATCGAATCACTGAAAAAGTCCAACGTCGATATATTTAATGGGATTAAAGCCGTAGAAATTCTCCAGAGAACAGAACCGACGAGTTTCTCTCAAACGGCACACGTAACCTTACACACGCTTGTTTTTAACGCATTGTGATGTTCAATTTATACCAAAGCATCAACAAGAAAGAAGAAGAAAAAGAACCGGACGTGATTGGACACGAGAGGTTTTACCAGGCCAGGACGAGTGTTAGGAGTTCAAAGAAAAAATTGAAAAAAGTGACTAGAAGGACACACAGTGCGTGTGAGTTTAACGCTTCAGCACTCTCCGCTGCCAATAGACGGGCTGCTTTTCGAAATAGAAGTCAAAGTTCGGAAAATAAAAGCGACGATGGAGGAAGATCGACTCCGCAGAGGATGGATTCACTTGCTAAAGTTTTCTTTGGATCTAGGCGGTATTTATTTTTTTAATTTCTAGTAGCTGCTTGAAATGGTTGCAACCACATAATGTCAACTGCATTTGTAATTTTTTCCGTCAATTAGAAAATGTTCTTAGACCGTGTGTCCCAAAAAGAAGTCATCTGACGAAAATGGTAGAAAGAGCAAGTCATTCCATCGACAAAAAAAAAACTATATTTTCTAGATCGGAACGGGCCTGGTGGGCCCTTGAATTTTTTCCCCATAGAAAGAAAATCTCATTTGTTATGAATTCAATCATAGTTCTTGAACAATTCGGCCAATTTACATTAAAAAAATAGTTTTTTAAAGCTAATTAATGCCTTTTTGATATAAGCTTATAACAACAAATTATTTTATCTACAAAAAAAAATTGCCAAAAATAAATGAAAATAAAACTTATTTTGGTATTTTTGGCTCATATCTCAGAAATAAACCCCATGGGGTATCACTTTTTTTACGTTTGTAAAACTACTTATCAATTTAAAAAATGTCTTCTACTCTATGAGCAGTGATGGTATGAACAATATCCTGTCATGTGAGGGGCGTGCCTACACAGCTATAACCTATTATTGGGGACCATACTAAGTTGAACGTGTTCTTAACTATTCAAGAAAATTCAGCATTTTGCTTGGTAACTATCCCGTGATAATACCAATCATATCACTGTCCTAAAAGTTCTTACGAATGTAAATACAAGATGCAGATGAATTAGGAATTAACTGGGGATGACTCGAGTCGCGGAACTGAATTTTAACAAATGATGGACTTAGCGTTACCAAATATTTGGAGGAAAGTTTTCCATATAGGTAGATTGGAAGAAAAAGATCAATGCGATAAGAGATCCGGACCCGGATCTTACTCCTCTCGATTTTTTTAGTCTCAGACCACTTAAAGAATTTCATAAATAGACCTGACGCTGGCAATAAATTAGAAATAAGTTAATAAACAGTTCTCTTCCAGCATATATGACTACCAGGGGCATAATTAAATCAATTTAAAAATAATAAGAATTTGGTTAAAATTATTGTCCATTATCTTGATTTCAGTGCCATTAAAATTTAAAAAACCTCATTCATGCTATAAAAACACAGACTGTTTACATTTCACAACTGGTATGGCTCTGATAAGGCTAAGGCTAAGGAATTTTATTAAAAAGTTTAGGTCCGTAAGAATAAGCAAAAGTAAGCAAGAAATAATATGGAGCACTAAGACATCAGTTAGAAGGAGAAAACATAGCAACCCCTGCACACACCAACGCTATGGAAAATCTACGGAAACAATTAGAGGACTACATACAAAACAACATAGATTATTTCACCCCGTTCATGCTGGCATCCATCAACGAACTGGAACCCCGTTACAATCAACAGAGCACCAACAAGGAAAAGATAGAGGCGTTCATCGGAGATCTGAGGGAAAACGGTTTTTGGGGTGCGTAGGAGACGATAGCAGCAACAGCAAACTTGAAGAGAAGGACAATAATAATACACCAAGAGGAGGGCGAATTTATAACTTTTCACCCCAACAACCAACAAGAAGACGACAACATACCAATTGAGATTGTGTACAGGTAGAAGGGAGATAACTGAAATCACTACGAGAGCATAATCACTACGCAGAAAAGAAACGAACTATTAGAAAAAACACACCCCCAAGCCGAGCAATAACGCCCCGCCCAGAATGGGGGAAGCGACGAATATCAACAGGTACCAAATATCGCAAAGAACGGAAGAGGGACACAGTCAGGAAGCACTAGCTGATTGGATAACTCTGGCGACATGGAACGTCAGATGATGCATACAGAGAGCAAAAAGGGACAAAATCGACGAGGTCTTGGAGGCAGAAAACATCGACGTCGCATGTATACAAGAAACACACATGATAGACGGAACAGCAATCATACAAAATTACAAATGGGGGGGGCAAGAAAAGACCAGCAGAGGAGTTGCATGGGTAACCAGACGAGAAGCCCCATCGAAATAAGGACTGAAAATATAAACGAAAACATAGCCACGGCAATCATACAAAATGGAAAGGACAGCATCTGCATGATAGGAGTCCACATACCCTCAGACAAGAGAGCAGGAAGGGTATTCAGGGAGCTGACTCAAGAAACCAGATTAAACGAAAGAATAAAAATGCCCATCATACTATTAAGAAACTTCAACGCATATATAGGGAAAGACGATCAGACGGAGGAGGATAAAAGCATCATAGGAAAAACTTTACTCCACACATGGTCTAACGAAAACGGAAACGCGCTGAAAAATCTAGCGCACATGTTTGACCTAACAATAAGAAACACATGGAGCAAAAGCCAAACCTGCATTGACACCTGGAGTAATGGAAGCTCAATCTCACAATTAGATCATATCCTGGTAAGCAGAGAGATAAGAGAAAGAACCAAGAACGTTAAAGCAAAAAGGGCAGCAGAAACCAATACAGACCACAAAATCCCATACAGAAAATTGGAAATAAAAGAAGAAAAAAGAAGTCAAAGAAACAACAATACAGCTAAAAAAGATGAAGGCCACAGTCAAACAACAACCGACGGAGAACTTAAACGAAAAGTTAAAAGAAGCACTGAAGGAGAAAAGAGAGGCGGAGAGAAACCACGACGAGGAAAAATGCAGGTAATTCTTCGAAAACATAGAAACACTCCCAACAGGACAACGACTAAACCAAACCTTCAGGTATCTGAAAAATTATAGAAGAAACAACAGTACTCACAAGAGAAGATACATACCAATGCAATATTGGACCAAGAAGCTGGAGGAAGAAGAGAAGGCAACTAAAGAACGAACAAAACTAATAAAAGAAACGGACCACTGGCCCTTGGACAAGCCACCACCAAAAGACCAACTGCTAGAAATAATAGCCAGAGCTAGAAGAAATACCGCACCTGGAGTAGACAAAATAAACGAGTTAATACATTACGATACGGAAAGCCGGACCACATTGAGGACCTGTAGCAACGTATCAGTCATAAGTATTATAAGCAAAAATTTAGACAAATTGACAATTAAACGTTCAGTTGGCATTTGTTTGTGTCAAGCCACACTTTTAAATAAGCAACAGTTAATTTTCATTGACAATTTCAGAAATTTTGTTTTTCTTGGGCAAAGTTCAAGAATAGGATTTTTGAAATTTTAATATTTAATATGTACTAAGATGCACTTTTTAGATCAATATTTTAAAAACCCCGATCTAAATCGGATCTGAAATAAACGTTTTTGCACGATCGAGCTTTTTTGTTTAATTACAGTATATGTTGCTAAGACGGTAGGTTGTTTACTGATTACTAGGCCTAACACGTCAATAAGTAATTTACTTACCGACGCGACGTCTGAATGATAAGTATTTTACTTATCATATTATGTTAATTTTTAACATAATATGTTATTTCACAAAAATAGAGACAAAAAATAAGGAAAGGAAAGTTGGTAAAGAAGGGTGAATATGCCCCCGCATGAATGCTGCTCATTTTTTTGCTTGTATTGTTATCAATATCACTTACAATTTTGACAAATTTCAGCCCTTAATATTAAACCGTTATCAAGTAAAAGAAAAATCGAAAATTTTGGAAAATAATTTTTACCTATTGAAGGATATAACCGATTAAAACAAATTTTAACTAATTATAGATACTACAAGAGCGTAAACGAGTAATATTTTCTATTCTTTTCTATTTTTTTTAAATTATGATATGCTGCTGCTAAAATTATAATATTCTTTTTGTAGCATCTTGGGATAGTATTCTATAATCCCAAATTTCGGTATTATCAGTAGAATGTACTTTTTCATTTTTGTAAGCACCTTTTTTTTAAGGACAAGTTGAACTTGTCGCGAAATGTAAACGTCATTTTTGACTTTTCGTTTATTTAGTAGAAATTAAATTATTTTAACTGAAGTGTAATTTAATACGATCGTGCAAAAAACAGCATAAACATCGCGAACGTTACGGGTTGTACCGGTCTCCGGCAAAATTGGAGATATGAAGGGGATGGGGGGAGGGCATTAAAGGTGGGACCACGCTGTGCCAAATTTGACTTTTATACCTTGAAAATTCTGGAAACTATGGCTTGTCTAATGATTATAACGACACCCGGTGAAAATAAATCATTCAGCCATATTATAAAGTAAATAGCTAATTATTTCATGGCTGTTTATTTAAGGTATTTACAGACTGGTATAAAAATAACGTGTCGTGTTTGGAATACTATCGATTTATTAAAAATGGAGTATAGATACAGGAAAGGCAATTAATGTAGACTAAAAGGAAATATTTGAAAGTCATTTATTTTTCTTTAATATCGATTTATTGGATAATGTGGGCGGTTGGGTATTTTATTTATAAATATATGAAACATTAACAAAGTGGTTCAGAGTTCAATGTTTTCTACACTTAAATTACATGGAAATATTTAATAAATAATAATTATAGATTGGCTTTGGTCCTTTTTAATAATTGATTTGATTGACGTTTTCAGTTTGTTTATTTATGTTGTTCCTAAAAATAGATTACAGAAGATCGTGCTTTTATTATTATAGAGTATGGCTAGATATTTATTTGACAACACTACAAACAAATATTTGTAAAATGTTCTGAAATGGAACTTAATATCATATACTATAAAGCTATTATTTAATGGTCATAAAAAACATTCGTAAAAAACACTGTTTAAGTAAAATATTCAAACAACGACAGTGAGCTAAATAAAATATTAAGACTAAATAATTCAAGTAAGCTCCAAGTATCTTCATTGGATCTAAAAACAATAATTATAAAAGTGAACAAGAAAAAAGATGGAAAAGATAATTTCAGCTCGTCAAAATACTTACTCAGAAATATTAGATAAAAACCTTATAGTACAGTAACTAGAGGTTTTAACTTCGGAATAATGTCATATGAAACGGATTTCGTTCATTTTTGGCAACTTAATCGTGAAAGCACCAAGGATTAGTTTCTATATTATGCGGCGGCTTGCTAATTTATAGGGGTGGATGCCACCCCTTTTCAGAGGGTGGCAACTAAAAAAAACTAAAACGTTGGAGCTGAAGGAGAATAAAATTTCAAGAAAAAAGCTTCTATGCAATTTTTCATATAAACTGATAGTCCTTAAGAGGGAGCAAGGCGATCAATTCATAGGGGAGCAGGCGGCAATGAGCCAATGTGAAGAGAGATCTTCGTAATAAACAAATTTTAGCCAAAAACTTTCTTCAATAGAAGTGTAGTATTCATTTCATTTTTTTTTTCTGTTTAATAACGCCAGCTGTTTGACTAAAAACTGCTTTTTCCCAGTCAAGATTTTTAGTAGAGTAAACTTTAATAGATGGTGCCACCTACAACACTACAATAGGGCATCTGCATCATGTAACCAACATAACCTTGAATTTTAAGTTTTTGAAGTTTATTATCATTTTTAATGTTTGTATACGCATTTTTAGCTTGGAGCCGTACTGGCTCAAAGAAGATATTTAAAAATTCACGTAAATAATTTTTCAATATTGTTGGTTAATAAAAATAGACTGCTAATTACAGGTTAGATCTCCAACCTACAAAAAGAGTCCTATTTTATTAGGACAAAGTATTTAGAACTTCACAAACATTACACTGAACTAGATTTTAGTTGAAAATACGGCAGAAATTTTAATAATAGCTGCGTGATACTCTTAAATCTTAAGAAACACATATTTTTGAGGTTAGCTGTGACGTCACGTGCAGATGCCCTGTAATAGCTACACTGCCTACCCTTCGCCCCACTTTAGCTTTACCGATGAAACTTTGTGTTTAGCGTTGTCTCCTCTTAAGTTATAACGACTAGAAAATTAGGATTTTAGCATGAAAAATAGGTATTTCAAATATGTTTTCCTCAAATAACTCGAAAAGTATTACATTGAGCGAGAACATATTAGAGACAAAGAAGAAAGCTACTAAATTGAGGATGAATTTCGTTTTTTTCTAATTTCGGAGATCTGGGAGTATAAGGGTGGCGTTCGAACATTTATAAGACGAAGTATTTAGTTTAAATGCTAAATATTTCAGAAACTATGGCACTTATGGCAAAAACGCTAACAACCAAAATGAAAGACTATTAATTTATTAGGATTTCAAATGATTTTTATCTATTTCTATAGCATAAAAAACAAAGAAGTCATGACAGAGACGATGTACTTTTCACATTTTTTAATAATAATGTCGCCATTTTGTTAATGTAAGTAGTCAGTAATTAAGAAAATATATTTCCATATACTGTTTTTCGTTATAATATTGTATGATCTAGACGATCAAATTTGCCCGCCTGCAGCGCTTGCTTTAGAAAAAAAATTGCATTTTAAACTCTAAAGGGATTTTAGGAAAAGGTAAAATTTTTGTTTCTCTGCAAATATCTCCTTAAATGTTAGTTTTAAAGGAAAAATGGTAGGCATCAAAAATGAAGTTCATAAACTGAGAATGAATGTTTTTTTTTAAATAGTTCTGTACGGTTGATAGTTTCCTCGATATTTAATTTTATAAATGGCATCCGACCCTTTTTAGGATGAAGTATTTAGTTTAAATGTTGAATATTTTGTGACACTTCCATCAACAATTCTAAAGAACTAACAAAGATAATTAATCAATATTTATAATGATTATTTGTTTGTTTCTATATCACAAAAAATACATAATTTATTTCCGATACAATCTGCGTTTTCACATTCTTTCTAACAAAATGTCGCCATTTTGTTATTGTAATTGCACAATAATTAATTTCTTTTTCAAAATTGCTGTTTTTTTCTTAATATATAGCATCACCTAGATGTTCAATTTTTCTGTCCGTTTAAAATACTTGTTTTGGAGAAAAAAATCTATCCGCCATATTAGAGCCGCCATTTTGATTTTTTTTATTTTGACTTCAGATCCGTAATCAATGATCCCAAAAACAACTAAATTTAGACAAGAGCAAGTATCCGGACCATGTAGAATAACCCGTAAAGAAAAATTATCATTACATGAAATTATTCCGAAATTACATATTTTTTACCTCTAGGTACTGTACTTTTTTTCCTTTGTAGACCTGTGTAATTAATGTAATTTAAATTTTATGGCGGTTATTTTGGTAAATATGACCGCCACTTTGTTGTGGGGATAGATTTCAGGTGGTTCCACTTCCTAAACTTTGACTGTGAGTGTGGATATGATGTATGACAAGTTTGGTATTCTCCTTACAAAGTGCAGTTTTTTGTTTACTAGTCCAACCATAAGTCTTCAATAGGAGGCCAGTGATGAATTGAGCTGTCAGAAGTGTCAAGCGGCACATGTAACAGAGCGATGTTAATTTGATAAGCCTTTGAAAAACTTTTTTTTTTACGACTGTTAAAAAAACTTAACTTTTTTTCATTATTTTTAGTGCGTAAAGCATATGTTTATGGTAACAGTGAAAAAAAGTAAAAAACGTGAAAAAAGTAACATTATTTCACCCTTATGTATAGCCGGACCCATCAGTGCGTTCTAAACAATTGAAGCTGTCTCACGATCTTGGCTTTAAAAACGTCAAACTATGAATTTGTGTTTTAACGCTTATGATACAGTCTGTAGGGACAAAAAAAGCGGGAGATACTCGTGCATAATTCCTACAAGGAATTTTTTGTTTGTATACTATAGAAAGGGTGTCACTAATTCAAGTTTTCCACAAAAATATCATGTTCGCTAAGCGTAGATGCGTCTTCATTGTGTATGTATCTCGATACTCCAGTGAAGCAACTTGCAGCTCAGTTAGTACTTGGATGGGTGAAATCCATCTTGGGAAAGACAGCGATCTCGTCCCACTTTCTAGCGGCTTGTATGTCAGTGTATACGTGGAAGCTATGGATATACCATCCTTCGGAGGGGATGTACAGCAGGTGGTCCCTTGTCTATCAAATGATAGGCAAGTAAAACATCCCTATTCTTCGTACGAGAAGAGATTCTACAAAATTTCCAGGTTGGGGATAGCTCGTCTCCTGGCGTCGATGATAGGCCCTGCTAGCGGAAATAGGCCGAGGTTAAATAAATAGATTTAAAAAATCGTGTCCGGTACCGAAAAAACTGACAGTCAAAGTAGGCTTTTCATTTTGAGCTTAAAAACAATGTTAAAATCGGCCAATTAAGAACGTGATTACTCTTAATATTACTTATGCTTGTAACATATGTGAAACACCCCATTAAACGAACGTTCGTCTGCAAAACTTCCCCCTCCTATTGAAATTAAAAATAAATTCTGTTGAATAGATTCCCACGAGAGAACAAAATTGAAATTTTTCATTTTGTCACATTTTCCCCTCCCCTCTGAAAGTGAACGTATTTTTTTAACGGCCCCATAATACAGTAAAGAGCTCATGCGTCCAAAAGTGCCTTAAAAATGAATCTGTAGGGCTTTAAATACTAAAAGCTGACAACTGGATAAATCCATAGCATATATATAGGTAAACTTCCAAAAAAAGTTGTCCAAATATTGTCCTGTGCAAAAGGGTGTCATTCAAAATTTTCGAGTTATGTAGTGTATCACCTAGTCGAAGTACATATCTCTCTTTGGTAAAAATTATATAATATTCTTTATAGCTGTAAGGCTGTAAAAAAATAAACTATTTTCAAAAAAGCATTGTGCTTTATTACTCGAAAACTAAGTCTCAAATAAAGAAAAAATATTCTTTATAAAATTAAGGCCTATGCTTTCTGACCACGACGGTATTTAAAATATTTTTAGTGAAGTAATAACTGAGTTATGAATTTAAAACTAACGCGGTTACAAAATCTCCAAGCGGTTAGAACTGCAACCTCGATCGCCCTTTCGCACCGCACCACTCCCCGCGGTGCTCGATGTCTAACTATTATTAATTCTTCTTGACTAATGAGTGCTTGTTTATTAACAATGTTGTAAATATTAGCCAGTGTGAATTAATTTTTTACCTGTTATCTGAATACATTTTTAAGGGATAAGTAGGTATTTTATATTTATTTTGCATATCTACGTGAATAATATCCAAATAATCATTCATGCAAAACTAATTCGCGAATATAGGCATTCAAATTCAGTTTTATTTTATTGTTTTATTTTTACTTTCCAACAAAAAATTGGCAATCCTTTCGTGATGACGTAACACGTGCAATTATATAAATGTATGCCATATAAGTATCCATAATATAATAGTTTGAATCAAGTTTTATAACTAAAGAGATATCCACCAACAGAGTGATTAGATGTTTTACAAGACAATTTCTTGGAATTTGAAATTTTTCTTAAATGTGAGTTATGGTATAACGTGCAATTAAAATTCAATACTAATTGCTAACTATACAGTTGCTTCTATAAATCTCTGCAATTAACACAAAAATGTATGATATACAGGGGTTAAAGCAATGATTGGAGACAGTGAAAGTACTTTTTGTCCATTTCAGGGAACATCTTACATCCGAAATTTGGGTAAATGCTGGGAAGAAAGGAGATGAAAATATATACCAGGCAGGGCCCCCACAAAGGAGGGGAGTTAGTAGGTACCGCGGTACCAGGCCCAGCCACTTTAGGGGGCCGGTTAGATCAGTAGACCCAATACTCGCTCACTCATTATGAAATTTGGAAAAAAAAATTTAGTTGCACATTTCCCCCCCGCTCATCAGTTAAGCGCGAGCACCCGCCAGAGATGTTGCAAAAATTGTTCACATTTCTCCCCCCCGCTCATCAATTATTAGGAGCGGGGACCCGCCAGTGAATTTGGTACTGGGGGGCCCATTATTTGTGACACTACTAGTCAATTTTCTGGCTCCTGGAAAGTATATCTTACATATTACAAATTCCTTGGTCGTATTGGAATAGCTAATTTTGACGATAATTTGTTTAGAGAAGTTCATACCTTTGTTCTAAAATTATATGCAAGCAACAAGGAGATATCGCCGGTGAATAATTTACGTGGTATCCTAGCAGCTTCGAAAACGCTGGATAAACTACCAGTACTGAGGATAGTTTAAAACAGCATTATTTACGAGCTCATTACCAAACCATTATTTGGCTCAGTGCTCTTAGTCCCATCATAAACCCCCTCAATGTGCTCCAATATGGTTGGCAACCTGTCAATGGTAAACTGCTACCGCTATTTCAAACTGCTCCAACTTTTTCACAAGATTTCACAAGATCTTACGCAGCTGTGGATGTAAAAAAAGGTACCTATAGTTAAAGTTACCATTTCTTCATAGAAAAAAATAATGTTTATTTCGGGATTGTAGATATAAATGGTGCAGCTGTAAAAAAAATAAAATGCCTTGCATAGGATCTTGTAATTGCATGGGTCAAAAATCTTGTTCAAAGGGACCGTCCATAAATGATGTCGCGCTTCTTTTGCCAATTTTTGACCCCCACCCCCATGTGTCACACATTGTCACGCTTGCCCGATCCCCCTACCCCCTGTCTGTCACATCACACTAACTTTTACGTAAATTAATAAAAATTGTACATTTTTAATTTGAACCATGACATATTTTCTAAGGAAAAATTCTTTATCAGGTTTTAGTTTATTTGTATAAAATATTATGCATGAAATAATATTGTGACTTCACATTTGCTTGAGCCCCCTCCCCCCTGTCACCAAGAAGATTTAGAATAAAATTTTTTTGAAATTATAGTAGTAATTAGAGTAGTATTTCCTATAAGTTTAGGCGTTACTCCAAACATCATTTAATTATTATGATAATATCAATTACTGTTGTAAAATAACTGATACATACACATCACGTCACAGATCGTAGGCACCGCTCGACCACGGGGAGTAATGAGGGCGATCGAGGTTTGCAGTTCTAACCGCTTGTAGATTTTGTAACCGCGTTAGTTTTAAATTCATAACTCAGTTATTATTTCACTAAAAATATTTTAAAAAGTACCGTCGTGGTCAGAAAGCACTAGGGATTGCAATACCGGTTAACCGGTTAACCGATTAACCGGTTATGGGGACAAAAAACACATGACTATAATTACCGGTTAATTTAATTTTTTACCGGTTATTTCGGTAAATTCTGAACTTATGACGTGTCACGTATTCAACGCTTCTATTTATGTCAGTGACTAGTATTCACTAAGTACAGAGTGACTATCCCAACACTGAGCACTTTTAACAATAAATAAATAATGTTATAAAAAGTAAAATCCAAACACCAAGCCCTAAGAACTACAAGAGAGACATTGACAATATCTTGCGATAGGACATTGAATATTTCACTGCCACAAATATCCGTGGAATACATTTAGAAGTATGTTATTACCAATTCTTATTAACTTATCGACCCGCCAATATCGATTGAGGAAGGGCATCTTCAGCTGATGGTATTCTATGCACAAATATCAGACGACTAACAGATATAGCTTTGAAAACTAACCCTTTTAACGGGCTATCTTTAAAAAATATTGTATTTTTAGATTAGGTATTCAGTAAATGCCCTATTTGAGTTTATATTTATAATTTTTGTTATTTAACTTGATATTTTTGTTATTTACCGAATAATTATTTATTTAAATTTATTTCATTTATATTTTTTCCTTTTGATAAAAAACCTTTTGTTTGTTCATTATATTAAATATACGTATATAAAAATGTTTTTTGTATAATTTAGATAATTTTGTACATGGAAAAAGACAATTGCCATTTTTGCCACCTTAATCACTCATTCTAAAAATTACCGGTAAATACCGGTTAACCGGTTATTTACATATTTATTTACCGATTTACCGGTTATTAAAATTTCCGGTAAATTGCAGTCCCTAGAAAGCACAGGCCTTCATTTTATAAAGAATATTGTTTCTTTATTTGAGACTTAGTTTTCGAGTAATTGAGTGTGTAATGTAAGAAAAACGGCAAATGAATTAATTTTTAGCGAAGGTCGAACAGAGATACAGGCATTTAAAGTTTGCGTTTCCCATAAAGTTCAATGCTTTTTTGAAAATAGTATATTTTTTTACAGCCTTACAGCTATAGACAATATTATACAATTTTTACCAAAGACAGATATGTACTTCGGCTAGGTGATGAACTACTTAACTCGAAAATTTTGAATAACGCCCCTTTTGCACAGGACAATTTTTGGATAACTTTTTTTTTAAGTTTACCTATATATATGCTATCGATTTATCCAGTTGTCAGCTTTTAGTATTTAAAGCCCTACAGGATGAACATTTTCAGCCTATGAGCTCTCTGCTAATATATCATGAACTTCAAAATATGAAAATTAAAGACATGTTGTTACACGCGGCGTCTCCGCCAAAACCTCGAATTATCAGTTCCATAAATTCCTTTTGTGCAATATTAAAAAATTAATTCAGAGCGGAAAATTGAACAAAGTAAAACCTCAAAATATCTTTTAAGTGCTTAGAAACTGAATTAAAGCTGAATGCTTCATAAAGTTCTTCATACGTCCATGACATTAAAATTCTTTTATGTTCCTGACATTATCGTTTCCAATTTGACTACGATAGAGTTTTGTGAAAAATATATATTGTAGCTTATTGTATGGTAATAAAAATATGGTGGGCGTCTTTAACGTGTTAGTACGTATTTAAATTTTTCAAAAAACACAAAAGCATCAAAATTTTTTTTCTTCATGAAAAGATGTCCTGAAAATATCATTAATACATTATCAAAAGTAGATTTACAATATATGTGAAATACAAACAAATTGATTCACATGATTAAAAAAACAATTTTTCTTCGGATTTTCGAAAAAAAATCCCAGATATTATGAAGTTTTTGAGGTCAAAACTTTTTGTGGTAGTATCTTACGCAAAGATATATCACTGGAAGGAACCACACGCAAAAGGTTGCAAAGGCATGGACACTTATCTTAACCCGCCATGGCGTTTCGAGCTGCTGTAATTTTTTAACAATTGACCGTAGAAAGAAATTGTTTAGGAGAAATTTTAGGAAATTTTATAATCTACAATATTGGTAATAACTAATTATTACTTGGGAATAACGGGAACCGAGATAATTGCAAAAATCTGCAATGAAACACAAAGGGTATAGCAGGATAAGCATATGTTAGCTGCCCCCGCACCAATCGGGCCGAGATTTTGACCACAAATTGACAGCAGTGTTATATGAAATTTCCCAAAATATTATTTTTGGAAAATAATTTTTACGGAAGTTAGGGGGTGAAAGGAAAAATGGAAAAAAAAATTTTCTCAAGAACGCATAAACCGATTTTCGTGAAAAAAATATATGTTATGGCTTTTGATGGCGCAAACGTAGAAACAAATTATTGAGTCCATTTGTCGGAAAGAAGTGGTGAAAAAATGTTTTCGAAATAAAAACAATTTTTTTTTAGAGGTGTTCTCGAGGCACATCCATCATTTCCTTACAAATAAATGCTTATATGTCCCTTTAAAACATATCCAATTTTCAAAGCGATCGAAGGGTACAACGTATTCAAAATTGATAATCACTGGCGTACTGCGGGTGTACATTGGGGTTTTTCGTAGTTAGTAGTCCCAAAAACGCCTAGAGCCTATCAAAGTTGACCAATACAAATGATTTTCTTTTTAATTTCCAAACGATCCCTCACGAGCTATTTTGATAAAAATTACTCTGCATTTATAAAAGTTGGTTTATAATCCAGTCATATATATCTAATTTGAGTGCTAATGAATGGATTTTGATGTGTTTGTAATGACGTTAATAAAAAGGTTGAAAAAAAATTAGAGTAGGAAATGCTCGGAAGAGGTTCGTAACTTGTAGAATTAGGTCAAAAATGAAAAAATAAACAAACGTTTTACATTTTTTGGCCCAAAATAAGAAGTTTTAACTCTTGTGAATTTTTTCGAAAAATTCATATTTTTCGAGATATGGCCATTCGAAAGTTCATGAATGTGGTGAAGGGGAAATGTAAAAGTTGACAAAAAATCTGAAAAAATTCAGGTGCATGTATCATCGAAATACAAGACCTTTTTTATTTGCAACTTTTCTGTAAAATGCGTTTTCACCGTGTCATTCCGGAAAAACATGAAAAACTACCCCTTTCTTTGAAATTGTAGCACTTTAAAAATATGTAATTTAGAACTTTGAAAAAATGCAGACGTATGCATTGAGGCCTTCCAAACATTTTTTATTTCTCGGAATTTTTTTGTAACTTGCTAATTATTCTGAGTTATAGGCAGTTTTTCGCGATAAATAATGTACTACATTTTTTGCACATTAAAAAATACATGAAAATTCGAAAAATGTGCGTGATTTATATATATTATTATAAACTCCCATAAAACTGATTTTCCAAAAATAATATTTTGGGAAATTTCATCTAACACTACTGTCAACTTGTGCTCAAAATCTCGACCCGATTGGTGCGGGGGCAGCTAACACATGCTTATACTGCTATGGCCCTTTATCCTTTTTGGCGGCTGTAAATCGTAGGTTTAAGAATTGTTTAAATACAGGTTGTAGCTTTTTTATTCCCTACAATATTAGTAATGGCTAATTTTAGGGTAAAACTAACAGGAAATGAGATAATGTGTAAAAACAGTTTTGACCGTCATTTTTTCAACTGGCGGCGGTCGTAGGAAACACGATATTTTTGTGGAAAAATTGAATTAATGATTAGGGCAACCCCTTCTATAGTATAAAAAAAGAAAACCTCTTGTAGGAATTATTCACGGGTCAAATGACAGACTGACGGTACTATTAAGCTAATTTAGAAATTTATTTGTCTAAATATGGAAATCGAGGACTGCGTAGATGAAGTATTTTATGAAACTCTTGCATATAGTGCCTTTTTTCACTCATGGAATTGCCCACGGCAGAAAACAATACTTGCAAACTTCCCATTCGTGAAAAAAAGTGCCTATTTATGCATTTGTTCCATAAACTACTATTTTACTGTAGCCCGTCGGGCAGAGCGCGAAAAGCCTTCTCTTTCTTGACCCACCCAATACTGAAGTATAACCAGATGGGACCTTCACTACTTATTAAAGCATGTTATTTTACATAGGAAATCAAAATTGACGACACTCTCCATTGGTCGAGACCGAAGATATAAGAAAAAAACTAAAAAAAAAAAAGAAATTTAGAAATTTAATTTTCAATCAAATATAACTTTAAAACTAAAGCAGATAAAAATAAAATTGTTGTTTGGTTTTGACCAGTAAACCTTGCTTTTTAATTTGAAGTATAATTTATTGCAATAATAAAAAAAATGAACATAAAAAACTGGCAAAATTCAAAAGGATACACAAATCAGCAGCATTTTTCTAATTCTTAACTCGTCATAACTCGCTTATATAATGAGCTATTCAATTTTTTCTTTCACCAAAAACTGCCAAATTTAATATGCTTCATTTTGTCTCGATTAATGCTAGATCTAATTTTTTAACTAAAAGCGCTACAGCCCTTTAAACACAACGAAGCACACTACGGCGACGAAGACGGGACGCTCCCTCTCTCGCCCCCGCTACTCTCTCGGCCCATCAAGAAACGTATCGGCTGCTCTCCTCATTATTGTCTGGATAAGTATTAATAAGTGTATATATTATTTTGTTTACATTTAGGCTATTACAGTTTATGTATAGGGGAGATTCATTTTTATCAGTGGAGAAAAACTACACGTTTGTTTTGCGAAACTGCTGAAAAGAGCGAAAAAAAATCTAATAATAAAAAACCAACTGTTACTGGCATCAAGTCTACTATAGCTGAGATTGGGGAATTTTAGTTATGTATTTATTTAGGTTAGGTTAATTAGTCGTTAGAATTGTGCAAATGAAAGAAAATATGCTATTTCATTAAAAACATTTTCTTATTTATTTTTATTTGCACACCCTTCGATACCGATTTCATTATTCTTGTAGGACATCTTTTTGTAATAATAATAATATTAGCAGAGGCCATATGTATTGTCTGTGATATTTGTAACGCGATAAAAAATGCAAGTGAGCCTTCATGTAGTTATTTCTAATAAAGAAGAAAAAAATTAGTTTAAAATAAAATGTCATTGTCTGATTTGTGGAAAATCTAGAAAAATTAAGAACAAATTAAGAACATTTTTAAGTAGCAATTTGTACAGGAACGGGTGCAGAAACTAGAAAGCTGCAGTGTCGCATTGTGATACAGAAATACAAGGCAGGTTACACATTTATTCAGATTTATTTGGGCTGATGGAAATTATTATAAAATTTGTTATGCAAAATATATTAGCAAAAAAAAAAATTAAATGTATACAAACTAAACAACTGAAGAAAAAATGAATTTAAAGTAGTGTTAAACATCTTATTTAGGGAGGTTTATCTTGCTGTTTTGCAAAAAAATAATTCTTAACTTTCTAAAAACACGCCTTAATGATATATTTGAAGAAATGACGGAAGAAAAATTAGATTATTATAGCAGCGGAAATATAAGAAAGAGATTAGAAAAACATCTAAGTAAACAAAGTGTTTTGAGAACACAAAGAAAATACAACAACAGTTCATTCAAGTGATAATAAAGCTAAAAGGATTTTTGTTGTCAGTCACAACTGAATCAGGTGAAGAAAACTTGGTTCATGAGAATGAATTGACAATTCTTAATAATACTGCCGGTATCTTAAGTGAAGCTGCAGCTGGATATTTTAAACCTATAACAAGTAAAATTGAAAATTTTTAAAAACCCCCGATCAATGTGCAATGTATCTAATCATACCAGTTTCATATGACCGAATCAAAATGAGGCCTAAATCATGTACGGCTACCATAATTGTCTGCACATTTACAATTTTACTTCAATCGGACAATTTCTAGAGAAGTTCAACATGGCGAATTCAAGATGGCGACCAAACATCAAAATCTAATATGACCTATAACCATCTCGACAAAATACTCTTTCAAATAAAAAAAACTACATCAAAATCGGATCACCCGTTGAAGAGATATGAAGCCACAGACAGACAGACAGACAAACAAACATACAAACATATGCGTCAAACTTATAACACCTCTCTTGAGGTCGGGGTTAAAAAAACGTGACTACTAATCTCAATGAACATAAATGTAAATAAGAAGTTTCAGATTTGTTATAAACGTTTATGCCGTGGATACTAAATATGTCAGGATAGACAAATTTGATTTAAACGTTATTCCTATAGTAATGCAATTTATATTAATAATTGGTATGAAAAAAAAAACAATCAGCTTAGGCCATTTTTTTAATCCTATACATATTACCATATGTGTATTATGCCGTCAGAAGAAAAAAAACTTAATGATATGCTTTATTCTTTTGGCTATGGTTATTCCCACGATGAAATACGGACATTTTTAACGTCTTTAGCTAGTCACGTATTAGTAAAAACTAGTGACGACATTTTTATACCACCTGGAGTTCCTCCAGTAAGTTCTGAAGAAAACAGTTACATTCATAGCATTGATAATTTTGATCAAAGCGAAGACATGCTAGATGGAAAAAATCCCACTTGGAATAGTATTATTTAAAAAGAGAATATCCTATTTACACAAGCATATTTAGATCGTCTATCCAATTTTAACCGATTTTAACCCTTCCAGTTCACATGAAAACAAAAATATAGTTATGTACAAAAATCCAACTAATCGTTCAGAGCCGCTACGAGTTAGTGAAAGCATGGCAAATAATTGTTTTGATTATATGGTTACCTCTGACACTTAATGGAAAATATTAAAATCTACGAGGCAAAGTAAAAACTTTACTAGCTGGCATAAGTTTAACAATGACGTATCTGAAAATCAGTTAATCTCTGTCTGATACCTATTATTTTCCATTTATTAACGCACCACCCGCGTTGTACGACACCATATATAATGGATTATTACAACTAATATCATATTATTCAATTTGATTTGTTAATTTTATCATCTTACAATAAAGGAAAATTATTCTAAAGCTTTTGTTACGGCCACTGATGGAAGCATTGCGCGATTTATGGCGAACGCGGGATATACCGGGAACGAGAGGGGAAGCCTCACGACTCCGCCGCCGTAGTGCGCTTCGTTGCGTTTAAAAGGTTGTACCGCTTTTATTTACAGAGCTAGACCCAGTATTAATTGAGACAAAATGAAGTCTATGAAATTTGGCAGTTTTTGGCGAAAAAAACATTCGAATAGCTCAATACATAAGCGAGTTACAACGAGTTAGAGCTTTCAAAAAAATTGACAATTTGTGTACTATCTAAATTAACGTCAATTTTCTAATGTTAAAGTTATTATTTTTGTAATAAATTATACATCAAATTAAAGAGAATCGTTTGTACTATAAAACTAAAAAATATATATAATTTTATCTTTTTTCGTTTGAAAGTTATTCGTGGTTGAATTGGAATTTTGTTATTTTCATTTTTTTTTGTGTTTTTCTTGTAACTTCAGTCTCGACCAATGGAGAGTGTCGTCAAACGTGATTTCCTATGTAAAAACCTGCTGAATAAAATGAAATAGGTTTTATTTGGTTATACCTCGGTATTGGGTTAGTGAACACTAGAGCCAGCCATCCGATGTACTACTGTACTATCCTCCTTTCACCGTTTCGCTTTGGTATAGTAAGCGATGGAAACAAAATTTAAATTTATGGCGGAGTCGCCGGGAAAATAGTTTTTATTTGTACTTTCGCTTTAGACCCTAAACTCTAAGTCTGACTTTAACGAGATCGTCGCTATGTTTGTACAGAATTACGTGACAGAAAGAAAACAGCGTTACAAGGAAGATATACTGTTGAATTAAACTCTGAAATACTAAATTGACGATTGTAAGAGAATTTACAAATACCGGTAGGTTTTATATTATACAATAAACTGAATTCTTTACCACTTTGTATGAATATGCTCTATATCTTTCATCCGTTTTCATTACCGAATGTTGAAAATATGACGGAGGAATTAGAACTGACGATTTGGCTAACCACTGACTTCAGGATATTTACAGAATCTCAAATACGTTGTTTTACATTATAAACAAGTTTTGGAGTCTATTATATTACAATGCTTACAAATGGTCATTATAATAGTTTTATAGTTTTTTGCAGTTGGGATATTTGAAAAATGGTAACTATAATAATTTCTCAACAATCATGCAGAGTTGTTTTAAATAATAATATTTATACAAAAATGCCTTTGAAAATTGGATAACGAATATAAAATACCCAAAGATATTGCTTCTAAACCACTCAAAAAAAGGCAATCAAATTCAATAATGTTACTCAAGCAGCATTGACCTAAGCAATGATTGAGTCGACAAATGAGGAGAGCTTAAAGGAGCTCTTTAACAAATAATAATATTTTGTCACAGAAAAAAAAAGGTTGATAAATTTATATTTTATATACATTTTCAAGAAATGACACCTCACCATCTAAATTGATTTATTAATAACACAGCCCCACAAAAAAAAAAAAGTTCAAAGCAGCGAACCAGACCCATGTATTCCTATGTATTTTCGGTCGCTGAATCCAAATCCGGGGTCAAAAAAAATCGTACACCCCCAAAATCATTAGCTAGAGCCAAAAAACACCCCTGAAATGGGGTAAAAAGAATATTAAGCTACGAGAAGAGTTGTTACATCTTAATAAATCGAATTGTACAAATCAAGATTAAACAGCAGCGTACATACAATAGATATGAAACACACCCCCAGGGAGGGACGAAAACTAGCCCCCATATATAAAAAAAATCGATCCAAAACAGCAATGACTGCTGAAAAAGCTCAAAATGTCTAAGTTTTGTTACAGTGATAAGAAACTGCATCAGGTCCGACGTAATCTTCATAAACTGCCCCTATAGAGTTGAGAACAACCACCCCCAAGTTAAAAGGACACGAGAAAAATAAGAAAAAACGTAAAATGCAACAGGATTTCTATTTTCATGGATGCTATGATTGGCTGAAATTGCGTAGTACTCGAAAATAGAATTAGAAACTTACGTACCATCAACATTCTACAATGTCAACCCTCAGAGGGTGTGAAAACTACCCCCTATGTAAGGTTTGACTATAAAAAATTACAGTGACTTCTATAAAAATTCGACACCCCTGCGTTGTGTGGAAGAGAGCAGAAACTAGATTATGTTCGACGCTGTGCTTGAAAACCACCCCCACGGGGTTGAGAGACGCCACCCCTATAAAAAATACTATGAAAATGAAACGAATAAGCAACAGTATATCTTTTTCTTTTCATCTTGAATTACGGTAGTTTACATCCTTTCTGGGGGTGTTACTTAATAACATTTATAGGACATGAGTTTCAAACTCTGAGTGTGCTACATGGTTTTTGACAATCATAGCATCCATAAATATGTAAATCCGGTTAGTTTCTCTCTGTTTTTCCAGCATCCTACAGATATAAGGGGGTGGTTTTCAAGCACATCGTCGAACATAGTCTAGTTTCTTCTCTCTTCCACACAACGCAGGTGTTTCGAATTTTTATAGAAGTCACTGTAAATTTTTATAGTTAAATCTTACATAGGGGGTAGTTTTCACACTCTCTGAGGGTTGACAGTGTAGGATGTTGATGGTACGTAAGTTTCTGGTTCTATTTTAGAGTACTACGCAATTTCAGCCAATCATAGCATCCATGCAAATGGAAATCCTGTTGGATTTTATGTTTTTTCTTGCTTTTCTCGTGTCCTTTGAATTTGAAGGTGGTTCTTCTCAACCTTATAGGGGCAGTTTATGAAAATTACGTCAGACCTGATGTAATTTCTTAACACTTTAACAAAACTTAGACATTTCGAGTTTTCTCAGCAGTCATTGCTGTTTTGGATCGATTTTTTTATATATATGGAGGCTATATGGGGGCTAGTTTTCGCCCCTCCCTGGGGGTGTGTTTCATATCTATTGTATGTACGCTGCTGTTTAACTTTAATTTGTATAATTGGATTGATTAAGAAGTAACAACTGTTCTGGTAGCTTAATCTTCTTTTTATCCCATTTCAGGGATGTTTTTTGGCTATAGCTAATGATTTTGGGGGTGTACGATTTTTTTTTACCCCGGATTCGGATTCAGCGACCGAAAATACATAGGGATACATGGGTCTGGTTCGCTGCTTTGAACTTTTATTTTTTTTTTGTGGTGCTGTGTAATTTGTTGTCATATTTGCACATCTAGAATAAAGCAAATCGGTAATTAAATCCTTCTCACTCCTGTAAAATTGACGCAGATAGGTGCCGTGTAATATGTTGTTTATTTTTACTTACCTTCCATCTCGAATCCTATCATATTAAGGTTGTACAATTTCCCAAAGATGTTCAGGATTTGAACGGTTCAATAGCGAGATGTAGTATAAGTGACGGTTGTATTATGCAGTTAGGGTAACTGCGTAGGGTACTGGCTCTGGGACCAGTGTACTGTTATTTAGGGAATTTTGTTGTAGTGGAACCAATCCTAGATGCAGCTTCACCTCCTAATTATGGTTTGGAAAGATTGGTTAATGAGTACAACAAGTTATTCGTTGAGACTAATTTATTTAAGAAAATGAAATTATATGTATACTAAATGACAATAGAAACATGAAAACAAATATTAAAAACAATTATACATTAGCCATGTAAATATTAAACTTGGCTTGGAAAATATGCCAACTATGAATGCAGTGTTTACAATTGCTTTACTAGTTGACCTTGTTTACTATAATGAAATATGAAACAAATAATAGATATCTAAAGTAAGATGCAATAACAATAATTTATTTATTTTGGGATGAAGGAAAAATGTATGTTTAATGGATTAAACATTCTGGCAGGACTAGGAGGAACGAGGCTCGTTATTTGTTAATGAAGTGGCTGGAGTTCGATCATATTATCTGGGTTTAGACGTTCCTGTGGTTTTTCCTTCCGTTTGCGTTGTTACATTAGGGACTGGGCGAATACCAGCAGGAGCATCAGAATGACTATGATGGCGACAGTGGTGGCACTACTGGTGATGAGAGAATGGTGTATGGAATGCCATATTGTTTCATGAAGTTGACTGTGCCAACTTTCTTCCTTCCTGGTTAAGTCGGCCATTTTATCATCCAGTTTATCGGAGGACTTAAAAACCGGTTCTTCTTGGGTATCGATTGGTGTTCGATTGGTATTTCCTGTGGTAATGGAATTGATTTTGCATAACTGGCAAGGACACTGATGCTGTCGGCTCGTTCTGGAGTCAAAAAGCTCATCTTGGTTTTAACGTTTTGGTTTTGGCTAAGGTTGGCTTGAACTGAATTGATTCGTTTTTATTCGGAGCGGCTTGGGCTTGAATTGTTTGATTTTCTTCTTCTTCTTCTTCTTCTTCTTCTTCTTTGGGTCCCTTGGGTTTGATTTGGGTTTCGCTTGGAATAGCTTGGTTTGATTTGTGTTGGCCTAGGTGGGCTAAGATTGATTGGGTCGGTTTTGGTTGTTTTCTTCTTCTTCTTGTTCTTCTTGGGTTCCTTGGGTTGGTTTGGCTTAAACGGTTTGGTTTGGGCTCGCTTGGAATGATGGACTATCCTGATTTGGTTGGTTTGGTTGCATGATTTGTATGTATGACTAGGAGTTGATTGGAAGTTGCGTAGGAGTTGAACAGGAAATGATTAGGAGATGAGGCTTTAATGGTTTAGTTCGTATTTGCTTGGGATGTATGGATTATCCTGCGGTTTGGCTGGTTTGGTTTGAAATATATTCCTCCTCTTCTCTCAGTGATATTCGGGACTTGAATGGCTCACTGGCGAAGCGTAGTTCTTCTTCTTCTTCTTGGGTTCGATGGACTAATGTACGTAATTACTGCATCCGGCTCGAAGGACCAATGTAGAGTCTCTCAGTGATGTTCGGGACTTGAACGGGTCACTGGCGAAGCGTAGTATGAATGAGGGTTGTAAAATGCAGTTAGGCTAACTGCGTAGGGTACTAGCTCTGGGACCAGTGGACTCTAGGGAATTTTGTTGTGATGCAACCAATCCTGGAGGCAGCCTCACCTTCTAATTAGGGCTTGGAAAGATTGGTTAATGAGTCAACAAGTTATTCGTTCAAACTGATTTATTTAAGAAAATAAAATTCTATTCATACTAAATGACAATCAAAACACGAAAACAAACATTAAAAACATTTATACATTACACATGTAAGTATTAAACTTGGCCTGGAAAATATGCCAACTAGGAATGCAGTGTTTGCAATTGCTTTATTAGTTGACTTTGTTTACTATCATGAAATATGAAACAAATAATAGATATCTAAAGTAGGATACAAGAACAATAATTATTTTATTTTGAGATGAAGAAAAAATGTATATTTAATGGATTAAACAAAGGTTGTAATTTTTTAGTTAACTTTTATTTATGCCGGTGCCTGGGCAGAAACAGCCATGCCCTGTTGATTGTTTACGTTCGTAACTAGATGCGCAGGCAGGAAACACCATTTGCACGGGTTGACTACATCATTAATTCCCATCAAGGACGGTTTTTCAACATAAATTTTTAACGTATAAGACCACAAGAAAAATTGAAATTTTTTAAAAAAACCCGATCATGTATCTAATCGTACCAGTTTCATATGACCGAATCAAAATGAGGTCTAAATCATGTTCGGTTACCATAATTGTCTGCACATTTTCAATTTTACTTCAATCGGACAATTTCTAGAGAAGTTCAACATGGCGAATTAAAGATGGCGACCAAACATCAAAATCTAATATGGCCTATAACCTTTGAACCCGTTGAAAAGATATGAATCCACAGACAGACAGATATTCAAACATACACGTCAAACTTATAACACTCCTCTTTTGAGGTCGAGGGTTAAAAAGGACTCGATTTCCAATAAATCAGGATCAAAGGGGATTAGCGGCCATTTAGTAAATCTGCAGACACCGAGCGGTGGATAGCTAAAATTTCTCGTAATGAATAATGGCAAATAATATTATAGGAGAAAAGAACGTTTATATTAGATTGTTATTTAGGCGGTTATTATACTCTTCGCAAATACAAAAACGAAGAGTATATTGCATTTGATCGGCACATTTCTAAAACCGTAAACATCGCTCGTAGAGAAAAAATTTCATATCATTGTGTTAGTGAACGAATTCGGAACAACTTTCAAAATGTCCATCTGTCCGCCTGTCCGTCCGTCACGTTTCTTGTAAGCACGATAACTCGAGAAAGAAAAATCCGATTGTACTGAAATTTGGACAGTAAGTTAGTGTTAGCTAGGGGAAGAACCTTATTGTTCTTGAACAAAATCGATCGGTAAATAAAAGTGTTATTAATGATTTAAATTTGAGAATTTTTTTTTTTAATTTTTATGTTTTTGTAAAAATTTACATTTTTTACGTGTTAGGTGGTGGTTTAGATCTTATGCTTTTGACTTGGAATCTAGGTTCGAAACCCACATGGGATATGGTATAGTTTTTTTTTTTTATTTTTACTTTATTTTACACTGAGTCTTTCACCAACTAAGTTCGTACTATAAAATTAAAAATATCTTTGTAAATAATGTTAATTATTTACAAAAAACTGCGAAGAGTATCCTACAGAATGTGTAACAATTATATAAAAAGTTTAGTAAACCGGCGAAGAGTACGTTTTTAGCTTGTTTTCAGTGTGATTCCCCAAGGAGGGGAAAGTAAACATTCATGTTTTATGCTTTTAAATAAATCTGTTTCATTATTATCTAAATCAGTCTGATTCACTATGAAAAATATCCCAAAGTACTTGTTTAAAATTTATCTTAAAAAGTTATGGCGAGTAAACCTTAACTCTATTACCGCCATAGTTAATTTAAATAACAAAAACTAGTAGAAAACGAGCTAGACTTGTTTGTAGGTTTTCTGAAAGAAGTACAAGGAAAAAAGTAGACGTGAAAACAAAAAATATTTTCAACCATAAGAGGCTTACCACAACCGCGTTCTTTATCACGTTTTAGCATATAAAAGTCAAGAGGTCTACCTACGCCCTGAAAAACTTTATAATTAGCGCGACTGCTACCGTCTTTAATTTGAGCAATTAAGCGGCTTGTAGCGCCCAAAGTAATAAAATGTCAGTAAAGAGGGTGACGCTTAAAATAATGTTAACAAGCGCTGACGTACATGCAGCCGCAATGTGGTGTTATGGCTCATTAATTGTTATGGAACAGTTCTTTAGTGATTTTTAGAGTCAAAGGTCAAAGATAGTGCAGCTCTGTAAAGCGTCATTCTTTCACAAAAGTGCCAACATATAAATATGACATTGGCGGTTGTATGGACGAATCTTTGCATTTCCCTCACCTAGTTGATTATATGTACGATGAAACATCGTGAATCAATATTTAAGGTATTTGTACACTGATAAGAGCAAAACTGGCGGTGGATTTGATAAATTAAAACGCAAGAGAGATATAGTAAAATTAATTTTAGCTCTTAATACCACAATTTTTTAGAAATATGCTTCAAAAACTAGCATATAGGCCAGTCGGAATAGATAGAAAAATGATAATTTTACGAAATGTTGTTTACCCGCAATTTTAGTAGAGTAATATCTGGAAGTAAAGTCGCTTAGTTTTCGAGAAAAAAAAACCGGCGTAGAACCAAACCAGACTTAGTGGGATTCTTTAGTAAGATAATCGTGTACACGAAATCATTTTTTACGACATTTTTTGGTGGTCGAGAACTTTTTTATTTCGGAAAAACTCAAAAAAATAGATTTTTAATGAAATATGTTTTTTAACGTCTCCACTGCTATATCTCTGAAAATATTTGTGCTATCAAGCTATTTTTTTTTTTAGATTAAAGTAGACACAATAGCGCTTCGAACAATGTCCCACGTGAACCCGTTTTATTTTTTTTTAAGTTGGTAAAATAATAGGAAACTCAAACTTGTTATTTTCAGTAGCGTAATTTTAGGCAATCGAGAAAGAAATTTATTTATGAAAATTTGTATATACATGCTGCGTACAAATTGAAGCCAATAGTTGAAAAAAGTTTTTAGGATAAAAATTTTTCGAGTCCCGTTGATAGTATTGAGTCAGCGATTTTTTTTTTTTAACGGGCCAAAGTCATATTCTTGCGCGCTCGGCTGTAGCAAGCCTGCCGACTGCCACGATCTGACGGTTCCGGTCGGGGTGTATGTAGTAGTTTAACTTATATCAATAGGTACAAAACCAGTAGTGATCAAAAGATGTAGGGGATCAATATTATTGTTCAATATTTCATATATTGTACAGTAGTATTGATCATATGTTGTTAATATTAAGAAATTGTACAAAAAATATTAAATAGTCTCCTTTTAATAATAAAAAGACAGGTAGGTAGATATAAATACCTAATCTATAAATATCAATCAGTGTTACTAACTACCCCAGTGGCGGTCTGGCCAGGTCGGCAAGTCGGCAAATGCCGACTGGGCCCTAGGGCCGCGTTTAACGAGGGGTCATGCTTATCAAAAAAAATTTGGTACGGGAAAAAGTTTTTTTTTAATTTTTCTTCCTGTGCACGTTAAATTTTTTCGCTGACGAACTGAGTTTGAATGTTTATTGTAAAATGCCGACTAAGCCCTAGACACCCAGACCGCCACTGAACTACCCATTTAATTAGTAAGTTTATTAGACATTTTTAAATGAATGAAAATAAAAACGTACGCATAAAATGAGTTTTATATTGAAATAAATTTTCTATTTGGATAGATAAATATGTAGTATGTAGTTTATGTAGGCCCTACATTAATAGCATTCTAATTCGTTCATATCTGCCTCGAAATCTTTAATAATGTTGTTACAGGAACGACATTTGCACTCGTTGCAACATTTTAGGCCTTCCTTAAAACAAGCACATTTTCGATTGTCACAATTTTTATCCGAACAATGAATACTTAATGATTTTCGACAATCGCCACTTCTACGCGACTAATCTGACCAACCCTGCATACTACAGTACCTAGAGGTAAAAAATATGCAAAACTTCGGAAAAATGTCATATTGAACGGATTTCATTCATTTTTGGCAGTATAATAGTAAATGCTTCACATTTTTTTAATAACAACGTCGTCATTTTGTTACTGTAATTAGCTAGTAATTAAAAAAAGGAATTTCAAACACTGTTCCTCATTAATATATAGCATGACGTAGATGCTCAAATTTTTTGGTTTGTATACAGCACTTGCTTTAGAAAAAAATACAGTTTAAACTATAAAGGTATTTTCGATGAAACGTATTTTTTTTTCCTTTTCCAAATATCTCAATAAATATTAGTTTTAGATAGAGATAGTTTTAGATACCAAAAATAAAGCTCATAAACTGATAATGAATTTCGCTTGTTAATTTATTTACATAGATTTAATAGTTTCGGAGATATGAAAGTTTACAAATGGCGTCCGAACGTTTATAAGACGAAAAATACAGTTTAAATGTTAAATATTTCAGAAATTGTGACACCTACGTCACGCATGCTAAGAAATGAAATTAAAGACAATTAATTGCGCTTTCAAATTATTTTTTACTCGTTCCTGTAGCATAAGAAATAAAGAAGTTATGACGGAAAAATGTGCGTATTTATACTTTTTTTATATAAAAAGGTCGCCATTTTGTTAATCTAATTAGCCAGTAATTTAGAAAAATTATCTCAAATACAGTTTTTCGTTAAGATGTAGCATTACCTAGATGCTCAATTGTTTTTGCTCATTTAAAGCACTTGCTTTAGAAAAAAGTGCATTTCAAACTTTAAATTTAATTTCGGAACACTACCAAATATAAACTTAAATATCTCCGAAATCATTAATCCTATATCAATAAACAAAAAATATAATTAATTCCCAGTTTGTACTTTCTGTAATTGGTCCGTAACATTTTTTCGATAAAGTAATACTTTTCGAGAAACTTGACGAAAGCCGTTTGGAAATACCTTTTTTTTTTTAAGCTAAAATCGCAATTTTGAAGTCGTTATAACTTGAAAACTATCAGTTTATGTGAAAAATTGCATAGAACCTTTTCTTCTTAAAATTTGATTCTATTTCAGCTCCAATAAACATATATATTTTTTAAGTGCCATCCCCTGAGAGGGTGTGGAATCCACCCCCTATAAATTAGCAAGCCCCCTCACAATATAGAAACTTTTCTGAGAAGCATTTACTATTATACAGCCAAAAGTGAACGAAATCCGTTCAATATGACATTATTTCGAAGTTAAAACCTCTAGTTACTGTACTAGCCAGCATGCGAGGTGTATTAATTGCGTCCCAATTTCGCGTTTGGCGCTGATAAAAAAAATCGCTGTTGCCAAACGGTACACTTTAGGAAAAAATATATTGCTTCAAAAACTTTTGTGATTATTAGTTTCTTCGCTGCATGTATGTAAATATTTTCAAAAATAAAAAAGTTTATCGATTGGTGAAGATTTCAATACATAAAATATATATTTTTAATTTATCTGATTTTTAGAGAAATGAAAGTGCGATTTGTACCCAAACCGTTTATATTGGTAAAAGCGCTACAGTATGACCTTTAATTTGATACAAAACAAATTTCGGTACCATTAATAGTTTTAAAGATATGGCGGTGGAAACAAAAAAAAACAATTTTCTTTAAAAATACATTTTTTTCACTTTTTATTTTGATTTAAAAAGTTCGAGACCACAAAAAAATGTCGTAAAATATGATTTCATATGCCCGGTGACATACTCAAAGGAACCTAACATGTTTGACCTGGTTCTACGCCAAAAAAAAAACGACACGATAGACTTACGAAATCGCTGCTCTATTTTATTTTTTTAAAGTTTGTGACACTTTAAAAATCAAAAAATGTTTTGCCATTTTACAATATAACTCGTAAATGAAGCACTGTTCGAAAATATATCAAGATACAAAAGTTGGGAAAAATGATTTTGAACATTTTACTATTCTTGACACTTTTCCAGAAAATTCTTCGTTTAAGAGCCCCAGAGGAAAGAACAACGCAATGTTTTTATCTTTTGATTTTTTTTAAGTGAATATAATAAATGTTAATACGAGATATATCATTGGTATAATGTAAATTATGTTTAAATGTCCAATTTACAGTTGAAATAAAATATATTTACATACCTATATACGGGGTGTTTCATTAATAATTGGACATATGCTATAGCATTATATGCTATTTAAATAAAATATAAATACACTTTAAGATTTTAATTTAGATTTCAAAAAGTCATCTTCATAATAATAAATTGTTTTTTTGTTATTATAGCCATAGTGATATTCCTATACCTATATATATGTAGGCTAGTACCCTACATATACTCCCCCCCTCCACCTCTAACGCAGAAACCAACTTACCAAGGTATCAATATTAAAAATCAGATTTAAAATAAAAGTCAGATTTGATGGATAAATGACATTAGTAAAAAAGAAAAGTGATAGATGACGTAACACAAGGAAACTTATTTTTGTAATAACATTATCCTTAATGCGAGTATGTTAATGTCATTGATGAATAACCAAAATATGAATATTTAACCTGAAACACTTAGATAAAATGTGCCTCCTTACTGAGATTCAGGGTGTCAAAGTTGTAATTTTTTTTTCTTTTTTTCGCAATATCTCAACTACCTCTTGACCGATCTTGTCCCAATTTGGTAAGGAAACATTTTTTAAGCTAAGAAACAATAATTTATGCATTGCATCACGCTAGCCCGTGGAGGGCGCCTCATGAGCTATACCTGATGATGAATAATTCTTATCTTTTTTTTTACGAAACGTAGTGGCACTTTTGACTAGAAAATCTCATGCACTGGTCATTTTTACGTAAAAAAGGTACACTTGATAGAACTTGATAATTCCAACGGTTTTCGAGAGAACTGCCGCATAGATCTCAAGAATTCTTTGAAAACAATCCCAATTTGAAAATGAAAAATTGTATTTATTGAAAAGTGTGTTTTGGTGATGTTTTAGTTCTGTCATTTATGTATAATTTCATTAGTTTGACATTTTGATAGAACTAAGAAGTCACCAAAGCACACTTTTCAATAAATACAATTTTTCCTTTTTAAATTGTGTTTGTTTTCAAAGAATTCTTGAGATCTATGCGGCAATTTTCTCGAAAACGGTTGGAATTATCAAGTTCTATCAAGTGTACCTTTTTTACATAGAAATGACTCCTGCATGAGATTTTCTAGTTAAAAGTGCCACTAAGTTTCGCAAAAAAAATATTCATCATCAGGTATAGCCCATGAGGCGCCCTCCACGGGCTAGCGTGATGTAATACATAAATTATTGTTTCTTAGCTTAAAAAGTGTTTCCTTACCAAATTGGGAGAAGATGGGTCAAGAGGTAGTTGAGATATTGCAAAAAAAAAATACAATATTGACACCCTGTATCTCTCAGTAAGGAGTAGTCAGTCGGTCGAGTAAGCAAAAAAAACTGCACTTTTTGCAGAAGTCAACAAACTTGCCATGCATCCTGTCCAGACCCATTGTCAACGTTTAGGAAGGGGATCCACCTGAAACCTATCGCTCTAACAAAATGGCTTTCATGTTTCCCAAAATGGCCCCCATAAAATTTAATTTTTTTAAATTATTTTAATTCAATAAACTTGCCTAATTATATGTTTTTATGGATGCTGAATTTAAAAAAAGGCTCTAAAACGTTGTCAGAAGTCCATAGGCGATCAAAATGGCCACAGTGTAATAATAATTGTGATTTTTTTTCTTTTTCGGCTGATGAATACTATTTAATGTTTTTCTATAAATTTTAAGTTGTATGATGGAGATGATCTAATTAGAGGGTGTAATAAATGAAAGACAAATATTTTTAAAGAAACGCCACAAAAATTTTGAAAACAAAGTGAATTGTAAAATATTAGTTGGTATGCAAATCTAATCAAAACCCAGATTCCAGATCCCAGATACAATTTTACATTATATACGAGCATGTCGTCTATGACCACATCATCTATCACCATATCATGCGGAGTATCTTCTTTCGTCTGTCCTTGGCTGAAAATAAAAAGTAAAACCATCACACATTGCATCATTGGTATCAAAAAAATATTTAGCATGTAGCGCTATCATTTGTGAAATTAATTAATTTGTTTCACGCTGAAAACAAAGAACCTACCTAGTCGCAATTTTTGCAATTGACACACAGGAGAGGTATACATTCTACTAGGGAGCGTCTAAAGCTGCAATTTGATCTTGAAGAGCACGCTGCTTTGCATCTGCACTTTGCAAGATTACGACATATATGGTGGAGGCGCCGGGTACCTGAGGTTTCCTCAAAAGGATTACCAGCACTCTAGAAGCTTGTCTTCAACTTATCGATCTTATCCACAAACTTTTCTTGAAAAGAAGGGTACTGTTCATGATGCAATGGTTTGTGTCTGGACCGTGATTTCGTTTGACTTGTGAATTCATTAACTAATCTATGTATTTCGGGACCTGCGGTTGGATCCTGAAGAATGCCGACAGCACCACCGTCATCTTTTACATTCTTGTTGTTTTGCTCATGAGCCTAGCTCATGAGCAATAGCAGAAAAGGGTTGGACGACTTCCGTATAACAAAATTTCCTGCATAATGACATGTTCTAGTAGAAAAAACACGGCAACATTGCCTTGATACACTCCTTGAAAATGAATTAAAAAACAAAAATAGATTTTAAAAAATTAATTGTTAATGAAATATAAAACTTAAATTTTGTGGCGGCCATTTTGGTCGCCATGTTGAATATTTAATTATATGGACTTCTAACAACGTTTTAGAGCCATTTTTTTTAATTCAGCGTCCCTAGAAACATATAACTAGACGCCTAAGTTTATTATATTAAAATAATTTAAATTTTATGGGGGCCATTTTGAGAAACATCACCGCCATTTTGTTAGGGGAATAGGTTTCAGGTGGCTCCCCTTCCTAAACGTTGACAATGGATCTGGACATGATGCACAGCAAGTTTGGTGACTTCTGCAAAAAGTGCAGTTTTTTTGTAAAATATGTTGCTTAACTAGACGACTAGAAGCACATTTTGTGTTTGAGGTTAAATCTTCATATTTTGGACTAAGGATTCTCCAGTTAGCGTATGTCCAATTATTAATGAAATACTCTGTATGATTTAAATGTTAAACAAAAAAAAAATAATAAAACTTTTCAGGTATTGATGTATTAAAATGATGGGAAAATAAATAAACAAATATATATTTTCACAAACAGGCTATTTATATTATGCATAGTACAGTGTACATGCGTTTCATGAATAACTTAATAGAATAGAATAGAATAGAATAGAATAGAATAGAATATAATAGAATAGAATAAGTTTATTTAACAAATTGTTCTACTACATTGTAATTGTTAAAAACTGAAACATAATGATAAATTAACTATTATTTATACTTAATATTTATTTTTTTGTGTACCCAATATACGCTCAAGTGCTCTAAATAACACTTAATGTGGGAGCTTAGTTCATTTATCATAATGTTTCAGTTTTTAACAACTACATTGTAGTAGAACAATTTGTTAGATAAACTTATTCTAGTCCATTCTATTCTATTCTATTCTATTCTATTCTATTCTATTCTATTCTATTCTATTCTATTCTATTAAGTTATACATGAAACGCATGTACACTGAACTATGCATAAAATCAATAGTCTGTTTGTGAAAATATATATTTGTTTATTTGTTTTCCTATCATTTTATTTCCTCAATACCTGAAAAGTTTTTATTATTTTTTTTTCTATTTAACATGTAAATTATATATAGGTCTATAAATACATTTTATTTCAACTGTAAATTATTATTTACATTATACCGATGATATATTTCGTATTAATATTTATTATATTCAGATAAAAAGTAGCATTGTTCTTTCGTCTGTAGCTCTTAAACGAAGAATTTTCTGGGAAAATGTCAAGAATAATCAATTTTCTCAACTATTCTATCTCTTGATATTTTCGAACAATGCTTCATTTACGAGTTATGTTGCAAATAAAGCGAAAAATTGCAAAAAATTGATGATTTCTTAATTTTAAAGTATCGGGCAGACCACTTTATAGATGTTTAGGGTTTCGAATTTATAGATTCACAAGTTTAGCTTTGGTTTAGCTTTGATTGGTTTGATGTGCTTACGGTATGTGAAACTAATTTGGTTCAAGGGCTTATAGATTTGTTATTTGGAATTTACTGGCTTTCGGTTTATGGATTTAGGTTTTACATAATTTGGGTGATGAGTTACTAGGCTTCGGTCATAAAGTTAACGGGTTCATGATTTACTATTTAAGGGTATTATATCCATAAGTCATTATGACTTTGGATTTACGGTTCAAATTCAAAGAGTCATCGCTATAAAATATCAGATATTCATTTAGCAACTCTTATAAATATTTAAATTTATTCATCTTTAAAAAGCCATAACTCCGATAAGAAAAATTGTAGAAGGGGAAAGGTAGTACCAGACGATGCAACCAGCTCAGATGAGCCTTAAATTTTTTATTTCCAATATATAACCTCAAATTTAGCCAAAAAAAAGCAATTTCTTGGTCATTTAACTTCAAATATCTCAAAATCCTGACGGTAAATTCTGAGATTTGGAAACACCTCCTATGCTTTAAACAACTTAACCTTGAATATCTGTGTAACTAATGATTGTGGCAAGTGCCTCTACCTTATACAAATCAAGATTTCCTCGTAGAAATGATTCACTTTCCGTTTTTTTGCTCTACAAACTATATCAAACATGTCGACGAAAATCTAAGGATTCAGCATTAATTTAAAAAGAATCTGGTGGAATGATACATTGCACTTTCTAATAAAGAAGCCTCTAAACGTTTAAATAAATCTCATAGAACATGGGAAGTCAAGTTTCCATGTCAAATCAAGTTATTGAATATATCGAAAAGTTTTAAACAAAGGTTGTAGATATAGTTTGTCTTTTTTCATTTTTATCCTTGATAAACGGTTTCCCATAAAATATTAAGAAAGCTTTTTTTTTAATTGACTGTGTTTTGTCATTATTAGACTTAAAAAGCAGACTTTTTTCTCTCAGGACTTAGAATGCTATTTTTTAATCAATTTAAAATATTTCTCAAAATTTCTAATAATTTCTAGATTTTTTTCCGGTCACTATCTTAAATAATTCCAATTCATAAAAAGGACACATTCAAAGCGTGAAGTGGATTGAATAGGTATTGTGTATTCCTTCACTTTTACCCATATTATTATTATTTCAGGCTGTTGTCTAATTTTTCTGTACCTCTACCAAAATGTCGTAATCTCTCGTTATGTGTATATTATTGTATTTAAGCCCGGATATCCTATTAGCATTTTTTAATTTGACTTTGTCATAATCTAGAATCAGAATCGTTGGATGACAATAAAGGACGAAGACATTCCTGACTTGGAGATAAAGAGTACTCAACTTTGTTTTCTCCGATGTAGGTTCTTGTTTATAAGATTCGGCCATTTTCTTAGAAAGTGTTATCAACTTGATGTCAATAGTAGTGAATAAACTACAAGTTAATGTACCACAGAGAAGGATGCGCAATTCATTGGAGACAAGAATATATTATTGACGAAAACAGAAGACAAATTAAACAGGTCGAAAGTACAGTACACAGTACTCTACTTGTCCCTTCGTGTGGATTGGGCCCAATTGTGGACCTCGACCAGAACATCTATCCTTTCCAGATCCTGTCATTTAAGCTAAGCTAAGGGAGAACAATAATTTCTAAACACGTGTCCGCAGCTGCTTCGTTGTTTCTTTCTTTGGGGTATATTGCGCGATTTCCTTTTTCTTGTATTTGTTATTTGATTTTATATAATGTAAACGACTACCGCTGCCACTTTTTCGTTTATAGGAATATATCTGGCTTGCTGTCGGTGTTAGTTGCCTTGGGCGCATATCTAAACGGATTCATACGACGCTCAAATACGCCAGACAGATGGGTCGGACATAATCGCATGTGAATAGCCCTTTGTATAAAAAGAGAATTGAGATTGTGGAAATTATAATCATATTCTCTATTCTTTTCAGGCAATCGGGGTTGCCCAAACATGAGTATAGCGCCTTGAAGACCGATGCAGGAAATGAGAAATTTAAAGAAGAAAAACAAATTCGAAATGGTGCTTTCATGACCTGTAAGCATTACTTGACGAATAATGAGAGGTACGAATTGAAAACACAACTGGACGAAATCGGTTCCAGAGCTGATAAACACTGGTAAGTAAGTATATGTAGAAACGAGTCATATTAGAGAATATTATTTATAATTAATTGTAAAAAACGAGTCAAATGTTATTAGTTTTGAATAAATTAGCCCAGAGTAGCTTTTAAATATAATTAATAAACATGTAATACCATTTTGATTGGAGAAACCAAATTCAAACTAAAAGGTACGTGAAGTTGGTGGTTAGGCTGTATCAGAATCTGTCGTTTAATTTTCACGTAAAGGACATAGTGTGAATAGTTTATTCCAGGAGTCTATACCCGCTCCTGGTCGGGAATATCAGACTTAGTCGACAGAGCAAAATGGTGATATACTCTGTTTGATAAGGCCGGCCATCACGTATGGCACCGTGGCACCGGCATAGTACAGCACATCGGTCATTATGTAGAAGAACGCACTACCGGGCGTCAAAATGACGCGACACCAATTTATTTCTCAGGGGCGCCGTTCTTCTACCTCCCAGGCGGGTTCGAGATAAGATGCACTTCGATAGCTGAGTAATGGACCAAGGCTGCACTACCACAGATCGGAAACGACGCTCTCTCTGGACCCGAATTCCCTCGTTAGGGGTTTAGGCACCTCTTAATTTCCTGAATTTTTGCATAAAAAAATCCCAACCGAAGAATTTCTCTGCGGAGGGATTAGTTTTGGTACGCGGAAATCACGTTTTGGTCTATTAATAACGGAATATATTTCTCAAAAAACGCATAAAAAAATCCCTATCAAACCTCCGTAAAGCAACCAGAAGGTCGAACGTTAATGCGAATTAACTCGTCACATCCGGTTTTCTATAGGAAAGTTCCAGGGATTATAGACCGTCAACAGGCCTCAAGATCAATTAAGAAACAATAGTTCAAAGAATCCGTTTATTTAACAGAATTGGTTATACAAAATTCTCAAGATAAGAATCGTGCCTTCCCCAATCAAGGTAGTGACTTTCAGACCATATAAGCGAGAGCGCTCACGCTAACGATCGATTAGGTAGAAAAGATTCATACATACCTTCTCAGAATCAAAATGCGAGCTTTTAGAATCATTTCAGACTCTGGGTAAATGAATAATTAAGGCTGACTGAAATTAACTTAAAAAAGTTTTACTAAATGAATTTAGTTTCGCTAGAGACTACTTAGCTTTAAAGTTCTTGTATCGTGGAGATTCACGTACTCAAACACATTCAGAGGACTTATTACTGCATAAGTTGAGTGGCGTTCGACCAGTCCACGACTTACTAACCCTTATCACAGTCGTTCAATATTATCGATTTGGCAGCGTCTCACCTTCGAGCGACTTTTAGGCAAAATTGAATTTTTGGATTTTTATGCACAAGGCGTTTTCCTCTATAACTTTGTCATTTGAAAAGCCCTGTTATTGGCTTTTCTACCATTGCTTTGTCTAGACCACTCAACGCGCTCAACCAAATTGCGAGCCGCTGAGTCAATCCAAACTCTTTCCATGCGAGAAACCGGCCTTGTACATGTGCATTGATTTTTATCAATTTTTACTTATCGGCACTGCGCCGGCTTTGACAAAATCTTCTATTTTGCCTTTCGGATGCAGTGCATCGTTAAAATTTTATGCTCATACTTTAGAATTGGGCTTTCAATGACCGTACCTCAAAGGTCAATGTCTTTGGTTGAGGAATAAAAAATAAAAAATAATTTAAAGTATATTTTCGTGGTACTTTTTAAACTGACTTTGTGGTACTTTTGAAAAATCCATTTTAAGACCAATTTTAGCGTACTTTTGAAAAATCGATTTTCGAGCCAAATTTCAAGGTACTTTTGAAAAACTAATCTGCGGGTGAAATTTTGGCGTACTTTTGAAAAATCGATTTTCAAGCCAAATTTCAAGGTACTTTTGAAAAGTTAATCCGCGGGTGAAATTTTGGCGTACTTTTGAAAAATCGATTTTCAAGCCAAATTTCAAGGTACTTTTGAAAAGTTAATCTGCGGGTGAAATTTTGGCGTACTTTTGAAAAATCGATTTTCAAGCCAAATTTCAAGGTACTTTTGAAAAGTTAATCTGCGGGTGAAATTTTGGCGTACTTTTGAAAAATCGATCTTCAAGCCAAATTTCAACGCAGTTTTGAAAAATTAGTCTGCAAGTGAAATTTTGGCGTACTTTCGATAAATCGATTCCTGAGCCAAATTTTGACGCCCTTCCAAAAATATTATTTTTCAAAGTCCAATTTGTGGTACCTTTGAAAAAAGTATATTATTCATAAATCTTTGTCATTATATACTTCTACTCTCATATTCTGAACCAAAAACATTTTTCCTAAGTGAAAATTCGGTGTTTCTTCGAATTTTCACCTGGTCATTTCCAACGCCTTATAGAACCCAAAACGGTCCTTATGGACTGATTTGCGCCTCTGCAGACTCCCAAAAATGTCTTTAAATGAAATTTTTGCCTAAGTCGAATTTTGATTATGTCTTCAACTTAGGACGATTTTGGAGAGTTCTACAACAATAACTCTAAAGAAACTGATAGTTTTAGAACATAAATTCACGCACCTCATCGCAAATTAATCTCCTACAGAGGCCTCAATGCATTTTGTTATGACAAAATCCACTAATGAATTATATCCAGCAGAACTCCCAAAAATTTTATATCTTATGACTGGATGATGTTTGGTAATAAGCAATACAACTCAAATTGGACAGAATAATGCACCATTCCAAATAAAACGTATCCTGGCACCTCAAGCGTTGCTCATCTTGTGACAGTCTCAACCCACACTCGCTTTAACTACAACTTCTCTTTACGCCGTCATCAATGGTGAATTTATTAAACTGCGCAAGACGGGAACTTTGAATATTTAGAACCAAAACAAACCTAATAATTCTTGTCCACAACACAAACATTTTACTTTCTTTTCAGCGTTTAATTCTGTAAAAAGAAGCCATACTTGACTTGTTTTTGTTTTAGGGGCATGATTAATTAATTTTATTGATTGATTGATTGATTTATCAGCGTGCGGTAGGCATTGCTGCCACTCCCAGATATACAGTTGGGCTTACTACGTCCACGCTGGGTTGGACTAAGGTCATGCTTGTTGCCAGCACTGAGTACCATATGGCGCATGGTAAAGGAATGTGAGATGGGAGGTGTAGATATTTGTGAGATGCGTTACCGCATTCATTGTGTCGTGAGGGAGCGTTGAAGCTCCCTTTTTTGTGTTTTTGGTTCTGGACTTCTGCCTCTTCTGAGTCTTCTTGTGAAATATGTTGCCGCGTTGTGTCCTAATATGGAGTATTTATGCTCCTCTTTTTGCGTTTCTGCTTCTTCGAATCTTTTTTGTTCTCCGCTGTAGCATGGTCTCTCTGTCTTTAGTTTGTTGATGTTCGATGCTAGCGCTTTCTTCAATAGATGTGTTGGGTCCTTTCCTTGAATATGTCCCCAGTACTTCATTGCGTGCATTTCTATCCTTTTTTTTATTGTCTTTCCTCCTAATAATGTAGATGTATTATGTCGCTGTTTTCGTTTTATTGTTTTCGAGAGGAGTTGGGCGATGTCCCTTTCTGATCTTCCCAAAAAACTTCTACCGTTGGCTTTTGTTGTTGCCGCGTCTTTTGACTCCATATGTCATCGTTTTGACGGCTATATACGGCTATATATACGGCTATATATTTTGACGGTCCCATGATAGTTTATTTTTCTCAGTGGTCGGTATAATTGCCTTGACTCTGTATGCCGTTTTCATTCTCTCCTTTATCGTTTCTCTCTGTTCCAGTTGATTCGTCAGGTCTGTTACTAGGTACTTCAGTTTGTTCGTTGTTCTTCTATTTTGTGTTCCTCTCCGCTGGTCCAACTCTCTCTTGTTGACGGGTCTCGCTCCATTATTAGGCTTTTCTTGAGGTTTGTTTTCAATCAATTCTTGCTCATGGTGACCTGTCCCTTTTTGACGTTTTTCTTGTCGCAATTTTTTGTATAAACACTTCTCAGACTTCCACTAAGAAAGCTGTTTGAGTCAGATTTTCAAAAATATATTATAACACCCACAACGCAAAAAACATGCAACACCGCAAAACATACTCCTCTTAAAACAGACACCAACAAAAAACCAAAGATCAAGAACACTTATCTGTGATACTTCTTTTCCCTTCCATTGCTCCATTGCACTACATCACAACCACTGTACCTAGTTCCGGATTATGTATGAAACCAATCACTACTCACAAATCGTCAATCGCACACCCATCACTCACCTGATAACTCAAAATTACATCTTTTACACCCCGCATCCAGTCCAAGCGACGGCACACAAAAAAGTCTGGTAAAAAAACGGGTCTCCTTCTAACTGATGAATTTTTTGTACTAGTAGCTGATGTGTCTTCGTTCCTACGTTCTGTAGTGGATATATTATTTTTGTGTTTTGTGGAGACTTATTTCTTGATTACTTTTTGCTTGCAGAGCTGGGTAATTACTTGTAACTGGAAAATAATTGCAATTACCATGCGCGGATTTATAGGGGGACGCAGGGGGCGCGCGCCCCCCCCCCCCTGATCCAATAATTTATAAGGCCAAGGTTTGTAGATTTAGGTTTTTTTAATAAAAAGTTCAAAATGCTATATATTTAGTTTAAATGTGAGCCCCTTCCTCAAGAATCTTCTAAATCCGTGCCTACAATTACAAATTACTTTTTAAAAAAGGAATTAATTACAATTACAAATTACTTTTTTCAAAAAGGAATTAATTACAATTACAAAGTACGTCTTTAAAAAAGGAATTATATTCATTTAATACAATTTCTTAAATACAATTACAATTACACGAAAAAAAAAAAGGAATTGTAATTGCTAATTACTTTTTCAAAAGGAATTACCCAGCTCTGTTTGCTTGTTACTATTACGATCCTAAACTTTTAAACTTCCTAATAAACTTCCTTAGCCTTACCAGAGCCGTACCAAAAGTATAAACAGTCAGTATATAGTTTTTAGCGTGAATGAGGTTTTCTTTAATTTTTAATGGCACTGAAATCAAGCTACTAGACACCAGTTTTATCCAACTTTTTATTTTTTTTTTATTGATTTAATTTGACAAGGTGTACTGTTACCCTGATAGTACGCCCCTGGCTAGGCTCATATGTAAAATTGGTATTAAGAATTGTTTATTGACTTATTTTTAAGTTATTACCCGAGCTGGGTTTGTTAGAAATGTTCTTTTCCTTCAATTTGAAAATTTAAAATGTAAATTAAAATTTAGTATACTACACTTCAAAAAAGCATGTTATTTGGAATAATCATTAAAAATTATTTGTTTGAAATGAAACTTTAAAAGGTTTTTCATCTACAGGGCTATTTTTTGTTTACTATTTCAAATACAAATATTTACATCATTTTGTGTCTCGAATGAATATGACACTTTATATTTTATTTTAAGTTTCAATAATGCCATTAGTTATTTCACTCAAGTGTTAAGAGAAGCCTTACATTATTTTTATTTGCGACATAAATTTTAAACTTTTACTTACCTATATGTAAAAAAAACATATACGTAAGTAAGTTTATTTGCTTGACAATACTTCAACTCAGAAACTCCAAACGGCAAGCGGCTGATACGATACCGCGGTAGACGGTACAATAAGACGCCTGCACCAGTACAGTTGACCCCCAGATTTAACAGGTACTCAAAAAATGTCGGCGCCTTTGATCCATCAAACACGCCGCATCGCAAAGCCAAAGATGAAGACATTTTTTGAGTGCCTTTTAAATCTGCGGTCTACTATAGTATACGACTGCGTCGACGTACCGCATGCGGGTAGTACGCTATATGGCGCAATTGAGTTAACTTACTGCGTTGATACACTGACCTGCGCATGAGTTAGTGTATCAACGCACGAAATTTTGCTAAGTTACATCTCTAACAGTAAATTGGATGAAATGAGTTTTTGTTTAGACTTTTCTCCCGCGTCGGTTAACAATTCTTTTTACTAGTGTATGCATATTCTTATTAGTTTTAAATTTTAATTTATTTCATTCCGTTTTAGAAGTTTAAGTCGTAATACTTTTTCAATTTTTCCCTTGGGGCGAGAGAAGTTTGGGTTATTTCTATTTTGACCTGGTCCCGTCCCACTTAGCCTTTTAATTGTTACGGCGCTTCATGACGTGAATGTCCGGCTGACTCCGAGTCAGTTGCCAGTTATACATTGCAATAGAAATAAACTTATTTCGAATTAGATCGGATTGACCCAACACAAGTCGACTACTCAACACTCAGCTGTTATAGGCGGCTGACAAAATGTGGTGTAAAGCAGTGATAAGCAATACTATTGGGATCCGTATTAAACTACAGTCGTCTAATTAGGTTGTTGAAATAAAAAACTCTAAGTAACTCCATCTATCGGCCAATCTAGAAGGCTACTTTAATTTTGTTATTGGATTTATATTCCATTGAAATGTTACATTTACCTTGCATTTTGGGTAGGACAAGATTTTTTTTTTTCGTTGAGTAGGGGGGCTGGTGTAAATTTAAAATTGGGTTTTCGGGGTCGGGTGGCCACTCCATTTGGCCGCCATCTTGAAAAAGGGAATGCTAACAGTTCTTGCTCTATATCACCATAACGATATGTCTTACAAAAAATTTATGAAGAGGTTTTTGTTTAGAATCGAATTCTCCGCAACTTTACTAGAGAAACATTTTGAAACTTAAATTTTGATAAATTTTGCTTAACAAATTTTAAAGTTTCGAATATGTATAGATATGGTAAGGTCAATATTTTTTGCCGAATAAAATTAGATTTACAAGAAGCCCAAACCGAACATACAGCGTATTGCTCTTTTTTGTAGTAAAAAAAATCATATTTGTTGTTGTAGGATTACCCCAACAAAATACTCCATATCTTATATGCGCTTCCTTATTAGAAAAATAATAAGCTTTTACAGTTTCGATACTAGTTATCTGGCGTAGTCTTTTTAAAGCAAAACATTTACTTGTACATTTTGTGCATACTGAGGTGACATGAGTTTTCCAATCAAGAGATAAGTTAATATGAATTCCTAATAATTTAAAAGAGGTAAGCTGTTGTACTGATTGTCTATTGTGTTGTAATAGCACAATCGGGTAAAATTGCATAAGAAATGTTTTGTCTTGATTAAACACGAGCTTTTTGTTGTTAAAGTATTCAGTTACTGATCTAAAGTTAGTTTTGAGCTGTTCGAGTACAACTTCCAAGTTGTCTCCACAAGAAATAATAGTTATGTCATCTGAAAATGAGCCATAATGAGAAGAAATGAAAGTCATTGATATACAAAATGAAAAACAGTGGGTCTAACACGCTGCCTTGTGGTACACCTAAATCAACCAGAAGTTCATTTGATCTTTTACCAGAACAATCTACGAACTGTTTCCTACCGGTTAAATATGACTTAAGTCATTGCAAATGCCACGTATACTATAAGACTTAATGGTTTCTAGAAGAATTTGATGGTCGACACAGTCAAAACCTTTAGAGAGATCAACAGAACTGGCGAGGACTTTTGTAGAATTGATCAAGTATAGCTAAATGCACGGTAGTGGTAGATTTGTGTTTCCTGAAACTGTGTTGATTTGGCGACAATATTTGCTTAGTTTCTAAAAATGTAAATGTGTTCACCACTAACACCGTTAACTGATTTTGTTTGTAATACAAAATATTTCTCTCCGATATTTATTTTTAATGCCAACATCAATATTAAAACAAATATAATATTTAACGTTTTCTACATAACTTACCTTTTTAAATTAATTAATTACAGATGTAACAATTAACTATTGTGAACTGCGTGACGACATTAAAACTTTGTTTGAGCTGTTATTTTTAACCGTCACGCAAATATGTAATTAATTTGTCGGTAATTTTATGTGAAACATGGAAATATTTGAAATAAAGATAAGGTCGTTAATTAAATTTATTCGATATTTAATAAAAGGAAATGAGCAAAATGGGGTTCTAACTATAGAACATTTTTATTTACAAAAGTTTGAGCGCCATTTCATATATTTGTTGTTCATATAACGCCATATAATTTTAAAGTGCTGCAATATACATTAGAAACCAAAGGCAGTAAAATGCTGAAGTTATACAGCATCTTCCGGTTTTATATAGTAATTTGGATTTCGCAGACATTCAGACAAATAACTATATATATATTTTTGTAATTCAAATCAAATCAAATCAAATCAAATCAAATCAAATCAAATTTATTGGATTTCAATCACAAAGGAGTAGTTATAAAATATTTGAGAACTCAATAATAACAATGCATGTTTCTTTTATTTTTTTTATGTTCATATTTAAAATGAATAATTTAAATTGTTGAAAGTCAATAGGCAATTTAATAAATTGGCAAGTCTATATCACTGTTCAACCAGGCCAAAAGGACTGGCAGATGGCAGAATACAAAGCGGCCCGTCTGAAATGCGACTACGCCATTAGAGAAGCAAAAACCAAATCATGGAGGAAGCATTGCGAGGAGATAGAAAATACCCCAGAAGCTGCTAGACTCCAGAAAATCTTGCAGAGAGACAATCAGGGCAAGATTGGATCACTGCAAAGACAACAAGGCGAGTACACAAACACTGAGAAGGAGACTTTAGATTTATTACTAGAGACACACTTCCCAGGCAGTGTAACCGCCCTACAAGACAGAAGCGGTCCACCCGAAGACATACCAATAAGAAGGGCATCAAAGGAGGACTGGAAAACTGCAAATAAAATAATAAACAAAACAAGACTTGTATGGGCAATCAATTCATTTGAACCATACAAGTCACCAGGGCTGGATGGAATATTTTCAGCTCTACTCCAACAGGGAGTGGAAATACTTGCAACACCCCTGTGCACATTATTCAGGGCCAGTCTGGCCCTGGGTTATGTGCCAACCGGCTGGCGGAAGATAAAGGTGGTATTCATACCAAAACCAGGGCGTGATACCTACGCCCAGGCCAAATCCTTCCGACCTATTAGTCTAACATCATTTCTCCTGAAAACCCTGGAGAAGCTGGTTGATACATATCAGGGACGATAATTTGAGTACAAAACCTCTACATCGAAACCAGTATGCCTACCAAACAGGAAAATCTTGTGAGTTAGCAATACAGGAGCTTACTCAAAAAATAGAAAGGGCCCTGGACAGCAAAGAAGCTGCCTTAGGAACCTTCTTAGACATAGAGGGTGCTTTTGACAATACCTCATTCGACTCACTAAGTCATTCAATTCAATTCAAAAATATTTATTAGATGTTTAGCATACAAACATGCACCTGAATCGTATCCCGGTACAGAGCCGACCGCACAACCACGTCGCGTAGCGCCGTGGTGAATGTACGGTCGGATGGAGCGGGTTCAATTCAAGTTAGGACAATACATCGAATGTGGAGTTAGGACTCCTGTCTAAAAACAAATAAGACTTAAACCTAACAATTTTTTAATTCACAACTAGAGAATAGTTTTAAAACACTTATAAACTACCTAAAGCTAGAGAAATGAGTTTTTGTTCAGCACACGCGCACTGACGCACACGCGCACTGTTTTAAAGGTTGGATTGCTGGTACGGGAAAAGCTCAACGAAAAAACCCGTTCGAACCAATGACGACATTCATCCGATGGTCTGCCTGCCTTCGGAAAGGTGGGGTGAGAGGAAGTTATGATTTAAAAGGTTTTGATTTGCAAGAGGTTATTGGCCGAGAGGGGATTTTGAAAAAGACAAAAAAGGACAAAATAACAAAAATTAACAAAATTAACAAAAATGAGATTAATAGAGGGAATAGAGAAAAGGTTTGGGAGTAAAAGGTGGTGAAAAGGAAAGGGTGGTGAAATGGAAATTTTGGTATAGGAAATATTTGGCTAGGGAGGTTGCCGAAAGATAGGCAACGCCTGGTATGGTAATGGGTGTTTAAGGTTGAAAAGTATGGCGTTATGCTGTCTGATTCGTGTAATGTCTCGGGTTAGCGGACTGTCGCCCAGTTTGAATTGATAGAATTTCTGGGATGTTTCCCGGACGAAGTCCGCTAGTGGGGTTATGTCGTGGCAACGTGCATAGAGATCTCTGAGGGAGGTGTACCTATCGGAGTTCGAAATGAGGCGCATAAATTTGTGCTCTAAGACTCGAAATTTATTTATTGCCGTGGCCGGGATGCTGCACCACACCGGCGCCGCGTATATGATGGCCGGCCTGATCACCATCGTATACAATAATTTCTTATTGGTCCTGTTTAGTCCGCTACCCCGCGCCAGGAGCGGATACAGACTCCTGGACATGGAGTAGACCTTTCGTACCGTCTCGTTAACATGCGTGTTGAACGTCCGACTCACTAAGTGATGCAGTGAAGAGGCGCGGAGTCGAAAAGTCAATAACAAGATGGATTGACTCAGCACTCAGAACTAGGAAAATTCAGTCCACGCTAGGATCCACGACAGAGGAGGTGTCCGTAACCAGAGGGTGCCCGCAGGGGGGGGAGGGTCTTATTTCCTCTCCTGTGGTGCCTGGTCGCGGACGAGCTCCTATCTCGACTGGAACAGCGGGGAATATATGCGCAAGGCTACGCAGATGATATCGCCATCCTGGTAACAGGAAAACACGAGGGCGCTGCATCAGAAAAGATGCAGCAAGCTCTCGTTATGGTAGACAGTTGGTGCACCCAGGAAGGTCTTTCCGTGAATCCAAGGAAGACCACTGTGGTCGCCTTCACAAGAAAGAGAAAACTCAACCTGGGAAAATTATATCTCCGGGGAAACGAATTGCAGGTGAGCAATGAAGTGAAATATTTGGGACTGATTCTAGATACCAAATTAAACTTCAATGCTCATCTAGATAGAGTGACGCAAAGCTACGCGGGCCTTATGGGCCAGCAGAAGAATGGTAGGTAGAAACTGGGGACTACAACCAAGAATGGTGCACTGGCTGTACCAAAGGTTGTAGTACCAATAATAACCTATGCCTCCCTGATCCGGTGGCATAAAGCCGGAAAAGGGGAGGCAATGAGAAATCTACGAAAGTACAAAGACTGGCATGTCTATGCATAACGGGAGCAATGTCAACAACGCCTACCGCAGCCATGGAAGCGCTACTTTGCCTGCCCCCACTACAGTTAGTGGTGGAGAGTGAGGCACTGTTGGGGGCGTACAGGCTGAAAATAAACGGACATGGGACCATTCCAAGAATAGGATACCACACCGAAATATTCCAACAAATAGGAAAAAATCGACTACTAGATATGCAGTCAGATAGAATCAGCATAAGCCACAACTTCACAAAGACCTTCAGGGTATACATACCCGATAGGGAAGAGGAAGGAACAAGGCAACTGCGAAGACATCCAGATGATACCATATGGTATACTGACGGATCGAAAACGTCAAGTAGTACTGGAGCAGGTGTTACGGGGATCAACCAGGGACAGACATCAGTCTGAACCTGGGCAGTACCGCAACGGTGTTCCAAGCAGAGGTCACAGCCATAGAAATCTGTGCACAAGAAATGATACGGAGGTCATATACTGACAAAAGAATCCGCATCATCACTGACAGTCAAGCAACTCTCAAAGCTCTGAATGCAGTAGAGATGCGTTCCAAAACGGTAAAAGACTACCTTGAATCCCTAGCGAAACTGGCGGAACACAACAGTATACAACTGGAGTGGACGCGAGGACACCAGGGCAATGAAGGCAACGAAAAGGAGATAAGCTGGCCAAAGAAGGCGCAAAAACAGCCTTGATGGGACCTGAACCATCCTGCGGGATATCATACAATACCGCAAGAGGAATGGTAAAGGAACTATTGAGTCAGAAACATATCTTGTATTGGACTGGCGCGCCGGGGATGAGGCAGTCACGCATGTTCATCACCGGTGGGCCATCCATGACAAAGACCAACGAATTGCTAAAGCTGAGCAGAAAACAGCTAAGATGTGCAGTGGGAATCCTAACAGGACACTGCACACTGAATAGACACCTAACCAACATGGGTGTGAAAGATAATCCAGAATGCAGGATGTATGGTGAGGATGAAGAAACTCCTCACCACATACTATGTGAATGCCCAGCCTTAGTGGCTGGGAGGTTCTCACACTTCGGGGAACTAACCGTAACCCCGGAAGAAATAGCCAGAACTCCCATTGACCGTATACTCTCCTTTTGGAGAGGAACGGGATTAATGGGATAACGAGACTATGGGGTACAATAAGCTCAAGCTTCAGTACAGCGGGGCTTCGGCACCGCAACCCATAAGGAAAAAAAAAAGTCTATATCAGGAAAATATTGATGTAAAATAGGGTGCAAAACTATTTATAATATTTGGTCACTTTAGGCTCGATATTACCTCTGTTTGTGTAATATTATAATAACAATTGGTTAAGGAATAAAATATAAACATTTTATTTACCTAAAAAAATTGTTACGTGTTATTGTATCTTTTAATATTATGAAGCAGGAAAGTTATGACATGCAGTGCTACAAAATGTGAATTTGTTAATAAAGTTATTAAATGATTAAAAAACTTCTCTACCAGTCACTGCTACTTGTATGTTACTTCCATCCCTTATTTATATGCCTAATTAACCACCAACTAGCATTTCTTATAAAATCACTGAATCTGTCCCGAAATATATACCAATCATTATTTTCCAAACACATCCACCCACTTATTCGACTTAGCTATATTTTCTACACTTTGTTTATAACTTCTATCAGTAAAGCTCTTGAGAGGAGCACTCTGCTATTTCTCGGACTAATTTATTAAAAAATACATTTATACATCGTATGTGTAAAAAATCTAATTGTCTGCAAAGCGAGCTTGGTATATTTAATCGTAGCCTTCCTTCAATTGAATTATTAATATCTCTATAAAACGGAAAAATGTTAATGATATACTTGCTTTAATTCAAGAAGCTGATAAGCTGTACTAAGCTGTACTGATAAGTTGTACTATATTCTTTGCAATCCAGACTTTGTTTCATCTGATATTCAAGTTAACGAAAGGGTATAGCCGGAAAAGTTAGAGAAATGTGCCCCCGCACTTACTTAGTTAAAATGGCTTCCAGATGATGCAGTTTATAGATTATATTATCCTGTAAAAATTTTAACCCTCTACTACCCCTACGAAGGTGGAAAAAAAATAATATGTCCTTAACTATTATATTATTTTTCGGCTTCTATGCAACCGATCAATTTAAAATTTGGTACGAGTATTGCTTGCATGGAGATAACTTACTCCCAAAAAAATAAGGTCATTTTATGACCACTTTAACCACCACAAAAAAAATATAAACTTGTTTTAGAGGACAAAAGGGTGGCCACCCTTCGTGGTACAATCACCATTCTATGATATATTATGTCTTGACACTTCGTGATTATCATACTAAATTGTCAGATTTTTTGCTGTGGTGGAACAATATGGAAAAAAATAAAATTGGGTAAAATAAAATATTTACACATGCCTCTTAGTTGTAACAGTTAATACTTATAGCCTTACAAGGTATTGTTGCATATCTACAACCGACCGCGGATGCCAGTGCGATGTTGCCAAGTCTACTTTTTCCCCAGACGTAGGGAAATTCGGCACAATCTGGCAATACCACTTCTGGAGGTTCCAGGGTTCACCCCCCAGGGTCGAAATATTAAGTCTCCAGGACCTTGGGGAAAAGTTTAGCAACGAATGATGTTCTTTGTAATTACTGTCGCATTACAACATTTGAAAAACGACGTACTGAACCAGATGAAGAAAATGAGGGAACGATCGACGAAGACCAGCCTTTTGTACCTTCGACATCTTCTAGCACTACGATTAGTGACTCTGATGAAATAATGGAACTACCATTGCAAAGACTGTTGCATATGTGGTGATGGTAAAGAACTGATGGTAAAGAACTCCCCCGAGGCAATCGTTGCTGTAAAATACATTTGATTTTTTTCCCCTCATTTTTGGCCTTGGATGGGTTCCATCAGCCAGCTACGCAGATGGATAATTTTTTATCTCAGTATGGTACAGTTGCTTAACATTAGTTGTCGTTTGTCAATACTTATCCTGACTTGTGATATTGATTCCTAATATGCCTTTGTTTTTATAACCTTTGTGATTTAACCTACTATCGGTCCAGTCTCTGTGTAAACTTAAGTCGCCCTGATGGATACCTGCGCGTGGAATGTGTCTACACTTGATTAAACATCGCTTTTATGAAGACGTTGCACATCTGTAACCATATGCCAATTGTAGCTCGGTTCTTAGATCGCATTTATGCATTCTATTAAATTACTTAACCCCAATAACATAACAACTCTAAAAGGCTCTACAGACCACTGCGGTTTATCAGATCTTATTAGGGTTATTAATTACAACCTTAATAATATACCAATGATACCATTCTGAGGATGGTCAATTTGTTCAGCTTCCTAGCAACTCCGCTGCACGCTGGCACCATATCGAACAATTTGGTAATGTAAGAGGTCATTTTGTTATCATTATTACTACCTGTTTTCAGTTTTAATAGAAAAACAAGGACAGAAGAAGTTCTTGTACTGGAATTTTCCAACAGTGACTTTAATTCGTAAATGGCATCTGCCGTTAAGCCTGTAAACGTTAATAATTGCTTCTCTGATAAACCGCAGTGGTCTGTAGAGCCGTTTAGAGTTGTTATTGGGGTTAAGGAATTTAATAGAATGCATAAATCCGATCTAGGAATCGAGCTACAATTGGCATATGGTTCCAGATGTGCAATATCGTCTTCATAAAAGCGATGTTTAATCAAATATATTTTACAGCAACGATTGCCTCGGGGATGTATATTTGTTTGTTTCAATAGCACTGTAGTCTCACAGTGGGTATTACGGTCAGTTCTTTATATTCATCACATATGCAACAGTATTTATGTGTAGCAACGAGTTTTCGCAATGGTAGTTCCCTTATTTCGTCAGAGTCACTAGTCGTAGTGCTAGAAGACGTCGAAGGCACGAAAGGCTGGTCTTCTTCAATCGTTCCCTCACTTTCTTCATCTGGTTCAGTACGTCGTTTTTTAGATGTCGTAATGTGACAGTAATTACAATGAACATCATTCGTTGCTAAACTTTTCCCCAAGGTCCTAGAAAGTTAATACTTCGCCCCTGGGGGGGGGGGGGTAACCTGGGACCTCCAGAAGTGGTATTGCCAGATTGTGCCGAATTTCCCTACGTCTGGGGAAAAAGTAGGCTTGGCAACATCGCACTTGCACCTGCGGTGGGTTGTAGGTATGCAACAATACCTTGTAAGGCTATATAAGTATTAACTGTTACAACTAAGAGGCATGTGTAAATATTTTATTTTACCCAATTTTATTTTTTTCCATATTGTTCCACCACAGCAAAAAATCTTATAATTTAGTATGATAATCACGAAGTGTCAAGACATAATATATCATAGAATGGTGATTGTACCACAATGGGTAGCCACCCTTTTGTCCTCTAAAAAAAATGTATATTTTTTTCCGATGGTTAAAATGGTCGTAAAATGACCTTATTTTTTGGAGTAAGTTATCTCCACGCAAGCAATACTTGTGCCAAATTTCAAATCAATCGGTTGCATCGAAGCAGAAAAAAATATATAATAGTTAAAGACATATTATTTTTTTTTTCACCTTCGTAGGGGTAGTAGATAGAGGGTTAAAATTTTTACCATGTAATATACTCTATAAACTGCATCATCTGGAAGCCATTTTAACTAAGTAAGTGCGGGGGCACATTTCCCTAACTTATCCGGCTATACCCTTTGCTATCCACAAATGCAAAGTAACATCGTTTCAGATTTGTAGGAGTTATCATTGTTTGAAATTATCCTAATTTTAACAGTAGTTCACTTCAATTTTTGAGTACTTTATTTCTATTTATGAAACTACACGAATTACGAAATAAATTGCCATACATTTATTAATATCCATGTTATAATTCTATATTTATATTTTGAAACGAAGAGTATTTCCATCTTAAGTTATTTCTATCTAATTTCTGCGAATTACGAACACAACGCTGAAATAGATTGCCTACCTTTGTAAAGTATTGTATTCTCTCATAACAAAGAGTCCTACATCAGCTAATCGAAGAATACGCTTTCTTTGCCTAAAACCACTCATTTCTCGTGAAAACCCGTCAATAATTTCAAAAGTTTACCTGTGTGCTGTGTGGAAAACTCCGCGTCGGCTTTCTTTAACACATTAGCTTTAATCTTTTTCGTAAATTTCATGTTTTGTTTGTTATATGCGGAATACAATTTTTCAATGGTTCTGAATACGGTAAGAAGAATAAAAGAAAAATAAATAGTTAAGAGAGTAGAAGTTTTAATTTATGATTATGTAGTTTTTTATTGGCATACTTATTTCACTATTCATTTGTATCAAGTGACGTGGTACTTCATTTTAAAGTCTTTTCAACTCGAGTAATAATAGGTGATAACACCAAAGAATTTAATAAAATAATAAAAACAATGGTAATACAAACAGTAACTAACGGTTAACATAAAATAAATCAATGTATCTTTTAAGTAATTCATCATAGTCCAGTATGCTGAAAAGAAACAGATTTAACCTACACTGCCACTTTTCTCTTTAGCTACTTTTAGTCGTCGCACAGTGGGGCAAATAGCTCATTTTTTGGACAAACGATAATTCCCAAGCCTGGAATTAATGAAATTTGAGTTTTTTTTTAAACTATTCGTTATAAAATTGCCTTTAATTCTATCGAGCCCGAATTTTGAAATTTCAAAATTAAAGATGGTTAATCCAATATCGCGGACATAAATTTTGAAAGTAAATTAAAATTTTATCAAAAGATTGTTTAAAATTATAAAAAATTGTTACTTGGGGGGTTTTTTTGGTTGCTAATCTTATTTCTGATCCCCGAATTTTGCGATTCAAAAACCAAGATAGCGGATCCAATATGGCGGCCATAATATATTTTTTAAATGAAATGTACATGCACAAACTGTTAAAAATTGTTACTTAGGACTTTAAGGGTTTCTGATCGAGAATCTGAAATCTAAATTACGTGATATCGTAATCCAAAATGGCGAATCCAATATGGCGGCCAAGTAACATTTTTTATAATTTTAAACAATCTTTTGATAAAATTTTAATTTACTTTCAAAATCTTTGTCCACGATATTGGATTAGCCATCTTTAATTTTGAAATTTCAAAATTCGGGCTCGATAGAATTAAAAGCAATTTTATAACGAATAGTTTAAAAAAAAATTAAGTTTCATTAATTCCAGGCTTGCGAATTATCGTTTGTCCAAAAGATCAGCTATTTGCCCCACTGTGCGTCGGCGGAACTCTTAACATGCTGAAGTGCCTGGCATCAATGTTAATATATGTGAGGCGGAAAGCAAAAAGGGACCTCTTGTCGGCGATGTCAATTTTTCAGTACAGTTGAAATTAGTGGTTTGGGTCAAAATGATTGATTTTCGGATTTTGTCCTTTACAAGTTGTAATCGATTACAAAACCGATCTAATTGGATGAAACACTTAAAGTAATCGATAAAGGAGTCAATGTTCAGCCCTGGAAAAGGTACTTCCTGTTACTTATGGAGAAATAACATGGTACCGACAAGAGGTCCCTTTTCATAAACGCACTAATAACTTAAACAAAAAAAATCATAGAGACTTGATTTTTGCACCAAATTGTTCAGAATTAGAGCTTAATTCATTTAATATCAATAACTAAAAATCGGAAATTGCCGACAAGAGGTCCCTTTTTGCTTTCCGCCTCACATATCGGTTTCTTTCACGTACATTATTTTGCTATGTATATTTCACTCTATCGACCCAATATTTCTAGGTGCCACTAACGTATATGGAATCACTATGTATCACTGTATATATGAAATCACTATGTAGAGGTCGACAGTTCCGCGACGTTAGCACTCTTTTGGGGCTTGGTGAGGGGGTCATTGGTGAGTGTATTGGTGAATTGTCGGCACGTTCCGCAACCGCGGTTTGCCGCCATCTTGAAAAAATATTTCAGAACCGTTTCTTTCAAATATCTCGACTTTTGTTGAGGCTACTTAAAAAAACAAATACGGTGTTTTAAAAGGCGTAAAATTTCCCATGTTTTCTGTTCTATACATTTTTTTGTAGAACTGCTAGCTTTTTGTTTATTGTGAAAGAAAATTTGAAATGAAAGTTTCTCGCATTTTTTTAGATATGGGTAATTCCTACGAGAAAATTGTCCCACATGAAAATTGTAGAACAGAAAAAACCTACAGCTTTGTTTCTTTAATTTTATTTTCGAACAATAGTTTGCACTACAGCGCGCCGCATAGTAGGTATGTCAACGTTTTTTCTGCGTGGAGGAGTGGAAATTTTCAAAAGACACCCGCCTAGATGTTGTGCGGCAGGGTAATGTGGTATTCTTACTCACTAAACCCCCCACCCTCCCCCCTCTTCTCAGCGACCCCGCTCGTAAATTACTTCGCAGCTTAATCCATGGCCATTGGCGATCGATATAAGTTTATTCGTTCTCTTTATCGAATTCGTTGTTGATGGTGTCCTACAGACAGATTTTCGGGAATTCTGTAACATTGTCGCAAATTTTACCGCTGGAGATTTGACATATAACGGAGCATTTAATTTCAGTTTTGCGGCGACCACAAGCTGTTCCGCAGTTTCCTTTGCATTTACCAGGCTATTAATTTTCGAAGCAGCTTTTCTTACCATGGTTTTCGGTTCTAGTCCACAATTTTTCCTGGTCCATCTCCATTTTTTCGGATCGTGAAAGTTTCCAATCCACGTTTGCGCTTGAAAGTACGTCCTGAAAGTGTGTTGCCGGACCGCATCCGATGTCGGTGAGAATGATGCTTTTAATTTTGCAGTTGCTCTTATAAAACGTTTGTGTCGTAGCGAATTTAACTTTTCTTGCTCTTCGTTTTCTTTGTACAAAGCAAGAAAGCATATTTCTCCTGCGGTAGCGAGAAGTTCAGGGGAAACTTTTTTTTCTTTAAAGATTTTCAGAGATGCTTCCAAACTGTATGTTGCGCTTATGACATCGTCGCTTGATATTGAGTACAGTTTCTCGGCAATCTTTCTTTTGTGGTTTTTTTGAAAAACACGTCCCGGGCCAATCCCATTGGTGACACGAGAAGATCGATGCCCTTGTCTACAATTACTACGGAATCGTAATTTGAAGCACGCCTAATAGCGGTGCTTACTATCTTGGTATCGGCGTGTTCTTGAACCTGTGTGGCTATTATGTTGTTTTAGTTCAAGTATTTCAGAAGCATTTTTATAAATTTATCCTTGTTTTTTCGTTGGTTAAGAACTTTTCTTGAGTGGTTGATACCACCATGGGCACCATGGCTTCATTGAATGTGTAATCTCTACAATGTTGTTTTCTCGCCCTTCGTAGTCGTTCGAAAGATTTTATTCCAAGAGCGCTTTATCATCAGGGTAACCATCAAACCTCATGAGTTCTTGGCCGATTTCCATGGCGCAGAAAAAATAGCAACGTAAAGTCGACTTTTTGCTCCGAAAAGTAGCTATCGCCTCAGTGAAATATGAAAAAATCACGCAGCATTCCATATCAATTGTATTTAATTGTACAGTGACCGTATAATTAATGTAAAGCATTTCTTCCTTACTATACATTCTCGTGCTAACATGCCGACGTTGCGGGGCGCTGTAGTGCAAATATCGTTCGAAAATAAAAACTTACAAAACGAAGCTGTAGGTTTTTTCCTGCTCTAATTTTCATGTAGAACAATTTCCTCGTAGGAATTACCAATACCGAGAAAAATGCGAAAAACCGCGAGCTGCGCCCTCATTTCAAACTTTCTTTAGCAATAAGCAAAATGCTATCAATCCTACGCACATAGAACATGGGAAATTTTACGCCCTTTAAGGCGCCTTGTTTGTTTTTATGAAGCCTCAACAGAAGCCGAGATATTTGAAAGATGGCGACAAACCTCGGTTGCGCAACGTGCTGACAATTCACCGCTTCACGTTCTGAAAGCTCCAAAAGCCCTTTGACGTCGGGTGACTGTCGACCTCTCGACGTACTGACTGAAATATCAAACACAAATAGAAAGTTTTAAATTAAATAAATGTTAAATACATACTATCTTAGCGGTCATGATGGGTCCTAATACAAACATTAACACTTAAAAAAAATTAAATATTACTCTTTACAGTATGTCCTCTGCTAATTTCATATTGTTGAAAGCAGAGCTGCAGCGAATGTACTTATGAAATGTACTTGTACAAAGTAATTAAATTCTTTGTGTCGAATTTTTAATAATTGCTACAAAAAGTACAATTATTATATTGTACTTATACCACAAGTACTTTTGTAAGTACAATTACAATAGATATAAGTCTATTAGAAATGGAAACGAATAATAATTATTTTGTTATTTATTACTATTCTTTTATTTATTTACATGTTGACAGTAGTATTACTTTCTGCAGAAACAAAATACATTTATAAGTGATGTGAGTTATTTCTTTTTTATGTAAAACTTGAAAAATAAATTATTTGCTAAAACTTAGTCGGGATTGGAGGTGTAGTTGTTTAGAGTTGGTTTTGGCAATGTGATGTAATTTGTTCATTTTAGATCTAGAGTGAGATGTTTTGACAGTTAGACAACAAGGTTTTTGATTTTTGATGAATTCTGGCATTCAAATACTGTAAGAGAATCAAGAATTGGGTGCTGGACGATTGAAGGTAAATCCAAGTATAAAGTCCCTACTGTACCGAGAATCAGCTGCATTTCTTGATCAAGTTGACGAGCGTTACCATTTCGACGGCGACGCGCATCAGAGACTCTATAACCAGGTGCATTATATTGGCGCCCAACGTGGGGCCAATTGTATTAAACCAGATTGATTAATTGTACCCTGCACAGCTATACTATAATATATTTATAAAACGGAAACAAAGAAAATAAAAGTCATACATGCAAATTGTGAGGTTATAATTATAAACAATGTAATTATTACAAATAGGCAAAACAACAAATAATCACCCTAGAGGATAAATAACACTTAAATTAGTCTCTCTGTTAAGTCCCGAAGCGTTAGTAATTGCACTGAACAATAATTAAATGATGTACCTGTTATTCTAGATAGCGATACCACATCTGATTCTAGAGTATCTGATGCGCGTTGTCGTTAAATTGGTAACGCTCAGCAACTTGATCAGAAAATGCAATAGATTCTCGGTACAGTAGGGACTTTATACTTGGATTTACTTCCAATCATCCAGCACCCAATTCTTGATTCTCTTACAGCATTCGATTGCCAGAATTCATCAAAAATCAAGAACCTTGTTGTCTAGCTTTCAAAACATCACACTCTAGATCTAAAATGAACAAATTACATTACATTGCCACAACCAACTCTAAATAATTAACGATAACTTGAGCGTACTACATTGAACCAATACTATTACAGATAAGAGGATATTGATTAAAATGAACTATCGATAGTGTCAAGCGGTACATGTCATTGAGCGACGTTGATTTGCTAAGCCTTTGTAAAAATTATTTTAAATTACACTCCCTCCAAATTTAAACGTCAATAATATCTATTGCACCCATTAATCACGTGCACATAATACTATACTAATTTCCCGGTCAAGGAATATAAAGTTCTATTTCTTATTTTCTATAAAGTAACATCAGTAAGGTGCATGGTTGGCATAGTATTTAATATCCTGCCAATAAACAAACCATAATGACAAAAGTCGTATTTTTATGACTATATAAAAATATCTAAATAATTTGACATTATGAGACTATTAATAGCATTAATTGCAGAGATGTTTTGAGTTTTCATTATCCAACTAACAATTTCATTTTATTCGTTTTCTAAAAAATCGATCAGTAAATATGGAAGTTAAAAAATATTTCCGAACAAAAAAAAAACGTGTTTCCTTGTAACGTTTGATATGCAATATGGTATCTCCAGGATTATTAAAATTAAAAATGTAGCAAATATGCCAAAAAATAAACTTAATTTCAAAAAAAAAGCTACGAAGAGTATCATGTAGAATGTTCAACAATTATGGGAAAAATTCAATATTGCAGCAAAGAAATATTTACATCTAATTTTATTTAAATTGTTTCAGGTTTATAGTCCAAGACAACATATTAGGAGCTGAAAGACTGTTAACTTTAGTACCCTTGCCATCCACTTGCCCCATTAGCCCGTCCCAAGACACAAGAGATGCCCTTTTAGAACTGTTTAGAGGATTACAGCACCCCTACATTCATCCTGTACTTGATATTGAATTTTGGGAGTCAGGGGCGGCAGTTATTAGTCCGCTTAATCCCTCCGGAAGCTTAAAGGACTTAATATACGGGTCGCTTTGGCACGATGAATATAATAAGAAATACATTACAAGAGGTGAAGGATTGCCCCTGAGAACGGTATGTAATATAATGAAGTTGAATAGTATTTAAAATGTTGTTAATATTACCCATAATTCCATTGGCGTACACCACAATTTGACAACGGCTGGACTCTTAATAACATCTGATAATCATTTTTTATTGCTTCACAATGATGGATGATTTGTTAGAACTATCTATCCATCAAAAGTACTGATCACAGTATTTTTTCTCTGGATTCAACAGGTTTTACATATACTAAACATTTAAATGATCCAAAGCAAAAAATTTATAGGATTGAGGTTAGGTCAATGAGATGGCCAAGAAATAAGCCTTCTCGACGCTTTCACAGATTTCGATGAGTATTATTTAAGTAATTTGGCGGAGCACTGTTGTATATAACGAGACAATTGACAACGATATAAGCAAAAAAACTATCGTCACATTTTTTTTCTGTTGCAGGTACAGTGTCTAGGTCGACAAATATTAGAAGCCCTTCTATTTTTACGGAATCGCAATTTCCCCCCAATATATCATCTTCACGCAGGTACTGTCTTATAATTAAAATATCACTTCATTTCACTTATAGTACAGTAACTAGAGGTTTTAACTTCGGAATAATGTCATATTGAACGGATTTCGTTCATTTTTGGCAGTATAATAGTAAATGCTTCACAGAAAAGTTTCTATATTGTGCGGGAGCTTGCTAATTTATAGGGGGTGGATTCCACCCCCTCTCAGGGGATGGCACTTAAAAAATATATATTTATTGGAGCTCAAATAAAATCAAATTTTAAGAAGAAAAGGTTCTATACAATTTTTCACATAAATTGATAGCTTTTAAGTTATAACGACTTCAAAATTGCTTTAAAAAAATGTGTTTCCAAACGGCTTTCCTCAAGTATTTCGAAAAGTACTACTTTATCGAAAAAATGTTACAGACCAATTACAGAAAGTACAAACTGAGAATTAATTATATTTTTTGGTTATTTATGTAGGATAATAATTTCGGAGATATTTAAGTTTATATTTGGTATTCAAGTGTTTCGAAATTACCTTTAAAGTTTAAAATGCATTTTTTTCTAAAGCAAGTGCTTTAAATGAGCAAAAAAATTTCGGCATCTAGGTAATGCTACATCTTAACGAAAAACTGTATTTGAGATAATTTTTTTAAATTACTGGCTAACTAGAGTAACAAAATGGCGACCTTTTTATATAAAAAAAATATAAATACGCACATTTTTTCGTCATAACTTCTTTATTTCTCATGCTACAGGAACAGGTAAAAAATAATTTGAAAGCACAATTAATTGTCTTTAATTTTATTTTTTAGCATGCGTGACGTAGGTGTCACAATTTCTGAGATATTTAACATTTAAACTGCATTTTTCGTCTTATAAACGTTCGGACACCATTTTTAAACTTCCATATCTCCGAAACTATTAAATCTATGTAAATAAATAAAGAAGCGAAATTCATTACCAGTTTATGAGCTTTATTTTTGGTCTTCACCCATTTTTCAATAAAACTAATATTTATTGAGATATTTGGAAAAGGAAAAAAATAACATTTTATGGAAAATACCTTTATAGTTTAAACTGTATTTTTTTCTAAAGCAAGTGCTGTATACAAACCAGAAAATTTGAGCATCTAAGTCATGCTATATATTAATGAGAAACAGTGTTTGAAATTCCTTTTTTTTAATTACTGGCTAATTACAGTAACAAAATGGCGACGTTGTTATTAAAAAAATGTGTAGACGCACATTGCTTCGGTCATAACTTCTTTGTTTTTTATGCTACAGAAACAAATAAAAAGCAGTTGAAAGCTTAATTAATACCCTATTATTTTACACTTGGATGCCAAATGTAAACTTAAATATCTCCGAAATTATTAATCCTACATCCATAAACAAAAAATATAATTAATTCCCAGTTTGTACTTTCTGTAATTGGTCTGCAACATTTTTTCGATAAACTATTACTTTTCGAGATACTTGACGAAAGTCGTTTGGAAATACCTTTTTTTAAGCTAAAATCGTAATTTTGAAGTCGTTATAACTTAAAAACTATAAATTTATGTGAAAAATTGCATAGAACCTTTTCTTCTTAAAATTTGATTCTACTTCAGCTATAATAAATATATATATTTTTTAAGTACCACCCCCTGAGAGAGGGTGGTATCCACCCCCTATAAATTAGCAAGCCCCCGCACAATATAGAAACTTTTCTGTGAAGCATTTACTATCATATTGCCAAAAATAAACGAAATCCGTTCAATATGACATTATTCCGAAGTTTTGCATATTTTTTACCTCTAGGTACTGTACTATTAACTTCAGTAGAAATTTCAAGTTTTTTCAACCAATACTAATTTATAAACCCAGCCTAGGGTGGTCCTTAATTTCGACTCTCACATTTTTTCCAAATTTGTTCTGGTAGTTGAGAAAATAATACGTGTACAATTTTAAATTAATTGAATCGTCAGAGGATGAGGTGCACACGCCCAAAATTTGGCGCTCTAAATTTTAAAAAGTCAGACAAATCAAATTTTTCTTAAATATTAATATACAGTTCAGTTTGAAGCTTTTTAAACATCGATGAAGCTTCAAACCAACATTCTACACCACATTATTTTTTAGCACGAATAAGTATAGTAATTCATAGAACTCTAGTATCAAAGGAGTTCAAGTTATTTTATTTATTGTAATGTATACAATTTCTGATAACTGAAAGAAAACTGTCTCTCCGTATATTAACAATAAATCTAAAGCAACAATAATGAATAATTAAAAATCTTACAAACTACCCCAAGTGTTCCAAATAATTCGTATATTTTAAATGTCAGATAATTGTCTTTTCCTGATCAGAGAATATATTATGTTTAACTGGTATACGTATAGTAAAGCTCACATATAATTCAGCGATACAAAAAACCTCACAAAAAAGCGAAATGGGTACCAACCGCATAAAGGGTGTTCGGCTTCTTTTATTATCATCACAAAAAATGGTCACATATTTCCTAATAGGAATGTAGACTACTCCCACTGAATACAATTGGTTGAAATTTTCTCTACCGGAATGATGATAGATTGGAATAAACTATGTAGTCAACGTGGACCGGCGCTAGTCAACGTAGACCGGTAGGTGGTACACTAACCAAACGCGGTCGGTGTCCCTTACGCTTCCTTGTGAGCTTTTTTATATCGCTGAATTATATGTGGACCTTACTATAATCGTATTTATTTTAAATCGTTTCTTATTCAATTCCCCCTTGCAATAATATTGCCTTGACTCTTGATACGCTTAATTCCACAGATTCCAAATGGTTTTCTAGCAATCATGCTACTGGACTCTTTAACAGCTTTTATTTCACTTTCCAATGAATCTTCTACTTTACTGTCCATTCCCATTTTTCGAACTGCTCTATATTATTAAACTTCTCTACTTTCTCTTTTACTTTATATCTTCTTACTTGCTAGATACAAATTGAATTGTTTTATTTACTTCCATCTGGTTATTATGGGTTGTGGTCTTCTACTTTATTTTTTATACTTCTCTTGAAACGCCCTTACTGGTCCCCTTTAGAATTATCTTCCACATTTACAGGAAATTCAAAAAATTTGGTCTTTTTTTCGTGACATTTATATTTGTTATTTTATTAAATTATTAATTTTCTTGTTTTTAATTTTAAAACCAAATCTTGTAGTACATTGAATTCACAATTGTTTTTGCTGTCTTTTAATATGTCTTTTTTATAATCTTGTGTAATTTTAAATTTTGACAAACATATTTTGTAAACTGAAACTTCAGCGCATTTATCCTTACAACTTCTAGATCCTTTCCTAGTTTGTTCCTGGTACTCTCAATTGTTGTTATCTCCTTGTATTTCTAATTTTAATTTGTTGCTGTTTACTATTTGCGCTCTCTTTACTAGATGTTTAGGGTTCCTTTGTGAACATACCCCCAATCGTTCATTTCGTACGTTTCTATTCTTCTTCCTATTGTTTTCTTTCCTATTAATTATGACGTTCTCTATCATTCCCTTGGTTCTATTGCTTTTGTTAGTAGTTGGAAAATGTGTATTTCAGCTCTTCTCAGACTTCTTCTGTTGGATTTTGTCGTTGGGGCGATTTTAATCCAGTCGTTGGCAGTATGATGGTTGTATATATCCTCTTGAGCAGACTCCATGATGGTTTATTTTTCTTGAATTATCCGGTAACTCTATATATGTCCTTTTGATTCACTCATTAGAGTTTTTCATTTTTTCAATTAATTGGTCAGATATATTCCGAGGTTCGTTCATTCGTCATTCTTACAGCGAGTATACACTGGCGTTTTGGAGTGCGCGCTTTAACAACGCGCGTTTTAAGAACCAAGGTGGCCTGCGAAGGTGTACACATTCAAGCGCGCGCTTCTGGTCAAGCCCGCGTCAGACGCGCGTTGTCAGATTATGGTTTGAACGCGCGTTAGCCGCGCGCTTCCAGATGCATACGCCGCTATTGTGTTGTACATTTAATCGCGCGCTTTCGTATCGAGTGAACGTGTAGAAGAACGCACTACCGGACGTCAAAATGACGCGACACCAATTTATTTCTCAGGGGGCGCCAATCGCGTATTACCTCGTTCTTTTACCTCCCAGGCGGGTTCGAGATAAGATGTACTTCGGTAGCCGAGTAATGGACCAAGGCTGCACTACCACAGATCGGAAATGACGCTCTCTCTGGACCTGAATTCCCTCGTTAGGGGTATAGGCACTTCTTAATTTCCTGAATTTTTGCATAAAAAAATCCCAACCGAAGAATTTCTCTGCGGAGGGATTAGTTTTGGTACGCGGAAACCACGTTTTGGTCTATTAATGACGGAATCTATTTCTCAAAAAACGCATAAAAAATCCCTATCAAACCTCCGTAAAGTAACTAGAAAGTCGAACGTTAATGCGAATTAACTCGACACATCCGGTTTTCTATACGAAAGTTCCAGGGATTATAGACCGTCAACAGGCCTCAAGATCAATTAAGAAACAATAGTTCAAAGAATCCGTTTATTTAACAGAATTGGTTATACAAAATTCTCAAGATAAGAATCGTGCCTTCCCCAATCAAGGTACTGACTTTCAGACTATACAAGCGAGAGCGCTCACGCAAACGATCGATTAGGTAGAAAAAATTCATACATACCTTCTCAGAATCAAAATGCGAACTTTTTGAATCGTTTCAGACTCTGGGTAAATGAATAATTAAGGCTGACTGAAATTCACTTAAAAAAGTTTTACTAAATGAATTTAGTCTCGCTAGAGACTACTTAGCTTTAAAGTTCTTGTATCGTGGAGATTCACGTACTCAAACACATTCAGAGGACTTATTACTGCATAAGTTGAATGGCGTTCGATCAGTCCACGACTTACTAACCCTTATTACAGTCGTTCAATATTATCGATATGGCAGCTACTCGCCTTCGAGCGACTTTTAGGCAAAATTGAATTTTTGGATTTTTATGCACAAGGCCTTTTCCTCTATAACTTTGTCATTTGAAAAGCCCTGTTATTGGCTTCTCTACCATTGCTTTGTCTGGACCACTCAACGCGCTCGACCAAATTGCGAGCCGCTGAGTGAATCCAAACTCTTTCCATGCGAGAAACCGGCCTTGTACATATGCATTGATTTTTATCAATTTTTGCTTATCGGCACTACGCCGGCTTTGTCAAAATCTTCTATTTTGCCTTTCGGATGCAGTGCATCGCTAAAATTTTATGCTCATACTTTAGAATTGGGCTTTCAATGACCGTACATCAAAGGTCAATGTCTTTGGTGGAGGAATAAAAAAAAATAAAAAATATTTTAAAGTATATTTTCGTGGTACTTTTTAAACTGACTTTGTGGTACTTTTGAAAAATCTATTTTAAGACCAATTTTAGCGTACTTTTGAAAAATCGATTTTCGAGCCAAATTTCAAGGTACTTTTGAAAAACTAATCTGCGGGTGAAATTTTGGCGTACTTTTGAAAAATCGATTTTCAAGCCAAATTTCAAGGTAGTTTTGAAAAATTAATCTGCGGGTGAAATTTTGGCGTACTTTTGAAAAGTCGATTTTCAAGCTAAATTTCAAGGTAGTTTTGAAAAATTAATCTGCGGGTGAAATTTTGGCGTACTTTTGAAAAATCGATTTTCAAGCCAAATTTCAACGCAGTTTTGAAAAATTAGTCTGCAAGTGAAATTTTGAAAAAGTATATTATTCATAAATCTTTGTCATTATATACTTCTGCTCTCATATCCTGAACCAAAAACATTTTTCTAAGTGAAAATTCGGTGTTTCTTCGAATTTTCACCTGGTCATTTACAACGCCTTATAGAACCCAAAACGGTCCTTATGGACTGATCTGTGCCTCTGCAGACTCTTAAAAATGTCTTTAAATGAAATTTTTGCCTAAGTCGAATTTTGATTCTGTCTTCAACTTAGGACGATTTTGGAGAGTTCTACAACAAACGCACACCCTCTATTACAAAACGCTCATTGAACGCTTTGCTAAGCACGCTGTATATACGCTACCGACGCGTACCGAACGCCAAGGCCAAGCGCCCAGTGTGTACTCGCTCTTGGGGTTAGTCGCCTATTTTGTATTCTTCTCCCCTGTCCGAATTATCTTTTGTTGATGGGTTCCGCGCTATTATTAGATTTTTCTTGGAGTTTATTTTCAATCCAGATGTGGTTTCATATCTTTTAGTAAGTTGAGAATATTTTGCTCTTCTTCTGTGAAGGTTAAGAGAACATCGGCGTATGCTAGTATGGTCGGGGTCCTCAAGGTATTTACATCTTCGTTAAAATCTGTTTCTTTATTACGCTCTGTATTACCTGATCTAGGATCTTGGTAGATAGTCGATGAATAATAGACATCCTTTCATTTCTGTTGTCTGTCCGATCCATTGAATTGCAGTGTTTTCGTGAAGGCCAGACCTTTATTATTCTATTTATTACTAGCTGACCCAGCAAACGTTGTTTTGCCATATAAATTTCCAAAAATAAAAAGAAAATTTCTGGATAGGGCCACCCTTATCACCTAGGGGTATAAAAAATAGCCTACGACCTATTCTCAGTCCTACCAAATATGCACCAAAAATTTCATAAAAATCGGTCAAGGCGTTTAGGAGGAGTTCGATAACAAACACTGTGACACGAGATTTTTATATATTAGATTTAATACGGAACTCCTTTGCTACGTAGGGTGTTGACTATAGTTGACTTATAGTATCAAATGCCTTTTGGAGATCTATCGCGACTGCATGTATTTTTGTCTCATCTCTTCATTTATCTTACAGGATCCTTCTGGTTGTGTATGTATGATCGTCCGTTGATGAATGCTGGCTGATAGTTTGATGGTTTCTCGATAGGTTTCACTAGTTATTTGAACAGAAATTGCGCGTATTGTTTGTAACTTATGCTGCAGAGTATCAATTTTCTGTAATTATATATGTTCTGTGGTGAGTTGGTTTTGAGAAGGGTATTTATCTGGTCGTTTTCCATTCCATAAGTAGAGGAGTGCATTCCATCCATGCTCTGGTGATAATTTCTAAAGTTTGCTTCTTCAGTATTTCCGGTCCAAAGCGCATTCATTTATTGTTTATTTTATCGATTCTAGATGCACTATTTCTTCTATTTACTTCTAACCATTATTTCTAGAAGTTGATCGTTTGATTATCTTTGCCCAAGGGCTAGTGGTCTGTTTCTTATGTTTGATCTGCTCTCTTTTTTTGCGTCTCCCCCATTTCCAATGTTGCATTGATATGTGCTTTCCCGTGTATATATTGTTGTTTCTTCTGAAGGTTTGGTTGTCCAATCGAGAGGGCATCTATAAATATTCGAAGGATTTTCAACATTTTCTTCTTATGGCTTCTCCCCCCCTATTTCCCTTCCAATTTTTAACGTCTCATCGCAATTTCTATTTTTGAGTTCAATGATGTTAAGTCTAGTTTCTCTCCTGCTGGTATTTTTTTCAATTTCTTCATGGTATTTCTTCTAATTATTCGTACTATTAGTAGTGTTTTATTATTTCCTTTGCGTCTTTCCTTTTTTTTTTTGTATTTCTATAAAATGTTTGATTATTTAAACTTAAAGCGTAACACGACTAAATACGTTTAATAATGCCAATAACACAAGCCCACAAAATAAAAAAGTATCGCGGGCTAGTAACCAGACCCACATTTTCCTATGTATTTTCACTCGCTGGCATCAGAATGGGACCTTCCTGGACGAATTTATGAGTTATGATGGAAAAAAATCTCGAAAATCATTAATTCGTCGTATTAACCTTACATATTTCGAGATCATTGGCAGTAGCGTTGGCGTAAATTAAGTACAGTTCCAACACATACTTTCTAGATGGTAATGATATAGCACATAACCCAACAATAACCCAACGGCCCAATAATCCAATGACCCAATGAATCAGCAATTCATTTTACCAAAGTTCGTAAATTTAAAAGAAAAATTCCTCGTTCAGTGATGCTTTCGTACTCTTTTATCTTCAAAAAATAAAGGTACGTAATGACCTGTAATACAACAATAACCCAACGGCCCAACAACCTAATGACCCAATAAATCAGCAATTCATATTATCAAGTTAAAGTAAAACAAAAACAAAATTCTACCTTCATGTTATTTGAACCGCAAAATCCGAATCTGGCATTAAAATTGGGCTTACAGGTCATAGCAAGCATCAATTTTTACTTTGAACTTTTCCAAAAATGTGTGTACAGGTGAATGGACTAAAATCAAACTAACCTAATGAATGGAGATTGTTTATGGATTCTTCCACGCGAAGTTTAAAAGCTGTACTACTAAACAATACTAATAAATTGGCACCGATACCTGTTGCCCATTCGAGAGTCCTGAAGGAATTGTATTCAACTTATTGTTGTCTGCTATATCATTACCACTTCGAAAACATGTATTAGGGCTGTCTTCAATTTACGCCAACGCTGCTGCCAATGATCTTGAAATATGTAAGGTTAATATGACGAATTCATGAATTTCGAGCTTTTCTCCAAATTATTGGTCCATATTTTGTCTAGAACTTATCTTTTATAGTTTTACAAAACATGGCATTTTGAGGTCGCAACCTTTTTTTTTTTTTCAATTTTATTTTAGATGTTATAATAGTTTTTCAAACTTAAAATCAACTTTTACACAAATCATTTCCTTAACCAATTTTACAAATAGAAGAGGTGTCTTGAAAACACTTCGAAATATATTTTTTTTGTCGAGCATAGGACTACCCTAGCCAAGCCGCATCAACCTGAATTAGAAAAGCACTTGTTACGTCACTACTTGAGGTCACTTTGAATAAATGTTTGAACTAAAAATATATTGTGCGTGTTACAGGTAATGTAATAATACAAAACGGCGTCGCACGATTAGCAGGCCTAGAAAACACCTTATGCGGCCTCCTTCCCAGAGCCCCTGCAGCTCCAGAGACTCTTTCATTCGGCTACCTCCTCTTCGAAATGACTGCAGGCTACGAACTTCCAGGGCCTCCTAGCCCGGCCCATCTGCAGTTAGAATTAGAAAGGGCGCCTAAGGTGGCCGACGCACTGGAATTGATCTTTCAAAGTACAAGGACCCCCATTTTGGAGGAGCTCGTCAGGTGCGAGTTGTTCAGAGGAGTGGAACTGAGAGAACTCAGGGGCGCCAGTGTGATACAGAGTGTATCGCCTCCGCAAGTTCAGGATCTGCTGGATATCGTGAGGAACCCCGTGCCGCCTTCACCGCTGCGACGGTAAGAGCATTATTCATTTCGAATTTGTTGTATTGTCAAAAACATGAAACTCAACAAATGTTAACATTATCAGTGGTGTGTTGTAGAAACTGCGGTAGCGTAAATACAAATCTGACTCTTGAATTTGACAAGCTACTTGTATTAAAATTAAACTGCACCCGGCAACAGCGAGATAACTCAAATATAAAGACACGAGATCGCGAAAGCCGTTGCTAAAAGATCAAAGGTTATATCTGCGGTTGTTTCTTCACATTGTTTTTTACTCGTTGATTGTACCCTTCTAGAGGGTTGAGAATGAAACAGCGTAGGACGTGTTGAATTTAGTTTATTTATATTTACGACCCGGAATTTTAATTGTTGCCGTATTCTGAGTAATATGTCTAAAGTACCGAAATAAATGGTATTTAATCTTTTGTCTATGACTATTTAAAACTGTACTCTTTTAGCTATTTTCTGTGCGTATAACAAACATTAATGTTAAAACTGAAAAAGTAAAAAGCGTAAAAAGTGCCTTTATAGGTATTACTTTGGCGTACTTTATAGCCGAATCATAATTTAAATAAAATCGCCTACGGCTCTGCGGTCAAACTTCCCATTTGTGAAAAAGTACTGCTTTATATACCTAGTTGTTGCATAAATAACTATTTTCTACGATTAGTAAAAAAAAGTAAAAAGCGTGAAAAAATAGTTCATTGTATATCTAGTAGTAAAAGCAATACTTTCCCGGACGACGATGTAAATTGTTGAAGTCCGGGAATGTGCTTTTACTACGAGGTACACATACTATTTTTTCTGAAATCGCAGTCAATATTATTATAAATGTACAAAAATAAAGAAATATATACTCCTGGCAAGCACAGAATTACATAGCGCGTTACAATGTGAATAAAGAGATGGATTTATGCTAAGCTTTAAGATAAACAACGATAGATATAATTTACAGTGATGTCAAGATAAGAGGTCTACACACGATCCAGCGGCAAGAAGCCAGCCTTGTCGGTACGCTTTGAAGATAATTGGAATTCCAGCGGACCAGTTCACTTTTACGAATAAGTTCAAAGCATGCCGACAAGGCTGGCTCCCTGCCGCTGGATCGTGTGTAGACCCCTTTATTAATATCGTCACAAAACAAAAACTTGTGATGACCAATGATCGTTTACTTCCTCCTCCGTCGACTCGGGCGGGCGGTGTCCACACCATCGACTCTGCGCGGTGCGTACGTTCATGACCAGCCAGTACCCATTATCAGAGCGTAGGGTGAAAGTCGTTATTAGGATTTCGTAATAAATTCGAATGTATACCCGATATTTCGAAATTATTTCATACATATTATCATTAGGTCAATGTATGAAATTAATTACACTGTTTTTAAAATTGTGGTCAGTTACTTCGCCGGTCTGATAAAAATAAAACTGATATTCTGTATAAAAAATAAATGAAAACTAAAAGAAATCCTAATTCGAAATAAAGCATATTCTGTGCAAAATCAAATAAAAACTAAAATAATAAGATGTGAAATAAAAAAATTATCTTAATTCAGGTTCAAAAATTGATCCCCCTTGTGCTTCGCAATAACCTAACCTATGATAAAATTCTGTTATTACATTTGTCAGTACTTCAGAGGAAATGTTCTGTAGGACTTCCACAATTCTGGCCCGTAAATCGTCTAAATTACGTGGCCTTTCATGTGCGCGTCCATAAATGGTGTCTTTTGTATGTCCCCTACAGAAAAAAGTCACTGAGCGATAAATCTGGAGATCTGGGTGGCCATTTAATTGTGCCCCTTGTACTAATGAGCCGCTCAGGAAATGTAGCTTCCAAGAAAGTTATTACTCGTAGAGAATTATGAGCAGGACAACCGTCTTGTTGAAACCACACTTCCTCAAAATTAATGGGCAATGCTTGAACGGCCGGAAAATAGCCCCATAATGGAAGACCCTAAAATGCCAGCCAAAACATTCACCTTCTGTGGATACTGTGTACGTAAAGGCACACTCAAGTGTTTATTTTCCGTCGACCAGTAACAAACTTTAGCAGAATTGTGGGCCCCATGAAGGGAAAAGAATGTTTCATCACTAAATAAAAAATTTTTTAGAAAATTTGGGTCCGCATCTGCTCTTTCCCTCATGGATTCACAAAACTCAAGATGTGTGTAATGATCGTCGGGAAATAATTCTTGAGTACGTTTTAACCTGTAGCTCGAGTATCCACTTTTTCTCAAAATATGCCGAACTGTACGCGGAGGCACATTAACTTGTTCCGCGATTTGCCTATTAGAACAAGGTTCACTTACTTCCACCGCCGCACAAATGGCTATTTCTTTTTCTACCCCACGCTCATCAGGTTGTCTCTCGGGTTGATTTGGATCCGAGCAACACTTTCTACACCCAGTAACGCCCATAAATATACGTCTGTCCTCGACTTGCACTTTAATTGCTATAGGAAATAATAAAATTGCCAGGAGATATGTATATATGTATAAAAAACAGTCCGGAAAAGTTAACTTTCCCGGCCTAGGCCAGAAAAGTAATTCTCGGACTGTTTGCTGATAGTTGCTTGGCAACGGATTAAAATACTAGAATAGCTTATTTTGGGATCCGAAATTGCGCCGAAAAACTAGACATTCTTGATCGATTTCAGAAAAAGTAACATTATTTCACACTTTTATATAGTTTGATCTAAAAGTGCATTGAGAACAATTGATGTTGTCTCATAATTTTAGCTTCAGAAACGTCAAATTATGAATTTGTGTTTTGACGTTTAAGCTAATTTTGAAATTTATTAGTAGTCCATTGAAATGGCAAGGCTAACCTTGCATTTTGGTTAGGACAAGGTTTTTTTTCGTAGTGTAGGTGGGGCTGGTGTAAGTTTAAAATTGAGTTTTCAGGGTCGGTGGCCACCCCATTTGGCCCCCAATAGTTATTGCCCTATATCTCCGTAACGGTACATCTTGCTGAAAACTTATACAGAGGTTTTTGTTTAAAATTGAATTCTCTACAACTTTACTAGATAAACTTTTTGCGCCTGAAGTCGCCCATTACCACAGGTAACAATATTTATATTTTTCCACAACTATTAATAAAGTTTTTAAAGAAAAAAATCCGGAGTATGTAGGGATCGAACCGCCAATCTCTCAATTTCTAAACCATGATCTGTCATCTACGGTTCGTGCGTCATACTTCCGATTCCTAAAAAAAGTACCACTTTATGCACTCGTTGCAAAAATTACTATTTTCTACAACTATTAAGTAAATTGTACTTCTTTTATTATTTTTTGTCCGTAGAACATGTTTATGAAAATAGTTTAAAAAAATGCAGTACATGTGAAGAGAGTAACATTATTTCACTCTGGCGTATAGCCAAATCATGAGAGTGCATTGAGAGCAATTGAAATTGTCTCGTGGGGCAAGCGTAGATAGAGAAGGTCATCCTGATTAGATTAGACGTTGGATGAACTTCATATCAATGACGAGTGAGAGTTTGGTTTCAGGAAAGGCAGGAGCACTGTGCATCAGGTTGTCAGGATCGTGAATGACGTCAAGGTACAATACAACCTCGGGAAGAACACCGCCATGGTATTCCTCGATTTTAAGAAAGCCTTCGATACCTTTTGAATTCCGGGACTCCTCCACAAACTTAACGTACTAAATTCTCCAATACACATAACGAAACTAATTCACTCTTTCACTGCAGGTCAGGGTGAGTAACAAACAGTCAACTCGGCGGGAAATTCGTGCGGGCGTCCCAGGGGTATGTGCCTGTCGCCAAAGTTGTACCACTTATATGTCTCCGACTTCCTGGAGTTCCCGAATATGAACCTTGCCAAGTACGCCGACGACACGGCCTTGTACGCGCATTCACATAACGCACAAGCGGCCAATATGCTGCTTAAGGCGCACATGGCTCATACCACGGTGTATTACGACAAGTGGAAGATTCAGATCAACGCCGAGAAGTCCGAGTCGATACTCTTTACGCACCAGTTCACAGAGAACCGAATTCTAAGACCACTTTCGATCGGGGGTCAATAAACTCCAATTGAACGACCGTGAAGTATTTGGGGGTTAACTTAGACAAACGACTGACGTTTAACACCCACATTAACGAGACTATACTACTAAGGTGTACTCTATGTTCAGGATTCTGTTATTCTGTACTCACTCCTGGCAAGGGACTTAACCGACAAAATAAAAAAACTGTTGTACACAATGGTGATCAGGCTGGCAATCACATAAGCGGTGCCGGTGTGGTGCGGCATACCGGCCACGACAATGAAAACATTGATAGTGCTAAAACACAAATTTATGCGCTCCCTCAGAGATTTATACGCACGATGTCACGAAATAACCCCACTAGCGAACTATGTCCAAGAAATCTCCCGGAAATTCTATCAATTCAAACTGGGTGATAGTTCGCTTACCCTCAACACAACCTGAATTAGACAGCATAATACCAAACTTTTCGATATAAGACACCCCCTACAATATCAAGCGTTGCCTATTTTCCGGCAACTCCCTTAGCCATACTTTCCACTACTACAACTTATCACTATCTTTGTCCATTCTCAACCTACATCTTTAATCCTTCTCTATTCCCTCTCTGTTTGTTTATTTTGTTCTCGTTCATCCTTTTCTGTTCTTTTTGTTCTTTTTTCTATTTTTGTCTCCAAATTCCTTTTAGGCCGATAAATTTATAAAAATCCTAACTCTTTTAATCCTTAACATTCATTTCACCACATTTTTCTGGCAGGAAGGCCATCAGGGTGGAATTGCTTCGGGTTTTTCTCGTTGAGTTTTGTTTTCCCGTGCCAACAACCAAAATTTCAAAATGTTCGCGCTCGTGTTGTGCGCGAAATCGATCATTTTATTGCGTTATTTGAGTTATTTTTAGTTATTTTCATATAACATGTCTTTTAAAATTTATTGTTAGTTTTAAGTTTACGCCTTTTAAACAACGTTCAGCGCAGTTAGTACTTGGATGGGTGAAATCAATATTGGGAAACACTGCGATCTCGTGCTACCTTCTAGCGTATACGCGGAAGTTATGTAATTTCAAGACGAGGATTACGTAGTGGATATACCATCCTTCGGAGGGGATGTAAAGCAGGCAATTTTTTTTTAATTAATAAAGAAGCTTCTTTTTTAAAAAAAATTTTGACTATTTTTAACAGACTTCATAAAATATAAAAAAGGAGGAGGTTCTCAGTTCGACCCGTATGTTTTTTTATATTTGTTCAAGCATTACTTATAGATTGGCTTTCTACGAAATGTTCTCAAATTGTGAGATATGGCTCGGCGGTGGCCCTCTATTAATTCATCAAGCTACGTCTAATATCATATATTTCACGCCGAGATTGTTGCAGTATAACAAAAGTCATTTACTCAAAATAAACAGTAAGCCTTTGAAATAAGTAAAGACTACAAAATTCTTGGGTGTTTATTTGGACAATTCTCTTAATTGGGAATGTCATAGACGTTCTATGTAAGAAATTATCTTCTGTATGCTTCGCTCTGTACAGATTAAGAAATATTACTAACAGAGAGGTTTTGCATCCTACTACTTTTCACAGTTTTATCTACAGTAGTTTGTTATAGTTTTGAGGTACTTCAAGTTAATTCGAACGGGTTTTTAAAATGCAGAAAAAGGCAATAAGGAATATAATAGGAGTGAATAGGAGAACGTCATGCAGAACGTACTTCAAAGAGTTGACAATATGATCACTTCCCTGTGTGAACATTTTGGTGATTGTTACTATTACAAAATCAAATATTAAATAGTTGTTAAGAAACTATTATAATCACGGTTATGACACACGAGGGCAATCCAACTTATTAACTCTTATGCATCCTTTATTTTTTTATAAAGAAACCCGAAATACTCTTCAATAAATTGCCTAATCATTTAAAGCAAATGAACAGTATTGTTAAATTTAAAAAAAAGTGAAACTACTGCTAGATAATGTATTTTTTGTAACGCCATGTCTTAATATGATATTTATTAGACAGTTTCAATGAATCAAAACAATGTCATTATTGTTTTATAATTTCAAATGGCGATACAAAAAATATATATAACTCGAGACTAAAATGTGTTTTTTTTACTCGTGTGGTTTATAGCCCCACTTGTAAAAAAACACCATTTTAGCCACTTGTTATATAAAATGCTATTACAGCACTGAGAAATTCTTAAACTTTGGGTTTTAAATATACGTGTTTTCATTTATTATTTATTATGTTAAATTTTAATTTATATTTAAGGTTTTTATTTACGCGTCTCTAGTTTATTTAGTAAGTATATATTTTTTATATGTCTATGTATCCTTGAATCATGTATGCTTTACAATTGACGAGTCCGATACCATTTTTTGTATTGGTCTAATGGATAATAAAGTATTAAAGTATTATTATTATAAGGTGAGCCAAAACTGGAAACAAAATTGTTTTAGTAGAGAATATTCGAGAATATGGTGGAGGCGCTAGTCACAATTTAATGTGATAAAAAATTCAAATTTCATCGGAATTGCATTAAAATTTTAGAAGTAGCTAATAGCGAATCTGATTTCAAAAGTTAAGAATCCGAGATGGCTGCGTTAATTCCAGTATTTTTGCAGATCTACAGTGTGGCCCATTTCAAGTGGAAACACCTTCGTAACTCAGTTATCTGTCATCCAATTTCAACCAAAGGGTCTAGCCGTACTTCCATCGCGAAACTGCCCCCGATAGGAACCTATATCGTAACCTATGTTATATTGTAGAGGGCGCTAATAGTAGTTGATCGAGTAGATATTAGCTCTATATCTTAGTTAATTGAGGAGCTATTTGAAAAAAAGTGTCCGGAGACGACTTTTTTCAAAGCGATATATCTGAGTTAATTTTAAAGCTAGGAAAATAAAACGAAATGGCAGTGTTATGGTACACTTTACAGTTTATTTTATAGCATTTCCTATGGGCTAAGCCTAAATAAAAGTATTTAAAAAATGCAAAGAAAAATGTTGTCAATAGATTTCTATCAGATCTAATTGAATTACCAAAAAAATATATAATAATTGTCTATGTCTTGCCTAACAGCATGCCAAGTTTCATTAAAATCAAAGAGGTGCAACATGTCGAAAAAAAATTTAAAGTAAGTGGACCGCCGCCTTACGACCACTATGTTGACGCTTTTAATTTGCATTGCATTTCAATAATCTTTGGAAAAGTTGCGTTTTGACAGCTGATAAAAAGTATATCAACGGTTGGTGGTGTCAACTAGCCTATTACAATGTTTTTTTTGATTTACTTTTATAGTGACTGTAGTCGGTCTCAGTTAAGAATGCAGTTGTTTTCGTTATGAGCGGAGCACAGTTCACACAGGATATCGGAATTCCCAAGTAAGTGGAATCCCCCATGGCCGACTCAAGCCAGTTGGTACATAAAATAAAAATTAACGGTTTAAATTGGCTTTTGTTTGACATGTGACTCTTTTATAAATACATTGAAATTATTTAATTCATATTGCATCATATTTTGTTTAGATTAATGAAAGCTCATTATATATGTAAATCCTCTAAAAATGTCAAGTGTCAGGATTTTAATTTTTGGTTTTCGAATTACGGTCCCCTTAAAAGTACCTATTTTAAACATTAAATAACACAGGCCTACAAAAAAAAAGTTATTTGAACTGGACATCTGAATACACTTTTCTTTAGTATTTTTTCCCGTTGATTACGAATCTGAAGTCAGAATGGAGGGTTAATGCGCATATTACAGAGAAAAATCCGAAAAACTGTCAAAAAATGCTTTTTTTATGTTTTTTTAGGTGGTAAAATATAGATGTGGCGTGTTCGGCTAGGCTGCATGGATTTTTCTGTTTTTTTGCCCCACTGATCTCGAATCTCTTGTCAGAACCCAGGGCTAATTGTCAAAATGTTGAAGAAAATAAAAAAAACGTCAAAAATCGCTTTTTTCACGGATACTATGTTTTTTTATGGATATCACGTTTTTTTTCATGAATACATAGCCTGTTACGATGGCCTTTTTTGAGTAATTTTTCCCGCTCATCACAAATGTTGAGTCAAATTTGAAGGTCAGTGGTGAAAATACTGAGAAAAATAAAAAAACTGTCTAAAATCGGTTTTTTTCATTGATGTCGCGTTTTTTCATGAACGCATAGCGTGTTCCAATGGTCTGCATATACCTTTATCGAGTAATTTTTTTCGCTGATCACGAATCTGGAATCAAATTTTGGAGTCAGTGATGAAAACACAAAAAAATCAGAAAAAAACGGTAAAAAATCTGTTTTTTTCAGAATACCGAATCATTGTGCGTGATATTTCAATTTTATATGGGCTTTCGTTTTAGAACGCGCTTACTTTCAAACGATCTGTATAAAGGGTTTCTTCGTCGTTTCGTTCCTTTTGGTTTCACTTCTCTTTATAGCATCCAGCAGTAATCTGCTAACATGTTGACATCCCATTTACCCTGAAATCGACGTTCAAAGTCTTTTAAATCTTGGTGGAATTTTTATCCTTGTTCTTCGCTGAAGTCGCCGTTATTTTCTGGAAACTCATCCAGGTGTGAATCGAGAAAGTGCAATTTCAAACTTATTCAACCTAACTTTTCGTAATTCTAAAATGAATTAAAAGAGAAAATAAAGAATGATTTTCTTTCGAAACAAGATTCGTTACCAATGTATTGATTATTTAATGTTTAAAATAGGCAAATTTAAGTGGGCCGTAATTCGAAAATCAAAAACCAAAAATCAAAATATTAAATTCTGAATATAGCATGCTGATCAATAATATTCATCAGTTTTTCAGCAAAAAAATGCCTAATATGATTTCTCGAAAAATCGACCATTTTTTTCTTAATCAAAATACACGTCATTGACTGAAATAAGTTTTGTGTTACTCAAAAAAGAAATATTAAAGATCTTTGGTATCGATCTAAATTTGATTGAAATTGGATTACCAATAACTGAGTTATGAACGTGTTTCCACTTGAAATGGGTCACACTGTATATGGAATTTGATGCATAGTGCTTTCAGGATCTTCTGATAAAAAGCTTAATTCTAAGGGTTAACAAGTCATAACGACTGGTATTTTAATGTGTAAAAACTAGGTATAGGGGCACTAAAAAGGGTGAACAAAAATATTTCTAAAACGTAAGAAATAAAAGTTCACTCAATTTTACAAATACCTGTCTACCTATTAATGGAAAGTAGCAAGGAACTGTACCTTATTACCAAATATCAATTTGAAGTCTGTGCAAATATATTTTTGAAGTTAGTATTTTTTTTGCACCGACTTCAAATTGATATTTGGTAATAACCTACAGTTTCTTGCTACTTTCCACTAATAGATATAGACAGGTATTTGTAAAACTGAGTAAAATTTTATTTCTTAATTTTTAAAGATATTTTTTGAAGGCGGTTCGATTTTTTTTTTTACCGAGAAAACAACGCATTAAACGTACTAGATTTCACACGTAATATTATAATTAGATAACCTAAGTAAAATTAATCATTTGGAAATATCAGAATTTAATATTTAATTTTCTGATTTCATTGCAGAATTGCAAAAAGTATTGTACGAAATACATTGCAATAATGAGTGTTTTTTTCACTCGTAATTAACAACATTTACGTGAAGAAAGCGCTTACTTTTTGAAACTTGTCGCAGAAATACCAATTATGACTACTAAACTTATAATCCTGAGTTCTTAAAAACAATTATTTAATTCAGAATGCACCTAAACTTAAAATACAATATTTCCACCTTTTAAAACTTGGCACGCCGAATCAGAACCTGCAGTGTGTTGCCAGGATTTCAAATCAGCTACCGCAGTCCACTTAATACACTTGAAGTTTCATGTTTTTGTAGACTTAGGTATTTATCATAAAATTTATAATATTAAAGTCTTATGCATGCAGTCGACATTACTCAGATGATTTAGAGCCATGGTTTGCATGAGCGTTGGTAAGACTCCACGTACATATATAGGTATTAATTATGTTGTATTATGCCAAATAGTTAGAACAATTAATTAGTTACATGGTTTAATTTGAAGGAGATTTCTCGCAAGCCGGCTAATGAAAAATAAAGGATTTCTGCCATTATCTTACCTCGTATTTGCGACGAAAAACACGTGGGTATTAAAAAAATAAAATACAGGTTTCTAAAGAAGTAATAATGTAGAGGAATGGTGGATAAAATATGCAATTTTATCGTATTCCTCTGGATTTCGTCATCAGCGACTGATCCAGAATAAATAAAGGGGCGGGGTGGGGCGGCACAACCAGCAAGCGAAAATTTGATATTTTTCAAGGTTAAACGCTCTAAAATGAAAAGTCAGAAATTTGACTTGCAAAAACAGTTTATTCGAAAAATAGTTTTCGTGGAACAAGTTTTCGTTTTTTTTAATGCAATTTCAACAAATATTTAAACACTCAAAGTACTAATAAGTAGAAATAATTTTGCTTTATAGTCTGTTTTGAATTATATTAAGTAAGTTCAATAACCAGCAAATATAGTTTACTCATTTATTGTTCGATTTATTACCAACTATTAACAAACTTTTACAACTTAATACGCGCATTAAGTATTCTTTAAGCCTATGGCTATTGTGCTCTTTACTTTGTATGCAGGGTATTTCACTTTCATATAAAACAATTTCAGAATAACGTTTAAACATAAGAATATTGAAAGTACTCTTAATTTAATATATTGCGGCAGCCCGTTACCAAGATTTTCGAGTTACTTTTGCGAAGATAATTCCATCAGTTCTAGGAGAGCTGAGAAGAAAAGTTCAGGGTGACGGAACTTTTTACCTGTCCTAAAGGGTTCAAATCGGGCTTTGAACATGTAAAGAAAAACCGGTCATCTCGGTCTTCGCAGCGAGGCAGTTTCTTTTGTCTTCTTATCGAGGAAAGTAAATATGATGAGGAAAAATTGAGAACGGCCCTTTTGACTGATACGCCAAGTTGAAGACCGAAATAATAACAAATAGCCACCGGTCAAAATTCTGGTCATTGCGGCGAGGCAGTTCTGCTCATTATCGAGTAGTTTCGATGTCTCTTGACCACAAGAATATTTGAACGGAACTTTTTGCTAGTTCAGTTATGGGTGGTTTATTCGCATGTTGCTTTATTTTGAGAGCTGATCAAGTCATCGCGGCGAGGCAGTTCTCCACTTCAGGCTATTCCAAATATCATTAAGAAGATGAAAAAAATAAGAACTGAAATTTTTCCCAGTTCGCATTTGAGAAAAATGATTTCCACCGCGACAAAAAAAAATAGAAGCAAATTAAGGCTGTTTGTACGCACAGGCTCTCAGAGAATGTATTTAAATGGAATTGGAATTGAATTTCAAGGTTCTGTACATACAGTAATGACATGAAAAGAAGGATTCAAATTGTCATGTTTATTATTGTAGTTTTAAAAATTAAATACATCGTCATCTGATGAATTTCTTGCGCTTCATGACTATCTAAGAGGTGAAGTATCCTTCTTGAAATATTGCCGTATGTGCTACCAGCATGTTTCAACGAATATAGCAAAAAAAAAACCATCAATGATTATAATGCCCGGAGAATCGGGGCCTTCAGAATCCACTCTCTCTTCCAACAGCCGAAGCAGAGTCGCCTTCTCGGTCTTGTGATGTGCCCGCTAGGGTGTCAAAAAGAAAGTACAACGGGGGATACTGACAAAGTAAGAGCAAACTGCAGGTCAACCTGGGCATGGGCAATCAGAGAAAGACAGCAATTTTCCAAAAATGTTCCATTGTAATCTGATTTCCTGAACCTTCCCGTTGATAATCGCTTTGGCGTGATCATATGTGACTTCGGTATATGGTGATTCACATTCATCTGCTATTTTTAATGCCATTTGAAGAGTTTGATAGACAGTAGAGGCTTTGGTTGGAGATTCGTTAATTGGAGGCAAATAATATCGGGGATTGGTCAATAATGATCTTGGCATTGAACCCCATCCACATCGATTTCTACCAAAATTCTTAAATTTTATGTTGATTTCCCGCAGCTACGGCCAACAGAAAACGGCAGTTCGCATTTCTTTACGGTTTTATACAACCCACTCTATAAATAGAAAAAAATTTTAGCCTCGCTGCTTTGATTATTTTAGCCTCCAATTTAATGCAACTTTGATTGATATTATTGAAATTTAGGCCAATGAAAAATGGCAGTTCTCGATTAATTCATGTCTTGTTCATCATTTTTAACGAGAATTAATCGAGAACTGCCTCGCCGCGGTATAAAAATTACGACATTTTTTTCGATAGACGCACAGTGGCACGCATCGTGATTTTTTCGTTCAAAATTATCTAAAGCACTTATTTCGCAACCGATCGGGATAATTTTTTTTAAAACTACTCGTTATTTAATTTTCAAAAAACGTAAGAGAGCCGATTTCAAACAACAAACTTTAACAAAAATATTTCATTTTTCATAATTTTTAGAGATTTATGTAAATTGAATAAGAAAAAAATTTTTTATTCGTAAGTTTATTATGATTTAAAATAAAAATGACCATTCTGGCTAAGCTCAATAATTTTGGTTAGCACAATTAAAAAATCGGCTCTCTTACGTTTTTTGGAAATTAAATAACGAGTATTTAAAAAAAATATATCCCAATCGGTTGCGAAAGAAGTGCTCTAGCTAATTTTGAACCAAAAAAATCACGATTCGTGCCACTGTGAGACGGAAAGTCGGTTGCCAGCCGCCCGTATCGTTTTTCGAACTTTTGTCGTATGAAAAAGTATCTTAGAATTTCATAATTTATAGTTTCCCTGCGATAGAGCTCGCTGTTATGATAGGAGTTTTTGGTAACGGGCTGCCGTACTAATGGAAAATATTTCTTTTCTAAAGTTAAATGCTGAAACATTTCGTCATTCTGTATTTAAAACTCGACAATTTCTAAATCGAAGTGATTTGGTATTTTAATTGACACAATTCGAAACTGCTGACTAAAAATAAATTATCCGACCCTCTGACAGGATAGTGGCGTTGCCTTCCTCCGGGGTAATTTTACGTCTTGGCATGCAAGTAAATTACATATAATGTACCTGCATTACGTCAATACGTTGTGGTTATCCATTCGATATCGGCTTCGCGTGATTTGAGCTACGTATATACGGAAGGTATTAGATCATGAGAATAGAACTAAATTGGGTTTTGAATAATTTCGGGCACGTACTGTCAGACCTAAAGCCCGGAAAGCTTTGCATTAAATTCGAGTGAAAGAAGGAAATGTACATCAAAATTCCTCTACCTATGTATACACGAGTGGTTTCTTTACATTTTGTGAATTTCAGAGACGGTGAACAATATTTGTCGGTATTCAGTTGAATTACTTTTTTGGAATAGTTTATTTTTTGTTTCCTTATTAAATTAAACTAAATTGCTGGCCAATTGAAAGGGGCCACGCGAATTTTTAAGTTGAATTTGAAGCCACGGTTTTTGAGAAGGAGAAAATATATCAATATGCGGTTTTCAGGATTTAAGTAAGTAATAATTTATTTGCGAAACAGCGAGTATTGCCCAATTTTTTATATTGAAGCACGTTATTCTCAACGGGCAGTGGCGTCGCCGAACTTCTTTGCTCGGGTGCAGGTGGGCCAGTATTAGGTATGGTGTTCTGAAAGTGGGCCAACATTATTTTATTTCATTATTTTAGTAGGCGAGGAGCCGGTGACACTGAAAGCCCCGTCATAGCGGAATCGAAAATTTTTGATGTGAATTGTTAGTTAAAAATTATACGAACAAGATAAGCTTGGTATGCGTAGATTTAAAAAGCCGAAAAAATGATTAAAAAAATTAATTCTTATAAAAATGCAATAATGTTTTACTGTCATCGCGGATATTGATTATTTTACTCCAGTCGAATTAGACATAATAAAAAATTTTGCGTACTGCGGACTTTTTTTGTGGAAGTTGTTTAAGAGGGCATAATAAGCAAGCACAGAAAACTACACCCTGCTACACCATGTGCGTCCCCTATATTTAGGGGTTGAAACTTTGAAATTTCACTTATGTGTCCATATCTGTTTCCCTATTGCCCGTAGGGCTCTTTACCAAGTTACACTTTTTGAAGATTCATCCCTCCTCGACATAATATATATATATATATATATATATATATATATATATATATATATATATATATATATATATATATATTACACATTTGCCGTAGGACAAACGGTTTTGGCTGTACGAAGCCGGAAAGGTCGCGCTGTACAGGACAAACGGCTATTATTTCCAATCTACAATATTACACATACTAATGCCCTTAAGGAGGGATTATGATTTGTGAAAAAACTTTCATCGAATACCGCGCGGTTTTCATGATACGGGATGTCGAAATTTTGAAAACCTAATATAAGAAAATTTACGTTGGTTTCATTTTAATACAATCGATGGTTTAGGAGTTTAGGAGCTAGACAGCAAAATATGCCAAAAATGGCTATTTTGATATTGTTGCATTAAAAAAACCAAAACCAGTATAATTCTGGTAAATGTTTTTGTTACTTTTTAAAGACAAGCTTTACTAAAACGAAAAAAATAAAATTAATTATCTTAAAAGCTTGTCGCGTGAAAAAATACTTCCATATGTGTCAAACAAAATTAATGCCCTTATGAACTTCTCGCGCGTGACGAGATTTTAAGACAAATATTTTTTTTACCGTTAAACTTTATTGTATTTTGAGCCGATCGTTGTAGGTTATTATATCTTATAATCACTCCGTTAAAATAATAATAATAAGTGCATTATTTGTAAGTTCAGTTCATCGTGATTAAATATAATTTTATTTCTGCTAATATGTTTTTTTTGCCCATTAATAATAAAACGTTTGGTTCTTCCGTTTTTCTTTAATTGACATTATAACCAATAATAGTGCTTATAAAACTAAGTAAATAAATAAGTATTTTTTTGTTTATTTAAATTCCATTAAAAAGACGTTTTTTGTATGCTTTTTAATTTTTTGTGTGAAAAATATATTTTATTGATATATTTTTTGAAGAAATATTTTTTGTATCTACACGTGAGATTATAGCGAAAAACAAAGAGAACGATTCCATCAGGATATCAAGGAAATGGAGAGTCGATATCAAGGAAGATGAGATATAAATACCATGGCTGATTTCTGCTAGGCGTTGAAAAGGGAAGTACCTTTAACTTTAAGAGAAGTAAAACGCAAAAGACTGCCTCTCCGCCGATCTTTTGGAACTATTCTCTTGGATTATCCGGGAGAGCAGACCAAACCTGAGGGGTAAATGATAGTATCTCCAGTTTTTGTTAAGGTGGGCGGTTTCGTGAACGTAATTCGAGGATTTCTCCTGCATCCCTGAAACGATTGAAAAAATTTTTGAATGGCACTGGGCTATTTAAAACTAAAAAAAGAAAAATTTTTTTTTACTTGTGCGAGAATCAAAAAAAAAAATTTTTGACTTTTCAATAGTCTGGTACCATTCTATAATGTCTCTAAAGGCTTATCAAAAAAATTTTTTTCTTCAAGCGTATTAAAATGTTTAAATTATGTCACCAAAAACAGAAGTAGAAGTAGGACATTGTTTTACTAGTAACAAAATGTCAGTACCGAACGCCACCGTAGTGGACATTGTTTTACTAGTAACATAATGTTAGTTCCGAAAGCGCCACCGCAGTGGGTATTGTTTTACTAGTAACATAATGTTATTACCGAAAGCCACCGGTGGCGCGCTATCCACTAGCCACTTGTCATATTGTGTCAACATGTAAGACTGTAGTTTGAATATTTGTACATTTATGATAAATAAATGAATTTTTGCATTTTAATACGCTTTTAATACGCTTTAAACTGGGCGAAACACAAAAAAAGGTGCTCTACTCCGTGTAATATAATACACTATTTAATCGGTTCAGGGATGTAAGAGAAATTCTCGAACTACGAAATTTTCTTAAGCACGGCACCGGCACCTTTAAAATCGAGTTAATATTTTTTCTCATATAGTCAGTCCCCTGTCAAGTGAACTAAAACAGGCTCCCGTGATGATGCGGGTATGGTAGTAGTCTCAATCTCTTTGTTTGGACTTGAATAAACATAATGTCGATGTTGGCACTCTCTAAAATGATGCGTTTGAGTGCTGGGCGCGAAAAACAAAATGACCGTCGTCGCAAACACATTTCCCCATTTATCTAAGTAACCATTGGGATTACGAAAAAGAATATGTTACAGAAAATATTGATACATCAATTCTACACAGAAAAGGTTATTACGAATTTTTATGTAGAACTAACCGTTTTTTTAAATAGTTTACTTTTATAGTTTTCAAAAATAAAAATGAATATGTCTAAGTATGAGGGTTTTGCCAGAGCATATTTACACGTATGATAATAAAACTAGGGATTCTGGAAAACAATAATTATAAGTAATAGATTATAAGCACCAATAAAATAACAAATACCTCCATTTCTCCTATGTTTTAAAGTATAGGCATAGTAAATTGAAAGATAAAAAGTACCTAAGTAAAAACTTTTCAAGAAATATAATGGTTACAGATTTATATCCAGATTACAGACAAGGAATACTTTTCACTCCTACAATGACACTTTTAATTAAAATCATTGTCACTTTTAATGCAATTTTCACTTAACCCTAAATCTTCATCATCGCCTTACACGCACTCTCCCATATTATCACATCGGTCGGGATTACCTTCGCACTTACACATTTCGGTACACCGGCGTCCATTCGACTGACTCGTACATGGAGGAGAGCAACGCCTTTTGGAGCATGAGCAGCGGCATAGTACCAAGACAAGCTCTGGAGCACAAGGTTTGGTATAAGCAACTGGCTCGTATATGTTTCCTTCTTCTTCCGTCCAAAATCTGAGGGTGATAAGTTATTGGGATGCTGAATGAGGTCCTGATTCCACTCAAAACATTGAAGTTGGGCCCTTAGCAAAGCCGTGTCCAGTGTAGATATTGTTGGAGGAAGGTTTTCATCTTGACATTGCTAGAAGCACTACTTGCAGTTGACTGGAGTATGCACCATTGTCTAGCTACGTACAAACTTATCGAGGCTCTTGAGTCAACGCAAGCAACACCTACCAAGAAAACGATGATGATTATGCTTCCACCACACCTGCAGTTTTAGAAGAACATGAAAAGCTACAGGAAAAAGCTACGATAGTAGATGGCCTGACGCTTCTTCACAGCTACCACAAACCGAGCACAGTGAAGACATGCTCGGTGTAAGTTCAGCAAAAGGATCGGGTAAAAATTTAGCAATTATAGTGAGTTCCATGTTGTTTTTCGACTCTTACAAAGAAAACTCATTAAAGAAAGCAGCGATGAGAGTGATTCGGCAAAAAGGCTCAGATCCAATAAAATACAAAATCGGAGCACAAACGAAAATTGGAAGTATACCAATGAATAAATTATTGGCCTATGACAAGACGAAGAATGAACTGACAGAGTTCTTTTCCGATAAGATTCTTCAATTTGGCGTAACCAATAAGAAAAGTGTTTTAATCAGTTAGAGGGACAAAGCAGCTTCATCATTTAGCGATGATGTATCCAGTCTTTCAAGTATGCAGGACGAGGCTGATAAAAAGATCATATTACATGCAGCGTATTTATCACAGAATTTAATTAAAACTACTCATGTGTTCTCCCCCGATACTGATGCCCTAATTTTAGGACTAAGGGGATATCCCCAACTTTCGCAAGAGTTTGCATATTTCCTAGGCCATGGCGTGAAAAGGTTCGTTCAGCTAGGTTCAATTTATAGAGCATTTGGTCCTCCACTTTCAGGAGCAGATGGAACAGGATCATTTACTTTCTACAAGTGATAAGCTGCTAAAAGCTTTGGCTAAATTGAGGACTACGCTGTCTCTCACTGAAGATGCCAGGGCTAACTTGGAAACGTTCATTTGTCAGCTTTACATCCCCAAACCAACACTGACCGACATAGAAGTTGTGAGATGGTTTACCCAAAAACAATGTCAAGATGAGAACATCCGTCCAAAAAAAATCTGCACTGGATCCGGCTTTGCCAAGGGCCCGGCCCGCCTGTAGTATTTTGAGTGAAATCAGGGCTTCCTTTAGCATCCCAATAACCCACCACCGTCAGATTTTGGATGGAAGAAAGTAGCAGCACATACGAGCCAGTTGCTTGTACCAAACCTTGTGCTCCAAAGCTAATCTTGGAACTATGTCACTTCTCATGCTCCCAAAGACGTTGATCTCCATGTACGGGCCAGTTGAATGAACTCCGGTGTACCGAAATGTGTAAGTACGAAGGTAATTCCGACCGATGCGGTAATATGGAAGAGTGCGGGCAAAGCGATGATGAAGACTTAGAGCTAAGTGAGATTTGCATTGAAAGTGACGATTTTAATTAAAAATGTCATTCTAGGAATGAAAAGTATTGCTTATCTGTACTCTGTCTATATAAATCTGTATCCACTGTATTTCTTGAAAAGTTTTTTCATTAGCCGTTAAAGTTATATAGACATTTTTTATCTTTCAATGTCTTATGCCTACCTATACTGTAAAACATAGGGGAGATGGGGGTATTTGTTAATTTATTGGTGGGTATAATATATTACTTATAATTATTGTTATCCAGTGACTCTAGAAATAATATCAAACGTATAAATATGCACTGGCAAAACCCTCATTCTTAAACATATTCATTTTTGTTTTTGAAACTATAAAAAAACTTTTTGAGAAAACCGTTAGTCCTACATAAAAATTTGTAATAACATGTCCTGTGTAGAACTGATGTAGCAATATTTTTATATAACATTCTTTTACGTAATCACAATGGTTACTTAGATAAATAAAGAAAAGTGTTTGCGATGGCGGCCATTTTGTTTTTCGCGTGCAGCACTCAAACGCATCACTTTCAAGAGTGCCAACATCGAAATTATGTTTTTCCAATGTCAAATACAGAGATTGAGGCCACTCCCATACTTTCATAATTAAAGATCCCACGAATGTACTGTAGCTGACTAATATACCAAGAGCCTAAATTGTATAATGTTAAATGATCTTATCTCCGCTGTTACTAGTTCCCAAGTTGCAATGTTTAGAAAAAATCGTATTGGCAATTCTCTTTGAGGTAAAAAGTCGTATCTATACTAAGAACGATTCTGTGCAGTAGGATTTTCACCAAAACCAATGTGGTAAACAATTGTGACTCCACTCCATGCTTTTATTATGTGTTAGTGCTAAAAATGACATAAAGAGGTAAAAAATTAATAAACCTTGCATTAAATGCTACTGGTTATCCTGCAGAGAGAGATGAGTAGAAATTACTTTTAATACCTAATACATTTTTTGTAAACAATGGCATTAAAGTTAGATTATGTTAGAAATTAAAGTGTTTGTAAATGAAAAATGTCTGTTTATAAAATAATACGGTTTAACTTTTAGCAGCTTATATTGAGAGTGATCTGCTTAAAACTCGTCATTTAATTGTTCAATTTTCTTCCATTAAATCCCATTGGAGATACTACTATTTACCACTAAGGCTTCAAATAATATCTAAAATTACCTAACATATCTTGTCTTCAAATATAGCAACTCAAAATCAGCAAAAAGGATCTGATTCAGAATGAAATCTGTGAATCATAATCTTTCCTGCGTGTAACCTTTTGAATATGTTTTGGAGTCACGATTTATGTTTTTCTTATTTACCTGATTTTTCATTTAGTGGTAAACAATCTCAAGTGTCTTAATTGTTTATGAAACTTTAATAATATAATATCTGAAATCGTCTACCCCAAGAACCCATAAAACGATATCCCACATCGGTAGTGAGGTGGGGATAGTGATAGGGGGATGGTAGTAGGGATGGATGAAGTAAAAAAATAATTTGAGGCCGTTGGTTCTTGTACACACACTAAATCACAAATTACTTTTCACCCCCTTTTATAATGGGGTGGGGGTAGTAATGGAGGTGGCTAATGCTAAAATCCTAAAATCTTTTTTGAGAGATTAGCTTCTCTTGTATACACTAAATACCAATTTTATGAACTCTTACCTGCTTGATTTACTTTTTACCCCCCATTTACCCCAATTTACCCCCAACCTCCAACGGAATAAGGTGAAAATATAATCTAGTTCCAGATCTCGTTAAAATACATACGTGTGCCTAATTTCAAGTCAATATCTTAAACGGTTCCAGAGTAATCGTGCGCATAAAAAAAGTTACAGACCGACAATCAGACAGACAGAAATTTGTTTCTTTGCTCAAACTTAAAATCTCTACGTTTCAAGACATTCTAAGCCTACTTGAACAATAAACATTTTTTAAAATTTTTTTGTCGTTACCATACTTCCACTTGATGTGGAAGTAAAATACGCAATTAGCCTATTTAAAACTTTAAACAGTGTTTTCTCTAAATTTATAATAATATGGAGATAAGACTGTTTACCTCTCAGGTAATAGCCATCATTAAATGGTCGTTGCATAATATACCAATTAAAGGCGTGGGGCGCACTTATATAGCAGTTTAGACATAATGAATAAAATATAATATAGCTACCTACCTTCCATATCTAAGTGCGCTTTTAAATTTAATTACCTAATAATTATTTTTAACTTTTTAATGCACTACTCATGAAAGCATGTTGTTTTGGTTTTTTAAACTATAATTCTTTGATAACATTATGTATTCGAAATTTGCCATATTATATAACAACACAAGAAAAATCGACTGTAACTAAGAGACTACAGATAAGTTTAATCTACTTTTCCTTTCACACATTTTGTCGATAATCTTGTCTCATCCTCTTAGCTAATAAATCCTTGTCGTTGTACTTGCTTATCTCCGGCTGAAAATATCAGAAACATTTACCACCCTCCTTTGGAATGCATTACATCATTAGATTGTAGCACAAATTGAGCGAAAACTGTCGCGTCAAGATAGGGTAGGAAATATGCTATTTATAACGAATGTTACATCATCTTGGAGAAGAGCTTGCGTGTAAATACATTGATAAGATATTTCGTAAGCTCTCAAGTTATATCGATTTGGTTTCCAATAAATTGAGAAAAAAGTAAGTGAGAAAATGTTGTTAATACAAAGTAAACTGTATTGAATTTTATATGCCTTACTATGGTAGAAGAGTAGTGTGAACATAATTTATTTGGATTAGTTAATTTGATTTATTGCAGACTTAAGATATGATATAAATAAATCCTTCGAAATTTTAGATTCAAATTTACACTCAAAATGGTAAACCAAATGGCTCAAAATTTTCACTTTCGCTTTTCACTCATACCACAGCTAAATGTAATTTTTCAATACCAATCTAACGATGTATCCCAACAGATTCTGGTGGGACAATTACTTCCACATTCACCTAGTAAAGTGGAAGTAAAAAAATCTTATCTAAATGTTTTTCTTTACTTCAAATAGGCTTAGAATGTCATGAAACGTCGAGATTGTAAGTTTGAACAAAAAAAATTGTCTGTCGGTCTGTTTGTAACTTTTTCTTGTGAGCGCGCGAGGACTCTGGGACGACTTAGGATATTGATTTGAAATTTGGTACAGCTATGTATAATAATGAGATCTGGAACTAGTTATATTTTAATATTAATGCGATGAAGGGTTTGGGGTAAATTGGGGATAAATTGATAAAGAAAGCAAGCAAGAATTCAAAGGCTTCTTTTTTGGAAATACTACCCCCACCCCATGACTGAAGGAAGTAAAAAATGAAGTTGTAATTTAGTGTACATACAAGAACCAAAGGTTTACATTTTTTTTTTGCATTAGCCACCCTCTCTAGTGTGTGTACAAGAACCAAAGACTTCCTAAAAATTTTTGGTAACAGCCTCCCCTGCCATCCCTACTACCGTGTTATGTTTTAAGGGTTTTTGGAGTAAACGATTTCAAATATCATATTATTAAAGTTCTATGAACAATTATTTCCACATAGTAGAGTGCAAATATAGTACTTATCGAATTTTTTGTTGTTGCAAAAGACTTATAGGAAGGAAATGTGGATGTGGAAGTAGTGATTCCTTAGGCAGCGGTTTTTTTATGGGTCACACTATTGACTACAAGCCCATCGTAATTTTTAAGGGATCAAGTGACCCAGCATGAATTATATTCAGTACGATGCTCGATGCTGGTATATGAACTTTAGGCACTATGCCGTCACTTTTGGTCGGTACAGGTGAGTACACAGGTAAATTGAATTTGCCATCCAAAGTGCGCTCTTCAGACAAAATATTCTTGTACGGCATTCCTCATGTCTGATAGTTCATAAAAAAATAATCACCTAGAACCTACTGCCGTACAAAAATAATGAATTTTTGATTTTCTGAAAATTTTCCCAGACAAATAGGTGATTTAATACTGTACGGCGTTTGTACAATGAGATTTGTATGCTTTCATAGATTCATTATTCAGCAACGCCATACATATTTGGTGATTCCAGGGTGAGAAATCCCGGGCGCAACCTCCTACCTCTAACTAGTATAGTGGTGGTGATTTGAACCAACATCAAATTCAGTGATCTTAATGCTTTTACATGAAACGAAGACATTTTTTGCCATGCCGTACATTTTTCATGGAACACATGGCTGCGTCAGGAAAATTTTTTTCTCTCTGAAAAGAGCAATTTTAGGGTGAAAAATTTGTTTACGGCATTAGCATAGTTTGTTAATATACTTAAAACAATAATCAATAAAAACTAAATGCGGTACAAAAAGAATTGTTCCAGATGGCTGGAAAAGTATTTTGTCACCCTTAAGATTTTATTTTTTTCTTGCAACTATTTTCTACTTCATAAATGTGATTTAATACTGTACGGCGTTTGTAGAATTCAATTTTTACGTTTTAATGGATCTGTTATTTAGCAATGTCGTACATATTTGCTGGTTATAATAAACTGATCATATTAACTTTGGATATCATGGAATTCCCTATAAAAAGTACAACGTAAGATATATTGTGTCATACTTGCATACAAATCTTTTTCTGAAATCGATCGGCAATGTCTACATTTTCGGCGCGATTTCAGATCGAAAAATGCACAATTCCTGTATTTTAGTCCGTTGCTAAGAAACTATCAAAACAGACCGGAAAAGATCCGTTGCCAAGCAACGATCAACAAAACCGTACGGGAATGTTACTTTCCCGGCCTAGGCCGGGAAAGTAATATTCCCGTACTGTTTTTATGTATATTTTAGACAGTAAATAAATACACGCAGACAAAACCAACTCACATTAAAATTGCATTTATTAGTAAGCAGTTAGATTGCAATGAAGAAATGTTATGCATTAATACAAATTCCTTAATTTATAATAATATTGATTGTGATTTCAGAAAAAATAGTATGTGTACTTCGGTGTGAAAGCACATTCCCAGACTTCGATGCAAGCCTCGTCGTCCGGGAATGTATTGCTTTCACACCTAAATACACAATATACTATTCCGCGCTGACAGAGCCAACCCTGACTTTCACTTTACCGAGATACCGAGATAAAATTCCCGAGCTGTGTTTATGAAAGATAAACTGTTTGTCACATTCCATGATTAATATATAATTGCCCCGTTCAAGCCAACAATATGAACGACATCACAATTTTCAATTACTATTTGATATAGTCGATAACATTTTGTAAATGCCGTACAGTAATTAATGACCCTAAAGGCCGGTGAAAATGTTATGGTAAATCTCATCAGCTGTGGAAAATCCTAAAAGTAAAAATGTACGGCATCTATTTTTCTTTATATTTCCATCTTTAAAGAATTCGATAGTCGGTTGTGCCTTCGAAGCGGACGGCTGGGTGCCTGAAACACTCCCACTATAAACGCAAAATTGCCGTGAAAAACTCCGTCAAATTTGATAAAAATTAGGTAAATTATAGCCCAAGAATTTACGCGCAAATTGATACCTCATATCAAAAGAACAAAGTTGAAATAGAATTAATATTTGAAAACAACTAATACAGTTTTGTGACCAGTGCTGTGTATTAAGAAACGAAAAGAGCGTAATTAAACAAACAACCCAAGACAGGCAAAAGCAAGATAAGTACCTCCTTTTTCATTTTTAAGTACCTTCTCAGACAAGTATATTTATATACAATTGAACTGTTTAGGCCCATCACCCTTGAAGAGTCGACATTGTCGACAAGTTTATGGCAATAAATTAAAGCATGGCATGATATCCCTCTGTAAACCTGTAAGTTATTTTGTTAACCATTATAAAAATATTCAAATGAATTTGATCTGTCTGTAAAGTATGGTCATATAAATTTCTTTTGTTAACCTTCAAATAATCTTTTTTCATAATTATTAAAAATACTCAGGCGAATTTAATATAAACTGAACCCGTAATAATCAAACGTATATGGTCATAATATTCTCTTAGGTAAAATATCAAGTGAGGGTTTTCAGGTCGAAATTACGCTCATTGTCAAATGTAATAACTTAAAAATAAGTCAATAAACAATCGTTTCTAGCAAATTTACATATGAGTCTGACCAGGGGCGTGCCCCATCAGGGTGACAGTGCACCGTGTGGAATTGAAGCAATTTAAGAATATAATGGGAATTTGGATGGAATTGGAGGCCATTGGCTTGGTTTCGGTGCCATTGGAATTTGGAAAGCCTTATCCATGCTATGGAAACATACAAATTGTTTATGCTTCTGGTGCGGCTAGGGTGGGACTGAGAAAGTTTATTAAAAAGTTTTAAAAGGTTAGGACCGTAATAGTGACAAGCAGGGGGCAAACGGGAGGTAGTAGCTCTCCGGAAAGCACAAGAATGATGATCTACTGCGGAGCGCGGGAGCGAGGACACATTGGCTACTGGTGCGAGGGATCGACGACGACGGGAATTGTCTGTGTGGAGCGCTGGGCCATCGTTGGAAGGAGAAAACATAGAAAACACATTCCTTTTTGTGTGCCATCACTTGGTCTGTATACAGAGTGCGAAGGATACAGTTTTGAGTTAGGTGAGGGATGAGTGTTGAAGCATACCTCGGGACGTGCGATTGACGATTTTGTGAGTGGTCATTGGTTTTGTATACGATCCAGAGCTAGGTGCAATGTTTTTGGTGTGGTGCGGTAGAGCGGATCAAAAGGAGAGGGGAATGGAGGGGAGGAGAGGTATCACAGAGAAGTGTTGTTGATCCTGACTTTTTGTTGGTGTCTAGTTTAATAGGAGTGTGTTTTGTGGTATTGCATATTTTTTGACGTTGTGGGTGTTACAATATAGTGTTGTGAATCTGATTACATAATAATTTTCTTAAGTAAATTATCAAATGAGGTTTTCAGGTCAAAATTACGCTCGTTGATAAGTGAAAAGTTCTACATTAAATTCTACACTAAAAACAGGGAGACCAGGTTACACGTGGGAATCACAAAAAGGATAGAAATGTACGCAATGAAGTACTGGGGACACGTCCAAAGAAGGGAACCAATACACCTACTGAAGAAAGCACTAACACTGAACAGCAGCAAACTTAAAATGGGGAGACCATGTTACACGCGGAAAACAACAATCGAGAGGATCATGAACAAACTGGGAAAGGACCAAACATACTGGGAAAGAAAAGCGAGAAAAGAATGAATTTCACAAAGAAATCGGAGCGATATATACTCTACCAGAATCAGAAACGGAGGAATTAGAAGCCTCAGAAGAAGAAGAAGACCTGTAGAAACAGAAGTGCAAAAATAGGAGCACAGATAGCAGCGACACAATGCGGCAACATATCTCACAAGAAGACCCAGAATAGGCAGAAGCCCAGAACCAAAAATCCAAAAAAAGGGGGCTTAAACGCTCCCTCACGACATAATGCGGTAACGCATCTCACAAATACCTACACCTCCCATCCCACATTCCTTTACCATGCGCCATGTGGCTCTCGCTGCTGGCAACAAGCATGACCTTAGTCCAACCCAGCGTGGACGTAGCAGGCCCAGCTGTATAACTTGGGAGTGGCAGTAATGCCTACCGCACGCTGATAAATCAATCAATCAATCAATATTTCCATCTTTAAAGAATTCAAAATAGCAAATTTTAGAAATATTACTCCATTTATTAATACACAACGCATTTTGAAAATCTTTTAAATTTTGAAAATTTCATTTATTTTTTTTAATTCATATTTTCATTTGGTTCCATTAATTATAACCGGCTATAATGTACAACGATAACATTTAGTTACATCATGTCAAAAAATCTGTTGCCGTACAGGAACTTATGATCTTATTGCCAAAAAATGAGATTCAACCCCCAAAAATGTAGGTAATTGTTTATTTATATTTATAGTTACCATACTTTTTAGACGGTACAGTTGTTAAAAATTATTGTAGGTGTTGAATAATATTGTAGAATCGATGTCGTACATTTTGCAATAATCTTATATCCTACGGGTCTAGGGAAAGGGTTGCGCCCGGGAATTCTCACCCTGGAACCACCAAATATATACGGCATTGCTGACTAATGAATCTATGAAAGCGTACAAATCTCATTGTACAAACGCCGTACAGTATTAAATCACCTATTTGCCTGGGAAAATTTTCGGAAAATCAAAAATTCTTCTGGCTTCCGGTCCCATTATTTTTGTACTTCAGTGGGTTCTAGGCGATTATTTTTTTATGAACTATCAAACATGAGGAATGCCATAGTGCCTAAAGTTATGGCATAGTGCCTAAAGTTATGGTTTCATATACCAGCATCGTACTGAATATAATTCATGCTGGGTCACTTGAGCCCTTAAAAATTACGATGGGCTTGTAGTCTACTAGACTGAAAATTAAAACTGACTGCAATAATTTCAAAATGGCGGAGATGAAATTAGCACAGTCATATGCAGAATGGCCTCTATATTAAAGAAATGCAAAAATATAGGTGTTCCATTTAAAAGTCAAAAGTAGAGGTCACTTCCGGTGAAACTGGAGTCGTAGAGTCGTAGAAACTTGACATATGGATACAAAAATATCATTTTGGTTCCATATGACACACGTTTAGTTTTATTTCGATCCGTTGAAAAATAAAGAAATTGCGATTGAGAAGTGATCTCCCTGACACCCGGTATATATGTAATGCGAATAAATAATTTTCAAGCAATATCGAAATTTAATTATATCTGGGTAAACAATTGAATTTCTTTTAATCAGTATTTAATTTTTCTCCCGAAACTAAAAGAACATTATGTTGTACTGTTTTATACATAACGACAAAATGATTTGGTTAATTTGTGGTGAAACGAAAGCTAATACTTTAGACAATATTGTGTAAAGTTTAATTAAAAACAGATTCCTTAATAAGAAATAAAGTCCTCACTTTTTCATTCCTTAATTTCCGTTCGAGAATCTCGATATTGACGACCAAACATGAAAAAATCCGATATATTATGACTTATGACGCTTCCCTAACTTCTGCTGATGAAATTCAATATTATTGGTTGACGAATGATTTTGATTAATGTCCGTCTTTGTGCGTTTATAGTAAAACTCGTGAAATGGCAGAAATCTTACAGACGTTACCAAATGAGAAAGTTGCGTCTCCATCACTAGTAGTTTATATTTGAGCATCCTTCAATTTAAGACCATGGTACAATGTTAGCGCTTATTAGTGTATTTAGAATAAACCCTTTTTTAGAAAAGATGTAGTGGTGGTCATACAAGACAGGCGATTAGAAGATATATTAGAAGAAGACAACGAAGACAGTGATTGTAGCACAGTCAATGATAGTAGTCGGTAGTAAATGTAGATTTAGTTTGTGGTTTTGAGAAATTTAATAGATAGCATTTAAATGGAGTTAAAGTTAAGCGAATAATTTAAACCAAAATACAGGGTACTTATATTTTAAATTTGTATTTTTAAGGGTACATTTATTGGAAAGTATTGCAGATTATTTTACTCTTATACCGGGTGACACAGGAGATATATAACACCCCGTAGCATGTTTATTTAAAAAGATATTATTTTGAAATTTGGTAGACTTATATAATGTGTTATTGTCCTTTTTTTAGTTCAAACAAGAACATTTTTCCACTTCCGGTTTAACCGAAAGTGACATCTACTTTGTTATTTTAAATGGCACCCTGTATATATTTTTTTCCTATCTGATTCCTCTTAAATTTCTCTTTTCAACTATGCATAGCAAGATGGCATTCGTTTTTAAAATGGCTACTGAAAACCATTTAATTGCATGAAGTCAAGTTCGCAATGGTATAAGTTCTAGCGGTAATTAATGCTTGGTGTGTTGTGATATCAAAAGAAGACTGGTACACAATTTTGGTTTCATATTTGTTTTGTTCTAATCAGTAGCCGAAGAGACTTTGTACAATTTTTATATTAAAGAAAAATATCTAGACTAAATCCCCGAAATCATAAAAACTAAGATAAACACTAATTGAGGCGCTCGCGCGCAAACCCCGATAAATCCACAAAAAGTCAATTTTGAGTTTGTAATAGTTTCATGTATGTTAGACTAAACTCTACAAGCCTATATAATCTTTGGTAACCAAAGCGCCATAAATCCCATATAAATCTAATGTTAAAGTTGACCGTTTCGAACAAAACTAGATAAATCCAATATCGGGATCAAAAGAGATAAATCCATTTTTATACAATACACTGTCATCCATTGTGAGGTAGAAAAGTTAATATTGATTGACGTTTGAAAAAGTTCTCTGTAATATGACTATTTACTGTAAAAACCTACTTCTCTTTTAGAAATAAAGAAGACAACTGCAAGACATTTTATTACCAATATATTATAACGGTTTTATCTGAAATTTTAACAGATATTGTGAATTAATTTTTGTTAACAATGAATGTTTTTATTTATTTTTAATAAATTATTAATGTTTTCAAAATTTATTTTTCTGCATCTTTAATGTTTTATTTTAAAGCAAAAATCGATAAATTCGTATTTACATAGCAAAATCCGATAAATCCAGCAAGAAAAGTTAAAAAAAAATAAATAAAGTAGCATTGTTCTTATTTTTTGGTCTTATATTCTACAGCCTAGAAGATATTTTTTGACTTAAAAAGAACAAAAAAAGACTTATTGGTTTTTGCTTGAGAAGTTTTTTGTAATTTCCCACAACTTTGTGTGTGTGGATTTATCGGGGTTTGCGCGCGAGCGCCTCAATTTTAAATTTTATCCATTTGTAAAATATTTATTCATATTTCACTTTTACCAATTAGATGGCCTCCGAGGTCACCTGATCTTATGCCACTTGATTTTTTCATATTGGGCCATCTCAGGGAAATAGTTTATAAAACTCCACTGTGAAATTGGATATGAGAATTAGGTTAGCAATAAATGAGATTACTGAATTGCAGTTAGAAATTGTGCTTAGAGGTACTGTTACAAGAATTCGACCCTACAGGGAAAATAATGGCCAACATTTAAAGATTCTTCGAAAACAATTTTATTTAAAAGCAAGTAATATGAGATATAATAATGAATTGTATTGAGTAAAAGTGGAAGAGGAATAAATATTTTACAAATGGGTCAAATTTAAAATTAGTGTTTCTATTTTAGTTTTTATGATGTCGGGGATTTAGTCTAGAGATTTTTCTTTAATATAAAAATTCTACAAAGTCTGTTCGGCTACTGATTAGAACAAAACAAATATGAAACACAAAACTGTGTACCAGGGTTCTTTTGATATCGCAGCACATTAAGCATTATTTACCGCCACATTTCATACCATAGCCAACTTGACTTAATGTAATAAAATGGTTTTCAACAGCCATTTTAAAAACGAATGCCATTTTGCTATACACAGTTGAAAAGAGAAATTTAAGTCGAATCAGATAGGAAAAAAATATATACAGGGTGCCATTTAATATAACGAAGTAGATGTCACTTCCGGTAAAACCGGAAGTGGAAAAAATTTCGTGTTTATACTAAAAAAAGGACAATCGTCCATTATATAAGTCTACCAAATTTCAAAATAATACATTTTTAAATAAACATACTACGGGGTGTTACATATCTCCTGTGTCATCCGGTATAAGAAGTATTTTCAGGCACAGTTCGTCGGCCATCTGCAATCGAACAGGCTGATAACAACCTGTCACATGACCGACTGTTATCAACGTCATAAAATCATCTCCTAACCATCATCCCTTGTGTACGTGGTGTTAATCACTCGAAAATAGGTTATGTCCTTAATGAAAAGAAAAATCGCCAAAAACCGATTTTTTGGAAATATATGAGTGGGGTGAGTACTATGGCAGAAAAGGTTATTATGAAAATAATAAAGCTGTTAATTTTCTACAAAATATGTCTTGTACATTTTTATCTAACTTAATGGTATCGTCACAGGAATCGAGATAAACCAAACATAAATTTAAAAAAGCGTTATACGCTTTTGTCGTATAATAATCCGAATTAAGCAAAAACAATCTGAATTTTGTGAAAGGAGCATGAAATTTGGCACAGCTGTTCTTTAGAGGATTCTAAGGGCCCATTTTTGAAACAGCGGAAACAAAATTAAAATTTATAAATCATATACCTTTTAGTGCTTGGTATACCTTTTTAGACTAACATAAAGGTGTACAATAAGATACAAATATTGATGATACGATAGGATGTCGGCTTGTGCCAGAACGATGCATATTTTTGAAAATGAAGATAAAAATATTCAAATAAATAATTTATTGATAGATATTACAAAAAAACATACATTCCTTTATCTTCTTATAACTCATTGTCCTTTATATTTGCACTATGAAATGCATGTAAAACCGATTTGTCTACCACGGTATGCTACAACCAAATTTAAATCAAAGTTGATGCCACTCGAATTTTTTTTTTTACATTCTTGGATGTATATAGAACCAATTTCCAAGACATTTAAAATCATTCATCACAGATATTTGCTCAAAAAATTAACGGGGAAACAGGTATTTAATACCCCGGGCATTATTTGAGTACTGGAATGAACAACATTGTAATCCAAAAATAATCTCTCCGAATTAGTCAAAAATTATATCTTCTTTTTTATTCATACATTCTCGTCCACTCCAGGACATAGGCCTCCTCCAGGTTTCTCCACTGCTCTCTATCCTGAGCACTTAATATCCAATTCCTGGCAACTTGCCTCTGTATGTTGTCCCTCCATCATCTTTGGGGGCGCTCGACACCGCCCAGTTTCTCTGGATTTCCAGTGCTTTGTCGTCTTCGTCCACTTGATGTCATCCCTGGCCACATGTCCTGCCAGTGCCATTTATTGGTGACGATCCACCTATGACATCCAAGACTTTTGATCGTTCCCTGATGATCTCGTCTGTAACTCGGTCCGTCCAGCTGATTCCCAGCATTGCTTGTTCCACTGCCTGTTGGCAAACCCGGTGTGCACTGTTCTTCTTCAGGTTAATGGGGATGACCGGCTGAGGGTGTAACCAAGTATTCCAAAAGCTGTAAAGTCATCCCGCCTAATAATTTCTGGTTGCCCTTGTTATGTGGCCGAGGTACAAGCATGTAGATGTCGAGTTTGGTCTGGATATTGTCCGGACTCATGGTCTTGGTTTTCAGGAGATTCGTTCTCAGGCACACAGCGTCAGAAACTTCCATCAACTTTCTAATGGTGACTTCAAGCTCGTCGGTATCTGTGCTCATGAGGATGGTATCGTCAGCGAAGCGCAGGTAACTCTGGAACCTATATTGAAGCCTTTGCGCTCCCACATTAAGTTTTTAAAAATGTCTTGTAGCACCAAATAAAACTAAGCTATTTTTGTTAAAGGAAAGAAAGCAAGTAAGCCCTCATTTATCAACAAATGTCTAGAATAATGCAATAGATAGACATTCGTAAAAACTGCAGTGTATATAATAAAGCAGAAAAAAGATACTGTAGTTGGCCAACTTTAAATCTTAGTCACAAAAACATTAAAGGTAATATTACAAACAAATGTAACATTTGTCTACAGAAGAAATCATTAAACAATTTACTCTTCTGTTTACTTCACGAAAAGGCAAAGATTTATAACAAAGGAACTTAGATTAAATGCTTATTAGCATATTTAATTCAAATTTACAAAACTGATATGCTTTTCTTACATATCGAATGGTACATGTATCATACAGGGAAATAAATAAATAGATTTCTCACTAGCGAGAACGTAGCACTCACGAACAAAATTCTTTTTATCACGTAATACGAAAGTTAAACATCAAATTAACTTTGATTATCAAAATCAACACGAAAGTGGGAGATTTCCAATGCTTAAAATGTAAGTAAAGAGATGCATTCTACAGCTACGGAAAACATGTAGATATCAGGATCCCATAACTCTCTTATGCAAACACTCATGTTTGACCTCAAATGGAAGTAAAATAAAGTTTTAGTTACTTACAGTAATTCACAGGACAATCGATGCACTCACTGGTAATCAATACATAATACAAAGGGGGGGTGCGGAAAAATAGGGAAAAATACTACGAGAAAACGCCGTGACTTCAATTCAAATAAGCTTGATCTTAATAGATTTTACTAGTCAACCATCCTAGGATATAAATAAAAAAGGGTGGTCTTTGAGAAATATATATATGAATTTTAGCGTTTTTTCGCCTTTTTTCTCTATTTTGAGGAAAATCTATGCACTTTGGTGAAAAATATCAAGAGGGCAAAGTTGTAGAGCATAAAATTTTCTTTTTTTTGATTTCCTCCGCTAGAGGGCGCGAAAGAAATAAATATACATATAGACTTTTGCGCCTTTTTTAGATTTTGAGCCAAAATTACGCTTTCATCACAAAATGCAGAATATAAAACTAATATTTGAGGGTTAATTATGAGGACTACCAATACATAGCAACCCTTTGTTTACGCGATTAGAAATACTTTTTGTCAATTTAACATTTGTATTTTGGTTTATTTTATTCGTGTACATAAGAATATTTTCTTAAATACTTAAGAAGTTTTCGAACATTTAAGTGCTGCTCTAATATAGATTATACTCTGGCTTAAACTGGTAATAATGTGCGGCCAAATTTTGGACCAACTCTGTTCACTTTTCATTTTTCTTTTTCAAACGATATTACTATAAAATGTGATTGTATACTGAGTATTTTCGTACAAAGCATAAAAATCAAACAGTTATACGAGTTGAGCTAGTCAACATCGTCAACACAATCATTTTTAATAAATACTCTAGCAATAATGATTGTTTTTACTAGTTTTGTCAATGCCTAGCTAGTTATTAGAGTAGAGGTGGCTTATTTTTATAAAGAAACTAACATTTAACATCTGACTGTGAATCGGCTTCTAATATCAATAATAGATGAAACGAAGACCTCGAAACACTTACTGCATCACAAGAAAGAATTTTGTATGTATGTATATTGTATATACTTGTGAAAGTACTGGTCGCCATTACAACAAATACGGCTCTCTGCCTTATCTCACTTCGCCGCAAACTCCTGATAGGCCGTTCAAAGAGAAATTTTTGCGTCATCAAGTACAAGAAGAAACTTAAACGCATATTAGCGACCACCTATGGTAAAGCACACCTTCGCGTAGGTACAGAGGAAAGTGTTAACTGTTACCTAAAGTAATTTGTCCAACATCCGACTTTTTTGCACTAATTACAACGTCAACTTTGGTACAAAATACGGTCAGATGATGACTTAAACACGTAGGTAGTGCTAAATCGATGGAACGACGTTATTTCAACTTCGCGAAACTAATTTCAGACATCGATTAATTATTATTCGACGTGGCATTGGTTGATTTCTAGTCATATCTGGTATGGTTAGAAAATGTTGGTTAAACCTCGGTAATTAACCAAATATGGTGGGGCCCTTATTCCTCAGTTCCTCTGATTACAGGAAAGTGAAAAATGAACATAGGAAACAACGTCCTGAAAAGCTATCCAGGTACTACTACTAGGCATCTAACTCACGACATATTCTAATACAGGAAATACTGGTACAAGTATATTGTAGTCACTACATGAGATCGGGTATACTGCAGACGTTCGACTGATTACATCGAACTTCTCCCCTATGGGAGGCAACAATAAAACTCCATCTTGTACTAACTGATGGAAAACAGTTTCAATTCCGTCCCGTTCATTTATACGAGTAACTTAAAACGTACAATTCATTATTCGAAAAAAAAATTATATTAGAATAAACTATAAATGTAACCTCAATGATTCTACGAGTACCAGCGCCATAATCGAAGACGAGTACAGAAATGCCAACTTAAACATAAAGTCAACAATGTATTTAAAAATGTATAATTTGACCCGCCAGCCTTGCACTAGGAAAGATATATTAGTCTGAGCCGCCAACACGTAACATCTAATACGAGAACTTGCACTGCAAATCGGAAAAAGACTGTTAAATTGAAGTTTTCCTGACCACATGTCACAATTATTACATAAAAATTACACAGTTCCAACTAAAAGTAGGAAGTACCTACCTACCGATAGTCGGTTTTAGTCATTTTTTTATGGTGGTGGAAATCCTCATAGACACCGTGCGCTTGATCTCTAATGTGACATGGCGTGTCGGACTTTACCAACTAAAACCTCTCTCTCACCATGGGGTTTCCCAGAATCGTCACGAAGTGGACACCAGGTCATCCTTTTCTTTCTCATCCTACTTCACCTTCACCTTGATCCTTTTTGCTCCTTTTTTCTCCCTTCAATTTACAGTTTCACCTTGCTCTATTTTCTCTCTCATCAATTTCTTTCTTCTGAAGCATCTTTTAACAAAACGGCATACTTTATCCTAAGTACTCCCGTTTCTATTAATTATGTTGATTATGTTCTCTCTGCTAATTCTAACATCTAATTCTTCTTCTAATTCTTGCCTCCATTGGGAACATCTATCACAAACCAATATCGTATGTTCTGCTGTGTCTGTGCTGCCACAGTACATGCAGATGTCATCTTGAGTTATTCCCATTGTTTTAGTTTAGTACTAAAAGTACCCATGGCCTGTTAAGAACTGCGTCTCGAAAAGGTCCAACTTTTTATGTTCACATCTCATCCAGGGATAGAGATCCTGGAGAGTGCCTTTGTCCAGGCGGTTGTGTCCGTATGATCATCTCACATTTTCTCCCATTAAGTTAAAGTTGTCACTCTCTCTCTCCCAGTCTTTCACCGATAGTGGATGGGCATTTTCGATGTGGTACAGGTGATGTCTTTCATCAACAAGCAGGGTAATAAGTGGAGTTCCTGAGACTACCTGTATGACACTTGTAGATATTGTTCAGTGCCCACTAGTTATAGCAGCTTTATTATTAATAGGGCCTTCTTCTGTATATTCAGAAGAATTTTTTTATATTTTTGTACGAGTGTGACCTGAAGCTATACTGCTGCACCGCATAGGACTACTGATTGGATAACTCCTCTTATGTCCACTAGGTTCACCAATGTTTGATAGTAGCCGTGTCAAAGCTGCTATTTTTACTCGAGCATTCTCGATAGCATGTTTAATATATTTGCCGAATATCAGTCTGTCGTCTAATATCACTCCCAGATGTTTCAGTTGCCTAACTGGTGTTATTTTTGTTACCAGGGTCTTAAACCGGACCGTAGTCTCTTTTACGTCCCCTTCAGGATGTCGGCCTCGGTTTTCTGGGGGGGGGCAGGGCCAGATCATTTCTCTCCATACAGAAGCTAATTCGTGTCAATGATTCGTTTACCCGAAATTCTAGTTTGCTGTTATTCTCAATTTACCTCCTTCACCATTAGCATTGTCTTCTAAATTATCAGCCATATTGACAGTTGAATATTACAAACTGGTCCCACTTTAGACAAAATTATTTAACACCATGTTTAAGGGAGTTTCTCTACTACCGAAGTTTACAGTTTTTCAAAAATATCACAAAATTACACACATTGCGAAAATAATGTTAGCCGGCTTCATTAATAAGCTTAAAAATTTTTTGTTTAAATATACTTACATTACTTTAAAGCGCTGTATTTTTGTCGTTCTATCGTAACCACAGTTAAACCACGATACGATATACGATATAACAAAAAAATACTTAAATTTTTTGTTCCGTTTAATCCTGCATAATGTTATAGAATTTAGTAAAATTAATGAAATGTAATTTAGCAACATGTTTTCAAACTGCGACGAAATCTGACTAAAATCTGACTTATTCTCAAAGGACGTTTTTCCATCCATCTATGTAAATTTTTGGGAAGTACATTGAAATTGAACTTGGCGGTAAAATTGTCCACATGGCTCCCAACGTGGAGCACCATGTAGGATCTTGCCATCTTGCGTCGCTATGTTGAGGGGGCCAGTTGTGCATTCTACAACGTTTGGTGGTTTCTTTCCGCTTTCTGGGTGATTTATTACAATTCTTAGAAGACTACTTGAGACTTTAGTCCTAGAATATACGAAAAAGAACAACTTCTACTTACTTCAAATTGCTACTGTCAAATTTCGTCGCAGTTTCGAAACATTTTGTTAAATCAAATGTCATCAATGTTGTTGAGTTCTATAACAATATCACTTATTAAAATATGACCAACATACCAACCACTAATAGGGAACGTGAGCTGGGTTTAGACCATCGTAAGACAGGTTAGTTTTACCCTACTGATGACTCGTTGCGATGGTAATCCTGCTCAGTACGAGAGGAACCGCAGGTTCGGACATTTGGTTTACGCACTCGCTCGAGCGGGCGATGGTGCGAAGCTACCATCCGTGGAATTATGCCTGAACGTCTTCAAGGCCGTATCCTTTCTAGTCGAAGATGGCAACGATATATCTTTACTAGGCGGTCGCAGTTCGCCGCGATCGTCACACTAGCCCTATTCGCCGTCGAAATCGACGGTCGGCGGTGGGATCGATCCTTGCCATGTCCGACCTGATCTCACTTGTTGACGGCCGATCATGGGTCGCACAAACGTTTCGATTTTGGAACTCGGGATTGTCTGTAGAAGTACCTGGCAGGGTGTTGTGGTCGGTAGAGCAGTTTCCACGCTGCGATTTGTTGAGACTCAGCCCTTAGCTTGGGGATTCGTCTTGTCATGGAAAATGTTTTAACATGTTTACTTAAAGAGTTTACTGCTCTTTGCTTCGAGTCGTATCCAGTGACAAGTTAGTGTATTTGAAATTCTGTCGACGAATTAGTGACTGACCATTTCTTAAAACATTATTTTGATTTGGGGTCTATTTCAAAGTCGTCGACTTAGCAGTAATAAAGACCTCGACCAGATACCAAGGCGCATATTCAGATAGAACCACTAATTACTTTTCATTAAACCCGCTTATATATAAACCCAAATGGCATAAAGGCTCTCCATCACCAGGCACTTCTATTCGACTATAACTTGTCTGCAATTCAACCATGGCCGATTTCCTTCCCACCTGTATAAAATTAAAATAATAGAGAGCGATCTCTGCGAATGCGGAGATACTGGTGACCTTAACCATCTTCTATTTAATTATAGATTTAAACAAAAAGAATCCGAATCCGAATACCTCTCAACGTAAATTACATTCTTGCAAAACAAAATTTTGATGCGCTTCAAATCATCGTTGAATACTTGCTAACATGCAACTTTGTCTTTTAAATCCGAACTCCAGCCTACTTCTGTGGTTTCCTCTGTTATTCCTTTCTCCTCCTAACCGAGGAGAGGACTTACTTATAATGTTTGTTTGTTAAAGTCGCCATGGCCCCTTGGCATAAAACGTGTTCCCACTGTAATTCTTCCCGTAGTTTTTAGTTGATTCTGTTTTCATCTTTTATATTGCAAATTGCAACAATCTGAACAGCTAGCTAATGGGAAATACCCGAGGCCAATCTAAACTCGGAAAAAAAGATCTCGCCGAATTGGAGGTATTTGACATTTTTAGTATCACTTCAAGAAGTTCATGTACGCTCTATGAATGTGGGAAATTTGAAGAAAATAGGACTATGAAGAACATGATGATGGGCTGCATGTTCCCATAACTTGACTGTTAGTATATATGGTAAAGTAACACTTGTGAAGAGCAGATTTGGAGATCTTTTCAGGAAAACCATTGTTATACTACTTAATTACTACAGGATGGCAACTTAGTGAAGCAGTCATGAATTTTTTTAGTGATATTTTTTAAATATATAGAATCTAATTTACATGTCGAGGGAACGGAGTGGACGAAGACTATATTGAAATTTTATCAAATATCGAATCGTGTATCAATACATGCAGAGCCATTTTTAAATGTAAACATCTTTGTAAAAATAAGCTCCCTGCATTTAGAACGTTTCGTGATTTTTAATATGTATTTAGCTTACAGCAGTATTGAATTGAATTAAACATTTGTGTGATCACGAAATATGGGTTGAGATGATAAAAAGAAGTAGATAGTTGAATTGTGTTACATTTTGTTAGGTAGTTTAAGTACTTATTATATGTTGACATTCCCCTGTATTGAAAATTGGTAATCTCGTATTTTATCAAAAAAGTGTTTGTACAGGACGTTAACAAGATAATAATAGTTTCATTTCCGCAAATGAGGAAATATAAGTAATATATATGTAATATTAGATATGTTCTTATTAGTAAATATAATTTGCAAAAATAACATTGTCATATTTTATTATGATTACTATACTTCTCACAAAAATGACAACACCATTATATGTATCATTTAAAAGTGGTATACATTGGTATATGGTGGTATATATTGTCACAGCGTTTCAGCATATTTTATTTTTATCCTTTTCTCTATGTTGGAGGAGTTTCGTATATTCATTATATTGACACCAGGCTTGACAAACATGAAAATATCTTATTTAATACAATTAATTGCTGTAATTAAGGACATAAACATAATCCAACCAACAGTACATATTTTTGAATAATCAGTTCATGAAATGGTTATTATTATTTCAGTAGTGAATACCAAGTAAACACGTCAATACCGAATGTGTTTTCGTCCTGTACAAGCATATAAATAAGGAAAATTCAAGAATGTATTATATTTTCCCAATGAAGCCTAGTGTTATATCCAAGGTACAGAATAAATAGAAATATTTTGCAATTCATGTTGTATTTTGAAAATATTCAAATACAAATAAATACACAAAAAAGACAAAATATTTAATGGGATCAAATAGGCCAAAGGTAAACTATATAAATATTCCCTGTCAATTGCTTGATTATAATTATCTGTAGTTGAAAATATTTCTATACAGAAGATCCACGATAATCCATACATGCAATGTCTTGAAAACGAACGACAAACGGGGATATAATGAAATTTGAGGAATCATGAAATGATTTTTTATTAAATTAAATTACATATACCTCCTATCACCTAGGCATATACCTAGGGCTTCCCAATCCCTAGGTAAACTGGAGTCTTAATATATAATCGAAGACCTAAAATTAAGAATAACTTCGAACTTGGATAAAAATCAAGTCAGTCAACTTTCCTTTCCTTCCAGTTATTTTTTCTTCCTCGATTTGGTAGCATATAATATTTATACGTAGCACTCCCTAACACCCCAACAACAATTTTCAAAGCTAGCACTCGTCATAATAAACCCATTCTTATATCCGTAGGCTGTAAAATGGCCTAAAATATTTTCATTATCCTTTAAACGCAGCGATACTTCTTGATATAAAAGTAACATTTTTATATTTTATAGACTTTGGAATAGTGTCTAAGTTAGCTGCAGAATCAAGGAAAGTACTACTCGCGACGCGACAGTCTCATCTAAAATTGTGTTAGAATAATGTGCAACGTATAAAGAAACAACTTCAGCGGCATAATATACTCCATATACAGACACTAACGTTAACGTATCCTCCCCTAACTATTAACCAACATATGTCAGCCAAAATATTATTTATTAAATACTAATGCAAGGGTGTGCTAGCTTTGAAAATATTTGTGCTGGGGTCTAAACTTTGTGTGCTATCAAATTTAATTAAAAAAAGTAAATTGGAGGAAGCTAGCAAAAGATATCAACCTTTTAGGTGGCTATCCCTGTAGGTATGCTAGCTTTGAAAGTGGTATTGCTAGACTGTGTTTGCTATGGACTATTTGTACTAGAATTACAAAAATAAAATATTAATGATAGGAGAGGACTAATATCAATCTAACCCATCTCCAAAACAACCCTTACTTATTAATTATGCAAGGATCTGATAGCTTTAAAAGTGATTGTGCTAGACTGTGCTAGGTATAAGCATTGTGTACTAGTAAATTTGAGACAAAAATTAACTTAAGGGAAGCTGAATACAATTTCTCCCCTCTATATTACCATCCCTGCACGTGTACTAACAATGAAAGTAGTTTTGGTATAGACTGTGCTGCTATGAACTATTTGTGCAAGAGTTAAGAAAATCGAATATTAACGGGGAAATTCATCAGTCTGGTCCATCCCGAACACAACCCTTATTTATTCATTACGCAAGAATGTGATAGCTTTAAAAGTGGTTGTGCTAGTGTGTGCTAGATATAAGTATTAAGCGATAGCAAATTTTAGAAAAGAAAGTAACTGGGTAGGGCATGAGAAAAACAATTTCATCCCTCCATACTACCGCCCATGCAGATGTGTTAGCTTTGAATTTGGTTGTGCTAGGGTGTAACTATTACGAGCTATCAAACTTGCCAGGTAAAAATAACTGTCAATCTGGCCTCACCAGAAAACAACCCATATTTATTAATTACGCAAGGGTGTGTTAGCTCTGAAAATAGTTGTGCTAGGGTATGCTAGATGTAAACATTTTGTGTTAAGAAATGGATGAACATAAAATAACTGAGGGGGGAGGGCAGGATGTCTGACCCGAAGAAATTTATGCCACTGAACTGTGCATACGGAGGCTGGAACAAATGCGTCCCAGACACTGATCAGTAAAAATCATCTCAGGCTACCCAACAACTCTTAAAAAGGTCGTATTGCTGCAGCTTATTAAAATATATTAGTGGTAATAAATGTCATAACATTCTTGAATATTCCTTATCCCAAAAATTAATATTAGTAATTATGCGCCGTCCCTAAGGACTTCCAATAATTTGTATATTACGCAATATATATGGCAGAAACATATCTATAGCCGTCCTTAAATATGTCAATTTCAATTATAATATTCTTTCTGTATTTCTGTTATAGCTGTCCAGTCTCTAAATCCTGGATAAAAGTGTTTAAGCTAAGAAACAAATCAAAATACATTTTCGTTAATTCTCATGGACGTAAAACTTATGTGAAATTGTTGAAAGACAATCACAAAACTAAAATGAATAAATTAAATGCAATATTAAAATAATATTCTTCTTACCTATTTAATAACTAGTATTTATGGTATGCGATAGTTATTGTAGTGTGTAGTAGTTTTTATTGTTCAAACTATTTCGAAAATAAAGTTTAATATTTATTTGCAAGTGTTTTATTTATTTTATCTATTATAATGGTACTGCACCAGTTGTACTTTGAAAGGGGAGGTCGTAACAGTATTTAGTATAATATTGTTAATATATCAGAATCAGAGCTGTTCCAGGCCTTGACGAAAAGTGGACTTTTCAAAGGCTTTTATTTTTCGCTATACGCTCTTAATGACAAAGTTCCCGTGCTTACTATGTACTTTGAAAAAGTAAGTTTGTCCTAGTTGCTTGGTAGAACTCAGTTCGTAAAAATAAATACAAAAAGAACAAAAAACAAAAACACAAAATAAACACAGGCCCACAAAAAAAGTGGTATGTGCTGGGGTACTGACCATTCTATCCCTTGTATTTTGAGCCGCTTATTTAGCACTAAAAAAGTCTGTTGGATCATAATATTGCTCACCCAGCTCATTTAAATCAGACTCCAAAAGCGATTCAACTTTAAAAATTTAACCTAATAACATTGTGGTACTTGAATATCGAATACAAAACTCAAAATCGTAAGGCCCCATAACTGCTTAACCCCTTAACCCCCTTATCCCATAACCCGTGGAATCCTATCAAAACAGTGGGAAATCTTGATTGGGGAGTTAATGAGACTGTGACTCGAATCCTTGTGCTTGAGTATCATAAATCCACAACCTCCTGATCCCATAACTTCAGCATCCCATAACCCCGTAACTCCTTAACTCTGAAAATCCAACGAAAAAAATTGGGATTCTAAGTAGGGTGATTCGTGCCATTATGACATTAGAATCTTGGAATCAAGCACCCCATGGTGTCACAGCTTTTCAACGGTAATCCCTCTATCCTCATAACACCATAACTCTGAGGGATCGATGAAAAAAATAGGAGGCTCTGGATTGGTGAAACAATTAGATTGTGCCCTCAGAACCTTGCTACCTTGTTACCAAGTAAGCCTATAGCACTCCAGCAGCAAACCCTTCTACTACATAACCCAGTAACCCCGTAAACTCATAACTGTTTAGGTCTGGGAATATAGTAGAAGAATGTGAAGAATCTGAACAGGGGAATTCATCAGATTGTGTTCTCGCACTCTTGAAATCGAGTAGCCCGTGATCCCTTAGCTCTTGAACGGCAAAACTTTTACCCGTATCTGTGATTCTGAGTATTCAGTAAAAGCAAATTAGGGAATCTTAACTGGGGATTCAGTGAGAATATTACTTTGGAAGTGGAGTATCTTTTCTGGTGATTTCTGTTTAGGTGACTTCATTTGATATCTTGCTTTTGCAAACTCTTGTATCTTCGAACGACCTATAAAACGGATTTCTTTTATGCACGTTATCACACGTTCCCTCTTCAACATCCAACAAAAGTCTGCCATCATATGCTCATCCCACCTTCCTTGATATCGTAAGATAAAATAATTGCAAAATCAAGAGATCAAATGAAGTCACCTAAACAGAAATCACCTGAAAAGATACACCACTTCCAAAGTTATATTCTAATTTGCTTTTATTGAATCCCCAGAATAACGGGGTTAAACGGCTAATAGTTTTGCTGTTTTTTTTTTTTTTAACTATTTAACGTCGGCCTATTTCCGCTACCAGGGCCTATCACCGACGCCAGGAGACGAGCTACCCCCAACCTGGAAATTTTGCCGAACCTCTTCCCTTAAGAAGAGTAGGGATCTTTTACTTGCTTAACATTTAATAGACAAGGGACCGCCTACTTTACATCCTCTCCGAAGGATGGTATATCCACTACGTAATCCTCGTCTGAAATTACGTAACTTCCGAGTATACACTGATATACAAGCCTCTAGAAGGTGGGACGAGAACGCTGTATTTCCCAAGATGGGAGCCCATCCAAGCACTAACCGCGCTCGACGTTGCTTCAACGGAATATCGACTGATATTCACATTGAAGTCGCCTCTACGCTCGCCCCGTTTTGCTGTTCGGAAGCTACTCGATTTCATCTCATGAATTCTCCTGTTCATATTCTTCACATTCTTCTTTTATATTCCCAGAGTTATGCAGTTGTGGGTTTGCGGGGTTACTGTGTTATGCAGTAGAAGGATTCGCTGCTGGAATTGGCTTAATTGGTAACAAGGTTCCGAGGGCACAATCTAATTTATTTCCCAGTCGAGAGCCTCCTATTTTTTCATTGAATTCTCAGGAGAATAGAGGGATTGCGTTGAAGAGCTATGGCGCCATAGGGTTCTTGTTACCAAGATTCTAATGACACAATGGCACGAATCACCCTACTTAGAATCTCCATTTTCTCCGTTGGATCTTCAGAGTTAAGTTGTTACGAGGTTATGAGATCATGATACTCATGATACTTAAGCACAAGGATACGAGGTAACAATCTCATTAACTTTCCAATCAAGGATTCCCCACTGTTTTCATTGGATTCTAGGGGTTGTGGGGTAATGGATTTAAGGAGTTATGGGGTTTTACGGTTTCCTTTGAGTTATGTGGTCAATATTGAAGTACCATTATGTTATTAGGTTAAAGTTCAAAAGGAGCTCAAAATGCAAGGGATAGTACCTCAGTACCTCAGCACGGACCAGTTTTTTGTGGGCTTGTGTAGTTGAAACTTAAGGCAACGTTATGAAATGGTCAAATTGAACATATTCACAAAAATTAGATAAAAAAAAAGTTTTAAAAATGTTTTAAAATGTGTTTTAACCGCCTTCCATGTCACCTCAGTGACCCTCTTAAGTCTAGTAGATCTATATTTGTCTGAGTAAAGGAGACGGGGCCCTACAGTTTATGGTGGAATTCGAACTATTTCTTGGGGAAAATTTCCAATGAAAAATTTGTTCGCTATATGGGGCTCGAACCCACTTCGCTAGGTACGCTCAGAGTGCAAGCTAGACGCGCTAACCCACTGATATTGTAGTTCTCGACCCATCGCATAGTGGGGCTTAATCCCTAAAAGCTAGCCAAAATTCATAACATTTGGAATGTACACTAAAATTAATATCTAAATTTTTGGACACACTGATTACGAATCTGATCTTATAAGTTGTAGAAACAAGATAGTAGAGAGTAGATTCAATATGGCGGACTGAAACTCTAAAAAATTATCTAAAAATTCTGAAAATAAATGATTCAATGCGCTTCAGGTCTTTAGTTAAGAATCTGATATTATAAATTTCAAATTTAAAATAACAGCTTCAATATGGCGGACTGAAGCTTGTTTTTTAAATTGTTAAACAGTTCACAATATTAAAGTAATCATTTTATATTTAAAAATTATAATATCAGATGCTTAACTAAAGAAATGAAAAGCATAGAGCATTGAATCATTTACTTTCAGATTTTTTTTTTTAACTATTTAACGTCGGCCTATTTCCGCTACCAGGGCTATCACCGACGCCAGGAGACGAGCTATCCTCAACCTGGAAATTTTGCCGAACCTCTTCCCTTAAGAGGAGTAGGGATCTTTTACTTGCCTAACATTTAATAGACAAGGGACCGCCTGCTTTACATCCCCTCCGAAGGATGGTATATCCACTACGTAATCCTCGTCTGAAATTACGTTGCTTCCGCGTTTACACTGATATACAAGCCGCTAGAAGGTGGGACGAGAACGCTGTATTTCCCAAGATGGGTCACCCATCCAAGTACTAACCGCACTCGACGTTGCTTCAACGGAATATCGACTGATATTCACATTGAAGTCACCTCTACGCTCGCCCCCTTTCAGATTTTCTAGATAAATTTTTAATGTTGCACCATATTGAATCCACCATCTTGTTTCTGCAAATTCTAATATCGGATTCGTAATCAGCCAGTACAAACACTTACAGATATTAACTTTGGTGTACATACTGAATGTTATGAATTTTTACCAGCATTTCAGGATTTGACCACACTGCATGTCAACATCCAGAGATTAGCCACGTTCACTTCTAATAGCCCTAGCCAATAAAGGTTCAGAGGAAAAATCATATCACATATTTCTTTATATATACGAGTATATATTGTTAACTAGATCTTATCATCTACAGTGAAAGTTTATAAAAAATAATAATACTATATAAATACATAATAATAAGTAATAACATAATAAATATTAATTACTAAAACCTTCTTGGTAAGAATTTTATGGCTTTTTGTCCATATTTAGTCCGGAAACCTTTCTTTGGCAACCCATTCTTCTTAATTCCGATGTACCATTCAGGGTAAAGGGCCGATTTGTATGCAGAATATGATCCTTGAAATTCTTCTATAAAAACTGTTCCTCCATTTGAAGGGTCGCTCTAAAAACATATCGAAAAACTTAATATACTGCGATAAATTATAACAGCCAGACTAAAATATAAAGAGTCTGTGATGATGTGAGAGAAGTGCGATAACATTTCTGTTCTGACAGACACATGAATGATACATAAAAAGTATTCAATCTTACAAATTTTAAGATGTATAAAGGTAAGAGGCTCCTAATGAAACGATGGGCATTTTAATAGAAACACTACAAAATTTTTTAAATGACTATTATAATTGAAATATTATACAGTTAAAATAAACAACTGACGATAATCCTAAGGTACAATTTGAAAAAGACTCTTGGACTTTCTTTGTATATTAAAAAACCGCTGCCCAAGGAATCACTACTTCCACATCCAGATTCTCTATCCAAGTCACTCACAACGAAAAAACTTTGTATGTGAAAATAATTGTTTATGGAACTTTAATAATATAATATTTGAAATCTTCTACCCCAAAAACCCATAAAACGATACCCCACATCGGTAGTGGGGTGGGGGTGGTGATAGGGGGTGGTAGTGGGGGGGATGGTAGTGGGGGGGTGGATGAAGTAATAAAATATTTTGAGGTTTCTGGTTCCTGTACATACACTAAATCACAATTTTTTTTCATCCCCTTTAATAAGGAGGTGGGGGTGGCTAATGCCAAAAATTTTTTTGAGACCTTAGCTTTACACCCCAACCCTTCAACGGAACAAGATGAAAATATAATCTAGTTCTAGATCTCGTTAAAGTACATATGTGTACCAAATTTCAAGTCAATATCTTAAACGGTTCCAGAGTAAACGTGCGCACAAAAAAAAGTTACAGACAGACAGACAGACCGACAGACAGACAGAAATTTTTTTTTTCGCTCAAACTTAAAATCTCGACGTTTCATGACATTTTAAGCCTATTTGGACAATAAAAATTTTTAAAAAAATTTTTGTCGTTACTATACTTCCACTGGACGTGGAAGTAATAAAGTTGTAAGGCAGAATAGTAGCAAATCGACTGACCAAGTATGATAATCGCAATACGACGGAACACGGGCTGAGGCAAACCAAGACTCTAGCTGTACTTTAAGGAACCAAATAATCACTCAGTCAAAGAATGACCGGTTTATCCCGTCTATAGGTTCATTATTCCCTATACAGTCGTCTTCTCTAGTCGAAATGATCGGGAATGCGATAAAAGGCATCTTCTGTGTTCCGCAAGTCTGGAATGGTGTACAGACGGATCGAAGTCTAAGGACCGATACAAAACCAAGGGCTCGCATATCAGTGGAACTTTTCAAATACCCTAGAGTACTCTAAACAGAAGTGTATGCTGAACTCTACTATATAAATGGAAGGTCAATATCTATACCAATTTTTACGTGAAACTGAACCTCGGCCAAGTATGGCGACCTTAAAGCGGAGCGCAATCGCACTATAGAATACGTCAGAGCCGGTCTTATTGTTACTGCAACTGTTTAAAACCCGGGACTTTGCAACGATTCTTGCAACACAGTACCATACAAGATTGCACCATATTGTCTCAGTTAACTGTTTATAACAGTCATAAAATATATTTCACAAAATAATCAATTTATAACAACTTTACATAAATGAAAGAAATAAACAAAGAATTAAATGAGTGACACCGACTCTGGAAATTACATCTAATCCAAGACTTACGCTACAGAATCTATGGGAAACGAATAAAACACAGAATCGCGTCAGCGCATAACTTCCGTAGACAGCCGTTTGGCTCAAGCACAGACATCAATTTCTCTACTGCGTCGACGCGTGGCTTTATATTTTGAGTTTCAATCTGTGGCGTAATTGCCGTATTTTGTTCACGCGCATATACCTATATTGGCCTTCCATTTATAATAGTAGAGTTCAGTGATGCCATGTGCAAGAGAAAGTCAGTCAGAGTTATGAGACTGAGCCATGACGCAGTTCAACAACAGAATAAGGCACTCAAGACTCCTAAAATGATTGCTTGGGCGGCTCGATAGAGAAAGAATAAGACGTACGATAGGCCTAATAACAGGACATTGTCCTCTGAACAAGCACCTCTATACAACGAGGTTGAAGGACTATCTTATTTGTCGGTTGTGTGGAGTGAAGGATGAAACTATCACTCATATTCTATGCCATTGCGCACCACTAGGAGCGTCAAGGTATAGGTATCTCAAAAGATAATTTTTACTGCCGTAGGAATTACGGGATCTATCCTGGAATATACTGCTATCTTTCTTGGAAAGCACCGGTCTTTTATAGGAGATCCTATACTTGCAAAAATACAACAGGTCGTTAGGCACGACTACTGCAGATCTTAGAATCAGCTCGCGTTCGGATAATAATATTATTATTTAAATTAAAACAGTCATTTCAAAATTTGTGTAGCGTTTTTTAAAAAAGGTCGTCATTCAATTTACTGCACCCTCTCATTAGGAGCCAACTTTTAACTTCAAAAAATTAAAAATTTTTATATATATAAAAAAGACAAACACTACATGAAATACCGAAAAAGCATATAAAGGCACTATTGTATTATAATTATTATATGGGAGCCATTTTGGTCAAAATGTTAAATATTTTATACTATGAACTTTCGAAAACGTTTCAGAGCTTTTTTGAATTTAAAACATATAAACACCTAACTTTATGGCCCAGGAGTTTTAGTCAATATATCGCTTCTTAATTAATTATTGTAAAGCTGAAAGTTTGCAGGATTGTAGTTTTGGTCCAGGACAGTACGTACCAAAAAATGCCTTACTCTCCCCCATCGGCTTCCGTGTTTTTGCGGAGCAACAAAAGCCTAAGTCGCATAAATTGCAGAGCTGGCTGTAGAGTGCAGCATAAAGGTTGTTACTGGTCCGATTTGGGTCGAAATGATCATAAAAGCTTTGGAGAAGCATATACGTTCATATTTCAGATGTTCCATGCATATTTTGTTCATAATTTTCCGTTCTAGTGCTGTCAAAATTTCAAAAATTGAAAAAATTCCGAAATGGCACCATTGCGGATAAATGAAGACTCGGAGGGGAAAACGTACCCGAATAAACATTTCTCTTCATCTTTGGGGCTTTCCATTAGTATGTCTACCGTCGCTGTAGCGCCACCCGTTACGGAGCTATGCCACGCCGAGTGTCGCCGCGCGACGACACTCGAACATTTAAGTGCGTCCATTATTGCGTCGATCACCTCCACAAAGCAACGAAAAGTTCAGTAGATCAGTAAATCAATAATTTCAATTGTCTTGCCGAATAAAGTCATTTTCTGAGTCTGACAAGTTAAATTTCATTCAATAAATCTTGTAAAACACCAATAATGCATAAACAAGAATTCGTAACAAGTCTCATCAGCGCAGCCAGGGTAGTTCGACCGGGCGCGACCGCCGCGCGGCGACACTCGGAGTGACGTAATTCCGTAATGGGTGATGCTACAGAGAAGGTAGCCGCACCAATGGAAAGCCCAAAGTATCAAGAGAAATATTTATTCTGGTACGTTTTCCCCTCCGAGTCTACATTTATGCGCAATGCCGCCATTTTGGCTTTTTATTAATTTTTGAAATTTTGACAGCACTAAAACGAAAAATTATGAACAAAATATGCATGGAACATCTGAAATACGAACTGATATGCTTCACCGAAGCTTTTATGATCATTTCGACCCAAATCGGACCAGTAACACAGTTTCTGCTGCACTTTATAGCCAGCTCTGCTATTTCTGCGACTTAGGCCCTTGCTGCTAAGCAAAAACAGGGAAGCCGATGGGGGAGAGTAGGGGACTTTTTGGTATGTGTTGTCTTGGACTAAATACAATCCCGAAATTTTCAGCTTTACAATAATTAATTCCTGGTCAAAAACTAAAATTCCTGGGCTATTAACATAATAAAATAATTAAAGTAATTTAAATTTTACGACGACTATTTTAGGAAACATGGCCGCCATTTTTTGTTTTGTAACTATTCCTTTGTAATTGAACCCCAATAAATTTGATTTGATATGATTATATTATTTGATTACATATTATATATTTTTATCATTGTATTATTATATTGTATTGTATTTTTATTTTATTTATTGTTGTATTGTATATTCTATGCTATTATTATTATAAAATAAAAGAAAATTATTGGGAGGTAGGTTTCAGGTGACTCCCCTTCCTAAAAGTTGACAATGGGTGCGAGCATGTATGACAAATTTGATGTTCTCATGAAGTGCAATTTTTTTGTAAAACAAAAGGCTCTTAAATAGTTAGCTAATATTGAAAATAGATTCAAATTGCATTTGACGGTAATCTTTAAGGCCTTGGGGCATGAAGGTCATCGGATCGAATTAAAATTTTGTACATCTCATTTTTAAAATCGTTGGAACCACTTTCCACAATTTCACAATTTCAAACGCGTAAAATAACCCACCATATTAATAATAGTGAAACATTACTCAATAATATTTTATCTAAGCCGTAATTATTTAGCAAACGAATCATTAAAATATTTTAGAGAGTTTAGGGAAGATCAGTTAGGTGTTGCATTTTCTACTAGACCAGGGAAATTAGATAAAAATAACTAAATTTTGAAGTACAGCTCGGATCGAGATGCAATTTTCGGCATCGTTCTCGGAAAAATATTAGGAAAAAAGTCTACATATAGTGAATAAGCCGTTCGAAGAAAATTACATGGGAGGTGCATAAAATGCATTTAAAGTACATAATTTTTTGAAAAATTCTAGAAATTGATAGAAAGCCGTGAAAATCTCGGGGGGTGGCTCTTCGGGGGTGGGAGGGGGTGAAATCGAGTAAAAAATTCAAAGTGCCCAAAAATCACGGGGAAATTACTTCCCGGGGGCTTTCGAGGTCGCTGAGTCCAAATATGACATCGAAACTTACCAGGGATGCTCGGGGGTGGCTCTACGGGGGGTGGAAGGGGGTGAATTTGAGTGAAAATTTTAAAGGGACAAAAATCTTTTTTTTTTAATACTTCACATATTACTATTACACGTAATGCTTTGTTATTCAAAAACAAATTATTATTATTATATCTTTCAAAAAATCAAAATAAAATTGATACTTGTTCACTGGTCACAACCAACAATTTAGTACATGTGGAAAAATAAAAACAATTTTTAACTGCCAATGTTCTAAGGCAAGATTTTTTCGAAAAAATTCCAAGAACGACTCAATACACATCCAGCGTGGTCGACAACGTGACTAACGCACTGCTGGGGACGCTCTCTTTAAGTATAGAAATACGTTACACAGCTGCTCCCACTTACACTGCGCAGCTGCCGCTACCTGAATATATAGTAATACTATTTATATATTGAGCCCGATCGGTATCGAGGCTCTCTGATTTGTCGACGATAATCTTCGCGCCTTTCCCGAAATAAAAGAAATTTTTCAATGTATATCTATACTAGTGCACGGGTGCGTGATGATTGAAAACGTGCGAGACTATTTTCTTTGCGACGACCCGAGCATCCCTGGTAAGTTTCGATGTTAGATTTGGACTCAGCGACCTGGAAAGCCCCCGGCAAGCGACTTCCCTGTGATTTTTTGGCACTTTGAATTTTTTACTCGATTTCACCCCCTACCACCATCGAAGAGCCACCCCCGAGCATCCCTGGTAAGTTTACAAGCCAGATCTGGACTCAGCGACCTCGAAAGCCTCCGGGAAGCGATTCCCACGAGATTTTCACGGCTTCCTATCAATTTTTAGAATTTTTCAGAAAATTATGCACTTTAGATGCATTTTATGCACTTCCTATGCAATTTTCTTCGAACGGCTTATTCACTATATGTAGACTTTTTTCCTAATATTTTTCCGAAAACGATGCCGAAAACCGCATCTTGATCCGAGCTGTACTTCAAAATTTAGTTATTCCGGGCAAATTTGGTCTATACTAGATCTTCTAATATATGTATGTACATGTACGACCTAACTGAAGTACTCTTTACGATGGTTAGTTACATTTTCAACACCACAATTTATTATAAATTAAATTTGGCGGAAGTAATATGCTTCACATGTTTTTTATATAACTTACAAACATAAAAACGTTGATTAAAAATTAATTTCATATTAGAATTGTGGGCTAAAATGTGTTAGCAACGAACACTCTTGGTCACACTGTCCGTCGCGAGCTAGGTTCGATCCCCAGCTCCGACACTGGCAATGTCGGTGGGTAATGGAAGTTGTCTGCGTTTTTTTTTTAAATCTGTAACCCCCTTCCGGGCAGCCTTGGTTTTGAGTGGTTTGTGTGGTTTATTCTAAAATTGTTTTTAGCTAATTAAGCTATTTACCTCTCCATACAACTCTCCATTACTAGCGTAACATATGTAGAGATTGCTGTTTAGTCCAAAAAGTCTTACGTGACTGACTTCGCCTCCTGAAGATATTTCTATGTGACCTAAAATTGAGAAGAAAAATTAGCTCGCAATTATCACAGTCACAGTAAATAGCATATCCCCAGAGCCAGATATTATCACTTGCTATACGAAAACAGAAGTATCTTGAATACATTTAATTTCATATACCTACTATCTTGATCTGAATCCTCCTGCGTTCCTAATATTTCTCCGTTGGCTCTAAGGGTCAAGTTGTATCCCGTCTCGGAAAAGAGTTGCATTCGATATCCAAATGGTCTATTTGGATCCCCCATTATTCAATTAATTTCTGAAAGAAATAATCCTTAATTAATTAGATGTTTTCCTTCATAAATAAACTAATTACGGGAATCAATAGATAGTGAATAGATGGATGGTAAAGAATTAATCAATGTAATGGCTCTTATGTCAGTCACCATCTGGATTTGAAGTGCATGTCATAAACTTTGACACCATGATTTTATTATGATTCTATCTATGGAAAGGACCGTGAGATAAGTGGAAGACATGCAAAATCATGTTTTCCGAGAAAAGAAATAACAACCTAAAAATTTTCATAAAATTCACATTTTCCTATTTTTTATAATTTACTCAACTGGGTTTTTTAAAAAAGTAAGAAAAGAGTTGCTCACCATTAAAAAATGAACACATTTTGTTTCAAACAATGTTTGACGAAACCAACTGTTTCTCGTTACAAAGATTTGTCTATATAGTCCAATCAATGAATGCCCAAAAGGGGATTGTAGAGAACATTTTGGAGGGGAGAATTTTTCTCTTCAGGGATGTGTTGGGGGTCGTCAGGAGTTAAACATACTAAAAGTCCCCGCCCCTAGCCCCGCCGCTTCAGGGGGGAGGGGGGTGGAAAGGTTCCTTTTTTCGATTCTTCGCTTATAACTCGAAAACGATGCGTCGTATGGGAAAACGTAATCTATGCAAAATTAAACGTAATTAAATTTTCCACAAGAATGTTTATATTCATTTTCTTCCTATGTGTTATAGTTTACGAGATGTTCGCCAGCGAAAATCGATAATTAATAAAAAAAAAAACAATTATGTACCTTGTATATTTGTATCAAAGCGGTTTACCGTGGTCTGCTAATAAATCACAGTCACAAAACAATCTTTATTTTACAACAGTCAACGTATTTACTAACGTAATATTTTGTCGAAATCTATACATTTCCTTAAATATACAGTGTGACTCACTTAAAATGAAGATACCCTTATAACTTTTTCATTTTGTTTCCGATTTGAATCAAAGTTTACTCAAGTATAGAACAAATTAGGATCTACTTATGACCAGAAAATCATTCACCTGCTATAAAGGCAAAGCTACCTGCGGTACTAAAATATGCTGAAAAACATAAAACATTTTGAATGTTAGAAATTCTAAAAAATGCATCCAATCGGCGCCACAAACGTACATACACCAAAATTTGATTTGATTATTGATGGGGGATATCTGATACATAAGCTCATCTGGCAAAGGGGGTCCTCAGTTTCCGCAATTTGTGGTGGCTACGTAAAATTCATCGTTCGTATGATTAAAAATCAACATGATTTTTAATCTTTTTCCTAATATTTTGGTACCGCAGGTAGCTTTGCCTTTATAGCAGGTGAATGATTTTCTGGTCATAAGTAGATCCTGATTTGTTCTATACTTGAGTAAAATTTGATTCAAATCGGAAACAGAATGAAAAAGTTATAAGGGTATCTTCATTTTAAGTGGGTCACACTGTATATTTAAGGAAATGTCTAGATTTCGACAAAATATTACGTTAGTAAATACGTCGAGTGTTGTAAAATAAAGATTGTTTTGTGACTGTGATTTATTAGCAGACCACGGTAAACCGCCTTGATAGAAATATTCAAGGTACATAATTGATTTTTTTTTTTTATCAATTATCGATTTTCGCTGGCGAACATCTCGTAAACTATAACACATAGGAAGAAAATGAATATGAACACTCTTGTGAAAAATTTAATTACGTTTAATTTTGCATACGACGCATCGTTTTCGAGTTATAAGCGAAGAATCGAAAAAAGGAACCTTTCCACCCCCCTCCCCGCTGAAGCGGCGGGGCTAGGGGCGGGGGCTTTTAGTATGTTTACCTCCTAACTACCCCCAACACATTCCTGAAGAGAAAAATTCTCCCCTCCAAAATGTTCTCTACAACTCTTTCATTGACTGGACTAATAAACGTTTTTTATAACTAAAAAATTTCAAATTTCAGGTCGGTTTGAGGAGCCGGACTGTGCGGCAAATTTCTGAGACTTCATTTTTCCAGTTGAGAGGAACTTGTTGTTTAAAAGAAATCCACTCTTAACCAATTTGAACTACGTCTGGTATAGCCACTCATATGGCGCGAATGCTACATAGTCCACTCAATACGGCGTTAAAAAAAAAAAAGTCAACAGTGAATTTTGGGTAGGGTGCGATTTTATTTTTTATTATGTGGAGGGGGGGGGTTCCAACATAAGTTTAAATTTGAGTTTTTGGGGTCGGGGTGCACACAGTTGACCGCCATCTTGAAAAATAAGGGTGTAAATAGTATTTTTAATATATCTTAAAAACTATAACTCCCACAAAAAAAATTGTAGAGTTTTTTTGCAGATAATAATATTATCTACAACTTTTTGTTGGAACTTGGTTAATTAAGAAGTTATAAGTAAAAATTAGTGATACTCCAGGCGAATTAGACTTTTGCTGACAAAATCGTGCCCTAAGAAAAAAAAACTTTTATTGTCTTTATTTGGACGTCTTGAATAACACCTGGTAGTTACGCCAAGATACACCTGGAGGAGTTCGTGTAAACCGCGTCGGAAGGTCGCGGAAACCGCGGATTCGCGATTAACTCAGTTCTTCTGCCCAAACGGGAACAACACCTATTATAAAAGTTGTACATCTGTAAATTCTCTACATTAAAGGTCTTATACTTTTTTTTCGTACGCCTAACCGTCTTGGAGATATGACGCGGACTAAGTGAAAAATGCATTTAGTTCCGCGGAACCTCTTTCTCACCACATATTTCGCAATTATCTTGCTTTCTATGTCTCAGAATGAAAATTAAATATTACTGTCATAGAGCTCGGTAATTTTTATTCTCTACCACAACCACGAACCACGACCCCCTTACAAAAAGAAAAAACAAGTTTATCCTCTCGCGACCCCCAACCTCGATCTCTATTAATAAAATCTAAAATCAATCAAATTTTAAAATTGTTTGTTATAGTTTTTGGTATGATTTAGGACCGGTTTATCAGAAGTTTAATAGAAGCACATTCTAAACTTCTAGTTAATTTAGCTGTAGGATAAAGTGCTTAACCGCGCCCTGACAAACCGGCCCTTAGTGATCTGGATTAAGAGAAAGGGAGAATACCCAGAGCTTGCAAAAGAAACAGAGGGTATTAGTTCCATTCGCTACATCCTACCTGTGTGAGATAACTTTCTCATCAATGATTAACATAAAAAATAAGAATAGAAATAGGCTAAATTTGGAGAAAGATTTGATTGTTTGCGTTTCAAATATAGAGCCTCGATTTAATAAATTAGCCAAAGAAAAACAGGCACAATCTTCTCATTAAAAATTGGTTTAATTAAAATTGTATGTGTGTAATATTTAGATTTTTAGATTTTAGAATGAATTGTTTAACTTTATTAGTTTTTTTCTCAGTAGCTCGGGACCCCTTTGGAATTGCTTCGCGACCTCCCAGGGGGTCGCGACCCACAGGTTGAAAACCGCTGCTCTACCAGAATGTCTTATAGATTTTATTTACATTTACTTACAATGAATAAGTCAAAACATGCATTCGTTTCCGCACCACTCTAGAGGTAGAATGCTCGGCGCGCTTTTTTTACATAGTTCCCCAGGAGGCCTAATCCATATCGGATCTTAAATTAGTCAATACTTCCGACTCCTTCGGTATCTGAAACGTTATCATCCAATGACAAATCCTTGTCATTACTTACATTCTGATAAGATTCTACGTCGTCGCCCATTTCGTCATTCATAGCAATTATAGGTACGGTATTCAAGCAGGAGTGACCGTGGCAATGGCCACAAGCTGTTTACAATTCAGTCCTACTTTCCTACAGCTACATTTTCCTGCACAACCCTTCGCACAGTTGCAATAAATTGAATTTAACAATATGTCTGGTGCTGGTGGTAACTGCGTTAGTACTGGCTGCAAAATATCATTCTTCCTAATCCAGCCCCACTGCTCAGGATCAATGTCTTTTTCCAACCAGGTTTGAACTTGGTAATATTTAATTTTCATTCTGAGACATAGAAAGCAAGATAATTGCGAAATATGTGGCGCGAAAAAGGTTTGGTGGAACTAATTGCATTTTTCACTTAGTCCGCGTCCTATCTCCAAAACGGTTAGGAGTAGGAAAAAAATGTATAGGACCTTTAAGGTAGAGAATTTACAGATACACAACTTTTATAATAGGTATTGTTCCCGTTTGGTCCATAAAAACTGAGTTAATCGCTAATTCGCGGTTTTCGCGACCTTCCGACGCGGTTTTCACGAAATCTTCCAGGTGTTTCGTGGCGTAACTACCAAGTGTTATTCAAGACGTCCAAATAAACATAATAAAGAAAAAAAATTCGTAGGGCACGAATTTAGCACAGAGGTCAATTTTACAACTAAAACGCCTGGATTATGAACATTTAGGGGATGAAAAACTATTTAATGTCCTACAAGTCTGTTATTTTACAATAACCACCCTATTTTGAGATAGATTAAATGAAAAATAACGCCCTAGGGCGTTATGAATATCTATAACGCCCTAGGGCATTATAAAATTATAATACAACCCAAAACAAGCAAATTATGATAGCGTTATTGACAAACAAAATGCGTTGCTATGCAACGGCGGCGTTTACAAACAATTTTGATTTTTACCCTCTTTTAAATCAAATCGTTCTGAACATAATAGATGTCAAAATTAATAAATCGTAAATGTCAAAAAAAAAAATCGAATTAAGTAACAGACTTGCAGGACATTAAACGTTGAAGGCACCACGGGTGTTATAGGATAATGACGCCCTCGGTCGACGTACACTTCCTCGGGCCAAAGGCCCTTGGGATTGTACACTGCCGACCTCGGTGCGTTATTATCCTTATAACACCCTTAGTACCTTAATAACTAATTCAAACTAGCATTCAAAATAAATTTAGCTCAGGATTGCAAGTTGTTTGCACGAGGGCAGATGTTTATTTATACAATATTATTACCTACAAAATAGTTTGCCAAATATGTTCTTCAAGTTTATATCAATTGTAATAACTGTTTAAGTAATTCATTAATATTCTAAAACTTAATGTTACCGTTTACAAGCAACTGACGTTTCTGATTGTCAATCACAGTACCAAATTCCTAGTTCTAATTATATCCGCAAGTAGTAAATGCCAAATATACAAGGTGTTTCAGGTATGTAGTCATTTATTTCTAAGGTTCTACATAAAAAAATATGAAAAAAAGTTCTTATAAACATGGGTCCGGAAATCCCTCCTAAGGGCGCTGCGGGCCCCTGAAGGGACACCCATTAACATTTTATTTAATATCTTAGGAACCTTTTGAGCTTCAGTGACTAGTTTTTGCACGTGATTCGATATCAATAAAGGTCATTATCTGATGTTATCCACCATGGGTAAATTCAGGGCTGGGGTGCACAAAATTGGAAAGGGGGGATTTACTTCTCCCTTCAAATTTGTTAATATGAATTTTCTGCGATTGTCTCATCGGAATATTATTCCTTGGCTATAAATACACAAAAAGGTTATCTTGTTGAAACGCCGAACGACCAACCGGTTTCGAGAAATTTGAACTTTGAACCTAAAGGAATTTTTCCAGTCTTCTTGAGTAAACAATTTTTTCAATGAATTCATCACAGTCGATAAAATCGACCATAAATAAATCTTGTTAATACGACAACAGAAATATACCTTACTCAATTTTTTGCTGGCTATTTGTCAGCAGATGCAGTAGGAGGGGGTGAAGTAGGGGTTAGACTCTGGGCGATCGGAGCGGTTATGTGACTTGTAACATTCAAATCGAAATTTGACATCGGAGTTTTGATGAAATTTTTTGCTGTTCATTTGATACATGTTTTAAGATGCCTTAAAAAATCCAAAAGTACCCTTGACAACATTTTTCGTGGTCAGGTCTGGCGTCCAGACGCAACTTCTGGGAATTCCGAAAAAAATTCCCGAAGTACTGTCGTGAGCAAAAAAAAAATAGGACAATTATTTTTTTCTAATATAAATCTGTCTCTATATGAATATGTAATGTGTAGCCGAAATAAAACAGTTAGCACTTTTATTTTATTTTATATTGTAATGCTGTAGTTATTGCTATAGCAAATGATGGATGGTCAATGAGACAAGTTGCACTGCGTTATAGCTTTAACAATTTGGTGTTTAACATTTTAAAAAGTGGACAATAAACGGCACAATAAGTATAAATCCTGGATCAGGGGACAAAGGATATCCAACTTAACAAGAAACTAACTATTAATATTTCATTGTACACCATTTCTATTTATAACTTCTATAAGTCTGTTTGGCATAGAATTAAATAACCTTATACAATAATCATCAGTAATAATATTTTTCCATGCATTATTTATTATTTCCAGTAATTCTTGGGCATTCCGTGGTATACATCTAGTTTTTGGATACTTCTTACGAGTAGTCCCCATACGTCTACCATAGGGTTAAGATCTGGACTATGACTGGACCAGTTAAGAACATTAATGTTGTTGTCTTGAAACCAGTTAGTTACGGTATGAACAGTAGGAACGGAACAATTATCTTGTTGAAATATGAATTCATTATTAGGAAATAATTGTAACACAGAAGGGAGCATAATATTGTCTAAAATCCTAATATAAACGTTTCACTATTAAATCGTTCCTCGATATGCCACAACACACCAGGACCACATGCAGATATCCAAGCCCACATATTAACGGAAAATTTACCACTTTTGTCATTGTTAGATATATATTTCCCATCGAATCGAGTACTCGGTAAAGACGAATACGACCGCTGTGTGTTGACTGGAGAGTTTTTTCGTCTGTAAAACTACATTGTTCCAAAAATTTACATCATGCACCAAAAATTCAAGCGCAAATCCTAATCGAGCATCTTTATGCTCAGCTTTGAGTCATTTCTGTACTGCTGGATGACAGCGTAGCTCCGATTTTCTTACTCGCCGGCGACCAGTACTACTCGATCCAGGAAAATTCGTTTCTTCAGCAGCCTGAATAACTGAGTAAAATGGATTTTCTACTAATGTATTTACCACTTGCAAATCTTGTTGAGTTGATATCCTTCGTCGCCCCGATTCAGGATTTCTAGTAATCGTACTGTTTATTCTCCACTTTTTGAAAATGTTACACACCGAATTTTTGTTAATATTATAACGCCGTGCAATTTGTCTCATTTGACCATCCATCTTCTGCTTTAGCAATAACTCCGGCTTTAACTAAATCGCTTATATGGGGCATATTAGTTTTTGCACACTTGCAATGAATTTTGTCAAATAACGGACAATGTCACAAAAATTAAAGTTAACTAGTACAACTGTATGTAGCCTCTACTAAGGGTGCTAGAGTATACTGATTGGTCCGTCCGTCGAATGCGTCATTAGTGGAGAAATAATGCCACCAATTTTAAATTCATATAACGTAATATTTTTTTCTGTAGAAGAGAAGCAAGATTCGCAAAAAAAATACGGGTGAGTTTTTTTAAAGAGAACTTCTCAAATATTCAGTAAAAAAGAAACGTGGGAAAGGCCCATTGTCGATACAAGAAACCGAGCAAGAAAGCTTCGTAAAGTTTATAAACATTGATCAAGTTTGAAATTTTTAAAAAGTTTATTACAGATCAACTGACAACTTTTCTTTCGTTCGAACGAATCTGACCGTATAAGTCTCCGATTAAAGAACTTATATCTAGATACATAATGGCTATCTTTTCTTCATATACCTTGTTTGCTCCTAATATAGTCACATTATATGTCCATTAAAATGGATAGATGAACATCACATCCCATAAGCAACAGTGGCGGGTAGAGAAAATGTACAATATTGTATCTATTTTATGTAATAATTGTTGGTTAACCTCTAGGAACATTACCGCGGATTTAAAAAATATAATAGCTAGAGATGTTCTATTCAAGGGAAATATGTATTGAAAGGATATTATTATTTATAATATTATTAAAACTGTAAACTGAATCTCATCATGTTACGACTATGACCTACTTACTTATGAAACGATCGATTTCTGCAAACGGCACAGCACTTTTGCATGTTGCATTAAATTGTCACTAAACTGCGTAAATATGAATAGAGAATATTATTTAGGTAATAGCAAATCACAACTTTAAATAAAATATGACTTCTTCACCACTTTTTCATCGGAGAACACGAAAAACATTCATTGACAGTAATGGCGGAATGTTAAAGTAAGACGATGATAATCGAACTTAACCGATCGTGTACGAAACAGCCGCGAATAGGCCGATGGGCCAATCAAGAACTTATGGGAAGAAGTGCCTTAGATTGTGAGTCTTTCAGCAACATACAAACTAATACCATTATGCAGTGGCGCAGCGAAAAAATTCATCTGAGGGAGGGGGGCAATAGAACCGGCCTCCCCAGAGGATGAGTAGTAGATTCCTCTACTAGATAATATTGGCATTAATTACAAAATATTTATTTCAAGGGATAATTTGGATACTGCTTTGTACTGATACAAATTATGCTTCTTTATTTTTTGGAAGACGGCTTGGGGGGGCATGGCTCCCCCCCTGGCTGCGCCCATGCCATTATGTATCTAGATATGAGTTCTTTAATTGGAGGTATAAGTTCATTTGACGTATGACCTGGGGCGCCATCGCATTGGTAAATTAATCTTTGAAATTGTCTTACAGGCATATTGTCTACAAAGGGCTCTATTTCTTGGAGAATGTTAATAAAATTTTCGGTATTCAAATTTAAGAAAATGAAAAAAATGAGTAACTATCATTTGGTATCTAATAAAACCACACCACAACCACACCAAATCCAAATCGTCCTTGACGATTAACTATAGAGCCCAATGATGATTTTTATGCCGATTAAAAATTCCGGCACTGCTTATAAGAGCCTCGCCTGTCCATATAATTGTTCCTTCAAATCCTGGCACTTCATTGCACTGACGCAAAAACCACTGGCAGAAATCAAGACGCCTTAGAAAATCGTTTGGGTATAGATAGAGATGGTGACTAATTTTAATTTTATAGGGTTTGAATTTATTTTTTTTTTAAGTAACGCAAAGCAAAGAAGTTGTTTTTGGGATTCCTGAATTTTCCTGTATTTCGCGAGACGATATATTATTTACAGTTTCTAACACAATATTTTCTACAGCTTCTCTACCTGCTTTATTATATATTTTTGCTTGAGGTTTTACAAATGATCCAAACACTTTTAAATTTTGTTGGAGCCTTTTTAATATTTTTATGTCTGGCTGTCTCTTTTCTGGATATCTAAAAATATTATTTAAGCGGCACGTTTGGCACAAAGTTTTGCTGTCTATACTTACCTTATTAAAATAAAGCTCGGAAGCTAAATTTGAATCTTCTATATAATTCGCATTCTATAAAACACTTAATCATATCATATTTTTGCTCACAATTGACGATTTGCACGAAAGAAAGTTTGGTAAAAAGTGCCATGGCGCACAGTATAATGGTATCACTGCAATTCACTGCACATGTACCTAAATTATAATGATCATAACATTGTTTTCGTTATCTTTGATGTTAAACCTGCTTCCATTGAATATAAATCATCTTTATTAGGTTGTTTCGTAGTCTACAATATTTAAAAAATGTCGAATTATGCAATTTGTCAATCACTGCTGCCAACTCTTCTAATAAACTGAGAGTTGGAAACAGACAAATTGCATAATTCAACATTTTTTAAATATTGTAGACTACGAAACAACCTAATAAAGACGATTTATATTCAATGGAAGCAGGTTTAACATTAAAGATAATGAAAACGATGTTATGATTATTATATTATAGGTATTTAATTGTTGCAAAGTTTGGAAATTAGACGAGTTGGTCAACATGTGCAGTGAATTACAGTGATACCATTATACTGTGCGCCATGACACTTTTTACTATACTTTCTTTCGTGCAAATCGTCAATTAACTCACAAATTAGTTTTTGACATTTACGATTATTTCGATTTCCTTTTTTTTTACCATGGCCTTCTCAATAAATATTAGAAATGTGATAAATATGCATAGATGTCAATGGAAGACAATTCGAACATTTATTGTAGTCAGTGGCGTCCTAGCGCGGGTCCGCAAACGCGGACTGGGCCCTAGATCCTTTAGCCCCCCCCCATCCGATCAATAAAACATGACAATGAACAAAAAAATTTGTATTTTGTCTCATATTTATTCCTCCAACATCGTCTATAATTTGTCGCTACCTTCTACTGAATAAGAAATGTACCTCTGCGTCTTTGCCAGGCAACAACGCTATCGCGCGCTGTCTGTGCAGTAATAGTCTATGTAATGAAGCATTATAAGATGACTTTTTTGTAAATATTTCGTGTAAAGACGAAATTACCTCCCCCCTCCCTCCCCGTTTTCGAGAATAGTGAACATAACGCAAGTGGTGGGAGAAGTTTTTGACCGCCGTAACCCCCCGAAAAAGATCCCTTTATGTTTTCATATAAAAAATGGTCCAGGGAGTGATTTATCGACGGGTTATACTTGAAATAACATCGAAGGGGGGTTATAGAGTAAGTGCAATCCGGACAGCAGGCCTAGGGGGTTGATTAAACCCTCCCGAGGGGTAGAAAATATTTTTTTTTCAAATAATTCGATTCAAACGCATATCCCCCCCCCCGTTTTCGGGGTCGTTGATCACGGGAAAAATATTCATTTTTAGCTCCAACCCCTCCTCAAACGCGCAGAAACCACCTCTCACTCCACCGTTTGAGAGGAGGAGGGGTTGGAGCTAAAAATGAATATTTTTTCCGTGATCAGCGACTCCGAAGACGGGGGCATAAGCGTTTGAACTGAATCGTTTGCAACCTCTCGAGAGGGTTTAATCAAACCCCTAAGCCTGCTGTCTGGATTCCACTTACTTCTATAACCCCCTTCCATGTTATTTTAATTATAACCGGTCGATAAATCACTCCCCAGACCCGTTTATATCTGAAAACATAAAAGGAGTTGTGGCGGTCAAAAACTTCTCCCACTACTTGCATCGTGTTCAGCATCCTCGAAAACAGGAGGTGGGGGGAGAGTAATCTTGTTTTTGCACGAAATATTTACACTATTTCTGCCTTCATTGCATGGACTATAACGGCGATATTGTGTTCCAACTTTAAAATTCTCCTGTCTGCAAACAAAAAAATTGGGCCCCCCTAAGCCCAAATCGCGGAACCAACTAAAATGTGCCAGGACGCCACTGATTGTAGTTTACTTTTTCCTATTTTTGACATAATTATTGTATATTATAAGAAGTGCTGTTGTTAAATTTTCCATGGCCTCCTCACAAATATATTAAATTTTTCGAAAATTAACCACTTTTTCTAGAGACAAATATGACACATGATATATCATTGGATAGCTAATTTAAGTTGTGATCGAATAATGAAATAATTTACAGGGTGTTTCTATTTAAAAAAAAGACACAAGTTATGCCTATATCTCGAAAACTGAGGCATGCATAAATTTCTTCTTATCAGCAACGGATTCTACTCAAAAAAGTGCCTTAAGAATATGTTACTCGATTTTCGATTCGACACTTGGTAATTGAGACATAGTGGTCATCCAAAAATGCTAATTTTCCAAAAACGCTCTGTAACTCGGTACTCAAAAAAAGACGATTACGGTTTGCCCCATTGTTTGTTTCTCGAAAATCGAGCTCAGGACACCTATATTGGTTTTTGTCTATCTGCCATAGTTTTAGAGAAAACCTCAAATCCCATGTAATTTGGTCCACCCTGTACTGTACATATAATGAAAAAACTATCACTGCCTAAATTTTAAAGAGTTTAGTAGCTACTTACTTTGACAATCCAAAATTAAACTTGTACATAAATTCCACTCTATAACAATGCTTCAGTTCTTCGATCAAAAGATTACACGTAATGTGAATATACAATATTGTGTAATCGATAACTGAGAGAATGATAACAATATTGAAACGGAGAAAAATGTAAAAATATTACATTATTTTTTTTTTTTAATTATAACACTACATACCACCAGTCACTAGTAAAAAAAATTACAATTTTTAAATGCACCTTCTTGTCTGGTTTATTTACTAACAATACGAACAGACCAGTAAATAAGTCTGACTCTCCTGCCCATTCTATTGAGATTATCGAATCGTATTATGTTTATTTTTTTATCAGTTAGATTAAATATAGATAGTATAATAATAATCATATATTAGATATACTTCCTAGTATTACCCAATAAAAACTGTGGAATAAAAATTCTGTTCTGCATTATAACCGAAAATATTCTTGAAAATTTAGTCGTATACTTTAACAATATTTTTTGGATTACTTTAGTTATTATATCTACAAAAAAAGAGGTAAATCAAACAATAAGCCATAAAATTAGTATTTAGTATATATAAGAAATGCTAAGATCTCAAAAACTTTTTTGGCATTAGCTATCCCCATTACCACCCCCACCCTACTTTAAAACCTACTATTAAAGGGGCGAGCAAAATATAATTGTGATTTACTGTGTGTCCAAGAAGAACCAAAGGCCTCAAAATTTGTTTATCTCATCCACCCCTACTACTACTACTACCGCCTCCCTTCTACCACCCCCACCCCCACTATGAGTTTTTGTGGTAGGCGATTTGAAATATTATATTATTAAAGATCCATAAACAATTATTTCCACATACAACATTTTTTTCGTTGTGAGAGACTTAAATAGAAGATCTAGATGTGCAAGTAGTGATTCCTTAGGCAGCGATTTTGTATATTACTTATATATAAAAAGAAAAACGAGCAGCATAGGTATAATAATTACAAAGGCACAAAATAAAAAAGTAGTCTGTTCTGGAACTTCATTGGGTGACCCCCATGTATTTGAACACGAATCAGGTATCCGTTTAGCTCTATCACCTGCCGCATTTTTGTAAATCGCGAGAATAGCCTAAAAAAAAATCATAATTTGGGTTATTTTTGAGATTGGTGGATGATGGAGCTAAACGGACACCTGATTCGTGTTCAGCATGTCGAAATACATAGGAGTTAAATATTTTAATGTGCTAAAAACTAGTCTAATGTCCAAATGGCTTGATTTTGTCTCAATTTGCTTTAATCACGAAAAATGACAAAAAATGATATTTTTAGCGATTTAAGAAAATCTGAGATGAAATCAAGCAATTTGGACATCAGATTCGTTTTTGGCATTTTGAAATACGTTGGGAAATGATCTGATTTCTGGCATTGAGCTTTTTTTTCTTTTTGTGTCGCTGTGAAATATAATTTCAAAGAAATACCGGTCTTGAAAGCATTCAAAAAGATCTGAAAATGGTTAAGAACAAATTGGTCAGTATATAAGCTTATACATTCTTTTTAAATTGAGGAATGAAGGGAATTAAAAACCTTTACATCTTTTCGTGCTTTTCAAAAAAATTTAACGAAATTTTTAATAACTAAGGAAAAGGATAGTTTTCAGCGCTCTGAGTCGGAGATATTTATACCACCATCTCAAGGAAAACCAAGCTATAAAGATGTGTTGATTTCTTTCCCATTTAACAGGATTGACGGATCGTAAAACTTAGATAAATATTTAGACTAATAATAGGAAGTTAATATTTTTTTAGAAAAATATAAATATATCTATTTTAATTTACTCGTTAGTATATCGTTGAGATTATTGAGAGAGGAGACATTTATATTTTATATTTTCATATTACTGTCGAATTATATCAACATTCCAAGAAAAAAGAAATGCAGAAATTATAGGTATTATTGTAAAATCGCAAATATATAAATGGGATTTCTGTTAGTGTTATTTCCCTCGAATGTCTAGATAGAAACACATGAATTATGTGAATAAAAATCTATATGAACTGAAACTGAAACAGATATCAGAAGCGGTAAAATTACACCTTATCCAAGATTAATTTATAGACAATGATCGCTACATAATTTTTAGTTGCTTCTGTTGCCAAGAGGAAGGGCGATTTTCGACGTCAAATTATATGGATGGGTGCGTTTGCATTAAGGGATGCAAAAGTAACTATTCTGAATCAAAAGGTGACTGACAACAGGCTTTCTAAAGATTTTCTCAGAATTGAAGAATAGAAATGATATTATAGTTTTTAGAAACCTAATGTCACAAGGTATAAAACAAGTGCAAATAGATTTAACAAATTACATAGTTATACGACAAATTAAAAATACATTTAAAATGCAACATAGAACACTAATGACCTAATAATACTTGCACCATTATATACAGTATAATTATTCATATTGCATCTAAATTATAATATAAGCCATCCTTTACATATATTTTTTATGACTTTGAATTTAAAGTATCTAGATAAGTTGCTCTCTTATGTTGATTGGAATTTTGAGGTGTGCACCATGATGCGCCATTCCTTGTGTCATAAATCATAATTAGATATGCTCCCATGCAACTGAAGGTTGTTTGTTTACAAGTATTTGGACCGGGCACGAAACTACGGAGGGACCAAGGGCCAAAATTACGTTGGCCCACCCTGACCTCTGACAAATTAAAAAAAATTTGTTTTTCACGAACTGAGTAAATTTTCTAAAATACTGAAATAGGTAAGATAGGATAAAGTTGTTTGAAGCCTTATCTCCTGGCCCACCTAAAAAATGTATGCCCATCCTAAGTTCACTCAATAATATACAGCTAGTTCACTACCTATACCCATAATAACCGTACAATACCTTGTACATTAGGTAAGTGGTGCATTTTAAAATGTAGTGATGCCGCAGTGTCCCGCCCTCGTCCAGAAAAAAATGTTGGGCTTCTCCTCCTGGGGCCCGTTTCGAACTGGGCCCACCCAGTTTTGTACTTCTAGTTCCGTGCCTGATTTGTACCAGGCAGCTTCTAGAATACACAGACTACACGGAAGAAGCATGTTGAAATATGCGAATAATTGCTTACATGACTCACTTTGACTTTTATTTAGCACTAGCGAATGCCCGCGACTTCGTCCGCGCGTGGAAGACTTCTTGCGCGTGGAATTAAGAACATTGACATATTAACTTATGCGTATAAAGAAGTACTACACACTCACTGTAGTACTCAAGAAGTACACTTGAGGGAACCCATGGTATCCGGGGAAGCCCACTGCGGATTCATTGTACTCGAGGAAACCCTTTGCGCATCCATAGTACTCAGATAAACCCACTTAACATCCATTGTATTCAAGGAAACCCACTGCGCATCCATAGTACTCGGGGAAACTATTTGCGCATTGCAATTTGATAACAATTCATTATTCTAATTTTGTGTTAGAGCGAGTTAAATGAAAAAATAATTATTTTAATCGACAATAAAGCAGATGAGCCGGTATATGTCAAATTTTATGCTTAAAAACATCCCTCTCTCTGTTTACCGGTTCGGGAAGGGGTCTCTTTTTGAAAACCGTCGAATACGTGTCTCCTTATTTCCTCAGAAGAATCAGTCGTTGGAATATCAGGTTTCTGACTTACGCGATTTCAGAGATACGGGTACCCTTTATACCATCTGCCACCCCCGTTTTCACCCCTTCAAAAAGTGAAAATCGAAATTTCGTCGTATTCTTGTCTAATAGATTTCAACAAAAAATATTTCTGCCAAATTTTACGCATCTAGATCTAACCGTTTCCGAAAAACCCCAAAATTTCAACTCCTCTTAGGGATCGAATTTCGAAAAATCCCTTCTTAGTGGTTGCCTACATCAAATCTGAACCTCTATGCAAAATTTGAAGTTTCTAGACCCAGTGCTTTGAGCTGTGCGTTGATAGATTAGTCAGTTAGTTAGGGTATTCTTATATGCCTATTTTTGAGTTAAAAATATTTTCTTGCCATTGGAGATGCTCCCCACACCATAACTGAAAATATTTCTACACAAGACATAAATGTGGTCTCTGAAAAGGTTCAGGAATTTTACATCTGTCGACGTTGAACGCTCTTTCTCACAACACAAATTTATTTTATAATGAGAGATGCCAGAAATTAACTCCGGAACATTCCTAATAAATATTAATAATATACTTTTACTCTTACAATCGCTAATTAAAAAAATATGTTAAAAATGCATTAGTATTATAATCACCAATACTTTTAACCCTCTTCGCATTAACTCATGTTACCGAACTTAACAAAATATATGCGTGAACATATTTACGCGGTGACACATGACCTAGAGCCACCTTATTTATGGCTATTTTTCCCGACCTGTAGTTATGGAGGAGGCTCAGTTATGGTTCATAAATAGAGGATTGGCAACGCACAGGTTAATTACTGATATAGTGAGGTGGTTTAGAGCGGTATTTCAAGATTACCGTTACCTGGCGGATAAAAGCACCAAATTTGGTATGAAGATACCTCTGGAATTTCTAAAAATGTTCATGTACAACACTAAAATCCAAAATGGCCGACAAATACGACAAAATATCACTTACCACAATCTATTATACTGTTAATTCTGTATTACAGCCTTAAGCCAACTAAGTACACTACACACCTAATAGTCTACATATTAAATAAAATACAATAAAATGTATCCATATCATTTCTTATAGTAATATATAAGTCCAAATATAACGCTAATACGAGTTCCCAATAACAAAAAAATATTCATAGTTATTCATTCAGTACCTATGCAACAGTTATAAATAAAAATTACACTTGCACTTGCAAAGTGGTGAGCAGTCCAGATTGTTCATTGCTCGATTCTTCTGACAGAAAAGCTCCTTTCTTATCTGGTTGATACTGCTAAAAGGAGAGGTTTTATCATGTAGAACAACAGTCACTGGTTACAGCTTCTTGAAGTGTTCAGAGTCGGCTTTCAGCAGTTGGAATGTATGAGTGGCAGAATACACTAATGTATGTCTTGAAATGCTTGCCATGCTTCCCAGATAGACTTTTTACTCTTACCTTTGAAGGCGGGGGTTGTGTCACAACCAGAGAATGAGTCAAACACAGGTAGTGCTCGTGATTTTGGCTCCCACAGGCTTGCACGTATAGCATTGATGTGATAAAACCTGTGTACCATGCCAAAGGCCACCCAGATATCGGCCAAAGGTTGAGTCACTATTAGATCACAGAATATGCCAGCAAGGATGACAATCACATCTGTGTCTACAGTACGCACAAGGATACTCTTTGCCCATTGCTGTAGTGAATGGAGTACATGAATCACAAAAGCCTCCTGTCTGCCTCTTCATGATTGCAGTTTTCCATGGGTGTGTTCAAACCGATTTGTAAACTGCTTTCCCTGTTGTGACATATACATCTTTGCCTGGTGGCCAGTTGAACTCTACAACCTTGGAAGTTAAAAAGTTGAACAATTCCTTCTTGTTCATTGAGTCACGGAGAAAGTCCATCCAATTTCGTGGCAGTTTGGTGTTGACAGATATTTTCCTTCGAATCCCCTCACTTCATTTTCCCGGGTAGACTCCTTAAAGCTGTCTGTTGTAAACAACATCTAATCTTTGGGCATTCTTCAGCTGCTTATGAAGGTAAGGTAGAAATATTTTGTCAGCGTACTGCTTGAAGGTGTTGACACTAGTAGTGGGCAGGCAGTGGGCGATGACGGCATTGTCCAGAAATTTGGAGTCGTAGGTTGAAGGGGGCTCTGATTCACGGTCAATAAACGATACGGTTACATCAATCAGCAGCTTTAGGACGAGAGAGACGCGGGGGGCGGGAAATCGAATGAAAGAGACAGACATATCTGATTTCCGTGCAGAAGACAGAGACAGAGATTCCGTTAGGGTCTACAGCCTACGTCACCTGTAGACACTACAAGCATCTTTGTCTCTGTCTTTTGCACGGAAATCAGATATGTCTGTCTCTTTCATTCTATTTCCCGACCCCCGCGTCTCTCTCGCTATCAAGCTGCTGATTGAGACAACCGTATGGTTTAATGACCGTGGCTCTTATTGACCTGACTGCTCAAGGCATTGCAGTATTCCAGCCTTGTTGGTTGGCAAATGAAGCTTACCAAAGTCTGAAATGGAAGGAGGGAATAACTGTATCTCATGCGCAATAAACTCATCCAAATCAGATTCCCGGTTCTGCATCGATATATATATAGTTGGCTAAATAGTTCCATATTGTTCTGAAGCACTTTCAGCTTTTTCCCCTACTGAGATGTTGCTTTAAGCTTTGGTCTCTTGAAAAGTGCAAGAAAATCCCACTTTTTATTTTGTAGTAGTGGTGTCTCGAAAAAAAGACTCGCATACTGATATTTTGTCGTATTTGTTGGCCATTTTGGATTTTAATGCTGTACATGAAAATGTTTAGAAATTCTAGAGGGCTCCTAGGCTAACATTTATTAGTATACCCTAAGGTACCTTCATACCAAATTTGGTACCTTTATTCCGCCATGTAACGGTAATTTCAATAAGCCACCTCGCTAATATACTAGAACCTCATTTCTATATTTTAAAGGAGATAATTTCAAGTTCATTTATAATTATACATGACCAGGGCTGGACTGGTCTGTAGAGGTGCTAATATAACCCCCTTCGCTGTTTTGTATATTCGTAAAAAAATAAATGATAAAATATCTGTTTTACAAGTTAAATCAGAATCTTAGAACAAGAATTTTTTTGGCCTTTTTAGGGAATAAAATTGGTGGTAGACAAAAACTGATGCGGTAGATTTTTTTTTTATATCAGAATCAGTTTTAGTATGTCAAAAAACATAGGTTAAGACGGTTCTGACCAAAAAATAGCCCCTTTTTTTGTCGGAATGTGTTATTTATGTATCTTCAAACATAAGTTAATGGATCATTTTTACTCAAAATTATTTCGTCTGCACGTGCATGAAATCCTGTTGATTAAAATTGGGACACTGTGTACAGAAAATCCTACCGCTGTCAATAAATATCTGATTGGATATTAAGAATATGTTTATTATAAATACATTAAATCGGAAAAAATCAGTAACAAAATGTAATACATTACTCTACTACTTACATTAGTGGTATACATATATGATTCAGACACAATAACTTAACGAACACTCAACTCTTCCTATTTGATCCAACCAAACTAATTGTAAATTAGCACCGTTGCATAGGTATTTCAATCACGTACATATATCAATGCTACTAACTTAAAATCTTATAAAATAATCGCACTGAGAATTAATAGTTGATAAAAATAGCTCAGTGTAGTGTGGGAACTATTTACTACATATTACTAATTCAACAAATATGTATTTTAGTCCTAATCTAAATATAATAAAAATATAAATTATTTATAATAGTGTATGCATGTATATTATTACGAAAATTGTATAGAATGGCTAAAAAATTACAGTATGACAAAAACATCTACTGCAACGCAAAATATGGCTCGAAAAATACTGTCAGTTGATGGTTTAATATTCATTAATACTGTTGAGGAGGCAAAAATAAGGTTCGTCATTCAAATCTTGATCTTCTAGGTAGGAATCTCACTGCTTTTTGCCCATATGCAGTTTTGGGTCCTCTTTTGAATTTCCCAGATTTTTTTATGCCAATATACCATCCCAAATGTGCATATTTTCTGGACAAATATGCGTTATAAGAACCCTGGAATGACTCAATAAATACAGTTGATTCCTCCATTGGATCTGGCTGAAAGAAAAAAGGCATTCGATAGATTATTTCACTAGAGACCAATAATCCAGTAACCTTGTCACCAAAAAAAGAGGTTACTTGACGTTAAATCAGGTATCTAAGCTTTTTTAATATGTTGTATAGAATTAAAAATTAATGTTACATCCAAGTTTACGACCTCGGCAGACCTCCGGGTCTTGGTCAAAAATCCAAAAAACAGAGATTTTTGTTTTTTTCTTAAGTTTTTATTGATTTTGGCACCTAAAGCCTAATTACTTCCACGTCCAGTGGAAGTACAGTAACGACAAAAAAATTTTTAAAAATTTTTATTGTCCAAATAGGCTTAAAATGTCATGAACGTCGAGATTTTAAGTTTGAGCGAAAAAAAAATTTCTGTCTGTCTGTCGGTCTGTCTGTCGGTCTGTCGGTCTGTCTGTCTGTAACTTTTTTTTGTGCGCACGTTTACTCTGGAACCGTTTAAGATATTGACTTCAAATTTGGTACACATATGTACTTTAACGAGATCTAGAACTAGATTATATTTTCATCTTGTTCCGTCGAAGGGTTGGGAGTAAATTGGGGTAAATTTGGGGTAAATAGGTCAATCAAGCAGGTAAGAGTCCATAAAATTGGTATTTAGTATATACAAGAGAAGCTAAGGTCTCAAAAAAATTTTTGGCATTAGCCACCCCCATTACCACCCCCACCCCCTTATTAAAGGGGATGAAAAAAAATTGTGATTTAATGTATGTACAGGAACCTGAAACCTCAAAATTTTTTTTTACTTTTTGCTTCATCCACCCACCACTGTCACCCCCTATCACCACCCCCCACCCCACTACCGATGTGGGGTATCGTTTTATGGGTTTTTGAGGTAGAGGATTTTAAATATTATATTATTAAAGTTCCATAAACAATTATTTTCACATACAAGTTTTTTCGTTGTGAGTGACTTGCATAGAGAATCTGGATGTGGAAGTAGTGATTCCTTGGGCAGCGGTTTTTTTTGGTAAAAACAATTCAGTATTTTTTAAAATTAGACTAAATTTGCTAAAAATTAGTACCAAAGCGGACTTGATCAATAGTGCAGCTGTTCAAAGTTTTGCAATTTTTTCATATTTTGACATTTTTAGCGATTTTTCCGTTTTTTTTTTTTTTCACTAACGGTCAACTGATGCCGGTTGTCTACCAGTGATCTCAAAACTACAGCTACTTTTTTACCCATGGAGACTTTTGTTCAGGAACGTCAAACGAACATCATACTACCCTGTCAAAAAATCCTATTTCAAACTTATAGATAATTATAAATTTTTTATGGGTAATCATAAGAGCCTATCTGGTTTATAAGGTTTTATACAGTATATTAATTTTGCCATATAGAAATTATATTGGGATGAATAAGTATCTAAAGGAGTCTTAATTGAGTTGGAATACCCATGTTGTTATTGGTATGTTTCCATAAGTGTTTATACTAAAAACAGTTTTTATATGGCATTACAACTTTTAATTTGATAAGTTGTCATGGGATCTGAATAGTGTTAAAACTGAAAAGGTTTCATCAGTAAAATCAAATACGAGTTCTGTAATCTTTTATAAGAAACAATTAGTATATGGTTTTTGTAAGATCTGAGAGGTTGTTATCAGTTTAGTTTATATAATAATTTAATGAGGATTTATAAGGATACGTATTAAAAAGTGTTAATAAGGTATTACACCGAATATTTTTGTGGCTTTTTATGGGAACTGAAGAGTAATGAAATTGAAAAGATATACCAAGGAGTTCCTAGCAGACATTTTATACATTTTTATAAGTGGAAGCTCTATTTGTACTTATTTTTATAAGACTTCATGGGTATATATCAGTTTAGTTTATATAAGAATTTAATGGAAACGTGTAAGGATGCATGTTAAAAATTATGAATAAGGTATTATCGCGAATACTTTTGTGAGTTTTTTAGAATCTGAAGAGTAATGAAATTGAAAAGATATACCAAGGAGTTCCTATAGTAGGCATTTTATACATTTTTATAAGGATATATTTATACTTATTTTTATAAGACTTCGTGGGTCCATATCGGTTTAGTTTATATAAGAATTTAATAAGGATTTATAGGGACATCTATTAAAAAGTAGGTATTAATAATGATTTACAACTATTAATTTGATAAGTGTTCATGGGGTTCCAATAGTAGTAAAACATAATGTTTCATCAGGAAACCAGGGATGAATTTTATAATATTTAATAAGAAATAATTAGTATATATAAGATTTGAAGGGTTATTATTAGTTGTTTTATATAAGAATTTAATGAGGATTTCTCAGTGCACCCATTGAAACGTATTATTTACAATAACTATTAATTTGAAAATTTTTCATGGGATTTCAATAGTAGTCAACCTAAAAAAGTTACAATACTTACTAAACTAAACTTACTAATACAATAGATTTCATATAATTTACATTAAAATCCATCGGAAGATTAAAATCCATTGTAAGTATACACATTGTATTTTAGAAAACCCTCTTATTCCCATAAAAGCATAAAAATTTTACAATAGACTTCAAGCGAGGAATATACATTAAAAACTCACAGAATCTAGAAAATTTTCGTGTTTCAAACGCCATATATACTTATAGGCCTCGTACTGTGAGTTTACATTAATATCTTTCAAATTCATATAAAAACCTATAAAACTTCGCAATTTAATTACCATAAATACTTATAAATATACTGATAGACTTCATTCAGAGAATTTACTTTAAAACCCCATTGCATATCCTCATAGAAGTTTATAAAAACTTCGTGTTTATTATTAAAACGTGCAAGTGTTGATAGACTTCAGGCAAGGAATTTACATTCAAAACACATTTCAAATATTTCAAGAACTTAGACACATCTGAACCTTTAAAATCTTCGTATTTCAAACACCATATAAGAACTTACAAATACTGATAGGCCTCGTATGGAGAATTTTCATTAAAAATACGTTTCAAATACATATGAAATATCTATAACACTTCATATTTCAATTACCGTGAAAACGTATAACTACTGATAGACTCCATATAGGGAATTTACATTAAAAACCCATTGTACGCAGCAAATCTTATAAAAACTTCGTATTTCCTATTAATATATGCAAATGCTGATAGACCTCAGGTAAGCACATCTCAAATAGCCACATCAAACCATATTCAGAACTTATAAAAAAACTTTGTATTTAAAATACTATAAAAACTTAATTATACTAATACATATAACTACTGATAGACTCCATATAGGTAATTTACATTAAAAACCCATTGTACGCAGCAAATATTATAAAAATTTCGCATTTCCTATTAATATATGCAAATGCTGATAGACCTCAGGCAAGGAACTCACATTAAAAACACATTTTTATAAAAAAACTTTGTATTTCAAATACTATAAAAACTTACGTATACTAATAGGTTTCACACGAGGAATGTACATTTAAAACACACCACACATAATTAAAACTTATGAAAGTTTAGTGTTACATACTCCAGCCTCCAGTAGAGGGAGCTGTTATACATGTCGCTAATTCATATCTAATGTAATGTGACCTAAGAAACTAGCGTGGGCTTGTTGAATTAAAAGTAAAGCAGTCTCTTTTACTGCTAACTTATTAACTGCGTTTAGGCTAGAACGCTAGAGCAAACAAGAGGACTTTTGCAATATTTAGTGTTTACCACTATATTACTATTGATATTTGGAATATTAATAGCAAGTAAATAATATTTACTTACCTATGTAAGTTTATGGGATTTGACAATATATTTCAAATCACAACCAAAATCTGTAAAAAAAACCTATTAATACTAATAGAATTTCTATGGGAAATTTACATTCACAACACTATACAAACCTATAAAAACCTATAGAAACTTTTAATTACATGTACTATAAAAACTCATCAATACTAATAGATATCATATGGGAATTTATATTCAAAACACTATAAAAATCTATAAAAACTTTTAATTAAATATACTATAACAACTCATCAATACTGGTAGATACCATATGAGAATTTACAGTTAAAACACATTTCAAATACACACATCAAAAATTATAAAAACTTATACATTTTTTTTATAAGTTTTTATTTGGATTTTTTGACAGGGTAGAATTTGAACGAAATTGACCGAGAACCAATTTCCATTGTCACCTTGCGTGGTCCCTTAGTAGATCATGAATATAATAAAAACCCAAAATCATAACGTGGTACATCATAAACGTATAATTATTATACCAAAACCATTTTTAAGCCATTAGAACGTATATTTCACGTATTTTATACAAGCTAGCGTTTACTGATAGGATCATACTAGACGGATAATATAGAAAGGATGATCGTTCGGAGAAAACCAGATGCATAAGACGAAGAAGTCGTTCTCCTAAACATTGAGCTGATCAGCAAAGAGTTGATGTGAAAAAGCTTTAGTGAGACATCCCGTTTGCGGTCGGATTATTTGAACTGTTAAACGGACAGCCTTTTATTATTATGCAAACAAGTTATCGACATATTATAACTTGATAATCTCGAAATACTTATATTATTACTACTAGTTATACCATTCCTAAATGCAGTATATCAAGACTTATTCACTAAAAAAAAGAGGAGATACGGTGAAAAGTATTAAGTAAGCCACTTTGTAGACCTACCTACGTATTATAATCATTAAAGAATTTTTAACAACGGTACATAGATATTTAGTCCGGTGATATTAGGAAAATGTCTCGGAAAGTTTTGGGACAAGCCAAAAATTAGTCTACCCCCTACAGAATTTCCTCAGGAATCTGAAAAAAATAGTCTTGACCACTCAAAATGGCGGCTTTAATTGTTATTCAACTTTTTGTAAACAAAATGAATTTTGCAACTTACTTGTTTGCTTATATCTTCGCTTCTAAAGGTCGTAGAAAAACGTTCGACCCGTCAATTTCTTCGCCATGGGTTCCCCTATAAGGTAGGTATATGCAAAGAACTAATTTTTGATTGTTAATAACATTTTATGGCAAAAAACTGAAAAAATTTGATTTTTCGATCCTCGAACTTTGAAGTACTGTAGAAACAAATATAAAATCTGCGTGTTAACGATATTATGAAAAATAGTACATATTTTTACCCTTAATGAAATGCACTTTTTTCCGTTGCAAAATATTAATTATTTTTTTTTTTGCAATTAATTTATAAAAGAAAAATTCAAACTGTTATACTAAAAGATCATATTAATATTTTACAGTTATGTTTCAGTAAAAACATTGTATTTGACGTACATTTACATAATCAAAAAGAATATTGAAAAAAAAATTTAATTTGCGACTTTTTTACGCAAAAAATCAATTTTGCAACTTCAACAAATGTAAATATCTCAGTGGATTTTGCATAAAATTTATTGCAACTAACGGCATTTTAATTGTCATAAAAAAAAACACGAATTTAAGAAAAAAAAATTTTGCTCCGATGCTTTGGAGCCGAGATATGAAGATTCACGTTTTTTGTGATTACGGCGAAATTTGACAATATTTTTACTTGAAAATTTAACTGAATATACCTCAGAGTGTGTGTTATCACTTATATAAAGTGCCATTTCTATATATCTAGATAGGCCATGGAAAAAAAATCGAGAAAATTGCATCCTTGGCGCTCGCGCTCACACTAGAAGCCAGAACCCCCTCCCCTTTTACTGCTAGTGGCGTACTTGGACAGTTTTACCGCGGCGACAGCTTCATTTCTCTTTTTCTCAACTTCAGGAGTGGCTAGATGGACGTTTCTTTTTTTAATTCAACTTATTTTTTTTTCTCAGCTTTCTGATTATTCGATTATTTTTCAATCATTCAATTACGTTGCTTCATAAAATAAATATGTAAAGACTACATACAATTTATTTGATAAGATATTGATGAGTGACTAGTTTTTACTCTTATTGTGGATAAAAAAGGTATACATTTTGTATTTAAAAATGAATTTATTGAATGTACAAACTAAAGCTTATTTTTCTGTCCTCGTTTTTTTTTAGGGTGATTTCCTGTGTCGGACTTTAGGGTGATTTCCTGTGTCGGACTCGCTGTCCGTTTCGTCTCGCATTTCTGCGTACAGACAATCATTGTCATCATCGTCATTATTTATATCAATATTTCCAAAAACTTCCTCATTTTCTTGCATTTCATTTAATTTAAACTGACAGACATCAATATTGATTTAATTTGTTTTAAACAGCGAAATAAACATCTAATTCATAACATAACAATAATGCGTGATTGCTTAAATTATAGAATGTTTGTAAAATTGTAAAAAAACGCTGCCCAAGGAATCACTACTTCAACATCCAGATTTTCTATTCAAGTCTCTCACAATGAAAAAAAAAACAATAAAACGATATGTCACATCGGTAGTGGGGGTAGGAACGGTGGATGAATTAAAAAACAAAATTGAGGCCATTGCTTCTTGTATACACACTAAATCACAATTTTATTTTTATCATTATCATTATTTAATAATGAGGAGGGGGTGGCTAATACCAAAACATTTTTTGGGACCTTAGCTTCTCTTATTTATACTAAATACCAATTTTATGGACTCTTACTTGCTTAATTTACCCATTTACACCTATTTCTCCCAACCCTTCAACGGAATAAGATCAAAATATAATCTTCCAGATCTCGTTAAAATACATTCATGTAGCAAATTTCAAGTCAATATATTAAACGGTTCTAGAGTAATCGTGCGCACAAAAAAGTTACAGACCGACCGACAGAGCAACAGACTTTTTTGCTCAAACTTAAAATCTCGACATTTCATAACATTCTAAGCCTATTTAAAAAATAAAAATTTTTACAGTTTTGTTTTTGCGTTACTATACTTCCACTTGTGGAAATAATTATAAGATGTTTGATTATAAACTACTGAAATTATTTTATCTATAATAATAAAATAATAAAGCCGCTGTACAAATTCTTTTTGCGGAGCAACGTAATTGGATAATTGAAAAATAATCGAATAATCGGAAAGCTGAGAAAAAAATAAGTTGAATTAAAAAAAAAACGTCAATCTAGCCACTCTTGAAGCCGAGAAAAAGAGAAATAAAGCTGTCGCCGGGGTAAAACTGTCCAAGTACACCATTAGCAGTGAAGGGGGAGGGGAATCTGGCGTCTAGCGTGAACGCGAGCGTCAAGGATGGAATTTTCTCGATTTTTTTTTCCATGGCCCATCTAGATATATAGACATGGCACTTTTTGTAAGTGATAACACACATTCTGAGGTATATTCAGTTAAATTTTCAAGTAAGAATATTTTCAAATTTCGCCGTAATCACAAAAAACGTGAAATCTTCATATCTCGCCTCCAAAGCATCGGAGCAAAATTTTTTTTTTCTTAAATTCGTGTTTTTTTTATGACAATTAAAATGCCGTTAGTTGCAATAAATTTTATTCAAAATCCACTGAGATATTTACATTTGTTTAATTGCAAAATTGATATTTTGCGTAAAAAAGTCGCAAATTAAAATTTTTTTGAAATATTCTTTTTGATTCTGTAAATGTACGTCAAGTACAATGTTTCTACCGAAACAGAACTGTAAAATATTAATATGATCTTTTAGTATAACAGTTTGAATTTTTTTTTCTATAAATTAATTGCAAAAAAAAATAATTAATATTTTGCAACGGGACAAAGTGCATTTCATTAAGGGTAAAAGTATGTACTACTTCTCGTAATATCATTAACATGCAGATTTTATATTTGTTTCTACAGTACTTCAAAGTTCGAGGATCGAGAAATTCAATTTTTTTAGTTTCTTGTCATAAAATGTTATTAACAATCAAAAATTCGTTCTTTGCATATACTTTCCTTATAGGGGAACCCGTAACGAAGAAATTGACGGGTGGAACGTTTTTTTACGACCTTTAGAAGCGAAGATATAAGCAAACAAGTAAGTTGCAAAATTCATTTTGTTTACAAAAAGTTGAATAACAATTAAAGTCGCCATTTTGAGTGGTCAACACTATTTTTTTCGAATTCCTGAGGAAATTCTGTAGGGGGTAGGCTAATTTTTGGCTTGTCCCAAAACTTTCCGAGAAATCGTTATTTTTGAATCTAAAATCACCGGACTAATTCTGATATTTACCTCGGCATATAACCTTCCTTTTTTGTCCATTGCTACGTACATATTTGTTAACATTCCTTTTATTTTTACATGCCCAGGAAATCCTGCTGAGACTAGTTCTAAATAAGCTGAAAATAAAAATAAACATAAATATCAACCAGGGACCGAAACCGAAATTAATTTCGGTTAATTTCTGTTAGGGTTAATAACGTATACCATTTTCGGTTTTCATAGCAGCGACAATTTGGTTTTCATTTACGGTTTCAGTTGTCAAGACAGCGACAATTCAGTTCTCGGACTCTCGGTTTTAGTGTTGCCGTCTAGAGTTAGAATTTCTAACTCTTGTCTTGATTAGAGCTAAAAATTCAAGACAAGACCCCCACAAATTCTTGTCTTGAAATTTCAAGACAAGATAAAAGTGAGTCCCTCAAAGATCAAGAGTCTTGATTAGACTATATGTATACAGGGTGTTCCTAAAGTACGCGGAAGTACTCCGGGGGCGTATAGTTTGGGTCAAAATAACACTAAAAGTAAGATTAAGTTTTTTTTTCCTAGGGCGCCCCACTTCGTAGCTATTCTTAAAAGGTTCAATCGTGAAAAAGGTTTTTTGCAGATAACTCCCAACTCCCTGTATCGATTCTTATAAAATTTGGACAGTATGCACAGTTAGTGGGTATCTATAATTAAGAAATATGGCGTCTTTCGTATCTTTTTTAAGAAGACAGGGGCGGACTACAGTTTTTACCCCTAAACTTTGGGCATTTGACACATTTTTGGAATTTTTGCTGACTTTTAAGTGTCCTAAACAATTTCCTAAAAAAAGGTACTCTTGTTTGATTCCGAAAAAAGGGGGTCGCTTTTTCGGGAAAAAAATTCTTTTTCGTTTTTTGAAGTATTAATTATTTGCTATCGTAGTTTCATAAAGAAAATTATTATTAGGAATTAAGCAAATATTTCGTGTTCATTCATTTCTAGGATTTATTGTATTTATTATTAAAAATATTTTATTTATGTAGGTTTTCAATATTTGCTGATTTGACCCACTGAATTAATATTAATTTTGGGCAAAAAATTTGAATTTTATCCTGGACACCTTATCAAAAAAATATTTTTTTCTCGAAAAGGAGTCGTTTTATCGGTATCAAACTCCGATTAAAGAACTTATATCTAGATACATAATGGCTATCTTTTCTTCATATACCTTATTTGCTCCTAACATAGTCACATTATATGTCCATTAAAATGGATAGATGAACATCACATCCCATAAGCAACAGTGGCGGGTATGTGTAGAATGGAAAATGTACAATATTGTACATATTTTATGTAATAATTGTTGGTTAACCTCTATGAACATAACCGCGGATTTAAAAAATATAATAGGTAGAGATGTTTTATTCAAGGGAAATATGTATTGAAAGGATATTATTTATAATACTATTATTCGAACTGTAAACTGAACGCCATCATGTTACGACTATGACCTACTTACTTATGAATCGACCGATTTTCTTCTTTTCTAAACTGCCTTCTGCAAACGGCACAGTACTTCAACATGTAGCATTAAATTTTCACTAAACTGTGTACATATGAATAGAGAATATTACTTAGGTATTAAGCAAATCACAACTTAAAATAAAATTACTTTTTCATCACTTTTTGGTCGGAGAACACGAAAAACATTTATTGACATTAATGACGGACACTGTCAAACTGAGATTATGATAATCAAACTGAACCGATCGTGTAGAAAACAGCCGCGAATAGGCCGATGGGCAATCAGAAAGAAGTGCCTTAGATTGTGAGTCTTTCAGCATCAAATAAATCAATGCCATAAGTTCTTTAATCGGAGGTATCAAACAAGAGTAACCTTTTTTAGGAAATTGTTTAAGGAAGTTAAACAGACACCAAAAATACCAAAATACCATTTGGCTCGTTAGAAATATTTTTGGGAAACAATTCAACATATTGCTTTGGATGATGTGAAGATAGGTGCCTCTTAAGTCCAGTGTTGTTAGCGTTTTTCATTTGGATTTCTTTCTTGCAAATTTTACAGGTGCCAATTTTATCGTTATTTCGTATTTTCTTCATTTCGAAAAACTTAAGTAGAACTTTTCCAGAATGACCCAATGTCCTGGTCTTTTTTTTCGCTTCCAATTCCTTTGTCGCCTCAGAAGGCCCTGGTTTATTAGCTGCGGTGGTTGATAACAGGTCATCGGACGTTGTTGATGGCATGACTGTGTCACTGTTTCTGTCTTCATCAGCAGACAAACTATGGTCGCTCCTACCAGTAATAATATCGTATGAGAGTTGGGTCGGTCTCAATTTATTAACTGATGCACTATCGGTATCACTGTGTATAGCTATAGATATTTGTTCTTTATGTAAAACCTTTTTTTTTTTGGCTGCAGAGACTTACAACAATTCACAGCACGCTTCATTTACTTCCACGTCCAGTGGAAGTATAGTAACGACAAAAAATTTTTAAAAAATTTTTATTGTCCAAATAGGCTTAAAATGTCATGAAACGTCGAGATTTTAAGTTTGAGCGAAAAAAAATTTCTGTCTGTCTGTCGGTCTGTCTGTCGGTCTGTCGGTCTGTCTGTCTGTAACTTTTTTTTGTGCGCACGTTTACTCTGAAACCGTTTAAGATATTGACTTGAAATTTGGTACACATATGTACTTTAACGAGATCTAGAACTAGATTATATTTTCATCTTGTTCCGTCGAAGGGTTGGGGGGTAAATTGGGGTAAATTTGTGGTAAATGGGTAAATCAAGCAGGTAGGAGTCCATGAAATTGGTATTTAATATATACAAGAGAAGCTGAGGTCTCAAAAAAATTTTTGGCATTAGCCACCCCTATTACCACCCCCACCTCCTTATTAAAGGGGATAAAAAAAAATGTGATTTAGTGCATGTACAGGAACCAGAAACCTCAAAATATCTTTTAACTTCATCCACCGCCCACTACCACCCCCCTATCACCACCCCCACCCCACTACCGATGTGGGGTATCGTTTTATGGGTTTTTTGGGTAGAGGATTTCAAATATTATATTATTAAAGTTCCATAAACAATTATTTTCACATACAAAGTTTTTTCGTTGTGAGTGACTCGGATAGAGAATCTGGATGTGGAAGTAGTGATTCCTTGGGCAGCGGTTTTTTTCGTTCTGAGAACTAGATCATTTCATGGGTTGATATACATTATACAATGCAAATTCCATACAATGGCGCGTTTATGTCGCTTGACTAGCGGCGGGCATCGGTAATATAGGCCGATTAAAAAAATATATAAACAAATTTTTGCAGTGAAAGAAACAATTATTATTTGTGCGCCACAGTAATATCAATTTTCAGTTCCATTAAGATTAGGTATTTAGTCAATTACGGCGCCGACCGCTGCCCACCGACAACGATGTTTGGGTTTTATACTTAAATTATGATCATGGAACGTTGAGAGAAATAAATGCTCTCCTAATCAGTATGCCATCATTATGTTTAGGTATGTACTTTGTTTCTAGACTCTAATCTAGACTCTTGTATAGAGTTTGTCAAGAGTTAGACTTAGGCAAGTCTTGTCTTGAAATTGCAAGACAGGACAAGAGTAGGGCAACTCTTGTTTTGTCTTGTCTAGACGGCAACACTACTCGGTTTTGGTTTCGGTTTACAAATCCGCGGCAATTCGGTTTCTGTTAGAAAAAATTAGTAATTACGGTGCGGTTTTCGGTTACGGTTTCGGTTTCTGGCTTTTTACTTGCCTTTTACCTTATATAATCTTTATAATGGACGAATCGACTTAGATATGGTTTTCACCATACAATTTGGTATTTCTACATCATGGTTTAAAGATTTGAATCTTTGATGTCAACTATATTTTTTGAACTTTAAATTCGTAATTACAGTGCGGATTTCGTTTTCGGTGTCGGTCCTGATATCAACAAATACCTACTCTTACTAAAATGAATACATAATGCCAAGCCAACTAACTGTATCGTAAATAAATTTATGATTATGTGGGTGGACTTTTCCTTGAACTATTAGTTTGATATATAACACAACTATTACTATTGTAAAAATATTATTTCAAGACGTAATAACACAAATTGAATTTATTCAGTGTGTCTTTGCATATACCGGATGTCCCAGAATTACGTTAACAGACGATAATAATCTCCGTTATTTGAAAAGATAAAAATATAAATAAAAAAACTTACAAAAGACATGAAAGAACAACACCTCTGGAATCGTGTAGTCTTTTGCAACTAAGAAACCACCTCCAACTTTTTTTTTTCAAATGGAACCCTATAATATAGCTAGGGCCTGAAATTGCATCCCCACATCATTCTGAACACCATGATATACCATATTTGGCATTTGTTTAACAGCGTTACAAACCACCCCCTCGGAAAGAGGGGTTGTTTGGGTAACGTGGAACTTTTTTTTTTTCGAGAAGGAGAAACCCACACACCCATTGCTGGAATGGGTGTGAGCGTCAGACTCTAACTGACTAAAACCCCTCCTGCTGGGGCTCATCTGGAAAAAAAAACTCCGAAGGCACTCCAGCCTCCTGGGCTTATTGTGCTCTCCCTGCCTTAGTTTACACTATCCATTTTAATATCATCACTGACAAGGTGATACAGGTTTGAAAATGGACGAGTTTTGATGGTTTCCGGGACTGTTTGTGATGGCCCGTAGATATTATATCTTCCGAGGTCCAATGCCTCGCAGTCGTGTATAATATGTTCCACAGTTTCTGGTACCTTACCGCACAGTCTGCAGTTAGGGTCGCCAGCAAACTTTCCGATTAAATGCAGGTATTTATTAACGGGAAAGTGTCACGTCAAAAGACCTATTATGGTTCTCAACTGGATTCAGTTCTTTGTGAGTAGTTCCTCAGTTTGTTTTGAACATGGTCCATGGATAAGTGTTTTCCTATGTTGATTTCCTGGAATATCTCTCCAGTTGTGGTTGTGTTTACTCTTAACCCAGTCTTTGATTACCCTTCTGGCTGAGGCTTTTGTGATGCCCAGCACAGGTTCTGGGCCATAGAATATATCAGCTGCTCCTTGACTAGCAAGTTCGTTAGCTTTTTCGTTGCCCTCTATACTGATATGTCCCGGCAGCCAGAGTATTCTTACTCTGTTCCGCTCTCCTGGAATTTTGAGCTCTTCGTAGCAGTACCAAACCAGTCTGGAAGACACCCTGTTAAAGGCTAGTGCCTTAAGTGCCGCCTGACTGCCTGTTGCAATTGAGTTTTGCTGGTTCACATACGACATTCTCGCAAACATACTCGAGTATAGCCAAAATTTCTGTCTGGAATACAGTGGAGTGCTATCCAAGAGAGAGACTTATACCCGCTCTTGGCCTTTCACCATGTATTCCTGCTGCAGCTCCTGTTTTCATTCTGCACCCGTCGGTATACCAGGCCAGGCGTTTGCGTAAAGCGTCAGGAGCACCTATCATCCAGTCCTTCCTATATCCAGTGGTGGCAATGAGGGGCGTAGTAGAACCAAACCGGTTCGTAGTCCTACGATCTGAATAATGTGCCGGCTTAATTCGTGTTAATGTTTATCTGGGAAAACAAAAAGGTGTGGCAAACAATAAAACAAAAACTTTTAGTTTACTATACCGAACAGGTGTTTCAATTAAATAATTTCAGTGACATTATAGACTTTACCTATGATAGAAAATAAACCCAATTGGTACGGAATGTAACAACATTTTTTATACAGAATATAGTCTATTGTCTATGAACTGTAGAAAGGAACTAAAACATTAAAGGGTTTTTATGGTTTCTTATGTTCAATTGACCCCAAAATATGAGAAAACCGCGGAGTGCTACGGTGCGTTTTTGAGATCGAAGTAAAAAGGGCCACTTTTCACATTTTTGAGTTTTGCTCGAAAACTATGCATTTTTCCTATCAATAGAACAGTTGTAGAGAATTAAATTTCCAATCGAAATGGCACCTTCAGTAGTCAAAAAAAAAAATTTTTTTTACAAAAATACGTCCAAAAAACAAAATAAAAAAACGAAAAAATGCAATTTTTTATTTATTTTTTTTATTTTAGCCTGTAACTTTTTTTTCGGGTACATTTAGGCATAGACATTGCTGCATAAAAATAAGCTGAGATAAAATGAGATTTTGTAAAAATGTTTACGACTAATAGTGACCGAGATATAGCGTTTCAAAGTTTGCAACTTTTAACTTTTTTTGATAATTTTTATTATTTTTTTTTCAAATTTCGTCCTGTAACTTTTTTCTGAGTGAATTTAGTAGACATTATTGTATTAAAGTGAAAACTGACTTTACGCCCGTTGAAATGGTGGCTGGTAAAAGTCTCTACGACAAATAGAAACCTAGATACAGCGTTTCGAAAATTGTTACTTTTATTAATTTTTTTTCTAATTTTAATGTTCTTTTTTAAATTTCGGCCTATAACTTATTTGTTAAATACTTTAAGTACAGATATTGCTACACTAAATGTTATGACAGCACAGAACAACTGTTAAGAAAACAGTGCTAGCATTTTTTGTTTATATAACTAAATTTGTTTTTGATTTCCATAACAACCAAAATTGCATAATAATAACGCTACATAAAAGAATATAGTCATTTTTTTTCGGTCAACTTTAAAATAATAAAAACCGCTACTTATCACCACGCGAGTGTCTTGTGTACCTTGCCATATTCCCATATTGGAGACCTGGAGATTGTTGGGCCCAACTAGAAGAGAACAACACCAGGAAAGTGCCGCTAACAAGCGCGGATCTAGAAATTTCAATAATTTTTTTCTCGTCTGTGGCGCATGGGACCCATAAGAAATATGGGAAATAACATCTCGAGAAGCACTTCTCTAACGACCCCTAAAAAATTTTGGAAAAGCAGTTTGCCAAAAATTTTTTCAAAATTCGATTACCCCCCCAGGTCTAGGGACTCCTGTTTAAAATTATTTTTTTTGTCATATGCATTTTACTTTTCATAAAAATGCAACAACACTTTCTGAAGTTTATGAAAATATTTTCATTACTAACTGAGATACAACGAATTGAAATTTAACAAATCACAAAATTTCAATTCGTTGTATCTTCAATTTTACAATCCGTTCGGGGAGTGTAGATGTAATTTAGGGAAGGGTATCTGGGCGCTTGTCCAAATTTAGGGATAAAAAGGTTGATTAGGGTAGGATTAGATGATTTGGTTAATGTTTCAGTAAAGTCTCTGAAGGATGAATGCGTCTAGTCTAGGTGTTTCGGTGAAATCATGTAATATGTGTGGGTATAGAGTGGCAACTCTGAGGATTTTATTTTGTATAGTTTGAAGTGCTTTCTGTTGAGTTACTGTTATAAGGAGATACCAGATCGGTGATCGATGTAAGGATAGGCCTTATATAAGCCCTGCATATGAGTGTGGCGGTTTTCATGGGAGAGGTTTTGATCTGAAGGTACAGTAATCTTACGCGCGCCCAACTGTTGCAAGAAATATTATTTAGATGTTTGTGAAATTTAAATTTCCTGTTAAGATTTAGTCCAAGGTAGTCGATGTCCTCAGACCACTCAATCTTATGATCGTTTATTGCTATTTTAGGCAACGTGGTGTTTAGTATCTTTCTAGTAATGCATATGCATTGAGTTTTAGCGGGGTTGACTTAGTAGTCCTCAATTTTTATAAAAAGTTGTTGTAAGGTCTGATTTGAAGAAGTCTGGCGGCTATATCTGGATTTTCAGATGTGGTGAGGATAGCCGTATCGTCAGCGTAAAGGCATAGGGTGGTTATCTGGTCTTGGGGTTGTGGTAAGTCGTTTATGAAAATGTTGAAAGTATAGGACCCAGGGATGAACCCTGGGAGATGCCGGACAGGATAGGGGATGTGGGAGAGCACTCTTGATTGACTGCTACTCTAAATAGACGGTTTGACGTATATGAATGTATCAGTTTTATGATACGAGTCGGAATGTCCTCGACGTGGAGCTTATATAGCAGCCCAGGATGCCAGACTTTGTGAAATGCTTTTTCGAGGTCTAGAGCGACTAACCCGGTGGATAAACTTCGATTTAGGTTGGTAGTAACAATTTCACCTATACGAAAAAGCTATTGAGTGACAAGCACGGAATCCGAACTGAAATTCATTGGTTACACCAGGTAGATTAATATACTCCTCTACTCTGTTGAGTATAAGGATATCTAGTATTTTAGCAAGTGATGGCATGAGGCTAATAGGCCTGTAACTGGCTGGATTATTTTTTGGTTTTCTGGGTTTGACGATATTTGTAATTTTAGCAATCTTCCAGTTTTTAGGGTAGTATGTATGCCTGATGCAGGCGTTGAATAATTTCGTTAGGGAAAAGTATGTGCGAGGGGGCAGATATTTTAAGACAAAAGCTGGAATACTATCAAATCCAGGAGTTTTCCTGGAGTGCAACTTATTTATAGCGGCTCTCACCTCCGAAGGCGAGAACAGTGAATCCGTGTCGCGTGCAGGTTGATCTAAGTATAGCCGATGTTACTCTGTAGCAAACCTCACGAATTCGATCCATTAGATCCTCATATTACATATTAAGTATGGTATATCACTCTGCTCAAAATGAAGCTCTAGCAGGGTGCCATTTGGAAAAAAAAGTTGAGGTGATTTTTTAAGGGTTGAAAGAGGCAACATGGTTCCAGAGGTATTATCAGACGGAGTCTTCATTCCTTTTGCGGGTCTTTTGATCCATATATTTATATTTTCAAATAACGGAGATATCGCTTGTTAACGTAATTCTGGGATATCCGGTACAAAATCACATTTACAAATACTCCGAGGGGTAAACCGCTGGTGCATTTTGGTGTACAAGACCTATGCATTGCAATGAATTGCAATGCATAGTTGGTGCATTTAAATGCCGACGGTGAGTTTAAATGCATTGTTAGTGAATTGTGGGGCATTGCAATGCTTAGCAGTGCATTTCGATGCCTTTACGTGCATTTTTGTGTATTGTGGGGGGATTGTGCTGCATTTTATTACGATTTAGGAGGACGGCGCATGCGCGTGAATCGGTTTCCCAGTAAGCAACAGGTGTATTGATCGGGTTGCAGTCTTATAGTGATAGTGTAGGTTGTGAAAAAACTTTGTTTACAATTGAGAAGTTGTTAAATAAAATACAAATGTAAATAGGTGTAAATTATATTGAATATTATATGATTACTTGTAGGAAATAAGTTTATTATTTACATTCAAGGAAGACTAATTCCTATTAGTCATTATTCTGAATAATTAAAGTATAGACTGATTATAAATTCGCATTTGATTAAAGAAAATTGCCGGCACTTTGGAAATTTGAAAACAAAATTTTGTTAAAATCTCTGGCGGGCCCTAACTACGGGCCCCTCGGAAGCCCGGACCCCTAAACTCAGTACCCAATAGACCCCCCCCACACGGGGAGCCTGCATTGCATACATACAATTTAGCGTACACCTCACATTATTTATTTCGGCGTTTATTTAATAGATATTTTCGGGTTATATCTGAAATTATTTAACGATATTATTCAACTTAAAACATGAATTAGGAAACAGGCACTTTAAGTAAAATATTTGGAGTTATTAAAATGGAGGGAAAATATTTGAAATATTTTGCTTATGACAATGCACATCGATGCATTGTGAAATGTGATGGGTGCATTTTAGTGCATTGCAACGCACAGTAGTTGCATTTCGAAGCATTGTAATGCTTCGCGGATGCATTTTAGTGAATTTCAATACTTCGCAGATGCATTTTTGTGCATTGCCATGTCTCAGCGATGAATTGCAATGCTTAATAATACATGGTGTATTTAAATACTTCAGCAATGCATTGCGGTGAATTATGTGCATTATGTGCATTGCAATGCACTTTAGTGTACAAATTCTGGCCAGCGGTTTATCCCTCGAAATACTCTTACGCGTTTTTGTGGGTTGGTTTTTAAAATATTTTCCAATTCAAAATGAATGTCTATACAGTTTGCAACAAAATTACAAAAAAAAATAAACAAAATGTCTCCATATACAGGGTGTTGGGCAACAACTCTAATAGATAACTGCAATAGTTTATGGTCTGCCTCAGGCTGAATAAAAGAACTTATTATAACTTGGCTAGAACAAATAATTGTCGATAAAAGCACGTAGGTATAGCAGGTTAGTAGCTATAGCATAGCAGCAATAGGTTATAACATTACTATAACAAACCATTGTTAATAAAAGCACGTTTTTGTGTAACACACAGTAGTGAACCGAATGATTTGTTTGGATCACTCTAACCAAATGCGTAGCATTAAGAATGCTCAAATCTGAGAGTCTAAACAAGTATGTCTTGTATATTTTGCGAGCACGAGGCACAGAGCTGGGCAAAGTACTACTTCAAGTATCAAGTACTTGAAGTAGTTTTATGTGCAAAGTATATGGTGAAACTATTTCAAGTAAAGTACTTGGAGTAGTTTAAATGAGTACTTTGCCCAGCTCTGACGAGGCAGACTATTAACTGTTACAGTTACCAGAGTTATTGCCTTAACACCCTGTGTATTTAAAATCAATATTAAACATTTCCACGGTATATATGTATGGTCCGTATGATTGCGTGAGCTTAAAAACTTGAAAATTTATTGACAGAAAAATACTATATCCACTTACTGTGAAGATCATTTTCATCTGGGGTACCCTTCACTGTACCATCTGGGTATACAGCCAAATGATGTCCTGTTTTTGAATATAATTGCATTTTGTTTCCGAAAATAGAATGTCCTACCCTTACTGGTCTTAAATTTATGTGACTTGTCATTGCAGAAGAAGACGAAGAAGAGGGTGGGGGCCATACTACCCTCCTTGGAGATGTCTGGTAGTAAGTGTGAGTTTCTGTATCTACAGCGCACCTAAAAGGCAAATGAACATACAGCACGGCAATTTATAAATACTTAACAAACTTTATATTCTATTTAGTTTCGAGACGCCTTTTTCTTCTCATTTAGCAATTCATTAGTTAAAAAGTCGTGATCGGCAATAGCGTGATCGGCAATACAAAAAGTAATAAAATCCAAACCCAGGAGACTCTAAACATTGCTAACAATTTTTTTTTAGTAAACGCTTTGCGGCTGTCGGAATCCAAACTAATGGTTATTTGCTATTAAATACACAATACATTTCGCCGCAAAACTCCATACTTATAGAAACTCAATTTATTTTACAGTCATCTTATTTCAATTTTCCCCACCTTTCCACCACTTCTTCACAATTTACCATGATCTTCCCACGTTCCTGCAATCTTCCCCTAATTTTTTTCCATGAACTTTTCTTCCCTACCCATCACCTTCTCATTTCTTCCACTTTTACATCGCATCCCATGGCTTTTCCCACATTTCTACCGCTTTCTTTTGCTTTTTCGCGATCTTCCCTCGCCCGCCTCCACCTTCCCACTATCGTCCCCTATGTCCTCAGCACCTTCTTCCACTTTCCCACTACATCCCGCCACTTTTCAATAATTTTTCCCACAACTTTTCAAGGTGACCCAGTTTTAACAAAAAACTGTCCAGTAACATTTTTATTTTTAAAGACTTATTTACTCAAAGACAAATCGAAAAAAAAAAATTCAAGGATATCGTATTTAATTTAAATAACTGTCAGTTTTGTTTTTTAAATTTGTCAAAAAAAATCCTATTTCAAACTTATAGAAATCATTTCAAACTTTTTCAAACTTATAGATAATTATACATTTTTATGGGTAATCAATGATTATCTATAAGTTTGAAATAGGATTTTTTGACAGGGAAGTGAGAAGGTGAAATCACATACATCTTGCCCGTAAACTGCTTGTTTCCCCAGTGTATTCAAGCACTCTCGTTTGTTTCGTTTTAATTACATATTTACATAGTTTCAGCCTCGAGTCGTCTTTCCTATAAAAGATATCGAAAATGTTCAAAAAGTAGTAGAGGGTACAAAGCAGAGCATAAAATAAGGTATAAAGTGGGCACTAGTGCCCCCTAGTGACGAGTTTGTGCCACTTGGCCACTTGGTTGTGCCGGCGGCACAAATGCTGAAAAATTAAAAAAAAATTGTTTTCGAGGTAAAATTTTTAATTCGGAGAAATTTTTTTTTTTTAGATTTTTGCTCCCTCCGCGCATCAATTTTTCAATTTGGGAAAAAAAAATTTCAGATTTCCTCCCCCCCCCCCACGCTCTAGTTCCGCCCAGTGAACATTACTTAAAATATACTCTGGTACAAAGTGGATACAATAAAGTGATTTTAAAATATTTTGAAGTTTGATCCATTTAAGGTGACGTAATAAACTTAGGTTTTCTTAAATGGAATACCCGAGATATTTTTACACATTTGGATTCTCCTTTAAAAGACGATTCACATAATATGCCATTTGACGGATCGATATCATGATACGAGTGAGTTTGTATCAAAAACATGTAAACATTTTTTAGATCTAGTCTGTGTCAAAAAATGCCAAAAACCAAAGGGTTTTGTCATTTATGTATTATGGCCATACTTCAATAATTTATTGCTCTACCATAAATTTGTCGACAGGTACCAATTTTTCAAGGGTTTGGACCTAAACACTGCAATGACTTTTGTTATGGCATTTACGCGGATTTTTTTGACCTTAGCTTGATCAAATTGACCGCAGTTAAAAGTTTTATTTTAAAAATTCAATTTTTCATCATTTCCGAAATAGGGGAAAATATTCGCGGATTAAAGGTTGAAGGGAATCCCCGATTTTATGCACCCTCCGAATTCGGATTTAGCAGAAAATTTTACATCGAAAAGGACACTTTCCGGGTGTATGTTTGCCAGGGCCGGGCTTGGGGGGGGGCGCCTCGAGCTTATACATTTTTTTTTCGAGTAAAATTTATGAGGACCAAAAATTTTCTTTGGATTTTATCCCCCCCTCTCTCTGTCCCGCTCATCAATTTTGAGATGAGGACGAAAATTTTTTTTTTCCTGACTTGACCAGAAAAATTTTGCACTAGGGCGCTTGAGGAACTAAGGCCGGCCCTGGATACTTAGAACTGAAAGATAAACGTCTCCAGAATCTGGACTATTGGTACAAACCATTGAGTTAGAAGGACGGGAGAAGCAGTCACGTGATCAAAAACGGCATCACTTGGCCGCCATGTTACTACTTTTCCGTCAAATAGTGACAGTTTGTTTTCCGTGCGATTTATTGTGATTTTTATTGATAGTTTTTTAAATTTTGGACAATAAACATTAAAAGGACTATGGTGTCGTGTGCCAAAAGAAGTTGCTTTTCTAGAGATGGTGTTGACAAGAATAAAACATTTCATTAGTGTAAACAACAAACACAGCCGCATTAGAAAAAAACAGCTAATTAAATATAATAAAATTTTATTATTTAGAGGTCAATAAATATATATTAATTTGTTTATTTTGTGTTTTATTTGAATATGTTTGTTCTAATTCTTTTTGCTAGAAATCTTGCATTTATTGAATTCAAAATTTTTTTGCGTTATTCAGATAGGCCGTCTCGTCGGGGTCGGGGTACAAAGTTCTTATAATTTTAAATAGTCCGGGTCTGGCAAAACCACCATCTTGTTCCAACGTTTAGCCACGCCTACCGGTGCCGTTTTTGTATAGGAAATTTGTACAGCATGGCATCTCCTTATATTCTAACTCGATGGTACAAACTCACCCAACCATCAGCGGCGGCTGGTGAAATTTCAATATTTTTTTTCTCGTCTGTGGCGCATGGGACCCATACGAAATTTGGGAAATAACATCTAGAGAAGCACTTCTCTAATGACCCCTGAAAAAATTTTGAAAAAGCAGTTTGCGAAAAAATTTTTGAAAATTCGTTAGCCTCCCCTGGGTCTAGGAGCTCCTGTTTATTTTTATTTTTTTTTTGTCATATGCATTTGATTTTTCATAAAAATACAACAACAGATTTTGGAGTTTATGAAAATATTTTCATTACTAACTGAGATACAACGAATTGAAATATTGTAATTTGTTAAATTGTAAATTACAAAATTTCAGTTCATTGTATTTCAGTTAGTAATGAAAATATTTTCACAAACTTCAAAATCTATTGTTGCATTTTTATGAAAAGTCAAATGCATATGACAAAAAAAAATAAAAATAAACAGGAGTCCCTAGACCCAGGGGAGGCTAACGAATTTTCAAAAATTTTTTCGCAAACTGCTTTTTCAAAATTTTTTAGGGGTCATTAGAACAGTGCTTCTCTAGATGTTATTTCCCAAATTTCGTATGGGTCCCATGCGCCATAGACGAGAAAAAAAATATTGAAATTTCACCAGCCGCCACTGCCAACCATGGTATTGACTCATCGCAAACCCATTAAATGGTATATCGTTTGGATCGTCTTTAAAAGGAGAATTCAAAAATATGTAATAATATACCAGGTGTTCCATTTTAAAAAACGTAAGTTTATGGTATATTCAAGTGAATCACCCTGTATATTTCAAAATATTTTCACACTAGACACCATTTTTATAAAAAAGTCAGGAAATTTGGACGACGCCAGACTGAAACACCCTGTATATTTCTATTATAACTTTTCAATGAAACTCTGGGTATCTATATTTCACTTTGCGCGGAAAGTTTTATTACTATATTAATAACAAACAGCCTAATGTAGCTGTCAAGCTGTTAATAAGTATCTTCCTGTCTGAACCCGAACTCATGCAAACAGAGAAGTCTCGTATTATGTACTCATGTTGCTATAAATATTTATTTCAAAAGCAATTAATTTCTAAACTATTTCGCGCCCGAATTCCACTTAGATAACTAAATATAAATAAATATAAAAATAGAACATAATTCCAAATCTCTATTTTTAAATAAAATTAAATACCTAGGTGAAATTTAAAATCTTTAAATATAATTATTTTAAGTATAAATATTATTGTGTGCACTTACCATGAGATACCTCTTTTCATACGAGTTACTTTTGAAATATTGTCTTGCTCATCTTCTGAGGATGCTGTATCTTCATCCGAACTTGATTCACTTATTGCACTCGCTTCATTTTTCATGTTTTTGTATTACACCAAAAACTACTGTACCTACTAAATGTGTAAATAAATGTGAGGACACGCGAAAAATCCGTTCAGTTATAAACAGTACCTACGTAAGGAATAAATTGTTTACAACATGACCTAATAAGAGTTATATTTTTAATTCACAAATTTAAAAACATGCCAATTGGTATTTCTACGATGTCTGTGTCTAGACCACGTTTAAATGAACTAAAACATAAGACTGACTGTTTCTAAAATCAAAGTCTTGAACAGATTGGTTTATAAATAGCAGTATTGAGTTGTGTTAATATTAATAGATAGGTAATTTTGCAGTTTTTATTACTGATTTCCGAAAGAACAGGAGGTAAATATTTGTCTAATTCACTTACCTAATTTAATGATGCATAGTTAAAAACGCACTTAAAATTCGCCCAACACCCGCCTATTGTTATTTAATTACATTGTGATAATAATCGTTATTATACTAGCAAGAACTCACTATAGTGTATTTTGGGTTATCTATTATCTAACCTCGAAAAAGATCAATAAAAAATTTTCTTCTTCTTCTGCTTCTTCTTCCTGCATTATCTGACTTCATCGTGATCCAACAAAAATGTATCTATTGGAACGTTTTTGAGTGAAATCACTCGTCTAACAAATTACCGATGGGATATAAGGTGTAGGTAATTATTATTGTAGACTGGCGGTACATGACCAGTCAGGTGCAACGTTTTTAAAATGCATGCCAATCATATATATGAATGAAATTACCATGAATATGCCAGAAATGCAAATTTTAGGCAGTCGTCGCATGCACAAGGGGGTGCAAATCGGTTTTTTTTGTGTCTTTTTTTTGGGTTTTATTTTATTTTTTTTAATGGATGCCAATAGTGCCAAACGAAAAGCCTTAAAAAAAAATCCAAAATCAAAATCATCCAAAATCAAGAACACCAAAAAATTTTACGATTTAATGTGCACATTAACAGTTGTTTTGAGCGCGGAAACTGCATGCCAATGAATTTCTGCTGGATTTTTTTTCACGGCTTTTCGTTTGGCAATATTGGCATCCATTAAAAAAAATAAAAAAATAAAACCCAAAAAAAAGACACAAAAAAAACCGATTTGCACCCCCTTGTGCACGCGACGACTGCCTAAAATTTGCATTTCTGGCATATTCATGGTAATTTCATTAATATATATGATTGGCATGCATTTTAAAAACGTTGCACCTGACTGGTCATGTACCGCCAGTCTATTGTGAAAATAATTTATTTGCTCTTGACCACTATTCGAAATAGAAAAACTAAGGAACGCTTGGAATTGAATCAGTGCTTTAGAGTTTTAATTATTAACATAAATAGGTACCAGCCCACTACCGATTTTATGCAGTAATTCGTTCAACTCAGTATTGACAAAGATGATGATGAAACGGATGACGATGATGTATCTTCTTTGAAAATTTACAGCTGTACGTTGCGTTTTTCGCGGAAGTCACAATTCAAGAGGAAGAAGAACTAACCTTAAAAAATACGTTTGTGTTTATTTTCGCGATTTTCCGGTTTGATTTGCGAGTTTGATTTTGATACAAAAACTTTATTTTTCAATTTAGTACTTTGTAATCCGTTTACATTTTTGCTAATTTATAATGGCAGACGATCTAGAAAATGTAACATGACTTGAAATGAATGGTTTATAAATTATTTAACTACTAATTTTTTGTAGATTCCTTCGATAACCGTAAAAGAACCATTGGATTTGGTTCGATTAAGTTTGGATGAGAGAATATACGTAAAAATGAGGAATGATCGAGAAATAAGAGGAAGATTACATGTATGTATTTTATATTTATTTTTACAGATTTACATAATATGATACTTATTGCTGCTCTAATACATTTAAGGCCTATGACCAACATATGAATATGATACTTAGCGACGCTGAAGAAACTATTACCACTGTTGAAATAGATGAAGAGACTTATGAGGAAGTGTATCGAACTACCAAAAGAAATATTCCAATGTTATTTGTTAGAGGCGATGGGGTTATATTGGTTTCACCGCCAATGAGGACATCATAGTTATTATTTAAATTACCCGCTAAGTTTGTGAACATTTATAGCTTAAGGTGAAACTACTGTACTAAGGTAATTAATCATTTATAAATAATAAAGTGCCCATTTAAAGTTAAATATTACCGATAAAATATTTTGTGAATATCTTCTCCCTTAGTGAAAACGTTAGAACTCGGTATTGCAACTTTGTAGGTGTTCACAGAGTAACAGATTTTTCTGAAATTTTAGCATGATCCCTCAAATTTTTGTACATTGAACATGAATTTCATTTACTTTTTGGAAAAATGTTAATATACGTCCTTAAAGGGTTAAATTTTAATAAAAGTTAATTTCGGATAAAACCGAAAAATTTTTTCTACAGTGGTGGGAATGAATATGTACAAAGAAGGATTTTGGCTCTCTCAAAACTACTCTTTTCATCCCCATTTTATTGGGGGGAAGGGGGGAGTACTATCCAAAAAAAATTATTTATTCCGATTTTTTGGATAGTACTCCCCCTTCTCCCCCACCCCCCAATAAAATGGGGATGAAAAGAGTAGTTTCGAAGGAGTTAAAATCCTTCTTTGTACATATTCGTTCCCATCGCTGTAGACAAAATTTTTCGGTGTTATCCGAAATTAACTTCTATTAAAATTTAAGGGGCGAATTTACCCTTCACACCCACCCCCTGTGTAGAAGAAAGGGATGAATAACCGTTGCATCATCATGTCTTCAAAAACATCTAATCATAAACGAATCTACAAGACGAATGTTATTTTGATTAAAATCAATCAGTTTGCAGTGAAGATTCTCGTTTTCACCCCTTGTAGGGGTGGTTTCAGCGTTTTTTGAATAATTAAGAATAAAATGACACTAGAAATTTCTGCTCAAAAAAATGCTCAAAATTGCAATAGACGGCAATGTAGTTAATGTTACTACGATTCACCCCCGATGGGGTAGGTTTTGGGGGGTTGATTTTAATAAAAATTCTCGCCGATGACAATATAATGTTTTATAGGGTGTTTAGAGTATGTAAAAATTTAGGCGATAGTTTTTAGCTTGAATTCCTTGTTTGACGACATTTACAGTGTAAACCTGGATTTTATATTCATAATTGCCCCAATAACTCTTCCTCCCCTCTTTCAAAATTCCCGCCAATTGTATTTCTTTCATTTTTTGGACAATTGAAAGCATTTGCCACAAACTTTGGCCGGTTTGATTACAAAGCGATTCGAGTTTTTTTTTCTGAGTGCGCGCACCGCAACGTTCAATGAGAAAACTCTCGCCGACTGTATCAATGCAATCCTTTCACCTACAACTACAGTCAAACCGAAGAACCTAGTGGTTTGATTACGATGAAATACGTTCAATTTTTCACAGGCCCGCAATATAAATTGCCGGCCCTTAAGGCCCAAATTCACAAGAGACAAGTTTGCTTGTTTGGACGAATACTATCACCAAATCACTTCGGTTAGTGGTTTGATAAATTTTTCACTTTTCGACACTAGCTCCTAGAATATAAGGTCAGATGCAGGGTCCTGTCTTACCATCTTGGCAGCATCTTCACATTAATGTGTGTTACCTTCTATGTAAATATAGATAGATTAGGCATCATATTAGAGCCGCCATTTCAACTTTTGCTTGTTTTGTTATTTTCTAGTGGATCGGAAGGTACTTCTTAACTCCATGCCAAATTTAAAGTCATTTAGCTCATTGACAGGTACTCAAAAAATTCACTGTACAGGTAAATATAGGTAAAGACACAGTTAAAAGGCAATATAATGGCTATATCTGTTTGTTTAGGTGTTTCCAGACATGCTAATAACTTGATATTTTGCAAATTGAGGGACTAACCTCTAATCCTTAAAAAAATTAATAAAACTTTGAAATTCAAAACAGCCACCCTAATATGGCGGCCTAAAGTTGAGTCAACTTTCTTCAGAACTTCCAAATTTGGATAATAATTTATAGATAGTTATTATTTGAATAGTTTTGTCTGAAGCGATAGTCTTCACACGCAGATTCACGAGAATAAAATTTTAACACCTATATCGGTCAGGGGAAACCAAATTCCAGCTAAGAACTGTGAAGTATTTGGAAGTACATGTGTATCAACGACTGACATTCAACAAGTATATTAATGAAATAATACGGACAGCATATTCTATGCGTAGGGGTCTGTAACCATTCTTGGTCAAATATAACAGACTAAGTTGACAAAATAAAAGATACACTGTTATAGCGAGGCCGGCCCTAACATATGCGGCATGGATGTTGTGCAGCACACTGGTCACGACTCTAAATAAACTAAATGTGTTGGATAATCCACTAACAAACAAAATTACCTACATCAGAGAGCATAATATTATTCAATTAAGCTGCAGAATAGCACCCCAGAACCAGTGTTCGAAGATTAGCTGCTCAAAAAGGTAATCCAAACAGTATTGTGTGAGAAGTTTTTCATGAGTAGATGCTGTACCGATATCATGTGAAGACAGAACATACCCCAAAAGTACAAGGTTAGGTACCAGCTTAGGGTAGTTTTTTGTTTATGGTTGGAGTAAAATGTCATGTAAGTTCAATATTTACGAGTTTGATCATGAAGCAGATTTCAATCTAGATAACGCACCACACCACACATTTGAAAAAGCACAGATAACATGCATTACCCGCTGACATTGTCAGTGTTGGAGCTGGGGACCAAACCCAGTACAAGATAGATGATGTGGCAAAGTATGCTTGCCACATAACATACTGTGATGCTGATGAAATCGTAATTTTTTTTAACAACCATGTGTGGTCTGACAAAAACCTGAACTAAATCAGGCTACCAGGACAAATTTTCAATTAACGTTTGAACACCTATGATGGACCTGAATCAGTTACATTATTTTTGTTGGAGGTTGGTTGAAATCCCTTGTTTATGCAACAGACAAACTAGAACATTGATTGTCAAACTATTCGAAATTAACAGGGAGTATTCCGAGAAGTTCAGCGTTTAAAACAAGTACGGTTGAATGGTTGCGTCAACATGAACAGGGACCACTTTCAACATTTTCTTTGAATTTACTGGTCTTCATTTTTTGTTAAAATGTCATTATAGTCAGTAATAAGTTTGATTCCTCTCTCAGCGGCATCATTTACAACTTTAATATTGTTTACAATATTAAAACATCGGGTATAACTTTCATTTTCCCTCCATGTTGTTGGATCATTTTCCAAGAATTCCATAGACAAACCTAATTTCTGAAAAAACTGTTTAGTGTTCTCGCATATGAAGTCCTGAATTTCCTTGTTTTCAACGTAGTAAGTTACTAATCATAGGTCGTTTAATACCCTCTTGATTTGGTGCTTTCCTATTCAAAGCTTTAACCATTTCTCTTTTAGTGGTAACTGAAATATCGTCATCAAAGAAAGATAAGCCAACATTTACTGAATTAAGGTACCACAAATGGTTCACTATTTTCCTACTTGCGGCTTGAGATATTTCTTTGTCAATATTTTGATAATTAATGAGTTCTTTACAAAAGTCTAAGTCATGAAGCGGTGCTTTACTAGCAAATGACGCTGTAAACCAGGCCTTTACATAAACCTTTACAATAAAGAGACATATATATTCAATACCTATTTTTCTTTTTTAGTTAGTTGGAACTGATCTTGGAAAAAAAATATTTTTAGACAGTAAATGGCTTTGGCCATCCAACGTGCATGATGAAATGCCCCTGGTTGATAGAATGTCGTGTGAGTGGGATCTTCTTCAACAAAAAGTTTAGAAAGCATTAAAAATTCTTTATAATCATCACGAGGCTGTTGCAAAGTTAAAGCTACATTTAGAAACTTTACAATTTCGGCTTTAACTGGGCCGAAATTGAAATCCAGTTTTTAGTTTATTTTGATCTATTTTAGGCCAAAATTCCCTAAAACGTTTAAATAGTGGCACATTTGGACCAGATGAGGAAGGCATTTTTGTGTCAAACACACTTCTCAAAACCACTTCAAAAATATGATGTCTACAAGGAAAATATAGAATATCTCTTTCTAATTTTTGTTGCAATAGTGTGGCTGCCCCATTTATATAACCCATATTTGATGCTGTTGTATCACAACACAAAGCTATTACCTTTTCGTCCAAATTCCATTCACAAAGCACATCATAAACTGCTTCAGTCTGTTCTCTTCCAGTTGAATTGGGCAAAGCTGGTACTCCAAGTAGTTGTTCAATATCTCCACTAGGAACTAAGACAGCAAGTCTATCGATATTTCCCATTCCAGTGAGAGAAGGTAAAAGTTTTCCATCCCAATGGATGACTGGGGCCGGCAATTCAGAATTACCGAAGGCAGTTTTTAATATTTCAGCTCTTTCTTCGCGGATGCGTTGTCTAGAGCGCTGACGTGTGGTTCTGCTGATGGACAAAGATGTGGTGTCATGTCCTAGTGCTTCTGCTACTGCCGTCAAAATATGGACTCCATACCTATCGCTTATTTTGCAAGCATCAAATGCAGCGGCTATTTTTGGTGTGATGATGTTACATGTTCCATACAATCTCCTCTTTTTTGGCTGTGACGGGCCAGGCTGGTCTTGTAACAACTCTTCTTGGGCTTCGATTATTTCATCTTCATTTTCGTTGGAGTCGGCTGAATTACTACTTGATGAAGGACAGGTGACTGTTTCCTCGAATCTAGCTTTTTCTTGTTGACTTCGTTGCATTCGTTCGGATAATTTCTGTAATTTCTCCTCAGCTGATTTTTCTTGAGAAGCAAGTTGGTAATCAATACCATGCATAAATCCAGGACGTCCCTTTTTTCTTTGGTTAATTAAAAACTGCTTATCTTCATCTATTTTCATCAACTCCAATGCATTTGCATGAGAAATGTCAAAAAGATCGTCCAATTTTTCAACGAAATTTTTTTCTTTACTCCCGCACTGGCCCTTTTAGCCGATTTTTGTAAGTTCCTCCACTCTGCATAAAGTTTATCTAGTTGTTTAACACAATGAAAATCCTGACGTGTCGGAATGCGAGCTTTATCCCAAAAAACTGACACCTCTTTTATTGTTAATTTAGCACTTTCATGTACACTTAGCTTCACTTCACGAATGTTATAAAAGAGCACTTGTAATACTTGTCTATTAGACGGCAATTTATTGCCAATGATTTGTGACGAATAGTGTCCAACTAAGTAAATGAAAGTATCCTTTCGTAAGGATCTAACATCAGCCATCGTTAAATGTTTTTTCAAAAAGGAACGTATGCTAGAACTTATAATGTCACCACTGTAAAACACAATTGCAAACTGACATAAAAACCTACCGTAGGTGCATTATATTTCCAAACTTCCAAAACAAATTTCTAGGAAATAATTACACCAATAAAACATTATGAGAAAAGAGGTAGATATTTGTATTTTAAGTAAAATTTAAGTGTATTACCGTAATAAAATCTTATCTACAAATTTCTACCTGAATGCGGCACGGGTTACCGTTCACTGAATTATCTGAAACTTTGACATAAATTATTCCTAGTATAATAGTATATTTTCGTGGGGTGACTTAAAAAATACGCAAGAAAAATTCACCCCCTATAGAGATGGGCCACCCTATTGTGTAACCTATTTAACTCTAATAGTTTTTTAGTTCTTGATTTCAGAGTGTATGCAATAAACTCCTTTGAATGAACTAATACTGGTAGTTCTTGCCAGCACTGGAGGATTTTCCTCTCGGTCCAGGCCAGGATGGTTGTTTTCGCAGTGCTTGCCGATATGTCAAGCACTGGTTCTGGTCTGATAAATTTTGATACCGTACCTTCCCTGGCTAAGGAGTCGGCTATTTCAATGCCCTCCATGCCAGAGTGGCCCGATATCCAGACCAAAGTTAATTTGTTGTATCTGCCCAATTGGGTTAGAGCCTTTTGGCAGCTCCAGACCAATTTAGAATTGCAACGATGTGAGCCAAGAGCTTTGAGAGCTGCTTGGCTGTCTGAAAAGATTCGTATTAATCTGTGTCTAGGATGCATCTGTTCAAGCCTCCTTGTACACAGCAGTGGCATGAACTTCTGCCTGGAAGACAGTTGCATAATTACCCAGGCTCGAAGTAATTCTTACCTTTGGGTTGCGACTGTATGCTCCAGCTCCAACTCCCTCGGGGGTTTTGGAGCTGCCTGTGAACCAACAGATGTCTGCTCTTTGTAGGTCGTTTTGTTCCAATCCCATTCGTCTTTCAGGAAACAGGACGGTAAAAGGCAGTTGAGGAGCTTCGTTTCAGAACGCAATTTCTGGTAAAATTCTATTTTACTATAAACACCGTTTATCTAAGTAGACCAAACGGTCACGACTGGCAAACAAGTTTTTGCAGGAATTAATTTATTAGTATATAAATAATCTTAAATCGTCACATAATTAATAATCATCACTTATTATCTTAGCAAAAAAAAACTTTTGCTAAAAAGAAATTGCAGTTTGAAAAGAAAGCAGACTTTAATTTCGTTTTGAAAAAAAAAAAGTAACAGAAATTGCATTTTGAAGACAAAAAACTTTATATATTTGTTTTATTATAAAAATGAACATTAGGTAATGAAAAGAAACATCCAACAATCCATTATTTCACACTACTAACTAACAGGATATTAAAGTAAACACTAAATACTAAATTATTCGTACATAAATAAAACTACTGGCAGTGCAGAAAATGCGTTCTGAAAAGAAACTATACCAAAATGTATATTTATACAGCGCAAAAATTGCGTCTTGAAAAGTTTTATCTCATAAACCAGTAGCTTTCAACCTATAGATCGCAATAGCATCTCTAAGTCAATAGCCAAATTTTTGTAGAAATTGCGTTTTAAAACGAAGCTTCTCAGTTCATAGTTGGTTACGGTAGGCATAAAATCTGAAAGCATTCCCAGGATGTCATGACACTCCATGTCATCCGACAGCCTGTTGTGTTCCATGATGCTAATCTACGGCATATTAGTTGCCGCTTGTTGAAGTCTGTATGCTGCCCACCTGGCCTCTCTCTCCAAATAGATGTGGAAAGGAGGTATATCCAGGAGGATTTCCAGAGAAGCTGACGGTGTGGTACTTATTGCACCAGTTATCGCCAGGCGTGGTTGTCTCTGTAGACCAGAGAGTTTGGCTTTGGTCGTTTATTGTAGCCCTTTCGACCACCACCAAACTATAGAGGTTGTGGAGGTTAACAGTCATCTGCTTCCTCTCACACCAAATATGGACTGTATTTAGCACCTCTTGAAGGATATTAGAGAGTACCTCTTCAGATTTTCCTCTAACCATAATAACTAGATCGTCTGTATATCCCTGAACCTTAGCTTCCCACAGAGAGAGAATGGCTAGCAGGTCATCCACAAGCAGGTGACCACAGAAGGGGATAAAGAACCCCGCCTTGCGGACACCCTCTTGCGGCCTTAAATCTGACTGTTTCTCCCTGTAGAGGAGTCATTATGATTCTGTCTTCAAGCATAGCTTGAAGAATCCAGGCGGTTATAGTTAGCTCAACTTCTCTAGCAGCCGCCGCTGTATATAGGGAGTTGGGCACTGCATTGTTAAATGCTCCTTCAATTTCGGCGAATGCTGCCACCTCAAGAGATTGGGTGATTTTCCCCACTAGGTTATTTAGTGCTAGTTCTGTTGATTTTCCTGGTTGATAGGCATTCTGGTGAACATTTAGAGGATGAGCGCTCAGGATGTTTCCCCTGATATGTCCCGAAACTTTTCCGAGCCTTTCAACAGAAATGATGTCAGGCTGATGGGTCTTAGCGATTTGGGGTCTGGTTCTGTCCGACCCATTTTTGGTATATATACCACTTTTACCGCCGCCCAACTGGATGGGATCTAGTTCCATACCAGACCAGCTCTGATGAGGAATGGTGGCAGTATTTCCAGTCCGTTTTGTAGCAGCGCTGGAAATATGCCATCCTCACCAGGCAATTTGAATGGTTGTAAGGATTTGATTGCCCATTCAATCGCTGGTGCTGTGATAATCTTTTTGGCGACCAGCCAATCGTCTTTGTGAGGTCGTTTGATTCGTCCTCCCGAATGGTGGTGGTTGTTGGTTATCCAGGATCGAACTCCCTGGGAAGTGGTTCAGTGTAAGGAGCTCAAGGGTTTCCTTTCCAGATTCAGCAAATGAGGTATGGACATTTCACCATACCAAATTCCCTTGCCGGCTCTCTGGAAATGATCTTTTGTAATAGAAGGAATTTAAAAAAAACATATTTCAATGATATATTTAATTTATTTACCCATTAAATATTTTACAAATGCTTCCTGAAGGAGATAATAATAGTTAAAATATTAAAAGAGTATTTAGGATAGTACGAGTTAAATATTGTAACTATACACCTTATATAATTTAAAATAAAAAGCTTACAAATTTTACAAAAATTTCAATCATTACACTATATACAATTTATTTTTCTAACAATAAAGCATTCTACATGCACACAATGTAACTAAAAAAAAAAAAAAAATTGAGAAGTTTCTAACCCTAAAATTGAGGCATTAACATTTTGCAAAATTCAAAAAAAATTTATCTAGGCAAGGGGATTATACTATCTGGAAGCGAGTCAATTTTTTGTCCATTGACAATGTAACTATATTTTTAATTCCGTATTCTCTCCCCAGTTTATTAGATTTCTGACTTGTTAAAAAGTAAAGTTCCCACAATTGTTTAATCAAAACTTCTCAATTTTTTTTTTTTTTTTTTTAATAAAAAGACAAAATGGACTTGGAGAGTATAATACTGAAAATTTGGCATTGCTCATGGAATATTATATTTTACATTATTTGGTTTGAATAAAAATAATTTTTATAGCATATATATCCACACACCAAATTTATTCTAAATAAAGCCAACATTTATATTTTTTGCGATTCAGACACTCATTTATTTGATTTTTTTATCTATTTATTGAAAATCTTGGGTGTTATTTTCAATTGGCCTTGTATATAACTAGAAAAACTAAAAATTACTTTTTATAATAATGTGTCAATATTGTGTCTATGATTTGACTCTCACCATTGGATTCAGGTTAGATAAATGGGGAGGGTTTGGTAGAATTTTATGGTAAAATGGAAATCTCCTATGTGTGTAAACTAATATTGTTTCCTTTCTATTTTATATCTGTGAGAGGATTCTCTAAGAAACATCCCACGATGATGTATTTATGTCAATGTCAAAAAATTGACAATGTATGTATAAGTCAAAGTTGACATTTAAATACTTAAGGTGAGTTCTCATGCATCCAACGATATCCGACAATCGTATATTTTAGAGATATTTAAGCTTGTACTTTAAGAATCGTTTTTGAACATTGTACACTGTTCAACAGTATTCAAAAGTTTATTGAAATCATTGGCAGACATTATGAAATAATTAAAATATTTTTAATTATTACCATGGTTTATTTCTTGAAAAAGGTTCTGATAATAACCTTGTAATTTTCTGTAGGAAAATATCTCGCACCCAAAATCATCAGTCTTTTTCTCCTTTTTGAATCAAATCAATATGATTAAATTCGTGTTACTCATTTTTTTTTTTGGCATTTTGATACACAATTTGTCAATAAAAGTGGTATCTATATGACATCAGATAAAAGTCAAAACTTTCGAATGGAGACAGCTCACCAAATTAATTTCAAATAATTCCACCGATGGAAAAACTTTCGGCTCATCATATCATCAGATAGCAGATACATTTCTGAAAATATCGGTATTTCGATATCAAAAGCTCTAGATATAAACTTTCTTGATTTTTGTGATACTTAAATTTAAAAATGGATGGGTAATTTTGTTACATTAAAGAAAAACTAATGCATACTTCTACTGCTCAAAGCGAAATTACTTTGCATCATACATTGCCAGCCGGTAAGCCACCATTCTACTTGCTCAGTAACTTAAAAAGGAAACAATTGGTTGTTTTTCAAAAATTCGCAGCAAGCTGAATTTTTTCATACACCTTTATTTAACCGTTATAAATAATGTGTAAAAAGTCCCCACTGATATCGTGTATGCTTCAAGAGTTATACCGGGGTCAAAGGTCGAAAAATTGGTTTCACGTTAATATCTCGCTTGCTGTTGGTTGGACGATAATTTTTGCAGTTACAAATATTGCCAATAAGGAAATTCTCTATAAAATATTAGGTTCTTTTCATTTTCCACATAGGAGCTACCGTTTCCACGTTATATGCCGCACAAAGAATCAACATGATGAAATAGTGCTGCAATAGTAATTCGTTCCCCCACCGCCTTCAAGGTGGTAATCAGCTGTAACTCAGTATAAAGCAAATTATAGTCGATGCCGGATGTTTTGTTTTGGGTGTAATATAGTAAAATGATTCCAATGGCGGATAATTGCTTTATTTGTGGTAAATCCCTCTCGGTCGGTGATACTGTGGTTCTTGAACGTGGTTTACAAACTGTGAAAAATGCTAGTGCCGACAGAAATGATGGACACCTTGAATATTTGAACAATGTGAATTTTGCGATTATTCATGTTGAGTGTCATAAAGACTATACTCAAAAGAGTAGCATTGCTAAATCCACTAGGTTCAATAAACCTGTAAAACTACAATCACTTCCACCGACAACTAAAGCCGCTCGACAGCATCTATTTCGGGTTTATTATCAAGTACAAACTTGGTTGAGTAATGAACTAAATCCTGAACTGTGGGGATGGGTCATGAAAGATCATGATTTAGATCCTGTCATGACGTTACTGCCACCTGCGTCTGATGAACTCCTCCATATGATCTTCTGTAATTGCACAAAAGGTTGTGGGAAGAACTGCGGTTGCAAAAAAAATTGGTTTGCCATGCTCTGCACACTGCAATGGTCAATCCTGTCTCCATGCACCTCCCACTGATGATTTGGCAGATACATCTGGAGATATCAAGATTTTGAATACGAAGGAACCAACCTTTTTGAGGAAATTGATGATGGCGACACTAAAGCAAACGTAGAAGAGAAATCATTGCTTCCGGTAGAAGAGGATAAAGAAGAAGAGTGTTGATTTTCCACCTATTTTGACTAAGATATGGATTAGGCCTATTGGGGAAACCATGTAAAAAAAACACGCCTTGCATTCTACCTCGAAGGTGGTGGGGAAACGAATGCATCACTATTGCAGTACTATTTCATCATGTTGACTCTGTGTGCGGCGTATAACGTGCAAACGGTAGCTCCTACGTGGAAAATGTAAGAACATTTTGTATAGAGCATTTCCTTATCAACAACTTTTGTAACTGCAAAAATTATCGTCCGACAAATAGCAAGCGAGATATTAACTTTTTTTTGACATTTGACCCCCGTATAACTTTTGAAGCATACACGATATCGATGAGGACTTTTTACACATTATTTACAACGGTTAAATAAAGGTATATGCAAAAATTCAGCTTACTGAGAATTTTTGAGAAGTTACTGGGCTATATTATTTTGTGAACCACGGGCTATCAAACAGTTATTTCCAGTAAAATTTGAACAAAACTATATTTGATAGAATTGTGATGCATCGACAAAACTTATCTCTGTAACCAGTACAAAATCAAATGACTCTCATATAAAAAGAAATAAGGTGTCTCTTTTTTGTGAGATGCTCAAAAATTAGTTTTAAAAAGTAACATACAGACAAAGGCAAAAAAAATCAACAATAGGGGACACGTGATTGTCAGTTTTACATCCAGGAGCAGTTTATGTTTGAAAATGCATAACTATATCAAAATATAATTTGTTTATATATCCAATAATTAATAAATAATAATTTAAATTCAAATTATTTGAATCTTTACGAAGAACTGGCGAGTTTTAACGAGTCTATCCGACCCGTGCGTGAGTTACGTAAGATCCCTTATTTATTTCATTTTAGGTGTCCATATTTACTAGTTGCTTTAAGCAAGTATGAATTTCTGTGATTATTATAAGGTGTCTCAACAAATATATACATTAAATAAAACAACAATTATTAATTTAGAAGTGTTTGTTAACACGTTCGCTGACCCATTGGTCAGCCATAAACCATAGCCAGGAGTCACCGTATAAAAAACCATATACCATATTTGGGACATGGGACTCTACTATGCATGTAATTAAAAAATTACATGCATAGAGTCCAATGAGATGTACTAACCAATGGGTTAATATAAGTCCATGCCCCAAATTTGGTTCATACTGTAATGTGTTACAACCCTAGAATGATGTATTTGCACCTACTCGAAAAAGAACCTACCAGAAGATTCCAAAGTGACATCTGGAATTATCGAGAGAATGGTGGCGTCATCACAGAACAATCGAGATCTATCATTTTTAGGTATAAAAGACCGACCGCATTCTCGGCGAGTAGTTCAGAAAGTTGAGAAAGTATAGAAAGTGAGGTTAAGAGTTCAAAGATAAACAAAGTAATAAACATTGTGATTTTTAGTCAGTAAAGTGTATTTAAATTAATAATAGTATTGTGAAGTATCCAGTAAACATTTAATAAAGTGTGTTAGTGGACAATCTCTTGTTATAATTTTTGGAACCCACGGAATTTGCAAGGGGTAGTTTCCTAAGGGTGGAAACACGTTACAAATTGGTGTCAGAAAGCGGAATTTTATGACAAGAGGAGCTCTGAAGTTGTGCTGGAGTGTTCGAGAAGTATTCTCGAGGTTTAGTGCTAACACGGAGGACTCATTTACTGGACATTTGTTCGAGGGTTATTTTCGAACAGGAAAATAGTGTTAAGTGCATTTTGAGACATTGTAGAACATTTTATTAGGACATTAGTGTGATAATTAAATCCTTTGAACTGAGAAGTGATAGAGACACTGAAAAAGACTCATTTAGTGCGTGAAAATTTCTAGAACTTTTCTATTTGGACATTAGTGGAGATTATTAAATTCTCTGAACTGGATAGTGACAAAAGACTCTGGATAAGACTTTTTCGTGCTATTTCGAGATTTGTCTAGAAAGTTCCATTACCGATATTGACGTGACAGTTAAATTTATTTTATTTTAATTTCATCGTATGACCGTAACAACAAGAAGTATGGCATCCGATAAACAAATACAGGACTTATTTGAACAATTCCAAAAAATGATGGCACAGCAGCGCCAGGAGGAGGAAAAACGGCGTCAAGAAGACAAAGAAGAACAGGAGAGAAAACGTCAAGAAGAAAAGGAAGAGCAAGAAAAGCGACGTCGGAAAGAAAAAGAGGATGAAGAAAGAAGACGCCAGGAAGACAAAGTAGAACAGGAGAAAAGACGTCAAGAGGAAGAAAGAAGACGTGAAGAAGAAAGGGACGAATTAAAGAAAATTATGGAAGATCAAGAAATAAGGCGTCAGAAAGAAAAAGAGGATGAAGAAACAAGACGTCGGAAGGAAAAAGAGGATGAAGAAACAAGACGTCGGAAAGAAAAAGAGGATGAAGAAACAAGACGTCGGAAAGAAAAAGAGGATGAAGAAACAAGACGTAAGAAAGAAAAAGAGGATGAAGAAAGAAGACGTCAAGAACAAGAAAGACAACGTCAAGAGGAAAAAGACGAACTCAGAAAAATAATGGAAGACTTGGAAGAAAGACGCCAGGAGGAATTAAGGAAAATCCTGAGCGATCAAATAAAACTACAACAGGACGCAATCATTTCTGTCAAGGAAGAAGTTAAAGAAGAGATAAACAAGGTCGAAGAAAAAGTAGATAAGGTTGAAGGAAAAGTAGATAAGGTAGAAGAAAAAGTAACTGAGTTTGAAGTAGAAATAGACCGGCTTAAACGACAGTTGAGAGATAGAGGAAGCCAGCAGGTGGTATCATCAGGTCAGCGACTAAAACCTCCTTCTTTTGACGGCCAAAGTTCCTGGACGACGTACAAGAGGCAGTTTGAGGCAGCAGCATGTGCGAACAACTGGGATAACGAGGAAAAGGCCATGGCATTAGTTCTGGCGTTAAGGGGCCAGGCCTCAGAATTACTTCAGACTATCCCGGTGGAGAAACAAAGGGACTTTAAAGTCTTGGAAGCTGCATTAGACTTGAGGTATGGCGATCAACACCTTGCCCAATTATACCAGACTCAGCTGAAATCCCGGATGCAAAAAGCTGGGGAAAGTTTACAAGAATTTGAAGCTGCGATAGAGAGACTGGCACACCTGGCGTATCCGAGTGCACCTAAAGAATTCCAGGAACAATTAGCCGTGGGGGCCTTTTTAGATGGTATAAGGGACGAAGAGGTCAGGCGAGTTCTGAGGCTGACGAGACACCAAAGTAGTAGCGAAGCTTTGGTGCGTGCACTCGAAGTAGAAGCCGCTTACAGGGATACTCCAAGGAGAGTGCGAGCTGTGACTCTTGAAGAATCGCAACCAGAAATGAACCAGAACCCCTTGCTGACTGAGATGCAGAAAATATTCACCAAATTATTGGATAAATTAGATGACCTTGGAAAGCAGGAAAAACAGAAAAACAAAGGAAAGCCGAGTGGTGGTATTAAATGTTACAACTGCGGCAAGGTAGGACACATGAAGCGAGACTGTCAACAGCAGAATTCGGAGAGTCGAGTAAATGCTGTGAATCTTGAAGAGGAGCAGGAAAACAGTACCAGGGGGGTTGTTCTGGCTAGGAAATGCAGTGCCCCCAGAGAAATTAAGATTTCCCAGCTTCGAAGAATCGCAAGCAGACTGTTGTTGCATGGATATGTGAACGGAAGAAAATGTTTGTGTACCATCGACACAGGTACTACGTCATCAATAGTACGTCCAGGATTTATATCGGGCATAAAGATTACCAAGAGGCAAAATGAAGAAGTGATCGTCCGGACAGCTACGGGGGACAGGGCTACGGTTCATGGAGAAGTAGACCTGGGTTTGCAGATTGGGCATTTGAGGTTCGACCACAGGGTCATCGTGGCTGACATTACGGATGACTTCATTTTGGGACTGGACATTATGGAACAGTATGGATTTATTGTTGACGTAGGAAAGCGAATGTTAAGGATTGGGAACGAACAATTTATTTTGTCAAAAGTGAACGACCAATGTGAGAAAACCAGGCTGTTGACAACGCAGGCAGTCAAAACTCCTGCATTATCCAGAAAACCAGACAAGGAAGATTGCAAGCGCTACCCTCAGGTGGGAAAATTGCCGAACATGGTTGAAGTCAACATTGTCAAGGTCGATCTTCCAGACAGTTGGACAAAGAAAACTCTGAGGCAAGAGCAATTGCGCGATGTAGAAATCGGACCCATGTTGAGAGCAAAAGAAGAGGGAATGCGTCCAGCATGGAAGGATGTTTCCAACAAAGAAGTGGGGCTGAAGGCTTTATGGTCACAATGGGATTCACTTATGGTCGTAGATGGGCTTTTGAGGAGAGCATGGGAAAGCCCAGATGGGAAGCAGGTTGCCATGCGTCTAGTGATTCCCAGGTGTCGTGTACCAGAAGTACTCCAGGAAGCACATAATGAAACATCCAGCAGACACTTCGGCATAAACAAGACATTGAGTAGAGCACGGGAACAGTTCTATTGGGTTAATAGTCGCCAGGATGTGGAGGCCTGGTGTCGCAAGTGTAAAAATTGTGCTGCCCGTGGAGAACCATTTTCGATGAGCAACTATAGAAATGGAAGCCGAGAACAGCCGAAGAATGATCGAGAGCAGATGAACAGAACTAGTAACCGCTTGAAGGCTCGTTATGATCAGAATGCCAGTACAGGGGGATTCAAGGTGGGGGATCTGGTTTGGCTGTACAACCCACAGCGGAAGGAATGGAGATCCCCGAAACTTCAACCTCCTTTGGATGGACCGTATACTGTTATTACCCGAATTAATGATGTCGTTTATCGGATTCAACGAAACAAAAAGTCCAAGATGAAGATCGTACACTTGGATAGACTGGCGAAGTATGTGAAAGAGGCTGAATTGCCTGACCGGGACGTTCAGGCTTAAGGAGGGGGCAGTGTAATGTGTTACAACCCTAGAATGATGTATTTGCACCTACTCGAAAAAGAACCTACCAGAAGATTCCAAAGTGACATCTGGAATTATCGAGAGAATGGTGGCGTCATCACAGAACAATCGAGATCTATCATTTTTAGGTATAAAAGACCGACCGCATTCTCGGCGAGTAGTTCAGAAAGTTGAGAAAGTATAGAAAGTGAGGTTAAGAGTTCAAAGATAAACAAAGTAATAAACATTGTGATTTTTAGTCAGTAAAGTGTATTTAAATTAATAATAGTATTGTGAAGTATCCAGTAAACATTTAATAAAGTGTGTTAGTGGACAATCTCTTGTTATAATTTTTGGAACCCACGGAATTTGCAAGGGGTAGTTTCCTAAGGGTGGAAACACGTTACAATACGTATGTTTTGTATACGAACCTTGTTATACAAGGGAGTCCCTGTAGAAAACCTGCCTATTCATCGACAGTCCGTATTAAAATCTGATATGAAATAGAACCCAAACGTGAGCCAAATATAGGGCACTGGACTTACGGAAAACATAAGGCATGACTCATAGGTGGGTCATTGGACAGCGAACGTGTTAAACATTATAATGGCAGAAAGTGATTTTATGAAAGTACCAAGTGACAATTTACCCAATGTGTATTCGTTTATGCTGATGGAGTTCATTCGCTCAAATGATTGCTTTAATGTCGAAGAAATTCGAGGAGTTAAGTTATTTCCTTGTAGATTTATCCATCTTAAAAATCAAAAGTTACACACATTTCCGACCGCATAAACGCTTTACTTTATCACAACCGTCACGGCTCCGTCAAACGTAAATAAATGACATGACAAAATTAAATATAGTGACGTCACATCCATTTTTCCACGTGGGTAAAACTTCACTCTTTCAAATTCGATTTTATGCCAAATTCAACATATTCCAATGAAATTAATAATCAAAATGGTTGCTTTAATAAAAATAGAATCTTATTTTATTAATATTAAAATTTTTGCATGTCTCCCTATTTAGTGTCTTGATACATGGAAATATCAAGAAGTATATTGTTTAAATATTTCCATCAAAATTTTACAAAACCGTCCTTATTTAATCATAATTACATCACTGATAATGACCAAGTGCCAAATGGTGAGGATCAATTCTAGGGCACACTATATATTTTATAGATCTATGTTGTGGTTTTACAATCATTATCGTAATGTACATATTGTCTGCCTAACTTTGAAAAAAATATATTACTCTCAAAATATGTATATATGCTGCTGTATTTAACAAATTTACAATATAACTGATAAATTGGAGTGTTCAAAGGAAATTTGAAATTCTGAAAAAACATTTGCCAAAAACAAAATTTGCATTCATTTTAAACGTGCATCTCTTCATTCACAAACTATAGGATATTTCAGCTCAGATGAATGATTTTGCGAGAGCACAATACTTACAGCAACAATGTCCCTGAATCATATATACGAATCTCGCATAGGAAGATGTCAATACGAAATAATTGACATTTGTAGTTTTTCCATCAGCATTTAGAGTTTACTTAAAAGCTATGCAGTTTTGTAGTGTTTTTGTATATATTGTTGCATTTTATAATAAGTTTGTGTGTACGTGAATATAAATGGAATATTTAGTATTGCGTACGTATAGCAGGGGTACAAGATCAACCTCCATTAAAGTTACCAGAGACAATTCGGTTTAGATGAATTTTCAAAAATGTTGAAATATAGTAGTTTAAGCATTAATTTTGAATATATTTAATTTAGAAGAAAAATTCGAAGAGCAGCATATTTTAGAAAATTATCAAATTTCAACTATTTGAATGTGCCACGAAAAAGGCAGTGAAGTCATAAAGGTAGTCTCTGACCTTAAGGCGCGTGTGCGCGCATCCAGTAATTTAGTGGAAAGCAATTACTAAATTACTCGACCGTCTCTCTACCGAACTAAATTACTGGATGTGTGCAAACGTGCCTTTATATACAGGAGAGAAGTAACCGCACCATATTTACTATGTCTGTAAAAGTGAAAGTGAAAGAGTCACGCCTACTCCTTTTTATACTATTCATGGTTTTATAATTAACTTCTCTGCAGACTGCTGTTGTGATGGCATGTGCATTTGAAATGTGTGTTTTTTATTAATACTTATTGTAATATTATAAGATATTATTTTCAACTTTTACATGTTTGTAACAATTTTTTAAGAAATGTTTAACACAGATTCTAATAAAATATTGACTTATCCAACAACCGAATTGTTTTAAAAGTAGAGCTAGCTGAAGTTTTCAAAGGGAAAGTTGAGATAATAAAATGTTACAAATATTTTAAAATTTTAATATTTCTATATATTTTACGTTTAATTTATAAACGTTAAGTTTATTATGATCAAACAAATTTTGGTTAGTTTTGCAGGAAAAAAGGTATATATCATTTCGAATTCATGTATTTTATCTATGGGCTTTTTAATTATTTGCAATTTTGATCATCAAACTTTCGGTAGCTGAACCATGTTCCTGCCTTGCTGTCGCTTTTTATCAGAGATAAGGAAACTCTCCATATTTGATAAAAGTCTGTAAAAGTCATGTAAATAATATAACTGTATGCCCTTATTTGGTATTACAATGAAGCTTGCATCATCACAAATCAGATTTCACCATAAAATAGGCTATCAATATACCCAGTGAAAAGTTAGAAGGAAAACTTCCTGGAAACTTTCCATTTTGAAAACTCCGAAAGTTTCCAGGAAGTTTTCCTTCTAACTTTCCATTGGGTATATTGATAGCCTATTTTATGGTGAAATCTGATTCGAGATGATGCAAGCTTCATTTTGATACTAAATAAGTGCATACAACTATATTATTATTTACATGACTTTTACAGACTTTTATCAAATATGGAAAGTTTCCTCGACCCATCTCTGCTTTTTATCAAAATTGTAATTAGCATTTTTATAATGTAGTAGAGCAGCAAAAAGTGTGGTTAACCCACAGTTTTTGCTTCTTCACATACACAATACAATATATAAGGGTTTAATTTTGAAATGGCTCGTATGTGAAAACATTACCATGACAGAACTACTTAAATAAAATAACATTTTTAATTTCTTTGATTTGAATTTTATTTTGTACTAGTCTTTAATGTACAATAATTATCAGGGTGTTTTTCTAGTATTTTGTGCTAATAAAAACTGTATATATGTACATTTTTTAAAATCCACTTATACATCTATTGATCTTTAGGTGTTAACACTGTTTTAAAACAGTCAGCAGAATTCCAGGTAATATAGTCATATGATATGTGCTCTCTTCCTTCCAACAGATCTCAGCAGCTTGTACAGTTCAGTTAACTAAATATAAAAAAATTTCTTTCTACCTAAGATATTAAAATCCTGGTGTTTGAGTAACTTCTCACTCTTCCCCAAAATGCATCAAGTGATAATCACATTAACGCCGTCGAACACAGCGTCATTTAAAATCTAACTAACAATAAGTCAAATTTATTTGCTTACTGGCGTTTCGGCATTCAACTGACAATATCTCTGTGCTTGATATTTTTAAAAACTTTGTGGAAGTATTTTCTAAAGGTATGTATACTTTTTAACTCATTTTATTTTGTTTCTTCTACTGGTAATCTTCTAGTAATATTTGTTTCTTTATTGTGATCAGTATATTAATTTTTACCATATTTTCAAAGTTTAAAGTACTCACAAATCACATGGGAAAAATTTTTATTCTCTATGTTGTTCAGACTTGATCTAAAGGCGTGTTTGCAAGCATCCAGTAATTTAGTCGAGTCGTTTAGTAATTTAGTACTCGACCAATGCGGACAGCGTGTTTTAGTCGAGTAATTTTGTGGAAAGCAATGGAAAGCAATTACTAAATTACTCGACCATCTCTCTACTCGATTAAATTACTGGATGCGTGCAAACGCGCCTTAAAGATGAAACTACATTACATTTCAAAGCTAGTTGCGTATTAAAGTAGTTGTGAGATGTAAGGCTTTTATCCCTTTTTACTATGTAAATTTTTTTCACTGATATTAAAAGTATTTCCCATCCAACTTTGATACTAAAAACAAGTAACTTTCTGTCTGTATCTTTCTGTCACTCCCTTTTTTCTTTAATTGAATGAATAAATATATATACAAATTTCACACTGTGAAATTCAACCATGAAAATAAATCCATAAAGGCATCTCGCATTTATTAACTTGACTAAATTGGCCAGAGCGTTGTCTTTAAGCATTTGTGTGGCAGTTTTGGGGTGGAAAGAAGAGGACTTGCCGTGTAAATTTCGTGCAAAACACATGCGTCTTTCCACTCTCGCTCATTCTTTTATAGAAGAAACAGTTGTTATTAGTCCCTTTTTTGTATCTTGCGACGCCCCTTTCTTTCGTGCTGTGTATTTTGAGTTTGGATCTGCTAAAAACAAGTACCTGTGAAGCCTGTATGAAACATTATTGTGAAGCTTTGAAGCCGTTGAAACCCCATTGAAATCAGAAAGATCTATTTGAATGCTAGCTGTACCCAAAAGGTAAAATTGGCCACACAAAAGCTAAGGTTGTCATTTTATCAAGTTGGTAAACAAAAGGTTCACCTGGTCCTTCGTTATTTTAGATATATTTTTTTCTACGAGTTTTTTTTCTTTTAATGATGGGATAATCAGATGACTCGGACAACTTGTATCACATATTGCCAATTGGCATAATTCACAGCTCAAATGATTCATTCGAGGGAACTTAAAGTCTCAGCAAGATGCAAAATACGAAGATAAATTATTTTATGAATTAAACTTTCATAGCATCGAACTTATATATTTAGTCCAGTCGATGGGAATGCTAATGAATGGATTTTGATGAAACCCTTTGCAATGTGTTTGTAATGACGTTGATAAAAAAGTTGAAAAAATATTAGTAGGAAATAATCGGGAGGGGTAGAAAATAACCTTTTATCACGGGTTCCGTAACTTATAGAATTAGGTAAAAAAAAAAAACAACAATATATTTACCTTTTTTGGCCCAGAATAAGATGATTTTTCTTGTGAATCTTTTTGAAAAATGCACATTTTTCGAGATATGGCCACTCTAAAATTCCTAAAAGTGGGGGAGGGAAATGTAAAAATTGAAAAATAAATCTAAAATTCAAGTGAAATAAAAGACTTTTTTTTTTATTTGCAATTTTTCTGTAAAGTGCGTTTTCACCGAGTTTTTCCGGAAAAACAGGAAAAGCTACCCCCTGTTTTGAAATTGTAGCGCTTTAAACATACAGGGTCATTCTTTTAAGGCGGCCATTAGAATATTTCCCACTTGCAGATGAGATAGAGATTTGAGATTTGGTACCCTACCATAGTCGACCATTGCGGGTCCCAAAATAATAATTTCAAGGTGGCGGCACTTCCGGAAATACCGGAAGTCGATACCAACTTGCTTATTTTAAATGGAACACCCTATATATTCGACTTTTCGAAATGATCATAAAATTCTGAGTCAAAACATGTAGCATGCCCTATACCTAAACCAAGCAGTTTCGGAGATATTTGCCATTTTATAAAAAATTTGACAGGTGCAACGGTTTGCAAGAACCGTTATAACTTTCTTCGTGTAGGAGATCCTTATTTGCTCTTTGGTACGTAGAAAGAACACAAGATGAGCTACTCTTTACAAAAAAAATAGATTCTAAAATAGTATACCAAGTGTTTTATTTTTCACGTTACATTTTGTCAAATTCAAACCTCAAAAACTTTGTTATTTCAAATGGAACACCCTCTATTTTTTTACAGCAACTTATGTTAAATTAAATTCCCTTTTTTCTAGTATAAGCATTGTAGGGGTTAAAGTTACAACTTTTCGAAATATTGGCGATTTTCTTAACTTAACACTTTGCAACGAATTTTAACAAAAGATCTTAATTTGCACGCATATAAGATTCAATTGACGCAAGAAATCAAGCTAAGGGACCATGTGCAGCGACGTGGATTCGTTGATTGGGTGCTCAAGCACCACAAAATTGATGCGGATTTCTGTAAGAAAATCATTTTCTCCGATGAAGCACATTTTCAACTAAACGGGTATGTAAATAAGCAGAACTACTGAATTTGGGATGCTGAAAATCCTCGTGTAATACTGGAGAAACCAATGCATCCACCGCGAGTAACTGTTTGGTGTGCATTTAGGGCTGACGGAGTGATTGGACCGTATTTCTTCCAAAATGCGGCTGGAAATGCGCTAACTGTTAATGGTGTGCGGTATCGCGAAATGTTAACCGAATTTTTGTGGCTCGAATTGATGTGGATGATATGTTTTTCAAACAAGACGGTGTGACCTGCCACACAGCTCTCGAAACAATGGCGTTACTGCGGACCAGGTTTCCACACCGTGTCATTTCTCGGTTTGGCAATCAACATTGGCCACTAAGGTCGTACGTTTTAACGCCGATGAACTACTTTCTTTGGGGTTATCTGAAGGACAAGGTGTATGCGAATAAGCCACAAACAATTGAACGCCTTAAAGAAGAGATACAGCGCGTTGTTGCGGAAATAACGCCACAGGTATGCGAAAAAGTCATCCAGAAATTTATGAAGAGAATCACCGTGTGCCAGAGGTCCTGTGGTGGCCATTTGCCGGATGTTGTGTTTCATCTTTAATCGCAACTATTTCCCTTCATGTTGAAAAATAAATATTCGCTTAATTTAAAAAAAAAGTTTTTTTTTAACATTAAATCCGGCGCTCTCGTTGGGACACCCGTTATTTTGTTGTTTTTTTTTTCATTTTTGATCTAATTCTACAAGTTGGGGATCTAATTCTACAAGTTGGGGAACACGTGTTTTCAACCGTCCCGATCATTTCCTACTCTAATCTTTTTTCAACTTTTTTATTAACACCATTACAAACACATTGCACAAGGTTTCATCAAAATCCATTAATTAGCACTCAAATTAGAGATTTTGGTCATTTTAGCGCTCCGCTGACTGGACTAATTATTCTGTATTAAAAAATGTATTCAAAACGAATTCTGGTGCTAAAGAGCAAGTCTACTGTTTGGGATTATTTTAAAGTTCAAACAAGTGCCGGGTGCCTACGATATTACTACCCAGCCTATAACTTTCTTGTAAAAAAAGATCAATTTCAAATTTTGAGACGTTGTATGGTTGAATATGGTGCACATTTTGATTGCTCCAAGATCTGATTTTCATTTCCGGTTTAACCGGAAACAATATAATAATGGTACAATAATGGAACACGCTGTATATTATTCGAAACTTAGCTTGCCCAAGAAATTCTAGGTACAAAACATGTAGCATATCCTATATCTCTCTTGACAATATTCGAGAAAATAGCGGTTGAAAATGTTATATCGATCATAAATTTTTTCCATTTTCACATAAAACAAATGTAGGAACAAATCTGTTATGATGAGAATTAATAAGATCAGAGATCATCACTGTTAAAAAGGACATTCCTCAAGGTTCTGTACTGGGCCCGCTTATTTATCTTATCTACATCAGCAATCTCTCTCTCCTGCAACATCAATGAGGATATAATTCAGTTTGCCGACTTATTTAATGTTTAGCGGCCCATCAACCATAAACTTTAATACAAACATTTTTCTACACTTGAAACACTAGAAAATTGGTTTGCCGCAAATAATCTTTTGCTCAACATAAATAAAACTAAATTAATATTTGATTATAGTCTACAAAACAATGAGTTATTAGTTGTTAATGAAACAGATCACTACTACTAGATCATTACTGATCACTACTGTAAACAGTGTGAATTTCATTTCCGGCTGAGCCAGAAGTACTACGAAAAGTGACTTTCAGCTCAAATTACTTCAATACTTTTAATGGAACACCCTGTATAGAACCTTAAATTTACATTCTACTAACCTTTCTGGATATTTTTTGTTTCTGATGTCCTTTGTCTAAACCTAATAGTTTTCGAGATATCAGCGACTGAATGTTCACCCACACTGTAAATATCACAAATATGTGAACATTTAGTCGCAGATATCTCAAAAACTATTAGGTTTAGACAAAGGACATCTGAAACAAAAAATATCCAGAAAGGTTAGTAGAATGTAAATTTAAGGTTCAATACAGGGTGTTCCATTAAAGGTAGCGAAGTAATTTGAGTCTGAAAGTCACTTTTCGTAGTACTTCCGGTTCAGCCGGAAATGAAAAATTTTCAAATTTTACTCGCCAAAAAACTTAACCATAACAGATTTGTTCCTACATTCATTCATTTGTTTTATATGAAAATGGAATAATTTATGATCGATACATTTTCAAGCACCATTTTCTCGAAATCTGTCGATAAATATGTGGTATGCTACATGTACCTAGAATTTCTTGGGCAATCTAAACTTCGAATAATATAGAGTGTTCCATTAAAAATAACAAAGTTTATACTGTTTCCGGTTAAACCGAAAATGAAAATTATATCTTGGAGTAATTAAAATGTGCACCGTATTCAACTACACAATGTCCTAAAATTTGAAATTGATATCTTTTTTTACCAGAAACTTATAGGCTGGGTAGTAATATTGTAGGCACCCGGTATAACTGCATCTTTCCGTTGTGCATAGGCGTAAGGCAATGCAATACTTTTATCTTCAAGCTATTCGAAATACACAGCTCTTTCAGAGCTCGAAAACCAACACTTAACTGCCCGAGTTCCAAGCAGTGAATGAATCATGGCAGTGGCAGACATCTGACTTTATTTTGAACCTCATTTCGAATCATCTCTCAAAAATGTTAAGGTTATAACACTTAAGATAATAGAATTAATATTTTTCTAGTTTTTTCAGAAATCCATAACAAATCAGAATATCATAAATCCCACTTTAATTAGAATATATTGTAAATTCAACCATGCAACAGTGGATACATTTCACGGAAAAAATACTCTCGATCATTACATTTAATAAGCCACAATAAATCTCTTGCCTTTTTCGTAATCAACCTCTGCGTCTGCATAGTCTAGCTCGTGGCCCTGCTCGCAATCCTCAAATCGATTTTAACTTAAGAAATTTTCTATTAAATAAATAAACTCTTTAAAACTCAACAAAAGTTACACCTACACAAAGCCAGTATTGAAAACTCGACCGCTTCATACAAAAAAATCCACGCAGCTCTTTCCTCGGGCGGGGCACCATCCAAGCTCACTCACTATACATTCGTTGTTTTCGCTCAGTACACCTGGCTAGCGGTGCTAGCCTTGCGTCTGTGTCACGCAGACGTTTCGTTCTCGCCCCACCCCTCACTATCACACTCCGAATCGCTGCCAGAATCGGAATCGCTGAACTCCACCGCGACCCTTCTCGCCAAAATACTAGCAACGTCGTGTAATCCGTTACCACGTTCCACTTCCTTCTGCTCGATCTTCTCAACCTTCCTGAGTTTGATTCCGTCGCGTATGGCTTTCAACAGGTCATTCCGAGGATCCACCATCGGGGGTTTCGCCATTGGGCGATCTTTGACAGGCGTTAACTTGGGAGGCGTAGAAGAGTTAAGGATCTTCGCCAGATCTCCGTTCAGCATGGGAGTAGTCGTAATAGGTCCGTTAGTTAGCAGGGGCATGGGAGGTGGCGGGGGAGGTGGTGGAGCCACGGGAGTCTGCTGCTTGGGTGGAGAGGCCTGTTTGACAGGCGCTGGGGGTGGAGGCGGTAAATCCTGAATTGGCTCGGGTGTAGCCAGGTGGGAATGGGGGCTGTTAGATCGGGACTGACTCGACTGCCTAACGATGTGCGCTGGGATACCGTTAGGTGGGGACATGGTTGCCTCAGGTGGTGGTGGGGGTGGAGGCAAATTGTCTCGTCCGGTCGACATACTTCTACCCCTCGTCGGTGTGTTGGCCGAAGGTGTACTGGTGTTACTAGGTGGTGCAGGTGGTGGTTGACTAGGCCTGATCTTTCCTCCTCTGGTTGGGGTGCCACCGGCATATAAAGACTCTGAACTGAGGGGGCCTTGGCCGTAAAGACCGTGCTGGTAGGGATTCTCCTCATAAGGTGGGTAAGTGGGGGAATGTAGACCATCTGGAACTTCTTGCTGGTAGGACCGTCGGATTTCGATCGAGTTTGGCCTCGGAGGACGTTGCTCAACCATCAATTCTTCAGGTGGCAATTGAGGTTGTTGCTGTAATTGTTGGGGCGTCCTGCAATAAAATTTATGAATTACCCATCAATAATGTACTGAAAATTAGCACAATTATTAGTCACAGGAGTAGAACTTATTCAATGAAAATAGCTTTTAAAATGTACGCTATTTTAAAAACAGATATTTTACAGAATTACCGTCTGCTACATTCAGTTAAATATTTAAATCATTTCCTTAATGTTTTTATGATTATTGACAAAAGTAATAGTACTTTTCAAATGTCTAATTAAAACATTAAATTTGTTAAAATAAATAGCTGCTACAATGGGCATGTCCCTCTTTTTTACTTATTTAATAATAGATAGTACTTGTAAATCTATGGTGGAATCAAATTAAACATTAAACAAGTGAATAAGAAATTTTCTTGCTGCTTTTCTTATTGTTTTTACAAAAAACATACACTAACCTATAAATTGTATTTTGTGGCATTATGTATTCTCCATGTTCTCTCGCAATCTGCTTCTGCCTCTCCCTTGTATTATGCGGTTGTCTCACCCTCTTCTTATGCCTGTTACCCTGTCCACCTTCTGTTCGAGGTCTGTGCGGCTTCTTCCCCCTATCATGCATCATCCTCTCGGTGTCGTTCAACATTTCTTGCCTCCACAATTCAAAGAAGTAGTTGGGATCCGTATAGAATTTCAAACCATCCTTGCCGTCATCTCGGTAACAGTTCAATTTATCAAGAGGAGGCGGCTTATCACACGAATTGTAGGTTTCTAGCATGGCAGTTGGCATTGTTGCTCTTGAGAATATCTGTAAAAGTAATAGAATGAAAATAATTCAGTAGAACTGATGTTAGAAATTTTGGAATTTCAACACAATTTATTAGAATTTGTTCTTGATTGATCTAAAACTTATTGCTGTAGTCATATTAAACTTTAATTTTTGTAGCAGGGAGCACATTAAAACCTAAAACCTAGTGAGCTGTCTCTTTTGTACAAGATATCAAAAAAATTAATAATAATTCAGTAACTAGAGGTTTTAATTTAGAAATATTATATGAGTTAAATTTCGTTTTAGAAGATAGTAGATAAGCCATGGGGCTATGGGAAGAAAATCTCATGTCGTTTCTTATGGAGGTTAATTTGGGTTTTCAAGGTCGTCTTTGCTCGACGATTCTATTTGACATACGATGTCCAGGATTGGTGGATTATATTTGACCATAATTGAGTTTTATTTTTGTCAACTTTGGTGAAGTTATTCCTTATAGGAAAGATATTCAATTTTAATTTTTTCGGCAATTTTTGGTGTTTTCTATTTTTTTCCAAGATGGCGGATTGATCAATACAAATCGAACAGGTCTATATTTTTTAAGAATTTTATTTCAAATAAGCCGGTGTTTTTAAAATTCCTATCCGATTACTAGTACATTTTTGGTTATGCTTGTTGCTAGCAGCAGGATGCAAAATTTCTTGGGCTTAAAATGATTATTTAAATGCCTTAAAGTTTCGAACACAAAATACAGGTATTAGAGTTTACTTAGTTTTTCCTAAACTACAAAGGTTTGTTGCTTCATTTAATTAAACACAAGTTTTACTTTCTGTAAAGTTGCAAAAAGTACATACACATTCGGAAAATGTTGGATTTGGGTGGCACGCATAGTTTCAACGGCCTGACAGACCCGCCTACAATAAAGGCGTGTACCAGTGCTCTAGTAGAGGGAGCAAATAATGACGCGCTATCAAGAAAACACGTACATACATCATTATTGCTATTAAAAATTTCAGTACCATTTATTCAAAGGAAGGATGTAGTTGGCTCTGTTCAGTATAGGTAATATTATTACGTGCTTTAATAACTGAAATTATTTAACCCGTTTTACTTTCAAAACGAGTCAAATAATTCTTTACATTGCAAGTGGAAGACGGAAACAAATTGAAATTCCGCAAGCAGAGTTGCCCACGCACATGTGGTGGGGAAAGCAGGTGGCATCAGAAGGATGTGTTATACGATAAAAAAGAATCATTGCCGACCCAAATGAAAAATTTTCTGACACTGTATAAAGTTTTACAGCAGCATATGGTTTCCTTAAAAATAAAAACACATTTTGGCACCTGTATTAAATATAATTAATATTTGGCAGTGAAATAGGGAAAAATACTTCACATTGTTTTATAAATTTCATCTTTGGCATAAGACCAGAATGTGTAATAGGTCGTTTAACCCTGTTTAAATTTGGTAAATCTGACAAATTATATATGTTCATGATAAAAAATATATAATTTTTTATTATTTCTTGACATCTTTTATAATCATAAGCAATACTAATAAAAACTATTATCATTTTTATTTCTAAAATAATAAAATTTAGCAAGTTGTTTTCATTTATCAATGAAAAATTGTAGAATATGGATAAGATATAGGGATTACATATTTACAGCTTTGATAAAAAAGTTTCACGATGTTTCTAAATTGAATAGTAAAAGAAGTAACATTTTTAGTTTTATAAGTATATATGTACTATATGTATCTCGAATTATATCGGGACTGCAGTTCAGAGCCAACTGCAGATTCACATTCAAAGATCTGAAAATACTCACAGTGCCATCGATGTTCATATTTGAAGGTTTTTTGTACATAAAAAGAAATATTCAGCAATTTAAAACACATGAAGATGTGTTGCCTACTGGCAACTGAAAAGGTGTCAAAGTGGTCCTGGCTACTGGAGTATAAATTTTTTAAAAATAAAATCAAAGGCATTCATATTGATGAAGCCTTCTATAATTTTAATGAATATTTTAATAATGTATTTTTAAATGTATTAGTAAATGTATTGAAATGCAATGTTCTGTGGCTGTTAACCTTATCTCCTGTTGACGTATGTAACTTTTGTAGTTTTTTTTTTTTTTTTTTTTTTCCTCTTGGCTACTGTTGCTTCGATTGCAATGGACATCGGTCACTAGATGGAGCCTACCGCTTTTGTTGCATGTCGTGGTTTTATAAATCTCGTCATGTACCGAGAGTGATTGAGGGTCTGGTTACAATCATTTCAGACCTACCTTGCACTGATAAGAGCCAACAGCTCAAAACTGCAGTCTGCAGGTGGTGTGGAGTAGCTGGCACGAGAGGAATAAGTTTTTGGGCTGATGTTTGTTGCAATTGAAACTTTAGCGTTTTGTGGCAATACATACTTAACGTGGCCAGGCTTGTAATTCATAATCCAGTGCTCAGCGGGGCATTAGTCAGGAGAATAGCTATTGGTTGCAGTCTGGTTTCTTATTCCTTATATATTTAAGGAAATGTATAGAGGAGTTCGACAAAATATTACGTTAGAAACTATTCTTTTCTCTAAAAGCATAACTACTAAATATTATTACGTCAATTTCAATTCTTCAACATCGTTAAACATATCTTTTAAAGAAGAGTTTGAATCTAACTCTTGTATGTAGCTGACATTAAATATCCTCCGGGTTGCGCCTAACTCACCATGTGTGGTATGCAGATCTGATTTGTATATACATATTCATTTAGTTAGGCACTAAATTATGTTATTTTGTACAAACTGAATTTTATTTAATTAATATGTACATGTATTAAATGGATTTAAACTTTTCTTGTTGAACTACTTATCTTTAAGTTTAACACTTCGTGCGATTATGTGGGCTGGATCAACAACTGATTTTTAAGAAACCTCACAAAGTTCCCTGGTCTGTTCAGGACCCCGATTACAACACAGAAACTAACAAGGTAGTCAATTAATTCCAAAAATATGACACACGAAAAAGTGCATTAATGGAGACAAATACATCAAGAAGCAATTTTAAGGTAAGTAGAGATTTCTCTTTCACGTTTATTTTAGAACTTATATAAATAACGTTTAGACGACCCAAACTAAAAGCCTGGAACTTTAAATTAGCTCTAAGAATTGCATTTGCAAATATCTTGGATAGACGAAACACTCAAGTATCACTAGAGTTAAGGAGCATATTGCTAATTTTAAACAACTAATAAATCTAGTACAGCACAGCACGCCTTTGTGAACAACCATGAATGCAAATTAATAACTTGAGGTTAATTAGGTGTAGCAGATCCCTGGATTAAAGCCATACAACAGACTAGAATATACAAAGGGCATACTATTTAATCTAGCTGACAATGCCAAAGATTAGCCAGTAGTAATCTTATTTTATTTTGACGGAAAAAAACTGTAATGTAAGATTTATTTCTTTTGAGAAATAAAAAGTTGTATGAAAATATCCTGTTCAGAAACACCTTCATAAAACGTTTGTAACTTTGAAGAATTTCAATTGATAATTTGAATATACGAAATTCATTAGAATATCTTCATTAGGTTATGTAAATCAACTTAAATGTCGTCTCTGTGATGTTTGTTGAATAATAAATGTACTCCCCTATTTGGGCATGCAGAGCTACACTCGGCTTGATTGTATTGTTGGCATTTACTTCAGGTGGATATTATCTAGATAGTTATAAAAATTTAATTGCTGTACAACGTGCAGTAACTACAGCACAAATAAATTATTTATACGTTACTTCATCTATATTTATGGTATTAGTATGGTATTTAATAATTCTGTGACCTTTATAAAAAATACTTTCCATAATAAATGCCTAAGGTGGGCGGGACAAAGCATTAAATTTGCTTAGATAATGACTTCTAATTCAACAATTTCTCTCTCGTATCCTCCGATTAAAGAACTGATATAAGTTCTTTAATCGGAGCTCGTATTAGAAACGATTTAATTTTTAGGCAGGGAACTCTTGATAAAGAATACGAGAACAATAAGAAAATCTAAAAAAATAATTTTATCCCTTTATCAAAAAGAAACTTTATTAGAACATACATTATCAAATATAAATGATTAAAGGCTCTCAGGGTGGCTTTATATTCCTCTGAAGAGCCCATGATAGCGAAAAACGATTCAAGGGCTAAGCGATTTCTAAGAGATAGAATGACAGATTAATTTCAAAGCAAGGGCGGATCCGGACCTTGAGCTTGGAAGGGGTAACACAGCCGCGTGATGAAAATAACAAAAATGTTTTTCCTCGAAAAATAAAATTGATGAGCGGGGCGGAATCACAAAAAAAACTAAAACCTAAACTAAAAACTAAATAGAATATATATTCAAAAATATAAAATAAAATAATAAAAATTGTGAAATTTTAAAACGAAAGTTAGTGGTTTACAGAATCCCCCCCCCATAAATCCGCGCTTGTTTCAAAGTGAGTTCTTTTAATATAAAAGTTTTAGATAGGTTTTTGTAAATAAATTCATTTTGTTCTCTAACATAACCATATGTTGGTTGACAATAGAAGTATAAAGATTAAAATTTGATATTTTAATTAGTAGTCGAGTCAATGAAGGTTTTCACTTCTTAATTCTCAGCAACAGCTCCGATTTCGATCATTTTTTTTTAATGTGTCTTTTTAAATATTATTCAAAATCAGAAACATCCCAAGTGGCGTAAATAATTATTTATATTGTTTAAACAGTAATAACAATATTTGCAGGAAAAAATATTTTAAAATTTTTTTTGGTGATATTTATCATTGAGTTGGTTTTATTGAAAATTTAAGTTCAAAAATGTTTCTCGCAGTCTAGGTTGATAATTATTTATATTGTTTAAACAATAATAACAACTTTTACAGGAAATATCTGTTTTTTTATGTTTTTTCGCGATATTCATGAAAAAGTGAATTTAGTCCAGTGTTTGACGGTTTTTCGCTCAGAATTCTTTCGGAAAAAACCGATTGACGTGAAATTTGGACAGCAATTAGGGAATGGCTCAAGGAACAAGTTATATAGTGCCGATTGAGCTTTTACCCTGGGAGTGGATGCGACCCCTTCTCGGGGGTGGGAATTATTACGTTCAAAGTAACCACAGAAATCAATAGAGGAATGAATTCTAAGCAAATTGAAATTTTTTCGATGAGTAATTTTTGAGATATTCGTGATTGAAAATGTTGATTTTTCATCTAAAAAATGCATGTGTTTTAGAAGGATTTTTCACGAATAACTGGAAAACTTTACATTTTATCAAAAAAATTATTATAAAAAAAATGAAGCCTATAAAATAATAAATCGATTGGTTTTTTTTTCTATTTCTGTAGATGCAATACGACCCGAGTTATGGCTTGTTGAAGGTTTTTGTTTGCCGAAAACAGAATTCGAACCTGTCAATGCTAAATAACGGAAAAACGGAAAATTTTTGGAGGAAAACATATAAGACATTTTTAAAAGTACTTGAAAAGACCTTTGAAATGAACATTGGTAAAAGTCGTTAGCATAAAAACTAACGGAGTTATGGTGAAAATAAAATGGTTGTCTTTTTTTTTTCGGAGAAAAAATCAGCAATGAAACCAATAGCTTCACCGCAAGAATTGAAATTGAACGTAATCCATTTACAATTTACTTTATTTAAGTGCTAACAATATGTTCTAGAAGTTTGACCTGTTTAAGATGCCTACATTTGGAAAAAAGTTTGATTCTTTGAAATGATTTTTGAAATTTCTTAAAAAATTTTCATTTTTTCACAATAATTCAAAGATTAAAGAAGATACGTACAAAATGCTAGAGTACAAAAATTTCGTTTTTTTTTTTTACTGAAAATTTGTTTTTTTTTATTTCTATAGGATAAAATTAACTCAGATATAACCGTTATAAGTTTGCATTTGAGTGCGATGACCACCTTCCCCGAGCCTTTTAAACTCAAAAATCTCAAAAACAAAAGGTTCAAGGAAGTTCAACTTTATTTACCTTGTAGTCCTTAAAGTTCTCTGTAAAACGATTCTTGGAGCAATTAAATAGCTTAAAAATTGAGGAAATTATCATTGAAAAACCAATTATAGCGTATCTACTCGACAAACGCTGATAAGTCTTCGACATGGCTAAATTTTTTTAACTGTATCTCTTTAGCAACTCCGTACAGTAATATTGCGCAGTATCGACCGGCTTCTAAAATTTGTACTCTAACATTTTTTTAGTCTTTCAATTATTGTGAAAAAATGAAATTTTTTTAAGGAATTTCAAAAATCATTTCAAATTTTAAATCAAACTTTTTTCAAATATAAGCATCCTAAACCGGTCAAACTTCTAGAACGTATTGTTAGTATTTAAATAAAGTAAACTGTAAATGGATTATGTTCAATTTCAATTCTTGCGGTGAAGCCATTGGTTTAATTGCTGATTTATTCTCCGAAAAAAGAGACAACCATTTTATTTTCATCATAACTCCGTTAGTTTTTATGCTAATGACTTTTACAAAATTGATTTTAAGTGTCTTTTCAAGTACTTTTAAAAAGGTTTATGTTTTCCTTAAAAAATTGTCCGTTTTTCCGTTATTTAACGTTGAAAGGATCGAATTCAGTGACAAAAAGTCACTTTCAACGAGCCATATTTCGGTTCGTATTGCATCTAGAGAAATAAAAAAAAAAAAACAATCGATTTGTTGCTTTCGTTGTTGTTGCTTCATTTTTGCTTATAATAATTTTTTTGGTAAAACGTAAAGTTTTCGAGTTATTAGTGAAAAATCGTTCTAAAACATGCATTTTTTAGATGAAAAATCAACATTTTCAATCAAGAATAACTCAAAAAGTATTGAATCATCGAAAAAATTTCATAAAACATTTATTGCTTAGAATTCATTCCTGTATCTCTTCTGCAGTTACTTTAAACATAATAATTTCCATCTCCGAGAAGGGGTGGCTTCCACCCCCAGGGTAAAAGCACACATCGGCACTATATAAGTTTTGTTCCTTGAGCCATTCCCTAATTACTGTCCAAATTTTACGTCAATCGGTTTTATCCAAAGGAATTCTGAGCAAAAAACCCTCAAACATGGACTAAATTAACTTTTTCATGAATATCGAGGAAAAAAATAAAAAAACAGATTTTCCTGTAAAAGTTGTTATTATTGTTTAAACAATATAAATAATTATCAACCCCGACTGTGAGATACATTTTTTAACTTAAATTTTCAAAAAACAACTCATGCTTTAAAAATATTGCGAAAAAAAATTTTTTTAATATTTTTTTGTAAATATTATTATTGTTTAAACAATATAAATGATTATTTGCGCACTTGGGATGTTTCTGATTTTGAATAATATTAAAAAAGACACATTTTAAAAAAAGAATGATCAAAATCGCTGAGAATTAAGAAGTGAAAAAAACCTTAATTTATTCGACTACTTGATTCATAATGAAATGTCTTGAGAGTTGTTTTATTTTCTTTTGAAGACTCCACAAGAGCGAAAATATCCAAAATTGATATTTGAATTAGATTTTCATTTTTGACTGAATAAATAGATGTTTTGTAAATAAATTCATTTTTGAATTTTTTAATTCCTAGTACAACCTGAATGTAGATTAGGAATGCGAAGATTAGGAATTAATATTGTCATTGATATTTCATAGATTACCGTTTCTGCTGTTTGTGAATTCTTAAGCAAATCATTTTTTACTAGGCAGTAATAGACTCAAAAAATTACCTGTTGATCGAAGACAACTGCACTCTTAAAAGCTTTTCTCATGTGTATATCTTGCAGCGAGACCTCTTCCACAGTACTATCCAGTTGTGTTACTTTAATAGCCAACCTGTCTATCCTCGCCTGCAGTGAATTTGATCTGTCGTATAACTGCTGGGCATCCCTTGCAAGCTCCCCAAAAAGATCTTCCGCATGCCTGGAAAAAACCATATTTTCTTGTCAATGCTCTTTTTTTTAGTATAATTTTACAGAAATGAGTAATATATTTTTTAAGAGAATTCGTAAGTATAATATCTTAAAAACTGCTGCCCAAGGAATCAGTACTTCCACATCCAGATCTTCTATCCAAGTCTCTCACAATGAAAAAATTTTGTATGTGGAAATAATTGTTTATGGAACTTTAATAATATGATATTTGAAATCGTCTACCCCTAAAACCTATAAAACGACATCCCACATCGGTAGTGGGTGGAGTGGAGGTGGTGATGAGTGGGAATGGATGAAGTAAAAAAATATTTTGAGGCCTTTAGTTCTTGTACATACACTAAATCATCCATCCCCGCTGCCACCCCCTACTCCCACTCTCACTACCGATGCGGCATATTGATTTATGGGTCTTTTGAGTGGACGGTTTTAAACATGGTATTATTAAAGTTCCATAAAAAAAAACCTTAACGCTCCCAAAATTTAAACATAACAATACGGAACACCTTCTACATGTACTAATTCAACTACTTTATTAGAGAATAATTATTTAGGTGTATGTGTCTGTTTATAAATACATCTATATTGTATTTTATTTGTTCAATTTAGATATAATGCAGATGTATTTATACGGAGTGAGCGATAAAGAATGGGACATTGAATAAATGGAGATACTTTGGCTCAAAATATGAAGATAAAACCAAACATACTTAACTAAAATGTCCCTAACTAAATCGTTAGTTATGATGATTATAATTCTAATTTTATGTCTATACCATAATCTTGAAACATTTTAGAAAATAAAATTATTCAAATTGTATTTGTATTTTATCAGCTAAATTTATTTAAGTATATTTTTTAAAACTGTTAATACTTGACCTAAATCTGTTTAGACTTTGACAAAAAAAAAAAAGTTTTGGTTTATTTATTCAAAACTGTAGACTCCACTATATACAGAGTGGCCCATTTAAAAGCGGAACGAACACCTCTCTAAAAATTTTTATTTATTATACGATTTGAATCAAATTTTACTCAAGTATAGAACAAATTAGGATCTAATTATGACCAGAAAAACATGCCATACCAAAATATGCAGAAAAAATAAAAAAATCATATTAGGCATTTTATTATCGGAAAATTTTGTTAATGAAACTTGTTCAGAATTATCCAAAAACCTTAAGTCCAAAATTTAATCAAAATTAAAAAAATTAAAAAATTGAAATTTTAAAAATAATTATTTAAAAAAACTGCAAATTACTTGACAACTACTACCTGGCAGCCTGGGTTTAATTTCAAACAAAATTGTCATAGTAGTTTTCTAAATAAAAAAAAAACCATTAAAATGATATTTTCGGACTTGAACATTATTTTAATCAAAATTTCATTTTTTTTACTTTGATTAAATTTTGAAAACTGGTTTTTGGACAATTCCGAACAAGTTTCAATAACAAAATTTCCTGATAGTGAAATGCCTAGATCGTAATTTGTTCAAAACTTGAGTAAAATTTGATTCAAATCGCACAAAAAATAAAAATTTTAGAAAGGTGTTCCTCCGTAGATTGTATTTTGTGGGGATATCTCAAGGATCGAGTGTCGAGTCTGTCAACCATTTGGTCAACTAAACGACCATATTCTCGGGAAGATGGAAGCACTAAACTAGAGATGTGCCGACCCTCATCAGCCATCGCGTCGCACTACTACACACGAGCAAACAGGACTTTCGTGTCTCAAACATCTTTAACTGTTTTATTTGTTGATACCTATAGGCATGCGAAATTTAATACATTATAACAGTGTGTCCCATTTTGTTTGGAACCACCCCCATTAAAAGTTTATTTTTGGTCCAATATAAATCGTTTTTTTTTTTTAAGTAGATCTCTGAAAAGTGCTTCTTGTGTGATTTTTAAATTTTATAAAACAAAAGGTCGACCTACTGATTTGTGGATGGAAAATGATGAAATCTAATTAGCGATTTTTTTTAATTTCAAATCTGAGTACTCCACTGGATTCGACAATCTCTCAAATCGGTCTGTACCAAATTTTAAGAAAGTTTTGGAATTTTCCCGAAAGAAAAATTCGCTGTTGCGCGGGATTGTGTAATTAGAAGAGTGCCTTGATTCAAACAACTGACAAAGGAATGTTTAGTTGTCAATGTTTTACTTTTTTGTGCTTGTAATAATAATTATGGCGCGGAAGGGCTGTGAATCATTAAAACATTCATTTCTCTAAAGATGCAGACGATTTGGATATTTTATATTAAATTCGCGAGCAGATTATCTCGCATTATCACCAACAATGTTGATATCTAGATAACTCAACCTTTGCGCGGCAATAATTATTACAATCGGAGAGCCATTAGAAAAATATAATTTCATGACGGAAGGCGAACTTCGCATTTTAGCGAAATTATGGAATATGTCGATTAGCCCATAAAATTATTCATGTGAATAACTTCGGAAGCGGAGTTGAAGTAACCCTCATTGGGTTATATGCTTTTAGTACGTTCTTGCGTGAGAGCGGGAAAGCCTCATATAACTTATATATTACCGAAAAATGCCTTCCAGTTGAACAACAGTTCTTGGAAATGATCTAATCACTATTAAGAACTATAAAGCTAGTCACGAGCGAACCAACATTTTTAGTAGAATTTTTTACCGCCCGTCCAAGTCAAATTGCACTCGTACTCGTCCAAGAAATATAAGTCTTTTTATGCCAAGTCTATTGCTACTACATACTCAGTTGTATGGTGGCTGATACGACTTCTAAAGAAGGCGTCCGCTTTTGCCATGCTTGGTAGGCAGATTTTTATATATTGATAAATAGGTTCTTGCACACATTTACTGTACATTTACAGTTGCCTAATAAATGACACCATTGAACTCTTGCATTTTCTTAATTGAATGATTAACTTGGAAGTCTAACCTTTCGGAAGCTTTTGTGTGTTAGGTCGAAAACTGAATGATGAAACCTTCATACGGCCCACAAGTTTGTTATTCAGTACATCGATCAGATTACAGAAGCTGAAGGAAAGAACTCTATGAGAATAATTATGGAATTAAGAAATGGTAGATCCATAAGCAGTGATTAGAGATAAAACTGGTGCACCGTAAGAAGACGAAGACTTTGGAAGGAGCAGTAAGCTATAGTCCGGTAAACTCTAAGGTGGCGTATGTATGAGTTGGTAACACGACGTACGATTTGATATGCGATGCGCATAAAGCTATCGCAGTGACATAGAGATGAACTAGTTGCGTATGTCTTATTCTCTCAGTTTATATGATGAAACGACCTTTGGACGCGCCAGCAAACTAGGTCTTTTCCTTTGCACTCAAAGTGTAGCACTGAGCTGCACTGGTGTAAAATTGTCTTTCTTTAACTTATGATACCTGCATTGATGCCATCTCTGTCACTTATAATTAGTGTCACACTTCATGGGCATAGGAAAGGACCTACTTATATAACTTTCTCGTGTATTAAAGGACTCCGATCCTTAAGGTAGCCTGTTAGAATTAAGCGAACCCCACTACTGAGAGTGAAAATTAACCATCAACCGTTGAAGGGGGGAGCGCGGCTGACGCCCTTAATAAATAAACAGTATCACGTCTTTCAGACGAACGGTGGTGAGTTCTTCTACAAGATCACCTTGTATAGAGTTGAACTCGTGTTCAATAAACGCAAATATTTGTTTAAATGCATGACTTCACATGCGTAAATAATTAATAATCACGTACGCCCATTTAGTCATTAGTTATATGCACTGCTGAACAGTTTGCTTTTAATTGTGCTTGTGAATAAATTCGTTATATCTTTAAATAGCGATTATAATATAATTTCAAAACATGTGTAGAAAATTTGATTAAAAAATGCGTATCATGGCATTTAATCACACCCTCGCGCATCACTGTAATGCCACAAATTAATTTTATATACTGGCATACAATTTTTACCGAGATTGTTGTATTATAACTTTAATATTTCTTTAATTTACTTATCCTGAGGCGCGAGTTACTGTGGGGTTAGGCATTAAAAGGCCATTTTTCATACACTCTCATAAATTAAGATTAATGTGCGTAGAAAAGTTTAATCAATGAAACGTCAAACATATTTTCGAACGTTACCCACAAAGGGAAGCGGTTAATAATATAAACACTTTGGTGACTAGTAACTATAAGATAGAAAATAAGTAGATAACACACACCAATTAAATCGATACAAAAGCACAATTTGGTAAAAATGAATTATCACAAACTCGAGTGTGATACATGATCAGAATTTTAAATACAGGGTGGCCCACCTAAAACAATACAAATGGGTTTTGTGCCGTTTTGACGTCATCGGCGTTTGAAATGTATGTATTATTGTAATTTTATAAGATACTATTTTCAACTTTTAAGTACGTTTCTAATGATTTTTTTAATAAGAAATGTTACTGTTAAACACAGACTCCACTAAAATTAACTTAGTGCTACAATCCAATTAAGCCGATTGATAGTAATATTAAGAAAACTTAAAAAACTATGAGAAAAACAAATGGTGAAGACAGTTTGGATCGGTATTGATTTTTCGCTCATTATCTCACAAAACTACAATCGTCGGTCATTGTGGACCGAATGAATTTTATATAGATCAACGTTTTACTTCCACATCCAGTGGAAGTATAGTAACGACAAAAAAATTTTTATTGTTCAAATAGGCTTAGAATGTCATGAAACGTCGAGATTTTAAGTTTGAGCGAAAAAAAAAATTTTTCTGTCTGTCGGTCTGTCTGTAACTTTTTTTGTGAGCACGTTTACTCTGGAACCGTTTGAGATATTGACTTGAAATTTGGTACACGTATGTATGTACTTTAACGAGATCTAGAACTAGATTATATTTTCGTCTTGTTCCGTCGAAGGGTTGGGGGGTAAATTTGGGGTAAATAGGTAAATCAAGCAGGTAAGAGTCCATAAAATTGGTATTTAGTATATACAAGAGAAGCTAAGGTCTCAAAAAAAGTTTTGGCATTAGCCACCCCCATCACCGCCCCCACCCCATTATTAAAGGGGATGAAAAAAAATTGTGATTTAGTGTGTATACAAGAACCAGAAACCTCAAAATATTTTTTTACTTCATCCACCCCCACTACCACCCCCTATCACCACCCCCACCCCACTACCGATGTGGGGTATCGTTTTATGGGTTTTTGGGGTAGAGGATTTCAAATATTATATTATTAAAGTTCCATAAACAATTATTTCCATATACAAAATTTTTTCGTTGTGAGTGACTTGAATAGAAAATCTGGATGTGGAAGTAGTGATTCCTTGGGCAGCGGTTTTCAAATTCTCTAGATAGTAGTACGCGATACACCCATACTATGTCTGAAATATTTCGCCTATTCAATGAAGGGTCTACAGCAACATGTTCCAGAATCACTACTTCTAAGGGAAGTTTCAATATTTCTTTTTTATTGGCCTATGAACCAGTCTCTAAAAATTTTACCACTAAACCCAAAACATAACCCTGATACACCTGTTTGTCGCCATGTCTGTTATTAAACAAAGATGTGGTTGCCGGAACATAAGTCATTGTTCTTAAAGTAAAGTGAAATTATTTCAACCCTTTCCTCGATGGAATAAATCATTTTAGATTGATCGCAAAATTAAAGAAGCACATAGGTCTGATATCTGACAATTTATAATAACTTACAGTTATATAAGTTTATCAAAACAAGGTGTAATGTTTAAAAAGCAGATATTATGTAAATTTTATTTAGTCCAATATTGACTAATTTTATCAAGTTTTGTCCATTATTGCCCACGTCATCATAAATTAAATAAAAAAAGTGGACCAATTCACGAACTTAAAAAATACTGATGAAAAAACCTTTCACTTTGTATTTTCGACAAAAAAACTGATACAAAATAATTACGTAAATATTACTGCTGCTATAAATTGCTTATGTATAAAATTTAATAAAACTAACTGTAAAGTCATTAAAACAAATAATCCGACATTTTTTTTACACTAGTAGGCTATTTTTTAGAATATGATAAGAATTAGATTGTCGACGACTTGAATTAAAATTTAATTTTTATGTGAGACTTACTATTTATTTTGTATAAAAATAGATTGATAGTATAAATTTATAATAAATAAAGGTGATTCAACATTATTTAGGTAATATCTTATCATAGATAATTTGGAACACTTCATTTACTGTATCAAGAATAATTATTGTTAAAACGGAGAGCAACAACGTACGTGGCATTATCTTGGTTAAAAAAAATTGTAGAAGTATTTACATAAAACTTCTCGATATTCGCGACTTCAACATACACAAAAGTCACAATGAATCCAAAAACACTAAACACTAAATCAAATGCTAAAAACGAATCAGTAGTAGTAGAATCAATCAGTAGAATAAAAAAAATAAACCATAATCACATGATTAATTTTATGTTAGATAATTATTTTATGTTTTCTTAACCTTTTAGTAAACATATTTAAATTTAATGATCCTTTTAACTCAGACAAGTTATTTTACGATGTCATTATCTATGTTATTATATTCTTTTTTGTTTTCATTAATAAAGTAGGATATAACATGCATGATCTTTTTGTCCCTTATTGTAACTATGAATGTCTCTTCTAAATTGAACATTTTCAGATAAATAAATTAGTAATTATTTAGTAATTTACAAATGAATACTAGGTATATACTAAGTCCTGAATATAATATAATTTTTAACTGAGAGCCACTTTGAGAGTTAACTGCATTAATATTGTTTGTATAACTGCTACATATTAATATGAATCTCATCTAACGGTTTTGCGATAATTAAAGTTTATGCAAATCAATGTCATTCATTACACATATACACTATGTCCACAGTTAGAGTGGATACAGTTCAATCAACAAGATGTAGAGTGCGTGAGCAGGGACCTAAGCAATTCCTTTAGAACGTTGTTCAGGGTGCTTAGGGAGTGAACATACTGAAAATCCTTATGTCTAGGAGGTGAGCCGGAGGGGGGGGGGGGGGGCACAAAGAAAGCCCCACCTTTGGTTTTACTTCCACATACAGTGGAAGTATGGTAACGACAAAAAATGTAAAAAAATTCTTATTGTTCAAATAGGCTTAGAATGTCACGAAACGTCGAGATTTTAAGATTGAGCGAAAAAAAAATTCTGTCTGTCGGTCTGTCTGTAACTTTTTTTGTGTGCACGTTTACTCTGGAAGCGTTTGAGATATTGACTTGAAAGTTGGTACACATATGTACTTTAACGAGATCTAGAACTAGATTTTCATCTTGTTCCGTCGAAGGGTTGGGGATAAATTGGGGTAAATAGGTAAATCAAGAGGGTAAGAGTCCATAAAATTGGTATTTAGTATATACAAGAGAAGCTAAGCTCTCAAAAAAATGTTGGCATTAGCCACCCCCATTATTAAAGGGGATGAAAAAAAAAATGTGATTTAGCGTGCGTACAAGAACCAGAAACCTTAAAATATTTTTTTTACTTCATCCACCCCCACTACCACCCTCTATCACCACCCCCACCCCGCTACCGATGTGGGGTATCGTTTTATTGGTTTTTGGGGTAGAGGATTTCAAATATTATATTATTAAAGTTCCATAAACAATTATTTCCACATACAAACTTTTTTCGTTTTGAGTGATTTGGATAAAAAATCTGGATGTGGAAGTAGTGATTCCTTGGGCAGCGGTTTTTCCGTTTATATCTCGAAAACGGTGCGTCGCAGGGAAAAATTTTCTTATACCAAATGAACGCTCATGAAATTCTCTACAACTTTCGTTTTATATATTTTTTTCGAATTCGCAACCTTTTCGAGCTACACGCTCCGGAAAAGTGAAAATTTACGAAAAACAGATATTTACCTGAAAAACATTAAATTGCATTTTAAAGATGATAAAAAAAATAGGACCTCGGATGCTTATTATAATTGGCACCAGGGTGTCTCCTATATGTTTCCACCCCCACTCTTGAGGGGGCAGCTCATTCCCGAGCCACAGCTACACTGGGTGGAGGTGCCAGTCTCCGATTAAAGAACTTATATCTAGATACATAATGGCTATCTTTTCTTCATATATCTTATTTGCTCCTAACATAGTCACATTATATGTCCATTAAAATGGATAGATGAACATCACATCCCATAGGCAACAGTGGCGGGTATGTGTAGAAGGGAAAATGTACAATATTGTACTTATTTTATGTAATAATTGTTGATTAACCTCTATGAACATAACCGCGAATTTAAAAAATATAGGTAGATATGTTTTATTCAAGGGAAATATGTATTGAAACGATATTATTTATAATACTATTATTACAACTGTAAACTGAACGCCATCATGTTACGACTATGACCTACTTACTTATGAAACGACCGATTTTCTTCTTTTCTAAACTGCCTTCTGCAAACGGCACAGCACTTCAACATAAATATGTAGCATTAAATTTTCACTAAACTGTGTAAATATGAATAGAGAATATTAGGTACTTAGGTATTAAGCAAATCACAACTTAAAATAAAATTACTTTTTCATCACTTTTTGGTCGGAGAACACGAAAAACATTTATAAGTTCTTTAATCGGAGGTGTTAGTCCATTCAAATTAGGAAAAAAAACGCCGTTTTAGAGAAAAATTCTGAATAGCAGTTTTTCTCCATAGGAAGTAAGTCTTCAACTTTTAGAACAAGGTTTTGCTTATGCGCAGAAAAAAAAGACATGATTTTTGGGATATATACATATATATATATACGTTTTTTCGTGTTTTTTTTTTTTTTTTCATTTGGACGAATATATATCTCGAAAAGTACGAGTTTTTAAGGCTAAACGAACATAGGTAAATGCATTCAGAATACAATTTCCTACAAAAAAGGTGCTATACATTTTTCTGATTACCCCTTTAGCTTTTCCGGAAAGACGATTTGAAATATATATGAGTTTTTTCGTGTTTTTTTTATTTTGAATGCAAATATCTCGAAAAGTACGCGTTTTTAAAGCTAAACGAGCATAGGTAAATGTGTTCAGAATGAGATTTCCTACAAAAAAGGTCCTATAAATTTTTCTGATTATCCCATTGGTTTTTCCGGAAAAGTTTCTTGAAAAATATATATATTTGTCTTATAGAATTTTTACTATATGTATACGTCATCAAGACATTTTTTGTGGCAATCATTATGTGTGGATGCGTATTTACATTTTAACGGAAAACCAAAGGGATAGTCAGAAAAATGTATAGGACCTTTTTTTTGTAGGAAATCTCATTCTGAACACGTTTACCTATGTTCGTTTAGCCATAAAAATTTGTACTTTTCGAGATATTTGCATTCAAAATAAAAAAACACGGAAAAACACACACACACACACACACACATATATATATATATATATATATATATATATATATATATATTTTTTTTTTTTTTTTCAAGTCGCTTTTCCGGAAAAGCCAATGGGAAAATCAGAAAAATGTGTAGCACCTTTTTTGTAAGAAATCATGTTCTGAACGCATTTACCTATCTATGTTCGTTTAGCTTTAAAAACGCTTACTTTTCGAGATAGATACGTCCAAATGAAAAAAGACACGAAAAAACGTATATATATGTATATATCAAAAATCATGTCTTTTTTTCTGCGCATACGCAAGACCTTGTTCTAAAAGTTGAATACTTACCTCCTATGCAGAGAAACGCTGTTCAGAATTTTTCTCCGCTTTTTTCCTAATTTGAGTGGACTATGCACCGGGAATCCTGTTTAGCTGCGCTCTCAGTTGGTGGGAGGGAGCTGATGACAGGCTTAATATTGCCACTGACCTCGTGAACAACTGGAAGCGGTACTGGTTGAGGGAGGTCTGTCTTGCTGGTGCCTCATACCATTTGAGGAAGCAAATCTTCCCAGCCTCTTCAACCTCGCCTTGAGTGGAGGAGGGGTTGTAAAAGATCACTGCCGCTTCCTTGATGATTTCTGACTTAAGTACAATTTTGAGAAGCCCACCTTGCCTTTTATTAAAGTTGAAGAGGTAAAAATCTGTTTTCAAAAATTTTCACTTTTCCGGAGCGTGTAGCTCAAAAACGGTTGCGAATTCGAAAAAGTATATAAAATGAAAGTTGTAGAGAATTTCATGAGCTTCCATTTTGTATAAGAAAATTTTTCCCTACGACCCACCGTTTTAGAGATATAAGCGAAAAAATCAAAAGTGGGACTTTCTTTGTGCCCCCTCCGGCTCACCTCCTAGACGTCAGGACTTTCAGTATGTTCACTCCCTAAACACCCTGAACAACTTTTTAAAGTAATCGCTTAGGTCCCTGCTCACGCACTCTACACCACCAGGTCATCTGTTGACTGGCCTAATAAGAGAGTAAACTTTTTCATTTCTCATTTTAGGCGGGAAATTTGTTCTTCATAAAAAGTTTCGCTTTTGTCATGTAGAGGGTGTTCAGAAAATTTAAAAAACCTGAAAATGATGAAGTAAACTACGTTCAATTTTAACGATACGAAAAACCGCCACTAAGAGAAGTTGTTTAGAATTAAAATTTATGTCACAATTCCAATTTGTGGTTGAATCTACCTATTTCGACTTTTTTTTTTTAATTTTCATAAGTGTCAAGATGTAGGGTAATGGCACTAGTTATTGGCAGTGTACCAGTAATTGACAAAATTCATAAATGGGCGCCTAAATCCGGTAAATTAATAGCTTTTTAGTTCTGCCACAAGTAGGAGCCACTAGATAGCATTGGCCCAAGAACCGTAAACAGAGGGAGGATAGCCAGTTCCCTATGGTGCAACGTTCGCCACTTGCCGGAAAGCTGTGACGTCACGGCGAGACCTAAATCTGCTGTTTACGTTTCTGACGGCATTATCTCTTTGTGTTCAGTGTTGTGATTATAAAGTTTTGTCTGTTTATTTACTGGTTTTTCTTTGTAAATCTCATATGTACGTCTTCGTGTGTGTTTTATACGTTTCTTTGACTTATAAAAACATTCTTGATAAGTAAAATTGTGTGCAGAAACAGGGACATACTATTGCTTACACTATTTTGGACCTTTATAGGATTTAAAAAGCAAATTAGGGGCGAGCGTAGAGGCGACTTCAATGTGAATATCAGTCGATATTCCGTTGAAGCAACATCGAGCGCGGTTAGTACTTGGATGGGGTCCCATCTTGGGAAATACAGCGTTCTCGTCCCACCTTCTAGCGGCTTGTATATCAGTGTATACGCGGAAGTTACGTAATTTCAGACGAGGATTACGTAGTGGATATACCATCCTTCGGAGGGGATGTAAAGCAGGCGGTCCCTTGTTACTACATTTTGAAAAAAAATGTCGTATAGGTTTTGCATTTTTCCAGCGGACCATCGAAATTCGAAAAAAACGTCGGATCGAAACGAAAGTCGTATCTATCGACTCGAGAGCGAATTTAGAAAATTCCGTCCGTCGGTCAGTCGGTCTGTCTGTCACGCTCAGCCCCCCCTAATCCGTTTACGGATTTCGATGAAACTTGGGTGGTTAACAGGAGGCCTTTAGAAAACCTTAACGCTGGAAGCTCGGCTCCGTTTGAAAACCGGAAGTACTCGATATAGACGTTTCAAGTTTTTCGGGAAAAACTGAATAACTCGGTAACGGGCAGTCGGATCGAGATATTTCAAAAAAGAGATGGTGCCACTAGCAACGGTCTACAGATAAGTATACCGGAGACAATGTCGAAAAACAAATGGAAATTGATTTTTTTTTGCAAAAAACTGGTTTTCTCGAAATCGGGCTAGGAAGCACGATAACTGTCCAGGATATTGATCGATTTCGATGAGACTTGGTGGGATCGAAGGTACACGGCCACAAATGAAGTCTATTGCTGGCGGCCCGAATCCGTTGACCGCAAGTATTTTTTTCAAGGCCGAGTATGATTTTCCATAGATATTGATAACTCCCGAACCCAAGGTTCGATTTTGATTTTCAAAAATGGCGATTGTAAGGCTCGATTAAGTCTATTAGGTGACGTTTGTGAGAAATTTGACAAAACAAAAGCGAATCTACAAATCCTGGAAAAGTTAATTTTTTTTTATAGATTCTACAAATACTCAACAGTTTCCTAATAAAAATCGAAAATTAAGTATTCCGTCGATCAATCTCTATAACCGATATAAGGCACGGACCTTGTCATTTTCATAGACTACTTTAATAATTGTAATTTCCGTTCGTATAATAAATAACTTAAATACGATTTTCAATGTTCAATAACTCGAAAACGATTAAAGATAGGACTATCACACATCATATTTTTGAAATCAGAAAAAAAAGTAATTCAAAAATTCAACAATACACAGGGCATTCCATTTAAAAAAATATTATTGCTTCTTCAATTTCTGCACGCCACTGTGTTTCCATTAACTTATTAAAGAGGTTTGGTTGCAGCTCTACAACTTTCGTCCGAAACTTTTTTCTGTCTCCAATAATAACGATAATAAAGGGTGGCCTAAATATAATGAATAACCCTGTACATCCAACTTTAATTTTTGTGACATTGTCAGTCAAAATTCATTGCAATTGTGCAAATAGAGATAGATTTACATTAGAAAAAAATAGATGTCCTATTTTTTTTTGCTCACGACAGTACCTACTTTTCCGATATGTTTTGTTATACTGGGAGTTTTTATAATACATATTTTTCATGATTTAATATTTTCTTTAGATCATTTTTATCAGATTTTTCTGTTTTTTTTTTATTACATGTGACCTACTTTTCCGAGATGTTTTGTTATACTGGATGTTAATTTTTATAACACACATTTTTCATAATTTAATATTTTGTTTAAATCATTTTTATCAGATTTTTCTGTTTGTTTTTTTTTTATTATAAATGTGAACCTACTTTTCCGAGGCTTTGTTACACTGGATGTTAATTTTTATACCTAATACATATATTTCAAAATTTAATATTTTGTTTAGATCATTTTTATCAGATCTATCTGTGAATTGAATCAGAATCCACTGTAGTAGATAAGATAATTTTTTATCAGATTTTTTTTGTGTATCAAGGATAATTGATCCTTGATCCGCGGTATAGAAAAACTAAAATGTATGTTTCCTTGAACCAGGTCCTTCATTTCCATCACTTGCTTTTAATAAATTTGACAAAATTTTGTCAATTTTTGTCAGAAACTTCCACGGTTTGCCTCCTTGCACTATAATTCGCATGATTTTGCGGAATTTAAAAGCTAATAGGCAATGGAGAGGAAAAATACAGATTCTAATTCAAATAGAAAAAAAAAAAATTCTAAAATTAAGTAAAATAATAAACTGAATAATCAACAATATTATAATTTGACATTGAGTGGAAAAGGAAAAACCGCTGCCCAAGGAATCACTACTTCCATATCCAAGTCACTCACAACGAAAAAACTTTGTATATGAAAATAATTGTTTATGGAACTTTAATAATATAATATTTGAAATCCTCTACCCCAAAAACCCATAAAACGATACCCCACATCGGTAGTGGGGTGGGGGTGGTGATAGGGGGGTGGTAGTGGGGGGTGGATGAAGTAAAAAAATATTTTGAGGTTTCTGGTTCCTGTACATGCACTAAATCACATTTTTTTTCATCCCCTTTAATAAGGAGGTGGGGGTGGTAATGGGGGTGGCTAATGCCAAAAATTTTTTGAGACCTCAGCTTCTCTTGTATATACTAAATACCAGTTTCGTGGACTCTTTTACCTGCTTGATTTACCCATTTACCCCAAATTTACCCCAATTTACCCCCCAACCCTTCGACGGAACAAGATGAAAATATAATCTAGTTATAGATCTCGTTAAAGTACATATGTGTACCAAATTTCAAGTCAATATCTCAAACGGTTCCAGAGTAAACGTGCGCACAAAAAAAGTTACAGACAGACAGACAGTCCGACAGAAATTTTTTTTTTTTCGCTCAAACTTAAAATCTCTACGTTTCATGACATTTTAAGCCTATTTGGGCAATAAAAATTTTTTTTTGTCGTTACTATACTTCCACTGGACGTGGAAGTAAAAATTGCTGCATTCTTGAAACTTTCCACACACGTTTAGTTCACGATATTTACATACAAAGAATAATTAAAATGTTGTATGCCCCAGTTATTTCAATAAACTGTGCGTGTGGATTAATATTATTAAAAGAATATGCTCTACACAAAGCATTTTAAACGACAGGGCGCGCGGCTAGGTCATAGTAATGGCGGCACCGCGACACCTGCATTTGTCACATGTGTTTAAAGTGAAAACGTTGGATTTTGTTAAGAATTTCACAAGAAGACTGATCTGAAATCTCTAATCATCTTTAAGTAGGTAAGTTTATTTCAATATTTTATGAGAGAGCATAATTGAGTTGGTTTCGTTAAAGACGCGTAACCAAGTATTTTTGTTAAAACTTCTAAAACAGTCTAGAAAATAAGACTGTCAATTACTGGTTCTCAAATATGTCCAGATACCAGTAATTGACAGAATTGTCAATTATTAGAAAAATAGTGTCAATTAGTGGTTTTATTGTTTCAGATTGTACATTTTCAAACAACATGCCGAATAATCGTCAGCTTAAAAAACCTAAATTTTTATATACAGAGGCATCAATAAACAAAGCATTAGCTGGAACATAAAGGGGCGTGACGGGTCTCAAGTTAAATGCAACTGAAGACGCTCTCAAACTTATACAGTATTTAAAGCTTCTTTTATGACTTTTAAAACGTCATCTATGAAGTACAAGACGTATTTTGACGTGTTGATCAAATGACTGTCATTAGAATTTCATTGGCTAGCGAAAAATGCGTGAAACTGATCACTCGCAAATCTAAATCAAACTCACCTGGATAACGAGGACAACTGCCTGACGGTGTTCGCCAACGTTCCATTCGTAACTCCCTCTAACTCTGAGGGCAAGGGGTAGTCCTCAGGAAGAGTACCTCTAGTTACATAGACAGGTTCTATGACTCGTTTAGGCAGCGGCATGGTGTACGAGACTTCTTGTAGCCACCTAATATGTTTTTAATTTAGCTTGCTTGACCTCATCATTGGAATGGTGCTGAAACAAAAAAAAAAGATATAAATAATAGAAAGTGGTTAGAGGTCTGAAAGTCGCAACTCATTTGAAATAGCTCAGTATTTAAGGTGGTTAGTTTTAGGATAAGGGAGTAGAAGGAAACTTAATCCATTTGTTGGCCTGATCAACTATACGATCAACAATAAAATCTACAGTTCGGGAGACTGTAACTTGAGATGCTCCACGTTCCTCACCAATTCCGTATCAGGGATAGGCTAGATACCGCAAACCAGAGATGGGTCGAGGAAACTTTCCACATTTGACAAAAGTCTGTAAAAGTCATATAAACAATATAATTGTAAGCACTTATTTGGTATCAAAATGGAGCTTGCACCATCATGAAACTTTCCTTTTTGAAAGCTCCGAAAGTTTCCAGGAGGTTTTCCTTCCAACTTTCCATTGAGTATATTGATAGCCTATTTTATGATGAAATCTGATTCGTGGTGATGCAAACTTCATTTTGATACCAAATAAGCGCATACAATTATATTATTTACATGACATTTACAGACTTTTATCAAATATGGAAAGTTTCCTCGACCCATCTCTGCCGCAAACATATTTTTCTGAAATCGATCGACAATGTCTATATTTTCGGCGCGATTTCAGATCGAAAAATGCACGATTCCAGTATTTCAGTCCGTTGCTAAGAAACTATCGGAAAACAGACCGGAAAAAGTCCGATACCAAGCAACGATCAACAAAACCGTACGAGAATGTTACTTTTCCGGCCTAGGCCGGGAAAATAACATTCCCGTACGGTTTTTATGTGTATTTTAGACCGTAAATAAATACACGGAGACAAACCAACCCACATTAAAATTGCATTTATTAGTAAGCAGTTAGATTGTAATGAAGAAATGTTATGCATTAATACAAATTCCTAAATTTATAATAATATTGATTGTGATTTCAGAAAAAATAGTATGTGTACTTCGGTGTGAAAGCACATTCCCGGACTTCGATGCATCTAGAGGAGCGAAAAAGAGGTAGAATTATGTCGTTTTTTTTTATGAGCTTAGAACAAGATCAGACACAGTGGGTATTACCAACAACATCATTTTACACATAAAAACACAAAATACGACATTTTTTAGTGGTCACAGATATTCTTATTTAAAAAAAAGTGTAAAATTTAATTTTTTTTTAAATCATGTTTTTTTGTACATCCATTGCAATATCTCAAAAATGAATTGAGCTATCGATGTGAACTTTTTTTTGTTATAAAACACACACTTAAGCGTTTCTCTCTATTCATACGATTGCTAATAAAAAAAATGTGAACATGCCAAAAACGTAGATGACCCTGAAAGTTTAGAGAATACGCCATCAAGTTTTCACTAAGCGAGGAACTTTTTTGTTTTTGAAAGTTTTGTGTAACATGCTGTGAAGAAAATGAAGTCAATAGACTAAAAAAGTTTTTAGAAAAAAAATATTTTCATTATTAGCAATAGTTTGAATTTTTTGATATGGAGGAATTGTCGAAGCGTACGCGCGCCGTACTTAAGAATAATAATGATTATGTATTGTGTGTAACGGAACTTTTCATTATTATTTTTTTATGTTTAGGACTGTTTTATCACGTTTTAGGATCTGAAAGGATAACTTATTTTTTCCAGTGACACATTAAGGACTAAGGTTGAAGGCAAAAAGGAATTAAAAATCTTAAATGGAGTATGCATTGCATTGTGATCTTGGAAACGGTGAAAAATAATATTATAGTAAAATGGAAAAAATGTTGCGCAACTAGGGGGCTAATAAAATCCCATAAACAGAAGTTTAGGAAAAGTAATAATTTTGGAGTGTTTTGATAAAAGGTAAACTATCGAGTTTTCCTCTTTTTTCGCGTTATTATTGGAGCTAAATAAAAAAGACAGTTTCTAAAAGCACGTGGCAATCTTAATATTTGTATCCGACATTTCCTGTGTCAGAGTCCCTATCCGAAACTCCCATGCATTGCATTTTTACCCTAGATCCACACGATAACACAGGTCGACAAAAAAAAAATCTGATCCAAGGACTAAACCTATCATGCCTTAAGTATTTTTGTGTGCTGAATCCGAATTTTCCACTTAGATTTCGAGCAAACGTCAAGCATTGTCCAAAAATCGTATTCTGACGATAAAAACCGGGATTTACTCGAAATCTACGCGGTAAAAAAAATTTTAAATTGAAAATTCGGATTCAGCACACAAAAATACATAAGGAATGATAAGTTTAGTCCTTGGAACAGAACATTTTTTCTTGTAGATCTGTGGCACAGGTGCACTTTGTACACATGTCTACAAAAAAAGAAATTTTGTTCCAATGACTAAATCTATCATTCCTTATGTATTTTTGTATGCTGAATCCGAATTTTCAATTAAAAAAAATTTTTACCGCGTAGATTTCGAGTAAATCCGGTTTTTATCGTCAAAATACGGTTTATTGACAATAAAAACCGCAATTTACTCGAAATCTACGCGGTAGAAAAATTTTTTAATTGAAAATTCGGATTCAGCACACAAAAATACTTAAGGCACGATAGGTTTAGTCCTTGGAGTAGAATTTTTTTTTTGTAGACCTGTGAATTGAGTAAACGTGTTATTTTCGCCTAAAATAGGTAACAAAAAAGAAAAAAACATCCTAAATTAAGTCTTTTTTAATTTCCTAATTATAGTCTCTAAACTCTGATTCCATGGCTTGTGCACAAGTTTATCGTTTTCCTCTATTACTACGCCACATAAAATTCACTCCATTTTACAATGAAACTTAGATTGCTTATTTAACTTAAATATTTTTTAAGTAGATAATCCACGCACAATTCGCACAATGACCATACGTTCTACAATATAATACAAGTGGTAATAAGAGAAAGAATATCGTTACACATTTTCCTTCCACAATCAGTGGAAATATAGTATGGACAAAAATATTTTTGAAAATTTTTATTGTCCAAATAGGCTTAGAATGTCATGAAACGTCGAGATTTTAAGTTTGGGCAAAAAAAATTCTGCCTATCGGTCTGTCTGTAACTTTTTTGTGCGCACGATTACTCTGGAACCGTTTAAGATATTGACTTGAAATTTGGTACACGTACCATGTATTTTAACGAGATCTGGAACTAGATTATTCCGTTAAAGGGTTGGGGGTAAATGGAGGTAGATAGGCAAATCAAGCAAGTAAGAGTCCATAAAACTGGTATTTAGTATATACAAGAGAAGCTAAGCTCTCAAAATTTTTTTTTGGCATTAACAACCCCCATTACCAACTCCCACCCCATTATTCAAGGGGGCGAAAAAAATAAAATTGTCATTTAGTGTGTTTACAAGAACCAAAGGCCTCAAATTTTTTTTTACTTTATTCACCACTACTACCACTCCCCTTCCACCACCCTCAGCCTCACTACCGATGTGGCATATCGTTTTATAAGTTTTTGGGGTAGACGATTTCAAATATATTATTAAAGTTCCATAAAAAATGATTTCCACATTCAAATTTTTTTCGTTCTGAGAGACTTGGATAGAAGATCTGGATGTGGGAGTAGTGATTCCTTGGGCAGCGGTTTCATAATTTGACCGTCGACGAAAACGAATAACGTTGATAGTACACCGCCCTGAGACTAGTTAATTTTAGTGGACGCGGGCGTATTAATACTCAATTTCTGCAATTCGCGCGCTCTAAAAAAATCACTGTACCTAAACTATAAAAGACACAATAAAAATTATGCTATCAAAAACTGTTTTGGTCTTTTGGCTTTATTTTCTTCGCAGCATGTTATACAAAATTTCCAAAAACCAAAAAGTTTGTAGCTTAGTGAAAATTTGACTGCGTATTTTCTGAACTTTCAAGGCTATCTAAGTTTTTAACAAAGTTAAAAATGTTTTAGTTAACAATACTATACACAGATAGAAGCGCTTAAGTGTGTGTTTTATAACAAAAAAAAGTTCATGTGGATAGCTCCATTCGTTTTTGAGTTATGGCATTAGATGTTCAAAAAAACATGATTAAAAAAAAATTTCACACCTTTTTAAAAATAACAATGTCGTGACCACTAAAAAATGTCGTATTTCATGATTTCTAATGAACATCAACTTACTAAATGAAATGGTATATATCTAGGTTTGTTCTAAGATTAAAAAAAAAAACTCGAGAAGGAAGCGACTTTTCCCCCTATTTTTTACTCCACTAATCGTTGTCCGGGAATGTATTGCTTTCGCACCTAAATACACAATATACTATTTCATTTTATACAGGGAAGAAAGCGCACCACTTCGAGATTCAACAGATTCATCGAAGAAGTTATTTACTTAACCACTGTACATTATCCTCTTCAAAACGAAATAAGCGTTTGAACCTACCAGTAGCTGGTGTTCTTCGAAGTCTATAGTGTTTCTCATTACGCACATTCACCACTTCAGCCATGGCAACAATACGACCTTTTCCTCCACGCGTGAGTGTCATACTGACGAGATGCATAATTTTTTAAGAATCTGCTCTAATATTAAAGTAAAAGATGCCTATTATGAATATCCATTTACTTAGATGTTGAACGAATCCTCAACATAAAAAGGATTTGCTTTTAACTAATAGGAAAAGGCTTTGCTTAAATCTTTATTAATACAAATAATTTTCAAATTTTTAGTTACGTCTTTTATATAGGTATTCATTGCGTCGTCCTTACTTAAAATTAAAAGTACCGGATCCTTCGCCATTTCTTAGAATACAACGTCTGAGTGAAAACACTATCCGATCAAATTATACGTTAAAACTTTTTAAAAAACTCACTTTTTTACCATATTGTCACCAGAACTACACGTGTATGCAAAATTTCAGTTCAATTGGACGCCGTTAAGTGGTTCAAAATCGACTTACAAGATTTAACCTAAACATACTAACATACAAATCAAGTTAAATAAAAGCTTGTAATAAAACTTTTCCTTTTGTACGGGAATAAGATAGGTCTTGTATTTTTAATAGAGTTATGACTGATTAATCCACACGTAGCACGACGAATTCGTTCGAAAGTCTTTGGTGATTTATAGAAGTAAAATCAAATACGAAATCAATTCTTACTGCTGCATTTGCTTCAATATCTGTACATGTAAAATGACGCCTAACATACCTATGATGTACATTTTTAATAAGCATTATTATTCGAGATAATGAAATTAAAGATGGCGTCGATTATTCAAAATGGCTACACGCACACTTCTTCCATGAATACTAAAGACCAGGATTACGGACGTTTATGCGAATTCCGATCAAAACCGATCCACAAAATGTCAAGACTCAAGACGTGCCACAGGTGGCGCTAGTAACACTACCACACTAAGTTTCTCGGATATTGTTAGTGGCGGATCCAGAACAAATTAACGGGGGGGGCACAACCTTTCAAAATGCGCCGCCGCAGCAAACAAATATTTTCTTTCATTCGAAAATGAAAAAAGTGATGAGCCGAGGGAATCACAAAATTTTCCACTCAACAATGAAAATTAATGTAATGAGCGAGTGGAAGAAAATCACCAAAAATTTTTCCGCTCACAAATCAAAAATCAACAATTTTTCTCCTTTTTGCCAAAATAAACGGCAGGGAGGGCACGTACAGTACATATACATATACAGGGCGAGGCAATAGTGCGTCGGACTTCGATATTTCGAATTCTACGATAGCTAGAAATTTAAAAAAAAATGCAAGTAAACTAAGTAAAAAAGTCTATAACCGGAAATTATTTTCGAATATACAGGGCGAGCCAAGACGAAATTACAGGATCAAGTGCTTCTTTTTAAAATGGAATGCTATCTATATCAGTACATTTTTTGAAGTCTCTTTTTAGACCCTATTCATTCCACAATGATGGGTTTTAAAAAACTTACGTGACTACTAGTTACGAGACGTCTATTTAATGTTTTTGAATCATTTTCATTTCCTAAAAATGTACAGGGGGCCAAAAATTATTTTTCAATTAAGAACTTTTTAAATTGAATAATCGCATTTTTTTCAAATGGAACACCCTGTATATTCTTCGATGATGTGATGCAGAAATGAACAACCATTTTTGTTTTATCGAACAATAAGCACAAAATTCAAGAATAAACTTAAAAAACCGCTACCTAAGGAATCACTACTTGCACATCCAGATTCTCTATCCAAGCCACTCACAACAAAAAAAATCTGTATGTGGAAATAATTGATTATGGAACTTTAATAATATAATATTTGACATGAGGTGGTAATGGGGGTGGCTAATGCCAAAAATTTTTTTGAGACCTTAGCTTCTCTTGTATATACTAAATACCTATTTTATGGACTCTTACCTGCTTGATTTACCAATTTACCCCCCAACTCTTCGACGGGACAGGATGAAAATATAATCTTCCTGATCTCGTTAAACTGTTAAAGTACATATGTGTACCTTTCATGTCAACATCTTAAACGGTTCCAGAGTAAACGTGCGCACAAAAAAGTTAGACAGACAGACAGAAATTTTTTTCTCTCAAACTTAAAATCTCGGCGTTTGATGACATTTTAAGCCTACACGTAAAGAAATTCTTTATAAATTTTTGCAACTTTTGTTGTACTTACTGTTTACACATATTTAAGAAATTTATAAATTATTGTACAAAATTATTGTAGTAAAAACCACAACAAACTGTTAGAAAATATATACTACTGTCCCTAGTAGCACAACATATTGGGTCGATATAGGTACAATATGTTACCTATATTGCATACTGGGCCAATATATGTCAGATTTAGCCAATATTGTACCAATATGCTTATCAGCTGTATTTTCAATATATGAATCCAATATATATCCAATGTTTTACAAACATTGGCAAACCAGATTCAAATTAACAATATTTAACCAACATTGGCGCAATATGTAGAAAGTAATATTAATTTCCAAATACTGGGCATATATGCTTTATTATTTTTGTTTACTTATTTATTGACAAATTAGCATCAATATAATGAGTCTTCAACCTTAAAATATATATACGCTATGATGTTGCTATGACTGCTTGGTTTAGAGGCAAGCAAATTTGACTCTTACCCAGGGGTCCCGGGTTCGATTCCAGGCCGTGGCACTGGGGTTTTTTCTGAAGAAGAAATTAATCCCAGAATACTCGGATATTAAATGTGCATCCCTTGTCTCCAAACGTGTAGCTCTTTCCGCACAAGGCTCTTCCGGAGCCTTTCAGGGATAAAGGGAGTCGTATTACCTGTGGTATGTTGTAAGTTAAATACCCTCTCAAATGTTTTTAATCAGCTGATTGCTCAAGGTTGAGTATTAACTATTATACAAAATGCTATTCGTCTTGTATTGTTAGTTGCTATAAAAACAATTAATGTGTATTTTAATACATGATGTACATTTCTAATTTTAAATTTACCGCCGATAGGAAATTCAGAAACAGTGACACATTCGAGTTTCGGCCATGTTGCCATATGCCGGTCGGTTGTTGGTGTTTCATAACTTCGTCAATTTCTTTAATAAAATACAGTGTGCAGCTTGCGACAACTACAATAATTTAATAGGTAAGTGTGCATGTTCCCATTCCAATAATAATTAATAGTAAACATAGTTTAGTTTTTAGTAATTTTTCAAATTCCTACAAAGGCGTATTTGTCTTCTTTCTGTCATGTTTAATGCAGAAATCGTGGCCCAGTGGGTGTATAATATCCAGGACATTTTTGCAAATCATGCATATTTAGGCACTATGATATTTACTAGGTACTAATTACCTGTATCTTACATTTGTCTAAATACCTATGCGTAATTATTTTATAAATACAAATTGTATATTGGGCCAATATTTTCCCAAGATTAGCAAATCTGATTCAATATTAACATTATTTAACCAATATTGGCGCAATATGTAGAAAGTAATATTAGACATTAAGACAGTATGATATATTTAACTTATTTGTAGAGTTTTTTAATATTTCAGCATTTTTTTCTCAAAAAGATCAAAGGTCCTCGGTGCGATGTAAACAGCATCAAGTGTGAGAATGAAAAGATTAACTCACAACATTTTTAAAATATGACTTTCACCACAGGCGAAGAAGTAATGGGTGTAAATCAGCAATTAGCAGAAACATAGGAAAATACGAGGACAATAGTATGCGTATTTATTGTTACTTACATACATATTATTAAAATACAGGGAACATGCTAGATTTAAATTCAATATTTAAGGGGAGAGGACACCCACAAAAAGCTATGAATGACCAACTAATGAAAAAGGAAATACCTAGCTATGTTCTATTCAGGAGAAGTAAACAAAAGAAGAAATCAATGTCAAAGCTCAAATTCTTTGACGTAGTGTCTAGTAAGTAAAACATTAAACTAGTGGGTTTGCTGTAGTCAATTGATTTTCAATATTGTAGAGGCCGATTCAAAGAAGTCATAGATGGGCAAATAAATCGAGCAATATTAGCATACTTAGCTGGATCATCAGATAAAGATGGAAAAGTAAATCTCGCGAATCCACAAGAAATCATGGTCCCTCAAGAAATGAAACAGATGAATGGGTATACAATAATAATTACACTTATTTTTTTATTGTTTTGTTTAAGTTTCGAACAAATGTTTTGTTTTCCTTTATATTCTATGCAATTATCACAATTAAATTTTTATTCGTTAGCGTTTTTGTTGATTTCATATAAATATATTCTTTTTAAAATTTTCAGATTTTGATAACGACATCCATTCAAATTCCAATTAATGTAGGCACCTCTATGCTACACAATGTGCTCAAATTTCTGACATGGGACTCGTGCAGTAGGAATTCCCACGTCAGAAATTCAGACACATTGTGTAGCTATATGGCGTCTATGTTGATATCCAATATAGCACCTGTATGTTAGTATCCAATATAGAGCCTATATGTTAATATCCAATATAGTGCCTATATGTTAGTATCCAATATGACACCTATATTAGTATCTAATATGGAACCAATGTTGATATCCAATATGATGCCAATCTTGATATCTAATATTATGCCAATATTCGATTGCAATATTGGGCATTTATTGTCAAAATCTGTCGCTCAGTATATTAGCCCAATATGTTGATGCCTATATTGGCCCAATCAACTTGTGCTACAGGGGGTTATTAAATGAGTGTACTGTAAAACACTGTACTAAAAATACAAGTAAGAGAACATAAAAATCACACAAAATGTATAGAAAAACGATATTTGATTGTTACACTAATGTAAACATTTCGGTGTATTTTCGATTTTTAATAAAAAGTTTAATAAAGTGTGATAAAATCTAATAGTTTTATTTAACAATCTGCAACTACTGAAAGTAAAAATTAGACTATTATATATTAACAATTGCAATAAAACTCTTTGACATAACCAAATAATGCTTTTATAGATTTGATAACAACATTTAATAATTCGTAGTATATATTCTATTAATAAATCTTTACATAAAAATGTGGTTAATATTAAAACAAGTTGTTCTTGTCCCTATTTGAACAACAATTTACGTCACTTTTTTTTACAATTATAAAACTATTTAAAACAATTTTTTCTGTGTATTTGAATAATAAAAATTTTTAATTTTTTTTTGTCGTTACTACACTTCCACTGCATGTGGAAGTAAAATAGAGGTTTCTTCAAATAATTCATTAGAAAAAATTATAATAATTGCTTCACATGTTGCCCATTTTGATTGACACACGTCTTTATGCAATTTTGAAATGGGGCCAGAATATGTAATAGGGCCACATTCCTTTGATGGTACGTTGACTGGAGCTATTTATCTTCATTTTCTGGAAAACTATCTGCCACAATTATTGGTGAATCTTCCTGAAAGGATTCGAAATAGGATGTGGATTCAGCAAGATGGTGCTCCACCACATTATTTAAATGCAGTTAGAGACCACTTAAATAATACCTACCTACTTCAATGGATTGGAAGATATTGACTCAACTAAATGGCCTGCTAGATCCCCAGATCTTACAAAAATTGATTTATTTTTATGGGGATACGTGAAGGAAATTGTTTATAAAGACACACCAACAACAGTACAAAATATGAAAGACAGGATAACTGCTTTTAGATCTATCACACCGGCAATTTTAGGAACAGCAGAAACCTCATTTCAAAAGCGCAATCAAAATGGGCAACATGTAGACCATTTATTACAATTTTATCAAATGAATTATTTGCAGAAACCTCTATCTATTAAGTTTATCCTTGAATGTTGTACTTATTGCTCAATAAAACGAAAATGGTTGCAATTAGCCCTAGGGAAGTGCTTATAAAAAATGTTCGTTTTTTATTTCTACATCACATTGTCAGGTCGGGCGACCTTGCAGGCCATGCTATTGCTGCACCACGCCCTATCCACATATCAGCTATGGACTTTTTTTATGGGGCTATGTAAAGGATATAGTTTATCGCGACACTCCCACCACTGTTGATGACATGAAAAATAGGATCAGACGTGCCTTTGCATCCATTACTCCGCAGATGCTGCAAGAAATGCGTCATTCATTTAGGAAGAGGATTCAGATGTGTCTCGACCGAAATGGTGAACATTTTGAACACTTGTTAAAATAATTGTTTTTTTATTATGAGTAAATTCTTTATTACATACGTGCTGATATTAATTTCAATTCTTTGTCCAACAATTCTAAGTAAAAAAATAATAATTCAGTTCAATATTTCAGAAGACTAATAAGTAATTATGGAAAACTGCTTGTACTACTACACAATTAATCTGATCCAGACAATTAACCTTAATATCTATGCAACCCCTAAAGATACATACCTATTATGATATATCAATGGAAAGATAATTTAACACTTCATTAGATGACAGAACTGAAAATAGTACGTCCCATTTGAAAAAATTGAATTACGGCCTTTTTTATTAGCGAAAAAATAAACTCAATTTTTTCAGCACTCTGTATAAGATTAATGTTAGTAACGTTTCTACCCTACTAGCCCTTAATATGCCCAACATAGCAGTATAAGCAGAATTTTGAAAACTCTCTTGTGTATGAAATCAAAAACTTATCCGCAAACCTCACTTTTTGACAAAAAATCTCTTTTATTTCGTAAGCGGTTCATTTTAAGTACCTACCTCCTTAATAGAGTTATGAATATAATTAGATGGGTGACTCGATAAAGGAAAAAAATATAGGGTGTTCACAACGTTCAACGAAAACGGAATACCCTGTATAATTGTACATATTTTCTGGTTATTCAGAATTGAAAACCAAGAAAATAATCTATAGACAATATCTTTCCACCATTTCAAATACAGCCGTAATCGACCAAATTCAGAACTTTGGCGCACCCTGTATATATAATACAATAACAATTAATACTGTTTTTCATAAATCACTAATATTTAATAAAAAACAAATACCAAAATAAACGACAGGGGGGGGTGAGGCACGAGCCCTGCGCCAAACAGCTGTTTGTTCGGGCTACAACTGTAAACAAGCAAATTATTAATGCCCGATCCATTGGCTGCTGCAAAATAATAATCTCATCCTCGTAGGGGATCCTTTCTAATATAGCGTTTAGTGTCATTTGCGTATTGTTTACTTTCGTTTTTTCTTGTGTTTTGTAGATGTTTATTACATGGAGGTAGAATATAAATAAGGAGTAGCCATAAAGCTTATATCCTACAACGAGAAACGGCCGCAGAAGGCGTGGCTTGTGATCATACTGTCATGAACGGCTCGCCAGGTCCTGATTTAAAAAAAAAGTTTATACAGCATTTAAGGAGATAGTTAGTTGACTTTACCTTCGAGGATATAGGGGAAAATAGAGGTCGCCAAACAGCTGTTTGTTTGTTCGGGCTACAACTGTAAACAAGCAAATTATTAATCCCCGATCCCTTGGCTGGTGCAAAATAATAATCTCATCCTCGTAGGGGATCCTTTCTAATATAGCGTTTAGTGTCATTTGCGTATTGTTTACTTTCGTTTTTTATTGTGTTTTGTGGATGTTTATTACATGGAGGTAGAATATAAATAAGGAGTAGCCATAAAGCTTATATCCTACAATGAGAAACGGCCGCAGAAGGCGTGGCTTGTGATCATACTGTCATGAACGGCTCGCCAGGTCCTGATTAAAAAAAAAAGTTTATACAGCATTTAAGGAGATTGTTTACGTTTGTTTTTTATTGTGTTTTGTGGATGTTTATTACAGTGTTTACTACGCCTCTCGCGTCCCTCGCCTATATGTGTTGAGAACAAACCATACGCATTGTTGTAAAATAGAAAGGGCACCTCTATCCTTATATGCTCGAAGGACTTTACACATTGACACTACCATATATCAAGCCAGTAGAGTAATGAATGAGATTACGGTTTCACATTTCAAGCAAATATAATATATCTAAAATACAATCTAAAATAAATAGAAAATAGTTTCAACATATCTTTTGAGTACAGACCTGTTTTAACCTATGAAAAGTGATTCCAAAACATTTCTTCTTATCGATACTACTTTGATTTGTACAACTACTTGGCGGACACGAAATCATATGTTATGGCGAAAAACACTATTTTCTATCAAAAACATTTATTTTATAATAATATTAAACCAAGATACATGTCGCGTTTTGTTGACGTTTCGATCATACTAAAATGAGGAATGTGCTGCCACATTCTGCTTCTTATGGCGACTCCTTATTTATTCAACCTCCTTGGTTTATTACAGTGTTTACTACGCCTCTCGCGTCCCTCGCCTATATGTGTTGAGAACAAACCATACCATTGTTGTAAAATAGAAAGGGCATCTCTATCCTTATATGCTCGAAGGTCTCTAGTATTTATGATTTTTTCAATCGCTAGACGATTACCAAAACGCTCTAAATGAATGGCATACAGAAGCATGCTCAGCAAATGGACTATAAATTGTTTAGGCGCCTCCAGACATACTAGGAACTTGAAATATTGCACGTATGTAGTTGAATTAAGAGCAGCTAAGCTGAACTCCGTCATTTTTTGAATTTGTGAAATGTTTTATGAATTTAAAAAAAGATAGTCAATTTATTATTATTATTATCAGAACTCCTTTCATTAGCAGGATTTCGCGTTAATACTAGATTCACACGTAGTCAACATACATTTCTTGAAAGACTTCACCATACCAAATTATGGCTTGAGTACTTTTGTTGACCATCTGGTCATACTTATAATTATTATTTTAGGGATTGTGATATTTTTTATCAAAAATTAGAAACTTTTAAGAGCCAAACGCAACTTTTGAGTCTGAGACAGTAAAATCTGTTTCTATTTAACTACTAGTAAATAAGTATAAGTTTTGTATGTACTATTTGGAACTTAGTTTTGTAGCGTACTTATTTCAATAAATAAATAAATAAATAAATACGAAAATTGGAAAGTTCAAAATGGCGGTCTAAAATTGAGCCAACTTGGGACAATCTCAATCTCAACTACCAACTAAATGTAATAAAGTTTATCTTAATGAGAAAACGAGGTGTCTTCTACAGAACTGGTAATTTTACCTGAAGAGGATTTGCTCTGATATTGAAATATTTGCGTAAATTTAATTTTTAAAACAGTTTGGTTGCGTTTATTGTTTCGCAATGAAATTACCCTGTGAAAAGGAAATGTTTTGCACTATATTTTTGCGTAGGTATGCCTAATATAGCATCAACCTTGGTGAAACATTAACGCTCTTTTAATGCGGAAAATTGTTTAAATTTGTAATTTAATATACTACTTATATACACTTTAATTGTGTTTTGTCTACTAAATTTGGGAATTTTTAAAAGCATACATTAAATAATATTTATGGAGATATTTACGGTGGCAAATAAAATTTTTATTATATTTCAACTAAAATACAGTAAGATATGCAAATGAACCCATTTACAAGTTTTAGGCAACGATTCATTGGGCCATTTTCAGACAAGTTTAACTTTTCTGGCACGGGTCCAGGCCCATTGGAGTCTTCTGTATTTTTTTTTACCGCTATGATGGCAGAGGTTGGCTATCTTTTCCGACACATTTCATTTAACTATCCAAAGACATATTTTTCTTATTTTCAATTTGGCCTTGTACGATAACCGCCCATTGCATATCGTCCAGCTTGCATCCACAAATCGGTTTAAAAGGAACGGAAAGAAAATCCAAGTTTCATATGACGATTCTAGTTCAATCAAATTGGATTTTGTTTTAATAAAAATTTCTACCCAGCTGAATTTTTGTATGAAGCAACTTTTAAAGAAAATGTCCTCAGATTTAAATGTTACAAGAGGTAAAAGGTTAAAAAATCAGTTTTTTTGCAAATATCAAAGAAACTATCAGCTTTATGACAAAAACATTTGCTATCAAAATTGTAGCTTACAAAGGCGTAATATAACAAAAAAAAAACGTGTGCGTTAAAGTGTAATCAGTGGAAAATAAATAAAAGACGACCTATCTTGTTGAGGCCAACTTAGGCGGCATGCTTTGATGTTTGTCCCAACAAGTTAGGTCGTCTGTAGACTAGGGATGAGCGATGTTAAGAAATCATCGATAACCGATTATGATCGATCTCAAAACATCGATTTTGACAACATCGATGATCTTCAATTAGTTGATGAGCAGGGGGGGAGAAAATGGAAAAAACAAATTTTGATAAGCGGGGGGGCAAAAATGGACATTTTTTTTATGAGCACTTCTGTGCAATAAAATCCCGTACACCTATTTTTCGCTATATTAAATCATTCTTTATTTATTTGTCAGTGTCAGTGTCATATTTTCGCAATGACAAAATTAATTAAACATGAAAAAATTTTAATTCTTTCTAAAATTGAAGAGAGATGGTCTATCAGAGCAGTTGCTAACCATTATCAATTGAATAAAAGTACTGTTATGAGGGTGAAGAAAAGTGGGAGGAGGAAGGTAGCGTAAAGAGAAAAGACGGTTTAGGCCGATCGAAAAGTTCAAATCCCGTTCAAGATGAAGCACTCCTTGGCTATTTGAGGAAAAATCCGTTTCAAACAGCAGGAGACGCTGTGTTCATGACAAATTTTCCAGTATCGAGGATAGGAAAATCGGAAATAAAAAACTTCGCCAAGAAGACCATATTAACAGAAGAACAGAAACAAGCCCGCATTATGTTTTGTTTAAATTGTGTCTATCGCCCGTTGGAGTTTTGGAACAATGTTGTGTTTACCGATAAAAAAGTTTTTCAGTCTTGTAATGACGGACATATGTACAAAATATAAGGTTGCATTATTTATACAATAAATACAAACGCAGTTATGTGCAGTCGTATCTGTGAATTTTTCAACGTCAATTTTTACATTTGTTATAAATCGAAATCATTCCCATCGAATGGTGTAAAAAAGTAAAAAAAAAAAAAATACGTATGGTTTTCTTCTGGATTAAAATTATTCAAATACATTACTTTTGACGTTTCACGATCAATGTCAGTTTTTTATAACCTATATGATAATAAAAAAATCTAAATTCCAAAAAGACTGATTCACACCACTTAATATTAGTGAAAACTGGATTACTTGATTTTTCAAATGTACGGGATTTTATTGCACAGAAGTGTACTTGAAGTACGAATCTACTACTCGTTTATCATCGGTCCTTATTCATCGATGTTCCGATCACACACCTACAAATTTTAACTTTTATTTTGTATCGTTAACCAAAACCACTTATTTGCATTGTTTTGGTCCCAGCTACGTCTAACATAGCCATAAAAAAATTTGTTGGCTCTAAAAATTGTAATAACTGACCTAACTCACATATGGTATAATTTTAATAAAAAAGCAATTAATTACATCATGCGAAAAAATATTTGCCATTTTGATACATATTTCAAATACATGTTATATAATATATATTTAATTAGAATATAAGCCCTTTAATCAGAAAATTAATTATTCTCCTTGCGCTTCTTAGCCAGTCTCTTATAAGTTACTTCTGGAGCATCTCTTATACATGTCCAACAGTAGTCTGCCAACATCGCAGAAATCCATTTGCCCTGATATCTTTTTTTCCATATTTTGAATATCCTGGTGGAATATCTCTCCACGCTCATCACTTACTGCACCACAGTTTTCTGGGAAGTAATGTAGGTGTGAATGTAGAAAGTGGACTTTTAATGACATATTGCATCCTAATTTCTGGTAGCAAGAAAGAAGATTCCCAACAAGGTCTCTATAGTTTTCTGCTCTTTTGTTACCGAGAAAGTGTGTTGCTACCATTTTAAAGGAATTCCAAGCAGCTTTTTCATTACCTTCTAGAATGTTGTCAAATTCAGCATCTTTGAAAATGTTTTTTATTTGAGGACCCACAAAAATTCCCTCTTTAATTTTCGCATTACTAAGTCTGGGAAATTTTTGTTTTAAATAACTGAAAGCACGTCCTTCTTTGTCCATAGCTTTTACCAAGTTTTTATAAGCCCCAGTTTTATGTGGAGTGATGGCAGTATTACTTTTGTGAATCAACTAATGGAATGTTAGCAACATTTTTTCCCCTGGTTCAAAACCCAGTCTTTTGTAATGTTCTAATCGCGCTCGACTGTCCCACTCACAAAGAAAACATCAATATTTGGTATACCCTTACTGCATACCAAGTAAGATAGCTATTACTTTTAAGTCTGCACAAATCTGCCACTTATACTTGTTATATTCTATAGTTTGTAGCAATACGTTCATGTTACTGTAATTTTCATTCATGTGGACAGCATGGGCGATTGGAATTGATGGCAATTTATTTCCATTGTGGAGTAACACAGCTTTTAGACTAAGTTTCGAGGAGTCAATAAAATGTCTCCAGTCACTAGGATCATGGGGAATGTGTTAAGCACTCATTAAACCGTCAATGTCCTTGCAGGCAACCAAGTCATTTTCCATTTTGAAAAAAGGTAATAAGATCTTTTTGACGACTTCGATACATGGAAACTTTAACATTTTCTTGTAGTAAATTCCATTGTTGTAATCGAGATGCCAAAAGCTCCGCTTTTGCCTTGGACAGATCAAGGTCTCTTATAAGATCACTTAATTTGCGTTGATTAATTTTGTGTGGTTCACCACCGGACACTTCGGCAGAGAAATCGGGATCTTGTGATGTTGATGGCTGGACTAAGTCGTCATCTACATTATCATCATATTCTTCGTCAGAATCAAGGCTGTATTCTTGAGGTGGATTAGGAATAGGTAGTTTATCACTATGGAGAACCGGGCGAATGGCAGATGATAAATTGGAGTATTGTATTACCATCCTTTTTTTCTTGTTAATACTCTGTCTAATAGGAGGTATCACGCAAAAATAACAATCGGTAACATGATCTGTAGGTTCTCGCCAGATCATGGCCACAGCAAAAGCCATTGAACGTCCTCTTCCACTTAGCCAACTGCAAAGATTCGCACAATTGCTGCAACATATATGAGGTGCCCATTTTTTGTCTTCATCTCCAATTGTACCAACCAAAATACAACTGGTAGGCCTTCTTAATTTTGGGAGTAAAATTACGTTTTTGATGCGCAAAAGTCACTTCACCACAAATATAACAAAAGTTGTTAGGTGTATTTACACAATCTAGTGGCATATTTTCAAAATAGCACTATTTACTTTCGAAAATGAACGCTTATCATGCACAAGGTACAAATACGACTACCTAAGAATGAATATTAGTTTCAGTGTCAAATAAAGAGGTAGGTAGTTAGTATGTCTATTTTTCGTAGAATTCTAATTCTACCTGTTATTTGTGATAGGACCGCCCATAAACTAGAGTTTATAAGGGGTCTACATACGATCCAGCGGCAGGGAGCCAGCCTTGTCGGCATGCTTTGAATTCATTCGTAAAAGTGAACTGGTACGTTTTTGATGCGCAAAAGTCACTTCACCACAAATATAACAAAAGTTGTTAGGTGTATTTACACAATCTAGTGACATATTTTCAAAATAGCACTATTTACTTTCGAAAATGAACGCTTATCATGCACAAGGTACAAATACGACTACCTAAGAATGAATATTAGTTTCAGTGACAAATAAAGAGGTAGGTAGTTAGTATGTCTATTTTTCGTAGAATTCTAATTCTACCTGTTATTTGTGATAGGACCGCCCATAAACTAGAGTTTATAAGGGGTCTACATACGATCCAGCGGCAGGGAGCCAGCCTTGTCGGCATGCTTTGAACTCATTCGTAAAAGTGAACTGGTCCGCTGGAATTCCAATCATCTTCAAAGCATACCGACAATGTCGGGTCCCAGCAGCTGGATCGTCTGTAGACCCCTATACCTGCGTTACATTTTATTACCTGTAATGGGAAAACCAGAGCCAACTTGAACTTTTGCTTTTTATATTGTTATTTAGCATGCGAGTTACTAAGAATTTGCTATTTTTACTTCCAATACATGTAGGCTGAAGAATAGTGATAATTAATACAGTTCATCATCGATGATAAAAATCGATGTTTCGCCCTTTATCATCGATGAACATTGAATATCGATGAATATCGCTCATCCCTACTGTAGACTCCCTTTAAGTAGCGACGCAACGGTTAGCCCGTCTGCGTGGCAAAATCCTCAGAAGCCACTAATATCGAGCATTCTATTAATCGCTACTTGACTTGATATAGTACCGACGTAGATATTTGGTTGCATCGTTACCGACAACGCTGTTAATATGAAAAAAAAATGTCGAACAATGATTTCGAAAGATTTGGACATGGATATAATCCTTTATTGCTGTGGTGTACATCAGGGTCAATTATTGGCTCAATCTCTCAACAAGGAAAATATTACCAATCAAATTATCCCGGTCATAAAATATTTACGAAATAATCATCATGAAAGAGCTGAGTTTTCTTGTAGAAATGGCTCTGCCTTGACATTACCAAAAGAAGTTTTTTTTCTTCGAGATATAGTGCTCGATGAGCTTTATTTGACTTTTTTGAATTTGCAATTTTCGTATTTTCAAGGCCTACTAAGCTCCTCTAAATGGGCCGAAATGTCGAGATCGACTATTAGGCAATTTTTTTTCGTTAAATTGGATAGCGTATTCGATTCGTAGTTGTGTCAAATACCTCTACACAAAATTTTAGCCCGATACCTCATATAGGATGTTTGTTATTCAATAGTCAAATTTAAAGTATCTCACTTTTCGACTGGCCCAGTATAAAAGTCGGTTAGATTTACGAAAAAAGTAAAGTAGTCATTTGACTTAAGGAACAAGATACTAAATGCGAAAGAAAAAAGAAAAGTTATTCTTTAAATAAATAGTAAAATTGAAAATTTTTAAAAACCTCCCATCAATGTATCTAATTGTACCAGTTTCATATGACCGAATCAAAATGAGGCCTAAATCATGTTCGGCTACCATAATTAATTATCTGCACATTTTCAATTTTACTTCAATCGGACAATTTCTAGAGAAGTTCAACGTGGCGAATTCAAGATGGCGACCAAACATCAAAATCTAATATGGCCTATAGCCTTCTCGACAAAATACTCTTTCAAATAAAAAAAACTGCATCAAAATCGGATCACCCGTTGAAGAGATATGAAGCCACAGACAGACAGACAAACAAACATGCAAACATACACGTCAAACTTATAAAAACCTCTTTTGGGGTCGGAATTCTTTAAATAAACAATGCTTCTATACATTATTCGATGCCTTAATGAAAATTTTTCAAACAAATGGATTAGACGGAATAGCTTTTCTTTCCTTATTTAGTATCTGATGTTGATGTCACTAAATAAGGAAGAAAAAAGAAAAGCTATCCCGTCCATTCCATTTTGAAAAATTTTCATTAAGGCGCCTACGTACAGCAAACCAATGTATCGAAGCACTATTTATTTAAAGAATAACTTTTTTCTTTTTTCTTCCTCATTTAGAGTTAATATAAATAATTTTACTGGGAAAAAATGATGAAAAAGCTCGAGAATATTGTAACCCATGAAAAATTGCAAATTAAAATCAAAGAACGTTAGGAAACAGCGTTACCCCGTACAATTTATTAGCATTTACGATCAGTTCAGAATATATGAATAATAGTCCGGACTCCGACAGCCAGCAGAAAGTGCGACAAATAATGTTAACTCCAGAAGAAAAACATAAAGCACTATGTTGTGCAAAGAAAATTTTTCGTTTGGGAATTTTTCAACTCGTTTTGAAGTTTCTTTCCAAATCTCAGCCGTTTGTATAATAAGCCTTAACAATAAAAGAAGAGGTTATGCAATTAACCATCGCTGTTGCATCTTAAGCCTCGGTAGAAAGGATATTTTCGACAAATGGCTTGGTCTACACCGACATGAGAAATAAATTGGAGGTGGACAAGGCAGCGAAGATGTCCTTTTTATAGTTTATTTCAAAAATTAAATTAAAAAAAATATATCAAAAAAATCTTATTTGAATCACCTAAAAAACTCACGATTTTTTTAAATAAAAAAAAACATGTTTTTTTTTCCCCCGCCATATTGTAAATGGGGCGAGTTGTACAAACTAGGTTCAAACCAAGTTCAGCTTGATCCGAGATTAAAATCCATGGTTACGATTGTTATAACAATTGTAACCTTGGCTTTTGATCTTGGATCAAGCTGAACTTGGTTTGAACTTAGTTGGTACAACTCGCCCCTCTGGAATTGGTTTTCAAACATTTTTGTTTTGACTGGATTATTTATTAGTTTAGACACTGGCTCCCCGTCTATAAGCGCTGATTAAAATACTGCTCACAACATCTGGGAGACTATGTAATGAGCTCATGCATAAAACTTCAAAAGGAAATAATTTGAAAAACTTCGTTTTATACGTTATTTAAATGGAAGATGAACGTTACTTAAGCTACCAAGTTATGCTCTGGGTGTACAGTTAAAAGCAGTGAAACCGTCCAAAGTACGTGGACAGCATTCAGTATACTAGATTAGATAATATACAATTCATTTTCAGAAGAATTTACCACTTTAATAGTAACACCACAATGCGTGATACGTCGGCCGGTTATAAGGACCGGGCCATATCAGAAATATAAATAACTTTACAATAGATTTTGAATGATGTAGTATGTGTACAAAATAACTACACGCACGTTGAGTCATAAGACGCGTAAATATTTCTTTGCAGCGAGTGTAGAGGTTAATTTGAAGCTTTGGGTATCATACAGGGTGTTAGGGTAACTTTCGTCCGTTTAGAAATTGATACGCAAAAAATGCAAGAAAAGTATCTGTAAACATGTATCCGAAAATGCTTCCTAAGGGAGCAACGGCCCTCAGGGGATGGCGCCTAAATAGCGGATATAACTAATTATCTTCGAAACGCCATGGTAGATATCTTATCATGTCGAGATAATTGCGGCGTGTACTCTGCGATATTTATCAATGCATCATAAGCCTACTTCGAAAATCCATAAAATAAAATATTTATTTACTAATTTTTTTATACATATATTATGTACATCTGGCATGTTTAAGTAACGGTAAGTAATATTTATTCTACTAATTCAACAAATTCATACAATTATAATTAAACATAGTTAATTTACATCTCGTGATATTATTAAAAGGGTAATTCTGCATTTTAGCGGGGCATTGGAATTTTTGCGAATTTTTTTCAGGATACACTAATTTGGGGTCGTAGAACACGAATCTGAAATCAGTTTTCGATGCAAATGCATAGTTTCTCAAAAAAAAAAAAAAAAATTGAAATGATATTGTCTATGTGTGTGCGTCCGTCCTGGTTGAGTGGTAGAATAGCCTACGGCTAAACTCCGCCAGGACATTAATATAAATAAGGCGATTAAAAAAAAAAAAAAAATTCCCACCATAACATTCACACTCAAAGAAAATGATAGGTAAATTCAACCAAAAAGAGCATATGAAATCGCGCCTCTCTAGTTTCATAGTTAAATCAATCAGAAAAGAATAGTCATAAAACTTTATTTGTTTTCGTAAACAAATAGTAGTTTAATAATGATATCTTCTTGTAACAAATTAAATAGTACAATGACATTTTTTTATGTTCACTAACCATTTTCAATTTGGTCTACAATTAAATAGTACAACGACTTTGTTTTTTGTTCACCAACTAATTTTTAGGTTGATCTACACTTTATTGTATGATGAAGTTTTTTTTTGGTTAGCCAAAATCTCAGTATTGAGACATCGGACCACTCAAACCAAAGATTAGAGATCGTTTATAAGATCCATCCAAATATATCGATGATCCCCGAGAGAATTTGAACATTGCAATCATGTTATTAATTTTCTATAAATTCATAAGAGTATAAGATAATGCATGATTGATTATTGTCAGTGATTTGTATGTGGCGTCATCTTGGAATAATTTCTGTAATAGACTACGTGGTAAGCAAGCAAATTTTATGGTAATTCTTTTAGAACTTCTAGAAGCCGACAATAATATTGGTTTGTCTACCAAGTACAATAATACAGCGAACTAATACTGGGTTAGAATTACAATTCGATAATAATTAAAAATAAAATATACTATTATCTAGTTTAATTTGACAGAATTCAAGAAAATAATAGTCAGACGAAAAAAATAATAGTCTTATTCATCTATTTTTTAAGTTAATGTTCATTTTGTTGTACAACAACTTTTTATTAATTAAAATAACAATCACCTCTTGTTTAAAAATACCATCAATATAATTTAGTTTAACAAAATTAACGATATTGTTAGTTAACCATTTTTTTTTTGTTGAATTTACCCATACTATTTCTTTGAGTGCACTCTAAGTCACTGTAAACACTACCTCCACCTGCATTTAACATTTTTGGGATAATTTAATAATTCGGCATTTCTAGTTATATTAAAAGATTTAAAAAGTTGGGTAAATGTTTACGACATCCACTTATCGTATTTTGCCATTTTTTGTGTGACATGGAGTAGATACTATTAGAAGTATTTTATGAGTAAGGAAATATTGTGTAAATAGCAAATAGTCCTACAATCTTACGGGAACGTGGAGCGAAAAGGGGTGCTGAGTGGGTAAAAGGAGGTAAGAAGGGAGATGTATTGTTTCATTTTTTATTGCATTTAAGAGTTGTTTTTTAAATGTTTTTTTTTTGCAAAAATGTTTAGAAGGTCGTTTGGCGAAAGTTATTGTTTGGGCATTCCTAGGAGGCAAGGATCATTTCTAAATATTGCAAAAAATGCATTGTACATGATTAATTTTGAGCGCTTGTTTTTTGTTTTATGATTGTGCTCATGGTGCCTATATGTTATTTTTTCCCTTCTCGTCGGGCTCATAGTTGACTTCTTCATTATTGACGTTTTCCTTGCCGCAATTTTTATTTTTGAGATCATTGATATCTAGTCTACTTCTTCTCCTATTAGTTGTTTTCGTATTTCGATAAAATTTTATATATTACATACGACTAATTCTACATCCACGCTGGGTTGGATTAGGGTCATGCTTGTTGCCAGCAGCGAGAGCTACATGGCTCATGGTAAAGGAATGTGATACCGTGCGTGTAACCGCTAGGCATAGGGAGTAAGAATTACAACATCGCGTGTGCCAGCTGGCTGAAATAACTGAGAGCTGGGATGCTCCGCCCGGCGGACGAATTTACGGCTGTGTTGTCAAATCTATCGCGCTACGTGAATGTACATGGCTAATGGGTAATTACACGCACGTATAGGAAGTGCAGGTATTTGTGAGATGCGTTACCGATTGTGTCGTGAGGGAGCGTTTAAGCTTCCTTTTTTGTGTTTTTGGTTTTGGGCTTCTGCCTATTCTGAGTCTTGTGAAATATGTCGCCGCGTTGTGTCGTGATGGAGTGTTTAGGCTCCTCTTTTTGTGTTTCTGCTTTTTCGAATCTTCTTTTTCTGAGTCTTCTGATTCCTCGGTTTCCGTATACATCGTTGCGATTTCTTTGTGGTGTTCATTTTTTTTATCCTGATCCTCCCAATTGTTGTTCTCCACTGTAGCATGGTCTCCCTATTTTTAGTTTGTTGCTGTTCGGTACTAGCGCTTTCTTTAGTAGATGTGTTGGCTCCCTTAGTTGGATATGTCCCCAGTACTTCATTGCGTACTTTCCGTCTTTTTTTTTTTAATTGTTTTTCCTCGTGTTTTATGTCGCTGTTTTCATCTTGTTGTTGCGAGTAGTTGGACGATGTACCTTACTGGTCTTCTCAAAAATTTCTGTTGGCTTCTGTTGTTGCCGCGTTTTTGACTCCATTTGTCATCGTTGGTCGTATGACGGCTATGTACATACATCTGGTAAGATCCATGATAGTTCATTTTTCTCAATGGACAGTATGGTTGCCCTTATGATTCTGTATGCCGTTTTAATTATCTCCTTTACCGTTTCTCTTCGTTCCAGTTGGTTCGTCAGGTTTGTTTCTAGGTACTTCAATTTGTTCGTTGTTATTAGGAAGTATTCATCTATTTTGTGTTCCTCTCCGCTGGTCTAATTCTCTTTTGTTGACGGGTCTCGCTCCATTATTAGGCTTCTCTTGAAGTTTATTTTCAGTCCAGATGTGTCCCGATCCGGTTTCATGTTTTCTAGGCAGCTGAATATGTGTTGTTCTTCAAAATATCATTTTTCTGAAGGAGACCTTCACCACGCATTCCTATCCAAAAAATATTTACCGCTAAAACAACTCCAATTTTACACTTTATATTTAAAAAACAACATGAGCAAATTAAAACAATAAAATTACTATTACTTATTTCAGCTAAATCGCAACCAAATACTAGCGAGTAGTCTTAAACACGGAGGCACGGCATTAGAAATCTTAAAGAAATCGTGCTAAACACCATCCGGCAGGAACAAGAAAAACATAAGATGGAAGACTCATTACATGAACGTGGCGGCGCGTTTCCTATTCAACCGTAACCCATCTCGTGCATTGATGACGTCAAGCAACGATGAATTTAGAATGAGCACTAAACAGGATGGAAAAAGAAATGTGTTTGATTGCATCAATTAGAGAACTGTTCACTGTTCATCTATATTTCCTTTCGCTTTTTTTCTGTGTATACATTTTGTATACAGCGTCTATGAAGGTATTAAACGACTTAATGACAATAGGCCTCAAGCCCACGTTTGTACTTTTACGCATGATTAGTTACCGGTAATATTATCTGTCGTTATGTTAAATCAAGTACCTATGTTTATTAAGCAAGTCACTAACCCATACAGTATAGTAGGTAAACAAGGTGAGAAAAGAAATTCGAATACGTAATAAATATAGAAATCCTTTTTTGTATAGTTTGATTTGATTTACCAGCGTACGATAAGCATTGCTGTCACCCCCTGGTATACCGCCGGGCCTGCTACGTCTACCCTGGATTGGATTTGTTGTCAGCAGCGTCAGCCACATGGCGCACGATACAGGAATATAGGATGGGAATTGTAGGTTTTTGTGAAATACGTTTCCGCACTGCGTCATGACTTGGAGTATTTGGGTTATTCTTACAATACGAGCAATTTGGGTAATACAATTTAAAAGAAAGGTTTTGAAAAATTTTGAAAAAAATTTATGTCAACTTATAGGTCGTATAGTCTAATTCACAAGTTCAAACACGTGTTAATTCTTGATAAAGCTCGTAAAAATATGAGTGAGGGCTCATTGGATTCGGAATGACGTCTAGAAAAATGTGCAAAAGTTTCAAACCCGCACATAAACAGTTGCAAAAGTAATAAATAAATTAAGATTGAAAAAACGAGTTTCGTTTTTTGCAAATAACTCGAAAACTATTAATATTAAAAAAAAATAATAAAAAAAGTTTCTTAACAGGAATAAATTTCCAATAAAAAAGTCCCAACTCCCGAAACTCTATCTCTTTTAACAGTTTTAATATAATGTTGAAAATGGGGCTCAGCGTTACAATGCTCTGAAACCGACGGTAACAAGTAAAAACATTTTTTTATGTTATTAAATATTAATTTAAAATTTTTTAAAAATTATGGTATTATTTACACTTAAAGGAACAATATCCCGTTGGAAAAAAAATTCAATTTTTCATAAAATGAGCCTATTGTTAATTAACAAGTTTTTTTAGAGTTTGCATTTATATTTGGATAATTGTTAAACAAAAGCCACTAAAATTAGTTCGCTTCGTGGAGACCTTATGTCAACTATACTTTATGAGATGACATTGCGATGTTTTTAATTGTTTAAAGTCTATTAGTTATTAATTATTTAAGCTAACAAAATATTAGAAAATGACAAAAGAAAAAAAAATGAATTTTTTTTTATTAATTTTAGTTATTATTACTGTTATTATATTCAAAAATACTATAAGATTACATAAACTTTGAATTTTCAGTGCTATTTGTTTAAACAAATTTTATAAATAAATAGATAAATTATTGCCATTTTATTTGTTATAAAATTTTATGGTTTAAAAAAAAAATTTTTTTCTTAAAAAAATTTTGTAATTGTTTATAAGTAATAATTTTTTCCTTTTTTCAATATTTAAATAAATTATTAAGAAAAAATTTTATTCTTAAATTTTTTTGCAATTCTCTATAAGGTGAAAAAAAGAAAAATTTTGTTGTTAATTTATTTTTTTATTCAATAAACAATTTGTTATTAACAATCACGGAATGTGTTTAAATTTTTTTTATAGAAAGAAAAATAACAAAAACAACCGTATACATAAACACGTCAAAAAAATTTTTTTAATATTTAAAATTTAAAATTCTATAAAAATATTAAAAATTTGACATGTTTATGTATACGGTTGTTTTTGTTATTTTTTTGTCTATCTAAAAAAATATAAACATTTTCGGCGATTATTAATAACAAATTGTTTGTATTTGACAAATAAATTAACAAAAAATTTTTCCACCTTGTAGAGAATTGCAAATTTTAAGAATAAAATTTTTTCTTAATAATTTGTTTAAATTATGAAAAAAGGAAAAAATATTATAAACAAATATTTTAAGAATTTTTTTTTAAATCAATATTTTATAACAAATAAAATGGCAAAAAAACGTAATTTATCTATCTATTTATAAAATTTGTTTAAACAAATAGCACTAAAAATTTAAAGTTAATGTAATCTCATAGTATTTTTGAATATAAAAACAGTAATTAAATTTAATAAAAAAAAAATTTCAACCTCTCTTTTTCATCTTTTAATTTTCTGGTAACATGAATAATTAATACCTAACTAATAGACTATAACAATAAAATCATTATTATGATTAATTCGCGCTATAGTATTTTTATGCGTCTAGAGCTTAGGGAATATAAGAAATAAGTATACTAAACTTGTTTTAATTTTACTTCACTCTCTTTATTCCATATTTTATTTACTATTAAATATTTCATTTTACTAAGATATGAGGAAACCACATAAAAAAATAAAATCCAAAAAAATTAATCGGCATCAGCCTACAAGATTTTGCAAACAGTTCTAAAGTTTTTTTTTTGTCAAGTAATTTTGGTCTAAAATTTTCTTGCCGAATCTCCCTCGCTCTTGAATTAAAAATCCGGAAATTTTTTCTCGCTCACGAATTTTTAAAGAAAATTCGGACCTCAAAAAAATTTCCGGAAATAATTCAGCACTAGGGAGATTAAAAGTGAAAATTTTTTGCTCGAATAGAAATCCTATTAAATTCGCCCATTTCTATTCCCGTGTGCGGAAACAACCAATCAGAACAACATTACACACTGATAACACCATCCAGGGAAATTTTCAATCACTATGACAATAAAATTATTTAACTTTAACCAATCTAATGCTGCGTTAAATTTTAGTAACTGTACAAACCAACTGTACTTTTAATAAATAAATAATTGTTTTGTTGTGTTGCGACTTTTTGATTTTATTTTTTCAAAAAATTTTCTGACTGAATATCCCTCTGAAATTGACAAATGCCTCATAATTTTATGACAATCTCAAGCACGTTGCTTGGTAACAGCCCGACGCCAAGCAACGTGCTTTCGATTGTCATAAAATTATCTCGTACATTATCAATGTCCTAGGGATATTATAGCTGATTTTTTTTTGCTCGAATAGAAATAAATCCTATTAAATTTGCCCATTTCTAATCCCGTGTGCGGAAACAACCAATCAGAACAACATTACACTAATAATGTTCCTAGGGCAATTTTCACTTATGTCATCTATTCTGACAGTTCAATAATTTATTTTTTTACAATGTTTCAATTACGATTTGGCACTGCAAATAACGACTTGATGAATATAATAATAGAGGAAAACACGATATATAATACAATTAAAAGTAAAAAGTACATCTGGAATACATTTATGGATTTTTGCGGCACCAGAAATTATGAGATAAAAATAAATAAAATAAATTGCAAACAATTTTTAGACAAAAATCCGTCTACAATGCAATTATTAATGGATTTGAAATTTTTTTTTTATGATTGTTAGGTATCACCCTATGTTTGAGCACGCCCAAATTTTAAAAACGTTCAACATAACCTCAAAAAAATCCTATAAATATATGAAATTCGTGTATTTTACTTAAGTAAAAATGCGAATTTCTGTTTTTTAAAAGTTTTACTCAGAAAATATCCTTTACCACATGTTTTTTTGGTCGCTGATTAAGAAAAATGGGGTCCCGTTAACCAGAAATTGATATAACACCCTTAAAATACCGAAAAACACCCCCAATAGGGATTTTTTCGAAATATTCTTATTAAAAATGTAAAATAGTCTAGTAAAGTGTATTTTTTATATAAATATAAAATCTTAGTTATTCAAATAATAATTCAGTAAACATTTATCCTAAGGGGTAATCAGAACAACCTTTATTTCGACAAAAAATACAAAAAATATAGTTACAATGGTTATTTTTTAGTTTATGGTTCAAAATAGGGTAAGAGAGTACATTGTGACTATGAGAGTGTATCTCAACCCCCTTTAAGGGCGAAAACCACCCTTAAATGGCTGTAGAATTTGAAAATAGGTTTCGAAATTTTTTGAAATTTTAGTATCACGTCTTCTTCGATATTTTCACTAAAATCAGTCTCCGAACCTTGTTTGATAAATGAAAATTATTTTAAAGGTTAAATTAATCATTTCTTATATACTTTGACAATGTGAATAAACAACAATTCAATGTGAGTAGAAACAAATTCTAAGTTCTTCAACGTTTTTAAGAAGCTCGTAAGTTAGAAATCGCATTTTTTCCGTTGAAAGGAAAAAAAATATTTAAAATGAAATGCAAATTTTTCATCCATTCTAAGCAATGTGAAACAACAATTCAATTTTTAGTAAACATATTTTAAGCACCCTAAAGTTCAAAAACAATTGGGTGCTTAAAAGCAGCTTAAAATCAGCAGATATTTTTTTCAAACAAATTAAATTTTAGCTTTGATAATAATTGTCAATTATTTGATATAATACAATCATAAGAATTAAATTTTATAGTAAAAAAAAAAAACTGCGGATATATTACTTCCACATCCAGTGGAAGTATAGTAACGGCAAAAAAATTTTTAAAAATTTTTATAGTTCAAATAGGCTTAGAATGTCATGAAACGTCGATTTTAAGTTTGAGCGAAAAAAAAAAAATTGTCTGTCGGTCTGTCTGTAACTTTTTTTGTGCGCACGTTTACTCTGGAACCGTTTAAGATATTGACTTGAAATTTGGTACACATATGTACTTTAACGAGATCTAGAACTAGATTATATTTTCATCTTGTTCCGGCGAAGGGTTGGGGGGTAAATTTGGGGTAAATACGTAAATCAAGCAAGTAAGAGTCCATAAAATTGGTATCTAGTATACACAAGAGAAGCTAAGGTCTCAAAAAAATTTTTGGCATTAGCCACCCCCATTACCACCCCCACCCCATTATTAAAGGGGATCAAAAAAAAAATTGATTTAGTGTGTGTACAAAAACCAGAAACCTCAAAATATTTTTTTACTTCATCCACCCCCACTACCACCCCCCTATCACCACCCCCACACCACTACCGATGTGGGGTATCGTTTTGTGGGTTTTTGGGGTAGAGAATTTCAAATATTATATTATTAAAGTTCCATAAATAATTATTTCCACATACAAATTTTTTTCGTTGTGAGTGACTTGGATAGAAAATCTGGATGTGGAAGTAGTGATTCCTTGGGCAGCGGTTTTTTTTATTTACTGATAATAACTAAGGTTTTATATTTATCATATAAAAAATACACTTTACTAGACTATTTTACATTTTTAATAAGAATATTTCGAAAAAATCCCTATTAGAGGTGTTTTTCGGTATTTTAAGGGTGTTATATCAATTTCTGGTTAACGGGACCCCATTTTTCTTAATCAGTGACCCAAAAAACGTATAGGAAAGGATATTTTCTGAGTAAAACTTTTATAAAACAGAAATTCACATTTTTACTTAAGTAAAATACACGATTTCATATATTTATAGGATTTTTTGAAGTTATGTTGAACGTTTTTAAAATTTGGGCAGTGCTCAAACATCGGGTGATACCTAACAATTATTTAAAAAAAAAAATTTCAAATCCATTAATAATTGCATTGTAGACGGATTTTTGTCTAAAAAAATTGAAAAATTTCCCACTGTGCGGCGTCGGGATATTACCAAGCAACGTGCTTTCGGAAACTGTGACAAAATTATCAACGTCCTTGGGACTTTATAGCTGACAATACCGTATTTGGTACCATTGACCTTGTAAAATGACGGGGGGTGTGAGGTAGTGTCAGGGACTCCTCATGGGTGCATCACCGGCGACTCCGCCATAAACTCAATTTTTCCGCAACAGAAAATAAATTATATATTATATATATTATATTATATATATTATAGTTTAAAAGAAACTAAAAAAACACGCTTTATGAGTAGCGCACTAAAGAGTTAAAAATGCTTATCAGGTAATTAAATTTAAAAGCGTGCGAAGCACTTATACGGGTAAGTATAAGTGCTCCCAGTAAGTACAGGGTGACAATCGGGAACCGGATGTTTTCGAAATGCATAGTACGGAGCACAGAGCGGTTAGAGGAGGGCAAATGCGATGTTACTACCTTTGTAATGTTGTGCCATTTCAGTAACAATGGTGCAGTGGACAGTAGAGCATAGAATATTTGCATACGACACGTTTTTCCGAAATGGAGAGTCAGTGATAAATACACAGCGGCTTTTTCGCATTCAGTTTAATATTGGTCGACGGGGACCTGTTCCGTCTCGCAACACCATCATAAGATGAGTGAATAATTTGAGAACAACTGGCAGCATAATGAAGAAAAAGTCACAAGGTCCACAACGTATCGTAAGAACCCTTGAAAACATAAAGCAAGTGAGAGAGGTGCTCACCAAAGTGAGCAATTGAGTTGAACATGAATCGGGAATCGGTTAGGAAAACGGATAAATCCAAGGAAAGTGTGGTTCCAGCAAGATGGTGCCACGGCACATACTGCCTACGCATCAATGAACGTTGTCCGCAACATGTTCCCAGGAAAACTCATCTCACGTTTTGGAGATGTGCCGTGGTCCCCAAGGTCTCCAGACCTTTCAATTTGTGATTTTTTTCTGTGAGGGTAAATGGCATTATGTAAGCTTCATTCTGGTGTTAGTAAAACCTTATTATCTTGCAAATTCTTTGTGTAACACTTATTTCAAAATCGTCCGGTTCCCGATTGTCACCTTGTATAAGGTAACTACATTACATTTTGTTCATTATGCCTAGACCGCTATATAAGTGCGCCCCACGCTTTTAAATTTAATTACTTAATAATTACACCGGCACACAAAAAACCAAGTCCTGAACCTGAAACAAAACCTGTTAATGTACATATTTTTGTGCGCTGAATCCGAATCTGCCATTTCATCGAAATTTTTTTCTACATTCGACGAAAGTCAAAATTTCTCTTGAAAACTGAGGACGTTCGACTTTCATCGAATGTAGAAAAAAATTCCGATGACAGGCCAAATCTGATGACAGATTCGGATTCAGCGCACAAAAATACATACAGTATCGGAAAGTTTTGCTTTTGGGATTGCATAGTTTCAACGACTTAACCGACCGTCCACAATAAAGGCGCCTACCAGTACCCTAGCAGAGGCAAAGTGTGGTACTCCCCTTAATGTACATCATTGCTTGCTTCGTTCTCGCTTGCTCTTATTGCCGTACCAAATCGAACACTTTCCAATACTGTATATTGCAAAAAAATCATATTTTCCAATGAAACTTCGTATTTGAACTTATTCAATTTTTCTGATCAATTTTTCTAAATACATTTTTCCTCTAGGTTAGGTTAGGTTAGGTTGAAATGTGACTGGTCCACCGCGACCATCTGGTCTATTGTGGCTCACTCCTAATTATATTTCACCCAATAGGTTCAGCCTTTTGATAAAGCCGACTACCTTATTGGGTGAGAGGTTGTCCAGGTCCTCGTGCAGCAGTTGCCCTTTGCTAAAAATTGAGAACCTGGTTCTTTCTGCAGCAGGACAGGTACATAGAACGTGCGCTGAGGTTTCATCCTCCTCAAAATACAGTCGACATTCAGCGTTGTCCGCCATTCCGAGTCTGTGTAGGTGGTGATTTAGTCTGCAGTGCCCAGTATATAGGCCAACTAGAGTTCTTAGGTGTAACCTATTTAACTCTAATAATTTTTTAGTTCTTGATTTCAGAGGATATGTAATAAACTCCTCTGAATGAACTAATCCTGGTAGTTCTTGCCAGTTCTGGAGGATTTTCCTCACAGTCCAAGTCAAGATGGTTGTTTTCGCAGTGCTTGTCGATATGCGAAGCAATGGTTCTGGTCCGATAAATTTTGATACCGCACCTTCCCTGGCTAAGGAGTCGGCTATTTCGTTGCCCTCCATGCCAGAGTGGCCCGGTACCGAGACCAGAGTTAATTTGTTGTATCTGCCCAATCGGGTTAGAGCCTTTTGGAAGTTCCAGACCAATTTAGAATTGCAACGATGTGAGCCAAGAGCTTTGAGAGCTGCTTGGCTGTCAAAAGATTCTTATTGATCTGTGTCTAGGCTGCATCTGTTCAAGCCTCCTTGTACATAGTTCAATGGTATGAACTTCTGCCTGAAAGACAGTCGCATAATGGGGTATTTTCCTATTTTTTTTTTTTTATTGAATAATATAGAATATGTACAAACAAGCCTTCCAGATTTTCGCGAAAATAATTATCAATTTTTTGAGAAAACAGAAGTTATAATAAGTGGAGCAACAGGTGTTTTAAATTGGTGACGTCGTTAAACTTGCCGATGACGTAGTTGAACTGTATGGATTTCTTGATAGAATGGTTTTATACAAAACAGTGTGGTGTTGCCAAGTTGAAATTCCTTCTCTAGTTCTAAAAGATAATTTAAGAAAACTGGAGAATAAAGCTTATTTATTAAATCAATTTTAATATATTTATGCACGAAATTTAATTTTGTGATGTAAAAAATAATAATAGGCGTGAATTATTACATATTTTAAATATTTTTTTAATACCGATTAGATTTATAAAAACATATTTAACAATATATAGCAACAATGTCAAGTGACAGATGTGTTCTAACCGATCGTGTTGATTTAAAAACATTTCAATTTATTTTATCGAGGTATTTGCTGTTATTTAAAAATAATAGATAATGTCGTCGAAAAGATGTTTTATAAAAAGTAAAAAGTTGTGGAAACACAAGTATAAGTGCGTCGGAAAAAATTTTTGTAACTGTTCCAAGAAATATGGATATTCGAAGAACTTGGTGGCAAGCTTCAAATAATTCTGATCCCATTCCTTCAGGTTCGTTTATATTTTGTTGTGAAGATCATTTTGAAGTAAGTTTAAACCAGTTCTACAGATTTTTATTCTAACAACATATATTTTAGTTAAAAAATTACGCTGAAAAGTGGCACTATTATAAAACAATGGGCCAGAGAATATTCTTAAGACCTGGAGTTGTACCACATAAAAATTTATCCTTTGTACATAAACCAACGGTATCTGAATCACAGTTAAGTCCAACATCAAAGAAAAGGAAAATAGAGGTACTAGAAAGAAGTCGGTCTGTTCGCAGGAAATTGTATTCTGAAAGTGAACCAAGTACGAGTGGACATGTTGATAATGCAAAACTGTGTACGACCTCGGGCAAGTTTACTGCAATTTTAAGCCCTAAAAAATAACGCCACATAAACAAACAACAAGTAAATCTAAGCTGTTTCTTTCACTTATATTATGACAAGAATTGACAACTGACAGCAAGCAAGCAAAGTTGAAGTTGGAAGAGAACCGTTTTTATACAATGTTGCGACATAATACTCGCCGCGAATTTTGTTTACCTTTTCAAGATAACTTCTAAATAATAACAAATATAAATAACTTTAAATTCCTTCTAAATACATGTACATAATATTTATTGATTTTCAAGATATTGAGCAAAATAGAAGTGTTATAGGCAAAATAATGTAAAGAAAATACACAATTTGGCATTCAAATAAGATAGTTACAATCTAAGCGAAAGTTGTCTGTTATTGGTTAAATTATTTCCCGCCAAATAAAATCGTTTGAAATCTGCGTCTAGACGGGCGTATTCTTATTTCTTATTTTTATTTAAGAAATTATTGTTTTGGCTTAAATTGATTATGCAGTAATTGCTAAAATAATAACATTACTCGATATATATCACCAAAACTGAATTTAAAAAAAAATGGAAACTACCCCATTACCCAGGCTCGAAGTAATTCTTATCTTTGGGTTGCGACTGTATGCTCCATTTCCAACCCCCTCAGGGTTGGAGCTGGAGCATACAGTCGCATACCGGGGTTTAGGAGCCGTCTGTGAACTAACAGATGTCTGCTCTTTGTAGGTCGGTAAAAGGCAGTTCATAGTTGGTTATGGTAGGCATCACATCTGAAAGCATTCCCAGGATGTCATGACACTCCATGTCACCTGACAACCTGTTGCGTTCCATGGTGCTAGCCTGCGGCATATTAGTTGCCGCTTGTTGAAGTCTGTATGTTGCCCACCTGACCTCTCTCTCCAAATAGATGTGGAGAGAGGGTAGATCCGGGAGGATTTCCAGAGCGGCTGACGGTGTTGTATTTACTGCACCAGTTATCGCCACGCATGCCTGTCTTTGTAGACCAGAGAGTTTGGCTTTGGTCGTTTGTTGTAGCCCTTTCGACCACCAAACTATAGAGGCATACGCTACCATTGGTCTTATGACCGTAATATATTTGTTGGGGATCTATGCCCCAGGTTTTTCCACAAATTCTGCGACATGTCCTCAAGGAGAGTCTTGCTTTGTGGATTACCTTTTCCTCTAACTCAATCGCTAATGTTACTTTTGAAAAATTTCCATTTATTTTTTACAGCACATACTACCCATAAGGGTATTATACCTTTGGAAGGTAGAACTGTTACTCAATCTTTAAATCAGGGCCAACCCTGATCTAAAGATTGAGTAACAGTTCTACCTTCCAAAGGTATACCCTCATGGGTAGTATGTGCTGTAAAAAATAAATTAAAATCCAATTACAAATACCCAAGTTATGGGTGTGGTGGCTTAATACGAAGTGAGACACACTGTATATATATCCTTTGGAAAAAATCTTTAAAAGTTACCTCCAAAACGATTTCTGTTAAACAAGTTAGATTTTCTCTATTTCTAAAAAAAATCTGATCTTTTCAGGCGTCGGCGTCGTATCATCTTTTAGTTTAACACTGTAGAGAACAATATACTGAGTGACAATCAGTGTCGATGAACAATAATGTAAACAATGCCCGTCAAAATTTGTTACAGTCTCCGCAGAATCATTGACGAGGAAAACTTTCTCAACCGACCGCATTATTTATACGGAAGTATACTTAAAGCGCAGGTAAAGCGTGAAATTGTACAAATATAAACTTTATCATAAACAAGTTCTGACATGGTAACGATGCAAAGAGACCTCGACATTACAAATATACAGGCTGTTCGATTTAACACGTGTATTTTTGGTGAGCTTCAACGTGCTACCAACAATATTTAAATCCGAGGCTTATTTTATGGATTACGAAGGAAAACCTAAAAAATAAGGTTATGTTTACCTATGGCAACTATGATTAGTTTGTTCCAAAATTATCTTCAAAACGTTTTTACAAAATATTTTTTTGATAAGCAGCATTTAAATGTGCCCTACCGTTCAAACTAAAATGTGCCGGTGCCCCATCGCGCATAAAATACATGTTATACATGTTACCAACTCGGTGGCGCAGTGCTTAAGGTGTTAGGCTTGCGACCACGGGGTCCCGTGTTCGAATCCTGGCTAGGGTATGGATGTGTAGTGGCGTTTTTCTCGTGTTGCCGAGACGGTAACAGTGGGCTAGACTGCGGTTGTGTGAGAGACAACACGGTCTAGTCGCTCTCCTCTTCTGAGTTCGAGTCCCAGCTGCGGCAGGTGGCAATGTCGCAGGGAATGGGTGTTGTGATGTTGTCTATGCGTGTGTGTCCGTCCTGGTTGAGTGGTAGAATAGCCATCGGCTAAACTCCGCCAGGACATTAAAATAAATAAGGCATTAAAAAAAAATAGTATACCACATCGTCGAGCAAATTATCTAAAATATTTTCCAGGAAATCTAGATAATTTTGACCGTTTAAACGATTTGGCAAAATATAGGGTCCTATCAAATGGTCACCAAGTACTCGCACCCAAACATTGATGGAAAATCTATCTTGATGCCCCGATTCAAAAATTTGATGTGGGTTTCCGTCAGCCCACACATAGAATTGTGAAAATTGATTATTCCATCCCTAGTGAAAACGTCTTCATCGGTGAAAAGTATTCTAGTTATAAAATTAGGGTGCTCGTGCCAGTTTCGCCTCAACCATTGACAAAATTCCATCCTGAACTAAAAATCCTCAGGCTTTAATGACTGGATTCTCTGTAGGTGGTAAGTATAAAGCAACTGTTCACGAAGAACTTCCCAAACACAGCTTTTCGGAATGCCCTCTTGCATAGTAATTCTCCTGGTGATGGTTCCTGGATCAGCTGCTACTAATTCCAGGGCCCTTTCCTCTACTTCTACAGTGCAAGTGGTGCGATGTCTCCCAGTCTCTTGAATTCTTTTTGAAAGAACCTCTTTTGTGAAGTCTGATAAGTAAATTGACGAAGGTTTTGTCACAGGGAATCTGTCTACCATCACTGAATGATTCTTCATAAAGTCTACGCGCTTCGGAAGCGTTCCCGTTGGCCTTACCGTACATGAAATGCATATCCGCCATTTCTTCAAAGGAATATTGCTTCAGTCTTTTTCAGTACTTGACGGCAAAATTTATTAATAATGACATTTCTATCCAGTTAAAACAAACCAACTTTGATTTTTTGTAGTCGCAATTGATCTTTTACATCGAACTTTTCAATCGAGTTTTATAGGAAAACGATATAGTACGGGAGGCAGAGCTGCATTTTTTCGAGGAATTTTATACCGAATAAATTTCATTTTTATCAGTTGATTAATATTCAATAATCAGCAAAATGAGCGTCAGTCGCCGCACCCGCGGTGGAGCTAGAGGTGACAACATGTTAAAGTTGAAAAAAAAAATTATGCTACGAGTATTTTCATACTCGAAAAACCAACCTAACTTGAACAACTACCCTCATGTTCATATATACAGCTTTGTAATAGTATATTATTATATGAGCGATTATGATAGCCATTATTCACGAAGATGATGTTTGAGCCCACGAGCCGTAGGCGAGTGGCTCAAATCATCTGAGTGAATAATGGTCATAATCGCGAATGTAATACTATGCTTTTTCTACACCTATTAAACAAATAAATTAGACTGAAATTTGGTAACATTAATCGGTACCTATTCGTAAGAAGTCGAAAACGTAAACAAACAAAATAGCGGTACACTTGTCACTGTCACGCGAGTTGATTGTCAGCCGCAGCAGCTAGAGTTGATCGCGGTCGATTTAAAATATCACTGAATCAGCGAAACAGTGATTTTTGAATTTGTATTTGTGATTGGCCGAATGCAATGAATTATGAATCCATAATTCACTACAGTGAATTATGGGTACGATTTTTCACAAAAAAAAATGCTAATAATTGTCATGTAATTAAATAGGTGTAGAAAAAACTTTCAATATCACTGATACAATAAAAAAAAATATATTTCACGAGCAGGATTTGAACCCGAGACGTCCGTACCCTGAAAAAAATAGTGTCCGTCGCCTTATCCACTCCGCTATCTAGCGACTGAGGCCCGGTTTGTAAGAACATAATATGACGTGGACATAATTGGTGATTTATTTATTTTATTTTTTTAAATAATACTGACAATTGGAATGAACTATAGTTTGTGTACTTTTATGGTACAGCTCATAACGAACATTTTCTTTCTTTTTGTTGTTTTCCATAGAACTTATAGATTTCGAGATATTCAAAGAAACCGATGGAAAACGATTGTTTAACAACTTTAACATGCTCTCACCATTAGCTCCACCGTTATCAGAGTAGCTGACGTTCAGATTGCTGATGTATTGGGGGAAAACTATTATTGTTATGATTTTCAGTCGGTATGAAATGACTTGTTCAAATCAGCGCTGCCTCCCACGAATTTTCACCAATAGTACATTTTCTTTAAAAATTCGTCTGAGAAATCATATGTAAAGTCAAAAAGAAAAAAAATGTCAAAGCAAAAAAAGTATGGGCATTTCAATCAGGCCTCCCTCCCATTTCGTATGCGCCTCGTTGCCCCCCGTTTTTATCAGCACCAAACGATTTCTCATGGTAAATTACCACATGTACGAGATTTCATCCCCAGTAGTAGTAGTTTTTACAATAACTAAGAAAAATCATAGTTTTATACCATCTTCAGAGGGGTGTAGCTAGAACCACCTACCAAAATATTCGAACGTGATTTCCGGACACCCTGTATGTATTTTTAATATTGTCCGCCATTTTGGATTCTAGGGGCTAAATAAAAAAGTGCGGCGGGTCAAATTCCCTCTCATACGCCTTCTCTTATACAATTTTAGGTAAAGTCGACTACACACTTATTATTTGTGTAAAAAATGTCGGCGTCTTTGGCGGTGCGGTAAAGGTCAAAGGCGTCGACATTTTTTGAGTGCGTAGTAAATCTGCATTCAAATATAAACCGCTTTCATTAAAAGGTGAAAATTTGGGCAATGTCAAACAGAAGGGACTGACAGGTGGATTAACAACAAATTGAATAACGGTTTTGGAGGTGACTAAGACAACTTTAGAACTATACTTTAACGCAATATATTAAGAAATAACTAACCTGTTCCACTAGTCGCAACGCTAAAAAGACTAACTTCACTGATTAAAGTACTTTGTTTATTCATTCACTCTATCCAAAAACCGACGAGTACTTATCATTATCAAAGAAATAATTTTTTAGAACGTGTGCGTATTTTTCGCAACGTGCGCCTTTCTACACAATAAGCGAACACACCGATAGCTAGACTGAACCAAGGAAATATTTTTATCTTGTTAAACAATTTACTTACTCAAAGAATAAATAGAGATAAAGCCGATAAGGAGTCCATATTTTAAACATTTATCTCATTTTAACAATCATTATATTAGTTAAACTAATGGTTTTCGTCTTGACCTTCAATAACTTTATTCAAAATGTCATGAAATTAATAAAACTGTATAATTCAGCTTGGTTGCATAAATTAGCGTTTCATTTCGACCCAAATTCTCGTGATTTTGCAAAAATTTAATATTTATATTTGCGTGTAGCGCAAGCATAATAATTAATTAATATTCGTGTATGGCAGTATTTTAGTATTTTCGTGTCGCCAGGGCTGTGTAGAGCGGGTGTGCGCTCGCACTTTCGTCTATTTTTGGGGCGGCGCGCGGCTAGATTAGGGAAATTTACCCCTCCGCTCATCAATTTTTATTTCGGTGGGAATTTTTTTTAGATCAATTTTGGAAAATTGAAGTAGGAGGCGGCATTTTAGATTTTCCACACTAGCGGCCCAATCTGTAGAAACAGCCCTGCGTGTCGCCGTCATAAAAAATGGAATTGTTTTTTTTAACTATTTATTTAACGTCGGCCTATTTCCGCTACCAGGGCCTATCATCGACGCACAGTGGGAAAAATATGCCCTTTTTTGGACAAAAATCTGCCGACAGTAGAGATTTCAATAAAATTAAATTAAAAAAATGTCAAATTGACATTGTACTTCAGAGTAGTGCTGCGGCAAAGTGGCTTTGGGTTAACCTAACCTAAAAATCGCAGATATTACTTCCACATCCAGTGGAAGTATAGAAACGACAAAAAAAATTTGAAAACTTTTATTGTTCAAATAGGCTTAGAATGTCATAAAACGTCGAGATTTTAAGTTTGAGCAAAAACAAATGTCTGTCTGTCTCTCGGTCTATCTATAACTTTTTTGTGCGCACGATTACTCTGGAACCGTTTAAGATATGGACTTGAAATTTGGTATTTTAACAAGATCTGGAACTAGATTATATTTTCATCTTATTCCGTTGAAGGGTTGGGGGTAAATTAGGGTAAATAGGTAAATCAACCAGGTAAGAGTCCATAAAATTGGTATTTAGTATATACAAGAGAGGTTAATGTTAAAAAAAAAAAATTGACATTAGCCACCCCCATTACTACTCCCACCCCATTATAAAAGGGGGTGAAAAAGAATTATTTCATCGTAGATGATCATTCGAAAGCTTATTTTAAAGAGGAAGATTAAATGATGTATTTATTAGAAATAAGTTGAAAGATATTTTGAATCCTATACATAACCTCAAAAGTTGCCAAGAAAGTCATTTTCTAAGTACTTAACCTAAAATATTTCAAAATCCTGACATGATGGGCCAATTCTGAGGCCAGATTCGGATTCAGCGCGAAAAATTATTTCAGAAATTGGATAATGTTAGGGTTAAAACTTATTATGTTAATTAATACATACAATTTTTCACTTATAGGTTAGTTTAAAGCTGTTAATTAGGTTAGTCTGAATTAGAGATGGGCGCGTGAGTCGATTTTGACTCACGCTCACGCACGCTCACGACTTTAAACCTTTAGCTCACGCACACTCACGCACGACTGATATATGTTAAGGCAAACTCACGCCCGGGATCTTTTGACTCACGCACACTCACGAAATCTTCCGTGATTTGGTACCTTAAATGTACACGCTCACGCCGTGACACGGCGTGACACGGTGAAATTCACGTCACGTGCCCATCTCTGGACCAGAGTGACTACACCAGGCCAGGAGGGCTAGGCGACTGGCGAATGCAGTAGAGAGAGATTGCAATTACGCAGTTTGATTTGAATGTTGCGTCATTCATTCTGTCTCCTGTCCTTTTCCCTCCCTTCTCGCGCTCGTATTCCGTCTTCCGTCTATCGCTTCGCTTCTTATTCTTATCACGACACGAAAGGTTGAAGTTTTAAAGCAGAGATGGGGCGTCGTGTCACGGCGTGAATATTATCTCACGCACGCTCACGCACGGGATCTTTTGACTCACGCACACTCACGAAATCTTCCGTGATTTGGTACCTTAAATGTACACGCTCACGCCGTGACACGGTGAAATTCACGTCACGTACCCATCTCTAGTCTGAATGTATAGGAATAAAATCATGTGGATAAAAAGCTATCCTTATTTTTTCCTGTCAGTAAAATAATATTTACAAGTCTAAACGCAACTGGTGACGAGTATTTGGAATATCGTAATTTTTAGATCGACCGTTTTCATTCCTTTGAAGGATCGATAGGATGCGAGTAGACTAGTATTACTATGAGAAGATGCCAGGGCGGAGCCAAAATGCGCGAATATTTTTACCAGTGGCATAGCTTTATTTGGAGTATAGGAATGTGTAATTGCAATAAAAGTTTCGCGGTCAAGGAACTGTGAAAATGGAGTAGATTAAAACTTGCCAACTGTTACGAGTAACCTTTGTTCAGGAGAAGGGTAAGAATAGTAAGTTCTACTAAACTTTGACTAATAAAGTTGTTTTATTATTATTATTACCGTCGCCGCCGCTCTACTGCAGCGCACCGCCGCCACTGGTGTTGACATTGAATGTTACGTAATTCTTTCTCATTGGTTTAGAATGATGGAGCACACAAACTCGTTTCTGCGCATATTTTTTGCTGGCATAGTAATACTACTTTAAGATTAAAGATGAGATCAGCATATAAAAACCCTGAAGAACAACTTTTGATCACTTAAACGTTATTTCACTTTATTAATCTCGAATTTTCACCACCTTAAACCTTCAACACCTATTTTAGTGGTTCATACGTTAAAGAAACTTAAGCAATTAACTTATGATACCATAAAAATGAAATTGGTATCCAATTTAAATGAACACTACTTCGTTTGTTTGTGACTCTCGACCAAGGAGGTAAACGCAGAATAAAGAGAAAAAAACCGCTGCCCAATGAATCACTACTTCCACATCCAGTTTTTCTATCCAAGTCTCTCACAAGGAAAAAAAATTCGTACGTGGAAATAATTGTTTATGGAACTTGAATAAAACAATATTTGAAATCGTCTACCCCAAAAATCCATAAAACGATATGCCACATTGGTAGTGGGAGTCGGGTTGGTGGAAGGGGGGGTAGTGGGGGTGGATGACGAAAAAAAAAGTTGAGGCCTTTGGTTCTTATACACGTACAATTTTTAATGGGGTGGGGGTAGTAATGAGGGTGGCTAATGCCAATTTTTTTTTTGACATTAGCTTCTTTTGTATATACTAAATACCGATTTTATGGACTTTTACCTGCTTGATTCACCCATTTAACCCCATTTACCTCAATTTACCCCCAACCCTTCAACGAAATAAGATGAAAATATAATCTAGTTCCAGATCTCATTAAAATACATGTGTACCAAATTTCAAGTCAATATCTTAAACGGTTTCAGAGTAATCGTGCGCACAAACAGACAGACAGACATTTGTTTTTGCTCAAACTTAAAATCTCGACGTTTCATGACATTCTAAGCCTATTTGGACAATAAAATTTTTTTAAAAATTTTTGTCGTTTCTATACTTCCGCTGGATGTGGAAGTAATATCTACGATTTTTAGGTATCTTAATACATATAAATATTTCCGAATTTAGTCCGCTTTTCTTAGGTGTTTCACCCCCTACCTCAATATTTCGTTAGCAGCCGGAGAAATCGGTAGACTTAGCACTGGATGACTTGAATAGGCTACTGACAAATTAAGATGATAAGAAATGGCAGTGGCAACATTTATAATCACAGAAGGGGCGTTTAATAACGCGACAACGCAATCATTAATGAACGCTTTGTCGAGCAGAGGAGGCCCAACAGTGCTCTACCAGTGGATTAAAACCAGCCTAGAAAAGAGGATAATAGTATTCGATCTAAATGATGCTACCGTTGAGGCGAAGGCTCAAAGGTGAGGCAGGCTACTCCCAAGGAGTATATTTCCACTGATGTGGGCAACCCTTGTTGACGAATTCCTTAGGAAAATTTGTGCGGAAGGCTTTTACTGTCTATACTAGGATATGCTGATTTAGTAATAGTAGAATCGAGGAGTGATTTGAGTAGTCAAGGAGTGATTTGCAAAAAAGATACCGGAACGTTCACAAAATATTGTCGACAGATGGTGCAGTGAAGAAGCACTCTCCCTCGGACTCTCCATAAATCCTCACAAAACCAGTCGTCACGTTTACACGAAAAAGAGTATTGGGAGAATTAAAATACCTAGCGCTCAATGGAGAGGAAATTTCGTTTGTCAGTTAGGTAATATACCTAGAGTAATTTTTGACCAAAAACTGACATGGAATGCCCACATCCAAAGAGTATGACTTTTCCAGGTTTTCCAGGACTTTTCAATTAAAAATTTCAGAAATTTTTTCTGCTCGAAAATGAAAATTAATGAGAGGGAAGTAGTTTTAATAAATTTTTCCTGACTTCTTTTATAAATTCACTTACCTTTCCCTGATTTCACTGACCAAAATCAACTTTCCTGACTTTTCCAGGTTTTTCCCTGTTTTCCAGAAAGTATACACCCTGGACGTGTATACGAGCATGAAATGATGGAAAAGTTTCCCGCGACAGACACAGGCCAAAGAGTTCATTAAAGAACAATTGGCCAAATTTATAGAATATATACTACCAAAATAGAAAGGTTATTAGAATAATGCTGAGTCTTAATAGACATATGAGTCTAATGGATCTGGCAGAGCACGCAACATGCAGATTCTGTGAAGAGGAAGAAGAAACCTAAATCAATTTGCTATGGCACTATGAAGGTCTAGCTGAGATTTCAACTACTTGGCAAGGAAAAACCAAAGGCTGGTATTCCATCTGTGGTCATCTCTGGACTCCAGAAAACACTTTTCATGGCACAACAGACCTTTTTTTAGTTCTGTTTTTTTTTTTAACGTGAAGCAACTGAATACGATGGTTATCGTCAAAATTATGGTCAAAATTACTAGTGAATCGGCGACTGGCAACAGTCGTAAATTGTTCCCAAAACATAAAAGATCTTTCCGTATTGCAAAGAAGTTGATTAATGATCGATACGAAGTAGAAGATTTACGAGTAGTAAGAAAAAAATAAGAAGTGTCATCGCTGCTGACCACCTTAAGAGATGGGTTACGTTTCAAGGCGAAGAAAAGTAAGTTTTTGAGGCAAACGTTGCCATTTACGAGGTACACGTTGCCATTTACAAGGCACACGTTGTCCATTTACGAGGCACACGTTGCCATTTACGAAGCACACGTTGCTATTTACGAAGCACACGTTGCTATTTACGAAGCACACGTTGCTATTTACGAAGCATACGTTGCTATTTACGAGGCACACGTTGCCATTTGCGAGGCACACGTTGCCATTTACGAGGCACACGTTGCCATTTACGAGGCAAACGTTGCCATTTACGAGGCAAACGTTGCCATTTACGAGGCGAACGTCGCCATTATTAAAGACAAACATGATCATATTCTTATATTTTTTTGCTTGTTTTCCAGATCCGCTTAAGGCCTGAGGACAGACCTTCTATACAGGATGGTGTGAGAATTACTCTTCCTGTAGATGAGAGGCTGGGCCATTGGAATATGCTGGGCCATTGGAATGTCGAATCGTCTTTTGCACAAGTGTTACGTGTATTCTCAGATTACTGAATCAGCTCATTTTTGTGAGAGACATAGAGAATTATTATTGTCTTTAACTTTGGTAGAAGCAAATTGTAGAGTTGTTCCATTTCTGTTATTATTGAATATATTGAATACGTTTTATTAAACTTTATAACGCGTTTCTTTACAAATGGCCTTTTTGTATTGAGTTTCTTGCAGTTTTCGGGTCTTAAACAATTTTCGTGATATTGATCTTGTTTGTGACGATATACCTATTGAACCAAGAAGATATTCATCATATTTTTTTGTAGAAGAATGTTGATTTTCTTTTATCTACACGCGAAGTTATGATACTGCGGCCAAGAAAAAAATGGTCAGTTGGATTTTGGTATAGCTACTTTCTTCAACAGTACTAATAATATATCTTATCCCTACAGGTCCTGTAATCTGTGACTAAAATTAATTTTGTAGAAGTCTACAAAGAACGACTGCCGAAAATGTGGGTATTTCAAAATTTAATAAAAACAGAGAAAATCAATACAAATAATAAAAGAAGTGTTAATTAACTACATTACTTTAACACCTCATCAGTGCACAATGCTTTAATGTAAGGATAGTTTAAAAATAGAGACTGCAAATATTTTAATATCGAGTTACGAATTACGTCATTTAATTCAACACAGTGACGTGAAAACCGATTAAGGAATGTGAGCAATATTTCTTAATAGATTCGAATCTTACATCTTTATACGTACAACTGTTTTATTTATGCCGACCAAATACAACTTGGAGCAAATACATAAAATAACTCGTAAAATAACTAGGATAGTTGGATAGGTGTGGCTACGATAAATTTGCTAATGAATCGGTACGTTTTCCTTTTCTTACTCTACGCCACATATTAAATGAGCCATCAACGTTTTTTTTTTTAATACTTGCAAAGGAGTCTGGAATAGCGATTCACTGCCGATTTGACTAATTTTACTTCCACATCCATGTAGTGGTTAAATATTAAGATGGAAAAAAGATTTATATTGCCGAATATCAAGGTGCGAAGTCCCTATCCCTTTTCCTTAACCCTTTATTCCCGCAAACGCATTATGCCCCTCTCTCCCTTCCTATTGAAAAAAAATGCAAAAGGTTTTTCTCCTCCCACAAATTTGTTTATTTGAAAAAATTAAAAAAATTAATCAGTAAAATATTAGAGGTAATAATGAACAAATTCTATTTTGGTTTTTCAAAATCGCACGACAGGGAAAAAAGTTGTAGGGGGTTGAACGATTTCCCTTTCCCTAATTGGCCGACTTTCCCCATCCTCCGGCTCTATTAATTCTCACCTATTTCACCTTCCTCAAAAAAATCTCATCCCCTAACTCCATTTTTTCGTGAAAAAATTAAGGAATTACTTTTTTGTTAAAGCCAAAAAACGCGTAGTATTTTCAAAAAAAAAATTCACGATTTGAAAGAACCAGACTATGCGCTTCCGCGAATCTTCAATTTTTAATTCAACTTTTTTTTCGTCAAGTCAATAATAACGAAGTTGTTATCGTGGAAAATCGTGTTTTTGCGAATTTTAAATGCGAATTCCTCCTCCACCCCGTGCGATTAAGCTTAACTAACTTGATAACATGATGAAAGAAAACCGTGTAACCGAACTGCAAAAAAAAAATTAAAAAAAGTTGGTTTCAAAACTCCTCTTTTTCTCGCCAGATCTGCTCCATTACATATGTTATTATAGTCCACAGTACATCGCCCTTTTTTTCCATGATTAGTAACAGGCTGAATTTTCGTGAGTAGCTTCGTTTTGTCGAGACGCCCAACTTTGCTCTCTGCGAAAATTCTCGGTAGTGGTACCTAATAGTAAAAATTATTTTTTCTATTTCACACGAATTAGAATCTGTTTGTGTCACTCGATTGTTATTTTCACTCTAACCTTTGCATGCAGTTGAGATTAATAATTGTCGGGGATGTGTCCTTAACTTTACCATGCGTGATATGCAGATTTAATTTGTTTTATACATATTTATATTTAATTAGTCACTGAATTATTTTACTTTATACAAATTGAATTTTATTTAATCAACATACACACGTATCAACTGATATCAAGTTTTTATTATCGAACTACTTTAAATTTAACACCTTGTACGAATCTGTGAGTTGAATCAGCAACTTATTGCTAAGGAACTTCACAACATTTCTCACGTCTGTTCAGGATTTCGATTGCAGAACAGAAACTAACGAGATGATTCTAAAATTGATTGATATTAAGACATATCAGAAAAAGTGCATCAATGAAGACTCAAACCAGAGTGGCAAAGTAGCAATTTAAAATGGAGATTTCCCTTTCACGTCTATTCTAGAACTCGGATCCTAAGTCGTCTTCTGAGAGTTTTAACGAATCAACCTGAGAGTGGAAACAGACTGTCAACAGTTACAGAAGGTAAATAATGATTTAGATAAACCAATATGAATCAGGCAAGCTCTGCAGTTTCATGTAATTTTGTTCTGAAAAGCAACTGGAAAAATATCGAACGCCAATGAAATGAACTTTCAAAATCTACAAAGTGTTCTAATCGGTTCACACATCAAGATCCAAGGCGCCCCCGTTCCCATTTTCGACGAATTTATTTATCGAATTGGCATTCTTCATTGTCAACAGATTCATACTTCCAATATGAAGCAAAATGAACTGCCAAAGTGGAGGAAAATAAATACCTTTACTGTTTGATAAATTTTATTGTTACCGTGTTATAATTATAAATCATCTTAATCTATAAATAACTTAAATATGCCATAACTATAATATAAAAAGCCACTAATTTTATTGTATTATAAAAGTGAAAAAAATATCTGTGTTATTTACGGTGGCATATTTAAGCTATTTATAGATTCAGATAAATCGTGATTATAACACGGTAACAACAATATTAACTGTCACTATCTATGCTCCAGTTTCAAAATAATGGTGTCAATGTTGTCCGCCGTAAATTATATGTAGGTAGAAAAGAATGTATTGTTAATTTAATTCACCTCTGCAAGTAGGGCGGCTCACTGGAAAGTGTTTGGGCTCATCTCTCTTAAATGAAAAAATCTAAATCAATAAGTAGACATACTTAATACTTCCTGTAATACTGTATTAAACATGCCTATTTGATTTAATTTTATCAAACAACCATCATAGAGATCAATTTGCATAGAAATCATTTTACAATGACCCTTAAGAGGATAATCTGCGGTCAGTGAAATGAAGAAACGAATTATTCGGCTTATTTTTGAAGACAGAAACTTCAAATTTTGTACGTATGTATTAAAATATATATTCTAGTTCGTCACGTTTTTAATTTTTTGTTTTAATCAAAAACACGTGATCAACGAAAAAATTGACGTCGAAAAATTAAAATTTACAAAAAACGAAATCGTGACGAACTAGAATAGTCCAGAATTAATAGGCCAGTCCAACACGCTGTCACTTTGCTTTGTTTGTACTACAGCGACCATCTTTTTTTGTGGTGGGGTAAGGTCTTAGCCGGCCTAAAGGGAACCTTACACGTTCAGTAATATCATTCCAGAAGTTCGTTACAGAAACATCATTACTAAAAATTTTCCCGTCATTCCCTGTCATTATTTTCACACCTTACATGTCCATTATTTAAGAAAAAAGCATATCTAGCTATAATTATTGAATTAAGTATGATTGAAAAAACGCGAAAATTCAGGTAATGAGATTACTGAACGTGCATGGTGCCCTTTAGGCCTGTCGAAAACCCTAACTTACCCACAAAAGATGGCTGCTGTAGTACAAACAAAGCAAAGTGACAGCGTGTTGGACTGGCCTATTACGTGGATAAAATATAACCTCTTAATTTTCAAACATAGATTCAATAAATAGTTTCCAATTTTGCCGTCAATAGATGGCACTCGCCTCGGCATTCGCATAACTTTACACGCTCTCAGATTTTAGGGAGGAACTTGTTGTCATGGGAACCAGACGCGAATGAATGCTTTCCAGGGAAGCATTTAGGAGTTCTGGTAATTGTAATCTTAAATTTATTTATAAATTATTTTATCTTACTGGAATGACTTAATAGATGAAATTCTTGAAAATGTTAATACTTAAATAAAAGGTGCCAAATAGAGAGGACCGTTTTGTATAAACACTCCTACAAATTTTATTATGAAAATTTGAATTCGGTTTTTAGTTAGGTCAGAAATCAATTTATTCGAAATTATTACCAAGCAAAATGTACAGGGTGTCCCAGTCAACGCGCTATGCTCGGTTTTCTCGGTAGTTTCTGAGATAGTAGTGTGAGATCCCAGAGCCGCCAGACCTACGTCATTTTAGCAAAGCTCCTATTTTGACAACAAATAGTGTAATATCTAGTTAAGAACGTATGCGTATTTGCTAGTTTGAAAGCGGGGCCCTTTTGCAGAAAACAGGTACAAAAGGTACAAAAAATTTTACTCACTGCTTTAAAGCATGATAGCTGGATTACTTTACAAGTGACACGCTAACTACATGGTGTAAGCGTCAACCTCCCATTACGAAACTTATTCACTCCTTTCTGTCAGGCAGATCGCTGCAGGTCAGGGTGAATAACAAACTATCAACTCGGCGGGACATTCGCGCGGGCGTCCCCCAGGGGTCGTGTCTGTCTCCAAAACTATACAACCTATACGTCTCCGACTTCTCGGAGTTCCCGAATTCAAATCTTGCCAAGTACGCCGACGACACGGCCATGTATGTGCACTCGCACAATGCGCAGGCAGCCAATATACTGCTGAAGGCGCACGTGGCTCGTGCCACGGCGTTTTACGACAAGTGGAAGATTCGGATAAACGCCGAGAAGTCGGAATCGATCCTATTCACGCGCCGCTTCACTGAAAACCGTATTTTAACGCCACTTTCGATCGGGGGTAGAGAAATTCCAATTAAGCGGTGCGTGAAATATTTGGGGGTGAACCTAGACGAACGACTAACATTCAACACTCACATTAACGAGACGATTCGAAAGGTCTACTTCATGTCCAGGAGTCTGTATCCGCTCCTGGCGCGGGGTAGCGGACTCAACAGGACCAATAAGAAGTTGTTGTATACGATGGTAATCAGGCCGGCTATCACATACGCGGCGCCGGTGTGGTGCAGCATCCCGGCCACGACAATGCGAAAATTAAAAGTACTAGAACACAAATTTATGCGCCTCATTTCAGCCTCTGATAGGTACACCTCCCTCAGAGATCTCTATGCACGTTACCACGACATAACCCCACTAGCGGACTACGTCCAAGAAACGTCTCAAAAATTCTATCAGTTCAAACTGGACGATAGCCCGCTTACCCGCAACATCAGACAGCATAATGCCATACTTTTCAATATAAAACACCCCCTACCATACCAGGCGTTGCCTATCTTCCGGCAACTCCCTTAGCCACACTCTCTCCTACGATAACCTACCTTTCCCCTATCTTTATCTTTCAACCCCTTTCTCTCTCCCTTTTATGTTTTTGCAATTTTGTTCTTTTATCCTTTTTGTTGTTTTTTGTAATTTTTTGTCCCTAAATCCCCTCCAGGCCGAAACTTATCCAAATCCTAATTTTTTAAACCACAGCTTTTATCTTTCCTTCTTACCTTCCCTGTCGGCGATCAGACCGCAAGGCCGTCATTTGTTCGAACGGGTTTTTTCGTTCAGTTTTCCCGTGTCAATAACCAAAATTGTGTAGTGCGCGTTCGCCAATGTTTTTAGTGTTGTGTTTATTTTTAATTTACTTTTAGGTCCATGTGAACAATGAAATATTTTAAGCTAGTTTTTAAGTCCACCTGCGGTGGACAGGAGCTTCTAGCCCCCCCCACTCGAACTACCTCTAAGCTGAATCGGGCCCACCCCGCCCAGCCCCACACCCACCTCGACGTCACCTATCCTGGTCGTGTGGCTGGCTCCGGGTTGGGCTCCGAGGAGGCACATATTGTACATTTAATACTGAATAAATACTGATTGATTGATTGATTGCGTCAACCTCCAAATCTTAGGGTCCGAGGTTCGATCCCTGAGCGTTCTCAGTTTTTTTTTTTAAATATACGTACTAAGAAAAAAAGTTATGGCCAAAAATAATAAATATTTCCCTATCGGTTGTCCCTTTCTTGGTAATCGCCATCTTAAGTTAATATTTGTTGAAAAAAAAAGCTGAGAACGCTCAGGATCGAACCTCGGACCTTAGGACTCGGAGGTTGATGCTTACACCATGTCGTTAGCGTGTCACATGACAAATAAACCAGCTATCAGACTTTAACGTAGGCGTGTAAAAATGTTTATGTACCTTTTGTACCTGTTTTCTGCAAAAGGGCCCCGCTTTCAAGCTAGCGAATACGCATACGTCCTTAACTAGGTATTACACTATTTGTTGCCAAAATATTAGCTTTGCTAAAATGACGTAGGTCTGGCGGCTCTGGGATCTTGGACTATAGGTTTATGGTTCAAAATCCAGTCTGACGTAGGTTTTCCGAGGAATCTCATACTGCTAAGATATTTAGGAATCCAAGATGGCGGACGAATTTCGTCATCTATGGTCCTATTTGGCTGAAAATCGATATCTGGGGGTTTTCGGGGATGCGGTTTACGAATTTTTTGTCAAAATTTAGGAATCCAAGATGGCGGACGAATTTCGTCATCTACGGACCTATTCGACTGAAAATCGATATCTGGAGGTTTTCGGGGCTGCGGGTTATGAATTTTTGATTAAAATTTAGGACTCCAAGATGGCGGACAAATCATCTATGGTCCAATTCGACTGAAAATCGATGTCGGAAGGTTTTCAGGGATGCGGGTTAGGAATTTCTGGTAAAAATTTAGGAATCCAAGATGGCGGACGAATTTCGCGATCTATAGTCCTATTCGACTGAAAATAGATATCTGGGGGTTTTCGGGGATACGGGTTACGAATTTTTGGTCAAAATTTAAGACTCCAAGATGGCGGACGAATTTCGTCATCTATTGTCCTATTCGACTGAAAATCGACACCTCGGGGTTGTCGGGGATGCGGGTTACGAATTTTTGGTCAAAATTTAGGAATCCAAGATGGTGGACGAATTTTGTCATCTATGGTCCTATTTGGCTGAAAATCGATGTCTGGGGGTTTTCGGGGATGCGGGTTACGAATTTTTGGTCAAAATTTAGGAAACCAAGATGGCGGATGAATTTCGTCATCTGTGGTCCTATTCAGCTAAAAATCGATATCTGGGGGTTTTCGGGGATGCGGGTTACGAATTTTTGGTCAAAATTTAGGAATCCAAGATGGCGGATGAATTTCGTCATCTGTGGTCCTATTCGAATGAAAATCGATATCTGGGGATTTTCGGGGATGCGGGTTATGAATTTTTGGTGAAAGTTTAGGAACCCAAGACACCGGACGAATTATAACTATATTTTGACCTCCCTTTATTTATGTTATTATTGGAGATAAAAAAAGTTTCGTATAAGAGTTGTAGGGTTGTATACATATTTTTTTAAATGCAATTAAAAAACAATTGCTTGCATATGTGACGTGATACGACAATGAAGGTTGCTTTTTAAATGAAAACCTGTATATTTTTACATATTCTTTTAGATCCTTTATCTCTCATTTCAAACATATAAGGATTGATAGATCTAGCTGTAATATTTTTTGATATATCGGACATTAAATATGCTCCAAACATGCATATAGGTATTTTAGGGTTTCTGACGGAGCGCAGTCAGTGGCGGATTTGGGGGGGGGGGGGGGGCTATAGGGGCTATAGCGGCAAAAACCAAGGGCGGTAATTTTTTGAAAAACACCAAAGACATAAAAACAAAAAATTATTATTATTAATATGTTCTATCAGAACATGTTTAATTTATTTGAGAACGTGTTTTTTATATTAACTAGACTAAAGTTCCTTATTATAGTCAACAGTACAGGGTGGTTGTGCAAACGTTAGAATCTCATTTAACTTCTTTATTTTGGGAGTTACGTAATGAACAATATTTAAAACAACTTTTAAAAAATTTTTTGTCGTTACTGTTTCTTAGCGGCATCGATTCCCCGGAAAAAAAATACTTATCTCAAAAACTACGGACATAACGCGTTAACTAGGACACCCTGTACACTGTAAATATACATTATGTACCTACAGATAGCTTTTTCTTCTAATTAAAAACCACTGCCTAAGGAATCACTACAACCGCATTCAGTTTTCCTACTCAAATTACTTTAAATAAAAATTCTTGTGCACCCAACGCGAAATTCGACTCTGTACGATAGAAATATATTTGAACTATTTCTCTTATATTACACAATCTGTTAAAATCTCCGCCTTTTTACGCGGACGGCATATTTCATTGGTCAAAGGTGCACGCCCACCCGATATACCTTTTTCATATATATCAATGAAAATATTATGTGTCCTACAGCAGATTATACTCTTAAAATTGGTTTTTCAACACGACAATTTTTGCTCTATGACAAATTTTATATAAAATATAATGCAAAATGCAGGATGACAGCTCATATGACAGTAATTCAGTTGTCAATTAGGCTATCATACTATACTTTGTATTAAAATTTATGTAAAATTCGGTATAAACAGGGTATTCAGTGTATGCTGTATAGCATATTAGTAAGTATCATTAACAAGACCGGTAAGAAACGTCTACCGGTCGACGCGTGGCCTACGTAAATAATTGAAATTATTTACGTAGACCACGGTCGACGGCAATGTTTGTGGGAGACCGGTGCGGTGGTACAACCATTAACGTTCGCGATTCTTATACTGTTTTTGTACGATTGCATTAAATGAGCAAAATGCATCAATTTTTTTGACATCACAGAATAATAGATCACTAAAAAACTTTATTTTATCAGTGTTTTTTATTTTTTTTTATCCGAATTAAAGGATAAAAAAATTATTTAATTTCGCTGAGAATTTAGACGCGTTCAAACGAAGCAAATTTCCCGCCATTTGCGTGTGACGTCATCGGGCATTAAGCATTGGGAATGTTTATTAATACTATTTTCAACAGATAAATATCTGTTGATCTATGTACTTGGTGGTGGCAAAGTATTTAATATAAAAAAGTTATATAATCTGAGACGAAAAACGATAGTTGATGTTGATAAAAATATTAAAATATTGCATGATGTTTACATATTTTGAGGTTAAGTATCTAAATCTAACTGCAGTAAAAGGATAAAAGTGAGCTTAAACAAATTTATTATTAAGAACAATAAATGATGTATCCTTGTCGCTTTTCCACCTCTAATTTCTGCACTAATATAATCGGTATTATTACCAAAAAAAGTGCTCATCATAAACAAGTCAATTTTCGGCAAATTGTCACTTTGAGCTTGTACAAAGTCACTGTCCGTCATTTTTACCACTTGATAAATTAGTACACTAATGATTTTTACAAAAATAAACAAATCGAGATTTAAAGGCCAGCAGACTAGAATTTAACATTTAATTAACACACAATTTAATATTTCAGCACTAGCAGATGTAAACTGTCAAAGCTATCAAACTTGTCTACGGACTTTTCTAAATTCACCGCTGGGCGCACCGGTGCATACTGCCAGGCCTGGTGCATAATATACAAAGCTGAAGTTGTTTTTCAAATTAGTCAATCATATAATGTTATTGCTCCACAGGTGAATTTAGAAATCTGCAGTATATAGATCAAACCAAAACGTCATGCCAGATGACGTCAGACCAATGCCGTAGCGTTTATAGTCACGTGGATTTGTTCTAACAAAATTTGAATTTTAAAACGATTTTTTCTACACCTATTTAATTATATGATAATTATTAGCATTTTTTTTGGTGAAAAATCGTACTTATAATTCACTGTAGTGAATTATCAATTCATAATTCACTGCATCCGGCCAATTACAAATGCAAATTAAAAAATCTTTGTTTCGCTGATTCAATGATATTTTAAATCGACCACGATCAACTCTTGCTGCTGCGGCTGACAGTCAACTCGCGTGACAGTGACAAGTACCGCCATATTGTTTGTTTATGTTTTCGACTTCTTACGAATAGGTACCGATTAATGTTATCAAATTTCAGTCTAATTTATTTGTTTAATAGGTGTAGAAAAAGTATAGTATTACATTCGCGATTATGACCATTATTCACTCAGATGATTTGTGCCACTCGCCTCCGGCTCGTGGGCTCAAACATCATCTTCGTGAATAATGGCTATCATAATCGCTCATATAATAATGTACTATTTTTTACAAAATAACTTTTTTTATAGTTTCTTTTTATTATATACTCGGCTTATATAATATAGGTATATAATGAAAAAATAATAAGTTAAGGTATTTTTAAAATTCATGCATCTTGCTCATTACACTTCAGTTAAAATAATTTAATTTCTACTAAATAATGTAATCGTGACACCGGACTACAATTACTAACAACCTGGAAGTCAATGTTCCGCACGAGCAATGATCCGAATACGCCTCCCGATAACACGAATAAATAGAAGAGCTCAGTCCAGCAAAGTTCACCTCGCCTCAGAAGAAGACCATGACAAGAGGGTCGAAACTTCAAGCACCAAAGTCAACGCGGAAGAAGACAGCCAGATCACCAGCTCCGCGAAAGCCTTCGCACCAATACTTTAGTTTATTATTATTATTTTTTTAAACAATAACATTAACATAAATATTAGTACTTCATAATTGTATTATTTTTTGTGTTTTGTATCAACTAAATCATTATTAAAAAAAAATCAGCCTTGTGCACATTACGTAAAGGTACTGATTTTTTTTTTATGACTTCGAACCGCCAACCACGCTTTATGCAACCACGTCGGACCGGCCCGGCAGTCAAAACTAGTTTTGCTCTATATACAATCCTCTATCAGAGTGCAAAATTTCAATCATGTGCTTATCACGTAAAAAAAAATGGTCACTGTCACCCGGACTATTATATTATAAAACGTCCTATTCATGAATACTAGAGACCAGGATGACGCACCCCATCCTTTCAACATGTCCGTGAAACTGGAAGAAAGAAGCGCATGTTAAGGCGCCGTTACACGGCGCGTGGTTCGCCGAACGACGAACCTGATGCGTGGTTCGGCGAACCACGTGCCGTGTAACGGCGTCTTAAATTGAGGGTGTCAATACGGTACGTAGTTCATTCAGATTTGTGTCGCATTTGGTTGTATCCTTTGGTCCATGCAAGTTTACCGACATTCGATGGATCGCGGCACCACGCACCACGAACCGCGAACTAATAGCAAACCACCCCTGTCAGACGGCGTGTGGTTCGTGGTTCGTCGGGCCAGGTTCGGCGAACCACGCGCCGTGTAACGGCGCCTTTAGGTGGCGCAATTCTCACTATCACACTGGAACGCGGAAAAATATGAATTTTATATGCAATGGCGTTATTTAATTATCGTTACTCGTGACTATTATAAAGAGTCTTTGTGATGAAAGATGATTTTATTGTTGGCAGCGCTATTCATTATTTAAAATAATAAATACAAGCGTTTCTGTTTTTGCAATAATAATGTTCTCCAGAACCTTACTAAGTTTTTCAAAAATTATATACTTAGCCTGTAACAATTTTACGTGAATATTAGAACAAAATAAAATAGAAAAAATGACAAAGAAAAATGGGCTTAGGAAACAACTGGAAACGAAATATTTCTTTACTGAAAAACCGAGTGAAAAACACTTGTGAGGAAAAATCTTACAATAAAAATATACTTCGCAATATAAGAATAATCTTGACAATGTAATGTTGAACTTGAAGTTTGTACGTAATTTTCAAACACTAGTAAATTATTTCAATAATTCTTACTTTGGGTACTTGAAACATAGACGTCTTTCTAACGTTGTGAAGAATTTGTTCAGTGTAACCACTCTTACACCCTGCAAATGCGCATGTTTTTCCCATTTTTTTCGCTTACTGAATATCGAGCTGAATATATACAGTGTGTCCCAGGATAGATGTAACAAGAGGTGTAATGGACCAAAAATTTTGGAATTTTGGAATGGTATTTGGGGATTGAGTCCTGCTTGTTGTAAAACTAAAGTATACCAAAAATGACTTGATTTATAAGCAAAGTTGTAAAAATCACCACTAATAAAGTACCTTTATTTTTTAAAATATGAAAAAATTCCACTAAGAAAAGTTATTTAGAATGCAATTTTATACCTCTATACCAAAGTTCAGGAATATAAAATTATTTCCCATTTTTTGCGAATTAAGAGTTGAATTCATATTTAAAGTTGTGTAGGAGCAAATGTTAATCATCTCAAAAATTAGGCTATTGGTAAATAAAAAATTGAATATACGAGATGTAAGAAGGTATAATGTTAATCGAACTAATTGTAAAACAAGAAACAATTACTAACAGAAGATTAATGAGGTTTAAAAATTATAACAAGTAATAAATGACCAATACAAAACAATGTCTACAATTTTTTTATTATTCGACGAAGCTACCACCCACATCCACACACATTTCGATCCTTCGCCTGAAGTCCTTAAAACTGTTTCGAATATGATCTAACGGTATGGAGTTTACGGCATTTGTAATTCTCTGCTTCAATACTGCTACATCGTTAGGAAGTTGTTATAGACATTATTATAATATAAATATCGAACGACACGCAAATATGACAATTGGGTTGTTGACGAATTTTCAAAAATGGTGAAATATGGTAGTGGAGGACTTAATTTAGTTATATATTTAATTTGGAAGAAAAATTCTGAGCGCAACATATTTTAAAAAATTGTTAAACTTCGACTATTTGAATGTGCCGCGAAAACGGTAGTGACATCATAACGGCAGTTAGATGTGAACTTATAAGCAGAACAGATGAAGACGAATAAGTTGACATTACTGACAAGAAAGAAAATAACCTCATATGTCAAAAGTAAATTTGACGTTTAGCTAGCAGTGATTGATGTTTGCAGTTATTGTTAATATTTTTTTACAAAACGACTAAGGCAGTATATCTGTAAAAACTAATTCTGACATTCTACTTGTAGATATATTTATGGTCAGCAAATTTTTAAAAAGAGACGATCGTTTTGACATTGCAATGGTTGGAAGTACAAAAGCTGCAAGGTGGGTACTTACGTTACAGCTGCTATAGACAGTACAAAACTATTGTAATTTCTGCAAGAACTTCCTTTATCTTATCTTATTAATATTACATAATATGTCTAATATGTATTTTATTATTTAATTTAGATGAATTTGTTAACTATACTTTGTATTTTATTAAATATTTCCTTTTCATTGTTTTATTTCCTATTAACTATATATACATGCGTATCTAACTGAAAACAACAAAATAAGTTTATCTACTAAAGAAATTATTTATTATCCATTGATACTCACTTCTAAGAAGAGTCAGAATGAGACTTACGAAGAAATCAAGAAAGGTCTGTATTGTAACAAAAAATAATAAATAGGTAAGTACTTTATGCTAGTATCTATCTAAGCAATAAACAATATGTATTATAACACACATGATTCAAAGGGCATTTATAACTACAATCCAACGCATTCGTAGCCATTTCCGACTGATTGTGTTCACCGACTTTAGACGACTTTCACAGTTTGTTTCACATAGTTTTTCAACGGCGAGTTTTTAAATTTCCTTTCTTAATTTATTGATCATCCTAGTATTATGGGGCGTCTAGGGAGCTTCATAAATAATCAATAGCTAACAAAAACAACTGCACTTTATTCCAACATAAACTAGATAAAATACATAAAAGCAGATTAATACACCCTGTTTTATCCACCAGTTTGGCGGGTAATTTAAATTTGTAACAGCTAGAACGCCACACAAGTCTTGTAATGCGGCCGTTTTTCCTACAACATAAATCCATATTAAAAATCAAATTCCTACATTAAGATACAACTTACCGCAAATAAAACGCTTAGAATACATTGCAATTTGTTACTTTACTTGACATTGAAATGGTCTCCACAATAAGAAGACTTGGTCCTTCTCTGGTGGCTCTGAATCATTCATTATTACGTTCAGCGTTTATTATTGGAACACAACAGTTTTTCTGGTGAATTGGTGATATTATTTACACAGTACGGCAGAAAACACTATCTGTACTTATATTTATCCATAACTAGATACTGTTAAACTATACCGAATTGTAACCTATGAACGTCAGTTGAATTTGACGTTAAATATAATGTCAGATTAAACTGTCGTGATTGTCTTTTTTCTCCGTCGCTATCAGCGAGTTTCTAAATTAGTACCCGTTTCTCATCGTTTTATAACTAACTTCTTTACAGACTGCCGTTATTATGTCATCTCCGTTTTAAATGCATGTATTTTTGTAATTAATATTATAATATTATAAGACTTTCTTTTCAACTTCTACATGTTTCTAATGATTTTTTATGAATAATTGTTATTGTTTAACATAGATTCTCCTCAAATTTTAACTTAGTGCAACAACCCAATTGACAATATCCGCGAACTTAGTAGGTGCGTTTTTTTGGTCCACGACCGGTAGCGTTAGAATCACCGGAATGATATTTACCAATAAAACGACACAACCGAAATTGCTAGGTGGGAGGTGACAAATTTCTTACGATTCTTAGGGCTTTATTACACTAGGCCGCCAGACGGCGCAACCGGCTGCGACACCAGTGGCTCAGTTGGCGACTCGTGCCGGGCAACTAGTGGCGCAATCAACAACTTGTTGTTCGATCCTACGCTAGTTCCGGTTAGCTCCCAGCGAGCAGTCTGTTTTTTCTGTTTTCCTCGCACTCTGCACACTGTTTTATTTACGCGAATTGTGTACTTCAGTATGTCTAGTGAACTGCAAATTGTCACTGCGAAAAGGAGTGAAAGTGTAGACAAGACAAAAAAAAAGGGAAAAGCAAGGACCAGGAAGAAGCCCTGAAAGAGTGCTAGAAGTTATTAGACACAAAAGTGAATACCGAAGATCTCATTTGTCTTTAGTCATCATGCCAACTAGAGTAGTAACAACTACTAGAGGAACTAGTTCCACTTCAATTGATTATGTGATAACAAATATTGAAAATAATTCATGTAAGGTGTTTGATCCTGGTTTTTCGGATCACTTTGCCCAATTATTTACTTGGAGAAATGGAGAAGTAGTACAGAAAAATTATGATAATAAAAAAGTAATATATCGTAGGAAACTTAACAATAACACCATATCAGAATTTAAATACTTATTTAACAAAGAATATTTAGAATTAGATAATACTTTCAGTACAGAACATTCCTTTGGAAAGTTCTGGTCTCATTTTCTATGGTGCTTTCATGTATCACACCCATATAAAAAAGTAATAAATTACGACACGGGTAGATCTCAAAAGTGTAAAGGGTCTAGCCGTCCGTACTTCCATGGCGAAACTGCCCCCAATAGAAACCTATATCATAACCTATGTTATATTGTAGAGGGCGCTAATAATAGTTGATCGAGTAGATATTAGCTCTATATCTTAGTTAATTGAGGAGCTATTTGAAAAAAAGTGTCCGGAGACGACTTTTTTTCAAAGCGATATATCTTAGTTAATTTTAACGCTAGGAAAATAAAACTAAATGGCAGTGTTATGGTACACTTTACAGTTTATTTTATAGCATTTCCTGTGGGCCAAGCCTAAATAAAAGTATTTAAAAAATGCAAAGAAAAATTTTGTCAATCGATTTCTATCAGATCTAATTGAATTACCACTTTGAAAAAAATATATATTAATAGTCTATGTCTTGCCTAACAGCCTAACACCTCCAAGAGGTGCAACATGCCGAAAAAAAATTTAAAGTAAGTGGACTGACCTTACTTACTTACTACCTTATGACCACTATGTTGACGCTTTTAATTTGCATTACATTTCAATAGTTGCGTTTTGTTGGCTCATGAAAAGTATATCAACGATTGGTGGTGTCAACTAGCCTATTACAATGTTTTTTTGATCTACTTTTATAGTGACTGTAGTCGGTCTCAGTTAAGAATGCAGTTGTTTTCGTTATGAGCGGAGCACAGTTTACACAGGATAAGGGAATTTCCAAGTAAGTGGAATCCCCCCATGGCCGACTCAAGCCAGTTGGTACACAAAATAAAAATTAACGGTTTAAATTAGGGTGACCATACGTCCGGAATTTCGCTGGAAAGTCCAGCATTTTGGAGTACTGTCCAGCATTTACAAGTGTCCAGCGAAAGTCCAGCATTCTGACCATATGTCCGGAATTTCACTGGAAAGTCTTACAAGTGTCCAGCATAAGTTCAGCATTCAGGTTATAGTGAAGTTACAGCATTACATTTTGTTTGGAAAAAATTTCTTTTCGGATACTTGCTTCCCGATCATCAAAAAATTTTGTGATCAAAAAAATTTGTCTTCCCGGTCATGAAAAAATTTTGGCATGAAAAAAATTTGCCCATCAAAAAATTTTGGGACGAAAAAAAATTTTTTCCGGATGTCTCCCTCCCGCTCATCAATTTCAATTTTCGAGAAAAAATATTTTTGTTATTTTCAGCCCAAGCTCAAGGCCCAGATCCGCCCTTGAGTGCCACCCCCCCCCCCCCCCCGTAACCTTTATGGAGCCGCCCTTGGCAGAAGTGTCCAGCATTCACTTAACAAAAATCTGGTCACCCTAGTTTAAATTGGCTTTTATTTGGCATTTGACTCTTTTATTTAATTCATATTTCAGCATATTTTATTTAGATTAATGAAAGCTCATTAAAGACGTAAATCCTCTAAAAATGTCAAGTGTTATAAGAAATGGGTAAACCTACTACTTGCTTGTGCTCGATATCAGGCGAGCTGTATCTTTGATCTCTCTCGCGCAGTGCACATCGCACATCGAAGTTTATTTTATTGTTTTATATTTATGAATATTAATACAAAAGATATTGTACTAATTGTTCATATATTGTTCGGCTATTTCCTTCCATTTTTATTAAAATCAGACTGCTATAGTTATATTTATCTCTTTTGTTACAAATAAGGATTCACAAACACGGTATCGCCTGTGCGATGTGCGAAGCTCAAGTTGTTGATTTCATCACTCTCATTTAAGAGCATGGTTCTATTAAATTTTATTGTGCGATGTGCGAGGGGCGTCGATATGGCCACTCTCATTTAAAATAATGGTTTATTTAATTCCAGTGTGCGATGTGCGAAGTGCGATGTGCGAAGTGCGGTGCTATGTGCGCTGTGCGGTGCACCGACGCGACGTGACGACGTGGTCATGCACTTACACGGAGGTTATGATATTTGTGTACACTTTTTAGGCAGGTATATGAGAGAGATCAAAAATACAATTCAGAACGGCAGAGACAAGAACAGTTCGCCTGATATCGAGCACAAGCAAGTAGTAGGTTTACCCATTTCTTATAACGCTTTGACATTTTTAGAGGATTTACGTCTATAATGAGCTTTCATTACTCTAAATAAAATATGTTGCAATATGAATTAAATAATTTCAATGTATTTATAAAAGAAAAATGCCAAATAAAAGCAGATTTAAACCGTTAATTTTTATTTTATGTACCAATGTCACTATAAAAGTAGTTCAAAAAAAACATTGTAATATTCTAGTTGACACCACCAACCATTGATATACTTTTTATGAGCTGTCAAAACGCAACTTTTCCAAAGATTAATGAAATGTAATGCAAATTAGAAGCGACAACATAGTGTAAGGTGGTCCACTTACTTAAAAATTTTTTTCGACATGTTGCACCTTTTGGATTTTAATGAAACTTGGCATGCTGTTAGGCAAGACATAGACAATTATTATATATTTTTTTGAAAGTGGTAATTCAATTAGATCTAATAGAAAACTATTGACAAAATTTTTCTTTGCATTTTTTAAATACTTTTATTTAGGCTTGGCCCATAGGAAATGCTACAAAATAAACTGTAAAGTGTACCATAACACTGCCATTTAGTTTTATTTTTCTAGCTTTAAAATTAACTAAGATATATCGCTTTGAAAAAAAGTCGTCTCCAGACACTTTTTTTCAAATAGCTCCTCAATTAAATAAGATATAGAGCTAATATCTACTCTATCATCTACTATTAGCGCCCTCTACAATATAACATAGATTACGATATAGGTTCCTATCGGGGGCAGTTTCGCCATGGAAGTACGGCTAGACCCTTTTCTAATGAACTCCTTATCCAAGCACAATATTTAAAACATCTTAATTGGTATCAAAAAAACTCACCCAACAATGAAATTGACAATCAGTACAAAAAAAAAAGAAAAAATGAAATAAAACGTATGGAAATTGAAAAGAAAACATTTTATTCTAATGTAATTGAAAGAGCTGAAAATAAAACTAAAAAGACATGGGAACTTGTTAACAACAAATTAGGATGTAAAAAAATATCCTCTAAAACAGAATCATTATTTATTAACAACAAGATGGGAACTGACCCATACGTGATTTCAAATGCTTTTGCAGAATATTTCGCATGCTCTGTAAAACAACAAGCAGATTTATTATTCTGTCATAGTAATAGAACTTGTAGTGTATCGGAGTCTACACCTGTCACAATGTTTTTTATGCCGTACACAGAAATCGAGGTGCAAAATATAATTCTACAATAGAAAATCTGTTGGATTAGATAAAATTCCTGTTAGGCTTATCAAAGAGTGCTATATAGAAATAAACCACTATTTAGCAACAATTATTAACACATCTGTAATAGAGGGAAACTTTCCGAAGCAATTAAAAATCTCGAAGACCATGCCCATATTAAAAAAGGGAGACCCAACCCCAATTGAAAATTATCGAGCAATTGTCATCCTAAGCCCTATATCTAAAATAATAGAAAAGGCTGTTTATAATAGACTAATTTCTTTTTTAAATCAAAATAACTTAATAACGAACAGTCAACACGGTTTCCGGGAAGGGTACTCTACAGAAACAGCAACAACAGAAATTACCCATTACATTACTGACAAATTAGACAAGGGCGATTATGTTGTTGGAGTATTTTTTGATTTATCAAGGGCGTTTGATACTCTTGATCCGAGCTTCCTATCTAAAAAGGTAGAGAAACTAGGCATTAGGGGAAATGTAAACCAGTTGATCATTTCATTCATTACTAACCGTCAACTAGTCGTAAATATTGAAAATATGTTTTCGGAAGAAATTGAAGTGGAGTGAAGTGAAGTGGTAGGTACTCCACAAGGCAGTGTTCTAGGGCCTCTACTCTTTTTGTTGTATATAAATGATTTGCCAAATTACATACAAGATCCAAAAGTTCTTATGTATGCGGATGATACAACAATAATCATTTCAGATAAATGTAAAGAAATTTTGAATTCCACTGTGAACAGAGTGATGGAACAGTTTCTTAACTGGTGTGTTTCAAATCATTTAATTATTAACATTAGCAAAACGGTATGTGTGGAATTTACAGGAAAATATAAATATCCTAATAAAGAGTGGAGATTTAACCTAAACAGCACAGCTCTTGAAATCACTCAATACCAAATTTCTTGGTACTTATTTAGACTACAGGATTAGATGGAACAATCAGATACATAATGTTTGCACTAAGTTAAGTAAGTCGTATTTTTCCATTGCCACATTAAAACAAACATTAAACGAAGATGCACTTTTAAGTGTCTATTATGCTAATGTACACTCTGCTATCGCCTACAATATAATATCATGGGGACAAGCAACTGAGATCGATCGCGTCTTCATAATTCAAAAAAGAATAATTAGACTTATGTTTAATTTGACTTATAAAGAATCGTGCAGACATAGCTTCAAAAACAAAAAGATATTAACAGTAACTGGAATTTACTTTTTAAAGCTATTATGTTACATGCACCAACATAAAAATCAATTTGTAACTAATAATAACATACATACACACCTCACTAGGACTAGAAATCACATACATATCAATCGCTTTAACCACAGCTACTTAAAAAATCACCCATGTATACTGGGTGCACATACTACAACTTATTAGCAGCAAACTACAAACATTTAACGATCATAAGATTTAAAATTAAAATAAAGAAGTTCCTCATAGAAAACTGTTTCTATAATTTAAGAGAGTTTGAAAACTTCCTCAATAATAGCTGAACGCTCAATATATACAAAAAATTAATTTTTGCTTAATCCATTTTTATTAGAACGTCGATAAGTAAATCAACAAATTAAAAAATAAATAAATAAATTAAGATTCTAAAATCTAAAAATGTATCTCGAGAGGATTTTTTTTTTGTTTACATTCTGTAGTATTATATATCATATGTATTATCTCTTTTTATCAGTTTGTATTTTACAAATTTTATGTGAATTTTTGACTTGCCTTATCCATTTTATTGTGGCAACCAGAGGTAAATAAAATTATTATTATTATTATTATGTGCAGTTGAACAACAATCCGCAATTTGGGACGCTAGTTCTGAAGCTTACAGTAATAAGCAAGTAAAAAACCGCTGCCCAAGGAATCACTACATCCACATCCAGATTCTCACAACGAAAAAACTTTGTATGTGAAAATAATTGTTTATGGAACTTTAATAATATAATATTTGAAATCCTCTACCCCAAAAACCCATAAAACGATACCCCACATCGGTAGTGGGGTGGGGGGTGGTGATAGGGGGGTGATAGTGGGGGGTGGATGAAGTAAAAAAATATTTTGAGGTTTCTGGTTCCTGTACATACACTAAATCACAATTTTTTTCATCCCCTTTAATAAGGGGGTGGGGGTGGTAATGGGGGGTGGCTAATGCCAAATATTTTTTTGAGATCTTAGCTTCTCTTGTATATACTAAATACCAATTTTATGGACTCTTACCTACTTGATTGACCTATTTACCCCAAATTTACCCCCCAAGCCTTTGACGGAACAAGATGAAAATATAATCTAGTTCTAGATCTCGTTAAAGTACATATGTGTACCAAATTTCAAGTCAATATCTTAAACGGTTCCAGAGTAAACGTGCGCACAAAAAAAAGTTACAGACAGACACAGACCGACAGACAGAAATTTTTTTTTCGCTCAACTTAAAATCTCGACGTTTCATGACATTTTAAGCCTATTTGGACAATAAAAATTTTTAAAAATTTTTTTGTCGTTACTATACTTCCACTGGACGTGGAAGTAATAAAACTAAATGCTTGGAAGGAAATTATTTGTACATTCCTACCGGATTTCGAGCAGTAGTCCTTGGCTGAGAGCGGGACTGGCCGCCCAGTGTAATAGGCTCAGTATGATACAGTGCCCCGCCACGACTCTCCGCCACCCGTGGCTGCCGACGTGGTCGCGGGGCACGGCAGCCGGTCAGCCGCCAGTTTGTGGCGACGCCACCGGCTGCCCTAATCTAATAGGCTCCATAACAATCAATGTCCAATGACGAGCAGCGTCACAGGTGTCGCAGCCGGTTGCGCCGCCTGGCGGCCTAGTGTGCACCCTTTCAGGGCTTCTTCCTGGTTCTTGCTTTTCCCTTTTTTTTGTCTTGTCTACACTTTCACTCCTTTCCGCAGTGACAATTTGCAGTTCACTAGACATACTGAAGTACACAATTCGCGCAAATAAAACAGTGTGCAGAGTGCGAGAAAAACAGAAAAAACAGACTGCTCGCTGAGAGCTAACCGGAACTAGCGTAGGATCGAACGAGTTGTTGGCTGCGCCACCAGTTGCCCGGCACGAGTCGCCAACTGAGCCACCGGTGTCGCAGCCGGTTGCGCCGCCTAGCGGCCTAGTGTATAAAGCCGTTAGATTATATCTCGGGTTATATTAAATAACGAATAATAGCATCGACAGTCATGTGTATGAATACAATTTTATACTATAAGCAAACATAAAAAGATACATAAATATCAACTTAATATCAGCTACATTAGGCTATCTGTTAAGGCACAGAAGAAGAAACAATCAGAATGTACTCTCTCATTGGCGGGAAAAGTTCGCGCATCTACATCGCGCACTGTCAGTCTCGGACGGAATTGTAAAAAATCGTGCCAGGCCCGGATCACGGATTTCTTCTGTAACCGGATCGTCAGCGACAAATGGCGTGATCTCGCCTCGTGATACAGTTTGTATCATGATGCCGCCTAATTAGTTAAGAAACATTGAAAATCTAAAACAAATATTATTTGTCTTCATCTAATGTTTCACAGGTTTTCTGATTCTCTTCCGGGCCGTTCCTAAAAGGGGTAAAAAATATTGAGTACCCTCCTGAACTCGCCCAACAATAGTATGGCGGAGATTTACAACACGAGATCAAAGGATTTTTTGCCGACATTCCCTTCTGATTGTTTCTTCTTCTGTGGTTAAGGCCCCTGTATACGTTTGGCCAACTAGTTGTGCCAAAAATAAGACACTGTTTACACGTTGGCGTTGCTCATTATGCACTGACCATTTGACGAGGATGGATGTGGAAACTACCGCAGCCGCGGCAATTTACTTGTGTAGCACTTGTGTATTATATAAATGTGCACCAAAGAGTGATTTAAAAAAATGGCGCAAAAAAAGATGGTGGATGCTGAGTATTCATCGGAACAGAACAAGGTGAATTAAAAAAATACATCCTATTTGTATATTTACTTAAATGAACTTATGAGAGTGAATGAAGCGAAAGAGGTAGTCAGGAAATACAATTATTACGCCGCAATACTACCGTTTCCGCTTTAACGGCAACTACGAACTGAAGAAGAGGCCAACGTATGAATGCTGCTGGCGGATTGCGCCAAGATCTTTTTATGTGTGCACGAAAAACCGACAACATTCGGCTGGCCGGCCAACGCTGGCCGCCAACGACCAAGTTACGCCAAGTGGTCTTGTACACGTTAGCCCAACTCATTGGCTCAACTAGTTGGCCAAACGTGTACAGGGGACTTTACCACAGATTAAAACAAATCAGATGTTTCACTTATGACGTATCATGGTTTAGATAATAAATCAACTCCAGGCAGGTACTAATTTGTGGAGTGATCTGCGCATTATACCAATCAGTCTTAACCAGCGAGTATAGAGTCACAGGAGGGAGCTTATGAAATGTAACAATAATTAAAAGTCACCCAAAAAACACTCAAAATACCACTAAACGTATAACAAAAACAACTCTAACCTTCAATACAATACACCACATTCCAAAATAATTAATATCACCGGTGTAGCTGACGACGACTTCCGTCTCAGATTTCAGTACTAAACAGTCCCTCCTGTGACAGTATACTCACTGCCCTCACTGGTCTAAACTTCCATGTCAACCGCAAGGTCGCTCTGTTTATGTCTTCTGCGCAGAATCCTGGCAGGTATACGTCACATGACAAAAAATGAAACTGGTTACATAAGGTTTGTTTTGGTTTTGAGCAATAACAGTTCTCGGATGTTAGGAACATGCGCAGTTAGTAAAACAACTTGCGCAGTTAGTAAAACAGCTTGCGCAGTTAGTAAAACAACTTGCGCAGTTACTAAAACAGAACACGTTTTACTAACTGCGCATGCTCCTGACATCCGAGGACTGTTATTTCTTAAAACGAAAACAAACCTCAAAACAAACCTATAGGGAATACTATTAGGCCAACCGCAGACAGTCGATTTATAGTTGGACGATAGTTTAGTCGGTCTCTATAAAGCCATGAAGTTAAATGTAGGTGCGCACACAATCCAACTGAACAGCCACTGATTATTTAGTCAAAAGCAGTTGGAGATGCTATATGATATTTTTTCTTCAAGCGTATTAAAATGTTTAAATTATGTCACCAAAAACAGAAGTAGAAGTAGGACATTGTTTTACTAGTAACAAAATGTTAGTACCGAACGCCACCGTAGTGGACATTGTTTTACTAGTAACATAATGTTAGTTCCGAAAGCGCCACCGCAGTGGGTATTGTTTTACTAGTAACATAATGTTAATACCGAAAGCCACCGGTGGCGCGCTATCCACTAGCCACTTGTCATATTGTGTCAACATGTAAGACTGTAGTTTAAATATTTGTACATTTATGATAAATAAATGAATTTTTGCATTTTAATACGCTTGAAGAAAAAATAGTATATATTACACGGAGTAGAACGCCTTTTTTTGTGTTTCGCCCAGTTTGCAAATCCTGGGCTCAACACAAAAAAAGAGTGCGTTCTACTCCTAGTAATATAATATACTATTAATCGTTCACGTATCGTACAACTTACAAATATCTACTGCTGTAAATGGAAGTGCGTAAACGGCCAACTGTTTAGTTGTCGTTGTCTGTCTCGAGCAGACTGTTGTGCAAAAATGGATGAGAATAATTCAGAAAATGCAGTACTTGCAGTCCCATCTACGTCAAAAGGAGCAGTGGCGCAGCCAGAAAATTCATCGGGGGGGGGCAATAGAACCGGCCTCCCCAGAGTATGAGTATAGTAGATTCCTCTACTAGATAATATTGGCATTAATTACAAAATATTTATTTCAAGGGACGGCTTGGGGGGGGGGGGGGCATGGCTCTCCCCATGAAAAGGAGTATCAGCAACTAATTTTAACAAATCATCCGATAAAATGCAAAGAATTTTTCGGGGTATTTCCTCAGTTGTACATGTAACGTATGAAACAGACCCATTCTGAATCGACAACTGTATATAGGGTGAACCCATATTTGTTGATTTATTTTCTGCAGTCTTTTTTTCCTCCTTATATATAACAAAGCACAAATCAATGAACGTTTCCGCATTTTTAAATGAAGAGACTACGGCTAAAATCGTCTGTGTGCGCAAGTTGCCTGATTTCTTCCCAACTAAACTGTTTGGTTGGTTAGAAATCTTAACATCAAGCAAACTCAACTAAACAGTTTAGTCGGGCTAATATCGACTGTGTGTGGTTGCCCTTAAGTGAAACATCTGATTTGTTTTAGTCTGTGCCTTTACAGACGGATTACCCCCACTTCAACTTACTACCGATGCTTCCGTCTTATGAGACATAATGAAAAGTAGCAAACTGAAATTGGAATGATGAGCAAAAAACGGCAAGATTTGATATTCTGGTGACAGAATTGTAGCAAAAAAAACACACCTAGTATGGTAGTGTTACCACCTATCTTGAGTCCTCACATTTTGCGGATAGGTTTTGCTTCTATTGTAGAACGTAACAATAGGGAGTAAGGGAACAAACAAAAAATATTTGTTATCACTTCTACTAGTACGTTCGAGAAATTAATTTAATTTTCATCGTAAATTGTAGAGAATATTAACATAATAGCCTAGTATATAGAAGAGAAAAGGGATAGAAATGTAAAGTTGGGACCACCTTGTTACGTGCTAATTAAATTTTACGTCAAAATTTACTTAACAAAGTGAGTTGGTGTGTTGTTGGTTCCAAAGGTAATTAATCCACACAGAAGTTTGCATTTATAATTTACGTCTGCTTTAATTAATCTCCCTAAATGCAGGGGTTTATGTTGTTATTTTAAGGTTCATCAAAACGCTCGTCAAAACGTGTTGTTAGTAATTCCATCAAAGCGGCCATAGCGAATTTCTGAACGTGCAAATATTTGTATTTATTTTTCATCTTCCATTGTTCCCATTTAGAAAAATATCAAAAAAGATAAAATATACCTAATAGAATTCCCGAGAGAATTCCTATCAATTTAGTTTTGTTTTTCATCTCTGTACGACATAAAATATAGCTTAGCCTAAGGAGTTAACGTAAAGATCATCTTTTGCAGGTAAAAAACTGATCCAACTTCAAACAAAATAACTTCCGAAATTTAAAAAATCTAATACACTAAGTAAGTACCTATACCACGTTGAAGCTGGAGAAACTTTCTTGTAAAGCTTACATTTTTCATATTATTCAAATATCCGTCGAATATTATTTTTTATTTTTCTCTGTCCAGTAGTTTTTTTAAATATAGGGTCAACAGACAGACGTCAGACAGATGGAACGGGCGGCCGGGTGGACAGACAGACCGACAGAACAGGCCCCCCTGCATCAAATCATGGGCCCCGGTACTAAATTCACTGGCGGCCCCCCGCGCCTAATAATTGATGAGCGGAGAAAAATTGTTTTTGTCAAAATCTCTGGCGGGCCCCCGCGCTTAATAATTGACGAGCGGGGGGGTGGGGAGAAATTTGGAAAAAAAAAAAAATTTTCGGCAAAATCTCTAGCGGGCCCTTCCAAAGCCAACGAGCCCCTGTGCTTAATAATTGATGAGCTTGCCAAAATCTCTGGCGGGCCCTCGCGCCGGGTCCCTAAACTCAGTACCCAATAGACCCTCCCATACGGGGGGGGGGGCTGCCGACAGAGTGACAGACGCAACTAAAAATCTTAATTTCAGAGATGGGTAAAGGAAACTTTCCAATAAACGTTTCCAAGAAATTTTCGGGAGTTTCCGGAACGAAATTTTGATAAAAAGAAAGTTTTCAGTAAAATATGAGATCAATTCGTTTAAATCAGATAAAAACTGAAAATCTTATTGGATTGTTACAGTCCTATGCTCCAAATGTTTGAATAAAACTTTGAATGAACCATGTTTTCAGTAAAATATGAGATCAATTCGTTTAAATCAGATAAAAACTGAAAATCTTATTGGATTGTTACAGTCCTATGCTCCAAATGTTTGAATAAAACTTTGAATGAACCATGTTTTCAGTAAAATATGAGATCAATTCGTTTAAATGGGGCGAGCGTAGAGGCGACTTCAATGTGAATATCAGTCGATATTCCGTTGAAGCAACGTCGAGCGCGGTTAGTACTTGGATGGGTGACCCACCTATCTTGGGAAATACAGCGTTCTCGTCCCACCTTCTAGAGGCTTGTATATCAGTGTATACTCGGAAGTTACGTAATTTCAGATGAGGATTACGTAGTGGATATACCATCCTTCGGAGGGGATGTAAAGCAGGCGGTCCCTTGTCTATTAAATGTTAGGCAAGTAAAAGATCCCTACTCTTCTTAAGGGAAGAGGTTCGGCAAAATTTCCAGGTTGGGGGTAGCTCGTCTCCTGGCGTCGGTGATAGGCCCTGGTAGCGGAAATAGGCCGACGTTAAATAGTTGAAAAAAAAAAAAAAAAAAATTCGTTTAAATCAGATAAAAACTGAAAATCTTATTGGATTGTTACAGTCCTCTGCTCCAGATGTTTGAATAAAACTTTGAATGAACCATGTTTTCAGTACCTTAACAATATGTCAAAAGTCCTTGAGTCCGCTGAAGCTTAAATGTTACAAAAGTTCGAAGGTAGTAAAAGAAGTTTCTTGCAAATATCTCGGAAACTGTGACAAAAACACTTCTATCAAAATTGTAGCTTACAAAATTTATACTATAAAAAAGATTCTACACCTTTTAAGTAATACTTTACAAGAAAAACGGCTGATAAAAACATTATGCGTCAACATCTTCCAAATATTCTGTATTATTGTGTGTCAACTGCCCCTCGTTAGAGGTGGTTTTCGTATGGGTTCGATATCAGTAGTTCAGTTGGTAACTATTATAATATTATTATATAAGGGTCATTTTATAGTCTAAATGCTTATTTTTCACCGTTTTTCATAATTATTAATTTTCGTTAGGTGGTGGTTTTCTATTGCAAATGCAAGTGGGGTTCATGTTCGTTACTCAATCATTATTTTGTTGCAATTGTTATTAAAATCAGAGTTATAACAATTCTTTTATTTTTTTAAATATTTGTTTAAATATCTTCAACCCTTGAATACGGGTGATTTTCGCGGTCTTTCGCAAAACGAAAAGATATACTCTCCTTAAGAGTTTCCCAATTTCCCTTGGAGACCAACGGAATCAATTTTGCACCTTGCCTTGGCACTATGCAAAAAGAAGCGAATTCTGCGGTCACTCTTTACAACGCGCTACCTGAGCTTTTTTCGCATTTTTTTACAAATGCGTGGGATTTTGGGTTGGATAGCTAATGATACAAGGAAGTCATTTAAACAATTTGTGCGGTCTCATACAATTTCTTTGAGAAAGTCACTTCCATGTAAACTAAAATTTCAATTTTTTTCATTCATCTTGTATGAATTTAGACCAGCTACTGCAAATGTTACGGTCATTTTGAAGATTTTTTTTTAAATCATTCACTAGAAACACTCAAATAAGTGCTCAAAAATGTGTTTTTTTTTAATTTAATTTTTTGGTTAAAAATCAGGAATTCTTTTAAAAAAATTGGATTATCTCGAAAACTACTCATTTTTGGACAAGGTAACATATGATTAAATTTACCGCAAATTAGCTCCACTTCAACCCTTTACATCAAATTTCCAGTCACCCTGTATACAGGCACATGAATATTATCGTATGTAATATCACTAGTGCTTAAAATTTTATCGAAAATTTTTTCGAAAGCGTGTTGCCTGGTAATATAAAGAGTGCAAATTGGCAGTTTATTATCTGATTAAATCCCGACCGCTTTAGCGGGAGGGATTTAATCTTTGATAATAAACTGCCAATTTGCACGAGTTATATTAACTAGGGGCGACTTAGCTTGAGAAAAAATTTTTAGATAAAATTTAAAGCACGAGTGGTATTTGAGGAGAATATTTCACGAATAAATAATTCATTAAGTACATCTTCAATATTATGTTTTCTCATTAACTGCCTTCAGACGTTTTCTTGTCACTTTTTGGAGTTTACTGACCTTTATTTTCAATTTCATCACTAATTTGATATACAGAAATATTTCCAAACCGACTCATATTGTCAAAACAGCAATCTCAAACAAACGCAGTAGAAACAACGGAGATTCGCTATATTTTAAAATAATCTAGTGACGTTTCCATGGCAACTAGTAAATAAAACGAGTTGAAACCTTAGATATTATAATATATAGACTGGCTTAACACCTTTCAGACGTTTCTGAGGTGCAATACGACGAGGAACAATAGACAGAGCACTACTTTAGTACCGATGTCTCGCCCAAATAAAATGTACACCCATGGTTCCGAGATTGACATAGAGAGCGCCATCTAGCGCTACAAGTTATATTCCATAATAAATAAATGTTCATCGACTCATATTTACGTATTTAATCCTTACTTTTAACTTACGAAATTTATGAATTATGTTGAGGTTTGCTTTGTTAAGCAAAGATAATTTTAAATACAACAAATTATAATGTTTGACGCACAGCTTTGATTCAACGAGTTACTTTTTGGTAGATTATCATATGTAAGTACTATACATTTTTAGTTTGTTCCAGAGCGAATGTGTACTTGACATTTATAATAAATGATTTGCTTACCTTTGTAACTACGTTATCGAGCTATTGAAAGCTGTGCTTGACTTGTTCCTATATTATGAGCTATATTAAGTACAATCTTTGTGTGTAATTGTTACCTGATTGAACACTAGGAAAACTGACATAGTTACAGATAAGCAAAAGTTACAGCCTATATATTTCAGACAAGATTCGCTTTGGAATTGAGGTGTGTTTTTGTTTGCTACTACATAATACAATATTACAATTTACAAGGTAAGTACGTTAACAATTACTTAGTAATAAGCTAGAGAAGATATTTATAGATAAAACTTAAAAGCTCGACAAAAAACGTCAAAAAATTTTCGCATATTTGCCGCTGCAGCGACCTAAAAAATTAGAGCGATAAATTTTGCATGTTGGTCCTATCAAAAGCCGATCTAGCTTGAATTACCACTAATAATGACGTTTGATTGAAATAATCGTATGTAATATCACTAGTGCTTAAAATTTTATCGAAAATTTTTTCGAAAGCGTGTTGCCTGGTAATATAAAGAGTGCAAATTGGCAGTTTATTATCTGATTAAATCCCGACCGCTTTAGCGGGAGGGATTTAATCTTTGATAATAAACTGCCAATTTGCACGAGTTATATTAACTAGGGGCAACATAGCTTGAGAAAAAAAATTTTGATAAAATTTAAAGCACGAGTGGTATTTGAGGAGAATATTTCACGAATAAATAATTCATTAAGTACATCTTCAATATTATGTTTTCTCATTAATTGCCTTCAGACGTTTTCTTGTCACTTTTTAGAGTTTACTGTCCTTTATTTTCAATTTCCTCATTAATTTGATATACAGAAATATTTCCAAACCGACTCATATTGCCAAACCAGCAAATCTGAAACAAACGCAGTAGAAACAATGGAGATTCCCTATATTTTAAAATAATCTAGTGACGTTTCTATGGCAACTAGTAAATAAAACGAGTTGAAACCTTAGATATTATAATATATAGACTAGCTTAACACCTTTCAGGCGTTTATGAGGTGCAATATGACGAGGAACGATAGAGAGAGCACTACATCTTTAATCTGCGAACACTACTTTATTCCCGATGTCCCGCCTATTTATTACTATACACTCATGGTTCCGAGATTGACACAGAGAGCGCCATCTAGCGCTACCGCTACTAGAGTTATATTCCATAATAATTGTTCATTGATTCATATTTACGTATTTAATTCTTATTTTTAACTTACGAAGTTTACAAATTATGTTGAGGTTTGCTTCGTTAGGCAGAGTGAATTTTAAATACAACAAATTAAAGTATTGCACAGCTTTGATTCAACTAGTTACTTTTTGATAGATTACCGTATGTAAGTAGGTACCTAGGTACATTTTTAGTTTGTTTCCAGAGCGAATGTGTTTACTTGACATTTATAATAAATGATTTGCTTAACTTTGTAACTACGTTATTGAGCTATTGAAAGCTGTGCTTGACTTGTTCCTGTATTATGAGCTAGGTATATTAAGTACAATCTTTGTATATTATTGTTACCTGATTGAAAAGTAGGCAAATTGAAATAGTTACAGTTATTTCAGACAGGCTTCTCTTTGGAACTGACGATTGTTTACTATATATGTGGTGTATTTATGTTTGTTAGTACATAATACAATATACAAGGTAAGTTAACAATTAGTAATAAGCTAGAGAAGATATTTATAGATAAAATTTAAAAGCGTGAGTTGCTCTATTTGCCGAAAATATTTCACGAAACAAAACGTCAAAAAATTATCGCAGTATTTGCCGCTGCAGCGACATAAAAAATTAGAGCGATAAATTTTGCATGTTGGTACTGTCAAAAGCCGATCTAGCTTGAATTACCACTAATAATGACATTTGATTGGTGCAATGTTGTGAAAAAACGGGCTCTCATTGGCTATAGCGTTAATGAGTGAAATAATCGTTTCAACTTCGTACGATCATATCTCCGAAACGGCTACTCCTAGAGAAAAAGCAGTACAAGCAAATTTTCCAAACTACAAATCTGATACGAATTATTTTTTCGTAAAGCCTTCAGTAAAGCTAATAGTTTCCGAGGTATTTGCAAAAAAAAATATTTTGTTTTTATTTTTGGCCTCTTGTAACATTTAAAGCTCCAATGGTATCTATAAGGACTTTTGACATTTTGTTTAAGGTGGGTGGTTTCGTGAACGTAATTCCAAAATATCTCCTACATCCCTGAACCGATTAACAAATTTTTTTATAGGCTTTTAGAGTCAGCTTTATAGAATGGTACTAAGCTATTGAAAACTAAAGAAAGAAATTTGTTTTCAATAGTCTAGTACCATTCTATAATGTTTCTAAAGGCCTATCAAAAAAATTTTTGAATCGGTTCAGGGATGTTCTCGAATTACGAAATCATTTTTTTAAGCACGGCACCGCACCGCCACATGCTTCATATAAAAATTCAGCTGGGTGGAATTCTTTATCCAGATTGGGTATTTTTCAGTCTGACTGGATTACTATGGAGAAACCTCGGGATAAACATATGAACATTTCATACGATGTTCATAATATCATAGTTATTCTTATTAAAAACCTGCCAATTAGGGATGAAAACTCAAGGATCTTAAGGATCTTTTGTGAATGAAATAAATAAAACGTCTAGAGATATAACAAAGGTTTACAAACGCTTTAGTTGTGTGAAACTGACAACTCCAAATAATTATTCTATTCTCTATTTTAATAACATGGTGAATTATTTTTTGTCGCCCATCAGTCGTAAGTAATATGGTGCATGTCTCGTTTCAGAAGTTCAATTATTCTATCACTTTAGGTACGATGTCGTTTCGTCATATTCTCTTTTTTAGTTCATCTCAAATCAGCTGTGTTGGGTTAGATATGTAATAAATAAAATCAACTTTCAAATTTTTCGGCAACGTGGTCAACTATACACTTCTGCCAAAATCCTTTTAAAACTTCTACTATAACTCTTTTTCACACCCATTGTGTGTGTGTATACTCCATTCTTACTCAACGCGAAAGCGCTCAGTTTTGCTGATAAAGTTATTTTTAATTCGTTAATTCTGTAAGGAATGATTCAAATTATCTCCCCTTTTGAAATGGGGAGATTTTGCTCTAAAAGATGGTACCATTTTTGGACTGATTTGAACTTTTATTAATTTCTAAAATTGCCATAAATATTATTAAGTAATATAAAAAATAACTAACAAAACTGTTATTTGGGTCTTGGGTCTTTTTTTTATTTTTAGGATTGGCCAAAATTTGGCTAACTTCAACATGCTGGTAAATTTGTAAATGTTAATATTTTTATTCCTAACTTTTTCTGCATTGAAGTACTACCTTGAACTAAATGATAATGCATTTATAACTTATATTAAAGTCAGTTCTTTTTTATGGGCCTGTGAATAGTTGGAGACGCAAAAAATTATTGTTATTTTTATATACTAATAAATATCAATAGCCATCAAAAATGGCAACACAAGAGAGTATTTTATATCCCCTTTAAAACCCATTTTGATTTTGGTTCCTAGCTTGTATGGTTTTCGAGCAATTCAATTTTTTCTATAGGCCGCGCGCAATAAATTTCAAATAAAAGAAAATTCGCGCGCAATAAAAATACAAATTTTGGAATTTTTTTCAATATCGATTTTCTCGAAAACCATACAGACAAAAATTACAATAGGACTTTTTTTTAGGAAATTAGCCAAGCTTTCTTTTATATCTTCAACGGTTAACGAGTTATCAGTAAAATAAGGCTTTTTTCACCGAAGGGGTGGTTTTTTGGGGGGGGGGCTGCACGGCACCCCCAGAACGGATTTTTGTGGTTTTGTGACACTAACAGTTACTGAAGGAAAATCTCAGATAATATTTTTTGCGAGCTTCTGGTGTATTTTTTACTTTATCGACTGGACTACATCACAAATATATTAAATTTTTCGAAAATTAAAAAAAATAATAATAAAGTAAAAAAATATTTTGAGGTTTCTGGTTCTTGTACACACACTAAATCACAATTTTTTCATCCCCTTTAATAATGGGGTGGGGGTGGTAATGGGGGTGGCTAATGCCAAAATTGTTTTTGAGACCTTAGTTTCTCTTCTATATACTAAATATCAATTTTATGAACTCTTACCTACTTGATTTACCTATTTACTCCAAATTTACCCCAATTTACCCCCCAACCCTTCGACGGAACAAGATGAAAATATAATCTAGTTATAGATCTCGTTAAAGTACATATGTGTACCAAATTTCAAGTCAATATCTCAAACGGTTCCAGAGTAAACGTGCGCACAAGAAAAGTTACAGACCGACAGACAGACAGAAAATTTTTTTTCGCTCAAACTTGAAATCTCGACGTTTCATGACATTCTAAGCCTATTTGAACAATAAAAATTTTAAAAAAATTTTTTGTCGTTACTATACTTCCACTGGATGTGGAAGTAATACTACTTAAAGATAGGATTTTGCAGAGTGAGATTGAAATATATGTTTATTTTCGACTTATTATAAATATTTAAAAAACCAAACATAGTATAATCTTTAAAACTATTTTAAATACTTGCTACTGTTCTAACGAATAACACTATACATATTTTTTATTGTAAATTTCTGTTGTACTTGAATATTGTAGTTTGTCAATGAAAATAGTTCCTAATTTCACTATTAGAGTATGGAATTTAACTATATACAAAATTTATGATAAAAACTGTATATAGTTGTATTGCTTAGAGCAATGGAAGTACCTGAAACTATTTTAAAGATTACATAATTCATGATTTTTTAAATATTTATAATAAACCGAAAATAAATGCATATTTCCCTCTCACTGCAGTCATTAAATTTATAATGTGATACTGAGCATAATATCCGAACAGATAATAATAAACATATCTAATTAGCTATTAAATATAATATCAAGTAAACTAAAAAAATATCAGTATCAATAATTAGCTCATACATAGTTAACACAGACAATTAACGGTTAGTTATTTAGATTAATAGTGTAATAGTAGTGGTAGTAGAAGTAATAGGTATAAAGAGTTTGAAATATTACTTCCCGTTCCCGGCTATAAGCTATTACACACTAACTGTAAAACTCGTATCTGCTAAATAACAATAACATTAGATAGGCAGAGGTACTTTTTATAATTACGCACAGAGTGTTAAGACCACATAACACGCTCTAGATAATTATTTACATTTAAAAAACCTGGATAATGTATGTAGCCTTAGTTTTTAGTACATGAGATGAACACGTATAAAAATCTTTGAACTACATAAACAATGTAAATAAACACAAAAAAGATTCTGAACATATGGGCAATATATTACACAATAAAAGCAAATTAAAGTCATTTATCAATAAAGCAGTTCCAGACAATAAGGAAATGACTCATTTGAGGGAGGTTTACACCATTTGGATCGAATTTCATTCAAAAAGGAAATGCTGAAATGATGCACGTTCTCGACGTTCCTAATTGATAAAAATGATTCATGTAACTATGTTTTGTGGAAAAATTAAACATGCGTTAAATTATAAGTAGTAGTAATTAAATCCTGACCTGTCTTAAGCCTTTGGAACGTCGATAATACGAGAAAGTTGTGCAAAGTTCCTTTTAAACGACCCGAGATAAATTTATGTCAATATTTTTTTAAATCTGTTAGGTGGTCAATAAATTAACTTTAACAGAAAAGACAACAGTAAAAATGAGAATTTAGATATCGAATTTTTTAACATCTATATAGCCGGGGGTGAGCTGCCACAGTAATGCAATTTGCAATTCAGGAATTAGTGTTTTTTACAGTAAAAATGTCAAATAGAAAGGCAAAAGGCCAACAAACCTTTTAAATGTCATCAAAAAACTATACGTTTTTCTTACCTTCCGAGCACAGAGGAACTTCATATTTTCACAAACACCATTAAAACAACATTAAACACTCACACTAATTACATTTAACTGGTAAAAATGTTTATTCATTTAATAAATACGAGAGAAAATGGCGAAGCTGTACACCCAACGAACAACGAAGATCTCACAAACATACTGCTGCCACACCCACAAATGTAAAAGCACTAGATTGGTCACTATCAGGGCCACCAGATTTAAAAAAATTAAATTATTCCATTACTACGAAATTTTATTGGATCAAAATCTTAAAAGAGTAGTTCATATGTGAGTGAAATCAAGATCAATGAATCATGACATATCATCGTTTATGAAATTCAAATTATACAGGGAATAAAGTTGTTAATTCGCATTGACGACATTTAATAAATATTTTTGAGAAGATCTGAACAATATTTGAAATTAAGTAAATTCATTATTATTTCATTATCGTGCATACCTACCTCATGTTCATGAATAGACTGGAAAGTGAGATCACACAAAAATGATCCTCAATTTTACGGGCTAAGGTGCTCAACTATTGTAGAAATGTATAAAATAATATTGTTTTCACAAGTAGAACTTTCCCAGTTTCGCGACGGGTTGATCATGACGTCATGGAGTGTAACGGAAACGTACATGTTTAACTCGTACTGTTTACTTTGGAAGACAGTTATTTCTAGTTATAACCTGTACTGTTAATGCGTTAAAACAATGAAATACGTGGTCACACGAGGTAATGTTTCATTTACCTATTTATATACCATAGTATGTAATTATAACCGATCGCCTCAAAATTTTTGTTATTATTTTATATCGTTTTGAATAATTGTATCTAATTAGACAATCCAAACCAAGATGGCCGCTGTTGGCACACAATCCGGTCGGTGTCATGAGAATATAATTTATGTTCCCTACAAACACAAAAGGTCGGCCCTCCATTGGGCCATCACAGAGCCAGAAGTTTCATTTCTGGACCAGTGATGGCCCGCTGATGGGCCGACCTTTTGTGTTTGTTGGGTTGAGGACATCATCACGGTTCGTAGTGAGTTTCTGGTGTTTTACAAATGTAATTACTACTTTGAGATGGAGAGTGAATATCTCCATAAATTACTATTAGAAAACCGAGATGTTGGTAAAAGAACCCTTTTGTCTTTTGTTTACAACGCTATTTGTTTCAGATACCGAATGAAGTTGAAGTTAATCGATGATTTGGATCCTTTTATGTTAAAAATTGCTGATTTAAACTATTCAGTTGATGCAGTTCCTCCAGTTACAAATAATGTATTAAAGCACTTACCTCTTATAAAATATTTGCTGCAGACTCTCTGGTACTTGAGTTTGGATTCTGTGAGATCATCTCGCTTTATTGCAGCTATCCATAGGGCCCTACACTTTATGGATAATTCGTTTTATTCATTAAAAACTTGATTCCTGTCGGCTCGACTCCCACAACTAAGTACAATACAAGTCATAGGCATTATGCTTGTAATAACACAAATAAATCTCAAAACAATAAAAACAACTCCAAACACGTAAAAAATAACAAAACGAAATACTTAATGACAACGGTAACATCAACATTGTGTGCCAACGTCGGCCATATTGAATTACGTTTGACCGCTCGTTGGATTGATTAATAAGAAAGAAATTACTTCACTCTAAAAAAACTCTTTTTGTGCATTTCACTAAACATATATGTCAGTCCTCGAAATTGAAAGGTACATTTTCCTTACTTCTTTGACAACCTTAAACATGTTTACTGTTTGTTGAAAAAATTGCATCGTAAAACTCAGGATTCACAATGAAAGTTACGTTTTCTACATTAACAAATTTTCGAAAGGAAATTTCAAATGTGGCGCAGTCTTGTACTCACCACGTTTTCAAGACAACAACTTACTAATGCTAATGGAGTGGAGGAACTTACCATTACTTGCTTGACCAATACATTCCAATTGCAGCTGCTTGCTAAAACAACATTAATGTCTACTTGGTAGCAACCAGTAAGCACTATACATGCTGGAATGAGCCCACATAGGGGCAGAGGGCTGGCAGAAACTATAGAACAAGACAATAGCTTTCCATTATTTGAGTTCACTACAGTATGTATACAGCTCACTGGTTGCAACCGTACGGTGGCGACATCTCACATACAGAGTCCTGATCGTGGTGCAAAAATTCAAGTTTGAGGTATTTTTAGTGCCAATGCTTCGCATTTGGGTAGTTTTCGAGGTAAGAAAAACTTGTCGGGGTTCGTATTTTGATAAAGAGGTAAAATTCCCTGACTTCCAGATTTTCCATGACTTTTAACTACAATTTTCCAGACAATTTGAATTTATTTTTTAGCATGTAAATACCAAAAAATAACTGCATTTTGTACACAAGATTTCCCCTTCGGCAAAGATTACACAGGTTTCCTCTTTGGGGAGATATCCGAAAAAAACAATTTTAAGAGTGGGGGGGGGATCCGAAAAGAAAAAGATTTCCTCCAGATTTCTTCGAATTTTCTTCTGAGTGTACACAAGATTTCCTTCGCGGTTTGCCTCTCGTAATTACTTAATACTAATTTGAAAATAAATGAGCAGATTATCACTCATTTTTTTCCATAAAATCACATAATATAATAAATTAGTTCATATTGTAAGGGCCGGTTTTATAGGATCAGTTTAAACTAGAAGTTTCACCTAGAAGTTTAAATTGTAGATTTTAGTGTTTTGTAAAATACCGTGTTATAAGTGTTTGTCAAGATCGTCAGTGTTATTGTTATAGAACCTCCCAGAATCAACCTAAGTCGAAGGATAAATAAGAACTTCGACTTAGGAAAAAATGTATCAAAAGACAATTAATTTAGAGCATAACATATTTAAGGCATCAGCGCCGAAAACTGGCATAAAAGGATTCATACGCTCACAGAAAAGTAAGGCACAACAAGGCGCACAATTCAAAAGTATACCAAAAAGTTCACTTAGTAAATTTTTTTTTCCTTGTCCACAAAAGAAATATTTACTAAATGAAATTTTTGGCGTATACCTTGCTTGTATAACAGCAAGGAAAGATGTATAGTTTTTAGTTAGCTTACTTCCTTTTTTTAAGAAAAACCATTCAAAAACGCCGTTTTTTATTCATAAAACTGTTAATAACTTAATGCCGAATATGGTCGGGTCGTAGATCGACAGAGCACATGAATAAATTTTGAAATTTCAGTGTTCTCACTCAGCATGCTTTTTACCTACCAAGACCAGCATTAAAAATACACACTACCTTACCTTAGATACTTGTATGTAGTCAGTGATCAGAACTAGTGTGATCTATATCTAACTCAAAGAGAAGCACACAAATGCCCATGGGAAGACTGCAAAATTCTCCTAACAAGCAAAACTCAGTACACGATTATGGCAAACCGACATACCACTTTTGACTATATGTGGGGGTATAAGAGGGGAACAATAAAGTAGCTTTTTATTGAAGTTATATTTAAAAAATAAAAATAAATAAGTTTGTAAAATGTTAACAACATACTATAAAACATTAATTACAGTAAAAAAAAAACACTATGTTGGATATACAATCGAATATCTCATAAATCATTTAGAAAAAAACATTAGTTTAGGTATACACCATCAATAAATTAACAAACAGGTGAACATATCTTTAACTTACAGATTTACGGATGTTTTTAACATCGAATGAGTATTTTATTCCACAAATATAATTACATAGGTAGGTATTAAGATGCAATATGCAACGATACTAAAAAACACACAGGTGCATACATTTTTTTAACATTGATAACAGTCTAAGTTATTACATTATTAAGACCGGTAGTACGATTAATAAGTTGGCACACTACAGTAACAGAGTTTATCTTAATATATTCATTCTATCAAATACAGAGAGTTTATACAATTTAGGATATGCCATTTTTAAACTAATGCTTGTGTGAAGAGTATAATAACCAAAATTATTCACACTGCTTGAAAATTAAAAAAACAATCAATATTTCTGTTATTTTTACACACAGAGCGAGCGTTGAGCCTACGTCATCGCATAAAAAAAATTGTCTGCAGTTATAATGTAACAATAGGCATAAATACACTGGTGTGCATAAATTTCATTAGCCAAGTTTGAATCAGTTAATTAAGGGTATTGTTGGTACGATTTTTGGCTGTTTAATTACATTATGAGGTTTGCGGAGAAACATTTAAAATGAGGTAGTGGTAAATAAATAATGAACGAAAAACATACCTGTACCTTTGCCCTCTCTGCTGCAACTTCCTGGCAGACCAATCAAAATATAAATTTTTCAGACTAGTTAGCTTGTGCCCTTGACACAAATTTTTATAGCCGGATCCCCCTCCCCCCGCTCCTCAAAAAAAAACTGTTCATTGATGTTTAACGTACACTAATCCACACTCTACTTTGAGTTTGTAGTTGCAAAGGGCGAATTCATGTGACAAACTGTGATACATTTGAAATCGCCAAATCGGTCTCCATTCAGCCTACTGGACTAGACCCACGGTGTATTAAATAGGTGGTCCGACGTACGGCACTTTCCTACTATAATAATAGCTTCATAAGTGCATGGTTTCTATTTACTTTAGTAGATGGCGCGAGCAATAAGGTCCTACAATTACCTGGGCATGTGCATCGTATAACTAACCTAACCTCAACTTTTAAGGTTTTTTTCGTTTATTCTCATTTTTAATGTTTGTATAGGCATTTTTAGCTTGGAGTCATACTGGCTCCAAGCAAATATTTAAAAATTCACGCAAATAATTTTTCAATATTGTTGATTAATAAAAATAGACTGCTAATTATAGGTTAGATTTCTAACCTGCAAAAAGTGTCTTATTTTATTGTGACAAACCATTTAAAACTTCATACACATTACGTTGAACTTGACTTTGGTTGAAAGTACAGGAACCAGGCAGAAATGTTAATAATAGCTACGTAATACTTGTAAATCTTAAGAAATACATATTTTGAGGTTAGCAGTGGTGATGCTGCATGTAGTGTTGCATATATTCTTTCAATGTTTTAATTTAGCTACTTAATGTCAGATGTCACTGGAGTCTTGTTTCACTAAACAAAAACAAAAGGCCGGGAATGTATGCAACACTGTATGCACGTATGCACAGAACCTGTAAAATTATCTATCTATGCGTAAGTAATGAGAGAACTTATTGGTCCTGCCATCTATTACATTATGTACAAAGTAAGCACTTATGAAGCCACTGTGAGGGTTGTCGTCGCATCACCTATTTAATACACCCTGACTAGACCTAAAGCGGCAACTTGAAAATCAAATCGATAGCTCCATCTACCATTATTCCTTGAAAATATTTTTGAAAATCCCAATTATGGTGATCATCAGGTGATTATCTTTATGTAAAAAAAATTACAGCATTTCTGGCATCGGCATTGACAACTGTTACTGTACACAAATTTGTCAGCAAGCGTTTTTAAAATCACAATCTTCTTTGTTACAAAATTTGTGCAAGCCATTTAAACAGTTGCTTAAAACTGTTTTTCTGTCAATACTAATCAACTTCTATCTTATGGCAATGCATTTCAAGACATAATTAAACAATCAAAACAACCAAAATACTCTATTTACCTTGTGCAATTTAGGCATACCAATATCTCTGTATGTCTATTGTTATATTTAAACCATAAACGAGATATTTTTGTAGACAAATTAGTTGCCACGTGGGCTAACAGGTAAAAATTGTGCAAATGAAGTGGTACACTAGAAATTTTCACATCACGAGAGATTTTTTTTGTTTTATACACCTAAAAATATATAATTTAAAAAGACTCTGTATATCTAATAATTTGTAGATGATTAAATTGATTAGTACATGATTTAAATACTATAGAACGTTAAATTGATACAGGGCTAGTAACAAATACAATATGTATATTCAACAAAACAAATAGATATACAGACCTTCATATTTCAACCGAGATATGCTAAATCTCAGAATTACATCTTGGCTATGTTTTGCTCTATCTCGATTATTTTGTTTTCAAAAGAGCGACCAGGTCTGGTGCTGTCAAAGCTAACAGAAGTTACCTCTGTTGTTGATTATTAAGAGCAAGCTTCGGAGCGCATGCACCAGAGGGGAGTTTGACAGAAACTGGAGGGCACATAACCTTAAACTGTTTACTCTAAAAGGTAAAACAAATAAAACAAGAAAACTATAAAAAGTAAATGAAATATGGAAGCTGTATGTACTCCTTAAGGATACAAAGCAATTAGATGCACTCAAAAGCCAAGAATATTAAAGTTGTGCCCTCCAATCTCTGTCAAATTCCCTACTGGTGCACGCTCCTTTTCACATCTAATCTTACTTATGTATGTTAATACTCTTTATTACCAGATAAGTGATAACTTTCGTTGATTTCTGACTTTTGACGTTAAAACAATACTTTTATGCCATGCCGGCCTCAAATGAGATTAATCAAGTAATAAATACAAATGTTTTTTATTAAATAATTCGTTATCTGGCAAACCACGTGATTGTTAAATCTAATCGGTCTGCTGAATCTTTCAATGTAATTCTGAGACTTAAGGTGCATTCTCATGCATCTGATATCCGACATCCGAATCGGATATCAGATATTTTTTCACCGGATAAAAAAAATGTCGATTCACGTGGATCTGGAATGTTTTATCCGATAATCATATATTTTAGTAACTTTAAGAATAGTTTCCGAACACTGTAAACTGTTCAACAGTATTCAAAAGTTTATTAAAGTTATTGGCAGACATTATGAAATAATTAAAATATTTTTTATTATTATTATTTATCTTTTCATGAAAAAGGTTCTGATAATCAACTTGTAACTTTCTATATTTGAAAATATCTCGCACCTAAAGTTTTTTCTCTTTTTTAATCAAATCGATAATTATGACTAAAATCGTTTTAGCCACTTTTTTAAAACATTTTGATGATTAGGAACAATTTGTCAATAAAAGTGAGGTTAAGATCTGCATGACATCGGAAAAGTGTTCAAAGTCAAAATATCAAACGTCAGAAAAAGTTAAAACTTTCAGACGGTGACAGCCTGCCAAATTAATTTCAAATAATTCCACCTATAGAAAACTTTTGGACCCTCGTATCATCGGATATCGGATGCATGAGAGCGCACCTTTAGTAATAGAAACATATTTCAAACATCCAAATTAGGAACTTTAGTTATTCTGATGAATACACATATAATATTTTTAACATACTATACTATAATTCAAAAATTGCAACAATTTTACTAGAGATACATAGTATCAACTTATCAATATAAAATTATCAATTACAGTAAAAACCACAATCCTTTAAAAGCTTTTTTTACATCCTTCAATATGAAGTTATTTACCTATTACTAAAGAACTAAGGGTTTCCATTTCGATTAACAAAAATGTTTACTGGATGATTAAATTTTTCTTGAATCTTGCGGAGTAACTTTTTAATATTCACTTTTATTTTAATCATCCATATTCTAAATGCTTACTGATATTTTTAGAATGCGTCTAAGAATATTGAAGCAAATCTACATGGAAGATGGTACAATATTAACTAGAATACTCAATTAACAACTATCGGTAGCCATTTTAACGAGAATTTAATCAAACTCTATATCATACAACTAATTATATTGTGCATCATAATTGAACAAATGTCTATTAACATTAAAAAAAACCTTTAATGTGGTATTTTGTTTGTAAGTATACAGGTGGTTCTCTATTTTATCAGATAAAGGATCGATATCTCTATAATACTTCATGAAAACTTAATCTAGCATCAAATATTCGAATGGTTATAACTTCTCAAATACATATCTAAAAGATGAACACCCTGTATACCAAAAATAAATAGCACTAAAAAATCCAAACTATTAGTACAAGGAAATTTAGCAAATATTAATTTTAACTGTAAGCTATCTTTTATTTGGTACAGAATCACGTTCCCCACTCTGTAGCTCCCATTGAAGCATTAATCATCTTTAGATTACTTCTTGAACAAATTTGCAAAAAAATCAGAACATAAAAATGGATCACTTAGAAGAAAACCAACCAAATAAATATAGGCAATTAAAGAATTAAAGACATATCATGGACATATTTTCTTTCCTGTCCTGATTGCACAATGTTGTACGATGTTTCGTTTCAATGGTGAGGGCTTGCAGAGGTTATGGGTATGAATGTTCTTAACCCTTTCACTGCGGACGGCCCAAATGCCGTGGCTGGTGCTGTCCGCAATTATTTTGCTGCTAGCGAGTATAGTCGTCTGGAGCAGTATGGTTCGAAGGAGTATTTTTTTTAATTTCTTTTCTTCAGTTAAAAAAAAAATTGTCACAATAAAGCATGTAATTTTGAAAAAAATCATAAATCATAACGTATACAAACTAAAAGAATTATTTTGCTATGGTACTATGGTAAAAAAAAAAAAAAAATGCAGCGCGATTGCAATCGGCCGATTCCCACCCATAAACCTGAACACCACGAGAAAATTCGGCTAGAGCAGTCAGTTCCTATTTAATTTTGAACCGCGAGTTATCTCGTCTGGAGCAGTTAACCCATTGGCGAGTATACTCGTCTTGAGCAGTGAACGGGTTAAGCAGTAATTTGATTTGATCAGAAAAAAAAATTGTGGAATATGTTCTTTTTAACATTTATGCTAAGGTGAGTGTTAACAGATCTTCTAGGTCGAGCAACAATTTGGAAGAAAAGATGGACATAGAGTTACAATCGTAATAGCTTTGAATGACAAAAATGTATATAGAACTGACGGAAGTAGACCTTGCATTTTTTGCATACATGTCACCCCATTATTCTTGTGGACTTGAGTGCAGTACATTCGCTACAGGCTTTGAATGTATTTACCCCCATTTACCCCGCAATCCTTTAACAGAATAAGATCAAAATATAATTTAGTTCCAGATCTCGTTAAAACCATACGTGTACCAAATTTCAAGTCAATATCTTAAACAGTTCTGGAGTAATCCTGCGCACAAAAAAAGTTAGACCAAACGATAGACAGAAATTTTTTTTTTGCTCAAACTTAAAATCTCGACGTTTCATGACACTCTATTTGGACAATAAAAATTTTCAAAATTCTTTTTTTGCGTTACTATACTTCCACTCGATGTGGAAGTAAATGAAGTAGTTGGTCGCATTATTGGGGCCTTGCAAACCCAACTTGGACACAACTGTCTATTTTTATTTTTTACGGGTTGCTTGAGACAGTGAGTACTTAAATGGGTGACCCTCTGGGGAAACAGAACGATTTTATTCCACCTTCTAGCAGCTTGTATATCAGCATATACATAGAAGTTATGCAATTTAAGGCGAAGATTGCATAGTGCATACACCATCCTTCAGAGTTTAGAGGGGATGTAAAGCAGTCAATTCTCATTCTACTGCTTCTGCCAGATAAAAAATCCTCGATCCAACTTAACAAGTGTCCCCTAATACCATAAAATTCCAGCTTTTGAATCAGTCTATTGTGAGGAACCTGTTCAAAGGCTTTCTTGAAATCAAGATAGATTATGTCTACTGGTTCATTTCTATCCACTGCCAAAGTCCAGGAATTAACACACTCCAGCAGATTAGATACTGTTGATCTACCGAGAAGAAACCCGTGCTGTTTCTTGGACATCACTTCGTTTTCAAGGAAAAATGTAGTAAGTTCCTCTACTAAATTTTTTTCCATCATCTTGCAAGGTATGGAGATTAAGCTTACTTGCCTGTAGTTTAAAGCACAGAAGAATAAACAATCAGAATGGAATCTTTCAGGGAGGGGGAAGGTTCACGCATTTCTAAGCACGCATCTAGTCCCCATCACTGAACTCTACTATTATAAATGGAAGGCCAATATAGGTATATGCGCGTGAACAAAATACGGCAATTACGCCACAGAATAAAACTCAAAATATAAAGCCACGCGTCGACGCAGTAGAGAAATTGATGTCTGAGCATGAACCAAATGGCTGTCTACGGAAGTTATGCGCTGACGCGATTCTGTGCTTTATTCGTTTCTCATAGATTCCGTAGCGTAAGTCTTGGATCAGATGTAATTTCCAGAGTCGGTGTCACTCATTTTATTCTTTGTTTATTTCTGTCATTTATGTAAAGTTGTTATAAATTGATTATTTTGTGACTGTTATAAACAGTTAATTGAGACAACATGGTGCAATCTTGTATGGTACTGTGTTGCAAGAATCGTTGCAAAATCCCGTGTTTTAAACAGTTGCAGTAACAATAAGACCGGCTCTGGCGTATTTTTAGTGCGATTGCGCTCCGCTTTAAGGTCGCCATACTTGCGCGAGGTTCAATTCCACGTAAAAATTTGTATAGATATTGACCTTCCATTTATATAGTAGAGTTCAGTGGTCCCCATATGTTCCTGGAATAGAATACAGCGATGCCACATTTGGTAGATTGAGAACAACAAATAATCTGGTACTCAATACAGAGTTGCCAGATGTACAAATAAATCTGATTTGTACAATAATTTAGTAGTTACATACTTTGTAATTTTGAAAATAGATTTAAAAATCAACAAAATGACAAGTTCAGCATTATGTCAAATCAAGACAACTTATAGACAATTCAGAAAGAGTGATTTTGCAAATTTGATTAAAGTTGAAGATTTGTGAAAAATTAAATTATAAACTCCTAATTGCGACCCTGACTACAACATACAAAATACGCCCCTGATATCTATTCCAACAAGATCCGCGATTCTGGAGTTAAATTGTACAAAGGATATGCCGCCAGTTTTCATTCTGATTGTTTAGTCTTCTGTGGTTTAAAGGGTCGAATTTGCTGCCTTTTTTATACACTAAGATGATAGTGGACATTTTCCATTGGTTTGGTATTTTTCCTTCCTCTAATGACAGTTTCATAAAACTTGTTAAGTGGCCCACTACTGAAGGGATGTTCGCAAGGAATGTTGGATGGATACCATCTGGTCCTGGACTACAGTCCAGTTTAATAACCTCGAGAGCACTTATTACCTTGTTTTCTGTTATGTCTACCATAGTAAGAGAGTTTGCTACTTTTGGGCTGTGAAGAATATCTGGAAGATTGATAATGGGTTCACATCAAAGCTTTTCGTGAATTCCTTTGCAAACATATTGGCTACTATTTCAGGATTGCTTACTAATTCTCCGTTGCCATCACATAAAACAGGCCTGCTGACTCTAGACTGCAGAGTACCTTTGTCGTAACTGTAGAAATGCTTCTTACTTTTGTATTCCACTAGGTCATGTTCATTTCTTGACTTGGCATTTTTTATTTGAATTGAGACTTTATTGCAGCTAAGTCTATATGCATTATAATCTTCTTGTGAATTCCGGTACTTATGCCAACATTTACTTTTTTTTTTTTGTTAATCAAATTTCTAGCTCGGATGTGATCCATGGTTTTAATTTGGACTTTTTAATTTTATATTCAGGGATAAACTGATCCATGCAGTGACTGGCTTCCCCAAGATTACAGGAACTCTATATTTTAGACTTCAAATGCCACAGGCGACCGAACTATTGAATTTTGAGCATTGTGCCCATGAGAACATTTGTCCAGTATAACCAGGAGAACTTTTTCTCAACATTTCAAAAAATTTGACCGAACGGCCTTTTCCTATACTTTTGCGTAAGGTCCTTTGGGTTTTGTACTTTCTAGTCTTAAGTATTTCGTCCTGGGGGCGCAAAATTAGATGCTTGCCCTGGGTACCAAAGTTTATAGCTACAACGCTGCTGGCTATAGTAACTTCTAAATGTTCTATGTGACTTCTGAAAATTTATATACCCCAAAAACTTCCACTTTATACTGTTTCTATAATTCCAATAATACTTAACACAGGATATTAGAAGTATGATTATAATTATTTTAACAGGCAATACTTTGGACAATCTTAATATTTCATTTTTCCATCATCTTGTACCATTACTGAGTAACAAATAACAATCTCAAAATTTTTTCTCTTTGCGCCTGCAGTTTCATTCTTCAAGTAGGTACAGTGAACGTAGTCCAGCAACTAGCTAGTCGCAAAAAAAAATACAGTGATATTTGGAAAGAAATTTTGTGTTTTTTATTTGTCGTAACGGAATATCACAGTCACATATAACTTGATCAATTTTATCACTGAACAATTAAATTAAAATAAATACTGCAAATACCAACACTGCGTTACAACTTACAGGTAGACGCATTGCCGCGATACTGTCATATGCCCATTTTTAAGAGTTAACGACGAAATATAGAATAATATCTACATAATCTTTCTGGTCCAATGCTTTCATCAGACAAAAGATTCATGTGGTAGTCTTTTTTTATTTGTCTTTTTCAACTGTATCTTGCTTTAAAATTTTGGAACGCTTTCCTATTATATTAACTATTTTAACTTTCAAAATAAAAGTTATTCTTTTTGTGACAAAATCATTCCATCACACCTTTTTTGTTCCCATTGGTCCAGTATATTACGTGTTAAAATAATTCCTATCATATTCTGACACCCTGTATATTCTATTTACTTTATAAAATTAATCATTTTGTACTAAATTTCCTAATACTCATAATCACAAAGACTAACATAATCCGATTTCGACAATCGAAGACATCATTATTAAGTTAAAAATCATAAACAAAACAGTAAATAATAAGACCAGCTTAAATTATTTACAAAAAACACGGTTGTTTACGACAATTACCTACAATATTTCAACTAGAATGCCTACAATTGTAAGACCGTTTTTCAAAAATTGTAACAATTTTATTACTCCTAAAGACCTACACAATACACATGTGAGTACGTAATAACTGTCACACATATAACAATTTTATTAACAAAAAAAGTCTTAAAACTCCTCTTTTAAATATAAATATCATTCGCTACTTACAATTCCTACTAATCTCGTTCAATTTCCTTAAGGCTTAGGAAACATAGACAAAATTGCTCCACAAATTTTTTGTGGATTTGTCTCATCCGGATACATTTGCATAGCTTGCGTCACCTGTTCCTCGGGAAAGATCGCTGCCAGGTGATAATGGAGTTTTCTACGGGCATCCTCCTGGGCAGTCGCGCTTGCTAGATGTGGCACGGAACTCGCCTGGGACCAGGCGGGAGGCCAAACGTTTAACTGAGGGTCCGAACAACTTGATATTCTTTGCATATGCCTGCAAAATTTATTAAGATGTATAACTTTATTAAATTAGTTACAAATTATTTGAATACAGTTGATTTACTGCTGTAATAAATTAAAAAGTCTTCTAAGAATGTTGGCCTTAGAACAAGTAATCACTCATCAAACTAGAACTACCAACATCAGAAGCTTATTAATTGTTTTAGCTATAACAAATTTAAAAAAAAAAAACAATTTCGGAACTTAAATAGTACTAGTTTCGAGAAAATTAATTTAGAACTAATTATCACCGTTGTTCTCTAATGTTGTATTCAACTGATGACATAATGAGTAAAACGTAAGAAATAAAATCAATTAATTAAATATTATATTCTTAGAAGTAATGATTTGCGTGGTATGATATGGAAGTCAAACAAAAGGCAAAAATCATGATAATGCATAAATTGTTTTATTAATAGTTCCAATGAAAAAAACAGAAACTTAAAATGTACTACATATAAGGAACACAGTAATTATGTAGTAGATATAATGATATATAAAAGGAAAATCTACTACCATAATAAAATTGATGTAAATACGTTCAATAGTAAATGTAACAAACTTAAACAAATTAATAAAGCAAAAAAACACCAAAAATAAAATTTGACATTGATAATAAAATTTTCTTATTGGAAAATGAAGAAAATACTGCTGAGAATTTCAATCATTACTTTGTTTCAAGCACGATTAAATCCAACAAATGATTCATGGTTTTATCTAACAGTATAACATAGGTTAAAAAATTTATTGATGAAGATTATCAAAGATTATTTTTTTGGACTTTAAAACATCACTAGAAACCATTAATCACACAATATTAAAAAAATAGACCTAAATATTCAGGTATTTCAGATACAATATTAAATGGCTAGTAGATTATTTGAAGGGCTGAAGGCAACAAATAAAACAAAATTCTATAGTATCAAATGAAATCGAGAACAACTTTAGCATCCCTTGAGGTAGTATACTGAACCCCTCTTCTATTTATCATTTATATTAATGATGTAAATTATCATATTAATTCTGTTTCTGAACTAATTTACTGATGAGTCACTCATTTCTATCATAACAAAAATTTACCAGTTACAATTTAGAAATTGAACAATGAACTAAAAAATGATGGGCTTCTTGTGCATGTTGGAAGAAGTCTGGAATGACCGACATCCAACGTTCTAAAGGTAAGAGTGGTATCTCAATTACTTAACAGTATCTTGGATAGTTTGGAAGTATCTAAGATACTTCAGTAAAGTATCCTAGAGTATCAAACTATCTTGAAGTATTAAAGTATCAAAAAACAGTATGTATAGATTTTCACCTACAAAAAAATATATTTTCTTGATATAATTAAACGGGAGTTTCCTTATGCTATCGAAACACATGTTAAATTATTAACAATGTATTAAGACTGATTAAGGTTTTTTTTATGCAATTGACCTATTTCACATTAGAAAGTTTGGTAAAAAGTGTCATGGCAAAAACTAGAATGGTATCACACAGTTCATGTACAACGTGAGGGAGAAAAATATTCAAGGAAATTAATTTTTTTTTCGTAATAATTTTTTCAAAAATTTTTTTTAAAAATCACTCTGTATGCAGATTTAAAGGCCTTAAAAATATCTACAATTTAATGTACCTAACATGGTCGTAACTTAAAAAATAAGGAAGATACGAGTCTGGGGAGTTTTAAGTGGCGGACCCTGTATACTGATGTAAAACAAAAATCTTCTCAGTTTTGTATATTTTAAACATAAATACCTATGCTGCGGATGCTGCTGAGGAGGCCAGGGTCTATAGGAATCCGGAGCAGATGCTATCCTCGTCACGTGCTGATGCATATCCCAATTGGGATGAGTCATATAAGCATTTGGTGTAGTCAACGTCATTTGACTGCTCTGCGTGCTGGGTATTGGCGGTGCATAACGCCTTACAAGTCTAGGGTCCGAACTAGGATTTAAGGTTAACTGTCTCTGCAACTTTTTATGTAAGTTCTCCGTAGTAGTAGGTTGGATGTTTTGGTACGAGCTCCCGACGTTGTCTACACTGCGGCTCTTTGAAACAACTGCATGTTGGGGTTCTTTAGGAGGTGGCACGTTAGATCTGGTTCGACCTAATGGTGTCTTCCTTATGTCACCTTCCCTAGCCTGAAAAAGATTATAAGCATTTGAAACATTGAGCACGTTCTCTAGAATAGTATAGAATATCAAGGGAAAAAAATGTAGAAACTATTTCCATACATTTTCAAATTTCATAAGTCTTAAAAAGTGGACTCATTTAGTAACATCAACATCAGATACTAAATGAGGAAGAAAAAGGAAAAGCTATTTCGTCCAATCCATTTGTTTGAAAAAATTTTCATTAAGGCACCTACGTACAGCAACCGAATAATGTATGGAAGCACTATTTATTTAAAGAACAACTTTTCTTTTTTCTTCCTGATTTAGTATCTGATGTTACTTTACCATTTTATTAAACCTAACCAACTTTTATACGGGGGCCAGTCGAAATTGAGAAATTTTAAATTTCGCTATTGAATAACAAACACCCTATATGAGGTATCGAGCTAAAATTTTGTATAGCGGTATTTGAGACAACTTCAAATTGAATATGCTATCCAATTTTCCGATAAAAAATTGCCTAATAGTCGATCTCAAAATTTTGAACCATTTAGAGGAACTAAGGAGGCCTTGAAAATATGAAAACTAAAAACGAGCCACGCGTTCCAAAATAATGGGATGTTGCAGTATTTAATAGCACACACTGCATAATAATGTGCGGGATATTAAACTAGGGGCACTCAGCCCATACCTACAACATTTTCGGCTTACAGCACAGATATATTCACATCTTAAATACAGTTCATCTCAAACTTATAGCAACATGAGGCCCAGTGTTTCAATGCAAAGTTAAGCACTTTATCCTACAAATAAATTAGCTAGAAGTTTAGAATATGCTTTTATTAAACACTTTAATATTGCAACTTCATATTCTAACCTTCTAGCTAATTTATTTGTAGGATAAAGTGCTTAACTTTGCATTGAAACACTGGGCCTCATGTTGCTATAAGTTTGAGATGAACTATACAGAGCATGATTGTAAAGACCAATTCATTAAACTCAAGACATTAACTATGCCTTGCTTTTATATTTTCGAGTGTTTACCTTATCTTGAACGAAATGAACATCAATATGTAACGCACAGCTAAATACATGAATATTCATGTGGTATATACCACAAGAAACAGTGACTAAGGCCTACAGTTTTGAACAGTTTCTCAGTTTCTCAGATTTAACTTAACAACAACCTCGACACTGTATACATTGACACATATTCTTACCCTCTGTTTAAATAAATTTATAATACTTCTATTCTGGCTTGTTAAAAATTTTTTCAAAACATTCAGCTTCGGCGGCCCCATTACAAATAATGCTTTACGTATTGTATAAGACAAGAGGGACCAGATGATGAAATAATATTAATATTTCATCATTTCATGGTATTGTTTGGGAATGTATAATTAGGTATTTGGAATATAATACTATATTTTTTAGAATTATATCTTACATCAGACATTTGCATTATATTACTATTTCTACGAAAAACCTGTCATTATATTTATCACTGTGGGTTGAGTTTGGGCAGCCTGCAATATCTACTTCATCGATAACCATGAAAACATCAGGAGGAGCACACAAAAGTTTTATAATTTTTTTTTTCTTATATTAAACAATCTAATAATATGAGAAGATGAAAAATACAGGTGATGTAACTTTTTTTTACGAAATTTCAGAATTTAAAATAAAATGAAAATGTGGGGGATGACCCTGTTGACCAAATATCAAAGTAAGCCATATATACAGTGCACCCTTTATTTGAAATTAGGTATTAAAAACACTCACCCTATGGCAAATCATTTAGGAAAAAGTTGTTTACAATGAATTTTTAAACAAAATAAAACACTACCTGCAAATGTCTCTGTGCATGTTCTGACAGTCGTTCGGTGACACTCTTGTGTGGCAAAGGCCCTCTCTCCGGATGGTGATATTTACATTTGTTTCCATATGTACATTTCTTAGCGTAGGGACACGGTGGAGGAGGGTCCCCTTTCTTCGGTTGGGACCTAAGAAAATTATCTAATGTAGGCCCAGATCTACCCAGCGGATCATCAGGCGGCATGAAATGGTCATTCACAAACGAGTACATCAATATCCTTTCTTCCACCACTTTGCGAAACTCTGCATTTTCCTGGCACAAATCCCTATAATTGTCATTACTAACTACTACCCCATCAGTCTGTGCGGCGAGTTTTAATATATATCTATCGTCATAACAAACCATTCTCTTACCCCCGACAAGACGTGACGGGGTGAATACTAGCAGTCTCTCTTTTTCTAATTCGGCTAGGATGTCTTGATCGCGGATCAGGTTGTCTGGTCGTGGGGCCTCTTTTCTCCACTTCGGTACGAAAACTGTGATATTCTTGTGGCCCCGCGATTTAAACCAGTCCACGCAGATTTTGATGCCACGGCAGGAGAAAATTTCTTTGTTTCCATGGCTGCAAAATTTTTTAAATTACAATTTTCTAAAAATTAAAAGGAAGTTAGTTGCTTTTACAATCAACACTTTTAAAATTGAATTGAAAAATATCCCGAAAAATTTAATACACTTAAAAGATTGGTACGGCATGCATAGTATCACAATAAATGACAAAAAAATAAGCAAATTTTTGGGACTGTAGCCTGCCTTAATTGAGAGTTTTCTCCATGCCCCCAAAGAGGGTCTTGAATTTCCAAAATACATGTTATGGTGTGGGAGCTACGTGGCTTTTTCGGAAACTCATCGTTACAAGCATTTTCTATGCGTTGATTAATTCTATCGAACTTAAATAACGCCAAAATAGACTTCTGGCATATGTCAGCCCGTCGAGTTGGCCATGGTTCAAGATATAAAAATCAGTGAAATTATATCATCGTTACAAGGCTAATTTTTTTGGTGTGCACACATTTTATGTTTAGAATGAATAAAATAAGATCACGAGAAAGTGTGGACCGTCAGGGGCGCAGCCAGAAAGGTTAAAGATGTAAAAAAACGGAGTTATATAACATGATTGTTACAAGCTATGTTTTAGACTGAGCATGTTTATTTAAATGTTTTGAACACAGAAAAAAATTCCTAGCTAGCCAGAAAGAAAATGTTTAGGATTTTTGAAGAAAATTGGATTTTTTTGCATATTTCATCCCAAAACTCTAAATTCATCGTTACAAGTTCTGGCTCCTTTTTAAAACGTAAATATAAGCTCCTTCAACAATAGAATAGCCTACCCAGAAAGTTCTTAGTGTCAACAAAAGTACCATAGGCTCTTAAATATACAGGAATTTAAAAGCTAACTTGACTTCCTACCATGCCTCAGATGTATTGCATCATTATTACCTTTCTGGCTGCGCCTCCTGAAGGTCCATACTTTCTGGCAATCTTATTTTATTCATTCTATACATAAGATGTGTACACACGAAAAAAAAATGAGCCTCGTAACGATGACATAATTTCACTGACTTGACAGGAGGTGCCCCGCCAGAAGTCGATTTTATGAATAGTTATCATCCATTAAACCATAAAGATATCTCAAAGTTCATAAAACGATGATGTGCCGAAAAAGCCACCTAGCTCCCGCTCTATTACCACACTGTAAACTATTTTGCTACCAAACTTATTCAAAACATGGTGTGCCTTGAAGTCCTTGTGGACAAAACTTACAACTGCAAATATGAGATTTGGCGAAGAATACAAATGGCAAGATCGGCAACTTTCCAATTGAGCAAAATTTGGCACAGCAAAAAGACCACACTTACTAACACCCTTGTTTTCCCCATTTTTGGTAATGATATTAATATTTCTTTGTTGACTTTCACATCTGTTTTTAAGTAGCATACATGATAAATAAACTATCATTCTTTTTTAATTGCCTTATTTATATTAACGTCCTGGCGAAGTTTAGCTAATGCTACACTACCACTTAACCAGGGCAGAGAGATGAGATACGGTCACCCATCCAAGTGCCGGACTTAACCGGCGTGCCTTAACTCCGCCGATCGACGTCTCGCCACCGAAACCGATACCGTACCTCACCTCACTTATTATTATTATGACAATGTTACAACTTACAACAGTAATTGAAACTTTCGTTCCCAATCAAGTTGTTCGTTTTTATGGCTGCAACTCAATAGAGAGGAGCTCATGTTAACTGTTGTTTAGTAAATGGATCTACTTTCTCTGTTACATATTTGAACTCATTTTCTTACCTCATAGCTACATTACTGCCATCTATTACTATAGGTCGTAGCAATTGGGTTCCTTCGATAGCCTCCATCTGAAGCTCAGCCACATCGAGGGCACTCTCAGAGGGACTGCCATCACAAGAGCTGCCCCTCTGGGCGCCCAATTTAATGAGCTCAGCCAGGAGCTCATTCTGAGTAGGGGAGGGGCCTAATTTTTGCAAAGCCGCCTGAACTAATTTTTCTGTGTATCCTAATTTAAGGGCGAATTCTACCCTAGAAGAAAATAAGTTACATTGGACGAATGTGAACATTGAAATCGAGTCAAAAATTAAAAAAAATAAGTTAAAAATTTACGCTCGCTCGAGTGCACCTGTCCTTACACAAGTTTGGTCGGAACATTGACAATGTATTTTGATGAAATAATAATGCCCCGAAACTGTTGTTAATATACTGAGAGTTGATGTAAAAGTAACAATTAATTACCTAATTTATTTACAATAGGAATACGAACTTTATAATAAATAATTAATAAAACTTAAATAAATTGACAGAGATTGTGTTTTGTTCGTCTGTTTATTTTGATCACATGCAAGGCATACTCATAAAATGTTGATGAATCGCCATTTCCAGACAAAATTCAACTTAATTAGTCCTTTTATTTTGATATTTTCAAACGATAGTAGATAAAAAATCATGTGTGCGAACGCAAAGTGTCATTGTTACCCTCTAGTGTTTGACGCTTCGCGAGCAACAATGAGGCACTTTACGCTCTTAATATAAAAATAGTTCTTACCTAACAGATTTTTGAATAACTGATATCATACATTATTGATGAGTTATAGAAACCACAAAAAAAAAAAAAAACGACAAAACATCTCAAAAATTAAAGTTAATAGTCACACCAAAGCATGTCGTCAGTACATATCTGGTACTAATAGTACAGGCGGGCGACATGCGTAGGATCTAATGACGTCACATCGCGCAAAGCGTTTCATTATTTAAATGCGAATGTTCATCCAATTTACCAGAATTTTTTTTTGTCAAAATATCGACATAAGATTTTTAAAAAGGGAGAAAATTTAAATTTCACCAAATGACCACAGCGTACTCAACTATTACCGATAATTCTGTTTGATATGTACGAACCTGGCTGTATATCCTGGGGAAATTTCTGGTGTTGACTGGACATATTCGGCATACTCTGCAGCCAAGGTATCACTGGTAGTTCGAGAGACATCCTGATGCCTGGTTGGTGGATCAACTTCATAGTCTGAATCGTAACTAGAATCTTCACCGGCCACTGCTCCCGCGCATCCCTCACCGCAAATATCGTCTACATATTTCTGTAAATAACGAAGAAATTAACATTGGTAGGCACAACTAATTGTGGCTAATTATTATAGAACATAGAACAGAGGTAGATTTATGTAGAGGAGAAACTACAAAATTAAATAATGGGGACATTTTTGACAAATTTTATGACAGTTTCGATGGAATTTTTAAATTTGATCAGCTATATCTCCGTTTTCGAGATTATGATCAAAAAATTAAAATGGTGCAATTTAAAAAATTTTCCGTACTTATGTGCCTAATGTGATATTTTAAGTACATTGTTGGGACACTTTTTTTAAGATGCTTTCGTTAACGCTTGAGTTAATGACACTAACTTTGAATTTCCTTATGGGCACCATATTGGATTTTTTGATAGTTCAATAGTGCTCTTAATTCCCTTTTCAACAATGTTTTACAATGTCAAAAAAAATTACTATTCCTTAGCCGGGAAAGAAGGATACTAGTATGAGCACATTATCAGTGTGTGCCATAAGATCCTATTGGCGTTTAAATTTGGAGGGGGTGTAATTCAAAATAATTTTTACAAGGGCTTATCAAATCAACGCTATGGAAGAGCCTTGTGCACATTTGGAGACAAGGAACACACACCCAATATCCGAGTATACTGGGATTAATTTCTTCTTCCCGGAAAAATCCCAGTGCCATCGCCGGGAATCGAACCCGAGACCCCTGGGTGAGAGTCAACTGTGCTTGCCTCTCAACCAAGCATGAAATAGTGGGGTTACGGGGTTAGAGTGATATGATGTTATGGCGTTACGAAGATATGAAGTAAACATATATTTTTTTTAAATCCTAAGTACTCAGTTAAGTGTGAAAGGCGAAAAAACGGGTTTTTACGGATGTTCTTTGAGGTTAAGAATGAAAAACGAGGCAATCCGCCCAGAAAGCGGAAGACTTAGCGAACCATTTTGCGGACATACATAACGCACGAATACCGAACAATCCAGGACACGACCGCATCGAAAACGACGTTAACGAACTAATTGGTCATGACATCCAATTGACGAGACGAGAATTTTCAAAAGTCATGACCAAACCCTCGGAAGTTGCGGGCATTGTTCGGACTTTACCCAATGACAAGGCCCCGGGGGCAGACTGTATCGAATACAGGCTGCTGAAATATCTTCCGCGGAAAGGCATTGTACAACTGACGTACATTGTCAACGCGATCCTGCGGCTACAACACTTGCCCAGCCAATGGAAGTGCGCCGTGGTCGTGCCGATCCTGATTTCGAACAAGAACGCCAAACTCGCCGGCAGCTATCGACCGATCTCGTTGCTGTCGACGATCTCCAAGTTGGTGGAGAAGGTCATCCTGGTTAGACTAGACGCTGCCCAGGATGAGCTCCACATCGACGATGAGTGTCAGTTTGGTTTCAGGAAAGGCAGGGGCACTGTGCACCAGGTCGTCAGGATCGTGAATGACGTCAAAGTGCAACGCAACCGCAGAAAAAGCACCGTCATGGTGCTGCTCGATATTGAGAAAGCTTTCGATACAGTATGGATCCCGGGCTTACTCCACAAACTCAACTCATTGAACTTCCCTACGCATATCACAAAACTAATTCACTCTTTCCTGACAGACAGATCACTGCAGGTCAGGATGAATAACAAACTTTCAACTCGGCGGGACATTCGCGCGGGCGTCCCCCAGGGCTCGTGCCTGTCACCCAAGTTATACAACTTATAATACGTCTCCGACTTTCCGAAGTTTCCAAATACGAACCTTGCCAAGTACGCCGACGACACAGCCATGTATGCGCATTCGCACAATGCACAAGCGGCGAACATGTTGCTAAAGGCACACATGGTCCATGCCACGGCGTATTACGACAAGTGGAAGATTCGGATTAACGCCGAAAAGTCGGAGGCCATATTCTTCACGCGCCGGTTCATAGAGAACCGCATTTTAACACCAATTTCGATCGGGGGTCGTCAAATTCCAATCAAAAGGTGAGTGAAATATTTGGGGGTGAACTCAGAAGACTGACGTTCAACACTCACGGTAACGAGACTGTACGAAAGGTTCTACTCCATGTCCAGGAGTCTGTATCCGCTCCTGGCGCGGGGTAGCGGACTAAACAGGACTAATCAAAAATTGTTGTATACGATGGTGATCAGGCCGGCCATCACATACGCAGCGCCGGTGTGGTGCGGCATCCCGGCCACGACAATGCGGAAACTTAGAGTTTTAGAACATAAATTTATGCGCCTCATTTCAGACTCCGGTAGGTACACCTCCCTCAGAGATCTCTACGCACGTTGCCACGATATAACCCCACTAGCGGACTTCGTCCAGAATATATCGCAAAAATTATATCAATTCAAACTGAGCGATAGTCCGCTAACTCACGTCATTACACGTATCAGACAGCATAATGCCATACTTTTCAACTTGAAACACCCATTACCATACCAGGCGTTGCCTATCTTTCGGAAATTTCCTTAGCCCCACTTTCCTATACCACAATTTCCCTTTCACCACCTTTTACCCTCAAATCCCTATCTATTCTCTCCATTCGTCTCATTTTTGTTAATTTGTTAATATTTGTTCTTTTGTCCTTTTTGTCCCTTTTCTAAATCCCCTCTCGACCAATAACTTCTTGCAAATCAAAACCGTTTAAATCATAACTTCCCTTCCACCCTACCTTTCCGAAGGCAGACAGACCATGGGATGTATGTCGTTATTGGTTCGAACGGGTTTTTTCGTTGTGTTTTTCCCCGTACCAGCAACCCGATCTTTTTAAAAACCAGTGCGCGTGTGCGCGCCCTAATAAGAACTCAGTTTTAACTTTAAGTAGTCTTACAGGCCTGTAGCTAGAAAGTGCTTTCAGGGCGGGCAAACAATTTTTCAGGACGGGCCCGTAAAAAAAGTCCGAAAAATTTTTTGATGGAGAAATCCAAAAAAAATTTTTTTTTGTCCGAAAAATTTAGACAATTTTACCAAATCTCTTTCAAAATATTAAAAAGACAGTTAAAATTGCCCCCATTACGATCACCGTAGGTCGGGCGAAACTTATTCCAGGACGGGCATTGCCCCCCCCCTCTAGGCCCTACAGGCCTGTAGTCTTAAGTATTTTAAAACTTTTTCATGGTAATATTTACAAATTGTTAGGTTTTAGTTTTTATATCTTAAACAGGAGCCCTACTTCCATTTGATCCGTTGTCATAGCGGAGACCAGACCCGCTTCATCCGACCGCATATTCACCACGACGCTACGCGACGTGGTTGTGCGGTCGGCTCTGAACTGAGATCTGACCCAGGCGCATTATTGTAATCCCTAATACTAATAAATTTGTTTTGATTGATTGATTGATTGGTCTGGTCCGACGGACATACCACTTTTTTTGTGGGCCTGTGTAATTAAAACACAGTTAAATGAATTGTTGAAATGATTTCCACCGGTCAAATAAAATAAAATACTTAGTCCAATGCAATTAGGTTTATACCTCGGAACCCAGCTATAGTGAATGGATTCGAAATATTTCTTTTTGTTGGATTTCCAATGCCATAAACTAAAAAGTTTACCCATTGAAAATTACCACAATTTCGAAAAATAATAATAAAATTTTTAGAAATCTCAACCAAAAATACAATTATTGGAATTTTTAAACATTTCTGTTATAGTTTTTGAAGTTGTTCATAAAGAATATTTTAAAAAATGAAACTATAATCTGTAATTTTTAAAAACCACGTGACTTTTAACATGGCGTTGTGGACAAACATCCCGCAAACGTTTGTTTTCATTCGTTAAACGTTTGTTAAAGAGTTTGTTTTTCGGTTGCCTCGGCTACGTTTCCGCGAGTTAATTAAAATAAACCCCGTGTTTGCCCACAACAAAATAATTTGACAGGTTGTTGGATTACCTAATTTTACGAATAAATTAACGAAAATCCATGGACTTATGTTTTTGAAGTCGCTGAATATGACTGTGAGATCAAAACTTATGAGACGAAAATATTAAGGGTCGAAATCACCCTCAAATACTGAAAAATTAATAATTCTTCTAATGTTACACATAAATTCACGAAAATCCATATACTTATGATTTTTAGGTCGCTGATTATGATTATGAGGTCTAAAAAAAAAAAAAAAAATGGTGGATTAAAAATGGTCACAAAAGAGTATAGTAATATGTCTAATTTTATTTAAAATACAGATTGTTATAAATAAATCAAATTAATATAATTAAGTAAACTAATTAAATAACATTTTTAATCTGCACTCTAAACATGCTAAAGTGCAATGCTTTTTCTGCGTATTCTTCGAAAAATAGACGGCTATTGCTCGTTTCACTACCTACTATAGACATTTAAAATGCGCGTACAAATTTAAAACTTTCAACATTATTTCAAACTGTCATATCTCTGGAAAAGTTTGTCGTAGGAAACAAAATAAAAACCCAAACTCTTCGTTTTTTTTATAAGCTTCATTTCATTCCTATATCATGATTTTATCAATCTTATAGTTTTTGAGATATTTCAATATATAATTTTCTTGCATATGCGCTCAAGCGCCATCTGTAAAGGCCTTGTTACACGGCCAGTTCAGTTATCAGTTCCCTTTTCGTTTCAGTTAAATGATTTCTTGAAATGACATATAGGTTGTATTTACACGATTCATGTAAGTTATCATTTCTGTTAGGTGAAATACGGATGAGGAAACATTGCTGGTTGTTTCTCTCCTATTTGCGCTCGAGAAAACAAGGGAAAACGAGTTCAAAATGGAGTAAACAATGGTACCTACGAAGGCAATATTAATTTGTAACACGAACTTCATTTTGAATCAAGTGATTGGTCAAACTACTTGAGAATGAGTGAAGAAACTTATATGTAACTATTAAAGTTAGTTACTATATTAAGAAACAGGATACGAAGTATTTCATTTTCGTGGAGAAACTCTAACAAGCTATAGTACTGTAACGTGTTTCCACCCTTAGGAAACCACCCTCGCAAAATCCGTGGGTTCCAAAAAATTATAACAAGAGATGTCCACTAACACACTTTATTAAATATTTACTGGATACTTCACAATACTATTATTAATTTAAATACACTTTACTGACTAAAAATCACAATGTTTATTACTTTGTTTATCTTTGAACTCTTAACCTCACTTTCTATACTTTCTGAACTTTCTGAACTACTCGCCGAGAATGCGGTCGGTCTTTTTATACCTAAAAATGACAGATCTCGATTGTTCTGTGATGACGCCACCATTCTCTCGATAATTCCAGATGTCACTTTGGAATCTTCTGGTAGGTTCTTTTTCGAGTAGGTGCAAATACACTACATTCATTCAGACATTCGATCTGTTGAAGTCTGCCTACTTTTTAGTAACATAACCTTAAATTTTAACATATTACACTGCCCCCTCCTTAAGCCTGAACGTCCCGGTCAGGCAATTCAGCCTCTTTCACATACTTCGCCAGTCTATCCAAGTGTACGATCTTCATCTTGGACTTTTTGTTTCGTTGAATACGATAGACGACATCATTAATTCGGGTAATAACAGTATAAGGTCCTTCCCAAGGAGGTTGAAATTTCGGGGGTCTCCATTCCTTCCGCTGTGGGTTGTACAGCCAAACCAGATCCCCCACCTTGAATCCCCCTGTACTGGCATTCTGATCATAACGGGCCTTCAAGCGGTTACTAGTTCTGTTCATCTGCTCTCGATCATTCTTTGGCTGTTCTCGACTTCCATTCCTGTAGTTGCTCATCGAAAATGGTTCTCCACGGGCAGCACAATTTTTACACTTGCGACACCAGGCCTCCACATCTTGGCGACTATTAACCCAATAGAACTGTTCCCGTGCTCTACTCAATGTCTTGTTTATGCCGAAGTGTCTGCTGGACGTTTCATTATGCGCTTCCTGGAGTACTTCTGGTACACGACACCTGGGAATCACTAGACGCATGGCAACCTGCTTCCCATCTGGGCTTTCCCATGCTCTCCTCAAAAGCCCATCTACCACCGTAAGTGAATCCCATTGTGACCATAAAGCCTTCAGCCCCACTTCTTTGTCGGAAACATCCTTCCATGCTGGACGCGTTCCCTCTTCTTTTGCTCGCAACATGGGTCCGATTTCTACATCGCGCAATTGCTCTCGCCTCAGAATTTTCTTTGACCAACTGTCTGGAAGATCGACCTTGACAGTGTTCACTTCAGCCATGTTCGGCAATTTTCCCACCTGAGGGTAGCGCTTGCAATCTTCCTTGTCTGGTTTTCTGGATAATGCAGGAATTTTGACTGCCTGCGTTGTCAACAGCCTGGTTTTCTCGCATTGGTCGTTCACTTTTGACAAAATAAACTGTTCGTTCCCAATCCTTAAGACTCGCTTTCCTACGTCAACAATAAATCCATACTGTTCCATAATGTCCAGTCCCAAAATGAAGTCATCCGTGATGTCAGCCACGATGACCCTGTGGTCGAACCTTAACTGTCCAATCTGCAAACCCAGGTCTACTTCTCCATGAACCGTAGCCCTGTCCCCCGTAGCTGTCCGGACGATCACCTCATTTTGCCTCTTGATAATCTTTATGCCCGATATAAATCCTGGCCGTACTATTGATGACGTAGTACCTGTGTCGATGGTAAACAAACATTTTCTCCCATTCACATGGCCTTGTAACAATAGACTATTCGAAATTCCTCGAAGCTGGGAAATCTTTATTTCTCTGGGGTCACTGCATTCCCTAGCCAGAACAACCCCATTGGTACTGTTTTCCTGCTCCTCTTCAAGATTCACAGCATTTACTCGACTCTCCGAATTCTGCTGTCGACAGTCTCGCTTCATGTGTCCTACCTTGCCGCAGTTGTAACATTTAATACCACCACTCGGCTTTCCTTTGTTTTTCTGTTTTTCCTGCTTTCCAAGGTCATCTAATTTATCCAATAGTTTGGTAAACATTTTCTGCATCTCAGTCAACATAGGGTTCTGGTTCATTTCTGGTTGCGATTCTTCGAGAGTCACAGCTCGCACTCTCGACCTTGGAGTATCTCTGTAGGCGGCTTCTACTTCAAGTGCACGCACCAAAGCTTCGCTACTACTTTGGTGTCTTGTCAGCCTCAGAACTCGCCTGACCTCTTCGTCCCTTATGCCATCTAAAAAGGCCCCTACGGCTAATTGTTCCTGAAATTCTCTAGGTGCACTCGGATACGCCAGGTGTGCCAGTCTCTCTATCGCAGCTTCGAATTCCTGTAAACTCTCTCCAGCCTTTTGTGTTCGTGATTTTAGCTGGGCCTGGTATACTTGGGCGAGATGTTGGTCGCCATATCTCAAGTCCAATGCAGCTTCCAAGACTTTGAAGTCCCTTTGTTTGTCCACTGGGATAGTCTGAAGCAACTCTGAGGCCTGGCCCCTTAACGCCAGAACTAATGCCATGGCCTTTTCCTCGTTATCCCAGTTGTTTGCACATGCTGCTGCCTCAAACTGCCTCTTGTACGTCGTCCAGGAACTTTGGCCGTCAAAAAAAGGAGGTTTTAGTCGCTGACCTGATGATACCACCTGCTGGCTTCCTCTATCTCTCAACTGTCGTTTAATCCGGTCTATTTCTCCCTTGACTTCTTCTTCGAACTCACTCATCTTTTCTTCAAACTGATTTACTTTTCCTTTTACTTGACCGACTTCGGTCTTGACTTCACCTACTTTATCTTCGACCTTGCTTATCTCTTCTTTGACTTCACTTTTGACAGAAATGATTGCGTCCTGTTGTATTTTTATTTGATCGCTCAGGATTTTCCTTAATTCCTCCTGGCGTCTTTCTTCCAAGTCTTCCATTATTTTTCTGAGTTCGTCTTTTTCCTCTTGACGTTGTCTTTCTTGTTCTTGACGTCTTCTTTCTTCATCCTCTTTTTCTTTCTGACGTCTTGTTTCTTCATCCTCTTTTTCTTTCCGACGTCTTATTTCCTGATCTTCCATAATTTTCTTTAATTCGTCCCTTTCTTCTTGACGCCGTTTTTCTTCCTCCTGGCGTTTTCTTTCTTGCTCTTCTTTATCTAATTGACGTCGCTTTTCTTGTTCTTCTTTCTCCTCTTGACGTTTTTTCTCCTGTTCTTCTTTGTCTTCCTGCCGTTGCTGCGCCATCATTTTTTGGAATTGTTCGAATAAGTCCTGTATTTGTTTATCGGATGCCATACTTCTTGTTGTTACGGGCATACGATGAAATTAAAATAAAATAAATTTAACTGTCACGTCAATATCGGTAATGGAACTTTCTAGACAAATCTCGAAATAGCACGAAAAAGTCTTATCCAGAGTCTTTTGTCACTATCCAGTTCAGAGAATTTAATAATCTCCACTAATGTCCAAATAGAAAAGTTCTAGAAATTTTCACGCACTAAATGAGTCATTTTCAGTGTCTCTATCACTTCTCAGTTCAAAGGATTTAATTATCACACTAATGTCCTAATAAAATGTTCTACAATGTCTCAAAAATGCACTCAACACTATTTTCCTGTTCGAAAATAACCCTCGAACAAATGTCCAGTAAATGAGTCCTGTGTTAGCACTAACCCTCGAGAATCCTTCTCGAACACTCCAGCACAACTTCAGAGCTCCTCTTGTCATAAAATTCCGCTTCTGACACCAATTGTAACGTGTTTCCACCCTTAGGAAACCACCCTCGCAAAATCCGTGGGTTCCAAAAAATTATAACAAGAGATGTCCACTAACACACTTTATTAAATATTTACTGGATACTTCACAATACTATTATTAATTTAAATACACTTTACTGACTAAAAATCACAATGTTTATTACTTTGTTTATCTTTGAACTCTTAACCTCACTTTCTATACTTTCTGAACTACTCGCCGAGAATGCGGTCGGTCTTTTTATACCTAAAAATGACAGATCTCGATTGTTCTGTGATGACGCCACCATTCTCTCGATAATTCCAGATGTCACTTTGGAATCTTCTGGTAGGTTCTTTTTCGAGTAGGTGCAAATACACTACATTCATTCAGACATTCGATCTGTTGAAGTCTGCCTACTTTTTAGTAACATAACCTTAAATTTTAAGGGGTGCAACATATTACAGTACTATAACGTAGGAGTAAAGAGAGTTCGTCTGTTCCAACACCACTTCGCTCTGCTGCTTTAACTTTTCTATATTTCTTATTGAACGCCGATCTTAAAGTATTTATTTTTGACAAAACAGATTTTTTTGTAGCTTTTAACTCATATTCTTTATATTTCTCTAATAAAATGTTTAAGCCTGATCTCTTCTTAATGCATTATGATACATGACACCACTTTTCTTCCATAGACATGGAAAACTTCGGTATATATCAATAAAATCGTGATCCTTGGACACGTTTACACTTTGCTCTGTGACGCGAAAATGTAGCCTGATTTGAAACGTCTGTTTATACGATCATTTAAACTGAATATTGTTCGTTAACTGATGGCCAGGCCATCGAGCTAGGTTTCCGTTTCAGTTCTAATTTAACCGTTCCGTTTCAGTTCAGTTTAACATTTACACATCAGTTTTCTTTATCATTTAACTGAAACGGAAAGGGAACTGATAACTGAACTGGCCGTGTAACAAGGCCTTAAACCTTTAACCTTTCTCTGGTCGCGCGCGGACTGGCAGTCCGCATTGAACTATTTTGATAAATAATTCGACGAGTCATGCGGACCTCAGTACCTTCTGCAAATATTGTCATTAGTCTGTAAGTAACCCAAGAGCTAGATTGACATATTAGTTTTCCAAAATATCGTATTGCGGACTGAGAGTCCGCAGCGAGCACTGCAGTGAAATGTTTATTTTTACTTTTTTCGGAATATATTATTTATAAAGAGGTACAGGATGCGAAAATTCTAATGGATGGCAACCCCCTTAGAATTATCGCGTCCTGGTCCTGTAAACCGTCCTGAAAAAACTTCAATGTTTACTTTCCATGAGAATTGCATTCTTCTGTCATATACTCGAATGGGGGCACTAGAAGTTATTTTGAGTATATTTTTTCAGTTTTTATATCTTTATAATTTCCATTTCTTCTTTATTTAAATTGATAAAGGGGAATCTATATTTATTTGTATTTTTGAACATGCGTTCAGTTTTTAGAGCTTATTTCATTTATTTCGCTGTCAAATAAACAATTTTTGTTACTTAATAATCTCCTTTACTAACCCCAATAATATGGACTATCAGTGTCTTAGGAAACATTTTTTTTATAAGTGCGGACTCTCAGTCCGGTGCGACTGCTCGTACACCAAAATAATGTACGACTACTGAAAGGTTAATCTCTGGAACAGTTTGTCGTAGGAAAGTAAAAAAAAAACAAACTATTCGTTTTTTTATAAGCTTCATTTTTGTACTCTTACCATTTTTTATAAAAAAATATTTTCTGAGACATTTCCAAAAACCCGAATTTTTTTAAAAAAATGATGATAATTTTAATTATTGAAAATGGGTATAGAATGAAAAATAATTATTTTAAGAATTCTAAAAAAATTGAGCACATTATTAGTAACAATATGCATTAACAATATATAGAAGAATTAAAAAAATATATTGAATTAATAAGAAATTAGAGCAATAAGACTAAAAAAATGGTGCCTAAATTTTTAAATGCGCTACTTTTTTGTTTGCAACTTTTTTAGTTTTCAGTATAAAAGGTCGTAATACGTCTCAATCGAAAGAAAATTTTAACACCTTAATTCTTACAAGATAACAATTTTTCTCATAGTTGTAGTTTTTGAGTAATTTTAGATTTTAACGTCGTATATTTTTTCTGAACGTTTCGGCGCCATTTTGAAAACTAAACATCGGAGAAAAAAAAACCATTCGATTTGTTTTCGTAAAAGCTTTAATTTTGTACCCATGCATTTTTTTTCTAAAGTCCACATTTTTTGAGTAATTAAAAAAAAACGTCTAGGAATACTGATTTTAGGGGGTGAAAATTGCAATTTTCAGTTCAATATCTCGAATAATATGCATTTTACCAAAAAAGTCTATGAGACCTTTCTTTGTTATAATTTGACTCTCTATCAGATGATGCGTATTTTTTGTTTTTTTTTGCGACAAGAAGGGGTGGGAACCACCCCCAACTAAAAACCAGGAAAAATGACAATATTATGTACATACTTTATGAAGCATGCTGAAGAAAAAAAATTGGAAATTCATTACATCGTTTTCAGGCTAGGATTTAAAAGCTTCACTTACTGTACTATTTATTTATTTCTCTTTTTGGAGCTTCTGCCATCTTAAAATTAATTTTTAAAAGTTTCATTTTTTACAAATTCTTTATAAACAACTTCGAAAACAATCATTATTTTCTTAAAAGAAATATTAAAAATCCAGATAATTGTATTTTTCGTTGAGATTTCTAAAAATTTTGTTTTTTTTTAATTTACAGATTTTCGAAATTGCGGTAATTTTCAATGAGTAAATTTTTGGTATATGGCATTAGAAATCCAACAAAAAAAAATCAAATCATTCAAATCCATTCACTATAGCTGGGTTCCGTCATTTTTCATTTATAATGACTAACTGCACTGGACTAACTCGTACAATTTTTCTAATAGTAGTAAGGATCTTGTTACCTTGACAAAAGACAAGAAAATTGGACACTTCTTGTTGTCATAATAGCTGTATTTTTTCAAGCTAATGTATTTCCTGTGATCTGCCTATTACTTCTGATGTGATTATGGCTTTTGTGTTTTTCTTTTATTGAGTTTTTTTTAATTTATCTATTATGGCTTTGGGATAAATTAAGAAAAGTGAGACACTAGAAACTTATTTCAAATCAAATAGAAACTGATGAGGCATCAAGAACGTATGATGATAACTTTCCAAACGCGTGCGACCGAATCAAAGATATTTTAGCTCTTTTGTTATTAATTTAGTAAATTATGGAAGATATTAGGATGAAAATTCCACAAATAACATTTAGACGGTATTTAAAGAATTAAAAAAAAAAATGTTACCTATAACTTCCGTTGCTCGCCCCATTCTATCCGCTGTTCGCAATAAAACGTGAAATAGATATTAGGTCATGAATGACAGGCATTTATGTTCTAAAAAAACTTTTACTACGATTACTAATTGTTTTTTTTAATGCAATGATCAATTCATTTTTATTTAAAAAAACACATTAAATTTAATTATATTTCACATAATTTAACACTATAACGAAAGCAGTAGTAGTAAGTAGTGAAAGTATAAAAACTAAATTGTAAAAGAAACCGTTTAATAATTAAAATAGCATTTTTTAAACATAAAGTAAACTTCTAAATCTATACATATAATAAATCTGTAAAGTTGGCGTGTCTGTATATCGAAAATATTTGCAAAAAACTGATCTGGAGGGGGGGGGGATGTAAGATGGTAATGGAATACTTTAAGATAGTGTTTGGAATTTGTGTTTATTTGAACGCGCACCACGCAGAAACTACTGAACTAATATGAATGGGGTTTTCACAGGTAAATTCATCTAAGCTTGGAGTAACATTTAGTTTTACTTCCACATCCAGTGGAAGTATAGTAACGACAAAAAAATTTTTAAAAATTTTTATTGTTCAAATAGGCTTAAAATGTCATGAAACGTCGAGATTTTAAGTTTGAGCGAAAAAAATTTTCTGTCTGTCTGTCTGCCTGTTTTGCCTGTCTGTAACTTTTTTTGTGCGCACGTTTACTCTGGAACCGTTTAAGATATTGACTTGAAATTTGGTACACATATGTACTTTAACGAGATCTGGAACTAGATTATATTTTCATCTTGTTTCGTCCAAGGGTTGGGGGGTAAATTGGGGTAAATTTGGGGTAAATGGGTAAATCAAGCAGGTAAGAGTCCATAAAATTGGTATTTAGTATATACAAGAGAAGCTAAGGTCCCAAAAAAATTTTTGGCATTAGCCACCCCCATTACCACCCCCACCCCCTTATTAAAGGGGATGGAAAAAAAATTTGTGATTTAGTGTATGTACAAGTACCAGAAACCTCAAAATATTTTTTACTTCATCCACCCCCCACTACCGCCCCCTATCACCACCCCCACCCCACTACCGATGTGGGGTATCGTTTTATGTGTTTTTGTGGTAGAGGATTTCAAATATTATATTATTAAAGTTCCATAAACAATTATTTCCACATACAAAGTTTTTTCGTTGTGAGTGACTTGGATAAAGAATCTGGATGTGGAAGTAGTGATTCCTTGGGCAGCGGTTTTTATTTCATCGAAATCGGCCTCCTCTAAGCCAAGTATGAAAGTCGGTTTAGTAGAACCGGAGATACAGCTTGATCGCTACAATATGCGTATTTGCATGGCATACATTTTCATGATTAAATTTCTGTAATATTCCAGAATATTCGAGAATATTCTGAAACATTCCAGAAAATTTGTGAGCTTTCTGAAATATTCCAGAATGGCGATTCTACCTTAAACATTTTTCGCTTCCTCTATAGAGCTAAAATTCCTATTTCGAACGTTCTAGAAGACAACGCCCGCTTAGGTAAGATTTTATGACGGAACATTTATAAAAAGTATTAAATGTAGTAATTTAAACTAATAATTACTAGATGTCAAAAATGGACCGTTACAATTTATTGGCGTTGCAGAGATCCATTCCAGACCAATTGTTTATTTAAAAAATGTTATAAACAATTATTTCATAGACAAATAGGTAAATAAATTATGCAAGATTTTTCTAATTGCTATGTTTGTCTTACTAGACGATAAACACAATACATATATTAGTATTGCTGAATTGTTTACAACATTTTTTTTTAAATTTACAATTTGTTGACAAATTAGTTGTAAACACTATTCTCTGTCAGTTTATTAATCATTAAATAACAACAAACAATAAACAATAAAAGAATTCTTTATAAAAGATATAGAGCGGAAGCTAGGTGGCTTTTTCGGCACGTCATCGTTTTATAAAATATTTTTATGGTTTAATGGATTATAACGATTCATAAAATCGACTTCTGGCGGGGCACTTCCTGTCAGGTACGACACGAACACTGTCTAAATATCAGACTGTAAAGAGGTAGATTTATCCACAAATTGGAATTCTGACATAAATTATAATTTTAAACAACTTTTCTTAGTGATAGTTTTTCATATCGTTAAAATTGAATGTACTTTACCCTTACATAATTTTCAGATTTTTTAATTTTCTGAACACTGTTCATGACAAGATAACTTACTCTAAACCAATCGTATTTTTAACAAAAGCAAAACTTTTTATGAAGAATAAATTTTCCGTGTAAAATGAGAAATATAAAAGTTTATCCTCTTATCCACTCTAATTGTGGACATACTCTATATTGTAGCGCAATTACTGATGGGCCAGAACGAGTGAAACGTACACTTATAAACTCAAAACGGTAGTGGCGCTTTGCAGATTTCATATTATAGATGTATGCACCTATCTGCAATAGTTTTGTAAATACCTCCATGCTGAAATTTACACTACACTGTTCTAGTACGCTTTGTTTAAATAATTTCTGTAGCATTTGTTAACAACAATTTTGAAAACAATTGGGCAGCACCTGAATCTAGAAAGAATAAGCTTTCCACTGGTTTGAAAATTACTAAGAAATGTTAAAAAATAAGCCTCCAAATACGGTGGGAACATAAAATTAATCAATTTTCAGTAATACAAAATTTTTCGAAAATAAATTTTTTACGCCTTGCAATCGCGACCAGGCTGGCACCCTCCACATTTAGATCCGCAAGGTCATTCCAGATAATGTACGAACTTTTTCAAAACTATATCTCGGAATGCACACGACATTTTACTGAACGTCTTTTGAGAAGGTAGATTCCTGACTAGTACTAGTAGGAAGTAAAAATGTGAAGACATTTTACTCGGCGACTTTAGTTAATTGTGGATTGAGTAAAACTTACTAACTAAAATTGTTTACGAGGTTGTTTAAGTGTCTACAAAAATATTGACGAGCTATTATTATATTTTGGCGTCAGTTATGGCCTTGGTGTAAGAAATAGGACACTTAATATATGATTAAAAAACACTGTTAAACTTACCAACGCGCGAGGTCAAGGCAAGTTATATTTACAAACTATAAAAAATGCATTTTTTATAAACTTTTATAATCAATGAAGTTAATGAGAAAATTAAGTGATGTTTTTTGAAATGTCCTTATACCCACATTGTAATTTAGCCTTGTAATATTTACAGAAGACGCCACGAGACGATGTAATTTAATTTAATTATGTAAACCACGACTTAAATCTAGTTGGACTCATAAACCATCTTGACGTCAAAAATTAATTGACACAAATCAACACTGTTTATATATTATTTCACAGGTGTAATTAAACGATTCTGAGTGATGACAGCTAGTACATTTTTAATGCATTAATTCGTATAAATCCAAAGTATTCAAGTTAAACTCGCTAACAAAGTTGGCATCATTAGGTGATAATTAAAATTACACTGAAAACGCCGCATAGTTATGTGTAAAATACGTTTGATTTCATTACTTGTACATTTTTACATTTACTTAGGGCCGGTTTTATAGGTTCAGATTAAACTGAAGTTTAACTAGTTTTAAATTGTAGATTTTAGTGTTTTGTAAAATACCGTTTTACAAGCGTCTGTCAAGATCCTCAGAGGTATTGTTATAGAACCTCCCAGAATCGACCGAAGTCTAAGAATAAATAAAAACTTCGACTTAGAAAAAAAATTATCAAAAGGCAATTAATTTAGAGCATAACATATTTAAGGTCAGCGTTGAAGACTGGAACAAAAGGACTCATACACGCTCACAGAAAGGTAAGGCATAACAAGGCGCACCATTCAAAAGCACGCCAAAAAGGTAAAACGGCGAAACTTCTAGTTAAACTCTAGTTTAATCTGAACCTATAAGGGCCGTTACTTTCTATCAACGTTAAACCACGTTAATCTTTAACCGTCTACCAAATCATTGAAAGTACAATTGTTTCCATGGTAACTGAATTGGTTTGACCCACCGTTAACGTTTAATCGGAACCGAAAGTAACGGCCCTTAGGCCCCGATTAAACGTTAACGGTGGGTCAAACCAATTCAGTTACCATGGAAACAATTGTACTTTCAATGATTTGGCCGACGGTTAAAGTTTAATCGGGACCGAAAGTAACGGCCCTAAAACCGGCCCTTAATACCGGTGAGTACCCGGGCGGCGACGGTGAAATTTTATTTCATAATAAGAATAATAATAATGATTTTTATTGACTAACAATTAAATGGCAGTTGACCGAAGTCCTTCAGCCCGTTACATAAATCATACATATTTATTTGTACAATATAAAATGTACTATTGTGTATATACCGAACTTAAAAAATATATTTCTAGGGCGCGACTTGGGGCCGTTTTTTCGCGCCATAGAAACACTTTTTCATTCCGGAAAAAACAATTTTTCATGTGTGAATCGCTTTCTGCAACTCACGCGCGTATTTCTTAATTCATTTTTCGATTTTCTGCGTGCTTTAAAATAAAAGTGCCTTATAAATATACTGAAAAAAACTGGGTTTTTGAGTTTTATATGAGAATTGTATTTTAAAATACAGTAAACAAATCAGGACTTCTAAGGACTTCTTTTTATTTAATAAAGGTGTCAATGAGACATGTACGAATTTTTAATTCTATTATTTTCTCTTGCATCCAATTCGCATCTCACCATGTTTCCCTGTTCGAATAGTTTATTCTCTTGCAAAACATCACCCTTAAAGGTATTGGATTTCCAATAAAGCACAAAAGCGCAAATTCCTCCTTGTTTGCTTTCTTTGGAACAAACAGTTCATCGCACAATTTGCATTACGGTAATTACGGCTATTTAATTTTGCAACTACTGGTCTTTTTTTATTAATGGAAAGTTTTCTTTAGGTTTTAAAATGTTATTACAACGATTGTTGTTATAATATGAGTACTATTCAGCGTAGTTATGCAAATAATATTTATGATCGCCGCGACTGGTTGATTTCAGAGGTTGCAATTTTTTACCATTCGCAGGAATCTGCAGTAAAGGGTTTTCAGTTGCCATTTCTGTAATTAAAGCTGACATATATTTATTACTTAGGTACATTAGGGTGGCCCATCTTTTTCGAAATCGAAATTTTTTATTTCTCACCCCTGCAAATGGTTCCATTTGAAGAAAAAACAGTCCCCTCAAAATATTATTGAGGCAAATTGAAGGCAAGGGGTGCCGCAGAATGCATTATTATGCAATAATAAAAGTAAATGAAATTATTTACATTCTTTGGTTGATGCATTGTTTTTTTTTTTTTTAAATCAGCAACATTTATCTTTAGAATGACTAATCAAGTCATACAAATATCAAAGACATTATCTGTTGTGACTATGACATGTGTCATACTACTGTAAATTCGTAGTCTAAGAAAACTAGACTAGAAGTTTTTGAAATAAAACTCTCGTTTTATCTTTGTGTATTTTATTATGAAACGTTTTTTTCATACATAGTACCAAATATTATCCTAAATCTACAAGACATATAGTAATAAAAACAATATTTTTTGCACTAGGCCAAAGCATGCGACAGGGTTTCTTTTTTTACATTTGGAAACTGTGATTTATAATCATTTACAACTTGGAGTAAAAACTGTTTTTGGTCTTCATTTTTTGTTAAAATGTCATTATAGTCAGTAATAAGTTTGATTCCTCTCTCAGCGGCATCATTTACAACTTTAATTTTGTTTACAATATTGAAACATCGGGTATAACTTTCATTTTCCCTCCATGTTGTTGGATCATTTTCCAAAAATTCCATAGACAAACCTAATTTTTGAAAAAACTGTTTAGTGTTCTCGCATATGAAGTCCTGAATTTCCTTGTTTTCAACGTCAGTAATGTTACTAATCATAAATCGTTTAATACCCTCTTGATTTGGTGCTTTCCTATTCAAAGCTTTAACCATTTCTCTTTTAGTGGTAACTGAAATATCGTCATCAAAGAAAGATAAGCCAACATTTACTGAATTAAGGTACCACAAATGGTTCACTATTTTCCTACTTGCGGCTTGAGATATTTCTTTGTCAATATTTTGATAATTAATGACTTCTTTACAAAAGTCTAAGTCATGAAGCGGTGCTTTACTAGCAAATGACGCTGTAAACCAGGCCTTTACATAAACCTTTACAATAAAGAGACATATATCTTCAATACCTATTTTTTCTTTTTTAGTTAGTTGGAACTGATCTTGGAAAAAAATATTTTTAGACAGTAAATGGCTTTGTCCATCCAACGTGCATGAAGAAATGCCCCTGGTTGATAGAATGTCGTGTGAGTGGGCTCTTCTTCAACAAAAAGTTTAGAAAGCATTAAAAATTCTTTATAATCATCACGAGGCTGTTGCAAAGTTAAATAGTCGGGAATCAATCTTCTCAAAAGACGCTCCTAAAATGCCAGGGTGTGAACTCAAAGATATACTTTTGAAAAAATATGTACATTATCTGGAATGACTTTGCGCATCTAAATCCAGAGGGCGCCATTCTGTCCGCGATTGCAAAAAACCATAAAAAATTTTTTTTCGAAAATTTTTGTGTCACTGAAAATTGATTAATTTTATGTTCCCATCTCATTTACAGGGTTATTTTTTAATATTTCTTAATGATTTTCAAACTAATGGAAAGCTTATTCCTTCTAGATTCTGGAACTGCCAAATAATTTTTGAAATTATTGTTAACAAATGCTACAGAAATTGTTTAAACAAAGCATGCCCGAAGAGTGCACGGTAAATTTCAGTATCGAGACATTTTAAAAACTATTATAGATAGATGCATACTTCTATGATATGAAATTTGCGGAATAGCAGTTTTTGATGAAATAATTATTTGCATTGTTTTATTGTTGTAAAAGATATGACTATTTTTGTACAGCGCTCCGTTATTTCCGATATCGTTTTGGCTGACACGTTCGCGCGCTGTGGCCGATCGGTAACTTGCTGACAATATACTGTGATTGCAAAAAAATTACGATGCGTATTACTTATACGTAAATATTATCATTTGTCATTATGAAAAAAAACGAAGGTATTTAAAGATTAGTTTACTTGAGAACCAAAATTATTATATTTTAACTTAAAATATTGATTAGAGACAGAAAACCATATAACTAATTAAATGAACTTAAATTTACTTTTTGTGCTTGAGAAATAGAAATACAAAAATAATAATATACATACATACTGTAATATGTTGCACCCCTTAAAATTTAAGGTTATGTTACTAAAAAGTAGGCAGACTTCAACAGATCGAATGTCTGAATGAATGTAGTGTATTTGCACCTACTCGAAAAAGAACCTACCAGAAGATTCCAAAGTGACATCTGGAATTCTCTAGAGAATGGTGGCGTCATCACAGAACAATCGAGATCTGTCATTTTTAGGTATAAAAGACCAACCGCATTCTCGGCGAGTAGTTCAGAAAGTTCAGAAAATATAGAAAGTGAGGTTAAGAGTTTAATGATAAACAAAGTAATAAACATTGTGATTTTAGTCAGTAAAGTGTATTTAAATTAATAATAGGATTGTGAAGTATCCAGTAAATATTTAATAAAGTGTGTTAGTGGACATCTCTTGTTATAATTTTTGGAACCCACGGAATTTGCAAGGGGTAGTTTCCTAAGGGTGGAAACACGTCACAATTGGTGTCAGAAAGCGGAATTTTATGACAAGAGGGACTCTGAAGTTGTGCTCGAGTGTTCGAGAAGTATTCTCGAGGTTTAGTGCTAATGTAGAAGAACGCACTACCGGGCGTCAAAATGACGCGACACCAATTTATTTCTCAGGGGGCGCCAGTCGCGTATTACCCCGTTCTTCTACCTCCCAGGCGGGTTCGAGATAAGATGACTTCGGTAGCCGAAAAGCGGGACCAAGGCTGCACTACCACAGATCGGAAACTACGCTCTCTCTGGACCCGAATTCCCTCGTTAGGGGTTTAGGCACCTCTTAATTTCCTGAATTTTTGCATAAAAAAATCCCAACCGAAGAATTTCTCTGCGGAGGGATTAGTTTTGGTACGCGAAAATCGCGTTTTGGTCCATTAATAACGGAATATATTTCTCAAAAAACGCATAAAAAAATCCCTATCGAACCTCCGTAAAACAACCAGAAGGTCGAACGTTAATGCGAATTAACTCGACACATCCGGTTTTCTATACGAAAGTTCCAGGGATTATAGACCGTCAACAGGCCTCAAGATCAATTAAGAAACATTAGTTCAAAGAATCCGTTTATTTAACAGAATTGGTTATACAAAATTCTCAAGAAAGAATCGTGCCTTCCCCAATCAAGGTAGTGACTTTCAGACCATACAAGCGAGAGCGCTCGCGCTAGCGATCGATTAGGTAGAAAAGATTCATACGTACCTTCTCAGAATCAAAATGTGAGCTTTTAGAATCATTTCAGACTCTGGGTAAATGAATAATTAAGGCTGACTGAAATTAACTTAAAAAAGTTTTACTAAATGAATTTAGTTTCGCTAGAGACTACCTAGCTTTAAAGTTCTTGTATCGTGGAAATTCACGTACTCAAACACATTCAGAGGACTTATTACTGCATAAGTTGAGTGGCGTTCGATCAGTCCACGACTTACTAACCCTTATCACAGTCGATTAATAATATCGATTTGGCAGCGTCTCACCTTCGAGCGACTATTAGGCAAAATTGAATTTTTGGATTTTTATGCACAAGGCGTTTTCCTCTATAACTTTGTCATTTGAAAAGCCCCGTTATTGGCTTTTCTACCATCACTTTGTCTGGACCACTCAACGCGCTCGACCAAATTGCGAGCCGCTGGGTCAATCCAAACTCTTTCTATGCGAGAAACCGGCCTTGTACATGTGCATTGATTTTTATCAATTTTTGCTTATCGGCACTACGCCGGCTTTGACAAAATCTTCTTTTTTGCCTTTCGGATGCAGTGCATCGTTAAAATTTTATGCTCATATTTTAGAATTGGGCTTTCAATGACCGTACCTCAAAGGTCAATGTCTTTGGTTGAGGAATAAAAAATAAAAAATAATTTAAAGTATATTTTCGTGGTACTTTTTAAACTGACTTTGTGGTACTTTTGAAAAATCCATTTAAAGACCAATTTTAGCGTACTTTTGAAAAATCGATTTTCGAGCCAAATTTCAAGGTACTTTTGAAAAACTAATCTGCGGGTGAAATTTTGGCGTACTTTTGAAAAATCGATTTTCAAGCCAAATTTCAAGGTACTTTTGAAAAGTTAATCCGCGGGTGAAATTTTGGCGTACTTTTGAAAAATTGATTTTCAAGCCAAATTTCAAGGTACTTTTGAAAAGTTAATCTGCGGGTGAAATTTTGGCGTACTTTTGAAAAATTAATTTTCAAGCCAAATTTCAACGCAGTTTTGAAAAATTAGTCTGCAAGTGAAACTTTGGCGTACTTTCGATAAATCGATTCCTGGGCCAAATTTTGACGCCCTTCCAAAAATATTATTTTTCAAAGTCCAATTTATGATACCTTTGAAAAAGTATACTATTCATAAATCTTTGTCATTATATACTTCTACTCTGATATTCTGAACCAAAAACATTTTTCCTAAGTGAAAATTCGGTGTTTCTTCGAATTTTCGCCTGGTCATTTCCAACGCCTTATAGAACCCAAAACGGTCCTTGTGGACTGATCTGCGCCTCTGCAGACTCCCAAAAATGTCTTTAAATGAAATTTTTGCCTAAGTCGAATTTTGATTATGTCTTCAACTTAGGACGATTTTGGAGAGTTCTACAACACTCCCCTCCTTTGGTTGAATCTTTTCTACTCATCGATTGCCTTTAATTTCCATATTCACTTGTATGTCTGTATGCCTTCATTTGACGGTCTGACCTATGGTACAGATGTTTAAAAATAACGGCCTTAATTGGGGCAGACGGCTGATTCGCCTATCTAACTTAAAAATAAATACATTTTTTAAACAATACGGCAAGTTGATACAACATTTTTATCAACTTAATTACACCCGCGTCGAGGTGCGAAGCGAAGCGAAGCGTAGCACAATTTTGATTAGCGTCCACTCTCACTAATTCGTTGCACTCGCTTTTTTGCCCTGGTCTCGCTCTTGCTTAACTTCGGTCCTTTCTAGAAGAGGCTGTCTATATCTCCATGCCGCAGCTTGGACGGTCCTCGCCTTTGAGTTCCAGACTTCACCATGCCGCGCCCTTGCGACAGGCTGGGTCATCTTTCCATTTTTGCACATGGAAAATGCAGTTCTGCAACTAGATTGACTTTTTAGCAAGTCGTCGACTGGAACGCGTCGACTAACAAACACAATGTGTTGTTTTTAATGAAATATTTTTCTAACATGAATTTTGTTAACTTATAATGGTTAGAAATTGGTTCTTCGTAAGGTAGATTGAATCGGCTTACGATACTCGTGCGGTCATCACTACTTTGTGAAAAAAAGTATAAAAAAAAAAAATTGAAGCGTCTTCTTGAGCGAAGAACGGCTTCTGAAACTCGTCTCGTAGTTTCTCCTTCGTAAGGTAGATTAAATCGGCTTACGATACTCGTGCGGTCATCACGACTTGTGAAAAAAGTATAAAAAAAAAATTGAAGCGTCTTCTTGAGCGAAGGACGGCTTCTGAAACTCGTCTCGTAGTTTCTACTTCGTAAGGTAGATTGAATCGGCTTACGATACTCGTGCGGTCATCACGACTTGTGAAAAAAGTATAAAAAAAAAAATTGAAGCGTCTTCTTGAGCGAAGGACGGCTTCTGAAACTCGTAGTTTCCATTTGGGGTATACGTTAATTTTGTTGACTTAAAATGATTAAAATTGAAGTTGTCTTCTTGCATAAGAAAAACAGCTTCCGAAACTCGTACTGATTCGTACTTATGCCTACGTCCATTACTCGAACTTGGCGGCTCTCGCTCTTGAGAAGCTAGGCTTACCGGATCGCGCTCTTGCGTCGGGTTCGCCGTCTTTCCATGTCTGCTCATGGAGTAGACTTTAAATTTTCGATTTGACCGCATATAGGTCAAAACCGCCACTTAGAATTTTGAGAAAAAATATAAAAAAAAGCGAAAACGGCTATTAGCCGTGGTCGACCTCAGAAATATCTAGAGGTGACTCTTCTATATCTGGCTCATCTCGAGCATCTTCGGGATCTCGACTTATTACATCCGGCTCATCTTGAGCACTTGCGGGAACATTGATTTGAACTAGTGTGGTATCGCTACGTCGCTCTGACCTGGGCGCGATCTCATTGTCTGATGAGGAAGCGTCGTCACTAAGATGAATTTCATCCGGACTATCTTCTGATTCTTCAGACAATTCCAATTCAACATCGGGGTCTCCCTTAGGTGCCGGCCTGATGGCATCGACATGTAATCTCGTCGAAGTTCCCCCCTTGTGAATGAGGTAAACTTCATTGGACAATCTCTTTAAAACCTTGTGTGGCCCACTCCACGACGGTGTGAAGGTATGATCCTTCCTGATCCTTTTAGTCATTACCATATCTCCCACTTTATATACGACCGGCGTTACCGCCACTTTGGGCGCGTAACGCCATTGGTAATTTGTTTGATTTTTACGAATCTCCTTGACTCTTTCAAGGCGGGGAACGTCCGCTTGATTACGACGTTCTTGTCTATAAGCGAACATATTCCAATCACCAATCTGCGGTAATTCATAGCCGAGCACTACGAAACTGGGCGTATGCCCCGTAGCGGCGTTTTTTCTTGTTCTCAAGATATATGCCATCTGACTAACATGTCGATCCCACTCGTCGTTGGGTGAACCATATAATAAGGTTTTTAAGATCTTCTTAGCTTCTTGCACCCTCCTTTCTATTGGATTAGCCTGTTGGTGGTAAGCTGCTGTGAAGAATCTTTCAATATTGTTACGTGTACAGAACGTATCGTAAAAGCCGGAATTGAAGTGGCCTCCCTGGTCGGAAATGATGACCCTCGGAACGCCATATCTCGCCACTAGTTCCTCTTCGATAAATTGTGCTATTGTTTTTCCACTGACTTGGGTGAACGCCTTGGCTTCGACCCACTTACTAAATACATCCTCTACCATTAATATATATCGGTTATCTGCATCTTTGGTTCGCTGAAGCGGTCCGATTACATCGACGCTTAGAACTTCGAACGGATGCGATGGAGCATGGCTTCTGAGAGGAGCCTTCGGTTGTGATTGTCTGCTTTTTACGGAATTACAAATAATGCACTCATTTAAATATTTGTTAACTAGTCTCGACAAATTATTAAGATAATAGCGGCCCGAGATGATTCTAACAGTTTCATCGCGGCCGGGGTGACCTACTTCCGGTCGGTCGTGAAAATGAGATATTACTCTCATGACCATACGTTTTGGTACGTATAATTTTTCTATAACATTTTCGCCTCTCGTCCAAAGTGTGCCGCCTATCACTTGTCTTGTATTGACGAATTTCACCTCTGCCTCGGTTTTATCTGCTTGTCGCACTAGAGTATTCCATCGTTCGATTTGGTCTTGGATATCTCTGGAGTGCGTTTGCGCTTCTCTGACCTGATCGTTTAATTCCAATGTGGTAATCACTGATATTCGTTCCTTGTACGAGAATTTTGGTGGGTACATTCTCTCCTCTTCGTCGTCTGCTTCGACGTTTGGGCCTTGAGGATTTCTGCTCAAATAGTCTGCCAATATATTTTCCTTGCCGGGACAATGTTCTATTGTGAAGCTGTATTCCTGAAGTAATAATGACCAACGTGTAAATTTCGTTTTCTCGTCCTTATGCTTATTTAACCATAGTAAAGCTCGATTGTCGGTTTTGACTATAAATGGACGGTCTGCCAAATATATTTTGTATTTCCTTATATAATTAACGACGCTCAAACATTCCAATTCATTGATATGGTATTTTCTCTCCGTCGGAGATAACGTATTACTAGCATAAGAGACGATGTGCTTCTGGTCATTATCCCCCAATTGATATAATACTGCAGATAATCCTATTAAGGATGCGTCCGTCTGCAGTATGAACATTTTATTGAAATCTGGCCGGTGCAGTCCTAGAGGTTTATTCAATACTTCTTTTAGTAAAATAAAAGCTTCTTGGGCTTCCGGATTCCACTTGAAGCGCCAGTCTTTCGAGAGTAGTCGGGTCAAGGGCTTTGTAATTATTGCAACATTAGGGATATATTCACGTACCCAATTACATAAACCAAGGAAACTCTGAAGCTGGCGCCTCGTCGTAGGGGCCGGATAATTTTGTATCTGTAATATGTGTTTTTCTAATGGTTGAGTGGTGTTGGCATTTATTTGATGCCCGAGATAGGTTATGCTTGACGTGGCTACTACACATTTTTCCGGTGACACCTTTAAATTATGCAAACGCAGGCGTTCAAAGACGGCTCTCAGATGGTTTACATGCTGTTCTATATTTTCACTGTAGATGATAATATCATCGAGATATACTTTGCAGAAATGATGCAAGTAGCCGGTCAATACGTCTCTTGCCATAAATTTTTGGAATGTACATGGAGCGGTCTTCAATCCGAAAGGCATCACGTTAAATCGGTAAGATGCTCCATCTAATGTTGTAAACGTAGAATAGTTTTTTGACGACTCCTCAAGAGGGATTTGCCAATATCCGCTCTTGAGGTCCAACACCGTAAATATGTTGGCGTTTCCTAGATCCTTTATACTCTCGTATATCTTTGGTAAGACGGATGCTTCGTCTTCCGTTACTTCATTTAAGTGACGATAATCAATGCAGAAGCGAGGCTTCTTGCCGGGCCTTTCAATTATAATGGGAGGCGAACTGTACTGAGCGGTACTCGGTTCTATGACCCCGGCTTTCAGCATCTCTTCAATTTGATCGTACATAACTTTTTTCTTAGAAGGAGACATGGGGTAGGGTTTGATATTGAACGGGCGGTCATCTTTAATTTTTATTTTATGTTTTGTTGTCACCGTGGTAGCTTGGGTAGGCACCGCGGTGAACAATTCAGCAAATTCCTCGAATAGAGGTTTTAAATTATCGTTTTCGATGATCAGTTCTTCGGGAAGCCGGTATTGCTTCCTTGCTTGATGTGCCGCTTGATTCCAGAAGACGGTTATTCGCTCTTCAGTGCCGACGTAGACACATTTACGTTGATAATCGAATACGACATTGTGAGCATATAAAAACGGGGCTCCCAGAATGAGCTCTTCATTTAAATTTTGAATGACCTGAAACGTGGTCTGAAAGGGTACATCTAGTACATTAACGTTTATGGTCGTAGTCCCGAGGGATTCTACTAAACCATCGCCACAAGCCATAACAAAAGTTTGGGGAGCTGTAAGTTGATCAATGTCGTTCAAAAATTTCGGTTGGATAATATTCCTTGTCGAACCTGTATCCAATAAAGCGTTAACCGCTCGATTATTAATTATAATCTTAATGCGAGGCAGAGGGAAAGCGTCGTTAGTTTGATTGATAGATTCTAATGGAGTGAATCGGTGGGGAGATAGGTTGACTTCTTGATCCTTAAACAGGTAATTAAGGTCAGGAAGGTCATCGAAGTTTTTTAATTTAAACTTCTTGCTTCGGAGCTTCCTCGAGGGTCGCTTCGAGCCTGCTGGGGCCTGGTAGGCGGGGCTGGTACAGTTCGGCCTGGGCCATCGCCTCTGACCCCCGCTTGGTTTCCCGTATTCATATTACGATAGGGATTGTTTGGGCATTCTGCATGAAAATGCCACTGCTCCGTTGGGCAATATCTGCAAGGGCGATACGGGACTCGGGAGTTCCTTACGTCTCCAGTACCCCTTCTCGGTATATCCCCTCTAGGCAGCGAGGAAATATTATTTGCAAAATGCACCCTTGGTGCTGGCGGATTATCTCTTCTTTGAGATCCATTGAATGGTGTCCTAGATGCACCAAAGGAACTGGAGGACGGCTTCGCTAATGCGGAGGGTTCCGTTCTCCAGTTACTGCTCGATTGCTGATTCCCTTGAGCTGAAGCGGTAGAGGTGGACGCTTCTCGGTCTTTGCTTTTCTTTGCATTTTGCAGAATCTCGAATTCTTTATTCTCATCCATGATTTTAGCCATTTGTTCGGTCATCGTCACTAGTGTATTTGTATCTGGTATGACGGCACTCTTTAGGAGCATTTTCATATCAGGTCTCAACTGATTGAAGATGGTAGCCGCCTTCATCGCCTCCGGCTTAAACGGATCGATCCTCTTGAAGAGACATACCTTCCTTGAAATAAATACTGACGTATTTTCCTCGGCATCTTGTTTCTTGCCATATAAATTAGCTACTGCTTCGGTGAGTACTTCACCTGAATCATAACGGCTTCTGAACCGCTCGAGGAATAGAGGATACGTGGTAATTAGGGTTCGATATTGTTCGAACCATTTCTTAGCATCATCTTTGAGCTGTTCTGATATTTTATATAGTCGGTCGTTATCCTGCGTAATTCGTACTCGGACGAAAAATTCCTCCATTTGATAAATGAAGGTTTCAGGGTCTTCGTGTTCGAAGCCATGAAATTCCGCATTTGGATGCTTCGACCGATACTTATGCTCGTGCGTGGCTTCGCTTAGAGCTTTGGCAAGACCTGCTGCCATTTGGGCGAACACTTGTTCTGAGGAGGGCTGTATGACTCCTTCAGTGGTACTCGGGCCAACCCCCGAACTACCCAGTACATCCTCCGCGCACGGCCTCTCTAACCCTCTAGAGACGTTGTCCATCACAGATGTCGGCTCGTCGTAAAACTGGAAAGGCGTTGATTCATCCATATCCTTTCCAGAAAGCCCTGCTGACTAACAACGCCCCACGTTGGGCGCCATGTAGAAGAACGCACTACCGGGCGTCAAAATGACGCGACACCAATTTATTTCTCAGGGGGCGCCAGTCGCGTATTACCCCGTTCTTCTACCTCCCAGGCGGGTTCGAGATAAGATGACTTCGGTAGCCGAAAAGCGGGACCAAGGCTGCACTACCACAGATCGGAAACTACGCTCTCTCTGGACCCGAATTCCCTCGTTAGGGGTTTAGGCACCTCTTAATTTCCTGAATTTTTGCATAAAAAAATCCCAACCGAAGAATTTCTCTGCGGAGGGATTAGTTTTGGTACGCGAAAATCGCGTTTTGGTCCATTAATAACGGAATATATTTCTCAAAAAACGCATAAAAAAATCCCTATCGAACCTCCGTAAAACAACCAGAAGGTCGAACGTTAATGCGAATTAACTCGACACATCCGGTTTTCTATACGAAAGTTCCAGGGATTATAGACCGTCAACAGGCCTCAAGATCAATTAAGAAACATTAGTTCAAAGAATCCGTTTATTTAACAGAATTGGTTATACAAAATTCTCAAGAAAGAATCGTGCCTTCCCCAATCAAGGTAGTGACTTTCAGACCATACAAGCGAGAGCGCTCGCGCTAGCGATCGATTAGGTAGAAAAGATTCATACGTACCTTCTCAGAATCAAAATGTGAGCTTTTAGAATCATTTCAGACTCTGGGTAAATGAATAATTAAGGCTGACTGAAATTAACTTAAAAAAGTTTTACTAAATGAATTTAGTTTCGCTAGAGACTACCTAGCTTTAAAGTTCTTGTATCGTGGAAATTCACGTACTCAAACACATTCAGAGGACTTATTACTGCATAAGTTGAGTGGCGTTCGATCAGTCCACGACTTACTAACCCTTATCACAGTCGATTAATAATATCGATTTGGCAGCGTCTCACCTTCGAGCGACTATTAGGCAAAATTGAATTTTTGGATTTTTATGCACAAGGCGTTTTCCTCTATAACTTTGTCATTTGAAAAGCCCCGTTATTGGCTTTTCTACCATCACTTTGTCTGGACCACTCAACGCGCTCGACCAAATTGCGAGCCGCTGGGTCAATCCAAACTCTTTCTATGCGAGAAACCGGCCTTGTACATGTGCATTGATTTTTATCAATTTTTGCTTATCGGCACTACGCCGGCTTTGACAAAATCTTCTTTTTTGCCTTTCGGATGCAGTGCATCGTTAAAATTTTATGCTCATATTTTAGAATTGGGCTTTCAATGACCGTACCTCAAAGGTCAATGTCTTTGGTTGAGGAATAAAAAATAAAAAATAATTTAAAGTATATTTTCGTGGTACTTTTTAAACTGACTTTGTGGTACTTTTGAAAAATCCATTTAAAGACCAATTTTAGCGTACTTTTGAAAAATCGATTTTCGAGCCAAATTTCAAGGTACTTTTGAAAAACTAATCTGCGGGTGAAATTTTGGCGTACTTTTGAAAAATCGATTTTCAAGCCAAATTTCAAGGTACTTTTGAAAAGTTAATCCGCGGGTGAAATTTTGGCGTACTTTTGAAAAATTGATTTTCAAGCCAAATTTCAAGGTACTTTTGAAAAGTTAATCTGCGGGTGAAATTTTGGCGTACTTTTGAAAAATTAATTTTCAAGCCAAATTTCAACGCAGTTTTGAAAAATTAGTCTGCAAGTGAAACTTTGGCGTACTTTCGATAAATCGATTCCTGGGCCAAATTTTGACGCCCTTCCAAAAATATTATTTTTCAAAGTCCAATTTATGATACCTTTGAAAAAGTATACTATTCATAAATCTTTGTCATTATATACTTCTACTCTGATATTCTGAACCAAAAACATTTTTCCTAAGTGAAAATTCGGTGTTTCTTCGAATTTTCGCCTGGTCATTTCCAACGCCTTATAGAACCCAAAACGGTCCTTGTGGACTGATCTGCGCCTCTGCAGACTCCCAAAAATGTCTTTAAATGAAATTTTTGCCTAAGTCGAATTTTGATTATGTCTTCAACTTAGGACGATTTTGGAGAGTTCTACAACACTAACACAGTGGACTAATTTACTGGACATTGTTCGAGGGTTATTTTCGGACAGGAAAATGGTGTTAAGTGCATTTTTGAGACATTGTAGAACATTTTATTAGGACATTAGTGTGATAATTAAATCCTTTGAACTGAGAAGTGATAGAGACACTGAAAAAGACTCATTTAGTGCGTGAAAATTTCTAGAACTTTTAGTGGAGATTATTAAATTCTCTGAACTGGATAGTGACAAAAGACTCTGGATAAGACTTTTTCGTGCTATTTCGAGATTTGTCTGAAAAGTTCCATTACCGATATTGACGTGACAGTTAAATTTATTTTATTTTAATTTCGTCGTATGCCCGTAACAACAAGAAGTATGGCATCCGATAAACAAATACAGGACTTATTCGAACAATTCCAAAAAATGATGGCGCAGCAACGGCAGGAAGACAAAGAAGAACAGGAGAGAAAACGTCAAGAAGAGCGAGATGAATTAAAGAAAATTATGGAAGACCAGGAAATAAGACGCCAAGAAGAAAAGGAAGAGCGAGAAAAACGACGTCAGGATGAAGAAAGAAGACGGCAAGAAGAAAAGGAAGAGCAAGAGAGAAGACGCCAAGAAGAAAAGGAAGAGCAAGAAAAACGACGTCAGGATGAAGAGAGAAAACGCCAGGAAGAAAAGGAAGAGCAAGAAAGAAGACGTCAAGAAGAAAAAGATGAATTGAAGAAAATGATGGAGGACCTGAAGATACGACAGCAAGAGGAGAAAGAAGAGCAAGAAAGACGACGTCAAGAGGAGAAAGAGGAACAAGAAAGACGACGTCAAGAGGAGAAAGAGGAACAAGAAAGACGCCAAGAAGAATTAAGGAAAATTCTGAATGAACAAATGAAAATACAGCAGGACGCTATCATTTCTGCCAACGAAGAATTAAAGAGTGAAGTCAAAGAAGAGATAAACAAGGTAGAAGAAAAAGTAGGTGAAGTCGAGACAGAAGTCGGTCAAGTTAAAGAAAAAGTAAACAAGTTCGAAGAAGAAGTCAAATTTCTTGGTCACGTAGTGTCTTCGGATGGAATACAAACAGACCCCGACAAAATTTCTGCTGTACGAGATTGGCCAAGACCATCTAACGTTCATGAAGTACGGAGCTTCCTTGGCCTCTGCACTTATTATAGGCGCTTTGTGGAAGGGTTTGCAGAAATTGCGAAGCCACTACACCGGCTGACAGAAGAGAAAGTGCAGTACCAGTGGACACCGGAATGTGAAACGGCATGGAGAAAATTGAAGGCAGCTTTATGTACTGGTCCTGTGCTAGCATACCCACAACGGGAAGGATTTTTTATTTTAGACACGGATGCCAGCAATTCTTCGGTCGGTTGTGTACTGTCTCAAATCCAGAATGGGCAGGAAAGAGTGATCGAGTACTTCAGCAAGGTGCTGTCCAAACCGGAAAGAAACTATTGTGTAACCCGGAAAGAGTTACTGGCCATCGTTAAATCAGTGGACCATTTTCATAAATATCTTTATGGACGACATTTCAAGATTCGGACCGATCATGCTGCATTAAAATGGCTGTTGCAGTTGAAAACCCCTGAAGGTCAACTGGCTCGTTGGATAGAACGGCTGCACCAGTATGATTTCAAAATCGAACATCGACCTGGAAGATCTCATAAGAACGCAGACGCTTTATCTAGAAGACCGTGCAAGGAAGATTGTAAGCACTGCCGCCATGTTGAGAAATTGCAGGGTACGGTGGCCGTCAACACAATTAAAATAGAGGTACCGGATGATTGGACAACCGAAGCCTTGAGACAGGAACAATTGAATGACACAGAAATTGGGGCCATATTGAGAGCAAAGGAGAAAGGAATTCGACCAGCGTGGAAGGATGTTTCGGATAAGGCAGTTGGATTGAAGGCTTTGTGGGCCCAATGGGATTCACTTAAAGTCATGAACGGGCTGCTAAAGAGAGCTTGGGAAAGCCCGGATGGCAGGGAAGTTGTTATGCGTCTAGTGATTCCCAGGTGTCGAGTACCGAAAGTACTTCAGGAAGTGCATAATGGAGCATCCGGTGGGCACTTCGGCGTTAATAAGACCCTGAATAAATTACGAGAACGATTTTATTGGGTAAATAGTCGTCAAGATGTGGAAGCCTGGTGTCGCAATTGCAAAATTTGTGCAGCCAGTAAGGGACCACAGACTAGAAGTAGGGGTGCAATGAAGCAATATAACGTCGGAGCTCCTTTCGAGAGGATCGCGATCGATATAGCCGGCCCATTCCCAGTAACCAAGGATGGGAACAAGTACATACTGGTTGCCATGGACTATTTTAGTAAGTGGCCAGAGGCCTATGCAATTCCAAACCAAGAAGCAGTCACTGTCGCCAAAGTCTTGGTAGATAATTTGATATGTCGGTTTGGTGTACCCCTGGAGCTGCACTCAGATCAAGGGAGGAACTTTGAGTCAGGGGTGTTTCAGCAAATCTGCAAGTTATTGGGGATACACAAAACACGGACAACAGCCCTTCACCCGCAATCAGATGGAATGGTGGAACGACATAACAAGACCATGAAAGAACATCTCTCTAAAGTGGTTCATAAGAATCAACGTGATTGGGATCTCCACATACCGTTCTTCCTCATGGCATACAGAGCTGCTATCCACGAGTCTACGAAACAAACACCAGCCCGTGTAGTATTTGGACATGAGATCAGACTGCCGTGTGATTTGATTTTCGGAACACCAGGCGGAGAACAGCTTCCTGTGAACAGCTATGTGGATGAAATGAGTGAACGGCTAAGAAATGTTCATGAGCTGGTTAGAGACCAAATCACCATAGCCAGTGACCGAATGAAGGCTCGATACGACCGTAAGGGTAGTTCAGAAGGATTCAAGGCAGGAGATCTGGTTTGGCTGTACAACCCACAGCGGAAAAAAGGGAAGTCACCGAAACTTCAACCTCCTTGGGAAGGACCTTATACTGTTATTACCCGAATTAATGATGTCGTCTATCGTATTCAACGAAACAAAAAGTCCAAGATGAAGATCGTACACTTGGATAGACTGGCGAAGTATGTGAAAGAGGTTGAATTGCCTGACCGGGACGTTCAGGCTTAAGGAGGGGGCAGTGTAATATGTTGCACCCCTTAAAATTTAAGGTTATGTTACTAAAAAGTAGGCAGACTTCAACAGATCGAATGTCTGAATGAATGTAGTGTATTTGCACCTACTCGAAAAAGAACCTACCAGAAGATTCCAAAGTGACATCTGGAATTCTCTAGAGAATGGTGGCGTCATCACAGAACAATCGAGATCTGTCATTTTTAGGTATAAAAGACCAACCGCATTCTCGGCGAGTAGTTCAGAAAGTTCAGAAAATATAGAAAGTGAGGTTAAGAGTTTAATGATAAACAAAGTAATAAACATTGTGATTTTAGTCAGTAAAGTGTATTTAAATTAATAATAGGATTGTGAAGTATCCAGTAAATATTTAATAAAGTGTGTTAGTGGACATCTCTTGTTATAATTTTTGGAACCCACGGAATTTGCAAGGGGTAGTTTCCTAAGGGTGGAAACACGTCACAATACATTATACTTAAACTAAATTAAGAGCTAATACATTTACCCTCTCAGTAGCAATCTGTTATGCATTCCAACCCAGCTTTGCTACGACTAAAGTTTCCGATACATTTTTTAAATTTACATTTACAAAATACATTTTGAGAAGTTATATTGGGACGAACATATTTATAGTTATTAATTTAGGAATAAGTACGTTATTTTTCAAATCCCAACCAAAATCAATTGGATCGGGAATTTCTGGGTTTATCTCAGTTGCACTCTTCCACAGAATAATTTGATACGCAGCTCTCAACATATGTTGATAAAAAGAATCTTCGGTAGGCGATAAATTCCTTATATCAGACTTATCGTCGACCATATAACATTTACTTCCACATGCAGTGGAGGTATAGTAACGACAAGAAAAAATTTGAAAAGTTTTATTGTTCAAATAGGCTTAGAATGTCATAAAACGTCGAGATTTCAAGTTTGAGTGAAAAAAATTCTGTTTGTCGATCTGTCTGTCTGTAATGTTTTTTGTGCGCACGATTACTCTGGAACCGTTTTAAGTTATTGACTTGAAATTTGGTACGTACGCGTATGTATTTTAAGGTGATCTGGAACTAGATTATATTTTCATCTTATTCCGTTGAAGGGATGGGGAGTAAACTGGAGTAAATAGATAAATCAAGCAGGAAAGAGTTCATAAAATTGGTATTTAGTATTTACAAGAGAAGCTATAAGGTCTCAAAAGTTTTTTTGGCATTAGCCACCCCCATTACCACCCCCACCCCATTATTAAAGGGAATTAAACAATTGTGATTTAGTGTGTGTACAAGAATCAAAAACCTCAGAATATTTTTTTACTTCATCCACCCCCAGTACCACCCCTCTATCACCACCTCCACCCCACTACCGATGAGGGATATCGTTTTATGGGTTTTTGGGGGTAGACGATTTCAAAAATTATATTATTAAAGTTCCATAAACAATTATTTCCACATAAAAAAATTATTCGTTCTGAGAGACATGGATGGAAAATCTGGATGTGGAAGTAGTGAATTCCTTCCAGCGGTTTTTAAAAAAATACCGGGCCAGATTTTGAAAAGTAATGAAATCATTGAAGTATTCTTTGTAGTTCTTTATCTTCTGTATGTCTTAAACATTTTTTACAGCGTTAGTTTTTCCTTTTTTAAATAGAAAACTGACTGTATCAGTCAGTCAAAGCATATAAATGCACAAAAATAAATTACCCAAACTCATTTGAGCACTTATTGTCTTCTCTATAGTTAATTCTCGCACAGCATGATGAATCGGTATAAATAAATACATCAAATCTACGACACCATTATTCTAGACACAAAATACAGGGATAAGACAAAAATATCTGTTGTAGCTTCTATTATTATTCTACCATACTCCAGATTTGATAATATAGGATGATCGCAAATATTCTAGTGTCGGCTTCATTATGATTATGATGAGAAAAATGCAATTGCGCTATTATTTTTGTAATTTCATCGGATACTCTGCAATAATAATGGAAATATACAGGCTATTAAACTAATACAAAAATTATTTTAAATATATTTTACATGAATTTATAAACAACACAGTTACTGTATACGCTACTCATAAGATTTTTTTTGTTATTAAACTACACCTCAGCAGGTAGTCAACAACCCTAAAGAGAGCGAGGCAATGCCAGACATACATGTACACTGTATATCTACCAAAAGACGAGCCGGATCACAACGCGTGCTGTACAAAAATAATCGTATCTTTTACAACAATAACGCAATGTAGATAATTCTTTCTCTAAAAACTGCTCCATTATGTTTTGCAGATTTCATGTCATAGAGGTATGCATCTATCGATAATAGTTTTAAAAATGTCTCGATGCTGAAATTTACCGTGCACTCTTTGGGCTCTCTTTGTTTAAACAATTTCTGTAGCATTTGTTAAGAACAATTATGAGAAGTATTTAGCAGCACCGGAATCTAGAAAGAATAAGCTTTCCGTTGGTTTGAAAATCATTAAGAAATGTTAAAAATTAAGCCTGTAAATGCGGTGGGAATATAAAATTAATCAATAATTAGTGACACAAAAATTTTCGGAAAAAATTTTTTTTACGCATTTTTGCAATCGCGGACAGAATGGCGCCCTCTGGATTCAGATCCGCAAGGTCATTTCGGATAATGTATGTATTTTTTAAAAACTATATCTTCGAGTTCACACTCCATGATCGATTTAGTGGCTCCTGATTCCTGACTAAAAGCTGCATTTAGAAACTTTACAATTTCGGCTTTAACTGGTTGTAAAATGTGTTTAATTTTTGATCATGAAATCCAGTTTTTAGTTTATTTTGATCTATTTTAGGCCAAAATTCCCTAAAACGTTTAAATAGTGGCACATTTGGACCAGATGAGGAAGGCATTTTTGTGTCAAACACACTTCTCAAAACCACTTCAAAAATATGATGTCTACAAGGAAAATATAGAATATCTCTTTCTAATTTTTGTTGCAATAGTGTGGCTGCCCCATTTATATAACCCATATTTGATGCTGTTGTATCACAACACAAAGCTATTACCTTTTCGTCCAAATTCCATTCACAAAGCACATCATAAACTACTTCAGTCTGTTCTCTTCCAGTTGAATTGGGCAAAGCTGGTACTCCAAGTAGTTGTTCAATATCTCCACTAGTAACTAAGATAGCAAGTCTATCGATATTTCCCATTCCAGTGAGAGAAGGTAAAAGTTTTCCATCCCAATGGATGACTGGGGCCGGCAATTCAGAATTACCGAAGGCAGTTTTTAATATTTCAGCTCTTTCTTCGCGGATGCGTTGTCTAGAGCGCTGAAGTGTGGTTCTGCTGATGGACAAAGATGTGGTGTCATGTCCTAGTGCTTCTGCTACTGCCGTCAAAATATGGACTCCATACCTGTCGCTTATTTTACAAGCATCAAATGCAGCGGCTATTTTTGGTGTGATGATGTTACATGTTCCATACAATCTCCTCTTTTTGGCTCTGACGGGCCAGGCTGGTCTTGTAACAACTCTTCTTGGGCTTCGATTATTTCATCTTCATTTTCGTTGGAGTCGGCTGAATTACTACTTAATGATGGACAGGTGACTATTTCCTCTAATCTAGCTTTTTCTTGTTGACTTCGTTGCATTCGTTCGGATAATTTCTGTAATTTCTCCTCAGCTGATTTTTCTTGAGAAGCAAGTTGGTAATCAATACCATGCATAAATCCAGGACGTCCCTTTTTTCTTTGGTTAATTAAAAACTGTTTATCTTCATCTATTTTCATCAACTCCAATGCATTTGCATGAGAAATGTCAAAGAGATCGTCCAATTTTTCAACGAAATTTTTTTCTTTACCTCCCGCACTGGCCCTTTTAGCCGATTTTTGTAAGTTCCTCCACTCTGCATAAAGTTTATCTAGTTGTTTAACACAATGAAAATCCTGACGTGTCGGAATGCGAGCTTTATCCCAAAAAACTGACACCTCTTTTATTGTTAATTTAGCACTTTCATGTACACTTAGCTTCACTTCACGAATGTTATAAAAGAGCACTTGTAATACTTGTCTATTAGACGGCAATTTACTGCCAATGATTTGTGACGAATAGTGTCCAACTAAGTAAATGAAAGTATCCTTTCGTAAGGATCTAACATCAGCCATCGTTAAATGTTTTTTCAAAAAGGAACGTATGCTAGAACTTATAATGTCACCACTGTAAAACACAATTTCAAACTGACATAAAAACCTACCGTAGGTGCATTATATTTCCAAACTTCCAAAACATATAATTTCTAGGAAATAATTACACCAATAAAACATGAGAAAAGAGGTAGATATTTGTATTTTAAGTAAAATTTAAGTGTATTACCGTAATAAAATCTTATCTACAAATTTCTACCTGAATGCAGCACGGGTTACCGTAATAAAATCTTATCTACAAATTTCTACCTGAATGCGGCACTGGTTACCGTTCACCGAATTATCTGAAACTTTGACATAAATTATTCCTAGTATAATAGTATATTTTCGTGGGGTGAGACTTAAAAAATACGCAAAAAAAATTCACCCCCTATAGAGATGGGCCACCTTAAGGTACATACGATAAGATTTGAACATAGCTCTTTTTGCTATCAGTTACATTTTCAAAATGCAAACACAAGATTTTGTTACTTGTCACTTTTACAAAAACAAGATTCATCAGATGTTCAATTGAGATCAATTGATCTCTACCACCAATTTGCAATTGTAAATGGTGCGCCATCAATAATGGAAACACCAAAACAAAATGTACTACACACTGTAAAAAATGTATGTAAAAATACTTCAATTAAATTTTCTATGAAATTATACATAATTAATTTATTTTTACCAGGACCTTCAGGGTAAAGTTAAACATATTTGTTTAAAACTACACACATTCATGTATCTTTACTTCAATTAATGTAATTTTCCATATAATTATGTATAAATTACATAATAAAATATATAAATACATAGTTAATTCGGTGAATTACATCTACACAATTATATGGAATTTTTACCAGAAAACACAAAACATTTCATACATTTGTGTACAATTACCAGAATAATCACTGGGAACAAATGGACCATCGATTAACCATGTAATCGCGATAATATGGAAAATCGATGGTCCATTTGTATACTAAACCATAAATATGTTTAACTTTACCCTGACAGTCCTGGTAAAAATAAATAAATTATGTATAATTTCATAGAAAGGTGAACTAATTTTACTTTAACTTTCAAAGTATTTTTACATCCAAAATGTATTTTTTTCATCCATTTTTTTACAGTACAGTTGTCGTGACAATTATATAAACCTTTGTGATTGCTTTTGTTATCATATCACTACTTATATTAGGAAATTTCCCACATCCTGTTAGATTTAAAATATGCCGACGTCAACTGTAAGTATTCTGGATAAATTACTATTGTCATTGCAAACAATTAATTTTGTTGTTTGCATAGTTGACCTGCATATTTTACAGAAGACGATTTGTTCCCCCAACGAATGTTTTCCATTATTTTACTATGTGGCGATTTCCTCAAAGAACATTTAATTTCTACTTAAAGTAAATTTATTGTGAATATTATCCTAACGAATATTTTCCTGTTTCTACACGCCGGGTGTGCGGGTGCGACACGACTTCCTCTGTTTTTGGATTTGGCAAATGGAAATTCATCACCACTTTGAAGAACAATGATCATTTGAAAGTATCTCTGAAAATCCGTAAAGAAAAACCGGACTTCTCGCTACCGCAGGAGAAACATTCTTTCTTGCTTTGTACAAAGAAAACGAAGCACAAGAAAAGCTAAATTCGCTACGTTACAAACGTTCTGTAAGAGCAACTATAGAATCAAAAGCGAACCTTGCATCACTTCCACCGACATCGGATGAAGCCCGACAACACACTTTCAGGACGTAGATTCAAGTGAAAACGTGGCTTGGAAACTTTCACGATCCTGATAAATGGGGATGGACCAAAACAAATTGTGGGCTAGAACCGAAAACCATCACAGGAAAAGCTGCACCCGACGAACTTCTAAAATTAATAACCTGTAAATTCAAAGGGAACTGCGGAACAGCTTGAGGTTGTCGCAAAGCTGGAATGAAATACTCCGTTATATGTCAAAACTGCAGCGGTAAAATTTGCGATCTAAGATTGAAGATTTCCCTTCCTTCCCTCGACTTTTGCGACGCGCTGTATTGCACACTATTTTCGAAAATAAAAATTAAAAATTCAAATCTATAAGTTTTTTCTGTTCTACAAATTTCATGTGGAAAAATTTTCTCGTAGGATTGAGAAAAATGCGAGAAAATGTATAGCACATAAAACGGAACATTTTACGCCCTTTAATATGCCGTCTTTGTTTTTTATGTAGCCTCAACAAAGGCCGAGATATTTGAAAAAATGGTTTATAACCATTTTTTCAAGATGTCGGAAAACTCCGGCCGCGTAACGTGCCGACAATTCATCAATACACTAAACCATCAAGCCCCAAAAGATCTCTGACGTCGCATGACTGTCGACCTTCACCTTAGTGATTTCATTTATAATGACTGGGCTATATGTCCCAATTCAACAAGAGAGATAAAAAATAATACGAGGGGATATGGATTGTTTTACTACGTAAAAGCCGTATCTGCTGGAATTTATCGCTAGCATCCGGACTTTTAATTATAACACTCTCTTTTGACACTATTTCCGATGTTTAAAAATAATTAAACGTAAATCACAAACAAAAAATAAATATTGATATTTTTAACGGATAATTTACAATCCGATAAGGAAAAACCATTTCATAATTTAAATGAATTAATTTTAGATTACAGTAGAGTTATACCCATTTTTTATTCATTTTAATTACCGCAGATTTCCTCAAAATTCCACATATTAATCATTCCGAAGATCATTGAAAAAATATAATGACCTTATAACTGTTAGAACTTGTTAATTGTATATTAATTATAGGTATACACGTCTTTATTATGGTTCTAAGAATAAGCATTAAAACAAAAATACCCACTTTGTGATACAATATTAAGGTAAATTGTGTAAATACTTATGTACCTACTGCCCTAAGCAAAATAAATGTAATTATTATTATGTACTTGTTAGAAAAGATCTTTGGAAGGCTTTTACAGTTTTATGTGATTGATATACGTTTAATGCGGTTACATGAAGCACTTCCGGAAGTACGAAATCGAAATTATGTACAGGTTTCAAGGAAGAAAGCTTAATAATGATCTGACTTTTTACTTCTCCATCCTGTGGAAGTATACAGGTTGTCCCACCTGGAACTGCATCGATCGATATAGTGAAAAGTACGCACCAGAAAATTTTGAAAATTTAAGGAATTACTAATGTCAGTATGGTCAATCCAAAGAAAATAATTACAAGCATTTAGCACTTCCGCTTATACCGGAAGTCGATACCAACTTGCTTATTTCAAATGGAACAGTCGAAACATATGAAATACTCAATCTCTAAACCCAGCCGTTTCAGAGATATTTGACATTTTATAAAAAAAATTGACAGGTATAACGATTTACAATAACCTTTATAACTTTTTTCACGTAAAAGATCCTCATTTGCTTTTTGGCATGCAGAAACACCATAAGATGAGCTACGTTCTACAGTTTAAAGAAATTCAATTCAATTCAATATAATACACTGTTCAGTTTTTTACGTTACATTTTGTCAACTTCAAACTACGAAAACTTGTTTAAGTCAAATGGAACTAGGGATCGACCGATACCGATACTGATATCGGTATATCGGCCATATCGGCGTTGTGGCCGATTATCGTTATCGGCCGATATTGAATTGTAATATCGACGCGATATCGGTGTCGGTCAAAAAATACTTTTCTTTTTTAATGTTTAAAATTAAAAACGTAATGATATTTATTTAATTATCCAGTATTTAAAGTTAAGTTTGGGTAAATTATGATGTAATAAAATTAGACTTTCTGCTCGATCTGGATTTAATCGGCTTCTTCCAGATTCATAAACGTTACCAGCGAAAAAAAAAATTGTTCACTGTAAACGCTACTTCGTGGAGATGCTACTTGGTGGAGGTGCTAGATACATTGCGGCTAATTGGTACAGGAATGGAAACGTTTCTTTCTTGTTGGCTGACTAAGCTAAAAGATCTTCAGTTCTAGCAATCGGAGGTAGTTCTATGTATAATTGAATTTCATTTTCAATTTTAATTAATAAATTTTTCTTTGTAATTTCACTTGGGCTTAATTTATTTATTTTATTTTCCACGCCCGTAAACTCTTCATAGTTGCGCCAAAACATGTTATGAGCAACGTTCATTATAATTACTCTGGTTATCGACGTTATCGTTTGAAGATTGTCTAGCAATTTTTGCCAGTGGAAAATCATCACTGTCATCCGAATTACCAATATCGACAATCTCTGAATTATCATATACATATCCATTGTTACGCATAATCTCTAGTTTTATTTCTTTACAAATATTTTGCCACAAATCATCCTCAAAGAAATATTTTTTAAAAACAAGAACATTTTTAGTAAAAGAATTTTTAAATCGCTTATTTAAATTAATTTTTAGCTCATCTTTCATTGTTTGGACTCCAGAAAAATTAACATCAGCTTTACTTAGATAATTTGAAAGAGTTTTAATCAGTAGTATTATTTTAGATATGGATGCATTTGACTTACTGGCAAGTTTAATAATCCCCTCAAATATTCTAGGAGCTAGTGCCGAAAAGTGAAAAATGTATCAAACCACTAACCGAAGTGGTTTGATGATAGTATGCGTTCAAACAAGCAAACTTGTCTCTTGTGAATATGGGCGTTAAGGTCCGGCAATTTATATTGCGGGCCTGTGAAAAATTGAACGTATTTCATCGTAATCAAACCACCATGAGTACTATCCAAAAAATGTTATATATTGTTACGTTTTCACTCCTCCCGGTGTTGTTGGGTGGAGTGAACGCCTGTTTGGAGCCTTCCGGTTCCCTCGTTATTCCCGGGACAAGTCCCAAGAACAACGTGATAACCAGAAGAACCCCGCCTCTCGGCTAGCTTCTTATTTAGAGATTAAACGTGAGTTCTCTTACCTTGGCTCGACCTTGTGGCTCTTATTTAACTTAGGGGAAATTGCACCACACACTTTTTTATTTGACACCTGTCACACAATTCGTGTCTGGTAAAAGGAGGGCTTAAAAATGAATTTAATCCGGGGCGCCACCTGCAGCCTTAATAGTGATTACTGACCCCCTTTTACCAGGACGAAAACTCCTACAGGTAAATTTAGAAAGGAATAATTTTTGATTCAAAAAAAAAAAATAAAGATTGAAATAAATTGTGAGATAAAATTTATTTTAAAAGTATTCTGGTTGATGTTAAAATTTATGTGAGCAAATTTACATAATCAATAATGTAGAAAAAAAAAAGGATTATAGCAAATTCAAATGTTCATCAAGGTTACGATCTAAAATAATTATAACTAATAAAATGTTCCAAATTTCAACAGAGATGAAATGATAAACTTAATTATATAGCAATGTACAGCAATGAAATAAGAACGAAATTTATGCTAATCAAGGACCTCATGGCCTGCATAAAAATATATGTAACATCAAGTGGATGTTAAAAATTCACCAACAAAATTTAACACTACACAAAACTCTCACCGTGTCCTAAGGTGTGTCGTTAGACCTGGTGGACCACGTCGTCGTCTCGATGCTTACAGCGTGAAGACGTTGGCAAGAAATTTCGACCTGTGCTTGATTGTCGATATAGTTCGGCTTAGTAGTGTAAATTTATTTTTATGAAAATGGATCTCTAGGAAATGAAGTGAAGTTTAATCGGCTTCTTTACGATAGGAAAAATTTCCCCCCTGACACGTGCTCCGTGTGGAAGAATTTACCAAATGAATCCAAGGATTTCTTTTTAGATAGAAAAACTAAATTCTCCTCATGGATTGAATTCCAAATAAAAATTTTAATTACTTTTACTTAGTAATTTTCTTACTACTTCACTATTACTTTTATTACGTAATAGTTTTACTTTTGATTTTTTTACTTTTTACTTCTAAGCAGTTTGACTTATATTTTTACTTTTAAGTTTTCTTTACTTAAGAGTTTTCTTTACTTTAATTAAGCTACCAGAACTATAACGCCATCATAAGAAAGAAGGAAACCAAAATTAGATTTTACAAATACTCACATGGTCAATTGAACAAAAAAATATATAGCACAGAAGGTGCCTATACGTTATAAAAGAATAATAATAAAACTAATTTACCTCAAAATCTATTGATGCACTAGGTAATTGACGATACAACAGAGTTAGACAAAGTCTGGGAGATATCGCAATTGAGTCGCACAACTTTCATTGACAGTTCAGAATAGTAAAATGAATACCAATTAAGTTTCAATTACAAGGAAAGCTAATATGGTTTAAAAAACAACAGTTCTGTCAAGCGCTTTACGCCATCTGGATTTTGGTAGTATTATTAATATTTAAAGTAATAGATTAGTAATGAAAACTAATGTATTGATTGACCTCGAGTAAATGTAGATGCTTAAAGAAATCTATGGTAACCTTGTTTCTTAATTAGTACAGTAAATATTTAAAAAGAGGGTGCTGTATTGTAGAAATATTCAAGTATATAAAATGAGAAGTTTGGTGATGTGTTTTACAGTAGTTCTTATTATTAAATGAACGGTAAAATTTTGTAACCTACTGAGTGATACTCAAAATATGGTCGGAAATAAAATAGGATTTTTGACTACGGCAAAAATTGTAACAGGTATGTTACAATATTCCGATTTTTTTTTTTCATAAAATCGCCAATATCTCATAAAACATGCGTTTTGAAGTAAAACATCAAATAGATAAAAAGAAAAATCGAGAAAACTCCTATCGAAATTTTCTAGTTCTATACTCATATTTTCCAATGGTACGCTCAGGAAAACGTATTAACCAATTTTTCCACGTATAAGAATTTATGTTAAAAAATTGTAATGACACGGTTTCAATCTAAGTATTCGAACTACCAGTTTTCTTATGTACTCGAAATCGGTTTTTTTATGTACACGAAGTTTGAAAATCATTATTTTCATTCGGTTTTTCCGGAAAATAGAAAAAAATTAATAAAATGTGAATATTATTATCATGGGTAATTACAACAAAGGATTAATTTTGAAACATTGTTTAGAGAATATATTTTTTGACATAGAAACATAATAGATTATTTCTTATGAGTTTTAATATGTTTGTAAGTTACAAAAATGTTTTACAAAAATGATAAAAAATGCAATCAATAAAAAAAAAGTAAACGCCTGTATGCTATCATGTTACATCACCTTAAAGAAAAAAATTGAATGGAAAATATATGAGTATAGGACTAGAAAATTTCGATAGAAATTTTCTCGATTTTTCTTTTTACCTATTTGATGTTTTACTTCAAAACGTATATTTTATGAGATATTGGCGATTTCATGAAAAAAAAATCGGATTAAATAAAATTTTTTGGATAGTACTCCCCCCCTCCCCCCCCCCATTAAAATGGGGATGAAAAGAGTAGTTTCGAGAGAGTCAAAATCCTTCTTTGTACATATTCGTTCCCATCGCTGTATAAAAAATTTTTCGGTTTTATCCGAAATTAACTTTTATTAAAATTTAAGGGGCGAATTTACCCCTCACCCCCACCCCCTGTGTAGAAGAAAGAGATGAATAACAGTTGCATCATCATGTCTTCAAAAACATGTAATCATAAACCAATCTACAGGACGAATGTTATTTTGATTAAAATCAATCAGTTTGCAGTGGAGATTCTCGTTTTCACCCCTTGCAGGGGTGGCTTCAGCGTTTTTTGAGAGTAAGTACCGTTGAATAATCAAGAATAAAATGACACTAGAGATTTCTGCTCAAAAAAAATGCTCGAAATTGGAATAGACGGTAATATAGTTAACGTTAGTACGATTCACCCCCAATGGGGTAGTATTGGGGGGTTGATTTTAATAAAAATTCTCGCCGATGATAATATAATGTTTTATAGAGTGTTTGGAATATGCAAAAATTTAGGCGATAGTTTTTAGCTGAAATTCCTTGTATGACGACATTTACAGTGTAAACCTGGATTTTATGCTCATAATTGCCCCAATAACTCTTCCTCCCCTCTTTCAAAATTCCCGCCAATTGTATTTCTTTCATTTTTTGGACAATTGAAAACATTTGCCACAAACTTTGGCCGGTTTGATTACAATGCGATTCGCACCGCAACGCTCAATGAGAAAACTCTCGCCGACTGTTACAATGCAATCCTTTCACCCACAACTACAGTCAAACCAAAGAACCTAGTGGTTTGATTACGATGAAATACGTTCAATTTTTCACAAGCCCGCAATATAAATTGCCGGCCCTTAAGGCCCTTATTCACAAGAGACAAGTTTGCTTGTTTGGACGAATACTATCATCAAACCACTTCGGTTAATGGTTTGATAAATTTTTCACTTTTCGACACTAGCTCCTAGAATAAAAGGGTTTTAATAGGTTTAGTAAGTTTTTTTCTAGTTCCCATTGGTAAAATGTCAGGGCCTTTTCATTAACTGCAGAATCTCATCGACCATGAACAAATGTAAAGCATTTTTTTGGCCAACCAAGCGGTCTAACATATTATAACTTTGGTTCCATCGTGTTGCTATTTCTTGAACTAAAGTTTTTTCTGGCATATTAAGTTGCTTCTGAATGTTCTTTAATTTATCGCAAGCTAATGAGGGATGGTTCAAATGTAAAACTATATGCCCCACTTTTCCCAGTAAATCTATTATCAATTGAATCCTGATCATTAATTGTAATGTATGTTAGCTTCTTCGATACCTTTTATCATGTCGAAAACTAGGAACGAGAGGATTTGATTGCAATTTAATTTCCATTCTTGCATTAAACTGAAAAAGACAATACAAATGAACACCTTTCCGTTTTCTTGAAGTCTATCCAATGAGCAGTCAAAAATAAAAATGGGTTGTTATTATGTGTGCAGTGTGCAGGTCCAGTGGTTATAGAAATAGTTATATTCTAAAGTCGTCATCTCTTAGCTATAAGGCTAACGTCATAGAAATTGGACAAACTACCTGTGTCACAAATAAAAACCGTCATTCGCCCAAAGAAATTAGCTCTAGCTAAAAGTTTATTATTAAACAAGGTATCTACCGTCCCCATTTCCGGGTTTCACACAGAAATAGCCGTCCACGCCATATTGGAAGAATTACTTTTTAGAAATAGATAAATAAAAGTCCGCACTGTTATACTTCTGTTAAGGGGGGATAAAAAACAAAAATAGTACTGAGCAAAATATACTTTAATTTTTTATAGCAAATTTTCAGATTTTAGAAATAAGAGATAAGGTAATCTAAGGGCGATAATCGGCCATGTAAATATCGGTATCGGCCAATTATCAGTATCGGCCGATTATAGGTATAGGCCTAAAAAATCATATCGGTCGATCCCTAAATGGAACACCCTGTATTTTTGCATTAAATTATGTAAAATTACTTTTTCAATTATTTGCGATTTTCTTAGAAATTCAAGAATTCCTGGTAAAAATTTTATCAAATTAGCCATGATTAGAAACAATCACTAATGTCGGTCATTCTCTTTTGTCAAAAAAATGCCACCGAGTTTAAATTACACCCACGAAGATTTTTTAAACTTGTTTAACATTTATGGAGAATATAATAAAGTAATATCAAGAACATAAATAATAAACAAGCTTATAAAAAGTCTTCGTGGGTGTAATTTAAACGCGATGGTATTTTTTGACATAAGAGTATAACTGACGTTAGTGATCGTTTATAGTCATGGCTAATTTGATAAAAATTATACTATTATTAACAACTCAACGATTTGGCGGAGTCGCGGGTGACATCAATTTAAAAAGTTCTCGATTTATAATAATGATAATTTTTGACAAATAGGGTATTATTTTAACTTCCTAGCATGTCATATACCATATCGCAACGAAAGAGAGCTTTGCATGGAGGCGAATCAGCCGAAGAATGTTTTCTACAATTATTGAGAAACGTGTCCGTTGAAAAATTTGCTTTTACAAACAAATTATACAGCACGCTCTCACCCATGTCGTTGTTTTCAATGCTGTTAATAGGGTTTGGGTCCCGGGACGTCTCGTGTCTCGAAGTCCCGGGACTTTTCCCAAATTTAGTTGTCTCGTGTCCCGGGACTTTCGGGTCGAGACTCGAGACACGCTTGTAAACATTTTAATAACAAAAGGTCATAATAAGCTTCATTAGCTCAGACTTCCCGTACTCTGTCACTGAGAGCGCCATCTGTTAGTTTAAAGAGTAATTACTTGATACTCGTATGTACGTAACTTACTATACACAATAAAATAGACATCTGTTGAAAACAAGAGTGTTCTCTTTCCGGAGGCATTATTAGAAAAATCAGAAACAGATTGTCAGACAAGGTTGTTAATGCACTAATTTTTAAAAAATATATATTTTATTAAATTAGGAAAAAAGACTAATTGATAAGGCTAGTGCGACGATCGCGGCGAACCGCGACCGCCTAGTAAAGTCACATTGTTTTGAGCCTTTCGACTCTCGGAACTCCAAGAGACATCGTTGCTACCTTCGACTAGAAAGGATACGGCCTTAGAGGCTTTTAGACATAATCCCACGGATGGCAGCTTCGCACCACCGACCGCTCGAGCGAGTGCGTGAACCAAAGGTCCGAACCTGCGGTTCCTCTCGTACTGAGCAGACTAATGGCTAGAGACTAAATGATGATTAATATGATTACTTTACTAAGTCGGTTTTATGTTTTATAATTATAAGATTTTATTACCAAAAAATGAATCTGTGTATGAGAATTAAACATACAAATTGTTTAGACTTTAATTAACGTTAGAAATGTTCAATATGTTCAATAAATGTTGATTTTTACTAACATGGCGATTTTATTGAAACATCTCGCCAAAAATGAACTCGATTCTAATTTTATTTTGAAAAGTCTCGAAATCCCGGGACGTCCCGGGACTTTGATCCTGCGATGTTTCGTGTCCCAGGACTTTGAGAATGTCAAGACTTCCCAAACCCTAGCTGTTAATGAGGACGAAGAAGGAAACTGCATGACCGATATTTACGACGGCGAACAAATATTTCATTGTATGGTGGTTTTTGAGATGTGATAATGCCAGCAATTTAGGTAGGTACATGAAACCTGGTACATGGGGATTTCAGTTTTCAGCGACAGTTAGTATGATGAATTTAATATGGCAGACACGATTGAAACATTTTTGTAGATTTGTGTGGAATTTGATACATAAGAATCATTTGTCACTAATTTTGATCTGAAGTCAAATTTCAAATATAGAAAAAAAACATTGTGTATGTGTGTTACGTCGGCGTATATCAGTGATCACGAAAATCTTCGTAATCTATGCAAGAGCCCTTTCGTCATACGGTTTATTCATGACCTTGCGTGATTCTAAATCCGATAGTGCCCAAGCCACATAAATTTTTGTAAAGGAAGAAAAATATGAAAAAAGAAAAGAGGGTCACCCAAAAAAAATTAAGGAGGTTAATATTTCGCATGCAGTTAATACAACTGTTAAAGAAGAAAAAGATGAAAAAAATATATACAGAGTGGTCACCCAAAAAAAATATAATAAAAATGTGGCGAAGCACGATAATATTTAGCATGCAGTTAAGACAACTGTCGAAGGAGAAAAATATGAAAAAATATACAACTTATCCGAAATTTTAACCATACATGCACCTTTAAATAAGAAGTCGACTCCTTAAAAAAAAATTTAATAAAAGTCCAACACAGAAAAAGATCCACATTGTTAAAGTTACAAATTGATGAAAATGGTAATTTATTGAACTCTACTTAATTGAAGGACTGTTGTCTTAAAAAAAAAGAAAAAAATAATTTTAAATACTTAGTAGGTTATTATACTCTTCGCAAAAACGAAGAGTATATCGTATTTGATCGGCACATTTCTAAAATCGTAAATATCGCTCGTAGAGAAAAAAATTTCATATCATTGTGTTAGTGAACGAATTCTGAACAATTTTCAAAATGTCCGTTTGTCCGTCCGTCCGTCACGTTTCTTGTAAGAACGATAACTTAAGAAAGAAAGTCCGATTGTATTGAAATTTAGAAAGTAAGTTAGTGGTAGCTAGAGGAAGAACACTATTGTTTTTGAAGAAAATCGATCGGTAAATAAAAAGTTATTAATTATTTAATTTAAAAAAATATATTCTCTTAATTTTTTTCGCTTGTACTAAAATGGAAATCTTGCGAAATATTATTTCCATAATATATTTTTTTTTGTTTATGAATTTTACTAATATATATTTCATAGAAGTACGAGTTGAAATATGTATGATTGTCGAAAGATATAGGTATATCACTGTGACGTATACTTTCCGGTGAGGCCGGAAAGTGGTCACTTTTGGCACCTTAGCAACGGTTCGGTTACTCGGGCGCCACCTTTACAATTTTTTACGTGGGGCAAAGGTCCCACACTAGCCTCTTAACACAGCCTGTTACAGTAGGGCTGGGATAGCTACAGTGGAGAAAACAGTAACTTCCAGTGGGTCAATTTGGGAAAATTGGACTGTTACACAAACAGCAGTAAAACACAGAATTCGGTAAAACAAAATATCTATTTATTTCCTATAAGTTACAGTGATAACGAAACTATTTACAGCTTAACTAATTTAATATATACAGTACATTCATAACGCACAAAAGAGCAAACCCAGGCTGTGACGTGCTGATGATTACGGTAAGTGCTACCATGCGATACGGTGACGTTACTAAGGTAAGCAGGAGTGAAGCAGCTATATGGCGGTAAAAATGGCGGTGACGTACAGTTTGACAGACAATGACAGGTTAAAGGAGTGAATTGCCGAGTTAATCAGGTTACGGGTTGTCATTAAATACCAGGAAGAAACAAGCAGTTATCAAACAAAGCAGCAAAATTAATTATTTTAAGGGTCAAACTTGGCTAATACCAGAAATCTCAAAGCTGGAAGAGAGGTATGATTAGTCAAGTGGCATTCTGCAACTCCTGGCCTGTAACAAGGTATGATTAGAGTGGTATGCACACCAACGGTCTCTGGGAAGAGCGGCTAGACCCCAGAGTGGTTAGTGTGCTAATCCTATGCCCACGACGTACCTTCAGGGAAGCGGCTAGACCCTCGGGTACCCCGAGAACACAGGACTCTACCTAACAGAACTAAAGGAATCCTGGAAGTGGCAACCCAGTAGATGCTCTCGTCCTCCTGGCCTGAAATAAATGTATGATTAGGGCGGTACACACACCAACGGTCTCTGAAAAGAACGACTAGACCCCAGAGTCGTTAGTGTGTGGGTTCCATGCCCACGACGTACCTTCAGGGAAACGGCTAGACCATCGGGCACCCCGAGAACACAGAACTTTACCGGTAACAGTGTTATAGGCAACAAAGAATTATTGAAACGGCAAACGCACCAACAGCCTCTGAAAAGAACGGCTAGATCCCAGAGTCGTTGGTGCGTCCAACCTATGCCCACGACGTACCTTCCGGGAAACGGCTAGACCTTCTGGTACCCCGAGAACACAGATCTTACCAAAACAAAGAACAGAAAGATATGAATCCCTAATATCAGCCAAGTCGTTACCTCTACCTATTATTTATGAACCTACTCACTTTTCGTCCTGGCCCACGTCCGGTCTGGTAACGGTCTCGAGTCGCACTCCTCGTTCCGGTCTTCTCAGCGTAGATTATTTCCGAAGCTGGCTGCAGTGGGCACGTCTGGTCGCTGTTGGAGCTCGTGAGGAACTGACTGTCTGCTCTCAGCGCATCGGGTATCTAGTCCACTATCCCCTCTATTCGCGGTAATGACGGGGGAACAGTGCGCGTGGATATTGATTGACGTAGGCGCAACTTAGTACAGTGTCGAGGAAATATAATTCAAATATTAACTTACGTCTGCTGGCGGTTTCCCTGGAGAAGGCACTTCTGCTCGCTGTTGTTCACTGGTAGCAACTGAAGGCTATCTGCGGAGATCACGGTTTAGTATGCATTTTCAGTTTCGGTTGGGCCTGGTGGGGCCTAATAGTTTATGCGGTGATATAATTATTTTTCACAGCCTGGTAACTTTTATTAAATAATTCACAGAAACATATTTATTTTTGGTAAATATAAATGGTTTATTGGGGTTTAAAATATGCTTCATTACATCACAGACAATCAATTTTCGTAGCAATAGGTGGTGGCGCAGCGGCTAAAGCTTTGCGTTGCAAAAATGCCTACAAGTAATTAATCTTAAAAGTTGTTTGAGATCTCTAGGCTCACCATCAGGCCAAACATGGACGCATCACGTCCCCCGGCCGTCTGTTACGTTTGTGTTTTTATATATATTGTTACACTAAATATGAGATACATGAAATAAAACAACTGAAATGTAAATCGCTAAAACAAATAAAGAGCTTTGTAATGCTAATGCGTTGCAATCCAAAGGTCCCGTGTTCGAATCCCACACAGTTTGGATATTTTTTTTTTTCATATAATTTTTTTCACAACAAAGATGGTATCACAAAATTTAGGATGTCCAAAAACTAACATTATTTACAAGAAAACTGCGAAGAGTATCCTATAGAATGTGTAACAATTATATATAAAAAGCTGAGTAAATTGGCGAAGAGTACGTTTTTAGCTTGTTTTTTCCATAAATTTGTAATTTTAACAATGTGTATCTTTTTTGTGTTGGACTTCTATTAATTTTTTTTTAAGAAGTCGACTTCTTATTTAGAGATGCATGTATGGTTAAAATTTTTCGGGTAAGTTGTGTTACACAATGTTTTTTAAAAAATGCGACGGAGGACGATAATATTTCGCATGTAATCAAAGCTGCCGAAGAAAAATATGAAAAAAAAAATATACGGTGACCAAAAACAAATTTTAAAAATGCAATATCTGGCATGCAGTTAATAGAACTTACTGTCAAAGAAAAACATGAGAAAAAAATATACAAGGCGGCAGAGCTGGGTCGAATCCTCTGAAAATGGATTCGAATTCGGATCCGAATCATCAAAAATGATTCGAATCACGAATACCACATTCGGATCCTTTTGGTATAAAAAAATGATTCGAATCGCAGGATCCGAATCCTTTGTTTCGGATCACGGATCCGAATCCTCAAGCCTTCAAAATTATTGTTACAGTTCCAGATATCGATTTTGAGTCGAATCGTATCATAAGCGACAAAACTCGGTCGCCATCTTGGCGCCGTAATTTTGATGTCTGAATTTTGATAGAAAATTTGTAATCTGCGTCTGGACTTTTAATTTTTGTCTAAAAATTCGTAATTCGCGGTCCTCAAAACCCGCAAATGTCGATTCTAAGTCGAATCGAATCAGACACGGCAACATCGTTCGCCATTTTAGAGTGCCATCTTGAATTTTTGTGATATAAAAGTTTTAAAGTGCATTGTCATGGGAACCATGTACGCATGCCAAATTTCAAGTTCATCGGATATGTGTAAGTGGGTGAAAACTGAAAATCGAGTACTAGAATTATTTTACTAATATGTATTTGATTAAAATTTACTTGGGATTATAGTTCCCAAGAAAACAAAAAAGTTATAGTGGTTATCTCCTTTTTAAAAACAATGACAGCAGAACTAGATTTTATCTAATTCGGTAACTTATTGAACTGATCAAAAGAATTTAAAAAACAAAGAATTTCATGCAAGCTTGTTGAGAGGGGGAGGTGTGGGGGTGATTTCCACCTGATCCGGGCTCGTTCTGAGAGTGGCCGGACAAGTTTGGGAGGGTCCGGATTTAAAATGTTGAAAATTTGTTTTATAATTTTTTCTAGGCGTATTTTATCCCCCCGCTCATCAAATTTTTTCCAGATTTCTTTCCCCCGATCACCAATTCTCAAAGAAAAAAATTCCCACCGGGATAAACAACAAATACACATACACACTATGACCTATGACAGTCAATAATCAACACACGTAGGGCGTCGCGTCGGCCGGTTGTGGGAATGCAAACAAAAACAAACGTCTTATTCTATATGCATGTCAACATGTGATAACAGGCAAAATCTTAACTCTTGAGGATAGAATTTTGCAGAGTGAGAGGAAAATATGCTTTTATTTTCGGTTTATTATAAATATTTAAAAAATTTAAAAAGGTATAATTTTTAAAATAGTTTCAGATTCTTCCCATTCTTCTAAGGAATACAACCTTATACAGTTTTTATCATAAATTTTGTATATAGTTAAATGCCTAATAATGAAATTAGTAACTGTTTTCATTGACAAAATATGATATTCAAGTCCAACAGAAAACAATAAAAAATATATATACTTGTATTCGTTAGATTTATTTAAATAGTCCAATTAAATAAGTCGGCAAATCAAAATTTTGAGGTAAATACTTGAATTTTTGATATAACTTACTTTAATGTATTAGAACACGATTAATGAAAGAATTTTTTTTCTGAACCCCCGGGGAGGGGAGAAAAAAAATAAAAAAAGTGTTTTTTCAAAATTACTCAAAATGTGTTAAAGCTAGTAAAAAAATTTCAAACAAAAATTGTAAAGCATGAAATTTTATATAAAAATGATCTCTAGACTTTTTTTGGTATTACTAAAATTAACGGAGTTAGGCTGGTTAGAAATTAAGGGCTGGTATGTACAACTTTAAAAAATCATAGCGTGCTGAAAAGTTAATGAATTTAAAATTTTTTTTTTTCTATTTACTCAGAAAAATGTGAACATTCGTTTCAGAGAAAGGGATTTTTTTTAAATTCTTAATAAAAAAATTATAAAAATTTTAATTTTTTTATTTTCAATTAAAACCACTTTGAACGGTGAAACGATTTTTTCTTTATACCATTCTGTTCATTATTCAATATATTGTACATTTGCTTTTGAAATTTTTTTTTACCCATCATTTTCGAGCAGGTATGAATTTATTTACCTGTTTAATTTTTTTCCAAACGTAAGACACTGTTCGTGTGACGTCACGATAACTGAAAAGAAATAAAGAATGCGTACGACAAAGATAAAATGGTTTCGTAGCTGCTGCGTTGCCTACAAGACGCGTATACGTCACATCTACTGCCGTCATAAGTCATAAGGAGAATAGCCCATCTGTAAATTGTCGGTTGGCGAGGAAAGTAACAAAGGGGTTTGTTTTTTTCCCAACTAGTAAATATTAATTAAGAAAATCATATAGCTGCTTTTTATCCACTTATGTTTTTGTACTTTATAATTTTTTAATAATATTTTTAAATGCAGAACACTTGGGTGCTCATTGCTCATATATCATTAGAATCTCATTTATGACAAATATCTAGATGCGGCTTTTCACCTTATGACGGCAGTAAGGGCATCCGCGCGTGATGTCACAACTAACCTCAAAAATATGTGTTTCTTAATATTTAAGAGTATTACGCAACTATTATTAAAATTTCTGTCTGGTTCCCGTATTTTCAACTAAAATCTAGTTCAGTGTAATGTTTATGAAGTTCTAAATACTTTGTCCCAATAAAATAGGACTCTTTTTGTAGGTTGGAAATCTAACCTGTGATTAGCAGTCTATTTCTATTAATCAACAATATTGAAAAATTATTTACGCGAATTTTTAAATACTTGCTTAGAGCCAATACCGACTCCAAGCTAAAAATGCGTATACAAACATTAAAAATGAGAATAAACTTGAAAAACTTAAAATGTAAGGTTATGTTGGTTACATGATGCAGAGGCCCGATATCTCAATGCAGCAGTTGTGAATGTTTTATTGAATAAATGCTCCTACAAATTGTTAACAAAATTTTTAATTGTGGTCAAGTATAATAAGATTGTTTTGCGAAATCTACATACTTATACACGCTTCGTTTTATGTACATTTTGGTTATAGGTATTAGACACGTGGAATTTTGTTTTCATGATCTAAATATTTTTAAAATTAATCTTTGAATTGTAATGAAAGAAATTATTATTACTGTCAATACTTGCTGATTTCTACTAAATTTAGAATTATTTCTTTGACATTATTGATATAAATTAAAAATAAAGTACACAATATAATTTTTTTTTGCGAGAAAATTTTGCAGACGAATTATTGGAGTATTGGAAATAATTGTTTGAAACATCGTTTTAAATTAGTCGAAATTCGCGTATTTTAACCAAGGTTGCAAAAAATGTTTTTTTTATGCATTTTCGATTAAATTAATAAACTAATCCGTAATGTAGAAGTAAAAAATTATTTGCAAAAATGAATATTTGCAATAGTGAAAATTATTTTTTTTCCACATTAACAATTGAAATAATTTTTCTTCTTAATTTCAAAAAATTGACAATTACAAATATTTACATTACTCATTTTTTTAGATTACAAAATTTCAATTATTTTAATTTATTATTTTTTAAGACCATAAGAAATTATTATAAAAATTATTATAATTGTAGACATATTTTAAAAATTGTGTACACAGAAATATATTAATCAACATTTTTTTTTGGATCATTAATTTCAATTTTGAATGAAAAAAAAATGACATTTAAAAAAAAAAATGATCGATACATTTCCATTAAAATAGATCTTGATATTATTCTATTCCTAATCTAAATAAAAATAAACAGTTTAAAAAATAAAATTGGATAAATTAAATAACAAATAATTGAACCATTTTTTGGATGGATGGATAATAATAATTAGAAGAAAATAATTCATTCTTAAAACAAAATGTATGATCCATTCTATATTAAATTAATCTTATGAAAAGTTAAAATAAGAATTATTAAAAACAAATTTGTTAACAATTTTTAGGAGCATCTGTTCACCAAAACATACACCACCGCTGCATTGAGATATATAGACTAGTTCACAAGTTCAAAGCCGTGTTAATGCTTAATAAAGCTCGTGAAAATATGAGTGATTGGATTCGGAATGACACCTAGAAAAATGTGCAAAAGTTTCAAACCCGCATATAAACAATTGCAAAAGTTATAAACAAATGAAGATTGAAAAAATAACGAGTTTCGTTTTTTGCAAATAACTCGAAAACTATTAACATTTAAGAAAATTCAAAGGGAGATTTTTAAAGAGGAATGAATTTCAAATAAAAAAGTCCGAACTCCCGAAACTCTATGTCTATTATTAATAATTTCAATTTAATGTTGAAAATGGAGCTCTTCGCAGCGAACACTAAGCCGTTACGATGCTCTGAAACCGGCCGTAATAAGTAAAAATATTTTTTGTTATTAAATATTAATTTAAAATTTTTTAAAAATTATGGTATTATTTAGACACTTAAAGGAACAATATCCCGTTGGAAAAAAACTGTTTCACCGATTTTTCATAAAATGAGCCTATTGTTGTTTTGAGTTTTGCTCGAAAAATATGCATTTTTCCTATAAACACGTCAATAGAAAAGTTGTTGAGAATTAAATTTTCAATCGAAATGGCACCTTCAGAAGTCATATTTTTTTTTACAAAAATACACCCAGAAAACAAAACAAAAAAAAACGAAAAAATGCAATTTTTTATTTTTTTAAATTTTAGCCTGTAACTTTTTTCGGGTACATTTAGGCATAGACATTGCTGCATAAAAAAGCTGGCGTTTTACCGTTAAAATGATTATTAACGGGTAAAACATCAGCTTTTTTTATGCAGAATATCTATGCCTAAATGTACCCGAAAAAAAGTTAGGTTTAAATTTAAAAAAAATGCATTTTTCCGGTTTTTTTTGTTTTGTTTTCTGAGCGTATTTTTGTAAAAAAAAAATTGATTTCTGATGGTACCATTTCGATTGGAAATTTAATTCTCTACAACTTTTCTATTGACGTGTTTATAGGAAAACTGCATATTTTTCCAGTAAAACTCAAAAATGTGAAAAGTGGACCTTTTTACTTCGATCTCAAAAACGCACCTCTTTTTTATGGTAGTACTCAGCGGTTTTCTCATATTTTGGGGCCAATTTAACATAAGCAACAATAAAAACCCTTTAACGTTTTAGTTCCTTTTTTTGGACATAGACTAAAAATATTGTGATTAAAAATTAAAAAATCTTCTTTAAAAATTTTTTTTTAATTGTTTATAATATTTTGTTCCATTGTTTCATTATTTAAACAAATTATTAAGAAAAAAATTTATTCTTAAACTTTATTATTTGCAATTCTCTACAAGATAGAAGAAAGAAAAAAAATTTTGTTGTTAATTTATTTTTTTATTTAATAAACAATTTGTTAACAATCGCCGAATGTGTTTATATTCTTTTTAGATAGAAAAAAAAATAACAAAAACAACCGTATACATAAACATGTTAAATTTATTTTTCTTTTTACATGTTAATGTATACGGTTGTTTTTGTTTTTTTTTCTATCTAAAAACATTCGGCGATTGTTAATAACAAATTGTTTATTAAATGAACAAATAAATTAACAGCAAAAATTTTTCTGTTTTTCGTCTTGTAGAGAATTGCAAATAATACATTTTAAGAATACATTTTTTTCTTAATAATTTGTTTAAATAATAAAAAAAAGAAAAACATTATTATAAACAATTAAAAAAAATTTAAGAAATTTTTTAAATTTTTAATCATAATATTTTATAATAAAATGGCAAAAGAATTTTTATAAGGTCTCCATGAAGCGAAATAATTTTAGTAGCTTTTGTTTAACAATTATCCGACTTGAAATATAAACGTAAAAAAATTTGTTAATTAACAATAGGCTCATTTTATGAAAAATCGGTGAAACAATTTTTTTTTCAACGGGATATTGTTCCGTTAAGTGTCTAAATAATACCATAATTTTTTAAAATTTTTAAATTAATATTTAATAACATAAAAAAATATTTTTACTTATTACGGCCGATTTCAGAGCATCGTAACGGCTTAGCGAGAGACAGAGTTTCGGGAGTTCGGGTTTTTTATTGGAAATTCATTCCTCTTTAAGAATCGTTCTTTCAATTTTCTGAAATATTAATAGTTTTCGAGTTATTTGCAAAAGACGAAACTCGTTATATTTTCAATCTTCATTTGTTTATAACTTTTGCAACTGTTTATGTGCGGGTGTGAAACTTTTACACTTTTTCTACATAACCTTAAATTTTAAGTTTTTCAAGTTTATTCTCATTTTTAATGTTTGTGTACGCATTTTTAGCTTGGAGTCGGTACTGGCTCCAAGCAAATATTTAAAAATTCACATGAATAATTTTTCAATATTCTTGATTAATAGAAATAGACTGCTAATTACAGGTTAGATTTCCAACCTACAAAAAGAGGCCTATTTTATTAATACAAAGTGTTTAGAACTTCATAAACATTAGGCTGAACTAGATTTTAGATGAAAATACGGGAACCAGGCAGAAATTTTAATAATAGCTGCGAAATACTCTTAAATTTTAAGAAACACATATTTTTGAGGTTAGCTGTGTCGTCACGTGCAGATGCCCTATTAGGCAATCCAACGACCTGTCAAAATTATTTTTCAATATGGCGCTGAGGGCAAACATGGGGTTTATTTTAATTAACTCGCGGAAACGTAGCCAAGGCAACCGAAAAAAAACTCATTTAACGAATGAAAATAAAGGATTGCCGGATGTTTGCCCTCAGCGCCATGTTGGAAGTCACGTGGTTTGGATTGCCTAATTAGGCAATCCAACGACCTGTCAAAATTATTTTTCAATATGGCGCTGAGGGCAAACATGGGGTTTATTTTAATTAACTCGCGGAAACGTAGCCAAGGCAACCGAAAAAAAACTCATTTAACGAATGAAAATAAAGGATTGCCGGATGTTTGCCCTCAGCGCCATGTTGGAAGTCACGTGGTTTGGATTGCCTAATTAGGCAATCCAACGACCTGTCAAAATTATTTTTCAATATGGCGCTGAGGGCAAACATGGGGTTTATTTTAATTAACTCGCGGAAACGTAGCCAAGGCAACCGAAAAAAAACTCATTTAACGAATGAAAATAAAGGATTGCCGGATGTTTGCCCTCAACGCCATGTTAAAAGTCACGTGGTTTGGATTGCTTAATAGATGTGACGCATGCGCGTCTTGTAGGCAACGCAGCAGCTACGAAACAATTTTATCTTTGTCGTATGCATTCTTTATTTCTTTTTAGTTATCGTGACGTCACAAGAGCAGTGTCTTACGTTTGGAAAAAAATTAAACAGGTAAATAAATTCATACCAGCTCGAAAATGATGGGTAAAAAAAAATTTCAAAAGCAAATGTTCAATATATTAAATAATGAACAGAATGGTATAAAGAAAAAATCGTTTCACCGTTCAAAGTGGTTTTAATTGAAAATTAAAAAATTAAAATTTTTATAACTTTTTTATTAACAATTTAAAAAAAAATCCATTTCTCTGAAACGAATGTTTATATTTTTCTGAGTAAATAGAAAAAAATTTTTTTAAATTCATTAACTTTTCAGCACGCTATGATTTTTTAAATTTGTACATATCAGCCCTTAATTTCTAACCAGCCTAACTTCGTTAATTTTAGTAATACCAAAAAAAGTCTAGAGATCATTTTTATATAAAATTTCATGCTTTACAATTTTTGTTTGAAACTTTTTTTACTAGCTTTAACACATTTTGAGTAATTTTGAAAAAACACTTTATTTTATTTTTTTTCACCCCTCCCCGGGGGTTCAGAAAAAATATTCCTTCATTAATCGTGTTCTAATACATCAAAGTAAGTTATATCAAAAATTCAAGTATTTACCTCAAAATTTTGATTTGCCGACTTATTTAATTGGACTATAAAACAGTTTTAAAGATTATACTATATTTGGTTTTTAATTATTTATAATAAACCTAAAATAAACGCATATTTACCTCCCACTCTGCAAAATCCTATTCTTAAAACATAACGCTTACCGCCTGCGCAAAAAGAACGTGAACCACAAAAAAAGATTCGTGTCGTCAACAAAAGGATTCGAACACGAATCCTTCTCCATTTATCTTACGAATCCGAATCACGAATCCTTTTAAATGAAAGTTTTCGAATACTAAAAAAGGATTCGAATACTGAGTGAGTCGAATCCTACCCAGCTCTGCAAGGTGGTCACCTTAACAAGTTTTTTTAAAAATGCACGAGAGCGATAATATTTAGCATGCAGTTAACACAACTGTCGAAGAAGAAAAATATGAAAAAAAGGGTGGTCACTCAATTTTTTTTTCAATGTGAAGGACGTTAATATTTCGCATGTAGTTAACACAACTGTCGAATAAGAAAAATACAAAAAATATATATACAGGGTGGTCAGCAAAAAAAAATGCAACGGAGGAAATTATTTCGCATGCAGTTAACTCAACTGTCAAAAATGAAAAATATGAAGAATATACAGGGAAAAAGATAATGAAAAAATGTGCCGGAGAACGATAATATTTGACATGCAGGTAACACAACTGTCAAAGAAAGATATAAAAAAATTGTATAGGGTAGTCACCCTAAAATAAATTATAAAAAAATGTGAGGAATAATATTATTTCGCATGTGGTCAACACATCTGCCAAGAGAAAAAAAATATAAAAAATATACAGGGTGGTCACCGTAAAAAAAAATTAAGAAAAACTGAGGCGGATGGCAATAATATTTCGCATGCAGTTAATACAACTGTCTAGGAAGAATAGTAGGTATATTAAAGTATAAGTGGATATTAAGGTCTTTAAAACATGCGCGATTTTTCGACCACGACGGCGCAGCCGAAGTGCTCGAAATAAAGCAAGTGTTTTAAAGACCAGTTATCCACGAATACTTCACGCTATTTTTTTTTATTGGTACACTTTGAAATCATAAATACTGGTATTATTACTACAAAAAATGGAAATAAGAATTAAGAATGTAAAATGTTGAATTCGTGAATTCAGTGTCATGTAAATGAGAAAACAAAAATTAATTTGCAATCTGTCACATAGGATTAATTATTGTCACTACAGTTGTCACTGATTGTATATTGCTTTAAAATGAGTTCTAACATTGATTACTTAAATAAAAAAGCAGAATCGCGGTTAATACCGCAAAAATCGGAAGATGCTCATAAAAAAGAATACGGCAAGTTCATCAAATGGATGGAAGAGCAAAAGGTAACAGATACAGATGAACGAGTTGTACTTGCTTACCTTTGATGTAGCCATGGTAACTTTAAAACACGCGCGTTTTTAAAACTTGGATTTAAACACTCTGAGACGTACTTTAAATAAGCAAAATATGGTACCAATAAAAAAAATATGAATAATATACAATATTAAAATATAGAATAATTTAAGAATCATAAAACGTCCGGCAAGACGAATAAAAGAAAAGAATAAATAAAGAGTGAAAAACAGAGAGGGAAGTACCTTTACCGATTTATTTTTTATTTGGTGCACTACTATTATTGTGCTCGACATTTGATTTTTTTTTTTTGTAACTCCCTTAATATCTCATTGGCATGACATGGCATATAGTTAAATAAAGCATTGATGACTACCGATTAATGATTCCACCTGTCGCAGATTAATCCTCAGCTACACGTTATGAGCAATTAAAGGAATATATATTTCAAAATTAATTGGTAGAAATTCCAAAAATCGATTAGGTAAATCCCAGCGTATAAACCACAGGTAGTTTGTTTCTGGTAAGACGCGCTACTGCTGCTAGATATTAGGTAAACAAATTAATTACAATATTACAAACTTATACATTGTACATATGTGTTGCATATATTTAAAAAATGGTAAACAAAACCACAATACAACAATAACAATAGGTATGGTATTTATTTTTAAGAAACGATTGGTGTTAGTAAAATGAGCTGTATAAGTAAGAATTTTTGTCCTTTTTCTTGAAGTTTTTACTTTTTATTTTCTTTTAGAAGTACCAAATCATCTCGGTTAGCCAAAAAAATTTTCGATTTCGGGGTTTCCACGGGATGGCATTTTTTGTGGTATATGGGCGAGTCTATGGATGCCAAAAAAATGTTTTTTCCAATCATGTTATCAATCGGTAACGCGTCGCGTAGAATTGCCGATTATCCTTTTATAAAAAATAATAATAAAAAATAGTCATGATAGATGGTTCTTCGTGCAATTTGTTTGAATACATCCACTCAACTTGGATGAGGAGAAAAAATGCACTTGTGTGGGTAAATGACCTAGTCTGTAGTGTAGTGACGACGCGACGCACCAAAGTGACTTTTTTTTTCAAATCAGTCTGCAGGCCTTAATGCTTAAGCAATCGGATTTTTTTTAAAACCTCGTTTTTTAATTGCCTATCGATCTGTCAAGCAAGATTTTCGATTTTCGTCCCTGATTTTCCAAAATTTTCGAAAGAAGTTTGAATTTTCATAACAAATTCTGAAAAATAAGGGGCAAAAATCGAAAATCTAGCTTGACAGATAGGCAATTAAAAAAGGAAGATTTCAGAAAAAAAACCTTTCCGATTTCTTAAGTATTAAAACCACACTGATTTGATTTGAAAAAAAGTCACTTTGTCATCAGTCTGCAGGTCTTAATACTGAAACAATCGGAAAGTTTTTTTTTGAAACCTTCGTTTTTTAATTGCCTATCGATTTGTCAAGCCAGATTTTCGATTTTTGTTCCTGTTTTTTAAAAATTTTTTATGAAAATTCAAACTTCTTTGAACAATTTTCTCCATCACATTTTTTTGTATGGAATTCTTGTTTCAGGTCTACACAAATAGGAAATCATAAAGCGGACACTTATAGACTAGGAGCCCGCCGACCACTAATTATATGTCATAGAGATATACTCCCAAAATGTGTGAATTGTTGTTAATTTGGGGTAGTAGAGCACAGAAATGTCCATGCCAGCTCTTTTTTTTGGTACAGGGACGTACGGCTGGCCCCCAAATGTATAAGAAATATGACTTGTAAAAGTAAAAAAAAGCCACAAATAAGTCATAGGTTTACGCATGGATGGATGGTTGCAAGGATTTCTTAATTTAACTCCAAAAATCATGAACCCTGACTTCCATTCATTTTGGGTGGTACAAGGAGGCAGGAGGCGGGCGTTATGCTCGCCCAAATTTGAGAAAAAGTCAGGTAAAAAAAATGATAAGTTTATAAATGACAATCAGGAACTTGGTAAGTGCGAGAAGACATTCGCCATCTTTAAAAGGTGGTGCGAACGTCTTGCCTTTCACGATAATTGACGGCGTCTCGGCTCTTCCTACCGCATGTACTAGTTGCCATTGTAATTCGATAAATATCATAAATTTACGACTGGCAATCAGATACTTGGTAAGTATGAACCTCCTGATTGCGAAAATACGTGCGCCATCTTTGACAGGTGGTACAAGGGCCAGCTAGAGGTCTAAATGCTGGGTTGCACTATAATTATTTATTTTCATTCTAATAAAGTTTGTTTTTTTCTGATTAGTTTCTCTTCTAGTTTTAATTATTCTCCCTTCAATTACCCTCTCGTCATGTGACACACACACGCACGCGCACACGTGAGCGCACACATATACACAAGTAAATTGGAACACACTTTCCTCTCAAGGCAGACAAGAATTTCGAATCATTTAGTTCAGTGCTGCCGTTTCGATACAATGGTACCAAGCTGGTACGAAAAGATCCTATCCAATGCGTCCTATTTAAAAGAACAAATTGAACGAAATTTATACGCCTTCAAAAAAGCTCGCTAATAATAATAATAATAATAATCTCTTTATTTAGCATATAAACTATTAAAAAACATACAAAGGTTGAGTATAAAAATAGTAAATTAAATAATACAAATTACATTGTACAGTACTAGATAATTTCTTACAAATAATAAATATATGAAAGATCCATATTACATACAAAATTATGAAACAATCATCGATTTACACGGGTAACCAGCACATGCGGTAGGAAGCTCCGATACGCCATCAATTTATCGTTAAAGGCAAGACGTTCGCACCACTTTTCAAAGATGGTGAATGTCTTTTCGCACTCAAGAGTTCATACTTACCAAGTTCTTGACTGCCATTCATAAACTTATCATTTTTTTTACTTGACTTTTTTTTCAAATATGGGAACACGTAGCGCCTCCTTGTACCACCCAAAAGACTGGATTCATGACTTTTGGGGGTAAATTAAGAAATCATGCATCATCATCAACCTCCATGCGTAAACCTATAACTTATTTGTGGTTTTTTTTTAACTTTTACAAGTCATATAAAAAAAAGGGCTGGAATGGACATTTCTGTGCTCTACTACCCCAAATTAACAACAATTTACACATTTTGGGAGTAAACCTATGACACACAATTAGTGGTCGGCGGGCTCCTGGTCTATTAGTAGTGAGGGAACATACATTTATAAGCACTTTTATGCAAAAGAAGAACATTTTTCATGATTTTTGTTTAAATTTATTAAAAATGTATTATTTTATTATTATTTAAAGTTTTATTACCATATAATGCCATTTATAAGCGTTTCGGCGCCCTCTAGGACCCAAAATTGCATGCATAAGTGCATGAAGTGCATGATATAAATGCATAGGGAACAAACAGTAGAGTATAAGGTTAAATACTTAAAATTTTGTGGAAAAAATTTTTAGACGAGCGTTTTCAAGGACGCTGATTACAAATTTGTTGTGAAAATTGGAAAATCCAAAATGGCTAACCCTAGATGGCACGAATTTCAAATACAGAAATGCGATTATTGACATAATTTTCGATTTTAACTTATAATGATATGAAAGAAACTGTTTTGTGTATAATTTTTCATGGATTTACATTTTCTTATTCTTCGTTTATGTTCACCCCCCCACGTACTCCCACCCCTTCTTTTACCTTCTTCCTTTAACTGCAGCATCGCTTTAATTTGAATTTAAAAAATATTAAATTTTGTCAGGTTGTTAAAATAATTCAGTTTTATCTCAACTAAATTAAAAATCATATACTTGAAGTTCCGAATGTTCACTTGAACGAATTTCATATGAAAAGGAATAATCAATAAAAACTACAAATCGACTTAGACGTATCACCGTTTCATATGAAATTCGTTCAAGTGAACGTTCGAAACTTCAGGTACATCAAAAATCGTATTTCCGTATTTAGAGTCAGCCATTTTGAATGTTCCAATTCTCACAACGGATTTGTAATCAGCGACCTTGAAAACCCCCGACTAGAAATTTTTTCCATGAAATTTCAAATATTCAACCGTATACTCTACTGTTTGTTCCCTATGGATGCATATTATGCACTTATACATGCAATTTTGGGGCCTAGAGGGCTCCTAAACGCGTATAAATAGAACTATATGGTAATAAAAGTTTAAATAATAATAATATACTTACGTATTTTTAATGAATTTATACTTTTTTAGCCATATATATTTGAAAACAAAAATCACGAAAAATGTACTGCCTTTGCATAAAAGTGCATATAAATATTTGTTCCCACCTACTAAGTGTCAGCGTTATGATTTCCTGTTTGTGTAGACCTCAAATAAGAATACTATGAAAAAAAAATCTAATGGAGAAAGAAAAATTACTCATGGTACACGTGGTAAATCAAGAACGAGAAAATATTAATATTTCTTGGGACACCCTGCATATTAATTTATTGATCATTTTCCAATAACCTTTAAATATTAAATACAAAATTAAAACCAAAATAAAAAAAACAGAGTATACACTTAAGTATAAAACTTAAATATTTACTTTCGTATTTAATATTTACCTAACCATTTGAGGAAGTATAAATAACATCTTGAAGTTTGTAAAATTCACACACACAAATGCAAGGTTAAGACAATATTTTGGTTTACGATTTTTCAAACGAAATATTTTTAACTGTCTCGTGTTACATAAGATAATATTATTATTTTCTGCATTTTTTAGAATTCAATCGGGTATTAAATAACACAGCTCCACAAAATAAAAAAAGTGGTCTGTTCCTGGGCTTACCCAATTGAGTCCCAGAAACAGCCCACTTTTCACTTTTGTGTGTGTGTGTGTGTGTAATATATTTGCATACGCGGTTTTCTATAAATTGGAGGAGGATCCGGTGATATATGTGATATAATAATAATTATAATAAATGTATTTATTAATGCAAATATATAACAATGTATAAACAAATTTTAAAATCGCATCGGACACCAAATAGTACAACGAACATGTTATATACTAAATTAAAAGGCGCAAGATTCAGACTAGAATGTCTGCTCTCTTCTTAAACCTTATAGGCCGGGAGCCCGTGTATAAAATGACTGACTATCCGGCGATCTTTGAAAATATGTAAAATGGATTGTTCTTATATAAGTTAGCAAGGAATGGACCGTCAGCTGGTCGGGTAGCGGTGGGGGTGGTTGTCAAAGGGTTGAAAACACGTAAAAAAAATTGAGAAAAAAAATTATCCGGCGAACGCTGAAACTTATATGAGGGGAAGATTACGTTATATAATGAAAGTAGAACATAGTCAGCTGGACGGGGGGCGGTGGATTTACCGTCAGCTGATTGATCAAGCAGGTCCAAAAACATGAAAAATTTAAATTATTCGGCGAACTTTAAAATTCGGGTATAAGATAATATTTATACTGAGATTCACGAAAAACATAGTCAGCTGCAAGTATGTGGGTGGAAAATTCGCCAGCTGGTACAGAACAGTGCTGAGTGTTGATCGCCTGCGAGGCAGCGTGCATCACCTTTCATGCATCAGTTGACGACTTTTCCACCTACATACTTGCAGCTGACTGTGTTTATCGTTAATCTTAGTATGAATATTATCATATACCCGAATTTCTAAGGTCGCCATAAAAATTTAATTAGTAATATCGATACTGATAACTTAATGTTAGAAAACGTGCGTGTGGCATTCCCAAGTTTCTTTTTTTAATTCGATTAAATATTCAAATTATTATTAATATACTTTATTTTATGAGAATACAAATTAATACATTCGTACATTTCAAAATTATACAAAATGATCTGCTCAGAAAATTTATTTAGTTTAGTGAAAATAAAAATAAATTCATTCGGCTTCCGATAACAGATCTTCCTCATTCTCATTTTCATCCAACTCAGCATTCTCTGGATGCTCAGTGGGTGAAAGATCATTTTTATCTTTGTCACTCGCATCTAAAAAAATAATTATTTATAAAAAATTGATTTAACAGGATGAAAAGTGAAAAGCACAAATGATATAATACCTTCAGTATTTTCGGCATCTCGGGTAATCGTTTCCACTTATGGAAGGAATTGATTTCCATCAAACCACTTGCAAGTTAACTTTGTTTTCCTCAGGCTGTCACCCATAACGGATCCAATGTAGATGGCACTTGTTTGTGTGCGTTGTTGGCACGATGTATGGATTTAAAGCTATAAAAAACGTCAATGATGCTCGTGTAGCTACCTTCACTAAGGTGTATAAATTTAGAGAAAATGATAACGAATTTCGGTTACCAGACAAAAATTTAAAAATTAAAAAAAGAAACTTGGGAATGCCACACGCACGTTTTCTAACATTAAGTTATCAGTATCGATATTACTAATTAAATTTTTATGGCGACCTTAGAAATTCGGGTATATGATAATATTCATACTAAGATTAACGATAAACACAGTCAGCTGCAAGTATGTAGGTGGAAAAGTCGTCAACTGATGCATGAAAGGTGATGCACGTTGCCTCGCAGGAGATCAACACTCAGCACTGTTCTGTACCAGCTGGCGAATTTTCCACCCACATACTTGCAGCTGACTATGTTTTTCGTGAATCTCAGTATAAATATTATCTTATACCCGAATTTTAAAGTTCGCCGAATAATTTAAATTTTTCATGTTTTTGGACCTGCTTGATCAATCAGCTGACGGTAAATCCACCGCCCCCCGTCCAGCTGACTATGTTCTACTTTCATTATATAACATAATCTTCCCCTCATATAAGTTTCAGCGTTCGCCGGATAATTTTTTTTTCTCAATTTTTTTTACGTGTTTTCAACCCTTTGACAGCCACCTCCACCGCTACCCAACCAGCTGACGGCCCATTCCTTGCTAACTTATATAAGAACAATCCATTTTACATATTTTCAAAGTTCGCCGGATAGTCAGTCATTTTATACACGGGCTCCCGGTCTATTAGGGAAATTATAATTATTTGGAATTAATTTTGACTAGGGAACTAAAATTTAAATTGGTGTAAACATTTCTAATAATATATACTGATTAAGATGAGTAGAGAGCTAAATAATTAAGAATTGAGAGAATAAGTACATACAGGGTAGGGTGGCCCCGAGGGTGGCCCATTAGTGCGACAAAGTCCAATACCTCCTTTATTAGAAGAAATAGAAAAAAAAAATTAACGAAAATTGTAGATATCCTTGCCGGTCACCTTCTAAAATTATTACGAAGAATACAGGGTGTCACATAATTGCAGGACGAACCAAACACATTTATTTAAATGGAACACCCTGTATATTTTTAGATATTTGGAATCCGCTAGTTTTTTACAATCTGCCAATATAGAGTTTTGCTAGTCTATACAGGGTATTTCAAGAGATACAGACATTTTCATATCGATATCGTCATGATATGAACGCCCTGTATCTTTTTGAAGATAAGTTACATTATTTTGTCAATATGAAAAATTATACTATATTGCCTAATTTAGCAGCAATAAATTATTTTCTTAATTTGACATTATTTGTAAACAGGGTGAGGCAAAACTCGGATCTACGAATTTCTCATTTTTTTTTTAATGGAACACCCTATATTTTATACCAGCATTATTAAAGTTTTTTGCTCTTCTTCAAGATTTATTAAGCATTCCCTATACCTAAAACCTCAATTTTCTGAGATATTATGGGTTTAGTAGGAAAACTTATTCCAAATTATCACGTTAGCTATGGAAAAACACAATTTTTTTTCGTCTGTTTAACTAGTATATAAATAAAAACGTACCGGAGGATATGAATTGAAAATATGTTTTTCCATAGCTAAAGTGATAATTCGGAATAATTTTAATGAAACGCAGTTTTTCCTACTAAACCCATAATATCTCAGAAAATTGAAGTTTTAGGGAATGCTTATTATTAAGCATCATTAAGCATAGTCGTGGACAAAGGTTTTTTATTCTTCTTTAAGTTTTATAACTTAAAGAAGAATAAAAAATCTTTGTCCACGACTATTAAATAATGTACTCATTATGTATGTGTTTCCTCAAGGATAACGCTATCCATTATTCCCTGCAGTGAATAATGATTTCATTATTCACTAGTGAATAATGAGGACAGTCAGTTTGTAGGAAGTTATGGGCAAGGTACTTCTTCAGTTCGAGCGCAATCTCGCAACATTTTAGTAGAATTTATGGCCATCAGGTTCTGAAATGTTAAATGGAATTACTTATTCGTTAACTATCATATATAGCTACAATTGTGTGAACAATTTTACTGTTATTATCAAATTTATGAATAGATAACTTTATTTAACGTTTCAGAAACAGACCCTTTTTTATCATACAATTTCGTTTTTAAATTTGATTGAGTAGGCCATTATGTGTCAAAAGAACGGCTTGTCAAATTAAATTTGAACGTCAACGTTATTTACAATAATTTTACATACTGGTGATTTACGACACTCGCCTACGGCTCGTGTCTTAAACTTCACCATCGTGAATAATATACTATTGTAATGCTGTTATAAAATATAGGGCGTTCCATTTAAAAAAATAGAGACATTCGTAGATCCGAGTTTTGCCTCACCCTGTTTACAAATAATGTCAAATTAAGAAAATAATTTATTACTACTAAATTAGACAATATAGTACAACTTTTCATAATGACAAAATAATGTAACTTCTTATCTTCAAAAAAATACAGGACGTTCATATCATGACGATTTCGATATGAAAATGTCTATATCTCTTGAAATACCCTGTATAGACTAGCAAAACTCTATATTGGCAGATTGCAAAAATCTAGCTGATTCCAAATATCTAAAAATATACAGGGTGTTCCATTTAAAAAAAAATGTATGTTTGGTTCGTCCTGCAATTATGTGACACCCTGTATTCTTCGTAATAATTTTAGAAGGTGACCGGCAAGGATACCTACAATTTTCGTTAAGAATTTCTATTTCTTCTAATAAAGGAGGTATTGGACTTTGTCGCACTAACGGGCCACCCTGTATATACACATACAATATACCATCCAGAGAAGAGGATATAACTGAAAGTTACTGCCTTCTCTCTTGTTCTACCAATAATAAATCATGCACATATTTATAATATTTCCGGAGCGTTATTGACTCGGTTATTGACCTAATATCAATCGAGAGAGCATTTATACAGGGTGTCCCACGACGAACTGCGGCGATCGATATCTCGAAAAGAAGACATTGTAAAATTTTGAAAATTTGGTAGTAAACTAATGCCGATGGGGGCAACTCGGCTAAAATATTCTCAAGACCGGAAATAGATGTCAACTTGCTTATTTTAAATGGGACACCCAATATATTATTACATTTTTGGATTCTACGCAAAATTCTAGGCCGATTTTGTGTATCATGTATTTTACCTAAGTCTCTCCGTTTTTGACATATTTCAATTTTTATGTCAAAAATGACGTTTGCAGGCCCTAGAAGGGCCAATTTTTCCTATAAGGAAGCCTTTATTATCTAATTTGGGTTGGATTCTTTGTTGAGAAAGACCTACTTTAATAGTGTTTTTATATATTTTGATAAATATTAATACAGAGTGTTCAAAAAATAAGAATAAAAATGAAATTGAGAAAACTCAAAAATTAATTTTTTTCAAATGGAAACCCTCAATTTTTATAATCTTATACTATTTACCATTAAAAATAAGGGTAAGTTTGTGTATGGATGTCTATTCCGAAAATTTTTAGTTTTCGAGATATTGCCAATTCAATATTTTTATACGGGGATTTTGCTATGGATTTTAAGTTCAAATACTCTTAGTTGGCTATGACGGCGTTGGGTGCTAAACAAATGTATGTAGCTGTCACTTACCATTTGACAAGTATTAATTATCATGCCGGGCGCTAAAATTATACGCACGAGGATTATTTAAATTTGTTTATAATTAACAGATCAAACGACTTACCTGTAAGGAAATTTGATCCTAATTATACGAACAGTCCTGTCCGAAATTATTACCACTTGTAGTAGTGCTAACTTCTACCAATACCGTACAACGTTTAAAGAATTTTTCTTCGCCCGTAGTTATCCTGTCCCTGCGCCGGCCCTGTTGTGTCTTACTCGACGCGCCACCTATCGTGTTCATATCACATCCTCACTGTAGTTTAAAGAATCCTGTATCTGTAGATCGTTTTTATATCTCAATGGGGGTTTCGTTATACGTTATACATACGTATACATTTTTGGGCACTTGGGAGGGGTGTAATAATTTCGGACAGGACTGTTCGTATAATTAGGATCAAATTTCCTTACAGGTAAGTCGTTTGATCTGTTAATTATACTTCACAGTCCTGTCCTCATTATTACCACTTGTAGATGTTTAGAGAAAAAATAAACGATCTATAGAGCTGGAGGGTTGTTTTGAAAAAATACGTTTTATAAATGTATTTCTATCGTAGATATAAAACACGTTTTTCGTTTTACAGGAATTGATAACACTTGTTATCGCAGTTACTTAACTGTAAACTTACTTGGAAAATAAGAATACAAAAGTTTATCCTAGAAACAAGACTTGAGAAAGTCTGCAAGCAGTCTTATCATTTAAGGCTGAACAAAATGATACTGATAGTAAAAAAAAATAAAAAACTTCGTATAACTACTCGGCTTGAGGTAGCCGAGTCTTTTAAAATCCCCTGAGGAAATGAGTTTGTATCGACATATTGGTAGGCTTATTATAAAAAATCTAAAAAAGTGCTGAATTTACTTGACCACCTAGACCTTTTGCGGGCTGCGCTGGGGTTGCAGCGTGTCTAGTAGTACAGCTTGAATATATACCAACCCTTGAATACGTATCAACACCACTTTTGAAAAAGTACATTTTTGACCTAGCTGCTTATTGATTGCACTGCTGCTGGGTTATGGAGGCTTCTTATAGGTAAGAATTAATGTGTCATTATCAGTAGTTCTGAAATCTTTTGTCTTTTCTATGTGGGCAGTAAGTAAACTCGCAAGGCACAAATTTGTCCTTTCATTGAAGGGTATAATGATTAGCGGTTGGTATCTTCCTTTTCCAGTAGTCTTAACTCTATCAGGGACATATATTTCAAACCTGTCCTCGAACTTTTTTATATGTTTAAATTTTATTTTGAAAAGGTTTGTAACCGGTGAGCTGAAATAATTGCTAGCAGTGTGTCACTGACTTACGACTCGTATTTTCAGAAAACAATTTGTATGTGGGCTTTCTCCAAATATATCGGGACAAGATTAGCTTTTTGAGGTTTTATATTATAGATTCCTTTGAGGAATCTATTAATTCTTCGTTTTTATTGGCGATCGGAAAACTGAGGTATAAGAGCCGATTTGCAGCTGTTAATTGCTTAATAAGACTTACCCTTTATATTTAATGCGTTCAAGAATTGTATAAAATGTTCTGAATTATAAGCGAATGGGTTAACTTATTGCTTGTTTTTACAAAATTCCCACCATCTTGTGTAGGAGAATTCATACTATTTAAGAGTCCCGCAGATATAGAGGCAATTATTGCATGAATTCCAGCTTCCGGGAAGTTCAGTTCCAAACAAGACTGTCAGATAAAAGACCCGTCTTCAGTGAAATATTCCTCCACATTGGCTGTGATGTTCTGAAAGGTGTCTGATTTGGGTTGACTTTTTCTACCAGTTTTAAAATAAGGGAAACGAAGGTTGGCTTTCCCATTTAGGTATTACCACTGCCCCCCCAGCTTTCTCTTCAATAATAATCTTGTTGAGAACTTTGGGAACCATGGAGAATGGAGGAAAAGCACAAGAAAAAATATCTTGGCCCAAGAAATAGTAAAACCTGTACATATTGAGTATGGATCTGGTTGCCATGAGACATATAATTTACATTTTGTATTTGGGTGAATTACAAATATATCTCGCATGCCAAATTTCTTACAAATAATATTGAAGTGAGAGGTAGAGATCTCATACTAAGTATCTACAAAGGGACTGCTTGGTTCTGTATCTGCTTCTATATTGAGTTTTAAGTTTATGTAAGAAGCATAGTCTTTTTATTCCTTTTTGTTCACAATATTGCCAGATGTTTCTTGCTTTTGTATTTAGATTTTCAATTTTTACTCCTTGTTTATGTGAAAAAAATGGCCGTTATGCTGTCTACCCTCAGAAAGAATATCGCAGTTTCACATGTTTTTTGTGAATGCTTTAAGACCATTTTCAGCAGCCAAAAATTCTAAATAGTTCATATGGTATGCTGCTTCTTGCGGAGGCCAGTGCTAGATTACCCTATATGCCAATTACGCACATGCGTAAAGTGGCAGATATTTAGGGGCGGTAGATATTGACTTTCAGCCTACCATTAATGACTTTGTCGCATGAAAATCATGGCGAAAACTGTTTTAATACATATTATATTTACAATTACCTAATTATTTCTTATTTATTTGCTTTTATCATGTTTGGAAATGATTATTTAGGTATTAAACAAGTCACAATAAGTTACACTTTTTTTTCCTCTTTTTTTTTTTATATATTCAATATGAAATTAGCAACTTTCTTATTGTTATTAGAGGCGGCAATTTTAGGTCTGCGTAAATAAAGCGGCAAATACTTTAGTTCATCACTGATGACGGAGGCCAAAAAACCATGAATAATCTTGTCTCCGCAGGAAGCACCCCAAGCTGTTGTAAAAACATTGGTATAGGTAATAAGTTGATGATGTAAAGATCTCAGAACTGTTTGCATTTGGTATGTGACTGACCACCGTAGTGGGTCTTTCTTAACCTGTTGTTTGATAATCATTATTCCCTTATAATTTCCCTTCCTTTTAAGACCTAACATTTTTTACCTTTCTAATATTTTTGTATACAACCAGCTATAGGGTACACCTGGGCATATAGCTATTAATGTACTAATTACTTCAGCCAGGTTTCGAATTTTACAACTAGAACATTTCAAAAAATTATTCAGTAATTTTAAAATTTTGACGCATTTCTCTCTCGGCACTGATATTGTTATATCTACCGAATTATATTCGAAGCCTAGAAATTGTCATGTGCATGTCCTTTAGTGTTAATACTCTCTTTTCCTTATTGATTGCGAAACCAAGTGTGGATAACTGATTAAGTATTGCCTCAGTATTTTACACCCTTTCACGTCACTGGCTGTGAGGAGGGAATTCTGTGAGATTAGCTTTAAAAACTGTACGATAATCTTCAATTTTAAAATGAGGTGGATTAGCGAACTTGTTTAGGTTTTTTAAATTTAGAATAAACCTGTAATCACCCTTGGTTTTTGTTTAAAAGAATACGAGGAAAGAAATTCCCCCTTTCTGTGAACACAACTTTCTATGGCCCCAATATTTAATAGGTGACCGATGCTTTTTTCAAAATTTGATATATCATTGCCCAGATTCACTTTCGGCAAACAATTTTGGTTTGGGATGGATGTAAAAGTTTATTTTTATACCTTTTATCATATATAGGATAATTGAATTATCTGTTAGTATTCGCCATTCGTTAAGTGATTTAAGTCGACCAGCATATTTGTCTGTTCCCTCTAATAATAATGATGTTTGGGTTTCCTTCTGATGTCTTCTTCTTGTGTCGGTACTTGAGTCTGCGTTCTGGTTTCTACGATCCCCCTTCCCCCTTCTTTGTGTTTCTTTCTAATGTTGGGATTACTGTGCGGTGCCATTACAAACCTAATATGTATTGACATTGCTTAATGTAAGTCACATAATAATGCGCCTGTTTAAATTATTTCTGCCCAACGAGCTGATGTGAGGAGTTCTTAAGGCATATTACCTAGTGGGTCTTCACCCAAAAATTATATTGGCTAATGACAATCGAACAACATATTATCGAGCAGGTTAATACCTGCTCGATAATATGTTGTTCGATAAGCACTACGTCCTCATTTGATAAGTCACTGGTTCTTGAGTCAGTCAAGACTAGAAACAGAGTCAAAACCTGAATTAAGGGATTATCTGTGGTGCAGAACTCGTTATTTAAAGAAGGGAAAATAGTGCTTCGTGTGATAACACTAATTATTATCAATGGCTGAACAGCTTCAGGCTTTCCCTGAAAAATGCAACACATTTGTCATCTATGGATTTCTGAAGGATAACGATTTCTATAATTGTTTCATACTATGCCAGCAGTATATTATATTAGTTTAGGGAGTGATTGCTCATATCTCTCCCTTAAAAATCGCCCCTGGATTCCTTGGTGAACAAAGTATTGGTACTTCACGTGATCAGACCACTTTGTATAATTATTATTATGATTTACCATTGCAATAAAATCGACTAACTAGAACTATTTCCATGTGAAAAGTTTAGGTACTTCATGTGATCATACCACTTTTCAAGTTCTCTTAAACTAGTCCGTGTTCGCCATTTTGCGGAAGCTAAAAAACCTAAAAATCCAATGAGATACTTGCTTGACAAAGTCAACTCCATTTTCTTTTGTAACTTCTTAATTTCCTTTGACATTTTCGTATTTTTCTTTCATTTTCTGGTCGATTTCTCGACTTTTTTGGAAGTTTTTTCCATTGTGTTATATAATTCGTTGTTTACGGAATGGTACAAATTAACAAAGTGAGGATGTGATATGAACACGATAGGTGGCGCGTCGAGTAAGACACAACAGGGCCGGCGCAGGGACAGGATAACTACGGGCGAAGAAAAATTCTTTAAACGTTGTACGGTATTGGTAGAAGTTAGCACTACTACAAGTGGTAATAATGAGGACAGGACTGTGAAGTATAATCTATGGAGAATGTAACAAAGTTTTATCAAGAACATGTGAAATATTTGGTAATAGATATCCAGAGAAACGAAAACCGTCTCCTAACAGTATTAAGCGAATAAGGGAGAATTAAACAATTTTGGCACCGTTAAGGCAACAATTCATAGCAAAATCCCTATATAAAAATATTGAATTGGCAATTTCGAAAACTAAAAATTTTCGGAATAAACATCCATACACAAACTTACCATTTAATGGTAAATAAGATAAGATTATAAAAATTGGGGGGTTCGGTTTCCATTTGAAAAAATTGATTTTTGACAGTTTTTTCAATTTCATTTTTATTCTTATTTTTTGAACACTGTATTAATACTTATGAAAATATTATAAAAACAATATTAAAGATTTCAACCCAAATTAGATAATAAGGGCTTCCTTATAGGAAAAACTGATAATTCTTTTAGGGCCTGCAAACGTCATTTTTGACATAAAAATTGAAATATGTCAAAAACGGAGAGACTTAGGTAAAATATATGATACACAAAATCGGCCTAGAATTTTGCGTAGAATCCAAAAATGTAATAATATATAGGGTGCCCCATTTAAAATAAGCAAGTTGACATCTACTTCCGGTATAATCGGAAGTGCCATCATCTTGAGAATATTTTAGCCGAGTTGTCCTCATCAACATTAGTTTACTACCAAATTTTCAAAATTTTACAATGTCTACTGTAAAGGATCGTTGAAACATGGCCGTTCTATGTTGCGGAATTGTAAGTTGTTCCTTCCTTCTTATGTTTACATTATGAATCCGTTCTGTACTTAATCTTATTATTTAGGTAAGGAGTCTTTTTTTATTAATATTTTGTGGTACAGAACATTTGCGTGAAGTTTTCTTCAATTTTCCATATTTAACCACTTCGCCATTGATAATGTGTGGGATATTCTATCATATTTACGGATACCATAAATAAGACGCAAGTACGAGTTTTGCACTTTCTGTATTCGTTTGCTATCTCTAACGGTGAGGCAAAGTTCGTAAACAAAGTCACAATAATTAAAATGAGAGGACCAGGCTGTTACAGTTTTCAATTTAATGCTCAATATATGTCTATGGGAATATAACATTTTTAGGTATATGCCCAATTTAATCTCGACTGTGTTTGGTTGGATACTACCAAATAGCAGAACAGATGACTTAGAGGAATTCATGCATAGATCATGTTTCTTCGACAGATTAACCAACTCATGGATGTCCCTATTTATATCAGCAAGAGCTGCTCTACAGTTACTTTTCTCAAAAAAGTGATATATTTGGGTGTCATCAGCGTACATGTGAACCTTCCATGTGTTCAATACAGAAGGAAAGTTTAGTGTATAAATTGTATAAATGAGTGGTCCCCAAAATGGACCCTTGTGGAACACCTCTAGAAATCCTACAACTGTTTGACATTTCTCCCTCCAATGTCACTCTCTGAGATCGATCTACTACATAATGTTTAATTAAATCTATTGCTGAATGACTCAGCCCAACAAAGTGCAGAATCGAGAGCAGGATTTCGTGGCCAATCATATCGACGGCTTTACTATAATCAAGTAGTATTATAATTCCACAGTGCTTGTTATCAATTTCTGTTATTACATCATCGGTGATGTTGAGAAGGACAGTACCACAACTATACCCGGATCTGAAACCAGATTGAGTGCTTGGTAGAATATCATTGACAATCAGGTGGTTATGTAATTGACTTTCCAGGATCCTTTCAAGAATTTTTGAAAATGTTGGAAGTATCGTTATAGGTCGTAAATCTTTAAGTTCTTGAGGGGAGTCTATTTTAGCTACAGGAATAACACGACCTTCTTTCCAATCTCTGAGAAAAACTGAGTTTTGTATTCAAAAATTTATTATGAATGTTATATAGGCCACCAGAAAAGGACATGAAAGTTGAATTAATGTTATATTAATGCCATCCAGTCCGCATGCTTTCGATTTAATATTCATGATTATCTAAGAGATATCATCTTCCGTAACACAATTAAATTTTAAGGTTTCTTGAAAAGATGTTTTTGAATTATTTTCATAAAATGCTATTATATCTTTAGATTAAAATCTATTTTATTGTATTGTAGAAATCGTTCAGCTTCTTTGTCCCTGCAAGATATTGCATCAGTTTTTTTTATTCTGCGACGTGTTTATAATTATTTGCTATTTTAATTAATAACAACCGTTCTGATGATGAAAAATTGGGGCCTCTGCGTACCTTTGTTGAGGTTTTACTCATTTTCTTAAAATAAAAATGTAACTAACGACCAGAAAATATTTTAGTTTAATTGTTGTTGCTCATTGGGTCATTGCTGTCACTGTCAGGTGACTTAGACAAAAGCAAACAAATGCTCTTAACTTAGTAACAAAAACTTAAAAAGCTAACAAACAGAAAATCACTAATTTTTCGGCCAATCACGATCAACCTAGAGCTGGCAACTCTGCAGAAAGAGTTGCCAACCTCAGGTTATTCAAGGGTTTCCTAACCTACACATAAAATGTGGTGGATAAACGGATGCCAGTTTAACAGTCACTTTGCCCCGAGGTTAAAGTTAGCCCAAGGCTAGCTAACACGCAAATTTAACCCTACATTGGGTGTATTGCTTATACTGATGACACCATATTGATAACTTCTCATAGTAATCTTAACGTTTTACATGAACAAACTTCTTTAATATCTAATCAAGCCAAAACCTGGTTCGTCTTTAACAAGCTAAAACTGAATGTAAAAACTCAGTGACCCAGTGACAAAGGGTGGAGGGTGAAACGGGGTGTCACAAATTGGATGATACTGGTTTAGTCACAAGCTTGCTAGCATCATTTTTTGCTTCGATCAGAATAATTGCCAATGTAGGAACATTGCAGGCTTCTGTTTATTATACTCTTCGCAAAAACGAAGAGTATATTGTATTTGATCGGCACATTTCTAAATCAGTAAATATCGCTCGTAAAGAAAAAAATTTTATATCGTTATGTTAGTGAACGAATTCTGAACAACTTTCAAAATGTCCGTCTGTCCGTCCGTCACGTTTCTTGTAAGCACGATAACTCAAGAAAGAAAAATCCGATTGTATTGAAATTTGGAGAGTAACTTAGTGTTAGCTAGAGGAAGAATCCCATTGTTTTTCAACAAAATAGATTGGTAAATAAAAAAGTTATTAGTAATTTAAAATTTAAAAAAATATTTTTTACATTTTTTTTTATGGTTTGTAATAAATAGAAACCTTGCGAAATGTTATTTCATATCACTATTTTTTTTTAGAACATTTTACTAACGTGTGTTTTAGTAATAAGAAATGGTGGTGTAGCGGCAAGAGTTTCGTCTCAATCCAAGGGTCCCGGGTTCGATCCCTCACATCGTGATTTTTTTTTTCATATATTTTTTTTTTCACAACAAAGTTGGTATCACAAAATTTAGGATGTCTAAAAACTAACATTATTTACAAGAAAAATGCGAAGAGTATCCTATAGAATGTGTAACAATTATATAAAAAGCTCAGTAAATCGGCGAAGAGTATAATGCTTCCTCTAGTTTTATTAGGCATTATGCCGGTTCTCTCTTTATATGCCGGGTGGCTCAACCGATAGGGACACTCTTGTAACTTTTGAATGGGCAAATGGATTTTTTTCAAATTTGGTGTAGTGATATGAGATAAAATTTTCAATTATATGATGCAAAGAACCAAAATGGCTGACTTCCGGTTTCGATGTAATTGACATGAAAATCAAATTTTTAAATGGGACAACCTGTTTATTTTTGCATATTTGGATCCTGTTGGAAAAATACATATGATCTGACCCTCAAATATTATTTTGATTTTCAAAAAATCTATTTTTTTTAATTTTTAGTTATAGTAATAGAAGGTCGCGACTTTGCCAAAATTGTTAAAAATCGGTCTGCAAGCACCATTAAAATATCCCTTCAGATACTAACATTAAGAACAATTTATTCTTCGTTAAGTTCAGCGATATTGGTTTTTCAACGAAAACTATTTTTTTTTTAATGGGACAACCTGATTATTTAATTATACCTTTAAATTACGAAGAAAATGATATGCATAATGTCTACATTCTCTTTGAAATAAATTTATAATTAAAAGAAAAATGATATTTGAGGGTCAGATCGTATGTATTTTGAGCAGCAGGATCCAAATATGCAAAAATATGCAGGTTGTCCCATTTAAAAATTTGATTTTCGTGTAAATTACATCGAAACCGGAAGTTGGCCATTGTGGTTCTTTACATCATATAATTGGAAATTTCATCCCATATCACTACACCGAAAAAAATATATTCGCCCATTCAAAACTTACAAGAGTGTCCCTATCGGCTGAGCCACGCGGTATTTATCTTAGTTTATTGGTGGTCCACAAAAACTTTAACTGTTTTGAGCGAAATTCAAATTATCATTACTACGGCACCAGACAAGCTGATTTTCTAAGGTCATCTAAGCTTCGACTAACAAGTCGATCAAAAATTCGCCGAACCTCAATTTATATAATGCTTTACTAAATTCAATAAAATTGTTGAATTACTTGTAAGGGGAAAGAGCTTTAATGAGGCGTGATGCCATCGCTTATTTCGTCTAAAGCTTCCATTTTTAATAATTTAACCAAAAAATGCCTTTGACTTTTCACCCAAATGTCAACACCAAACATACAATTTTTAGGTTAACTTCGGACTAACACCTTGAAGCTCAGGCTAAGTTACCTCTGACTTTAGCCCAGGGTTACTTTTAACCCGACTTAATAAACACTTCAGCCTGTAGTCAGCATTTAGCCCCGGGGCAAACTAACCTAACCCTGCATTGATAAACCGGCCCTAAGGCAACATGAAATATAGTGATTCACAAATATGATAAACAGGAGTGGATCTAAAGCAGAGCCCTGAGGCACTTCATATTTTACCGGATTTAAATGAGAAGTGATACTATCTCTGACAGCGCACCGTTTTCTGTTACATAAATAAGAGCGAAGTAATTCCAAAGGACTCCCACACGTTTTCTAATAGTCAAAAAATTAATCACAAATCAGCCAAAGATTATATCATGGTTCAGTTTGTAGAATTTTCCGAACCGGATCCGGAAGAGTAAAAAACTGCGTACCTATATTAGGAGATTTAATTTTTAAATGTTTATTAAAATATAGAGGGTTCACCTTCTTTCAGGGTCACCCGGTATGTTATTTGAAAAATAAGTTTCTTAGTATAAAATAATTCTGAATAATTTTGAACAGTTTTACATCAAGAAAGCAACATTTTAAACATATTTAAGTTTTATATACACACCACAAATACCTGTTAGAAAAATATTTGAAAACTATTTTCTTTTTCAAAACTCTCCATCATTCACCAACACAACACACAACTGATAAAACAAAAAAATACCTCTCCAGAAACTGTCATATCTCATAGGAGTAAGCCGGAACTTCGTGCCATTCCGCTCCTACGGTCATTAAAATATCCTTTCGACTATATCCTGGTGCATTCCATGTAAAAAACTGCCACAAACCACCAAGACACAGTTCACACACACCAACAAAAAACAGTTGCACCCCAAACTATCCAATTATTCAGAGAATTATTCTTATTGTCACATCATAGAATCCTTTGCCTTTCGTACACCGAACAAACCTGACAATGGGAGAGAGAAATAATCGAGCATCAGCACGACTCCGACGTGCTAGATTGAAATTTTGAACCGGATGTTTGTTTACGAGGTCCGATTGTACACAAGGAACTAGCGTTTAACGAAATTCGGCCAAATCAACGCGATATACATAGTTAATAATGAATGAGGCGGTTTTCAAACCGGACTTGTATTCGGAACAACTTCACGTCTCACGATACGAGCCGGTGAAAAGGGAGAGGGGATTCGAAAGAAAGTAGGAGAAAGAGCAGGTTGATGTAAAAAATACAAGGTGTTCGAGTCCGGCTTCGACGGAGATTTGTCAGGGGAGACGTCCTACACACAGTTTCATAGATAAGGCAAGCCTGATATGACGATGACAGGGACGAATAGATACATAAATGCATAATTATTATTGGTCCTTGATATTTTATTTAATTAAAAACGTTAGTATCGGTGCTTATACATATTATGATCGACTGCTAAATATCAACCGTATAAAATATGTTAAACAGTGTTGATTGTTGACTTTTAAATAAAATTATTATTGTTTATGTATATAATAGGATGGGATACGCTACGTTACAGGATAAAAATAGCAGATATTTTTAATTATTTACTATACAAGCTCGCAGATGTTAACTTAATTACTAATGAAATAAATAGACTAGCAAAATATAATGGAACTATTTAATAATGGGCTGAATTTTGAATGTGATATTCATTAATCAGTTAAACATCATATTCCAAAATTCCCCATATTTCCTCCTTGAGTGTCGTCCACCATCTTGGAAAAAAGGTGCCCATTTTTATTTTTCCAGGGATATTTCGGTTGTTATTGGTTTTACACTAATAAATACAGATAGAATGAACAAAAGATTCTATCCCTATAATTTTTACGTTTTTCAAAAAGGAATCAAGATATAGGCAATTTCATGAACAGAAAAATCTTTAAATCTTATTTAATTTCTTCACAATTTACACAGCGATTATAAAATACGTAAATAGGTACGTCTTGCCTAACTAGTTCAGTAACTAGAGGTTCCAACTTCGGAATAATGTCATACGAAACGGATTTCGTTCATTGTTGGCAACTTAATAGTAAATGCATCAAAGAAAAGTTTCTATATTTCTAACTTTTCAGGGGGTGGCAACTAAAAAAAAAAAAAACATTGGAGCTGAAAGAAAATAAAATTTTAAGAAATGAGTCTGCAACTTTTCATGAAAACTTTAATTTATAACGACTTGAAAATAGGGATTTTAGCTTAAAAAAAGGTTGTTTCAAAACAATATTCATCAAATAACTCAAAAAGTATTACATTGAGCGAACACATGCTAGAGACAAATAAAAAAGCCATTAAATTGGGGATGAATTTCATTTTTTTCTATTTCTAGTCAGGAATCAGGAGCCACTAAATCGATCATAGGGTGTGCACTCGAAGATATAGTTTTTAAAAAATACATACATTATCCGAAATGACCTTGCGGATCTGAATCCAGAGGGCGGCATTCTATCCGCGATTGCAAAAAAGCGTAAAAAAATTTTTTCCGAAAATTTTTGTGTCACTAATTATTGATTAATTTTATATTCCCACCGCATTTACAGGCTTAATTTTTAACATTTCTTAATGATTTTCAAACCAACGGAAAGCTTATTCTTTCTAGATTCCGGTGCTGCTAAATACTTCTCATAATTGTTGTTAACAAATGCTACAGAAATTGTTTAAACAAAGAGAGCCCAAAGAGTGCACGGTAAATTTCAGCATCGAGACATTTTTAAAACTATTATCGATAGATGCATACCTCTATGACATGAAATCTGCAAAACATAATGGAGCCGTTTTTAGAGAAAGAATTATCTACATTGCGTTATTGTTGTAAAAGATACGATTATTTTTGTACAGCACGTAATCCGGCTCGTCTTTTGGTAGATATACAGTGTACATGTATGTCTCGTATTGCCTCGCTCTCTTTAGGCTTGTTGACTACCTGCTGAGGTATAGTGTAATAACAAAAAATCTTATGAGTAGCGTATACAGTAACTGTGTTGTTTATAAATTCATGTAAAATATATTTAAAATAATTTTTGTATTAGTTTAATAGCCTGTATATTTCCATTATTATTGCAGAGTATCCGATGAAATTACAAAAATAATAGCGCAATTGCATTTTTCTCATCATAATCATAATGAAGCCGACACTAGAATATTTGCGATCATCCTATATTATCAAATCTGGAGTATGGTAGAATAATAATAGAAGCTACAACAGATATTTTTGTCTTATCTCTGTATTTTGTGTCTAGAATAATGGTGTCGTAGATTTGATGTATTTATTTATACCGATTCATCATGCTGTGCGAGAATTAACTATAGAGAAGACAATAAGTGCTCAAATGAATTTGGGTAATTTATTTTTGTGCATTTATGCTTTGACTGACTGTGGTACAGTCAGTTTTCTATTTAAAAAAAGAAAAACTAACGCTGTAAAAAATGTTTAAGACATACAGAAGATAAAGAACTACAAAGAATACTTCAATGATTTCATTACTTTTCAAAATCTGGACCGGTATTTTTTTAAAAACCGCTGGAAGGAATTCACTACTTCCACATCCAGATTTTCCATCCATGTCTCTCAGAACGAATAATTTTTTTATGTGGAAATAATTGTTTATGGAACTTTAATAATATAATTTTTGAAATCGTCTACCCCCAAAAACCCATAAAACGATATCCCTCATCGGTAGTGGGGTGGAGGTGGCGATAGAGGGGTGGTACTGGGGGTGGATGAAGTAAAAAAATATTCTGAGGTTTTTGATTCTTGTACACACACTAAATCACAATTGTTTAATTCCCTTTAATAATGGGGTGGGGGTGGTAATGGGAGTGGCTAATGCCAAAAAAACTTTTGAGACCTTATAGCTTCTCTTGTAAATACTAAATACCAATTTTATGAACTCTTTCCTGCTTGATTTATCTATTTACTCCAGTTTACTACCCATCTCTTCAACGGAATAAGATGAAAATATAATCTAGTTCCAGATCACCTCAAAATACATACGCGTACGTACCAAATTTCAAGTCAAAACGGTTCCAGAGTAATCGTGCGCACAAAAAACGTTACAGACAGACAGATCGACAAACAGAACTTTTTTTTCACTCAAACTTGAAATCTCGACGTTTTATGACATTCTAAGCCTATTTGAACAATAAAACTTTTCAAATTTTTTCTTGTCGTTACTATACTTCCACTGAATGTGGAAGTAAATGTTATATGGTCGACGATAAGTCTGATATAAGGAATTTATCGCCTACCGAACATTCTTTTTATTAACATATGTTGAGAGCTGCGTATCAAATTATTCTGTGGAAGAGTGCAACTGAGATAAACCAGAAATTCCCGATCCAATTGATTTTGGTTGGGATTTGAAAAATAACGTACTTATTCCTAAATTAATAACTATAAATGTTCGTCCCAATATAACTTCTCAAAATGTATTTTGTAAATGTAAATTTAAAGAATGTATCGGAAACTGCAGTCGTAGCAAAGCTGGGTTGGAATGCATAATAGATTGCTACTGAGAGGGTAAATGTATTAGCTGTTAATTTAGTTTAAGTATAATGTATGTATGTATATTATTATTTTTGTATTTCTATTTCTCAAGCACAAAAAGTAAATTTAAGTTCATTTAATTAGTTATATGGTTTTCTGTCTCTAATCAATATTTTAAGTTAAAATATAATAATTTTGATTCTCAAGTAAACTAATCTTTAAATACCTTCGTTTTTTTTTCATATTGACAAATGATAATATTTACGTATAAGTAATACGCATTGTAATTTTTTTGCAATCACAGTATATTGTCAGCAAGTTACCGATCGGCCACAGCGCGCGAACGTGTCAGCCAAAACGATAGCGGAAATAACGGAGCGCTGTACAAAAATAGTCATATCTTTTACAACAATAAAACAATGCAGATAATTCTTTCACCAAAAACTGCTCCATTCTATTCCGCAAATTTCATATCATAGAAGTATGCATCTATCTATAATAGTTTTTAAAATGTCTCCATACTGAAATTTACCGTGCACTCTTCGGGCATGCTTTGTTTAAACAATTTCTGTAGCATTTGTTAACAATTATTTCGAAAATTATTTGGCAGTACCAGAATCTAGAAGGAATAAGCTTTCCATTAGTTTGAAAATCATTAAGAAATATTAAAAAATTACCCTGAAAATGAGATGGGAACATAAAATTAATCAATTTTCAGTGACACAAAAATTTTCGGAAAATATTTTTTTATGCTTTTTTGCAATCGCGGACAGAATGGCGCCCTCTGGATTTAGATGCGCAAAGTCATTCCAGATAATGTACATATTTTTTCAAAAGTATATCTTTGAGTTCACACCCTGGCATTTTAGGAGCGTCTTTTGAGAAGATTGATTCCCGACTATTCTGTAGAGTTAATGGTTTTGGAGATATGGAAGTATAAAGGTGGCGTCCGAACGTCTAAAAGACGAAGTATTTAGTTTAAATGTTATATATGGCACTTACGTCAAAAGCGCTAACAACCAAAATAGCATAAAAAACAAAGAAGTTATGACAGAAACAGTGTAGTTTTCCATTTTTTTTAAATAAAAACATCGCCATTTTGTTAATATAAGTAGTTAGTAATTTAAAAAATATATTCCCATATACAGGGTGATACTTTTAAGGCGGTCATTAGAATATTTCCCACTTGCAGATGAGATAGCCATTTAAGATTTGGTACCCTACCATAGTCAACCATTGCGAGTCCGAAAATAATAATTTCAAAATAGCGGCACTTCCGGAAATACCGGAAGTCGATACCAACTTACTTATTTTAAATGGAACACCCTATATATTTTCGACTTTTCGAAATGATCATAAAGTTCTAAGTCAAAACATGTAGCACACCCTATATAGTAGAGTAAAATTTGGAAGTAAAGTCGCTTAGTTTTCGAGAAAAAAAAAACCGGCGTAGAACCAAACCAGACTTAGTGGGATTCTTTAGTAAGATAATCGTGTATACGAAATCGTTTTTTACGACATTTTTCGGTGGTCGAGAACTTTTTTATTTCGGAAAAACTCAAAAAAATAGATTTTTAATGAAATATGTTTTTTAACGTCTCCACCGCTATATCTCTGAAAATATTTGTGCTATCAAGCTATTTTTTTTTAGATTAAAGTAGACACAATAGCGCTTCGAAAAACGTCCCACGTGAACCCGATTTATTTTTTTTTATGTTGGTAAAATAATAGGAAACTCAAACTTGTTATTTTCAGTAGCGTAATTTTAGGCAATCGAGAAAAAAGTTTATTTATGAAAATTTGTATATACATGCTGCGTACAAATTGAAGCCAATAGTTGAAAAAAGTTTTTAGGATAAAAATTTTTCATGTCCCGTTCATAGTATTGAGTCAGCGATTTTTTTTAACGGGCCAAAATCATATTCTTGCGCGCTCGGCTGTAGCAAGCCTGCCGACTGCAACGATCTGACGATCCCGGTCGGGGTGTATATAATAGTTTAACTTATATCAATAGGTACAAAACCAGTAGTGATCAAAAGCATCTAGGGGATCAATATTATTGTTCGATATTTCATATATTGTACAGCAGTATTCATCATATGTTGTTAATATTAAGAAATTGTATAATAAATATTAAATAGACTCCTTTTAATAATAAAAAGACAGGTGGTAGTAGTACAGTACCTAGAGGTAAAAAATATGCAAAACTTCGAAGTAATGTCATATTGAACGGATTTCGTTCATTTTTGGCAGTATAATAGTAAATGCTTCACAGAAAAGTTTCTATATTGAGCGGGGGCCTGTTAATTTATAGAGGGTGGATGCCACCCCCTTTGAGGGGGTGGCACTTAAAAAATATATGAAGTACAATCATATTTTAAGAAGAAAAGGTTCTATGCAATTTTTCATATAAATTAATAGTTTTTAAGTTATAACGACTTGCGATTTTAGCTTAAAAAAAGGTATTTCTAAACGGCTTTCGTCAAGTATCTCAAAAAGTATTACTTTATCGAAAAAATGTTATAGACCAATTACAGAAAGTACAAACTGGGAATTAATTATATTTTTTGTTTATTGATGTAGGATTAATAATTTCGGAGATATTTAAGTTTACATTTGGCATCCAAGTGTTCGTAAGATAACTATTTAGAGTGAGAGTTAAATATCTCAGAAACTGTGACACCTACGCCAAGGATACTTATAGATACAACAATAGGTTATTAATTAAGCTCTTAACTATTTTTTTATTTGTTTATGTAGCATAAAAAACAAAGAAGTTATGACCGAAGCAATGTCCGTCTACACATTATTTTAATAACAACGTCGCCATTTTGCTACTGCAATTAGCCAGTAATTAAAAAAAAAATTAATTTTAAACACGGTTTCTCATTAATATGCAGCATGACGCAGTTGCTCAAATTTTTTGGTTCATATACAGCACTTGCTTTAGAAAAAATACAGTTTAAACTATAAAGGTATTTTCGATAAAACGCATTTTTTTTCCTATTCCAAATATCTCAATAAATATTAGTTTTGTTCAAAAATGTGTAGAGACCAAAAATAAAGCTCATAAACTAATAATGAATTTCGCTTGTTTATTTATTTACATAGATTTAATAGTTTTGGAGATATGAGTTTACAAATGGCATCTGAACGTTCATAAGAAAGGAAATTAAAGACAATTAATTGCGCTTTCAAATTATTTTTTACTCGTTTTGTTACTCTAATTAGCCAATAATTTAAAAAAATTATCTCAAATACAGTTTTTCGTTAAAATGTAGCATTACCTAAATGCTCAAATTCTTTTTTGGTCATTTAAAGCACTTGCTTTAGAAAAAAATGCATTTTAAATTTTAAAGGTAATTTCGAAACCCTTGGATACCAAATATAAACTTAAATATTTCCGAAATTATTAATCCTACATCAATAAACAAAAAATATAATTAATTCCCAGTTTGTAGGGTGCTTTCTGTAATTGGTCTATAACATTTTTTCGATAAAGTAATACTTTTCGAGATACTTGACGAAAGCCGTTTGAAAATACCTTTTTTAAAAGCTTTTATTTTAAGCTAAAATCGCAATTTTGAAGTCGTTATAACTTAAAAACTATCAATTTATGTGAAAAATTGCATGGAACCTTTCCTTCTTAAAATTTGATTCTATTTCAGCTCCAATAAATATATATATTTTTTAAGTGCCACCCCCTGAGAGGGGGTGGCACATTTTTTTCTGAATGATATCTAATTTTTTAGATGACAGTAAGCAACTCCACCCCAAGCTAGAATGCCATATATTAATCTATATTCAACTAACGCTACTTCTATGCGACTAATCTGACCAACCCTGCATGCGAGGTGTATTAATTGCGTCCCAATGTCGCGTTTAGCGCTGATAAAAAAAATCGCTGTTGCCAAACGGTACACTTTAGGAAAAAACATATTGTTTCAAAAACTTTTGTGATTATTAGGCTTTATTTTCTTCGCTGCATGTATGAAAATATTTTCAAAAATAAAAAAGTTTATCGATTGGTGAAGATTTCAATACACAAAATATGTATTTTTAGTTTATTTGATTTTTAAAGAAATGAAAGTGCGAATTGTGCCCAAACCGTTTATATTGGTAAAAGCGCTACAGTGTGTGCTTTAATTTGATACAAAACAAATTTCGGTACCTTTAATAGTTTTAAAGATATGGCGGTGGAAACAAAAAAAAACAATTTTCTTTAAAAATACATTTTTTTCACTTTTTATTGATTTAAAAAGTTCGAGACCACAAAAAAATGTCGTAAAATATGATTTCATATGCCCGGTGACATACTCAAAGGAACCTAATATGTTTGACCTGGTTCTACGCCAAAAAAAAAAAACGACACGATAGACTTACGAAATCGCTGCTCTAATACCTAAACCGAGCAGTTTCGGAGATATTTGACATTTTATAAGAAATTTGACAGGTGCAACGGTTTGCAAGAACCGTTATAACTTTATTCGTGTAGGAGCTCCTTATTTGCTCTTTGGTACGTAGAAAGAATACCAGATGAGCCACTCTCTAAAAAAAAAAAAAAAAATAGATTCCAAAATAATATACCAAGTGTTTTATTTTTCACGTTACATTTTGTCAAATTCAAACCCCAAAAACTTTTCTATTTCAAATATGTTAAACTTGTAGCCTTGAACAATTTTTGGTGGAGGATTGTCCATATCATAATGAGTTTGGTTGTATTTATTCCACTCAAATCCTGTATGAACTCATGAAATACCTAGGTTTTTTAGGTATTTATTATTTTTTTTTCTTCTGTATTTTTTTACATCAAATTATGTTAAATTAAATTCCCTTTTTTCTAGTATAAGCAATGTAGGGGTTAAAGTTACTTTTCGAAATATTGGCGATATTCTTAAATAAATATCCAAGAATTTTTAGTAAAAATTGCCATCAACTTACCCATGATTAGAAAGAATCATTAATGTCAGTCATTCTCTTTTGTTAAAAAATGCCAGCACGTTTAAATTACACCCACGAAGACTTTTAGATTTGTTTGTTATTTATGGAGAATGTGATAAAATAATTATACCAAGAACATGTAACACATTTGCTACTCGATACCCACTTTATTGTTTCAATTGTTTCATAGGCTTCTACGTTTTTTTGGATAAATTATAATTTTCAACAAAAACTTGCGAATAATTTAAAATATACATGTGTTAGGTATAGGACATGCTGATATCAGTCCACCTCAAATTTAATTCTACATCGATTGCAATAATAAAATTTGGCACGTGTTATTTGATAGAGCCAAATATTCTAAAATTATCCAATATACGTTTTACAGTGTAAGGTGGATGGTTTCTGTTCTTGTGGGTATCGAGTAGCAAATGTGTTACATGTTCTTGGTATTACTTTATCACATTCTCCATAAATAATAAACAAACCTAAAAGTCTTCGTGTGTGTAATTTAAACGTGCTGGCGTTTTTTAACATAAAAGAATGACTGACATTAATGATTGTTTCTAATCATGGGTAAGTTGATGGCAATTTTTATTAAAAATTTTTGGAAAATCGCCAATATTTCGAAAAGATATAACTTTAACCCCTACAATGCTTATACTAAAAAAAAAAGAATTTAATTTAACATAATTTGATGTAAAAAAATGCAGGGTGTGCCATTTGAAATAAAAAAGTTTTTGAGGTTTGAATTTGACAAAATGTACCGTGAAAAATAAAACACTTGATATACTATTATGGAATCTATTTTTTTTTTTTGTAGAGAGTAGCACATCTTGGGTTCTTTCTACGTATCAAAGAGCAAATAAGGATCTCCTACACGAAGAAAGTTATAAGAATTCTTACAAACCGTTGCACCTGTCAAATTTTTTATAAAATGTCAAATATCTCCGAAACTGCTCGGTTTAGGTATAGGGTATGCTACATATTTTGACTCAGACTTTTATGGTCATTTCGAAAAATCGAAAATATATAGGGTGTTCGATTTAAAATAAGCAAGTTGGTATCGACTTCCGGTATTTCCGGAAGTGCCGCCATTTTGAAATTATTATTTTCGGACTCGCAATGGTCGACTATGGTAGGGTACCAAATCTCAAATGTCTATCTCATCTTCAAGTGGGAAATATTCTAATGGCCGCCTTAAAAGAATCACCCTGTATATCTAACTAATGGAACACTACCTATACAATTTTTTTTTGGTAGGTGTCACTGAAGGGGTTAGTAAAAAAAACCACTCCTAAAAAATATACTTGTATTTCAATATTTGTAATCGAGCAAAAAATCTGAAAAAAAAATATAATATGAAGCTTATTACTAACTACTAACAGTATAAATGTTATTGAGATATCTCAAGTAGTTTCGAAGAAATTCGATTTTAACGTTAAGGGTTGTCACTTCGTAACTCCCTTAATATTGGGGGTAGAAGTCTAAAATCGGGTGTGTGCATATTTCAGATAGACAACAATAAAGTAAAGATAAAATGTATTCAATCAGACGCTGGGGCAATTTTCAATGGCTTATACGGAAAAACCCTCTCGAAATCTTGTTCGCCTTTTAGAGGTTTAAATAAATATCTAGAGCTATTTGGACGAACGCATAATTCAATAAAAGACATAATTTCACCTACTTTCGTTAAGATTTATGCATCATGTCTCTAATATAGTTTCTACGTAGTGAAAGAAAATACTGTGATATTAACATTCCGGACTCACAAATGAATCGTCATTTTTCGAAGATTTGGCGAAGGCACTGGTGTAAGTCGATTACAAATAAAATCCCTTAGACTGACTTAACTACAAAAGAATTCGTAATATGGTAACTTTAGCAGTTAGAAGAGGGAAACAGTATTGTATAAATAATAAATGCATGATTAATAAAACTTCAAAAAATATTTGGACCACTATGAGAACATTCTAACTGAATAAAAAAAATCTATTTACGAATTAACCTCTCTTACATACAGCTACACGTTGTTAATAATCATTTTTAAATAAGTAGTTACTAGTCTTGGGACATAATGTATTCCTCGGGATTTTTTGTGAAGGGAAGGTGCGACTATGTGGAATCTCTTTATTATATGCTAGATAATGGTGTTTACCTTAGAATTGCGCTGTTTGGTTTTTATGACGTTATACATCCAAGATGGCCGCCATGCGAAACATTTATTCTTTACATCAAAAATAACTCCTTCCAGAGTGCTCATACGCAAAATCTGCATAAAACATTTTCTGTTCTACATAAGTCAAAGAACAAATTTAGTTCTTATCAATTGACGATTTGCACGAAAGAAAGTTCAGTAAAAAGTGTCATGGCGCACAGTATAATGGTATCACTGTAATTCACTGTCATAACATCGTTTTCATTATCTTTAATGTTAAACCTGCTTCAATTGAATATAAATAGTCTTTATTAGGTTGTTTCGTAGTCTACAATATTTAAAAAATGTCGAATTATGCAATTTGTCAAACACTGTTTCCAACTCTTAGTTTACTAGAAGAGTTGGCAGCAGTGATTGATAAATTGCATAATTTGACATTTTTTAAATATTGTAGACTACGAAACAACCTAATAAAGATGATTTATATTCAGTGGAAGTAGGTTTAACATGAGAGATAATGAAAACAATGTTATGATTATTATATTATAGGTATTTAATTGTTGCAAAGTTTGGAAATTAGACGAGTTGGTCAACATGTGCGGTAAATTACAGTAATACCATTATACTGTGCGCCATGACACTTTTTACCAAACTTTCTTTCATGCAAATCGTCAATTTTTTCGTATCTTTTACCAATGAAAATTAAAACATAATTTAGCCATCGGTTATTTATTAAGGAAAGAAAAATAATGATTCTGCTGCTATTTACTCACAAAAACTTTAATAATAACTAGTATTAATACATACAATTTGTAGTGGGACGTAGTAGTTGTATTATAAAATTGGTTCTTAAAATAAATTATGTATTGACGGAAAACAATATTTAATGATACTATATTACTATTCTCTTCTATATTATTATTCTCTTCAAAACAATCATCATCACCATCTAAGTCATCCGATGAATCTTCATGCCTTGTATGCTCATCACAGTTGTCACACATATCTTCGTCCCCTCCACACACACTTAGCTCTGTGCACTTCAGATCGTGGGAAATACATTTACATGGTGGAGCACATTTTCTCTTAACACAAGAGAATAAGTTGAAGAACTTGGACATCATGTTTTAGGAAAATTCTGAACAATTTTCATTAAAAAAAATTTCCGATAAAAAGTGCTTAATATGATTAATTGATTTTTCCGCTTTTTTGTATAACCATGTCGGTTGAATAAACGGATTCTTTGAAACTATTGCATCTTAATTGATCTTGAGACTTGTTGCTAGTCTATAATCCCTGGAACTTTCGTATCGAAAACCGGATGTGTCGAGTTACTGCACCACACTCGACCTTCTAGTTGCTGTACGGAGGTTTGATAGGGATTTTTTTATGCGTTTTTCTCAGAAATCCTCGGGTGTAGAGTCCGTTATTAACAGGCAAATGCGTGATCAGCACGACAAAAATTAATCCCACCGAAGAGAAATTCTTCGATCGGGATTTTTTTTATGCAAAAATTTAGCTTTTCAAAAAGTACAAAAACCCGAAACCAGGGAAGCCACGGCCAGAGAGAGTGCCGTTAATGATCTGAAGTAGTGCAGCCTTGATCCATTACTCGGCTATCGAAGCGCATCTTATCTCGAACCCGTCTGGGAGTAGAAGAACGGGGTAGCACGCGATTGGCGCCCCTGAGAAATAAATTGGTGTCGCGTCATTTTGACGCCCGGTAGTGCGTTCTTCTACAATTACACGAGCGTGTCGTTACAGGGGCTCTGGCGCATATACGCCTGTATACGTCCACAGCGACGTATGACGACGTATCTACGCCGACACGTCGGGACACGCTGGAACTAGAGAGCAGTGTTTAGTATCCAGTTATACAAGCGTGGGAAAGTATAGTGCAAGCAAAAATTATCACGAGAGTCATGTGTGATACCGAAAAATTGCTGAAATTGACCTGTCAATCAATAAGGGATGAACCCACCACCGACGTTTAGCTCTCCCTTTTTTATTTATAAATAATAAATGAACACAGAGTGCGGAATTCATTTTCGACTGGCTACTCTGCCTGTACCCAACGTAAAGCTCGTGTAATTTCGCATTTCGCAAACACCCAGCGTAAAAAATACGCGCCGCAAATACGCCCGTCTAACCTAACTCTAATTTTTAGTTTTTTTGTTTATTTACAGTTTATTCACTCAGACGTTGTATTCTAAGATATTCTAAGAAATGGCGAAGGATTCGGTATTAAGTACGAACGCGTGCAGTGTATGATTCGGTACTATTTTATTAAGTATGAATATTTTAATATACCTAAGTAAATAATAATAAAAACTTATTTTTTTTTAAAGTTTTATTTACATTTAATGTTTTCCACTCAAGCTACCTTATTGATTGTGCGTTTGCTTGTGGTTCTTATAACTCAGCTTATATCACAAATTACATTTTCGAGATTACTGACAAAGGTTTTTTTTTAAAGATCGTATGTAACTCCATCATCAGTACATTGAACCATAAGAAGAAAAATGTACTCTTTCCAGACTTTCCACACAAAAGTACAGTCACCATTAAAAAAAATGGTTGTGACTTAAAAAATGTTTCGAAGGCGTGTTGAATTAGTACACGCATTTTTGGTATTCTCATTTTTTTTTCTTAAAGCCGCAATATTCTACACAATCTATACAATAGATAGATAGATAGATAGATAGATAGACATTTATTTAACTATATTACATATAAAATGTTTATAGCAAGTCACAGTAAAAAAGAAAATTTAATTACATTTTAAAAATACCTAGTTTCTAAATGTAAACGTAAATTATCACAATAAAATTATCAGTCTTAATATATTTGCGTAAATAAAAATTAAAAAAATTAAAAAAATTTTAGCACACGCACACAGACAAAAAAGAAAATAACAGATAAGAGCTAAAATCCATGAGACAGTTTGGTACAAAGGTCACAAGGAAAATTGTACGTACATTTTCATATTCTCTAAATTACAACGGTCTATCTGTTAATAGTAATTTAAAATAACTGAACAAGAATCAGATTGAAAATTACAATAAGAGATATTAGCTATGTTCTACCGAGGTGTTCATATATTCGTTTATTGAATAAAAACAGTGTCTTAGAATGTGGTACTTTAACCTTCATTTTAAATTTGTTATACTCAAGTGTTTTGAAACTTTCTGGGAGTTTATTGTATAATTTTAGGTCTAGCGAATTTCTTGCCGATTTTGTGAGACGAAATTTTGATGTTTTCAGATAGTTTGCCGACCTCGTATTGTAATCGTGATAATCTGCGTGAGTGGAGTATGAGTTTTTGTTGCGATGAATTTGCAAGATACTATAATAAACATATAAAGATGGAATTGGCATTATTTTAAATTGAATGAAAAAAGGCCTACAATGCTCTAAAGGATGGACACCAGCAATAACTCTCATACATCTCTTTTGCAACACAAAAATTTTATCAGCGTTAGTGGAGTTACCCCAAAGGATAATACCATAACTCATGTGGGACTGGATAAGTGCGTGATATGCATTCAATAGTGTTTCCCTATTCACCAATTTTTTAAGTTGGCGTAAAAGAAATATATATCCTGACGTTTTATTGCACAGCTGATTAATATGAGAGGACCAATTTAGAGAATCATCTAAAATAACTCCAAGAATCTTTACGCTTTCACCTACAATTAACGAATTATTTGAGGAAAAAATCAGCTTCTGAGTTTTGTCCCTATTGACTTTAAGTAAATTATTATTATACCAATGTTCAGCCAGACTTTGAGTTTCCTTTATCATAAGTTTCAGATCATCCAAATTTTTGTTCTGATTTATTAGTGTTGCGTCATCTGCGTACATTACAACGTTGTTTGGAAAAAGATAAAAAAATAAATCATTTACAAATATAATAAATAATAGAGGACCTAAAACTGACCCTTGAGGCACTCCGTGTTTCAAAGTTCTGAAATCAGATATATCATTATTGCTAGATATACAATGTTTACGTGTGCTTAGATATGATTGCAGCAGTTTTAAAGGAGTGCCTCTAATGCCATAAAAATTAAGTTTCTCTATTAATAAGTTGTGAGAGACACAGTCAAATGCCTTGCTAAGGTCGATCAGTGTAAGTAAAGTATACGTTCCCTCCTCAAAACCTTGGACAATGTCCCTTACAACTCTATAGACAGCATCCATAGTTGAACATTTTTTCCTGAAGCCAAATTGGCATTTATGTAACAGGGAATATTTTTCAAAAAAGTTCATAATTCTATTTTTTAATATGATTTCAATAATCTTGCCAAACACTGGTATAATAGATATCGGCCGATAGTTGTCAGGCATATTAGGATCTCCTTTTTTAAAAATTGGCACAATTCTGGTTACCTTAAATACATCAGGGAAAGAACCTTGACTAAAACATAAATTTATAACATGCGTTAAAAAGTTTAGAATACCATCTAAACTACCTTTTATTATACTAGCATTTAAATCGTAGATGTCTAAGCTATTAGTATTCTTTAGACTTTGTACAGCCATCTGTACTTCATATATAGTGACTGGTTCAAGAAAAAATGAGAATTGTGTCGATGGAACATAATTTAAAAAATTTAATGCATCCTCATTTACGGGTGGCAATTGATTAATTATATTGTCTGCAACTGTGGCAAAAAAATCAATAAACGAATTAGATGTTATAGAATCTTCCTGATTTTTGTTTTTTGTACTACCGTTTTTTTCGTAATTAATTATTTTCCAACTGTCCCTAGATTTATTAGTAGACTTTTGAATGAATGATTCATAAGCTGACTTTTTCGTGAGATTAATAGCGTTTACATATTCTTTACGAAAAGAATTGTAAATAGTCATATCAGCAGGATTTTTTGTTGTATTATAGATTTGTTTAATAGCAGTGAGCGTATCTCTCATATTGCGCAAATTATCATTATACCATTTCACAGGTTTTACATCAGTATCAGAGAAACATTTTATTAAGGGGCAGAAATTATGGACTAATGTTTGGTAGGTATCTACTAAAAAATTTGACAAATAATCTAGGTCATCTGTAAGTAAATTATCCCACTTTATTTGACTTAATGACATTTTAATTTTCCTAATGCCTTTTTCTGTTATTTTTCTTCTCCAAATCGTTTTAGGGGTAGTATCTATAGATTGATTAATATTTATAAATTGTCCATAGTGGTCAGATAGGCCGGGATCAAAAACTCCTGTTTTATAGCAATTACTGTCAAAATTTGTTAGGATATTATCTATACAGCCCGTAGCTCTAGTAAAATCTGCAATCGTTATATCAATTCCAAATGAATTAGTTAAATACAAAAAGTCACTTAACATGGTTGAGGAACCTTCAAAGTGAATATTAAAATCGCCTAGAATTATAATTTTTTGGTATAAGGAAGATAAATATATTAGTAGCTCTTCAAACTTTGTTAGGAAGATATTAAAATTCCCCAAACACGATCTGTACACAGTGATAATAATTGTTCTAGTGGGAACTAATTCGATCCCACAAAATTCGGCATTAAATTCGCTACAGAAATCAAGTAAGTCCAAAGATTTATATTTAAGATTATTTTTTGTAAAAATTGCAACCCCACCTCTCTTATTTGTTTTTCTACAAAAATAGGAACATAACTTGTACTTGTTCAATTTCATATAATTTGCATTATTTTCATAAAAAAAGTGCTCTGATAGACACACAATAGAAAAATTTTTAGTTTCTATAAATAATGATAATTGATCTGCTTTATTTGCAAAGCATTGTATATTAATGTGGAAGATACTCACAGACTCTAGCTGTGAAATATTATGTAAAATTGTATTTCCTAAATTGGTAGCATTTTTATCTTCTACAAATTCTTGTTCTCGGAGGCTGCTGAATAAAAATTTCGGTGGCACCTAGAAATCTTGGGTCGATCCCTATATTAAGATAGAGTGAAATATAAACCACAAAATAATGTACGTGAAAGAAAGCGATATATTAACATTGATGCCAGGCCCCAGCATGTTAAGAGTTCCGCCGACGACTAAAAGTAGCTAAAGAGAAAAGTGGTTAAATCTGTTTCTTTTCAGCATATTATTTGTCCATTTCATTTCTCTTCTACCTTACATTGGCATCAACTCATTATTTTAAAATGCCACTACTGTATATAATTGCACTGAATACATAAAAAAGTTGAAAATATTTTTTAAACCTGCACAAAAGAATTGAAGGGGTGGTGAGGGAGGAAGCTTTGAAGTGACACTGACACTGACATTGACACAGACACTAAAACACTGAACACGATATTTGATAACGGGTATTCCGTCAATCATGTTGACATCGCCGGGAGTTGTTTAAAACTAAACTTAATCCAATTGATTAATTTCTGATGGATCATTTAGACCATAAACATTTCAGATTTCATTTTTAACTTGTCGACGTTGCGATAAATTTATTATCTTCAGGACTTGCTAAATTAAAAGGCGTGTCCTGAAAAACATAATAGATTTATCGAAACGTGTAAATTTTGTAATTTTTATTGTCTATACCACCCACCAGAAACTAATCAATTCGATACAATATACTAGTTACAAAAGCACCATATCACTGAAATGAACCTACATCGCACAAACACTTCGAGGCAAGATATTTTCTTGGCTTAATTACCATTGATCCGTTTCAAAAGGACTTTGACGAGGATACATTCTGTATTATTTTGTCGAACAGCCCCTCCTCAAGGAAACTAAATATAACTTGACATTTCAAAATAATTTTAATAATTACTATCTTTAGAATCCCATAAATATATTTTAGATAATCGAGAGATAAAGTTTAAAAAAAGAAATAATTTATTCGTACTGTTGTTTAAATACATTTATTTGCTTATCAAGTTATTAATTACTCTGTCAACTGGCTAAATAAAAATAAACCGTGTAAGTTTAACATAATTTATTAATTTATAAGTACTGACGATCACACTTTTTCAATGGATAATGAAATGTCAATAGCATTATTTAAAAACAGATATGCGATATAGTACGGTAGCCCATAGCACAAAATAAATGTATAATTTTGCTCATCCCGAAAGCTACATAAGCTTGCTATATAATAAATGTCTGAGGTCAAGAAAATCTAGCTGCCATACAGTGGATGAGGTCCTTGGGGCCGACCACTGAAACTTAACAGTTTCTTTTATTTAACATAAATGCTTGTGCATTTTATTACAGTGATCAGTTTGAATGTTGTTTTATGAGCTGGCGAAAGGTTGTCGGAAAAAAAAGTACCATATAGTGGAAGACCAGACCCTCTGAATTCGACACCCTCTATACAACTCGCGAACACCCACCTACAAAATAGGTAATCTTATGTAAAATAACCTGCTAAACTTGATTTTTGAATTCGCCCATTGATTTGAGATTGCCAAAATGACCAAATTGGCAATTTTCTAAAAAAAATAAAAATTATGTGTTATTTTTTGTTTTTCATATAACACGTCATATATTTTTTATTTTACTTCAGAATTTTTTAATTTTTTTACATAATATTCTCTAACTATTCTTTGATATGTTGAAAGTAAAAAACTTTACCTAAATAATAATTAGTTGGCAAAAAAAAATAACAACTTTTCTTTGACGCAAAATCTTTAAAATTTGCAGAGTAAAATGTCCGATCCAGGTATCTTTTTTATTTTTAAAGTTAGATGCCTACTATAACCGAAGAAAATGTTCCGATTGAACTAAATAAAATCTTTTATAAGAAGTTTTTTTTGAAATTTTGCTCCCTTATCGAAATATTCATTGATTGTTTCAGCGTCCGAACGAATGCGCGCTACTATGAATCGACCGCAATCGCATCTAGAGCTAAACGCATACACGTGCCGGGTGATTATTATTTTCCAGTGTCCATTTATGTTAAGTTGAAAGTGCTTTTTGTCTCAGTCCTTATATGTAGTGCGTTATAAACACATAGTTTGGCATAATATATCATAATTACTCGGATAGGAAATCAAAGGAAACAAGCTAAAAACGTACTATTCGCCTGTTCACTGGATTTTTATATAATTGTTATACATTCAATAGGATACTTTTCGCAGTTTTTTGTAAATAATGTTACTTTTAGACATTTTTACTTTTATAGTACGATCTTAGTTGGTAAAAGACTTTATAAAAAAACTATACCAAACCCCATTTGGGTTTCGATTCCGAGTCAAAAGAACTACACCACCACCTCACACGTAAAAGAATATAAATTTTTACATTATAAGACACGAGCAAAAATCATATTTTCACGGTTGTATATTACATTATGAAATGTATATTTATAAAATATATAAATATTTAGATATTAAAATGAAATATCATTTCACCAGATTTCTATTCAATTACAAAAACATAAAAATTAAAAAAAAAATTCAAATTTAAATCATTAAGTAATACATTTTTATTTACCGATCGATTTTGTTCAAATGGGGTTCTTCCTCTAGCTAACACTGATTTACTGTCCAAATTTCAGTACAATCGGAATTTTCTTTCTTCAGTTATCGTGCTTACAAGAAACGTGTCGGACGGACAGACAGACGGACATTTCGAAAGTTGTTCAGAATTCGTTCACTAACACAATGGTATGAAAATTTTTTGTCTGCGAGCGATATTTACGGTTTTAGAAATGTACCTATCAAATGCAAAATCCGTGACATTTCTGTGGCTCTAAAACAATATTTAGAACAGAAAAATTTATTTTTATCACTAAATTCAGTTTACCATGCACAATGTAGAAGATCGTATACCCGAACTGCTTATAAAAGAAAATCAGAAATTGTAAATCATAGTACAGAGAATACACGTAAAAAGGGCATTTCTGCAATGTACTAGTTACAAGACAGCCTACCAAATTAAGCCCAGAATTCCAAATGTTTAAATTTTGGATGGTACCTAAAGGAGGAAATCTTATTTCCAAAGATGATTTCAAAAAGCCCAAAACCCAATTTTATTGAGTTAACTCCATTTTGTAAATGCAAATTATATAACTGTACTACAAGCTGCAAGTGTAGCAAAGCAAACGTGCAATGTAACATAAGTTGTTTATGCGAAGGAAAATGTAATCTTTAGTACCCACTTGCTGTTATAATTAATGAAAATATATTTTTTAATGTGTATGTTTCGAGATTATCTACATAATTTTATAACATTTAATTGCAAATAGAAACTAAATAATCCGTAGACTCACTTGATCGCTTAAACGACAGCACAGATGGGCGACGTTAACAGAAGTTATGCTTTAAATTAATGCGGACGAGTTGCGCGGCCGCATTCAACAGCGTCATCTCGTTACATGAGCCAAATTTCAAAAAAATCTCATTATAAAAAAGTTTGTTTAAAGTATAAGGAACATTGTTCTCGTTTATACTATAACTCTCTCTTTAAAAATAAAAAAGTTACCTCGATCGGGTATTTTTCAATGCAAATTTTAAAAAACCGCGACAATAGAGAGTAATTATAGTTTTTTTAGGCACTATATTATTAGTTACACTATATTCTTTGCCGTCAGCCTGTCGAAGAATATTGGAGGGGATAGTGTGTAAAATATTGGTCTAAATCGGAATTAAAATAAAAAAGATATGATGTGTTATGTGTAAAACAAAAATTAACACATAATTTTAAAATTTTTCAAAAAATTTGCGAATTGACCGATTTGGCAATCTCGAATTAACGGGCGAACTCAAAAATCAAATCCAGAAGGTCATTTTACATAATATCATGTGTTTTTTAGGTGGGTGTTCGCGAGTTGTATAGACTACTTTTAAAATGCTTCCTACAGATTGGCTGCTCTCCGACTAATACTATTACACTGGATGAGAATGGTCGCCGTACTCGGGGGGTCTATTAGATTGAGTTTTTTTTCAAATTTCTCCCCTCCGCTCATCAATTAGTAAGCGCGGGGGGGGGGGGGGGGGGTGAGGGCCCGCCAGAGATTTTGGCAAATTTTTTTTTTCAAAGGACCCCGCACTTTTTACTATATAAAATGGTTCTCTTTTAAATTTTCTGAATTTTTAGTATGTTATAGATCTCGATCTCCTGATTAAAAGTAACATGGGCCCAATCTAATCCTATGACTAGTTTTTGAGATACAGGGTGTTATAGGGCTCATTCTAACAAGACGCCCTGTATATTTTAATATATATTGATTGTCCATTGAAAGCTGATTCCAAATATATATATATAATTTTAGAGGGGACCACAGGGAGATACAAAAGACAAAACACGAGAAAAATGCCGAAAAACTTTTTTTTCGAAATAGTCCTGTTAAAAAGTGACTATTTTTATAAAATATATTCACGGCAATTGAAGGATTCGATTAATTTTTTCTTTCACGAATATCATTCCTGTAACGTGAGATAATATATTATGATAAAAATATGCGCTTATATACAGGGTGAGCCACCAATAACACGGAGTGAATTTTTAAAATCGTTGTGTTTATGCTGAAACAACAAAATTTTGAGAAAATTATTTTTGAAATTAAATGTACTGTTTCATAATTACCGAAATTCCCAATTTGTATATTTTATACAGGACGAGTCAAAAATATGGAAACACGTGTGGCTCATTCTAATAAGAGTATATTTTAATATATATTGATTGTCCATTGACAGCTGATTCCAAGTATATATAGTTTTAGGGCGATACAAAAGTTAATCACTCTGTGGTCCCCTCTAAAATTATATATTTGGAATCAGCTTTCAATGGACAATCAATATATATTAAAATATACAAAATGAGCCACACGTGTTTCCATATTTTTGACTCGCCCTGTATACAATATACAAATTGAGAATTTCGGTAATTATGAAGCAGTACATTTCATTTTAAAAATAAATTTCTCAAAATTTTGTTGTTTCAGCATAAACACACCGTTTTTAAAAATTCACTTCGTGTTATTGGTGGCTCACCCTGTATATAAGCGCATATCTTTATCACAATATATTATCTGACGTTACAGGAATGATATTCGCGAAGAAAAAAAATCGAATCCTGCAATCGCCGTGAATATACTTTATAAAAATAGCCACTTTCTAACTTCAACACCCTGTATATTAGATTGGGCCCATGTTACTTTTAATCAGGAGATTGAGATCTATAATATACTAAAAATTCAGAAAATTTAACTGAGAACCATTTTATTTAGGAAAAAGTGCGGGGTCCTTTCTCCTCCCGCTCATCAATTATTAAGGGCAGGGGCCCGTTGGCTTCCGAGAGACCTGTACGGAGGCTCGCCAGAGATTTTGGCAGTTTTTTTTTTTTCGAATTTTTTCCTCCCACTCATCAATGGTCCGTTGGCTTCTGAGGGGCCCGTAGTGAGGGCCCGCCAGAGATTTTGGCAATTTTTGTTTTTCAAATTTCTCCCCCCGCTCATCAATTATTAAGCGAGGGGGTCCATTGGGCTTCCGAGGGGCCCGTAGGGAGCGCCCACCAGATATTTCGACAAAAAAATTTTTTCCCGCTCATCAATTATGAGGCGCGGGGGGCCGCCAGTGAATTTTGTACCGGGGCCCATGATTTGGTGCGGGGGGCCTGGCCGTACTGAGTCGAAATATATCATTTTCAAAGTGCCAAAATGCATCATGGCACTCGGATTGATTTTTGTGTATTACCTACTTATTTTTACCATAAAACACAAATGTAACTACCGATGGAAGAGTCGAGGCATGTCGAAGATGCCTCGCTTGAGGTGTAGGTCGAGATCGCGGTCGCTATGTCGTAGTCATTTGATGAAATCCGTCATTTCGTGAAAAGTCTAGGCAGTACATGAACTGCCGGCATATCATGTAAATTTTTGACGTTGCACAATCTGCCTAGGCATTTCGTGAAACGCCGTGGTTGTCTCGGCACAAGATGTTTAAAGTCGTTCTACACGATCTGTCGCAAATTAGATGTTGGCTGTTCATGAAGTGACTGATACCCGGCAAATTGTGTTGTGTTGTGTGTTTGAGATTAGGTTAGTTGCCATTTCGGTCGATTTGTTTGCTCGAAAGTCATGTTGTGCTGTTTGTTTTGTTTATTGTGGAAATTCAGAGTGAGAAAGACTTGTTCAGTGATCATTACAAGGAGGGAAAGATGGGGATGTAATTAATTTTGAGGTTAGGTTCAGATTTATTTGGTACATTTCAGGATTTAGAGTGCTAACGAAATTACGAATCACGCATATAATAACTTAATCTAACCTATACGGTCATTTATTGGGCTTTGCTCCATAATACTATTTGTAATGATCATTGAACAAGTCTTTTTCACTCTTACTTTCCGTAATATATAAAACAAAAAGACTCAAGTAATAGAACACAATCTGCCAGTCTAATTTGCGGCAGATCATGTAGAATGACTTTAAACGTCAAGTGCCGAGACGACCACGGCGTTTCATGAAATGCCTAGGCAGATCGTGCAACCGCAAGAATTTGCATGATATGCCGGCAGTTCATGTACTGCCTAGGCTTTTCACGAAATGACGGATTTCATCAAATGACTACGACAGCTACATTGATGCCATCGACTTGTAAAACAAACATGCATATTATTATTTAAATGTCACTGCGCATACCAAGGATGCTAGCACCAGTTCACCCTCGCTGTTTATATCAAGGTCTAGCGCGATGTCGTGGACGATACAAAAAAGTTTGTTTTTACATCGCTGTGGCAAGGAAGGCACTGTGGTAGCTTGCACCTGGTTGGTTCACTCAGATCACGTGGTATCTTTTCACTCGACTGCATGCTTTTCAAACTTCTAATACTGAGAGCATAGACCTTTCTGGTATGTCCAACCATCATCGTGGCATCGATGTAGAGTGCAATTACTTAGAGAAGATAACTACGTCACACGGCTTCGCGAATAGCGTATAACAGTTGGCATAATATCAGTGCCGTGCCATCCATTTTTTATCTGAATATTAATGGTAGTAGGCACTGCGACGCAAATGCAGCTGTAAAAATAGGATCGTTACTTAGGTAACGATATCGTATCGGTCTCTGCGCATTCTATCCGATCTTCCTTACATGCAGATGTAGAGGAAGCAGGTCTAGCATTGCCTCCATAGCTGCTGTGGGACAGGTGCACATTGCTCCTGTAATCCCTAAGCAGGCAAGGCGTTGCAACTTCTGCAACTTTCCTTACTTTTTCTTCAGTTTTTGGCCACCACACACATGATGCATGGGTCTTACTACTGAGAGATAGGACCGGTTTTAGACCTCAAGTCTTACCAAAGAGCCTGCGGCACGTCCACATAACCTCAGTGGCTTTGGTAAGTGTTCTTTCTAGGTGTGAGTTCCAGGTAAGTCTTTGATCCAGGATTATTCCTAGATATTTAACTTCACTGGAAAAATTCGGTACTGTTCCATTTAGCATAGGAGCTCTTAAACTTAGTTTTCTCCTTTTGGTAAACGAAACAATAACTGTTTTGCTCGGATTGATGTCGAAGCCCTTTACCGAGCATGTTTAAAGTGATTTGCATGAGATTTGAAATCATAACCTCATGTCTGCCTCTTACAGTAATAACAAAGTTATCGGCATAGCCTTGAACGTTGAAGCCAGAATTACTCAGCTTATGGAGGGGGTCATCCACCATCAATATTATTATATTCACTAATAACTATTTAATATAATGCGGTTTCAGCTTTCAATGTCATTTCAATTTAAAACGTTTCTTTAATGTCGTTAACGTGTTCAGCACCATAAAAAAACATGTAAAATGTCTCCTCATATCTATGCAGGGCATTTTCAATTTTTAGAGATACTGAAACCATATATAGCATGGATTTTCCAAAATGGCCACTCGCACATACTATCAGCCAACTTTTTTTCAATCCCAATGCAATTATCAACAAGCTCCAAATAACACAGAAGCATGCTGTAGGTTTTATTATCTAGTTTCCGGTAACTTTTTGCATCTTTCTCCAACGATTAAAACAACATTCAGGCACCACTGTAACAAAACATACAAACATTTATTAACGATTTCAGTGGTTGATTCTGAGGTTTCCATTCACTCTACAAGTAGTTAAGGAAGCTGGAATTTTTGATTCCCGATATTTATATAGCATTAGCAAGTTTATGTGGCATTCCAGAAGAACACGATTATACACTTATTTTGTATTATAGGCTCCCATACTAATACATCTAACCCACCTACGCTCTATGGTTTAATGTTAAACATCCTTATTCATTCTCAGAATGTTTACATGTATATATATAATGTTTATTTATTTATTTAGACGGAAGTCTACAGAACATAAAGGTTCAATTACAGAAAACCAGGAATTGATGATTACTTCTGTATACAGGATGTTTCCGATATGCTTGGTGAAATTCCAACATTGCAGTGATTCAGCTTTCTAATTTACGACTAGTATTTATCCACCTGAAACGGAACACCACAAACCTTTTTGAAATCAGCACAATAGTGCCCTTAGGTCAATGTCACGCGAAAGCAACGCGTGTTACCCATGCCACGGTCACTTTGTTCTGACTTCCTTTGCACACCACTGTATAGCGGCTACTTCTGCCTGAAATATTGTGGCGTGTATTCCTAGACATCGGGATTTTCGTTTTCGACCTTATCCCGCAAATCTCAGCTCCGACTCCCTGTTCTCTCTTGGAGCCGATATCGGAGGACAGTTTTTCCAGTCCTCTCTGTCTTGTATTTTGATTTGAAAATTTTTGTAGAAGTTACACTTTGGGACTATAGTGTCCTTGGGCATTCCCAAAATGGGATCTGCCTTCAGCTCTGAGTATAACTTTTGGTGCTCTATTCCGTGTTGTTGCCTTATGAGCGTTGTGCCTTGCATTAGCCTGTGTACCAGTGAACGAGCTTCCCCTTGGATAAATATCTGTAGTGGTGTTAGGTCTAAAAGTGCTTCCAATGCAGCCGTGGGAGCAGTTTTTATGGCCCCAGTGGCGCACAGGCAAGCAAGCCTTTGTACGCCACCTAATAGCCTTGTTGCTCCAAGCTGCAGTGTCTTGGTCCACCATACCACCGCATAGGTTATCATGGGTCTTACAACCCTAGTGTATAACCATAGGGTCATCTTGGGGTTTAACCCCCAATTTTTTCCACACATCTGCCTGCATCTTCCCAGGGCAATGGTTGCTTTCTGTGTGACTTTTTGGATGTGGGAATTCCATGTCAGCTTTTGGTCGAAAATGACTCCTAGGTATTTAACCTCGCTGACAAATGGAATTTCCACTCCATTGAGCCTTTTAGGCCTCCCAAGGCTCTTTTCCGTGTAAAGGTGACGACTGTAGTTTTGTGAGGATTTATGGAAAGTCCTTCATCACTACACCACCTGTTGACTATGTTTAGGGCTCTTTGTGAACGCTCTGATATCGTGTTCGCAAATCGCCCCTTGACTATCGCTAGATCGTCAGCATCCTAGGCAGTAAAAGCCTTCTGCGGAACATTTTCGGAGGAGTTCGTCAACAAGAGTTGCACACAGCAGTGGAGGGCACTTTTACCTCAATGATAGCCTCGTCTAGATGTACTGTTATCCTCTTTTCTAGGCTGGCTTTAATCCACTGGCAGAGTACTGTTGGGACTTCTCTATTTAACAAAGCATTCGTTAAAGATTGCGTTGTCGCGTTATTAAACGCTCCTTCCATATTTAGAAATGTTGCCACTGCCACTTCTTTGTCATCTAATGGCTTTGTCAGTAGCCTATTTAAATCATCCAGCGCGAGGTCTGTTGACTTTACCGGCTGGTATGCATATTGACGCTCACTAAGGGAGTTTTCCCTTAGTATTTCGAAAATTTCACGTAGGAATATAATATTATTTTTCAATGTATTTTTAATATAGTTCATCGTACTTTATTTAATGCTCCTGAGTGTGACCCTTTCGCCGAAGGATTCCGACCCTTGGTAATGTGATGAAACTAGGGCAAATAAAAAATATCAAATATTGTGTTGAAAATAGATCATAGTAAAACCTCTGAAAATAACTGACAGATCACAATCGGATCGAACCGTCGACAGTCGCGCATCGTGTTGTCGCTCTACTACACAGAAGCGGCTGGTGTTTCAATAATTTTTTTCTCGTCTGTGGCGCATGGGACCCATACGAAATATGGGAAATAACATCTAGAGAAGCGCTTCTCTAAAAAATTTTGAAAAAGCAGTTTGCGAAGAAAATTTTCATAATTCGGTTGCTCCCCCTGGTCTAGGGGCTTCTGTTTAAAATTATTTTTTTTTGTCATATACATTTGATTTTTCATAAAAATACAACAATAGGTTTTGCAGTTTATGAAAATATTTTCATTACTAACTGAAATACAACGAACTGAAATTTTGTAATTTACAATTTAACAAATTACAAAATTTCAGTTCGTTGTATCTCAGTTAGTAATGAAAATATTTTCATAAACTGCAAAACCTATTGTTGTATTTTTATGAAAAGTCAAATATATATGACAAAAAAAAATAATTTTACAGAAGCCCCTAGACCAGGGGGAGCAACCAAATTTTGAAAAATATTTTCGCAAACTGCTTTTTCAAAATTTTTTAGGGGTCGTTAGAGAAGCGCTTCTCTAGATGTTATTTCCCATATTTGGTATGGGTCTCATGAGCCACAGACGAGAAAAAAATTATTGAAATTTCACTAACCGCCACTGCTACTACACCGCTTAGCTCACATGGCATTACCCCTCCCCCCCCCCAATAGAAAAATTTCCTGGAAATGCCCTTGGACAGATCTAGACAAAATTCGAAATATTCACGAACGGACTTAAGCTCTCGGTAAATTAACATCTCAGTTCAGTGGTTATAATATGCAAAAAAATGATAATACAGCCTGTCTTAAATATCAAACACTGTATATTGCAAATATTAATGAAAAAAATGTTAAACAAAAACACATTTTTAGACGATTTGACGAATGTTTATGACAACTAAAACTACTATTATTATTATTATTATTATTTAAACCACTGAACAGAAATATGAGAGTAATTAAACAACGATTTTTGCTGACCCGGAGATTCTGTCGAGCGACCCGGAGACGATAAGGACAATAAACCCAAAACACTAATCCGGTACCATGATCCGGCATGTATGTTCACTGACATTATTCGGAATAATTATTTTTATTTTGATAGACAGGTAACATTAAACAACATTTCAGTGATTTATTAATAGTCTTTCAACCGCATGCAATCAATCTTTTCGCAGAAAGCTGAACCAAAAATGTTACAAAAGGAAATGTGTAAACGCCTTTGTTTTAGATAATGCCCAACATAATGGATTATATATGGGGGATAAAAATAAACTTGAAGTAAACATTACATTCTTTGTCGGTGTATAGTTTTTGTTTAATTGTTTATATTCTATAGCATACTCTATAGTTTTTTGAAAATAAGTTAATTGTTTTTAAATTTTAATCGTCTTCTGATGCCAGTCTGGTTTACGAAACGCTTGTGGTTAGCGATGTTAAAAAAAAAACAAATTTAATATTGTGTAAAATGAAAAAATACATAATTCTAACATAAACCTGCTTAATAGGGTGGAGCGAAAGTAGGCACAAAAAAACAAATTTTTGAAAACGAAGTTACCTGTGTATGCAAAAGATGCGTTTTGAGATTCTTAGTCACCCAAAAAAATCCGGATGTCCTAAGATGATTTCTTCGGCTGCCAAAATGACCTTGAAAATTGGAAAAAAACAAAAAAATTCGAAAATACATAAAATACCCAAACATGCAACTCAGCTAGTTTTTGTTCAAAAACTACCCAGAGCTCACTACGTGGATGTGGCTGCATCTCGAGTTCCACCCTAACCCTCCCGCCCGTAAAGTAGCGACTTCTATTTTATTTGTCCTAGAACTTGCAAAAATTGTTTTCTTGTTTCAAATTGCGGCAAAATTTCTCTTGATTTGATACGAGCCCTTATGAACCCGTCTCGTGCTTCGGTGCCATAAACTGCTAGAGAGGCTTCGGTGACTAGTTTAATGCGTCGCTCCACTGTCTGCGAATGGCAAGGAAATTTTACCAATGGTATTTCATCCGGAACCAGAGAAATCATGCTGGGTAATTCTTCATTTGACATATTCATTGTTAACGGGGGCTCGCTTATAATAACATTCTACCAGTCAATTACGTCCACATAATCTTGACAATAAAAGTTTAGTTTACTCACCCGAAATACCCCGATACCCTCGATACTTGCAGTTGATTTTCTACATTTCAAAATTCTTCTTAAGGCGAACTCTCGAATGTATTTCCTATCATCTCCTAACATTGCTATCAAAAGGTTTTCTGGATGGCCAAAATATCCGTTTCTCTCAATTACGGGATCTATTACTTCCTTGAGTTCATCAGGGAGGTAGCGACATCTTCAGAATGCTAAATAAGTGCCGAACACCATATTTACAAGACCAATGGCATTTAATTTCAAACCAGCATAAAGCATACACCTTGACTATAAATCCAGTCAATATTTTAAGGTTTTGAGAGGGCTCTTTGCTGGAAACATATAATCTTAGAACTCTGTTGACTGTGGTAAGCCATCTGGCGTGAAATATTTTCCCTGGAGCTCTTAGAGCTAAATCGTCTCTTAAAATTCCGCTGGAGATTGCCCGACACATTTTATACATGTACTTTTGGTAAGAAGTCTCAATTTTTTCAAAGTCTACCACAGGTAAGTTTTCACACGATTCAAGTGCCTTACTTATTTCTCCGGAAAATCCTTTTGGTCCAGTAGTTTTTCCGTCTAAATGGTTCATTAGGTGACGCAGCGGTAATTCGTTAGTGTGGAGTAAACAAATCATCCACTGGAATGGCTTCCTTAGATCCGATTCTAAACCTCGAAGACTCCGTTTTTTTTAAACACTCCGCCTACTGGGATGCTGTGTATGTGTGTCACGTGCGACATGTGTTGTGTATTAACGTCAATCAGAAGTGGGGGCAGTGCGCAACGTAAAATTGAAGCGTTATTTGAAAATATAAATGAGTATAAATGTTGATAACATCATTCATTTATTATCAAATTCATTAAAAACTATGTAGTTATATGTAACAATAATAACATAAACTACGATTTTGGTGAAAATGTGATCAAAATTTTAAATAAAAAAAAAATTTTGAATTTCTAAAATTTTAAGGCAGTATCGGCAGCCGAAGATGTCAATTTTGGGAGCTCTGATTTTAGTCACTTATTTAGGCACTTATGTATAATAGGCACCCTTTAAGCACACAGGGTGTTTAAGTTTCAAAATTTTAAAAAATCGCTCCACCCTACTGCTTAATGCTGTATAGACACGGCGAAAACCTCGCCTTCGTATGAAAAAATGTTTCCATTCAATTTTTTTCTTGCATATTCACGTTCGGGGCATGCCCCTGAATTAGGATCAAGAGTTTGCCGGACGAAAATCTGGTCCCAATTTGTTTGCAAAAATCGCTTTTTTTGACCCGAATGAATTTTTTTTAGATTCTCTTGGTCATTTTAAACAAAAAAGATCTATCATTTTTTCGCAAAGCTGACCGTTTCCGACTTATAAACAATTTAATGTTTGAAAAAACGCAAAAACGGCCATTTTCGAGGTTGAAACACAATATTAAAAAATGAATTTTTTGAGTTCACCAAAATTCTTATATAATCTTTGAACATCCATTAACAAAAACCTGAAGAGTAAGTGGAGATTATTTCTCTCTAAAGCCTAAATTACTTCCACATCCGGTGGAAGTATAGTAACGACAAAAAAATTTTTAAAAATTTTTATTGTTCAAATAGGCTTAGAATGTCATGAAACGTCGAGATTTTAAGTTTGAACGGTCGGTCTGTAACTTTTTTTGTGCGCACGTTTTACTCTGGAACCGTTTGAGATATTGACTTGAAATTTGGTACACATATGTACTTTAACGAGATCTAGAACTAGATTATATTTTCATCTTGTTCCGTCGAAGGGTTGGGGGGTAAATGGGGGTAAATTTGGGGTAAATAGGTAAATCAAGCAGGTAAGAGTCCATAAAATTGGTATTTAGTATATACAAGAGAAGCTAAGGTCTCAAAAAAAATTTTGGCATTAGCCACCCCCATTACCACCCCCATTATTAAAGGGGATGAAAAAATTTGTGATTTAGTGTGTGTACAAGAACCAGAAACCTCAAAATATTTTTTTTACTTCAACCACCCCCACTACCACCCCCTATCACCACCCCCACCCCACTACCGATGTGGGGTATCGTTTTATGGGTTTTTGGGGTACAGGATTTCAAATATTATATTATTAGTTCCATAAACAATTATTTCCATATACAAAATTTTTTCGTTGTGAGCGACTTGGATAGAAAATCTGGATGTGGAAGTAGTGGTTCCTTGGGCAGCGGTTTTATTAATTGTTAAATAGGCGTTTTTAGTTACTATTACTGTATGTTTTATAAATCAATATAATTTGTTATAAACTATTATAAATATAAATAGTAAATTAAACAAAAAGAAGTTGAAAAATCTTGAATCTGAAACAGGACTGGCTCCAGGTATTTTGCCGCCCCGGACACAGTTTCATTTCGCCGCCCCTCTCTTATATAAATAACATTAGAGTCAGGCGGGGTAAAAATGCGACAAAATGACATCTTTCAATTTTGGTTGTTTAGAATCAAGTCATATTTAATGAAAGATTGGTATCTTATGTAAAAATGACAGAAAAAACTAATTTCTATGTATTTTTTTACTAAAAAGTACCATTAACTGATAAACAAAAATAAACAGTGCTTCATTTTTACCCTCCAAGTGGGGTAAAAAACAGACAGTGGAGGGCAAATGAAAGACACGAGATTTATTTCCGTTCTTATTGACGTCCTACAAATGGAAGTGCTAAAATAAGACAGAGGAGGGTTTCTCTTTTATTCGTAATTTATTCAGATTTTTTACTAAACAAGAAGGGGCTTGCAGAAGAGCTAGCTTCTCCTAAATTAGGAAGCTAAAATGTGCCTGCTTCAGTCTGCCCATTTAATCTCTTTTTTACCCAGCTTTTAATTTTTTTCGTTAAAAAGTTTTTGATTATTTAAAACTAGCAGATTAATAAACTTGATCACAAAATGTGAAGTATGTCAGTCTGCCAAACACTGACAATGCAAATAGAGAAACTATAGAATCCCCAAAAAAGTACTAAGGCGCGTTCAAAAATGTTTTAAAAGTGAATTAAAGAGTTTACTGAATAATATTTTTGCTCGCATTAACAGTAGGCATAGGACCTGATTGGATAACATAAAACAATTCTGAATGTACAAAACAAACCTGAATAAAAAATTAAGTTTAATTTATTTCCATCTGGGTTGGATATCACCTTGTCTTTTATTTACCCGACTACCTGTCTGTCTCATTTTTACCCCGCCTGACCCTATCTTTTCAGTCTGTTATTTTTTATAACATTTTAAGAGTCACCTACTGAATATTCTTGATGATCTGTTTTTTTAGTTATAAGGTTTACAGTAATTTTTGGATTTTCAGCAATATGATTACTGTATTTAAAAGGGTAAAACGAAATAATTGAAAAAATTAACCGTATTGAAACTTAAAAAAATACCACACCCCAGAAATTAGACAATAAATAAAATCACATATAAGAAACAGAATGTATGTATGTAACCTACTTTATATACAAAAAAAACTAACAATAACAAATTATTTATATAAAGTTAACATTACTATTACTATATTAGTGAAACGATTGTTTCCAAGCTTTTTATATTTTTTTGGTAACTGTGGATTTGAAGAATTTGCCGCCACTAGAATTTTGCCGCCCGCTTCGCCCCCCCCCCCTAGAGCCAGCCCTGATCTGAAAACATAAAGGTACACAAGTAATATTATTTTTTTATAATGGCATGCTTTGGTTTTGCAAGTCTTTAAACATCTGCACTGAGAAATAAGATTATCAAGTACTGAATTTTTTAACTTAAATCTAGGTAACAATACACCCATTTCATGTAGGATGTATCCAAAATCTTCAAAATTTAAAGTTCCATATCTAGGGTTTAAGGAATTTTTTCAGATATATGTTTGCAATGACGATCTTAACGCATGCCGTTTAAAAGCATCAGACTTACACTTCTGTGCAATAAAATCCCGTACACTTGAAAAAACCGCTGCCCAAGGAATCACTACTTCCACATCCGGATTTTCTATAAAAGTCACACAACGAAAAAATTTTGTATCTGGAAATGATTGTTTATGGAACTTTAATAATATAATATTTGAAATCCTCTACCCCAAAAACCCATAAAACGATACCCCACATCGGTAGTGGGGTGGGGGTGGTGACAGGGGGTGGCAGTGGGGGGGGGGGGGTGGTGGATAAAGTAAAAAAATATTTTGAGGTTTCTGGTTCTTGTACACACACTAAATTACATTTTTTTTACATCCTCTTTAATAATGGGGTGGGGGTGGTAATGGGAGTGGCTAATGCCAAAATTTTTTTTGAGACCTTAGCTTCTCTTGCCTATACTAAATATCAATTTTATGAACTCTTACCTGCTTGATTTACCTATTTACTCCAAATTTACCCCAATTTACCCCAATTTACCCCCCAACCCTTCGACGGAACAAGATGAAAATATAATCTAGTTCTAGATCTCGTTAAAGTACATATGTGTACCAAATTTCAAGTCAATATCTCAAACGGTTCCAGAGTAAACGTGCGCACAAAAAAGTTACAGACCGACAGACAGAAATTTTTTTTTCGCTCAAACTTGAAATTCGACGTTTCATGACATTCTAAGCCTATTTGAACAATAAAAATTTTTAAAAATTTTTTTGTCGTTACTATACTTCCGCTGGATGTGAAAGTAAATCAAATAATCCAGTTTTCACTAATATTAAGTGGTGTGAATCAGTCTTTTTGAAATTTAGATTTTTTTTATTATCATATAGGTTATAAAAAAACTGACATTGATTGTGAAATGTCATAAGTAATGTATTTGAATAATGTTAATCCAGAAGAAAAACATAGGTATTTTTGTTTTTTTTTTTTACTTTTTTACACCATTCGATGGGAATGATTTCGATTTATAACAAATGTAAAAATTGACGTTGAAAAATTCACAGATACGACTGCACATAACTGCGATTGTTTGTGTAAATAATGTAACTTAATATTTTGTACATAGCTATGTCCGTCATTACAAGACTGAAAAACTTTTTCATCGGTAAACACAACATTGTTCCAAAACTCCAACGGGCGATAAACACAATTTAAACAAAACATAATGTTCTTGGCACTTGTACTTATTTCCGATTTTCCTATCCTTCGACTAGCTGTTGACCTCGATGCTGGAAAATTTGCCATGAACACAGCATCTCCTGCTGTTTGAAACGGATTTTTCCTCAAATAGCCAAGGAGCGCTTAATTTTGAACGAGATTTGAACTTCTCGATCGGCCTGAACCGTCTTTTCTTTTTACGCTACCTTCCTCCTCCCACCTTTTCTTCACACCCATCACAGTACTTTTATTCAGTTGATAATGGTTAGCAACAGTTCTGATAGACCACCCTCTTCAATTTTAGAGAAAATTAATTTTTTTTCATGTTCAGTTAATTTTGGCCTTGCGAAAATATGACACTGATACTGACAAATAAATAAAGATTGATTTAATATAGAGAAAAATAGGTGTACGGGATTTTATTGCACAGAAGTGTACATGAAATCTTTCCAAAGTTTACACGCATTCCGTATGAAAGAGAGAAAATAATAATAATCAATCTGGCCTCATCTGCCGTTTCACCTATTTTATTGAATAGGGCATGTGCATCATATAACTAACATAACCTCAAGTTTTTCAGGTTTATTCTCATTTTTAATATATGTATACTCATTTCAGCTTGGAGTAATACGGCAAATATTTAAAAATTCAAATAATTTTTCAATATTGTTGATTAATAAAAATAGACTGCTAATTACCGGTTAGATTTCCAACCTACAAAAAGACTCCTATTTTATTAGGAGAAAATATTTATAGAAACTTCATAAACATTACACTGAATTAGATTTTAGTTGAAAGTATGGAAAACAAGCTGAAATTTCAATAACAGCTACGAAATACTCATAAATCTAAAGAAATATATATTTTTGAGGTTGGCTGTGACGTCACGTGCACATGCCCTATTTTTTTAAATAAACTTTGTAAGGGCGCACGCCCGGCTAAAGTATTTAACAATTAAAAATTTAAGCTACAGAATGAAATAATCTATACTTACTCTTCAGGATTTTGTTAATGGATGTTCAAAGATTATATAAGAAGTTTGGTGAACTCAAAAAATTCATTTTTTAATATTGTGTTTCAACCTTGAAAATGGCCGTTTTTGCATTTTTTCAAACATTAAATTGTTTATAAGTCGGAAACGGGTCAAAAAAAGCGATTTTAGCAAATTCGGTGTTTTCACAAATTTTAAAATCTCATTGACTGTGAATACTTAATTATAACTAAAAACATTCGAATTTCCACAACCAGTTGAGTAATATCCAAGAAAAAGTATTTTTAAATTTGAATTAAAATTTTACCGCCCAAAACACTAAGCTATATTGTTGACGTCGTCGGTCATAAACACCTAACCTCAAAAATACATATCTTTTAAAAATTTCCGAGTAATATGTCACTATTATGAAAATTTCCACTTGGTTTTCAACTAAAATCTTGTTCAATGTAATGTTCATACAGTTTTAAATATCTTCTGCCAATAAAATAAGGCGATTTTTGTAGGTTGGAAATCCAACCTATAATTAGCAGCCCATTTTTAGTAATCAACAATATTGAGACATCATATGCATCAATTTTTAAATGTTTGCTTGGGCTATACTGGTTTCAAATGAGAAGTGCGGATAAAATCATTAAAAATGACAAAAAACCTAAAAGTTGAGGTTATGTTAATGCAACCGATGACGTCACAGCCCGTTTTGTATAATACCCGTTCAGTTATTCAGTTTTGTTATTTATTTGTTGAAATTTTAAATTGATAGATGAAAGAATGGTGTTTAAATATTGGTAAGTGCTTTAAATATATGGAGTACTTCATTTCAATAATATCAAAAAAGCAAATTGCATACAGTAAAAACACCTAATTGTTTAAAAAAAAAAAGTTTAAACAAATTGGGACCAGATTTTCGTCAGGAAAACTCTTGATCCTTATTCAGGGGCATAAGAAGCGAACGTGAATATGCAAAAAAATCGAATTGGACATTTTTTTCATACGAAGGCGAGGTTTTCGCCTTGTCTAGTATATTTAATACACTTGCATTACTCAATATTTAATGTAGAGCACAAAAGAGTAGGTAAATACAATTTGTTTTTTTTATTTACGAGAAAAATTATCCAAGTTAGAGCCAAAAAAACGATCATTACATTTTTTGCGATTTTATTGCGAAAGCGCGATTTCCTGCGCGCTATTTTGCGAATATCTCGAAACGTATCACAGGTACAAAAATGTTCAATGTTAAGTATAGCTTAGAAAATTCCCTACAATTTGCTTTTATTTAAATAAAAGGAATTAGACCCCTGAAACAAATAAAAAGGGGGATAATAAATATCATTGTTCTGCAGAATTTTCTGACCGCCTTAAAATATAAAATTCATATTTTAAATTTAGATATGGCCCGTTTGCCTCCAGTTACATAGTAAGTGGTAGTTTTAGGGGGCGACTGTCAGTATTTTACCCCTAGCTTTTTTAATTTTCACATATTTATAAAAATTCTTATAAACAATGATTTTTCAGGTCATTAGAAATAAAGAAGGTATTCGCATTCTTATCACATTTAGACAAACAGCCATTCTCAAGTAATTTATATTTATAAATTAACGTGCATTTACATTTTATTAAGAAATCCCATTACACAAAAAATGCTTTGAAATACTAGGTACATAAAATAATTAAATTAAACAGAAATTACTAATTATTAATTATAAAAATTGATGTTCTTCATTTTCTCTAATGCACAATCTTTTTTAATTATCTCAGCTTAAAAGAAACTGGATTTAAATGAGAGCATGTTGGGGCGAGCGTCCCTCGTTTACCTGCTCCAACTCTGCTGTTTGTGGTGATGCATGCGTTTTATGTTCATGTTATTGTTTTGCTTATGTACCTGCAATAAACTGTCAGTTGTTATTTTTCTTCATATCGAAGTCTTTGAATTTCAAATTTCTCTAATTTTATTTGGAATATTAATTAAATAATTGTCTTTAAAAATTAAGCATATGGCGTTTCATAAATAATTAACTGTGTGCAATAAGTTTGTGCTTGAACATCAATTGCCACCTATAACTATGATGTTGCCAGCTTCTCAATCAATCCTTGATATTATTTTTTGAACTGCAAAAAACGATGTGGGAAACTGTCAGTTGCCGGAAAGCTGGTTTGTTTTGTTTCTCTATTTGTGGATCCTGTCAGAGTAACTCTTTCACAAAAGCAATTATTGAAGATGGATTACAGGAAAATTACAGGAAATGAAGATTTTTTCCAGAAGAACCGTTCGACGGGTTTAAGAATAAGCAGAAATCGTCGATGATGATGAAGAATGCGATTACTAATGATTAATATATTTTTAGTTAAACTAATTTTTTATTACAATAATATACAAATATAAAAAAATACAATTTTTATTCTTATTTTCAATGATTCTTTAAAAAACAAAAACCCAAATCACATTATTATATAAGTAAGTTATTCACGTCCATACATTACCCAATTATTTTGACGATTTTCAGGTCGAAGTTACTTTTTATCGCTGAAAATTTCCATTGTTAGTTTGTGTATGCTTTGTATTGAATACATATTTGTTTATAGTAGTGGGTTTAATTAATGCTAATTAACCATCCCTAAGTTAATACAGAACATTTTAGCTAATTAATTTAGATTTTGATGAATGTTATTCATTGGAAAATGTCCTATAAAGCTACTAGGAAAAAAGGAAAGCTTTCAAATGAATATCACAGCAAATAAGGAAATACAAAGAAGAAGAATTTTAACAGGAAATGAAAAAGCTATCAAGAGATTTTTAAAAACTTTGTGGGTAAATATTCAATTAAAGAATAAAAGTTCATCATTTACGTAAGTTGCATGTAATTAATGGTCTGCACCTGCATTCTGATAAAGGATAGAGCTAACCTATCCTAAGTAATCGGACGCAATCGGACGTCTACACCTGCATTCTGGAATTCCATTGTTGCACTAAGTTAATATTTTAGTAGAATGTGTGTTAAACAATAACATTTCTCCTTAAAAAATTGTTAGAAACATGTAAAAGTTGAAAATAAAATCTTATGCCATGCCGATTAATAAAATACATGCATTTCAAATTTTTTAATTCTTTGTAAAGTATCAAGGAGGCATTGTGCGTCACTTTTTTTCAATTATAGGTTCTTTTAGGTGCGTTAAGGGGATAAGGTTCAATTTTATTTTATTTTCAAAAATGCATTTTCTTTGACCCTCCTTTTTCTCACCCAATTTTCACCGAAACAAAATCAAATAGACTATACAAAGTCTCGTATAACTTAAAAAATTTAATACAAAATGAAACTTCATTAATTTGAAAAGGAAATTTATCAAGCATACGCATGGTAACAATAACATGAATATATGATCAGTTATTCAGGATCAAACAAAATGCATTTTTGAAAATTGTAAAAATAGTAATGCTGCGACAAAGTGGCTTTGGGTTAACCTAACCTAAAGTTAATTGTTAAGTTTCCTATCGATCCTTCAAAGGGATGAAAACAGGGGTTGAACTAAAAATTACGATATTCCAAATACTCGTCACTAGTTGCGTTTAGACTTGTAAATATTATTTTACTGACAGGTAAAAAATAAGGATAGTTTTTTTATCTATATGATTTTATTCCTATGCATTCAGACTAACCTAAACTAACAGCTTTAAACATAATTATAACCTATAAGTGAAAAATTGTATGTATTAAATAACAGTCATAAACTCTCGCATAAACCTAACATTATCTGCAAATAAATATTGGGTAGCTGAGGGTCATTTCCAATTATTTTTTTTTTTTTTGTTTTCTGCTCAACTGAACAGTTTCATTTCTTTGGAACAAAGGTTACCGCTGTGCAGCCATAAAAGCGATTTTCACCTTCCGGAAGCGGTGGAAAAGAGTGGAAGGGTGTCTAAATGTAAGTCAGATCCTTCGAACTAAGGTTTTTTTACTGTGCTGAAAGATACAACTCGGATACAAATATTTTTCTATAGAAATGTAGTTGTTAAATGTATACGAGCGTTTTTCACCCCCATAGAGGAACAAAAAGGGTAGAAGGGTGTGTTTTTGGGAGTCGTGTCCATCGAGACTTTTGATCTACTGGATCAATAGAACCACATCAAAAAATATGAGAAATTTAACACATACCGGATTTCCGTTTGTGGTGTGCGGGGCCCTTTTACAAAAAGCAATGGGTCGATTTAACCCAAAACTTGTCGTAGCACTTGTTATTAATGTTATTACACTTAAAACAAAGTAAAACCATAAATTGTTGTAGCCAGAGATTTCCCATTCATCTATTTTGATGCTTAATTTGACTACTATTAAGGATAGGATTTTGCAGAGTGAAAAAAAATATGCGTTTTATGTTCGGTTTATTATAAATATTTAAGAAATCATAAATGGTATAATCTTTAAAATAGTTTCAGATACTTCCCATTGCTCTAAGGAATATACAACCATATACAGTTTTTATCACAAATTTGTATACAGTTAAATGTCATGCTCTAATAATGAAATTAGGTAGTATTTTCATTGACAAACTACAACATTCAAGTACAACCGAAATTTACAATAAAAAAATATATACAGGGTGCCTCTAAAAGGTGCGGAAAAAATGCTACCACAAATTCCTGAGGCTAAAATATAACGATCTAACCCAACTTACCTCAGTCCAAAAGTGGATGATTTCGGAGATACAGGGTGTCCAAAGTTCAATTTGGTTTTAGTTTTTCATAAATAATTTTTTTAATAATTGTTGTATTGTCACAATATTCGGCTAGGAAGGGTTTTGTGGGGTGACAAATTAAAATCTACCCTTTCATTGTACAATTTAGAGGGCGCCACCTGCAGTACTTTGCATACATTTAAAACGAAACAACTTTTTTGAGCCACACTGTATTTAACTTTTAAATAAACATTCTTATTCTCCAACGTCTTTTACCTAAAAAAGATAAGGTATACTTGGTAAGAGTTGATTTGAGCAGCCGTTCTTGAGATATCTGGATTTAAAAAATTCATTTCGTGTATGGCCAGGTTTAAATTATTGTAATACAACTGAACACAATTTGAAGCGATGGCGTTGTAATAAGACAACTGTCATTAAAAACTGACGTTTTAAAATACGAGTAGTACTGGAATATCGTGAAAGTGAATTAGCGAGCGCCGGTGAATTGTCAAACAATTTGCAAATTTATTTTCGTCATGGCCGTACAGTATACCAACGAAGAAATGGCCGATATGTTATTGGTTTTTGGATATTGCCAAGGAAATTGTTTAAAATCTTGCAGAATATACAGTGATCGATTTCCGAATCGCCGCTTACCAAACCTTAAAACCTTCGCGGCAGTTGAAATACGTATTCGTGAAACGGATGTGTTTGCGCCTGTTTCTGCTAATTATGGACGTGCACGTACGGTAAGAACTCCAGAGGTTGAAGAGGAGATTCTAAATCGGATTGAAGAAAATCCAAAACTCAGCAGCAGATGATTGGGCTTAGAGCTAAGGGTAAGCAAAGATACTGTTAATAGGGTGACCAGAGAACAAACTGCTGCACCCATTTCATATTCAACGGTACAAGATCTTTTACCCATGATTTTGAATCACGCCGGTTTATCCAGGAACACAGAATTCGAGATAGGAACTTTACACGAAGAATTTTATTTACAGATGACGTCTGTTTCACGAGGAGTGGCATAACTAATTTTCACAATGAACATGTCTATGCTGTTGAAAATCCTCATGCGACTAAAGTAACCCATTATCAGCACGACTTAAGGATCAATGTGTGGGCAGGAATCATAGACACTTTCATAATTGGTCGTGTCATTTTACCACCTCGACTAAATGGCGAAAATTATTTGGCACATCTGCAAAACGAATTACCAGACTGCCATTGGGAGTTCGAAGAGGAATGTGGTTTATGCATGACGGTGCTACTCCACATTATACGTTAAACGTACATAATTATTTAAACGAACAGTATCCAAATAGATGGTAAGGCAGAGGCAATGATGCACCCGCACATTGGCTAGCTCGATCCCCTGATATGACCCCGATGGATTACTTTTTATGGGGAACTTTGAAATCCCTTGTGTATTCTAGGCCAGTAGATACAGAAGATGAATTAAGGAGACGTATTCAAACTGGAATTGATGCTTTGAGAAATTATGACGAAATGCTCCAGAAAGTTCAATTTAATTTTTTACGAGGTATTAGTCTTTGTACACACAAAAATGGAGGTCATTTTGAACATTTGTTAAAAGCACTGACTTTTGATTAACTTCTTGTTGTTGATAAATCTCTTATTGATTGTTTTTACTCGAGAATAAAATTAATAGCACATCTACTTGTTTTTGTAATTTTTGAAAACAAAAATTTAAATCCAGATATCTCAAAAACGGCTGCTCAAATCAACTCTTACCAGGTATACCTTTCTTAGGTAAAAGACGTTGGAGAATAAGAATGTTTATTTAAAAGTTAAATACAGTGTGGCTCAAAAAGTTATTTCGTTTTAAATTCATGCAAAGTACCGCAGGTGGCGCTCTCTGAATTGTACAATGAAAGTGCGGGCAGATCTTAATTTGTCACCCCCACAACCCCCCCCCCCCAGCCGAATATTGTGACAATACAACAATTATTAAAAAAATTATTTATTAAAAACTAAAACCAAATTGAACTTTGGACACCCTGTATCTCCGAAATCATCCACTTTTGGACTGAGGTAAGTCGGGTTAGATCGTCATATTTTAGCCTCCGGAAATTGTGGTAGCATTTTTTCCGCACCTTTTAGAAACACCCTGTATATAGTTGTAATCGTTAAAACAATAGCAAGTATCTAAAAGAGTTTTAAAGATGATTAGTTTCTTAAATATTTGTAATAAATCGAAAATAAACGCATATTTCCCTCTCATTCTCAAAATCCCATCCTTATAACACAGGTCGACAAAAAAAAAATTCTGTTCCAAGGACTAAACCTGTCATGCCTTAAGTATTTTTGTGTGCTGAATTACTCCAGTCGAATTAGACATAATAAAAAATTTTGCGTATTGCGGACTTTTTTTTATAGAAGTTGTTTAAGAGGGCATAATAAGCAAGCACAGAAAACTACACCCTGCTACACCATGTGCGTCCCCTATTTTTAGGGGTTGAAACTTTGAAATTTTACTTTTTCCCTATTTCCCGTAGGGCTCTTTACCAAGTTACACTTTTTGAAGATTCATCCCTCCTCTACATAATATATATTACACATTTGCCGTAGGACAAACGGTTTTGGCTGTACGAGGCCGGAAAGGTCGCGCTGTCCGAATTTGGGGGTCTTCTGTACAGGATAAACGACTATTATTTCCAATCGACAATACTACACATACTAATGCCCTTAAGGAGGGCCGCAAAAAAAATTGTGAAAAGGAGACTGGAGAATACATAACATAAATCGTTATTACACAATAGGTGTTGATCCTACTTAATTACAAAAACACATTTTCCATGCGCAATGAATTGGACTTTTAGGATAAACAAAAACACTTACCAGAATTTTACTGGTTTTGGTTTTTTTAATGCAACAATACCGAAATAGCCATTTTTGGCATTTCTGTCTAGCTCCTAAACCAACGAATGTATTAAAATGAAACCAACGTAAATTTTCTTATATTAGGGTCGCATATACATGAAAAAAAAAATGGGCGAAAAAAAGTAGGTTCACTTTTTTTTTAAAAAAGAGGTTTTCAAAATTTCAACATCCCGTATCATGAAAACCGCGCGGTATTCGAAGAAAGTTTTTTCACAAATCATCATCCCTCCTTAAGGACATTAGTATGTGTAGTATTGTAGATTGGAAATAATAGCCGTTTGTCCTGTACAGAAGACCCCCAAATTCGGATAGCGCGACCTTTCCGGCCTCGTACAGCCAAGTGGTGTAGTTTTCTGTGCTTGCTTATTATGCCCAGGGTTGGAAAAAAAACAGCTTTTTTTCATTTTAAACAAAAAACAGTTTTTTTGTTTTGAACAGTTTTTTTGTTTAAAACAGGTTTTTTTTTTAATTTTTCAAGGTATGTTTAAAACGTGTTTAAGACAGGTTTAAAACGTTTAAAACTATATTCAACTAAAATTAAATGGTGCCAGGCACACTATGTCTGTTACTACTAGTTGATGTCAGATGGCGCTCTTAAACGAATTTTACAGCACTCTGCAAATAAAATGCTCAGTTTAGTGCACGTAACCACTACATCGGAATTATTTATCGGAATGGACCATCATCGGCACTTTTCCTGCTTTTCCACAAACTCCAAAATAATACATTTATTTAAAACATCGCACTGTGTTTTAAACTGTGTTTTAAACACTTGTTTAAAACATTGCATTTTGTATTAAATATGTTTTAAACATTTCTTTAAAACACAGTGCGATGTTTTAAACATGTTTTAAACACTTTGTTTAAAACATTTTGTTTTAATCATGCCAACCCTGATTATGCCCTCTTAAACAACTTCCAGAAAAAAAAGTCCGCAGTACGCAAAATTTTTTATGATGTCTAATTCGACTGGACTAAATCCAAATTTTCAATTTAAAAAATTTTCTACATAGATTTCGAATAAATCCCGGTTTTTTATTGTCAAAATACGGTTTTTTGACGATAAAAACCGGGATTTACTCGAAACGCGGTAGAAATTTTTTTAAATTGAAAATTCGGATTCAGCACACAAAAATATTTAAGGATGATAGGTTTAGTCCTTGCAGCAGAATTTTTTTTGTTGACCTGCATAATTAAGATGTTTTCAGCTCATCTGGGAATTTACCTTCTTGAAATGATTTGTTTACTAAGTATGTGACTAGTTCAACTATATAATCTGTTGCATGTTTAAGCAACGAACACGGAATCTATCTATCACGAGTTTTTGATGTAGTTCAAAAATGATAAAAACCCAACAAAATCTAGATTAAGTAATTGTGCCCAATCTCTCCGGCGTGTGCCCCGAGCACTGTACCCTTCACCGCCATCAGTAGGTCACCAGCAGCATCTCTAGGTGGGCATGTCCACCTTGGAGGAGACATCAGCATGTATGTACATTTGACTTCGAGATAGTTCACCGACCGGCCGACGACGCTTGCCACTCTCGACCCGGATCTCCGTCTAACGTCACGAGGACACCGCTCTCCGCCGCAGCACCGACACCGGTCATCCTCTGGCACGCGGCGAGCTGGGGGACCCTACGTCAATTCCAGCTAACTGCGTAGCCGGCGAGTCTCGAAGGTGATGTCTCTGGGAACTGGTTTATGTATATACGTGCAAACCAAATATTGTGATTATTGCGGTATATTTACACTGAATTGCGGATGTTTATTGTTTACGAATCGATGTTGAGTTCAAATCTGGACACATATCGAAGAACAAACTTAATAATTTTAGTATTATTCGCGTGGAAGTAAAAATGATCAATAGCCCAATTTAATAATATATAGTACGGCAGTCCGCTACCAAGATTTTTCGAGTTACTTTAGCGAAGATAATTCCAGCGTTTCTCTAGTTCTGGGAGAGCTGAGAAGAAAAGTTCAGGGTGACGGAACGTTTCACCTGTCCTAAAGGGTTTAAATCGAGCTTTGAAAATGTAAAGAAAAGCCGGTCATCTCGGTCTTCGCAACGAGGCAGTTTCTTTTGTCTTCTTGTCGAGGGAAGTAAATATGATGAAGAAAAACTGAGAACTGCCCTTTTGACTGATATGCCGAGTTACAAAGAGCGAAATAATGACAAATACCCACCGGTCAAAATGCTGGTCACCGCGGCGAGGAAGTTCTGCTCATTATCGAGTAGTTTCGATGTCTCTTGACCTCAAAAAAGTTCGAACGGAACTTTTGGCTAATTCAGTTACAAGTGATTACATTCGAATGTTGCATAATTTTGAGGGCTGATCAAGTCATCACGGCGAGGCAGTTCACCACTTCAGGTTATTCCAAAAATCATTAAGAAAACAAAAAAAATATGAACTGAACTTTTTCCCTGTTCACATTTGAGAAAAATGATTTCCGCCGGAACAAAAACAAAAACAAATTAAGGCTGTTTGTAAGCACAAGCTCAGTAGACATACAGTAATGATAGAAGAAGGATTAAAATTGTCAGGTTTATTATCATAGTTTCAAACATTTAATTCATCGTCATCTGATTCGTCTCCACGTTTCCACGTCTTCTTCTTTCTTCTTCCCCTTCTTATTCTTCTTTTTGATATAAACTGCCCGGGCCGAGGATGCTGCGTTGGCACTATACGGAGTATACCATCTCTGTATAACGACAACGCAGCTTCTTCAGTCCCAGCAGCTGCCATCTTTTATTTACGTATACACTCATTCTGTACCTTCTGCTAGAGATGCTACATGGCGTCGGATACACTTCATCTCGTTGCCATAGGCAACGAAGTCATCCAGCATCCCTATGTCCTTCGCAGGCCGCCGCACCAGCAAGCCGAACGTATATGCTTCGGTTTCGCGCAGCTACGGCCAGCGGAAAACGGCAGTTCGCATTTTTTTTATCGTTTTACACACTCCACTCTATAAATAGAAAAAAGTTTTAGCCTCGCAATTTTAGCTTCCAATTTGATACAACTTTGATTTATATTATTGGAGCTTAGGCCAATAAGCTAGGCATATTAGGAAATAAATGGGGGTTCAGATGAAAGTTTTGCTATAGTGTTGATTTTCTCACCCTCTATGTTTTTTGGGTCACTGAATATGAATTTGAAGTTTGCAGGCAAAAATTTGGCGCGGAACTTTGTTTTTTTGGCACTGTTTGCCCAAATTTTGGCACTTTTCTCAGTTTTTGGCATATATCTCAGAAAGGAAGCGTTTTTTTGACAAGCCCATTCCATATAAAATTAAGGTAGACAAAATTTATTACATTTTTCATACATAACGTTTTTTTGGAAGACTAACCGTTCCGCCACTAGAGCGCGCCAAAAAAGGGCCATATTCCCATATCTAGTGAAATTCACCGTTTTCGCGGAAATCGCTCTTGCTATGATACTTAACTGTTGATCGTAAATGATTATTATAATGAACTTGTGTTTTGTGTGGGTTGTCATGATTGCTGAATATCAAGTTCTAAATTTCCAAAATTTGCGTGAGACTCTTGGTCAGCGGATCAAGTCGTAAAAATGTTGGAAGGAACACTCGAATGGTTTTTTACAAGCTTTTATTTAACTTGCTCTGTATGTATGTATGTTAGTTTATTTAGGGCAAATCTTGCAACTGAATTTTAAAACAGTTATCCTCAACCTCAAAATATTTTTTTTACTTCATCCACCCCCACTACCAACCACCCCCTAGTACCACCACCGATGTGGGGTATCGTTTTATGGGTTTTTGTAGTAGAGGATTTCAAATATTATATTATTAAAGTTCCATAAACAATTATTTCCACATACAATTTTTTTTCGTTGTGAGTGACTTGAATAGAAAATCCGGATGTGGAAGTAGTGATTCCTTGGGCAGCATTTGACCCACCTTTTTCCGCTCGGTTTTTTGTTTTTTTTTTTTTTTTGTGGCAAACTCCTGTTTTGAATCCTATTCTTCCTCCTGTCTCTCTTCAAAATTTTCAACAAACTCTTCCATAATTCTTCTGGATTACGCTTGTTGAACAATTTCGAGATACAGGAACCGAAATAGGACCTTCTTGCATTTAGGACTTTTGAATCGGGGTTAAAAGGGAACTAAAAGGAATTATACTAATAGTGAACCTTAGGACAAGATTTTTTTTTTGCCCTTTTTAGGAGATGAAAGGGGTAGTAGACAAGAACTAATGCGGTAGATTTTTTTAAATATCAGAATCGGTTTCGGCATGTCAAAAAACAGGATAAGACGGTTCTGATCAAAATAACAGCCCCTTTTTTATGATATTTTTACAAAGCTTTTGTCGCAATCTAAGTAGTCCCAAGAAATATTCTAATGTTTTTTACAATCATTCTCTTTTTGCTTTGCTTGTATGTGTATACACGGTGTCCCGTAATATGTTGTGTTTAATAAAAAAAAAATTTCTTCTTAAAGCCATCTTTCTGACGCTGTATTTCTTTGAACATTATACTTACAATAAAAATGTAGGTAATTTTGTCCTCTTCAATTTTGTCTTGAACATTTTTCTCGTAGGATCGAGCGTTGCCGAATTATTTTGAAAACAATTTTTTACACATTTACTTCATAACTATTATGTAATATATAAGATTTGATTGAATATGTATCAGCATTGGATCTTGCTGATACATACCAAACCTCAAACCACAAATGGAATTTTTGGAGTATTTTCGAGGAAATAAAAAATGAATAATCAATTAGAAGTAGATACCAAGTAGCTTGGAAAGACGTCAATTCGCGATAAGGACGATGAAACGAAAAGATCTTTATCTAGAATCGACATCAAAGTAGGCTTTCTCGGTCGGTTTGATATCGTAAAGTTGACGTTTACTGAGGAACTATGAGTAAAGTCACTTCAACGCTCGTATTCCATGACAACAAGCGTTAAAATCAGTTAAAATACTTTAGCGCGCACTCGCGTAAATCTGACCTTAGTCTCCTTACACAAGTTTGGTTACAAAATTGAAAATGGATATTTATGAAATAATCTCGGAAATAAAAATGCCCCCGAGAATGCCCCACTCGATGCCCCACAAAACTTTTTTTGAAATGAATGTTACTGACACAAGCAGTACAAGCAGCATCAAAACTTAGATAAACTGACGGCGTTTTTGTTTTGTTCGTTTATTCACTTCCCAAAGATTATCACACGTACAAAAGTAAAGGAAAGTATACATATATTTTTTATCTAAAATCAACAGATAAAGTACCTAGTTTTTTTTTGCTTACATTAACAACGCAAAGTTGACTTTTACTGAAGAGCTATGAGAAACGTCACTTTATCGCTCGTATCCCATGACAACAAGCGCTAAGTATAGTTGTCGCAATGGGCTAGTAGACAATAACGAAAACGACAATATTAATAATATAGTATTATAGTATGACTCTCCAAAATGTTATAAATTAATAAATCTAATTTCAAGGTAATTTTACCGACTACTATTGGTTTTATTGTAAAATGAATATGCTTAAAATCAGAGTTGATTTAAAATAAGGTAGTTTTCCGGATATCTCGTGATGTAATAGCGTAATAACCTCTAAAACAGGGGCATTTTACATTTGACAGTAACTAGCTACGTTGCCACATTTCTAAAAGAGAATGTGCACTACTGCTCTGTTTGAAATAAATGTTAATATTAATTTTTAACACTGTTTCAAATACCCAGCAAGTAAATATTTTATATATTTTTAAGGCTGATTGATAACTTGCTAATACAGAATTGTAATATTTCATTATTTATCGAAATATGGCAACGTAGCACTAGTTTCTCCATTCAAGCACAAATTAGAATCTGGGGATTACGCTATTACGTCATAGCCAATAGAATTGCCCGAAAATTTGCGGCAATATCTAACCGTTTAAACACAGTTTCAACTTCATGCGAGACTTCATGATTTTTTTTACTACAAGGCATTATTTAAAAAATAAAATAAAAAATACGGGTCAACTGTTTTTATGTACCTGAAGTTTCGAACGTTCACTTGAACGAATTTCATATTAAAAAGAAAAATTAATAAAAACCACACTTTGATTTAGGTCTAAAGACTTAAGTATTGTGGATATTATTGTCAGCAAATATGACAATGAAGTGTTTATGCCTAAATCGATGTGTGGTTTTTATTAACTTTTCTTTTTCATCTAAAATTCGTTGAAGTGAACGTTCGAAACTTCAAGTACATCTGTTTTTATGTGTAGATGTTATTAAAATTATTTTTTAAAAAAATGTATACTTGGGCAGTTCTACAAAGCATGGTCGATTTCACATTGACAATGTTAAAAAATAAAATGTCAGGAAACTATTGATGGCATATATTTTTGAAATGGTTAAAGTGTCTACTTTTCAGGTATGCCTTGTGGCACCAGCTTTTTCCCGTGACTAAAATGTTACAGCTGTTTTTCCTTAGTGAAACAAAACACACGACCGTCACATTTATATTTGTGCTGTGTATTGAAATACACCGTACCTAGGTACATTATTTTTCAAGAATTTTCTGATTTATTAATCTAATTTTATTTATTTTTGGACTTTAAAATAATTCTATCTAAAGTTAAATCACAATTCCTAAATATTTCATGCATAATGTTATTTGAAATGCTTTTGCTCTAATAAATAGGGAAATATTAAATTAATTATTTAGGTAAAGCATATTTCGTACAGTATATAAATACATTTTAAAAACGTTCTAAAACATCAAAATCTTCACGCACGAAGTGTAACAGCTAGGGTGGAAATATAAACAAACAAAGTAGTACCGCAAACGATAAAGAACTCTATTGTAAATTAACGGTGTGTTACAAATCCATTGGGAAAGAAAGCCTTATCGAACCTGGAGGAATTTTAATAGCGAACGCTAGCTAAAGGGTATGTCGTAAGGGGATGACGTAAGCACGAAGCAGTTCCTTAATGCAAGTTAACATAAGGAACTCGCGAGCATCGGGAACCATATAAAAAACGCCGCGAAACCAGCCACAAGGGTCAGTTGGCAGTATCAAGTTTGGTAACCCACTGGTCAAGAACCCCCGGGACAAGAAGTTGTCTAATAAGAGCAACGCTTGTTTCTGTTAGTTAATTTAAACTTTGAGAAAAACTTTAATTAATCACGAGACGAGTTGTCTGAATAGGCAACGCTCGATCTTTTTGTTTAACTCTTAATAAGAAGTCATTTTTAAATAATCCCGAGACGAGTTGTCTGAATAGGCAACGCTCGATTCTTTTGTTTAACTCTTAATAAGAATTTATTTTTTTATATAATCACGAGACGAGTTGTCTGAATAGGCAACGCTCGGTTCTTTTGTTTAACGCTTAATAAGAATTCATTTTTGCAAAGAAACTAGAAGATTATTTTAATCCAAATTTAATTATCCGTTGGTACTCGGACAATGGACGGGGTAGAAAACAATCACGAAGGCATACAAGGTACAGGGGGAGAGAATCTTGGTAATCTTACCGTGTACACAGGTAGAGGTAATGTAACTTAAATAATTGTCGCAAAATGGCCAATTAACTTTAATTTATTTATTCATTTCTATCTAAATTTCTATAAATCTTTGGCTACGCGAATTACAATTCACGACTTTATATTAAACCACCCCAACGTAATCGGTTACTGTGATACCATGATGGTCATATTAATTGAGGGTAATTATTTACTTATAGTTAATTACTTATAGTAATTTGTTTTCCTTCATTTAGAGCACACTATTTGAATAAGATACATTTAATAAAGCGTAATTATTTTGCCTTTTATTTTTCTGATGAATTTTGACAAGGACTACGTGGGGATAATCTATTTAAATTGTACCAATCAAACTGTGAAATGGTCGACACATGCAAATGAACTTTTTTGGTCACTAACCTTTCGGACCGCGGCCAACTGTTAGACATTATCCTTCCGATAATGTCCACCCCTCTAGACACTCCGGTGTTGAAGTTTAGGAGCCATCGGTGGTTAACCTACTTTGTTGGCTTTTAAGTTTTCGACGCAGGGGGTATTATAAATAAGGATGCTATTTAACAATAATAAGGTTTGACGGTAGCTCTGTTCTCAAAGTAATGGATTCGGTTATTGTCCGAATGCCTAACACAAGATTTTATTGATGGTGTTGTCAATTTATATAAAATAAATAACTATGAAGCGTATCATCGGGCATAGACAACTAGTTTTGTCTACCCCGCCAGCGAATACGCCAAGGTCCCTGTTGGCCTATCTACCTACACTCCCCCCTGTTGGGGTGTGTATGCTACGAATCCCCGAAAATTGTAAATACCATCACATAGATTTTGTGTGGGTTTGATTGGTCAATGTTGCGGGAAATTTCCCGGAGCCTACTGTGAAACTTTATGTTGACCGAACACAAAATTACAAGTTTTCGAAAAACAAACATTACTGTTTGTTTGCATATTTGTGTTTATCATTTCAGAGTCGTAAGTGGCAATGTTCCCCTACGCACTCTTTATCTTTATTTTTATTAGGACGATTTGTCCCAACAAGGATTATACATCTATATATCTACTTAGACATACATTTTACCATAATCGAGGCTGTTTGCCCCAACTTATGTTCATATGGTATAAAATAAACGTATTAAAACGCTTTCTGTGTTTTTTCTTCCATATTTTGCTTTTTCAGGAATAAGTGAGATTAAATAAGATTATACTTCTGTAAACAAATAAAACAAGTACTAATAAAATTTGTAATTACAGTAAAATCAGTCTTAAATAAAGTGTAGAACAAATAAAAGAGTACAGAGGTAAAAGTTAACATTAAACGAGATTTTCCAAATAATATAATTAATATAATCATAATTATTATTATGTTCCAGCAGTAAATAGGAACAAGTAATATCAAACTTTATAAAAAGAATCTGTTCTCAATAAAATTACTATCACAACGTCAATTTGGGTCCTAACTTTAAAAATCTAGACGATCACGTAAACTGCCAAATTTGTGTATTTTTCTGTCTCAACAAAAAGAGAGAGATAAATACACGACTGGGGTTAGGGGTGTTTCAGTATTAATATAAATATGCTAAATGGATTATGAAAAAGTTGATTCTTTGAAGTGAAAAATATGTCCTACAAGATATTAGAGAAAATTTTGGTCGTAATAATACCCATGAATAAAATAAAAAGTGATATAACTGGAAGTATCTGTTTCTTTCTTATTTGAGCCTAATACTTTCGAAATTCAGTTAACTGTATTGACTCAAATTACCTTTTTGTGTCTAAATTTTGTTACCGACAACCAGTTTTGTTCATAATTTAAAGGACAATGGTCCTAACGAGATAAATAATATTTATGACACTATTGTGAATGAGGTACTGTGAGTTACGCGTGACGGTCGTGAGTGGCATGAGATGGTTGTGAGATTCGTAAAACGGTCGTGTAATTGTTGGCTGTGGTTGTGCCAAATTTTTGAAAATAAAAATAATATTTGAGGGTCAGATATTATGTATTTTGGCTAGTAGGAACCAAATATGAAAAAATATACAAGTTGTCCCATTTAAAAAATTTGATTTTTACGTCATTTGCCTCGAAACCGGAAGTCAGAAGTTGGTTTTTTACATCATATAATTGGAAATTTCATCCCATATCACTACACCAAATTTGAAAAAAATCCATTCAACCATTCAAAAGTTACAAGAGTGAAAGAGAGTAATGCCAATGAAATTGTAACATGTGACGGTCATGAGTGTGACGGTCGTGAGGGCCGCTAGACAAAAATTACTAAGAATTATATTCACCATAAGCTATTATTAAAGTAAGGTTAGGAGAAGACAGTGTACTGGTTACCTCAAAATAAAAACGTATTTGGACATTAATAAGTTGATAAATGCTAAAATACACAACGTGACGGTCATGAAAGAGCACAGGGCCATATATTAGACTTACCATATAAATCACTGGACATTCAAAATGTTTTGGGAAACAGCACTTGGTTATTGTATCTCACATGATTTCACAACGAAAACTAAATTTCGATGTGTTTCTGAGTCGCTGGTAGTCCTAGCATTCCACTTATTAACTAATCATGAGCCCTGTGACGGTCGTGAGTATTAACCAAGTTACGCGACTTTAATAGTTTATATATTAAATCCTAGACTTTAAAACATGAAAGTTGTATCTTGCCAACAAATTTTGGATATTTTGTAATAATTATAGCAGATATGGATACTAACCATTTCTCTGGTAACAAAATTTCAGCCAAAACAAGTGTCAATCTGTATGGAGTTACGCGTGACGGTCTTGAGTTTTAGGAGTAAAAACAGCCAATATTTTATTTTCGTCGTAATTTAGCTCAAGTTTTTTATTATAACAAGGTGCGGTAAGACTCATCTAAGCGAATATTGGACACGGGTTATAGCTTGGACCAATTTTTGATCAGTAAGTCACTAATATCATGAATCGACCATGCTTTGTAGAACTGCCCACTTGCCCATCGCAATAGTGATCGACGTACCGCTAATGTAGCCGATGTTGTTGAGACGCAATGGCTGCAGAACGCAGAGCCGGATTTAACTATATTGTTCGCTCGTTTACTTTTTATAATATTACACTTACAATATCCCCCAAAGCACTGCTATGAATTGGTAACAAAACTTACTAAAATTATTTTCAAAAACCCACTACCAAATAAAGAAATATAAAGTAACTATCGAATTATATCTTCATCCCGACAGGGTTAAGTAGTAGAACAGACTCTGCAATAACCCCACCTATTGCTTCTGCTGAACTTCGCCCTTTTATGCCACAATTATTTTAATTTTTGTGGAGGTAAATAAAGACGTTTATTATTATTATAAGCTCGACTGCGGTGTCTCTAATTGTGGTCGTGGGTTAAACAATACACTCATAAGTTTACGCCCACACGCCACGATAGCTGACATGGAATAGCCGGTATCTTCTCTCTCACTTAATGTAAAAGTGGAGTAAAGACGGGAGATCTACTTGCCACCCTATTCATTCCTCTCGCCCCTCATAACGTCATAACCCCTCACTATTAAGATTGGTTCGCACACAGGAGGTTCATACTTACCAAGTTCCTGATTGCCATTCATAAATTTATCATTTTTTTTTACCTGACTTTTTTTTTTCAAATTTGGGCGAGCGTAGCGCCTCCTTGTTCCACCCAAATGAATGGGAGTTTGGATTCATGATTTTTAAGGGTAAATTAAGAAATCCCTCCAACCCCATGCGTAAATCTATGACTCATTTGTGGCTTTTTTTACTTTTACAAGTCATATTTCTTACACATTTGGGGGCCTGCCGTCCGCCCCTGTACAAAAAAAAGGGGCTGGCATGGACATTTCTGTGCCTCTACTACCCCAAATTAACAACAATTCACACATTTCGATAGTAAATCTATGACACACAATTAGTGGTCGGCTATTACAGAAGGCACTAGTTTACTCACAATAAAGTAGCCACTTTTAGCACACCTGTTTACCTTAATAATTTTTTGTATAATTTTTGAGAGTTCCATAACTTTGGTTATACCCTACTGTATACCTATTTGAGCACGTAGCACGGTTCCTATAGAGATAGTGACGTCAGATGCAGGATGCAGAAATTTTTTTCTAGTTTTCGTGAAAAGCACATCAAAAATATTTATTCGATATAGAGACTATAGCGCAGGAGTTTTAGTCAATATATCGCTTCTACCCGGAATTAATTATTTTTTCTACACCTATTTAATTATATGACAATTATTAGCATTTTTTTGGTGAAAAATCGTGCCTATAATTCACTGTAGTGAATTATCGATTCATAATTCACTGCATCCGGCCAATCACAAATACAAATTCAAAAATCATTGTTTCGCTGATTCAATGATATTTTAAATCGACCGCGATCAACTCTTGCTGCTGCGGCTGACAATCAACTCGCGTGACAGTGACAAGTGTACCGCCATACCACATATTGTTTGTTTACGTTTTCGACTTATTACGAATAGGTACCGATTAATTCTATCAAATTTCAGTCTAATTTATTTGTTTAATTGGTGTAGAAAAAGCATAGTATTACATTCGCTATTATGGCCATTATTCACTCAGATGATTTGCGCCACTCGTCTACGGCTTGTGGGCTCAAACGTCATCTTCGTGAATAATGGCTATCAGAATCGCTCATATAATAATATACTATTAAAGCTGAAAATTTCCAGGATTGTAGTTTTGGTTTACGACAACACGTACCAAAAGTCCCCTACTCTCCCCCGTCGGCTTCCCTGTTTTTTCGGAGCAACAAGGTCCCAAATCGCAAAAATTGCAGAGCTGGCTATAAAGTGCAACAGAAAGGTTGTTACTGGTCCGATTTGGGTCGAAACGAGGGGTGGTGCACTCCATGAAAAGGTGTATAACAGATATTAAATCTTTGGGATTTATTGAGATTGAACAGATTGAATGATGATTGAACTGATTGAATGATGATTTAAAGATTTAAGCGATACTGATTTGAGATTTAACAGATTAAATCGAGATTGAAAAGACTGAAGTGAAACTGAACAGATTGAAAAGACTGAAGTGAAACTGAACAGATTGAAAAGATTGAAGTGAGATTGAACATTGAACAGACTGAACTGAGATTGAATGTTTTGAATTTATCTGAATAACTATCTGTTTCCCCTCAAGAGAAGGGGAGACGCACATGCATTCTTAAGATTGAACTGAGATTGAAGAGATTGCAATGAGATTGAAAAGATTAGAATGTGATTGAAGAGATTGGCTGGGATTGAAGAGATTGAAATAAGATTTAACAGATTTAATAGAATGAAAAAAAGATTTGGGATTTAACAAAGATTGAATCGAGATTTAACGGACTGAACCCAAGAGTGTACACCAGATTTACGAGTGCAACACCCCTCGGGTCGAAATGATCATTAAAGGTTAGGAGGAGAATATCCGTTCATATTTCTAATGTTCTATGCATATTTTCGTTCATAATTTTCTGTTCTAGTTCTGTCAACATTTCAAAAATTTTAAAAAATTCCGAAATGGCGCCATTGCGGATAAATGAAGACCCGGGGGGAAACGTACTCCAATAAACATGTCTCTTCATACTTTAGGCTTTCCATTGGTATGTCTACCTTCTCTGTAGTGTCAGCCGTTACGGAGTTACGCTACTCTGAGTGTTGCAGCGGCGACACTCGGACATTTAAGTGCGCTCATTGTTGCGTTTATCACGTCTAGTCTAAACAATTAAGAAGGCGCAAGACGAGCTATACCCTTAGTTCATTAACTTTGACCGTTCTCTAAGTGTATGCATTGGTTCATTGATGCGGCAAAATTGAGTGATCTTAGTTGGGCCATGTAGCACAGGAATTTTAATTTTTGACTTTGAATTAATTATTGTAAAGTTGAAAATCTGCAGATTGTAGTTTTGGTCTAGGATAACACGTACCGAAAAGTTCCCTACTCACCCCCGTCGGCTTCCTTGTTTTTGCGGAGCAACAAGGGCCTAAGTCGCAGAAATTGCAGAGCTGGCTATAAACTGCAGCAAAAAGGTTGTTACTGGTCCGATTTGGTTCGAAATATGTATTTCACATGTTCCATGCATATTTCGTTCATAATTTTCCGTTCTAGTGCTGTCAAAACTTCAAAAATTGAAAAACTTTCGAAATGGCTCCATTGCGAATAAATGAAGTCTCGGAGGGGAAAACGTACCAGAATAAACATTTCTCTTCATACTTTGGGCTTTCCATTAGTGTGTCTACCTTCTCTGTAGCATCACCCGTTACGGAGCTACGCCACGCGGAGTGTCTCCGCGCGGCGCCGCGCCCATCACGTGCCCGGTGCAACTGCCGTGGCTGCGCTGATGAGACCAGTTGCGAATTAATGTTTATGTATTATTGGTGTTTTATAAGATTTATTGAATGAAATTTAACTTGTCAGACTCAGAAAATAACTTTATTCGGCTAGACAATTGACATTATTGATCTACTGGGAAGTAGGGTCGTCCGGATCATCATCCATATCCACGACTGGCTGTTTGTGCAGCTTCGGCACATGATGCTGCAGTTCAGACCAGATTTCCTGCACTCGCACCGGGCACCGGGCACCGCTGGCTATCAGGAGCTGGCTACCTTGTGGTAGGAACAGGTAAGGAGAGGAGAGGAGTTATGGAGAATATTGTGAGGATTTAATCTCCCGAAAAGCTTGCAGCACTCAACTAATGTGCATGTTCCTACCACAAGGCAGCCAGCTCCTGATAGCCAGCTACAGCTAATTTCCTGTGCCAGCATGGCAGACTGCGATGCCCGGTGCGGGTGCAGAAACTCTGGTCTGAACTGCAGCATCATGTGCTGAAGCTGTAGAGGATCCAGCTTCACAAACAGCCAGTCGTGGATATGGATGATGATCTGGACGACCCCACTTCTCAATAAATCAATAATGTCAATTGTCTAGCCCAGCGGCGGCTGATGAAATTTCAATATTTTTTTTCTCGTCTGTGGCGCATGGGACCCATACGAAATTTGGGAAATAACATCTAGAGAAGCACTTCTCTAATGACCCCTAAAAAATTTTGAAAAAGCAGTTTGCGAAAAAATTTTTGAAAATTTGCTAGCCTCCCCTGGGTCTAGGGAACCCTGTTTACTTTTATTTTTTTTTGTCATATGCATTTGACTTTTCATAAAAATGCATCGACAGATTTTAGAGTTTGTGAAAATATTTTCATTACTAACTGAAATACAATGAACTGAAATTTTGTAATTTACAATTTAACAAATTACAATATTTCAATTCGTTGTATCTCAGTTAGTAATGAAAATATTTTCACAAACTCCAAAATCTGTCGATGCATTTTTATGAAAAGTCAAATGCATATGACAAAAAAAAATAAAAGTAAACAGGGGAGGCTAGCGAATTTTCAAAAATTTTTTCGCAAACTGCTTTTTCAAAATTTTTTAGGGGTCATTAGAGAAGTGCTTCTCTAGATGTTATTTCCCAAGTTTCGTATGGGTCCCATGCGCCACAGACGAGAAAAAAAATATTGAAATTTCACCAGCCGCCACTGGTCTAGCCGAATAAAGTCATTTTCTGAGTCTGACAAGTTAAATTTCATTCAATAAATCTTGTAAAACACCAATAATATATATACAGGAATTCGCAACTGGTCTCATCAGCGCAGCCGGGGCAGTTCTACCGGGCACTTAAAGAAGCGTAGCTCCGTAACGGGTGACGCTACACAGAAGGTAGACCCACCAATGGAAAGCCCAAAGTATGAAGATAAATGTTTATTCGGGTACGTTTTCCCCTCCGAGTCTTCATTTATTCGCAATGGAGCCGTTTCGAAATTTTTTCAATGTTTGAAGTTTTGACAGCACTAGAACGGAAAATTATGAACGAGATATGTATGCATGGAACATGTGAAATACGAACGGATATGCTTCTCCGAAGCTTTTATGATCATTTCGACCCAGATCGGACCAGTAACAACCGTTTTGCTGCACTTTATAGCCAGCTCTGCAATTTCTGCGACTTGCCCTTGTTGCTCCGCAAGAACAGCGAAGCCGACAGGGGAGAGTAGGGGACTTTTTAGTACGTGTTGTCCTGGACCAAAACTACAATCCTGCAAATTTTCAGCTTTACAATAATTAATTCAAAGTCAAAAACTAAAATTCCTGTGCTTCATGGCTTAACTAAGATCACTCAATTTTGCCGCATCGATGAACCAATGCATACACTTAGAGAACTGTCAAAGTTAATGAACTAAGGGTATAGCTCGTCTTGCGCCTTCTTAATTGTTTAGACTAGACGTGATAGACGCAACAATGAATGGACTTAAATGTCCGAGTGTCGCCGCTGATTCATTCAGAATGGCGAATGGCGTAACTCTGTAACGGTGACGCTACAGTGAAGGTAGACATACCAATGGAAAGCCCAAAGCACTCGTAAATCTGTTGTACACTGGGTTCAAACCGTTAAATCTCGATTCAATCTTTGTTAAATCCCAAATCTTTTTTTTTTCATTCTATTAAATCTGTTAAACCTTATTTCAATCTCTTCAATCCCAGCCAATCTCTTCAATCACATTCCAATTTTTTCAATCTCATTGCAATCTCTTCAATCTCAGTTCAATCTTAAGAATGCATGTGCGTCTCCCCTTCTCTTGAGGGGAAACAGATAGTTATTCAGATAAATTCAAAACATTCAATCTCAGTTCAGTCTGTTCAATCTCACTTCAATCTTTTCAATCTGTTCAGTTTCACTTCAATCTTTTCAATCTCGATTTAATCTGTTAAATCTCAAATCAATATCGCTTAAATCTTTAAATCATCATTCAATCCGTTCAATTATCATTCAATCTGTTCAATCTCATTAAATCTCAAAGATTTAAAATCTGGTGTACACCTTTTCATGAAGTGCACTACCCCTCGGCCCAAAGTATGAAGAGAAATGTTTATTGAGGTGTTTTCCCCTCCGAGTCTTCATTTATCCGCAATAGCACCATTTCGGAATTTAAATTTTTTTTTTTTAATTTTTAAAATGTTGACAGAATTAGAACGGAAAATTATGAACAAACATATGCATGGAACATCTGAAATATGAACAGATATGCTTCTCCTAATCTTTTATGATCATTTCGACCCAAATCGGACCAGTAACAACCTTTCTATTGCACTTTATAGCCAGCTCTGCAATTTTTGCGATTTGGGACCTTGTTGCTCCGAAAAAACAGGGAAACCGACGGGGGAGAGTAGGGGACTTTTTGGTACATGTTGTCCTGGACCAAAACTACAATCCTGCAAATTTTCAGCTTAGCTTTAGAATAATTAATTCCGGGTACGTTACCTCAATTTTTTACAGACTTAGCTTCTTAAGTTTATGAAGTTGGCAAATTTGAAAAATAACCCCCCAAAAAAGTTGGCTCGCTACGGCTCTGTTTAAATGCGACTTAATTTTTTTTGTAAGTATTCCTGTTCTAAAGATGATAATTATTGTCAACAACACATTTTTGGGCATCGATTTATTTTGTGCTCTGACCCAGAATCACTAAATTTGAGGTCTCCAAATCACAAACCTCTGCTGTGTTTCGTCGTCATAAAAATTATATATAACTAATATTTTGTACAAATTGGTCATGATTGAAAAAATTTTCCAAGGAGGCATTTATGCTACAGACTTAAATAACCAAATAGGGTAATTTACTACAAAACTTTCTAACAAAATGTGACGTAATAAACAAGGAAACGACTCTTTGGACCAGGATGCTTCTTTTTATATATTTTAACCTTCAAATTGTACACCTTTCACTGTAAAACGTATACATTACAATTCATTCTGAATAAATCTGTGCATAGCTATTCAAAAATTCATAGAGGTCAATTCGTACTAAAAAAAGCTACAAATTATTACAAAACAGCGACTGACTGCATTGCATTAATTCGGATCGGCGACATTAAAGCGGATCCGGCTAAACAAATGAGAAACGAAACAAAAGTAAAAGCGTTGTCCCCGATTATCCACAGGTCAAATCCGTTTGATAAGTTTTGAATATATTTCTCGTCCTAGTTTTGAATGAAGTGGGTACGTACTCGGATCTTTTTATATCCTACCTGAAGCCTCGTTATGAAATCCGGACTCAACGTTCTCTCGGAATCACCTGGCACTGATAAAAGAACATCGTAGAAAACAGCCTGGTCACTAGATTTTTCATGAACAACACTATTTTCACTCAATATCGCGGAAAATAACACGGAAATTCTGTCCAAATTTTCTCTTAATATTTGCGTACATGACGGTTTTATTTTCACTGTACCTACAACTGATTTTGACATTTTCTTCTAATGCCCATGCTTACATTGTGATTTGTTACTTGTATATTTGTGGTTGTTGTGCTGAATTGAGAAAGTTTTGGCGTGATTTATTTATTATTATATTAAACTCTTTGACGTCTCCGTGACAGCGACATTTTGAACGTGCAACTGCGCAACTCCACTGTCAAATTCTCAACGCAGCAAATATGTTCACTATTCTTAGCTAGCGGACTATTTAAAATAAATGTATATACTGCATTCCAGATCGTTTTGGATTGAGGATCTTCAATTTCGATATCAGAAAGATAGACTATACGTGGACGTGGTTCATCCTTGTAAGCCGAATTTGCAGACTAGTTGTCCTGAGCGCCCTCTGAACCGTTAACTGTCAAAAATTGTTAATGCGTTTGTAACTGGTCAGTGTTTTTTTGCAAATATTACCCAATATTTAATTATACTTTTTTAACTCAACTTTTAAAAATGTAAATACTTTGTAATAAGAATACTGGGGCAATCCCAACCTAAAGTTTCACAAGTAAGAGACCATGTTATAAAATTTACTGATAATTTAAAAAAGTATAGAACACCATTTACTTCGTTTTTAAATCTAATCTAATTTATTATTAGTATTTGAACAGTAATGTAACTAATAGTCTGAACACAACTAATAATACGATACCAATAAAAAATTCTTTTCTCAGCTTACCTAAAAGAATGGTATGAGAGCCTGAATTAAATGCTTTTGAGAAGACAGTGTAGATAACATCTATACTTAACCCTGCATATTTGGTGTATTTAAAATAAACTGAGTGACGTTATGGCCAGGGCCGGATTATCCATAAGGCTAAATAGGCTATAGCCTGGGGGCGCCGAAGCGCGGGGGGGCGCTTCGGCAATTCAAAAAAACTATCTAAATTTCTCTCCTGACGGCCAACGGATAACATTTACTGTTTACCATTGACCTTTGGAAAATAAAATGTATTGCACCGTCGTATAATGCATAAAAGGGTCTACAGATGATCCAGCGGCAGGGACCCGACATTGCCGGTACGCTTTAAAGATAACTGGAATTCCAGCGGACCAGTTCACTTTTACGAATGAGTTCAAAGCGTGCCGACATGGCTGGGTCCCTGCCGCTGGATCGTGTGTAGACCCCTCAAGGGATGGCAAAAAAAAACAGCCATAAAATCGAGTTGAGATAATGAGCGTAAAAAAATTGTTTGTTTAAGGAAAGACAAGCATACAAAACTTTTGTACTCCGCCGTCTTATCTGGGCCGAAATTAATAAAGGAGGGGGTACACTTTCTATAGAAGAACGGCCCAATTATGAGCAAAAGCTAGAAGCAATTTAATTTTGCGATATTTTGTGAATTTTACTTTCTAATACAATAATAACATAATAAAAAAGTGCTACTATCCTTCGCCATATATAAAAATCATAAAATATGATTAAAAAATGTGTGATTTTCGCTCATTTCTCGATATATTTTTATGATTTTTATATAGGGCGAAGGATAGTAGCAGTTTTTTATTATGTTATTGTTGTATTAGTAAGTAAAATTCACAAAATATCGCAAAACTAAATTGCTTCTAGCTTTTGCTCATAATTGGGCCATTCTTCTGTAGAAAGTGTACCCCTTCCTTTGTATAAGCCTACCCATTTTACGGTTAACTATTTTGGTTACATTTTATAATTATATCCGTATTAAGAATTATAAATACCAAAATATCTAACTATTCATTTACTTATATTTAATTTTCAGATATCAGGATCTGAGAGAGAAGTAAATAATATGAAATATATATATAAATCCTTTATTTAGCCAAAAAGACTAATACATCATGAATACACAGAAACATCATATAGATATAAAACAATATATATATAAAACAAATCATCAGACAGATAAATTTTATACGTCACACTATAAAATTACACAATGAGCATCTAGAATAACAATAGTAGTACAGCAACCGATATCCCATCAAGATTAAGGCAGTTAATTCAGTTTTTAATTGGGAGGTTTGACAAACTATACAAGCAGCTACTCATCCAACAAATACTTTTTAAGTCTACTTTTGAATATATTTAATGTGGGACTGTTACTAATACTAAGTGGCAGATTATTATATTCACTTAATCCCTTATAGAATAAACTATTTTGGGTGGATTTTTTCCTGTATGTTTGCAAGTGAAAGTTTAGATTGTTTCTAGTATTATAACTATGAATATCTGTATTATAAACTAACTTATCCTGCAGATATTCGGGAGTTAAGTCATTTTTAATTTTATATATAAACACCATAGTGAAAAATGTTACATAATTTTTTACAGAAAGCCATCCTAGTGTATTTAACATAAATCTAATGGGTGTCAGTCTACAGCAACCTAAAATTATTCTCATACTTCTGTTTTGAAGCTTTTGAAGTCTACCCATTTCATTTTTATTTAAAAGGTATAAAATTGAAGAACAGTAATTAAAATGGGGCAATATGCATGTATTATATATTGTAAGTCTGGTCCAGTAGCTCAAAAAACCACTGCATCTGCTTAAGAAATTTATTTTGAATCCTATCGTCTTACATATATATTTAGTGTGATCTTTAAATGATAATTGGTTGTCAATAATTACTCCCAGATATTTAATTTTTGTAACTCTCTCGATTTCATCTGTACCAATATGAATTACGCGTCTATTTATTAAATTTGCTCCTGTTCCAATAAGCATCCACTTAGTTTTTTGTGAATTAACCTTGAGTAGATTAATACAGCAGTACCTGTTAACGTTTTCCAGTGTGTTATTTATTATTGTGAAACAATCACTACTATTTACACTACTAACATAGATTAGGGTGTCATCAGCAAATAAATGTATTTTACAATTATCTATAACCTCCACTATGTCATTTATATACACCAAAAATAATAGCGGCCCCAATACGCTGCCTTGCGGTATTCCAGTATTATTACTTATTTTAGAAGATGTTATATTATTTAATTTTAATTTCTGCCATCTATTATCCAAATAGTCAGTCAACCATACTAATGCAATACCATCAATACCTATATTTTCTAATTTCATTAACAGCCTTGCCCTATCTATCGTCTCAAACGCTCGTTGCGTTGATAAATTCTCATAACAATTCTTAATTAATATTATGCTCACATCGTCAGGGCTGTTTTTGTTGGGCAAAGCAAAAATTAGACTTTTCAATTCATCAGCACTTAATAAAGAAAAGCTATGAAACTTTTCATCAACTATCCTGCTACTAAAAGGAAAATCTGGACCTATCGCAACAATTTTGTTCCTAATATTCTCTATACTTCTGACATAATACACATTTAATAAATTAGGGATTTCTGCTGTATCATTAATAATGTCATTACTGTCAAATTCTACTTGCGAGATCATGTTATTTACAGCTTTATCGTTGGGGATAATTCTTTTTAATATCTTCCACATTTCGCGAGGATTTCCCTTATTCACATCAATCTTTCTTTCATAGTACTTTCTTTTTTCATTTTTTATTACTTTGACCACATTGTTTCTAGCCTGTTTATAACGCCTCCAATTTTCATCATTTTTCAAATTTACAAAATCTTTATAACATTCATCCCTACATTGTGTGGCTTCTTTCACAACATCATTCCACCATTCCTGATAGTAACACTTGATCTTCAACTCTTTTTTTGGAGCTACCTCGTCATACACCCCTAATATTGTACCCAACAAACGTTGATATAGAATGTCTACATCTTTTACTCTATAATCCCATGTCACCCCGGACAATTTATCATTAATTTTTTCATAATCAATGTTTCTACCCCTACTTACAAGTTGCTGTGACTTTCCCCTGCTATAATTATGTCGACCTAAAGTCAAAGTTATATTATAATGTGAACCAATTCGAGGTTCTTTCACAACTTTAGCAGTCACCTCAGTATTTGTTAGTACCAAATCAATTAATGATCCTCCAGTATTATTTGGATGAGTAAACTCCCTTACAATGTTTTTAAAGCCAATGTCATTAACATAGTCTTTTAGTCTGATACTGTAAATACTAGTTTCATCAGATCAATTGATATTAAAGTCGCCTATAATAAAACTTTTAACATTCTGATCTACCATGTGTTGGTCACACCATGTTTCAAAAAAATCTAAAAATGCAGCAGTACTACCTGCCGGTGACCTATAAAGACATGCAATATCAAATGTATTTTGTTGAAATTGAATTCGCAGAGATATTAACCAATACATCTTTTCCAGTGAATATGTTTTAACATTAAATACTTTGTAACAAAATAGAAAATGCGATATGATTTTAAGTAGAGTCCTGTTCATACGTTTAAGTGATTATCCATATCTAAAGTTTTTATTGCCGTAATCCTTCCGGTTATAACCAGAGGCCTTCCTATATTTACGTCGGTATTTTTTTTTGTACAAGAAAATTTATTATTTGTTATTTGATTAGTTTATTTTGATAAAATTGTCGAATTTATTATTTCTGTATTGTATACTTCAGCGAAGAGATGTTTACCTAAACCCGTGGATAGTACAAGAAAACACCCGACCTGCGCTGCACTTAAATATGGGTCTACAGATGATCTAATCTATCAACCGACACACTTTGAATGTTGTTATGCGAACCCGTAAAAATGAGCTGGTCTGCTGGAACCAACATTGTCGGCACGCTTTGAAGACGCTGGAATTCCAGCAGACCAGCTCACTTTTACGAGTTGTCATGACAATTTTCAAAATGTACCGAGAATGTTGGGTTGGGTGGTTGGATCGTCTGTTGTACACCTCTTTATACTTTCAGCGCCGGTCTCATTGTTCGTCCAAAAGCGCGAAAGCAAAAAGCGCTGCAATTTGACTGGCATGCGCCAGCTCAACTTTTTGTGCCAATTAAGGAAATGTATACGTCTCTTATATGTTCCTTTCCAATATATCAACATTTTACAGGATTATTTATAGGAAATAGGAACGGGAAGAGAAAGATATTATATTTTTCCTCTTCCTTTATTGTAGCCGCTGGCCACCAGGGCCGGACTATCCATAAGGCTAATTAGGCTGTAACTTAGGGGCGAAAATATGTAAAATGAGGGTCGTCGCAAGTTCTTTGCGCTCTCTGCTTATTAAAAAAAATTATTTTGTTCCCTCCCCCCCTCTAATCAATTTTCGTTTTTGATTTTTTTTTTTAGATTTCTCGCCCCCGCTCATCAATTTTGAAAGTGGGACAAACATTGTTTTTGATATATCTCCGCCCCCCTCCCCGCTCGTCAATTTTGAATCTGGATAATAATTGTTTTTTTCAGATTTTACCTCCCCGCTAATTAATGTTCTTCCATTATGAATAAGAGGGCGCAAATACATGATTAGCCTAGGGGCGCGCCAATCCTTAATCCGGCCCTGGTTATGGCAACCACATTGGATTTGCCATTTTGAATTATTAAATACCAATTACAATGCAAGCAATTCCAACAAAATTTTAATTTCATCGTATGTACACTGGCGACAGCTTGATAAAAGAACTACAATGGAACCACTGCCGAACAATAATACTCTATAGTTTGTAACAAAATATTATTCATGGAAGTACTTATATAGTAACACAAAAAAAATTTTTAATTTTTGCTAGGGAGGTGACTACCGCTCTCATGATGTGCCGCCCCCGCTTAGGAAAATCAGGGAATTTTATTAACGCTCATAACATTTTTTGCGCCTCACTCACCAAACAAATTTCATTTTGCATCCACCCCCGCTCATCAAAAATTGTCCTAGCTCCTCAAAAAATGTTTTTCCATCATTAGACCCAGGCGCGCTTTTAAGGACACTAAGGATCCAGTGCAAACTCAAACACTAGAAGCCCGCGATAACACGCATATTTTTCGAGGGGGAGAGAGGTTGAAAAAAATGTAACTGCATAACTTTACTCGATTTTTTTGGAAGATATGAGAGCATTTTACCGATTATTAATATTTATTTATAAGCTAAAAACAGCATAAACAATTATGCTTGTGATTTTCCTGGGGGCTAATTTCTCTATGTCTTCAGGCGTTAGTTCCACCTTTTCTAGGTACTTTAGCCTAGTGCGGACTAGCATCGCAGTTTCTATTGCAGAATCGCAGTATCTGCACATATCGTTGTCTGCCTTGCCCATGTTCTCAAGATCTGAAGGGGCCCATTGAAAGACCTGTCATCAGCCTTAAGTCAGACTTTTCGAGTTCGAGAAGCCTTGTGGTATTCTTTGACGAATAAATGATGAACTTTTTCGCTTGTCTTTGGCCCAGAGTATTCCTCCAGTAGGACTCTTTCTGTTCCTTTTCCCATTTTAGGGCCTCCTCCGTTATGTGTCCCTTAGATAAGCCACAAAACGGTTTGGGCCCAAAAAATGGGGCTTCAGCCCCTTTTTTTGCAAGGGCGTCAGCTAATTCATTTCCTTCTATTCCCTTGTGCCCTGGTACCCACATCAAGGTAACCTAATTGTTTTTTGCCAGTTGCTTCAGGGATTGTCTGCACTCCCAGGCAGTTTTAGACTCAAAGGTGTAGGACCTGAGAGCTTTTAGCACTGCCTGGCAGTCTGAAAGTATATAGATCTTCGCCCTTCGAATGCCTTTATTTATGCATTCCTGGACACATAGGTCTATAGCATAGATTTCTGCTTGGAAGATGGTTGGGGCTCCGGATAGCCTACAGTTAGGACCCGCTACGCCCGCGCCAACCCCTTCAGCCATCTGTATACCAGATGAGTGACCCCTTCTCCAACTGTAGGACTTCGACTTTGCTCGTTTGGTGGCTCTCGATTAGCACATCAAACGGGCAGTCAAAGTCCCGCTTAATTGGCATAGAGTCAGTGGGTTTGGTGACGGATTCCAGTTTAATGATTTCTAGAATCCTTAGGTGACCAACCAGGTCTCCTTGTTTGAAAGAAAGTACATGTTGCATCTTAAGGCACTGAGTGCTGCCTCCTTCCTTACATACAAATGTAGAGGAAGCAGGTCTAGCATTGCCTCCATAGCTGCTGTGGGACAGGAGCACATTGCTCCTGTAATCCCTAAGCAGGCAAGGCGTTGCAACTTCCCTTGTGCTAATTTTTCTTCAATTTTTGGCCACCAAACGCATGATGCATAGGTGACCATGGGTCTCACAACCGATAGGTAGGACCAGTAGATCATCTTCAGTTTTAGACCGCAAGTCTTACAAAACAGCCTGCGGCACGTCCACATAGCCGCAGTGGCTTTGGTAAGTGTTCTTTCTGGGTGTGAGTTCCAGGTACGTCTTTGATCCAGGATTATTCCTAGATATTTAACTTCACTGGAAAAATTCAGCATTGTTCCATTTAGCATAGGAGCTCTTAAACTTAGTTTTCCCCTTTTGGTAAACGGAACAATAACTGCTCGGATTGACGCTGAGGCCCTTTAGCGAGCACCTCCCACAATCAATGCCTTTGCCCAGGCCATGTAGAGCATTTACTGTTGATTTTTGAGATTGGTAGGCAAATTGTTTTGGATGAAGCAGGGCCCGTGTGAGGATTTCACTTCTGACATTTGTCTAGTATTTTCTCCATTGTTTTCAGGAGAAAAGTGGTTAGGCTAATGGAGCGATATGATTTTGGCTCCTCCAATGGATGTCTGCCTATCTTTGGAAAAAACGCCACCTTAACTTCCCTTCATGCTTGCGGGATATATGCAAGGTTGAATTACGTAATTAATTCATCATAACTCAAAATAATTTCTCAGTGGCGTTGCATCTTATTATAATTAATTATTACCTATACGTTATACAAGATTAGATTACTAAACGAGCAGAATAATAATTATTGTCCTTTTGCGTTATTGTTTGCATTAAGCATTAATTTTTTTTTGAAAAATATTTATGGATTTTAGAAACTCAGACTTCTTGTGAAAGGGCCCGCGAGCCTTAGGGCCCGTCGGTGTTTTGCACCAGTTGCACCGACGTTGAATACGCCCCTGATTAGACCTGAAAAAAACTTCAAAAAGTCCCTTTATTTGCACCACACTGCCACCGCCTTTTAAATGGACTGCCTCTCCGTCCCAAAAAACTCAATTTCGAGAATGCTGTAACAAATAAGAAAATAGAAGCATAAATGTCATCAATAAATAATAAAGATTTTATTAACATAGATTAACAATTTATTCTATCCTTTTTCCCATTAAATTACTTTTAGAAATTGGTTCAATAATTGCACCCATCTTAGTTGTTACCGCCGGTTCTATTAACTTTCTAAAGGCAGTCTCTGGTACGAAAGTGTTACCGATAGGTGCCCTAATGCTTGCTTCATAATCTTTAACAGTTTTAAATGGAAATGGAACCTCTGACACCATATGTGGTTTGACCTTGGATTGAGCCTTCTCGTTTATTATTAAGGAGCCTTTGTTGTCATCCCTCCTAGGCATTTTGGGTGGCATTTTAATAATGAATCTCTTCCTTTTTCTGTTGCTAGGTACAATATTAGCCCCACCCCAGCTTCCCCATCCAGGCAAATTCAAATCAATGTCTTTTGGAGTATCCTTCTCTATTTCTTCAGCTTTCTCTTTTTCGAAATCTGCAACTATGTCATCGTCCTCGAATGCTTCCAAAATAACTTTAGTTTGATCATTCTCTTCGTTCTCATCTGTCATTAAAATATCTGGCATGGCAGTATTTAAACTCGTTTTTTTCACTTGCACAAATTTATTGGGATCGATATCTGAGGTTTGTTGGTTTCCATCTACAGTATTCAGAATACTTTTTAAATGATCTAAATCAGAGTTGGAATTTTCATACACAACTTCTCCTTCTTCACTTGCACTTTTTGGCTGCTCGATCATTTCTTCATCAATAATATGTTTTTTTGATTTAGAAGGAATAGTTAAGTCTACTTTCTTTTTTGGTGTGTTGTTTGATGCCTTTTTATTTTTCTTTTTGTTTTTTTTATTTGTACCACCCACTTTTACTTTCTTATATTTCGCTTTCAATTTTTGTTCCAGTTTTTCCTCCAACTGATTAAATAAGTCGTCTATGTCATTTTCTTCATTCTGTAATACACTTACCTCCCAATCAGAGGCACTCGAGGAATTAATTACGTCTGGTTTAACTTTCTTTTTTGTTTTCTTTATTTTACCTTTTTTGTCTATCTTACTAGTTTTGTTATCACTGCTTTTCACCTTAGACACCTCTAGAACTTCTGATTCTGCAGTTATTTTAAAAACATCATTTACTGTTTCTGACTTCTTATCAACTACTTTGCTGTCATTGTTATTTTTCCCAAGTCGGTTATTTTGTTCATTCCAATACTTTCGATAACCACTTACAAAATCAACAACTTCCTGAGTAGGTTTCATACCAGCCACCCAGGGATTGCTCTCATCTACATTACTCGGTTTTGAATTCTCTTCCAATTCTTCATCTTCAGAGTCACTATTAATAGGTTTCAATTTTTGAGTAAGATCTCTACTTATGGCCAATTGTTGAGCCAAAACTCGTCGACTCTGAAAATAATGTTTCATCACAATTCATTCAATGCAAAAAACAAATCTCATTATATAACCAATAGTACAGTAAATAGAGGTTTTAATTTTGGGATAATATCATATGAATTAGATTTCTTTTTTTTTACTATTTAACAGTAAATGCATCATAGAAGAGTTTCTATATTATGCGGATACTTGCTAATTTTTAGGGGGTGGATGCCACTCCTATTCTGAGAGTGGCACCTAAAAAAAACATTGGAGCTGAAAAAGAATCAAATTTTGAGAAGAAAAGGCCCTATGCAACTTTTCATGCAAACTGATAGTTTAAGTTGTAATGACTTGAAAATTGAGATTTTAGCTTGAAAAAAAGAGGTTGTAAGTATTTCAGAACGATTTTCGTCAAATAACTCCAAAATATTACATTTAGCGAAAAAATGCTAGACAAATAAAAAAGGCTACTAAACTGAACCTATTGGGTAAAATATAATTAGGAGTGAGCCACAATAGACCAGATGGTCGCGGTGGAGGTTACTAGCTCACTCACATATCAACCTAACCTAACTAAACTGAAGGAAAACTTCTATTTTCTGACGTTTACAAGCAGACAAAGTATTTATAGTCCGTCTCAAATAAGAATGCAGTGTCTTGATCTGTGTAGAATGTACCGGCACCCAGACGAACTCGGGAAAACTTGGGCCACACGGAACGAACATAGACAAATACCCTCCACACATTCGTTGTTCACCTTGGTTTGCTCGACTTCGCCGAATGTGTGGAGCCGGCTCAAATGTTAACGTAAATGCTCAGAATTGCCATAGCATAGTAAAAGGGATTTTGTCAAAGCAATGTTTCACAATTTCGGCGGCGTCGCCTAATTAACGGAGATAGGGATCGGGATAGGTTATGGATCGCAAGATCCATAACCTACAAAATAAAATTTGCACTGGAAGGCCACAAAATGATAATGCCATGGCGAACTTAAAAATAGTCCCTAGGGTAAGCTGGATATATATATCAGGCTTCAGTCCGGACACTACACCAGAAGAAATAACTGGATGCTTAAATAAGGACTATGCAGACAAATATATTTGTGAATTAATAACGAAACGACCCAACCCCAAAATAATATCCTTCAAACTTGGAGTTCCAGTACAAATGGAAAAACAGGTTAGATCATTAGATTTCTGGCCAGAAGGAACAATAGTGGACAAGTAAGTACACTCCTCGACGAACAGAAAATTTTCACAAGAACACCAACAAAAACAACAGAAGACAACAACTCCTTTTAAAAGTTCAACTCAAGAAAAAGAGAGAGAGATCTTTAGTGTCTTCCAAATAAATATTCAATCAATTCGCAATAAAATAAATGAACTTGAAACCTTTCTAAATGATAAAAATTACAGTGTGTGCTGCATATCAGAATACTTTCTAAAAGAACAAGAAATAACTTACTTGCGTATAAATGACTATGTCATAGCGTCATCATTTTGTAGAAGAATATACGAAAGGGGTGGTACAGCTATCCTGACCCATCCTATGCTTGAAATAACACCAATGCCACATATTGACAGCCTTAGTATTGAAAAACATGTTGAAATCTGCGCTATACATATTAAACGTCATAAAATATATATAATATCAGTCTATAGGTCGCCTACCGGTGATTTTGACACCTTTTTAAGTGTAATAGAGAACGTACTAAACAAAATTGGCCCTGGTAAAAGTGTAATATTAGCAGGAGATTTTAAAGTTCACTTTGGGACAAATCAGAATGGTAATATCTATCTATGCGACATGCTAGAAACATTTGGACTCGTACAAATGATCTCGGACAATACTAGAAAGCAACATTGTATAGATAACATATTTATAAATTTTAACTTAGATTCCTATCAGTCTAAAACCTTTGAACCAGACTTATCGGATCATCAGGGACAGTTAGTAGAAATTGAGGTAAGTGTAAATATAGTTAATAATAAACTAAATAAAAAAACCTGTAGACCAATTACAGAGCAAGGCAAATTCGTATTTTATAATAAAGTCGAGAATATCTCCTGGTCATTCATTGATGATGAAGAACTGGATATTGAAAGTAAGGTAAAAATCTTTGGAGATCAACTACAAAATGCATATTTATCATCTTTTCCCGAAAAGACATATATAGATAAACCAAATCAAGCTATAACGACCAAATGGTTTGATGAAACGTTAAAAGATATGAGAGAGAAATTAAACCTACTAAATGATATATATAAACAACATCCTTCCCCACAATTATACAACGAAAAAAAAGACTATAAAAAACTATATAAACTAGCTATTAAAAATGCCAAAAAAATTGATGAATGATAAACTGATCAAAACTTCAAAAAATCCCTCAAAAACCATGTGGAACATTATAAATGACCAGAGAGGTATGTCTACAAAAAAAGTAAACTTTGATAACTTTACCCCCGATGAATGTAATGACTACTTCATAAATATTGCCCAAAACTTACTTAAAAACATAAATAAAAGTAATACAGATCCTTTCGATAACATAAGAAACATTAACATTCCTCAAGAAAAATTTCACCTCAAAGATGTAACATATAATGAAGTAAGAGAAGTGATAAACTCTCTAAAAAACAAAAATAGTAAAGATATATACGGGTTTAGTATGGACATTATTAAAAGTATAAAAAATTTAATTATTATCCCAATAACTAAATTAATAAACATTTGTTTCAAAAAAGGACAGTTTCCCTCTAGCTTGAAGCAAGCTATAGTGATTCCAATATTCAAAAAGGGCGATGTTAAGGATATAGCTAACTATAGACCAATATCCTTATTGCCAATTCTATCAAAAATATTTGAAAAATGCATTGCTCTTAGGGTGGCACACTACTTTGAAAGTAACAATATCTTTACCAACTGTCAACACGGATTCCGTCAAAATCGCAGTACGGTATCGGGTATCTTAGAACTAACATCAAAGATATTGGACTCATTTGAAAATCTTGAATACACGGCAGTAACACTCTGTGACTTATCTAAAGCGTTTGACTGTGTCTCACATGAACTCTTAATACATACAATACATACATTTATACAATTTTGACGACTGCAGCATTAACTTATTGCAAACTTACCTAGATGACAGATATCAAAGAGTAAAAATGGGAAACATATTATCCTCACAAAAGAAAATAACAGTTGGAGTACCACAAGGTTCTGTGTTAGGGCCTCTCTTATTCTTAATATATATAAATGATCTCCCACTCAGGAAGGACTTAAATGATCCAACGGAATATGCATTATTTGCAGACGACACCACTCTGCGTTCAGCAGGAAAGTCCATAAACAATGTCATCAAAGATTCATGCGAGGCACTAATCATAGCTGAACAATGGTTTAATTCCAATGAACTTTTCTTGAATAGAACCAAAACGCAGAACATGATGTTTACACTAAGAAATACTGACGACTTAGCCAGCTTCCCAAATAGTGTGAAATTCCTAGGCGTGCATTTGGACATGAAACTAAAATGGGATGAACATATACATCTTCTCTCCAAAAAAATCAGAAGTAACCTATTCGTTCTACGCAATCTTGCAAATCATGTACCTACCGACACTTTACGAATAGCATATTTTGCTCTTTTGCATTCTCACATCTCATATGCAATTATAACTTGGGGGCATGCTGCAGATTGCATAAGAATTTTTAAGTTGCAAAGAAAGGCAATAAGGATATTGGACAACTTAAAATACAGAGATGATTGCAAAGCATCTTTCATTAAACATAAAATATTAACACTACCATCTATCTATATTCTACAAAATTTATTATATATTAAAGAAAATGAAGGAACCTATGGAACACACCAAGATATCCACGAACATAATACCAGGGGTAAAGACGACATGATTGTTAAGCTCTGCCGCTTAAAGAGGTGTCAAAATGGACCTAATTACTGGGCAGTAAAATTTTTTAACAAACTACCTATAGACATTAGTAAACTACCATTAACACTTTTTAAGCATAAAATCAAACTGTTTCTAATTGCTAATGCTTTTTATAATTATGACGAATTTTTAAATTGTGATGTTAACCTATATTTTTAATGTAAAAGTGTATTGCACTAACAACCTAAATTTTTAATATGTATTATTTTATATTGATCTACATTTAAGTGTGCTTCGATCATAGTGTATAATTGTTGACTTGTGTAAGTACATAATATGTATAGTGGCATCAATAAATTATCTATCTATCTATCTATCTATCTATAAGATAATAAAACCACATTAGTAAAAATACGTCATACACTGGAATCTAATGTTGACACTCGGTTAGGATCGAACGCCTTCAATCTGTAATTGCAAGAAAATCAACTGTGTCTTTAGGTAATTATCAATACGTTTCACAAATGTAGTAGAATTCCGATAAAAGTAGGTTACGTACGTATTATCATTTTAAAATGAAATAAAATTCACTTTATTACGTTGTATACATTTGTGATGCACAAGGCACATGGCAGTTTTATGCCATTAATCCTTAACTTTGTGTGTTATGTATGATTTAATATTATATAAAAATGGTTTATTTTTTTGGGGAAAAAATGTTTTATGTCGCCAGCAGCTTATTAGGTTTTTATATTTAATTATTATGAAAATAAACATAATAAACACACCACACATATTAAACAGAACAGAAAAGTATGTGTTTGATTCAAAATTGTTTTTTTATTTACTAGATATGTATTACATATTTTTGTAAGAACCATTACCGTTTTTAGGTTAAATTTATTACCAAAAATACATTGTAGCTGGCAATGATGAATATTTCACCATTTCGTCGTCTTTCTGAATGTTTCAGTAGGTGTTTGCAATATAATATTATGTCTATATGAGAGCCGTCTCTGATGCCGAGATAAAATTCCCGAGATCTAATAATCGGCGATCCCCATGTTTCAAAAATAAATACTTTTTCAAATATTAAATGTTTAAATTTAGGGGTGGTTTTGGCCACTCGGGGGTAAGAGCAAGTGTCAGGGACCGACATATAGAAACTGAAGTTCATGCCTTTTACAATATAAAAAAAATATATATCATTACATATGAGATTATCTCTAAATTCAACATACTTTTTACATCTAGGTACTGCACTACATATTATTAAATAAAGAAAATTTTAAAGTTTTACCTCTTTATCATATTTAGCTCTAATTTGTTTATTTTTAGCCCACTGTCCTGTGCCCTTATGCCTTAAATTAAATCGTTCCTCAGCTCTTGCTTTTTCAATATCCTCCAACTTTCTCAGAGCCTCTTCTGGGTTCGTTTTTTGGAGTTCTTCGAACTCTTTGAGTTTTTGTTTAATTTTCTCTCGTCTAAGAATTCTGTGATATTTCTTACTCTTTATTTTGTTCTGTCGTCTTGCTTTTGCTTCCTTATAACTCAGATGTGCCCGTAGTTTTGCTGCTTCTTTTCGTTGTTCCTTAAGTTCTTCCAGTGTTAGAGAAAATTTCTGTTTGTCTTCTGTATCTATTATGTATTCTTCGACTTTCGGCTTTAACTTATCCAATTCAGTTTGCAGCTCTGATTTAAGTCGCCATGTTGTGGGGAAAACCTCAGCTTTCTTTTCTTCAATTTTTAACTTTTCAACACTATCCAACGGGAAAGTAACATGTGCTGCAGCGCGATTTGAGGTTACCAGAGCTTCCCATTTATCAAATTGTAGTCTAGCCTTCTCATAGTTTGCAGATCTCCTTATAAGATTAGCTTGAGGTTTTTCTAAAGGCTTTGGTAACGTTTTACTTTTCTTATCAGTTGAACGGAATTTTTTAGAAACTTCCTCATGTTTCTTCTGGCCTTTCACACTATTACTAAGATCAATTGACTGAAGAAATCCTTTTTTACCAGTTCCAGACTTAACAACATTAAATTCAGTAATATTTTGGGTTGGTTCTGTACGAGACGGCTTCTTGACATTTTGTATTTTATTTAAGTTTAAAATATCGTCTACTAGTTTATCATGTTTTTTTTCATCAATTTCTCCGTCTGAGACGTCGTAGTAGTTGTCACTTTCATCACTCATTTTCACGACTTTAATAATATACTAAAAGAAGGCACTGAAATAACATGAACATGAACGTAAACACATCTGTAAAAGCACACGAGAGAATTAGGTTATCTTCTCTTCTTCTTCATCAACAATTGCACGAAGGTATGAAAAAGATTTTGACAAAAGGTAGCTGTCTAAAGTTGCCTTCACAGAACTACGCATCGCCAACGCAAATTCAGCCAGCCAATAGGGCTTCTGCACGTGACGTCATAGCTAACCTAAAAATGTAAAAATATATATATTTCTTAAGATTTGAGTATTACGTAGCTATTATTAAAATTTCTGCCTGGTTCCTGTACTTTTAACTAAAATCTAGCTTAGTGTAATGTTTATGAAGTTCTAAATACTTTCTGATGCCCTCTCTTTGTAGGTTGGAAATCTAACCTGTAATTAGTAGTCCATTTTTATTAATCAACAATATTGAAAAATTACTTGTCTGAATTTTTAAATATTTGCTTGGAGTCGATACGGCTCCAAGCTAAAAATGTGTATACAAACATTAAAAATGAAAATAAACCTGAAAAACTTAAAATTTGAGGTTATGTTAGTTACATGATGCAGATGCGAAGTTAAGCACTTTATGGTACAGATAAACTAACTAGAAGTTTAGAATGTGAAATTGCAATATTAAAATGTTTAATAGAAGCATAATCTAAACTTCTAGTTAGTTTATGTTATCTGTATGATAAAGTGCTTAACCCCGCATTGAAAAACCGGCCCTGATTCTGTAAAGGTGCCTTTTCACATGCCGCTAGGCCGCCCGATTTTATAGCTGCAAAGAATGATTAATTTTATATCCTAGACGAACTGCGATTTTGAGCGGCCAGCTGCATTTTGACGCTAGAACGCTAGGAGTAACAAACTTTATTTGTATTGGTGACGGCATATACATATTATCTAAAGTATATGAAGTATATGGGTGACGGTAACGGTCCAAATATTCACTGCTCTCAGGATCTAAGATATAATAACATTGATCAAGATTAACAGTATCATCAATCACATAAAATCGTTAATAACCGTTATTTTCATTGAACTCTAAACTTTTTTGTGCAGAATGTCTCAGAACAGTGAATATTTATTTGGACCGTTACCGTCATCCATATACTTCATATACTTTATATCCCGTCACTAGTGATGGGATCACTCGAGTGAAAAATAACCGGTTATTCGGTTATTGAAATAACCTGCATTACTCGGTTATTGTCGACGAGTAGTCAAGTGAAAAATTATCGAATGTTAAACAGTTATTGAACTATTGAAGTAGTCATCACTCATCACTCACAAATAAATTAAATGTTAACTCGTATCGTATAATAAACGAGTGAACCTCATTACTAACCTACGTTTCTAAAATAAATATTAGGTATATGAATAGAACCGATTGATGTAGTAATCAGAATCCATTTACTTACCTATTATTTATAATTATTTTATTTATATCTATATTTATTGTCAAGAAATAATCAAACTAGGTGCAATTTTATAAAGAATCATTTTATCCTGTACACATTTTTCGCAAACATGGATTGATTGATTGATATTCCCATGGAAATATTGAAAAAAAATTTTATGAATTGGAATTTGAACAAAAATTATTAAATAGCCTTGTAAGTTATGCATAACATTCAAGTGACCATCACTCGAATGATTATCCGGTTATTGAAATCATTTGAATACCTAGTATTCGGTTATTGAAATTAATCGGTTATGCCCATCACTACCCGTCACCAATACAAATGAAATTTGAGGTTATATTTGTTACTCCTATCGTTCTAGCGGCAAAATGTAGCTGGCCACTCAAAATCGAGGTTCGGCTAGGATATAAAATTCATTCATAAAATCATTTTTTGCAGCTAAAAACGGGCGACCTAGCGGCATGTGAAAAGGCACCTTTAACGGCCAGTTTCACAATCGTTGGTTAACTATTCATTAGTCTTCTTCTTCTACATTTATGGCCTTTACCTCCAAGGATAGTTGGCCAGAAACTAATTGTTAAGATTTGACCAATAGTTTATTATAAAAATCCGTGACATTAACAGAAAGTTAGGATTTGACCAATGATTTATTACTATAAAAGTAAGAATGTCTGGTAAAGTTATGTTTACTAATAATTATAGCTTTCAGGTTTTGGTTAGTCAACCAAAAAGATGACCAACATTACCAGCATACGGTAGGCATTGCTGCCCCTCCCAGGATATACATATTGCCATGCCGGCTATGTCGCCGCTGGGTTGGATTTGGCTCATGCTTGTTGTCAGCAGCAGGAGCCACGTGACGCGTACAGATGTATGGGATGGGCAGTGTTGGTGTTTGTGAAATGCACTGTCATGATATGGAGTGTTTATACTTCTCTTTTTGTTTCTGCTTCTACAAATTTTCTTCTCCTGAGTCTTCGAATCCTCTGTTTCTGAACAAGATAGAGCAACACTACTAGCAGGGAAGACAATTACAAAAGGGATAGAAATGTAGGCAATTAAGTACTGGGGACATGTCCAAAGAAAGGACCCAATGAAGAAAGCGCTAATATTGAACAGCAACAGACTAAAAATAAGGGGAGACCATACTACACGCGGGCAACAACAATCAAGAGGATCATGAACAAACTAGGAAAGGACGTAGCAAGTACTTGAAGTATAGTGGTAAAACTGAACTGTCAAGACTGTGTATTTTCGTTGGTATATTGGGGTATACGGTGCCACACTGCACTTTGGGTTGGCTTTCTCGGTGTCCCTTGTCACCAAGTGTTTTTTCACTTGTTTATGCATTGGAGATTTTAATCACCAGTATTAATTATAAGCTATATAACATAACTTAACTGTTGTTATGCTTATATAAATTGAAGTTGGTAACCGAGATTAAATACTAGGTTTTATACTAGCAATGATTTAAGTTTAGTGTCATTTTATGTATGTACGAAAGAAATAATCAAAAAAAGATTTTTTTTTCTCACGTGTATCGCAAATTGTATCAGTGGCAACAAGTATAACTATTTACAAATCAATAATTTAACCTCACTTTGACTATTGTGCAAGCATTTTAAACTTTTTGGATATTAGTGGGATATTGCAAAAACTGCAAAATAGAGGAATGAGGATCATTTTAAAGTGCAACAGAGATACTCCAATTAAAACAATGCTAAATGTATTCGATTGGCTAAAGATGAAACAACGGTTAAGATTTTTTATATATAAGATACTAAATAATTTATTAGTCTTACTTTAACAAATATGTTGCTTTTAATAATCATATTCACAATCATCTAACCTGGTCAAATGATCAACTACGCATTGAAAGGAAAAACTTTACCAAAATTATGCACATACTCTTTTATGATAGTTTTCAAGAATATGATATGTTACCAAAAACTATAAAATAATGTAATGGTCTAAATTTATTTAAAAATCATTTATTACAATACCTTAAAACCGATGATTAAACTATACTTTATAAATATTGTAATGTGTTACAACCCCTAGAATGATGTATTTGCACCTACTCGAAAAAGAACCTACCAGAAGATTCCAAAGTGACATCTGAAATTATCGAGAGAATGGTGGCGTCATCACAGAACAATCGAGATCTGTCATTTTTAGGTATAAAAGACCGATCGCATTCTCGGCGAGTAGTTCAGAAGTTGAGAAAGTATAGAAAGTGAGGTTAAGAATTCAAAGATAAACAAAGTAATAAACATTGTGATTTTTAGTTAGTAAAGTGTATTTAAATTAATAATAGTATTGTGAAGTATCCAGTAAACATTTAATAAAGTGTGTTAGTGGACATCTCTTGTTATAATTTTTGGAACCCACGGAATTTGCGAGGGTGGTTTCCTAAGGGTGGAAACACGTTACAATTGGTGTCAGAAAGCGGAATTTTATGACAAGAGGGACTCTGAAGTTGTGCTGGAGTGTTCGAGACGTATTCTCGAGGTTTAGTGCTAACACAGTGGACTAATTTACTGGACATTGTTCGAGAGTTATTTTCGGACAGGAAAATAGTGTTAAGTGCATTTTTGAGACATTGTAGAACATTTTATTAGGACATTAGTGTGATAATTAAATCCTTTGAACTGAGAAGTGATAGAGACACTGAAAAAGACTCATTTAGTGCGTGAAAATTTCTAGAACTTTTCTATTTGGACATTAGTGGAGATTATTAAATTCTCTGAACTGGATAGTGACAAAAGACTCTGGATAAGACTTTTTCGTGCTATTTCGAGATTTGTCTGGAAAGTTCCATTACCGATATTGACGTGACAGTTAAATTTATTTTATTTTAATTTCATCGTATGCCCGTAACAACAAGAAGTATGGCATCCGATAAACAAATACAGGACTTATTCGAACAATTCCAAAAAATGATGGCGCAGCAACGGCAGGAAGACAAAGAAGAACAGGAGAAAAAACGTCAGGAAGAAAAAGAACAGCAAGAAAGAAGACGTCAAGAGGAGGAAAAACGGCGTCAAGAAGAAAGGGACGAATTAAAGAAAATTATGGAAGATCAGGAAACAAGACGTCAGAAAGAAAAAGAGGATGAAGAAACAAGACGTCAGAAAGAAAAAGAGGATGAAGAAACAAGACGTCAGAAAGAAAAAGAGGATGAAGAAAGAAGACGTCAAGAAGAAAAAGAAGAACAGGAAACAAGACGTCAAGAAGAAAAAGCAGAACTGAGAAGAATGATGGAGGATTTGGAAATAAAACGCCAACAGGAGCAAGAAAGACGCCAGGAAGAATTAAGGAAAATTCTAAATGAACAAATAAAAATACAACAGGACGCAATCATTTCTGTTAAGGAAGAAGTTAAAGAGGAGATAAACAAGGTCGAAGACAAAGTAGGTGTGGTCGAGACAGAAGTTAGTCAAATTAAAGGAAAAATGAGTGAGGTCGAAGGAGAGGTAGAGCGCCTTAAACGTCAGTTGAGAGAAAAAGGAGGCCAATTAGTAACATCATCGGGTCCTCGATTAAAGCCTCCCTCCTTTGACGGCCAAAGCTCATGGACAACCTACAAGAGACGATTTGAGGCAGCAGCATCGGCAAATAACTGGGATAATGAGGAAAAGGCTATGGCATTAGTTCTGGCGTTAAGGGGCCAGGCCTCAGAGTTACTCCAAACCATCCCAGTTGAGAAACAAAGGGACTTCAAAGTCTTGGAAGCTGCATTAGACTTGAGGTATGGCGATCAACACCTTGCCCAATTATACCAGGCTCAGCTGAAATCCCGGATGCAAAAAGCTGGGGAAAGTTTACAAGAATTCGAGGCTGCCATAGAGAGACTGGCACACCTGGCGTATCCGAGTGCAACTAGAGAATTTCAGGAGCAATTAGCCGTGGGGGCCTTTTTAGATGGCATAAGGGACGAAGAGGTCAGGCGAGTTTTGAGGCTAACGAGACACCAAAGTAGTAGCGAAGCTTTGGTGCGTGCACTCGAAGTAGAAGCCGCTTACAGGGATACTCCAAGATCGAGAGTGCGAGCTGTGACTCTCGAAGAATTGCAACCAGAAATGAACCAGAACCCCTTGCTGACTGAGATGCAGAAAATATTCACCAAATTATGCGATAAAATGGATGGCCTCGGAAAGCAGGAAAAACAGCAAAATAAAGGAAAGCCGAGTGGTGGTAATAAATGTTACAACTGCGGCAAGGTGGGCCATATGAAACGAGACTGTCGACAGCAGAATTCGGAGAGTCGAGTGAATGCTGTGAATGTTGAAGAGAAGCAGGAAAACAGTACCAGGGGGGTTGTTCTGGCTAGGGAATGCAGTGCCCCCAGAGAAATTAAGATTTCCCAGCTTCGAAGAATCGCAAGCAGTCTGTTGTTGCATGGATATGTGAACGGAAGAAAATGTTTGTTTACCATCGACACAGGTACTACGTCATCAATAGTACGGCCAGGATTTATATCGGGCATAAAGATTACCAAGAGGCAAAATGAAGAAGTGATCGTCCGGACAGCTACGGGGGACAGGGCTACGGTTCATGGAGAAGTAGACCTGGGTTTGCAGATTGGGCATTTGAGGTTCGACCACAGGGTCATTGTGGCTGACATTACGGATGACTTCATTTTGGGACTGGACATTATGGAACAGTATGGATTTATTGTTGATGTAGGGAAGCGAATGTTAAGGATTGGGAACGAACAATTTATTCTGTCAAAAGTGAACGACCAATGCGAGAAAACCAGGCTGTTGACAACGCAGGCAGTCAAAACTCCTGTATTATCCAGAAAACCAGACAAGGAAGATTGCAAGCGCTACCCTCAGGTGAGAAAATTGCCGAACATGGTTAAAGTCAACACTGTCAAGGTCGATCTTCCAGACAGTTGGTCAAAGAAAACTCTGAGGCAAGAGCAATTGCGTGATGTAGAAATCGGACCCATGTTGCGAGCAAAAGAAGAGGGAACGCGTCCAGCATGGAAGGATGTTTCTGACACAGAAGTGGGGCTGAAGGCTTTATGGTCACAATGGGATTCACTTACAGTCGTAGACGGGCTTTTAAGGAGAGCATGGGAAAGCCCAGATGGGAAGCAGGTTGCCATGCGTCTAGTGATTCCCAGGTGTCGTGTACCAGAAGTACTCCAGAAAGCGCACAATAAAACGTCCAGCAGACACTTCGGCATAAACAAGACATTGAGTAGAGCACGGGAACAATTCTATTGGGTTAATAGTCGCCAGGATGTGGAGGCCTGGTGTCGCAAGTGTAAGAATTGTGCTGCCCGTGGGGAACCATTTTCCATGAGCAACTACAGAAATGGAAGTCGAGAACAGCCAAAGAATGATCGAGAGCAGATGAACAGAACTAGTAACCGCTTGAAGGCTCGTTATGATCAGAATGCCAGTACAGGGGGATTCAAGGTGGGGGATCTGGTTTGGCTGTACCACCCACAGCGGATGGAATGGAGATCCCCGAAATTTCAACCTCCTTGGGATGGACCGCATACTGTTATTACCCGAATTAATGATGTCGTCTATCGGATTCAACGAAACAAAAAGTCCAAGATGAAGATCGTACACTTGGATAGACTGGCGAAGTACGTGAAAGAGGCTGAACTGCCTGACCGGGACGTTCAGGCTTAAGGAGGGGGCAGTGTAATGTGTTACAACCCCTAGAATGATGTATTTGCACCTACTCGAAAAAGAACCTACCAGAAGATTCCAAAGTGACATCTGGAATTATCGAGAGAATGGTGGCGTCATCACAGAACAATCGAGATCTGTCATTTTTAGGTATAAAAGACCGATCGCATTCTCGGCGAGTAGTTCAGAAGTTGAGAAAGTATAGAAAGTGAGGTTAAGAATTCAAAGATAAACAAAGTAATAAACATTGTGATTTTTAGTTAGTAAAGTGTATTTAAATTAATAATAGTATTGTGAAGTATCCAGTAAACATTTAATAAAGTGTGTTAGTGGACATCTCTTGTTATAATTTTTGGAACCCACGGAATTTGCGAGGGTGGTTTCCTAAGGGTGGAAACACGTTACAATATATTGTCTAAAGGACAAGGGTAGATAAGCTATATATTTTCGCCCACTAATTTCATAAAAATAAAAAGTTCTCCTTAAAATCATTAAACGTTATTTATTTATAGTTGAACATATGATCTTTATGTCTCTATACGTTGTCCATTTGAAAAACAACAGTAAGTTGTAATAATAGCATTTCAAAGTAAGCATGTTTACGGGAGTCGTACTGCTGTCAACGTTGCGTACGAATTTAAGTGTGCCAGCGCTTAAATTGTAGTGTGTATTGAATAAAAATATTGTTTTCTGAAATCGGTCAAGAACGCCTACTTTCTCGGTGCAATTTCAGATTCCAAAATACGCTATTCCAGTATTTTAGTCCATGCAACAATCAAAAAACAGTCAGTGAAAGTTACTTTCCCGACTTAGGCAGTAAATAATAAACACTGAATCTCTGACTTTCTCTTTTATTTATGCATTTAAAAAATTCCTTAATTTTTAATAATATTGATTGCGATTTCAGAAAAAATAGTATGCGTACTCATAGTAAAAGCACATTCCCAGACTTCAATGCCTGTTTTCCTCGGCTTAACGCCTCGGCCAACAATTTGCAGCGTTGCACAGTGGTCCCGAAATGACTTTTTTCAAATCAGTCGGCAGGTCTTAATACTTAAGCAATCGTAAGGGTTTTTTTTTTTAAATCTTCGTTTTCTAATTGCCTATCGGTCTGTCAAGCCAGATTTTCGATCTTTGTCTCTGACTTTTCAAAATTTTACAGTTTGAATTTTCATAAAGAATTTTGAAGTCAGGGACAAAAATCGAAATCTTGACAGATTGATAGGCAATTAAAAAATGAAGATTACAAAAAAAAAAACTTTCCGATTGCTTCAATTCAATACTTCGTCAGTATTAGCTAGAAGAGAAGTTGTTTTGATTGGTTCTCCAATAATGAGTGTTTTAAAGTATTTACTTGACTAGTATATTAGCGTGCCCAGATTAGGGCAACAATATACAGAAAGTAGGTATTTTCATAATAAATAAAAAAGTGTGTAAGTTGTGATTTGCATAATACCTAAATAATATTCTCTAATCATGTTAAAAGCAAATAAATAAAAAATAATCAATTGTAAAAATTTCTAAGTTTTTAACAAACAAGTGCAACAAACTGTTTCAGCCAGAGATTGTGATACCGTGGATATAAGGAAAGTACATAGTGTTATTCCGCATTATTTTACCATCTTAAAATCAGTGTGAAATATTTTTTTTACATAACCCAACATTTTACAGGACCGGTTTTAAGATAAATGGCCTTTTGCAGGGAAAATTCGACCATGGGAAGGAACTATGTAAAAAAGATTGGATCTCTTTAAATACACTTCCGAAAATAAAAAAAAGCTGTGCACAGGGAAAAATACTATAGAATAATTTTGCACAAGGTTGTTCAATTATGAATTGTACACAGTTTTTATACAATTGTGTGGAATTATTCAAAAGTGTTGTATGGTTTTTCCTAATACGATTGTGTGCTGGCGTTATGTACTTTTATTTGACAAATTGTGTAAAACAAATTGAAATGGGTAAGCGAATTATTAATCCACAATATTGTGCTATGTTTGATCACAATTTTGTTGTATTTTATTATACAGGTTGCTTAGATGTAATTACGAGAACATTGTGCAGCATTTTCACTCTGTATATAGAGAAAAAAATTCAAAAAATTAAGAAATTTATAAATATTTTGTGTGAAACTCTACCAAGGTCATTTTTAATGTACATGCGAATCATGTGATTAAAATGGACCAATTGCATTATTTTTCTTCTCATTCCATCATGCAGGCCTAATAGATCGACAAAAAACGGCATTGCTAATGCTGCATGCATTCTGCTCCGATCTCGGCTATTTCGATTTATCTAGTGCAAGGAAGAAGTGCTGCCGAATAATTTATGTAAGTATTACATACCTAGATATTTTAAATAGCTACTACCCCTGAGCGTGATGCTGCTTTATTTATAATTATTTATATTTTTATTTATCATGATTATTTGATTTTCGTTGTCACATACTAAGACACAAATCGACTCAAGTCTCTGAAGAATTTATAGTGGAAAAGATTCATATAATGACCAAACTATACATTTTCGTATATTTCCTTCTCAACATCCTATTTTGTATTTGTAATGTAAAAAGGTAACATAATCTTTTTGAGATCTGTTAGTGTAGAGACTTAACAGACCAATTACCTATTATTAGCAAACAATCAGAATGTACCCTACTGCTAGTAAAATTCTTTAGACTTTTTTTATAATAAAGCTGGCTTTTTATAATTTACTTTCCTGCAGTGGATGGTTGTTTGACACTGTACCACAGGCGTATCAAATTATTCATATACAAATGCTTTTTGTTTGATTGTTTTGATTAATTTTACACTTGATGAAAACGATAATAGTGAACCCTTCAGTACCAAGCGATCGGCGATTAGCTGACCTTTTCTCGGATGTACTGTGTTAATATGCATGTACCACTGTATGATTCATGCCTTTGCCTTTGAACTTTTGCGATTTCATTTCGATTTTTTTAGGTGTACCTAGCCGATATTTTCTCGTTGCTTAGAAATAATTTTCGTTCCTTAATTTTCATAAATAAATTAATTGCAAACGATTTAAAATTGACGCTATCGCCGTCCTCAAACCTCTCACTATTTGCCATCATGTTCGAAAACTAAAATTAATTTATTTGGCTTTGAAATGTCAACAACATTATTTTACAACGTCGAAGATGCTCAATTTTCAAACACATTTACTTGATTTAATTTTTGATTTGGCGGTCGGTACACGTGAAATCATCTACGTTTTTGAAAATCCGATCAATATTTTTTGCCGAAATCTTTTTTATTTTGCATTCAACAAACTATTCCTGATTTTTCGGAAATGATTCCGGGCCATTATTTATACCGGGTGTTTTAATTTTTGGAACTTTTTATTTTAATTTGAAAAACGTCTATTTACCCTATTCTTTTATTAACTTTCTGATGCAATCTTTTATATTTATCAAGTAAAACAATATTGCGAATTTTACGGAAATGTTTCCGGACTATTATTTATACCGGGTGTCATTTCTCGGAACCTTCAATGGTTTCATCAAACTTGGTTTAAGTTGAGCGATTTTTTTTCCAAATCCTACACTTACAATCGCATTTACTATACAGGGTGTTCATTTTTCATGTGCCACTTTAAAAATTTACCATTTTTCTTACATGTTTACTATTTTCTCAATATTACAAACTTTAATGACTTTTAAATGAATAGCCACAAAATTTTCCTCTTACCATACAGGGTCTTTATTTTTTCATAACAAAATTAAAATATTTGTTTCTCTCATAGGTGCAAGTATACTTTTATTCTTTTCGTCTACGATTCTTTTGTTGGTATGAAGAATATCATTTTATAATGTAAGATTGAGTTACATAATAAGTATATATGGTAAGTATGGTTTTTTATTAAATCTGAAATGGACTGATCATGATTGAAAAAATAATTGTATATAAAATGATACTTTGACATACTTCTATTTCTTGTGAGTATATAGATATAACCAAGGAATAACCATTTTTTAAAAGATAACGATGACCTGCATAGAACAGTGTTGGAGAATTTATAATAATTTTAATTTATTTAGGAAACATCTAAAGTCTCATGTTCTTCAACATCAAATTTCATCCTAATTTAGAAGTTAAAGATGTATTCTGTATTCTGAAGATGTATCAAATAATATTTTTTTAGTCATTCATTTAGAATTTTTTTATTTTGAATTTGTTATATTGTATATAAATATGTATGTTATAAATAGTTTTGTATTTTTATATATTATTTTAAATAAAATAAACAATTTTTCAATAAAATATAAACAATTTTTATTATTACACCACTCAACGTTTATTATTTAATTAAATGGTATTACATAAATTATAAAAATTAAATCCTAAAGTTAGGGAAAAATAAGCACAAAATTGTTCAAAAATTCCACATAGTATGAATTAAAAATTAACGCAATTTTGCGCTTAAAATTTAGGAATGCAATAAAAAAATTCCATATAAAATTTATTAAAAATGAACAAAGTATTGTCCATATAAAGTGCGACTACAATGTAAAAAATCCAGAGATGGGTCAAGGAAACTTTCCATTGGAAAGTTTCCAGGAAAATTTCGGAAGTTTCCGGAACGGAGTTTTGATAAAAATGAAAGTTTCCTTTAAAATATTTGAATATTCCGAAAGTTTCCAAAATTCCGGGGAAGTTTCCAAAACTCCGGGAAAGTTTCCAAATTTTTCACGAATATTTACAGTTATTATTTACACATATTTACTCATAAATTTGAAATTACCGCCACGATGATCTAACATAACCTCAAACGCCAGAAATCCAGTTTTAATTTGTTGATATTTTCTCGAAATTATCAAAAATTAATCGGATGTTTGATGACGTGAGGTTTCATATGGTCACCGCTCGGATTATTACTATTGGCATTGGCACAGAATTTCTCTAATTTCGTGCTATTGGCTATGATCAAGGATGAGTTGACAGACATACGATAAGTTACGTTTATTTGTATACCTGCACTATCGCTTCCCGATAAATAATATCTAGCATTTTTTTTTTGTTACATTAAAAACGAAAATGATTAAAAAGAAATATACTTTTATTTTTTTACAAATTATAAGATATTATTTAATTTAATACATTTATTTTAATTAAATAATATGTAGATGTTATTTCTGTCTTGCCTTCTATATTTCCAATTCTGCACAAAATAGAAGTTACGACTTACATATGACATTATTTACATAAATTTGTAATTTTATAATCCACATATTTATCACATTCTATAAATTATTTTATTTATATTTAATTATTTAATAATTCAAACAAAACAAATTACTGGGTAACCACCCAATTGCTCCATATTCTTCATATAGCACAGGGCACATATAGCGGGCGTCATATAATATCAATTATTTGGTAAAGTCTGTAAAAGTAATGTAAATAATATATTTATAGGCACTTATTTGGTATCAAAATGAAGCTTAGATCATTACGAATCAGATTTCACCATAAAATAGACTCTGAATATTCCCAATGGAAAGTTTCCAGGAAACTTTCGGAGTAATCAAAACTCCGGGAGTTTACCCATCTCTGAAAAAATCCACATAGTATGAATGAAAAATGAACGCAGTGCAGTATTGTGCATATAAATTGTCACTGCAATGTAAACACATCACACAACTGCAGTTGATGTTTGACACAACATTGTGCAAAATTATACTATAAAAAATAGAACATGTTAAAACAAATTGTTGTAGGTGCGTACCTATTTGATGTGGAAAAATAAACAATACATTGTTTGGAATGAAAATATAATTCATATTACACAAACGAATGCAATTAGATTGCACAAATTGTTCCCGTCACTTTTTCAGACACAATTTGTTAAAATTTTCTTAACAATTGTCGATGAAATATACAAAGATTTCTCTCTGTGTGGAAGATGTGAATAGAGGGCGAAATACTATGAGGAGCGGTCGAAAAATATGGAGGTCCATATTTAACCTTGAACGATGCCATCAAAGGTAAACATCCCCTTAAACATGGAAGACCAACAGCTCTAAATAATATAGAAGAACATCAATTAGTAGATGTTCTTATGACATGTGCAAATTGGGGTTTTCCTTCGACTCATATGGATATAAAAAAATCTTACAAATTTCATCAGTAAAACGAGGAAAGTACATTTTTTTCAAAAATTATGAACATGACAGAATAAATTTGTATTATTTGCAGTTATAAATTTAATATTTCTCAAGATTCCAATGTTCTTGGAATGTTTTATCTATTCCTATATATAAGAAAGCACTATTTTTTGAAATATTTCATTTATTTACATTTTGTTGGCCTATGTTTTCCGTTGAATAAACTTTCCAAACATTTTGAGTCATATTTGCCTTATTTTATTATTATTTCTCCACATTATTTTCCTTGAAAAAAAGAAACAATGTGATCGAATTTAGTCAAAGGTAGCTTAAATTCATTTTTCAGTGTAAATAGAGAGGGGTAAATTCGATCACTAGTCAAACCATATATATTTAGAAAGCAATAAAAAAAATTAAAATTTTGGGTGGAAATCGACAACGAAAGTCTGATTAGTCTAATTTAAATTTTTCTTATTTTTGCAAAGGTTTTTAAACTACTTATTACGAAAAAACTTTAAATTTTGATCGAATTTACCCCGGTTTACGGTAAGTATAGAAGGGCGCACCAATTACTTTGCTTAGGGGCGTCAGTAAGTCTCGCAACGCCACTGGTGGCCACTGTGCGTCCTCTGGGAATATATTGCTTTTACTACTAGATACACAATGTACTATTTCAGATAACTGTTTTTTATTACTTGTCACGACATAATACTACTCGGAAAATATAATGACATATGACATGGCCGATGGGCGAAAAATAAGCCCTTATCTACCCTTGTCCTTTGACTAATGAAATTTACATTGCTTACATTAATATTAAACTAGATTGTTCGTCGTTTTTATTCGTTCGTTTTGTTTTTATACTTTGTCAAAAATGTTCTTACTTCCTTTGTAAAAATGAATCATTTTAGTAAATCTAAAACCTAGTTTACGGTTCAGCTGCTCTAGTCTTATGCCCTAACAAACTACAGATAAAAGGAAATTTACAGATGCAACTTAAAACCTCCATTCTTTTTTAACTCGGATAGATATCAGTTCTAACCTTGCACACGTGGCAACTAATTTCGGTAGTTCAGTACCAATTTATACTTTGGTAAACTTTTTGTGCTAATTATCCTGTGCATAGTAGACTGAAACAAAAGTATGGACGTACTTGAGGAACAGGACAGGATTATCTAAAAAAAACTTAAAAATCCTATTTTTCAACATTTAATACAGATAATATTGAGTAAATATATAAATAAAAATTCACAGTAAGAGTACGTTTTATAAGTTAGTGACAGAACTACTAACTAGTTCTTTTTTGAAACGATTTCCATGACGTTCACACACTTATTATAGCATTACTCTCCACTTCATACATAATACTTAAGCATCTTTAGTTGCGATGTAATTAATTAAATCAACAACCCTATTAGAGTAACCGAATTCGTTATCATACCAGGAGATAAGTTTAACAAAATTATTGTTCAAAGAAATTCCAGCCTTTGCGTCAAAGACGGAAGAATGTGTGTCGCTCATGAAGTCAGCCGAAACGACCTCTTCTTCGGTATAACCCAGGATTCCCTTAAGGGGACCTTCTGAGGCCTCCTTAACTTTGGCCTTGATTTCATCGTAGGTGGCACCTTTGCCAAGACGCACTGTCAAGTCAACAACAGATACATTGGCAACTGGTACACGGAAGGCCATACCAGTAAGTTTACCTGCAAATATTAAATTACTTGATATAGAAATGGATCACAAACGTAAAAACGATTTTAAATTGTTTCAATAGATATTCAAGTTTGTTTTGATTAAAAAAATAATTACTATTCCATAATGATGATGAAAGACACTTATGCCAAATACTGATGATTATTTTCTATCTTTTATTAGAACTACCGCTTTCTTAAAAGAAAAAGAAAAAAACAAACAATTGGGTTGTTGCACTAAGTTAAAATTTTAATAGAATCTGTGTTTAACAGTAACATTTCTTCATAAAAAAATCATTGGAAACATGTAAAAGTTGAAAATAAAGCCTTATAATATTACAATATCAATTTTAAAAATATATGTATTTAAAACGAAGGTGACAAAACGGCAGTCTGCAGAGAAGTTAATTATTAAACGACGAAAAAAGGATATGAAGTTATAAACTGCTGATAACGACGGAGAAAAAAAGAGAATAACGTCAATTGAATTTGAAACTATATTTAATAAGTTTGTTCAAAAACCCCACACTATACAAGGTGTTTCGAAAAGATTGGGACAACACTTAGCCGTAGATTCTTGACAGCAAAACAAGTCGATTTAACTCAAAAAGTAGTGGTCTAACTCTTTTCGTTTTCAAGATATAGGGTGGTAAAGTAAAAAAATTGTATTCGTAATTTGTCTCTATCTTGGAGACTATTATATGTATCTACTTCAAAGTTGGTAACGACATGTTTTTCGGGTCGCTAATTACAATGGTGATATTGCCGATGTCATATTTTGTAGACGGCGCTAGTTACAGGACTTTTACGTGATACTTTAAGCAATAACTTTTTTGAGGTTAGATTTTGGACATCGTCTTCTATTATAGTCGAAACACAATTGAGTTTCCTAAAGAAAAGGTGTACTTGTTTAAACGCGATAAAATGCATGCTTTCAGAGAAATCCGTGATTTACAACTTTATCACACACCAGTTCGAATAAATCCAATTGTACCTAAAAGCTGTTTCTTATCTAGTAGGTGTACCTCAAGTATCATGTCTTGAAATCGTCAATAGTGCTTGTTGCAGATACGTATAATATTCTCCAAGATAAAGACAAAATACGAATACAATTTTTTTACTATACCACTTTGTATCTTGAAAACGAAAAGAGTTAGACTGCTACTTTTTGGGTTAAATCAAGCGTTGTCCCAATCTTTTCAAACCAACCGGGGTGTTGTATTTCTTCGAATTGTTGTGTGATAAAGTTGTAAATCGCGTATTTCTCTGAAAGGGTGCATTTTATCGCGTTTAAACAAGTACACATTTTTTTTAGGAAACTAAATTGCGTTTTGATTATAATAGATGACGATGTCCAAAACCTAACCTCAAAAAAGTTATGACTTAAAGTGTCACATAAAAGTAACTAGCACCATCTATAAAATATGACATCGGCAATATCACCATTATAATTAGCGACCTGAAAAATATGCCGTTACCAACTTTGAAGTAGATACGTATTCTAGTCTCCAAGATAGAGACAAATTACGAATACAGTTTTTTTACTTTACCACCGTCTATCTTGAAAACGAAAAGAGTTAGACCACTACTTTTTGGGTTAAATCGACTTGTTTTGATGTCAAGTATCTACGGCTAAACGTTGTTCCAATCTTTTCGAAACACCCTGTATGCACCAGTGCTCTTCAACTTATGTATAGTCTCACTCTAGGTCTATTCCTTTGCACTAAAAGTGTAGCACTGAGCTGCATGATTGTCTCTCTTTAACTTATGATATCCGCATTGATGCCATCTCTGTCGCTCAAAATTAGTGTCACACTTCTTGTGCAAAGGAAAGGACCTTCTATCTCCTTCTATTATCTACACCGGTGCAGTAGTTCAGCCTGTGTGAACAAACCCAATGTCAAATTCAATTTTGATTTATTTTAGCGGCATAATGTTATGGATAGATCTAAAGTTTAAGTGGTGTTTTGTGCCGTACCAATTCACCAATCTTTTCTTCAGTGTTCCAGTGGTGAACGTAAAAACGAATGGTTAGCTGTTTTTCTAATATTTATAATTAAAACTAGAGCTGTAACGTATCTCGCGGCTTTTGCATCTCTAACCTCTGCAATGCTAAAATGATCATCTCTTTTTAAAAATCTGTTGACCATAAATATATCTATAGAAGGTAAAATATCAGAATTGGCTTTTATAAATCCTGCCTCGGTCATTTTGAAAGAAAATAAATACCAAACGCTAAAAACTTCTAATTAAATGTCAAATTCAATTTTGACATTTGAGGTTATTTTCTTTATTGCCAACAATGCCAACTTGTTCCTCTTCTTCAGTTCTGCATATAACTTCACATCTAACCGCCGTTATGATGTCACTTCCGTTTTCGTGGTGCATTCAAACAGTCGAACTTTAATAATTTTTTTTAATATGTTGCGCTTAGAATTTTTCTTTCAAATTAAACATATAACTAAATTAACTCCTCTACTACCATATTTCACCATTTTTGAAAATTCAACAACCCAATTGTCATTCTCTACTTCCTAGATTCCTTATAAAAAAAAACTTGCAATGGTGCAGTGCAACGAGGTGCCTTCTTTTCAGTTACAAAATGTTCAGTAGATGGTAACAAGGAACAATTTTCGGATTATTCGGAAGAAAGTATTTGCAGTTATTAGGAATAGAAAAATGTTTGTACTCCTAGAAGAGTTAAAGGGCACTGAGGCACAGCGTTATATAATTTCAAACAACAATCTTTTAGTTTTCTTTTATCAGGTTCAAATCATTTTTATTCCATATATAATTCCTTAAATAAAAAAACGCAATGACGTTATCAAGTTCAAGGCAACGTCATCAATTTTCAAAATAATATCAAAAGATGTGCCACTGAATTTAAAAATCAACATGTCAAAGTTTTATGAATATCTTATTAATAGAGAAAATGGGTTTTGTTTCTAGAAAAAAAAACAGCTTTCTGTAAAAGTTAGTCATAACAATGATTAATAAATAATTATTGGTGATGTTGCTCCTATGGAAAAAAAAAAAATAAATAAAAATGTAAATACCCACCGTTAAGAGCAGGAATGACCTTTCCGACTGCTTTGGCAGCTCCAGTAGAAGCAGGAATGATATTTTGTCCAGCACCACGGCCATCACGCCACAATTTTCCAGATGGTCCATCAACAGTCTTTTGCGTGGCTGTGGTAGCATGTACGGTGGTCATAAGACCCTCAATAATCTCGAAGTTGTCATTGATTACCTTGGCCAAGGGAGCCAAGCAATTGGTTGTGCAGGAAGCATTTGAGATGACCTGAAATAAATTGTTTCTATCAATGACGACAACTGAATTGTACTTTTGGTTGGGTTATTGGTTAAATCACTAACAGTGGAAGCTTAACCACCGTTACTAAAACCATTTTAATTTTCAGAAAATCGATAGATTTCTGTTTTAATTTTATCACAGGTTTGTATATTTTAACACGTTCACTGAGCATGGATATTAGGGATGCAACGGATAGTGTTTTGGCCGGATACCGAATACCGGATATCCGGCGAACTTCTTGTACCGGATACCAGATATTCGGCCAACTATTCGGCTTACATTGAAAGTTGACCGGATATCCGTTGCACCTCTAATGGATATCTACGCATTCACACTACGAACTGAGCCAACTTTTTTTGTTTAAATTTTTTTCCTTATTTACTCATTGCCAACTTTTTTACGTAGTCATTACGGTAATAAAAAATGGGAACTGTCATTTGAAATAAGAAAGTTGGTATGACTTCTGGTTGGACCGGTTTTTGTTTTTAGTGTGAAAATTACATAAAATCCTAGCTTTAGTCATGTTATGAATATCAAAAAAATTCAAAATAAGCGAATTAGTCACCACAATGCTTTCGTGGCCACTCGGTATAAACAATCAATTTTATGGTATTTACTTTTTAAAATTGTATACTTTTGTTTGTGACAGTCATAAAATTAATATAAATAGTTTCTTATGACAAGGAAACTTGAAACAAATTTTATTGTTTTCTTAATAATGTTATATCTCTAGTTTCTTTCTGTAATGCGTGAATACAATTTATTATCACAAAGAACATATGCAAGGGTTATCAAGTGACAGAATTATCCCACATTTAACTTTAAAATGTTTACAAATCACTATTCATCAATTACTAATTATCAAATATATGTATAAATATGAAACACAGGATATTATTTCTAAATCTAAAGTGATAAAAAAATAATGAATCATTTTCAGATATCTTATTCGTTCAAAAATTAACAATCACACAAAAAATGTAACAATATGAAATCAGTCTATTTCACGTTAGAAAGTTTGGTAAAAAGTGTCGTGGCGAAAACTAGGTTGGTATCACTAAAAGTGGTAAAGAGTCACTGCACATGTTGACCAACTCGTGCAATTCCCAAACTTTGCAAAAATGAAATAATTATGAACTTTATCCCGTTAAAGTACCTAAAAGGACCTACAATCAAAAAAGAAAAAAGTTACACACAATGCCTCCTTGATACTTGACAAAGAATTAAAAAAATTTCGTAAGCCATCTTTGACCTTTCTATTTGACTTGTAGCGTCCGGGTTTAGTGCATTATATTTGACCATATAGTCCAATCAAAGAATGACCCAAAGGGTGGTGTAGAGTGCGTGAGCAGGGACCTAAGCGATTCCTTTAGAAAGTTGTTCAGGGTGCTTGAGGAGTGAACATACTAAAAGTCCTGACGTCTAGGAGGTGAGGCGGAGGGGAGGGGGCACAAAGAAAGTCCCACTTTTGGTTTTTTTCTATTATCTCTAAAACGGTGCGTCATAGGGAAAAATTCTGTACCTAATGAAAGCCCATGAAATTCTCTACAACTTTCATTTTATATACTTTTTTCGAATTCGCAACCGTTTTCGAGCTACACGCTCCGGAAAAGTGAAAATTTTCGAAAATCAGATTTTTACCTCACAGAAGAGAAATCCACCGTCACGGGAATTTTGTCTGATTTCCTCGATGAGCCTCCTGCACTGAATGCCTTAAATGGAAACCCAATCATCAAACAGTTGGCAGAGAAATTTGGGGAGAAATTGGAGCAGCTTAAAGACCATGGCTCAGCTGTGGGTCCTGAAGAATGCCACAAATTTGCCACCAGTGGCTACTTTACTATGCGGCGCTCTGATCGCTTTTGGTCAGGCGGGTGGTCGGATATGACAATTGAAACCACATTGATGCGATCATTCAAAAGCCGAGGAGGCATAACAGGAGGCAGAGCTGTTTCACACAATGTACTCAGCAAATGGTTAGTTGGAACAATCCACTCACAGTTCTGTGGCTGTCATTGGTGAGGATATTCGTGAGGTCAGTCGTTCATGAGGTCAGTGGCAAATATTAAGCCTTGTCCCTCCCACCAACTGAGAGCGCAGCTAAACAGCATTCCCGACGCACCTACCACCAAGTGCAGCAGTGGCTCGGGAATGAACTGCCCCCTCAAGAGTGGGGGTGGAAACATGTAGGAGACACCCCGCCAATTACAACAGAATATCCACCAGCACCGGAGGTCCTACTGAAAACGATATTTTGCCGCTGCATCAAGGATTGTGGAAGTGGCAAATGTGGATGCCGGAAAGCAATGCTGAACTGTTCTGCGGCGTGCCTCCACTCCGAATAAAATGCCTCAACGGCATACCTGTTTACGACGAGGACAAAAATGAAGACGACATAGCAAGAACCACACACCACTGAGGATGAAAACGTGAATCCGGAGAAAGTTGAGAATTTAACAATGAGAAGTTATCGATAGTGAGAACAATGAGAATTATTGAAATCGAATCTTTAAAATACAATTTTCTATTTTTCAGGTAAAAATCTGTTTTTCGAAAATTTCATTTCCAGAGCGTGTAGCTTGAAAAGGTTGAGAACTGGAAAAAAATATATAAAATGAAAGTTCTAGAGAGTTTCATGAGCTTTCATTTGAAATAAGAATATTTTTCCCTGCAACGCACTTGTTTTCGAGATATAAGCGAGAAAACCAAAAGTGGAAATTTCTTTGTGCCCCCTCTCCGGCTCACCTCCTAGACGTCAGGACTATCAGTATGTTCACTCCCTACGCTGAACAACTTTCTAAAGGAATCGCGTCCCTGCTCACACACTCTACACCTTCTCTATTGACTGAACTAATAGAAGAGTTTTATTTTTGCCAACTTTGGCGAAATTACTCCTTATTGAAAAGATATTCAATTCAATTATTTTTTCGGCCATTTTTAGTGTTTTCTATTTTTTCCATATTGGACAAGTCTATATTTTTTAAGAATTTTATTTCAAAGAAGCCAGTATTTTTAAAATTCCCATTCGATTACTAGTACAAGATATATTAAGCAGATAAGTAGAAAATCCGCGAAAGCGCATCAAAAAGTGCATATAACTTTTGACGCACAAGGAATTTTTGGACGTAAATATTTTTTTCATAATAATACATAAGAATCAACAATAAAATTTCTAGTGGTATGTTGTCGCCGAAAATAATCAATTCAACTGTACTAAAATTAGAAAACCAGCAGCTGTCAGGTAATTTCAATACGTCAAGGTTTGTGAATTTTTACAAGTATTAAAGTTTTTGTTTTTGTTATTTTTAAATTTTGTATGTCGATGTTTGTTGATATAGTTTCTTTAGTATATAAGTCTACTGGTTAATACTTATATGATGGCTGGTATGAAATATGATGGCTGTGACAAAATATTTGTACTTGTTCAATAAAAAAATTAATCTAATTTAATATTTCGCGATTTTTTCTTAAATACAATCTGAATATGTAAACATATTTTTAACGTTATTATCTGGTCACATTTGAGAAAGTGGGTGAAACATACAGGGGGAGTAAAAATATATATTTTTTAAATTGTTCTAGTATATATCAAAAAATGCATACCTTGTCTGCTGGGTTATAAGCATCAAGATTGACACCACACACATACATAGGCGCATCTGCAGATGGGGCACTGATGATCACTTTCTTTGCACCTCCCTCTATATGAGCAGAGGCCTTGTCGATAGTGGTGAAGACTCCTGTAGACTCTACAACATAATCGGCGCCAGATTTGCCCCATGGGATATCCTAAAAAGTGAAAAGGTTTTTTTAAAAAAATAGGTTTGCTGTACCAGTTAAAACATTAACATTAGCCTTCATACATCCCTCTGTGTTACGTCTTCCTAATACACAAATAAGATTTTTTCATAACACAGCACAGGTCAGTTAGAGAAACAACATTGGTTAAATCTGTAACGACTCTGAAGTAGTTTCCAGAAACACACAAAAAAACACTAATTACTCTGTGTGCATTTCACAAACCATGTTGACGTCGCCTGGAGATAATTAAAAGTATTAATCATCATCTGCAGACCCCCGGTGAAATTGGTTGAATTTTTAATATATTGTAGATGTCGACTTTCTTATCAAAAGTTCTCGTGGGCCCAACTTGATCCTATGTCTATGTCTAGTTTCCGAGACACAGCTCAAGAAATATACAAGAATGACCTCTTATACAATTAAAAAAAATTTTGAATTCATGGTTTTTTCATACATTTTATATTGTGATACGTTCTAATAGCCCTTTATAATATTTTGCACTAAAAACATTTGTTGTAATAAAAATAGCATAGAAAAAATTAAAGTTTGAAAAATGTTGGCGAAGGCGCCGGGAAATATATCTATCTATCTATCTATATAAAATACCAAGTACCTAAAAAAAATAATCGGTCAAATTAGTTAAAACATTTTTTAGATAAAGTATGTGTTTTCCTGATCAAAAAACTTAATTGAAAAACTTTCGGAAATTGTTCCTTTGACCTCTAATACCCCATCAATAAATTAAAAGTTCGACAAGATACAGAATTTTACAAGAATTTATAGTTGTATCTCGGAAACTTGACATAGGATCGAGTTGGGCCCATGAGAAAGCTTTTGATCAGAAAGTCGAAATCTACAACATATTAAATTCAGCCAATTTCACCGGGGGCCACTTCCCATAAGAAACGACTGGGGTCTTTTACATTTATTATCATAACTAGAAGGAATAATATACTATTATTTCTTTTATTAAATAAATTACATTTTCCTTTATTTCAGTTAATTAAGTTAAGTAGTTATTAGAGATTATAAGAAAATGCATTTTTCCTCGACTACCTTTGAAAACGACATATAAAGCACAGTAACCATGACTTGAAACTGTCTTTATTCACACAATGTGTTCAAAAACCTAAAAAACAGTACTGTCGTGTTTATCACACAGTCCTGTCGAAAACAGAACTGACATCTTTTATTTGTATTTTTTGAAGTAGGCTAGCCTATTCAGGTTCATAGCAACTGACTTATTTAACAACTAAACCACAGAAAAGAGAACTACCAAAAATGACAGTTGGGTTTCCCGCCAAAATTCCATTTCCGCCATTTTTTTGTTAGTACATCTGGCAGTTCATTTATTGTTTTATGTTAAAACAATAACCACAGATTTGTAAATTCACCGGTGGAGCGCACTATTATATGATTGGCTATTTTGAAAAAAATGGCACCTAGACCTTCGGATAATGCTTTTATCTACCAGATAAAAATAGCTACGCCCACGCGGTTTCGCCATGATTGACAGAATTGCTATGTTATCTTCAAACTCAACGTTTTAAAAACTTGGTTTGTTTTGCATTGTGTATTAACTTTAAATTTATAATTCGATATAAATAACATTCGTTTTTACTTGTTAAACATTTGTGTTTTTCTGTTGACTTGGCTACATTTTCAGAATTTAATAAAAATAAACCCTTGTTTACTCTCGACGCCATATTGCCAAAAAATTTCGTCAGGTCGTTGGATTCCCTAATAAAATAAGAATATTTTTGTGAGTTGGAAGTTCTACCTCTAATTAATGGTCTATTTTATTAATAAACAATATTGAAAAATTATATAGGTAAGTAGATTTTTAAATGGTCCCCTAGAGCCCCTATATGGCTACAAGATAAAAATGTGATACAAATATTAAAAATAAAAAATAAATTTTAAAAACTTAAAATTTCAGGTTATGTTAGTAGCCCACAGAAATTAGCATTTCACCTAGACAAAATTAGTAAAAATCTGAATTTTTGCACAATGTTGTTTGAGGTGTCCCAAACCCAAATCCACAAAAACCCCAACATGGCTACCCAATTTCTGTGGGGTATAGTTATATGAAGCACAATTATTTCAAACAATATGAACTATCATGAAAATGACACAAATGTCAAAAACCGGCAACAAACCACAGTATGGGGATATCTTCTATCTCTATTTGAAGCATAAAACTTCCTTACTTTACAGTGTCTTAAGTTGGCAACACTTACTTTGAGAAATATCTAAAGTCATATCTATAGGTTAGTTAACTGAGAGTATATTTTGATTGAAAGTACGCATGCAAGTTATCCTACAGATAGCAAGTTCCAGTTATTTTATCTGCCAGATACTTATTCGCCTGATAAAGTCTATACTTAAGTGAAAGTACCGGGCCTAAGACTAATTAATCATCAATCGGAGTATCTACGACTAATGACTGACCAATCATCAATTAACATCCACAAGTAATGACGAATCAATTAGTTATTAGTCATGACTAATATATGAATGATTAGTCATTAGTTTAGATTGATTATTCGGCTAAAAAATGCTCATCACTGATATGTATATCAGGTGATATTTATCTCAGGATTTAGATAGATTGATTGTTATCTCTCCCTCATCTAATTACCTCAAAATTCATTTTTTTATATAACAAGTAACTTGAATATCGCTTCTAAAGTCTTCTGCAAAATATAAGGAGCACTTGCGGCACTACAAAGATAACGGCGCCCTTGTCGCTATTTTTATTGTAATTTCTTATGACGGTAAACAGTAGTTAAAGTAGGTATACTTTTAGAGGGCAGAATATTTACTAGTCTAATATTTTGTTGAACTCCTCTATAATTTCCTCAAATATATAAGGAATAAAAACCAAACTGCAACCAACAAGTATTATCTGGAGCGTTAGATTACGAATTACAAGCATGGCGGCAGCGTTAAGTGCAATAACTATGTATTGCCACAAAATGCTAAAGTTCTGCCCTCTGAAAGAATACCTATGCCCATGTCAGGATTACTGCTACTTCGATCGAAATGGACATCAGCCGCTAGATGGAGCCTGCTATTTTTGTTACATGTTGTAGTTTTATATAAATCTCGTCATGTGTCAAAAGTGATATGAGAGTCTCGCTTGAGTCATTCCAGGCCTACCTTGCACTGATGAGAGCCAACAGCTCGAAACTGCAGTCTGCAAGTGGTGTGGAGAGGCTGGCACGAGAGCTCCTTTGAATAGGAATAACTATTTAAATATTCTATGGCTGGTGTTTGTTGCAATCGAAACTTTAGCGTTTTGTGGCAATACATAGTTTATTCCAATTAACATGGCCAGGCTTGTAATTCATACTAGCGCTCGGCGGGGCACTAGTCCAGAGAATGTCTGTTGGTTGCAGTCTGATTTTTATTAATTATATGTATACAGGGTGCGTTTCTTAAAACTCCCCAGATTTATAACTTTCTTATTTTTGAAGCGATGACCATGTTAGACACATCAAATTGTAGACATTTTTAAAGCCTTTAAACATGCATACAGAGTGATTAAAAAAATTTTTTTTTGAAAATAATTTTAAGAAAGAAAACTTAATTTCTTTGAATATTTTTTTAACCTCACCCTGTACATGAACTGTGTTAACGTTTTCTTATAAAGCTTCAATTTATGTTATTGAAATAATAATTTCAAAAAAATAAAAATTTTGCAATTTCCTATTTAGTACATTTTAATATAAGTTTGTTTTTTAAAAATATTCATTTCTTTTGTTTCTTGTTACTGTTTTGTTACGTTGAATATTGTTTGTGATATGTCTTTTACAAATAAAGCATAAAATTATTATTTACATAATATTCTTTTCAGTTATTTAAAAAAAAAAATAAGTTTGGAATCGGAAAGAGTGTTTTTAATTTCTTTCTTTAAAACCAAAAAGAATTTCGAATATAACGTAATAACATAAATTGAAGCTAATGAAAACTTTTTATGAGAAAACATTAACGCAGTTCATGTACAGGGTGAGGTAAAAAAATATTCAAGGAAATTAAGTTTTCTTTCTCAACAACCTTTTCAATTTTTTTTTTAATCACTGTGTACACGTTTAAATGCCTTAAAAATATCTACAATTTGATGTGCCCAACATGGTCGTCGCTTAAAAAATAAAAAAGTCACAAGCCTGGGGAGTTTTAACCTACGGACTAAGGACTAAACAACCCTTTTGGTTTAAGTTTTAATAACATTTTTGCCATTTTAAGGTTTGATTTTGTTATTTTATATTTATTTAGAAATTAGATTTGAATATTTTATTTATTTATAGAAAATCACACTGTACATGAACTTATATTTTTGAATTTTAAATTCATCGGTAGTTCTAACATTGTCCAAAATTTTCCAAAATAGTCCTTTAGTGTGAAAAGTTATTTGGACAAATAAATTTTAATCACTCTAGCCAAAATTTGCTAACAATGTCGTGACACATAGTTAAATTCACCAAACTTACTTTTTTCACTTTAAATAAGACATTAAATTTACAATGCTAGAAAATTATTTGAAACTCTATATTAAAATAAAATATTCTTACCTTAGGATTCCTCTCGTTGAAAACTTGAATTTTCTTGCCGTTAACAACAAGCTGGGATCCGTCAGACGTGACGGTACCCTTGAAGCGTCCATGTGTTGAGTCATATTTGAAGAGGTATACCATATAATCAACATCAAGGAAAGGGTCATTTACAGCTACAACATCAGCTCCTTTCTCAAGGGCAGCACGGAGCACCAGGCGTCCGATACGACCGAAACCGTTAATACCAATCTTAACCATTTTCGATTAACGTCTGAAAATAAAATGTCCAATATTGGATTAGCAAATATATGGGTCATAACATAAACATTTATTTTCTACTATGCTAAACAAGATATAAATTCAAAATACAGGCTTGGTTATATCTTGAAAAATAAGTTCAAAAAACAAAAAACTACATGTCAGGAGACGCAGATATTTATTGTTTTTTAGGTCATACACTTTCCTATCTTAATATTTACATATTACATATTTTTTAAATTACAGGAATAGAATTATGCATTTTTGTAAGTCATACTGAGGTTGCTGAATGAAAACTATTTAGATATTCTATGGTACTGTGACACTAGACTTATTTATAAAAGCTTATGACATATACAATGCTTATTTCCCTATCAGATGTATTTCTTTTGTATATAGCAATCTTGAACATCTACTCAATTTATCCATTACAACCTTAAATGTGTTTTAACATCTAACAGTCATGTTGTCAGTAAAATGTCATATATTCACAAAACCACGATCCAAACATACATGGTCTTGCTGACTCCCCTAATACTCCTCAAATTAACGTCACGGAATACCCTCGCTTATAGCACTACAGTCAGCGTACTCAAGCTACATTCTGTACATGAATTCACCTTTGTCCCTCAGTATTTAGAAACTGAAGGTACAGCGGTATGGGCGGGGCATAAAAGAAAAGTTACGCAACTTGCATCAGCAGATCATGTATATTTGTATCATAGACAAAGTTGTTGTTATTATTTTATATTTTATGATAGCCAAAATTGCAACTGTGCCAAAAGATCAGATTTTTAGTTGTTATTTTGGCAAGAGTAATTAATATTACAGATTTTAATCATTTTTATATTTTGAAATCAGTGGCGGCTGGTGAAATTTCAGTATTTTTTTTTCTCGTCTATGGCGCATGGGACCCATACGAAATTTGGGAAATAACATCTAGAGAAGCACTTCTCTAATGACCCCTAAAAAATTTTGAAAAAGCAGTTTGCGAAAAAATTTTTGAAAATTCGTTAGCCTCCCCTGGGTCTAGGAGCTCCTGTTTATTTTTATTTTTTTTTGTCATATGCATTTGACTTTTCATAAAAATACAACCACAGATTTTGAAGTTTATGAAAATATTTTCATTACTAACTGAAATACAATGAACTGAAATTTTGTAATTTACAATTTAACAAATTACAATATTTCAATTCGTTGTATCTCAGTTAGTAATGAAAATATTTTCATAAACTCCAAAATCTGTTGTTGTATTTTTATGAAAAGTCAAATGCATATGACAAAAAAAAATAAAAATAAACAGGAGCTCCTAGACCCAGGGGAGGCTAACGAATTTTCAAAAATTTTTTCGCAAACTGCTTTTTCAAAATTTTTTAGGGGTCATTAGAGAAGTGCTTCTCTAGATGTTATTTCCCAAATTTCGTATGGGTCCCATGCGCCATAGACGAGAAAAAAAATATTGAAATTTCACCAGCCGCCGCTGTTTGAAATGTAAAAAACATGTATATATACGAATAGAATATATATTTTGTTTTTCGTTTTCAGTTAAGAATGATTTTTTCTAAAAATAATAGGTAATAAAAGGCCGCACAAAAAAAAATCCAACCAAAGAAAAATTTAAATTATCTATGTACCATTATTCCAGAACAATCATGACCTTCAAAAATTAAAATTATGTATGAAAAAGATGAAATCGGTTATTTCTAAAAAGGACAAACAGAGGTCAATGTCAGAACCATATCAGTCCGTTAGAATCTTAATTTGAAAGTTGTCAAATACAATTTTAATAGAATGGAAGAATAAAATAATAAAGCATAACAAAGAGTAGGCATTTACAAACGAATCTAAATTTTTATAATACACATTATTACAGTCAATCCAAATCCCTTCAACCCCAAAACAAAAATTATTAAATATATTTTCTAAGAAATTATGTGAATCTTTTTGAGGCAGTCGATTGATGCTCTAACTCTCACCATTGAATGCAGTTGTGATTAATAATTATCTACGGGACGTGCCCCTACTCGCTATGTTTGGTATGCAGATTTGAATTGTTTCATACATAATTAGATAGGCATTTTACAAATTTTTAAAAATGTATGTTCATTGAACTTTTATACCAATATACAGGGTGATTTATCATGACATGCGGAAAATTTATCAGTAGGTTGTCCCCACCCAAAGGAGTTAAAAAAATGAAAAATGTTTAAAATATGAATTTATTTTTTTGTAGAAACGCGTCGCCAATGACTAACCAATCTGACGTTAATGCGGTACAACCATATCACTTTTTCAGACTTGGGATTGACACTACTGACAGCAAAGCTGGAGAGGATAGAAGTGACTTTTTGGTTTTAATCAAATCACACTACAAAAATAGCGAAATAAATCGAAAAGACATTGACCCTATGCTAGTGAACTCTACAAGTAGATATAATAGATATGTACTTAAACCCGTCAATAACACAGAAACATCAACTTCGACGGTGCTTCGTGCCTGCCGGTGTCTCGATTGTTCGACCGAAAGCAAAAAACGCGGCACATTGACCGCACCCGCCGGCTTCACTTTTTATGCCAATTAAGGAAATGTAAATATCTCCAATATGTTCTTTCACTAGTAAGTTCGTCGCCCTATTACTGACCTAGACAATAACAGTAGTGTATCTTCGTAAGTTTTAACCCTTTTTAATATACTAAATTACCTCGGAGCACTCTAAAATTTTGCAGGGGCTTTCCCACATTGAAGTCTAGTACACCATTTCATTTTCCGCATATCATGGTAAATCACGGTGTATACTGTATTATTTGAATCTTTGCACTGTCCAACGTTGCAGGGGGCATGACTAGTGCCCTCAAAATATAAGTTTTGTTGTGTCTTAGAAATACTTTTATTTTCTAAAAATTGTAGATTTTTTTCAATATATTAACTTTTCTGTTTAACATATTCATAAGATCTTTCTCGTTCTTGTTATTTTTTGATTTACATCAGTAATATACGAGTACAAAACTGTGCATGCATCTTTTAAACGTGTATAGGTATTAATGATGTCAATTGAAAAATAACAATGAAAGATCTACAATGACAAAGTCTGAAAATGTTGAGGAAAATCTCAGTATATAACGTTTTTAGAAAATAAAAGTATTCTGGACACCAGGGCAGGGCGCTTTTGTGCATCTTATTAAAAATGCGTAACCCCAAAATATTTGGAAATATTTAGTGTCCACAGTGCCATAATTTGTCAAAACAAGCTATGTAGTAAATACAACGTATTGCCACTTCTTAGATCCCAGAGAGTTAAAGTTCCTGCAGCTGGAATATCTATCAGCAGAGAAATATCATCAGTTCATTATTTCTTTTTAAGTGTAACTCTTTTTCCCACGGGCTCTGAAGTATGGATTTGGGGGGTTGCGTTTATTTTATGTGGCAAGTTTTTCTAGTATACACTGATGTCATATATTGTTATTCCATATTATTCAAGCTGCCACTGGCAACTAAAACTTGCCTGTTTTGTCAGTATAAAAAGTTATAGACCAGGAGCCCGTCGACTACTAACTGAGTGTCGTAAGTTTACTCCCAAAATGTGTGAACTGTTGTTAATTTGGGGTAGTAGAGCACAGAAATGTCCATGGCTGTTTTTTTTTACTTTTACAAGTCATATTTCTTACACATTTGGGAGCCTGCCGTACGCCCCTGTACCAAAAAAAGGGCTGGCATGCACATTTCTGTGCTCTACTCTACTACTCCAAATTAACAACTATTCACACATTTTGGGAGTAAACTTATGACACACAATTAGTGGTTGGCGGGCTCCTGGTCTATTACTTATACCAAAAATATAAATGTTGGGTTAACATCGTATCATTAAATTTGATTCAGGTAGGTTTCAATTACCAGTTTCAAGAACCAGATAAAAATTGATAATTAAAAAAACTAAAGTATTATTCATAATACAAGTGTACTGGCTAGAAAGAAAACATTGAGAGCTGAATGACCTGACATACATTTCTATTTAACCTCCAACGCAGTGTTACTAGTTGTTGCCAATCATATTATGTCAACAATCTAATAATAGCGTTTTTCAAAACCACAACAGTAGTACTTTATAGTTTTTGGAATTTAGAAAATAAAATAATCATTCCACACTCTTGATGAAGTTTATTACATTAAGGAAATAGATTTTAAACTGATGTAGAAACTAGACTGCTCTTTTTTCCATTACTGAGAGCAAGAGATCGTATTTGTGATGTGCCGATTTACAAAACAGTTAAATTGTAATTAAATAATTGATATCAATATGGTTTTTTTATATAATTTGTCAGACACATAAGGTAAAATTTATGGCACAGGATCCCCTGACTTTTTTGTTTTGGAGTTACCTATTCCTGGAAAGCCATATAATATCTTATAGAATTTTACACACACAACAAAAATACCTATATATCCTACTGATAATTGTAATTGAGAATTAGGACTATTTGGTGCATTTTGTAAAGGACAAACAGTAACATCCAACATAACGATAAAAAGATAGGTTGCAGTGAAGGTCATACAGGTCATAGCCGGCATTTTGAACAACATCCAAATTAATAAAGTATAATTAATTTTCATGTGATATAGCAATATCAAATTAATTGAACTCCATAAAGAGTAAAAGTACAAGACAAAAAAATTATCGTTGTTAAAAAACTGATAAGGTAATAGGTGATAAGCCGAAATCCTCACTGATCGATTGCATTTAGCGATATAAAAATGTGAAAAAAACTTTTTACATGAACGCCACTACGTATCCTCTAATTTATGGTATGTATAAACAATGTACATGAAACCTCAATACATAAACGATAATTAAAAATAATACTTACACAGATTCAACAAAAAACTTTCGGACAAACAGCGACTGCAACTGCGAAGTGTTATTTGAAGGGCAAAGCTTGTTATAAAAAGAAATTGGACGGTCACGTGATGAAAATTACACTCTTGAAAAACGCAGTTGCCAAATCTACGGTTGTTCTGTATATCTGGTGATATTTTGAAAACACTAAAATGTTAGATATTAATAAATTTCTTTAATATATGCCTGGCGGAAGCGGTATGCTCAACACGAGCTTTCCATTGCGGTAGCTCGCTTAGTGATCCTTTAAGAATTAATATGCGCTTTCAACGAAAAGTATCATAATCTAAACTAAATTTTAAATTTTTATAAATTTATTCCCATTTCTAATTTAAGTATAGGCATTTTTTAATTTAGACCCAGTTTGGCTCCACGCCAACATGCAAAAATTCACTTTTCAATGTTGTTGATTAACAGAAATGGACTGCTAATAATAATTATAGGTTGGATTTCCAACCAACAAAAGCGTCTCATTTTCTGGAACAAAGTATTATTTAAAACTTAATAAACATTCCAAATATTGAACAATGAGACTTTAGTTGAATGTATAGGAATCAAGTAGACATTTTAGTAATGCGACATAATATGCTTGGAAATCTCAAAAATAGTATATTATATTACTAGGAGTAGAACGCACTCTTTTTTTGTGTTGAGCCCAGGATTTGCGGCTGAGGCGAAGCCGAAGCCGCAAACTGGGCGAAACACAAAAAAAGGCGTTCTACTCCGTGTAATATATACTATTTTTTCTTCAAGCGTATTAAAATGCAAAAATTCATTTATTTATCATAAATGTACAAATATTCAAACTACAGTCTTACATGTTGACACAATATGACAAGTGGCTAGTGGATAGCGCGCCACCGGTAGCTTTCGGTATTAACATTATGTTACTAGTAAAACAATACCCACTACGGCGGCGCTTTCGGAACTAACATTATGTTACTAGTAAAACAATGTCCACTACGGTGGCGTTCGGTACTCACATTTTGTTACTAGTAAAACAATGTCCTACTTCTACTTCTGTTTTTGGTGACATAATTTAAACATTTTAATACGCTTGAAGAAAAACATATATTTTTCAGGCTAACTATGACGTACTGAGCAGATGCTATGTCATAAACAATAGAGGTGGGTAGTACTCGTATGATTCGTGTCATTGGTATGAATCCTTGCAGTGATTTGAATAGTACGAATCCCACAAAAAAAAGATTCGTACGTTTCGTATCGTCGTTGTAACCGTATCCATTTGTACAATCGAATCAGTTCAGATTCTTGAAACGAAATACGAATGTAACCGCCGATGCCGACACGAATATAGAATTTCGGTACCGCCCAGCTAGCAAAGGCACGTGAAAATGACGTGAAAAAATGGTCAGAGGTGACGAGAAATGACGAGTTAGATGACGTAAATGAAACGTGAAAATGACTTCCTAATGTCTCAGACGAATGACGTCTTTTTCAGGTTATATTTGGTAATCCCCCCCATAGGTTTTTAGTAATAGAAACATATAAAACTACATACTAGTTAGTAATCTACTTGATAAAAATAAAATAATTAATGCATAAATAAGTTTTGTCCTAATGAATTTGTTTGTTGGCCATCCGTAATTTTATTTAGATTACCATATCTAATATTGTTTACCATCACTCCAAGTTTTTCTCACAAGGGTTGCCTGCAAATTATAATGTTTATTAAGTTATTAAATTCATTTTTACTTACCTTTACCAATTGCGGTCCGTAGGATTCGAACCTACATGTCTTCCCGTTGTCCGTATTACAGTACTGACGCTTCAACCAACTGAGCTAGCTTGGCTACCGCTATTTCGGATGCTAAAAGCAGTATTTATTGTGGTGAATGAAGTCTTTATTATGTGAAATTGAATTTCTTGCCTTATTTAAAATATATGAAAATCTTTCAGGTTCTCGCTTCGAGTTACTAGTATTTTTATTTATTTATAATTATTAAGAAGAACTTATTTAATTTAATTAAACTGTCACCAGGGCCACCTGAGAATTTTGAGTAGTTGTTGAACAATGTAAGTATTGCATTAATTGGTATTAGTGGCGGTTCGTTAAAAAAAATATATTTTCCTCAGATCTCGAAATTGAAGAGCAGAGAGGGAGAAATCCGAAAAAAAAAATTTCCTTATCTCAAATTTGATGAGCGGTGGAGGGGAAGTCAGGAGTCAACTATTTTAAGAATTAAAGTTTTAAGTTGAAGTACTTATACAAACCTGGGAGAAAAAACGGTAAAGGTGTAATATCGTCATCTACAACATAAATAGAATATTTAATGGTCTAAAACAGACCTAAAATTGAAAAAAAACAATAAGCAATTATTACCTTAAAAAAAAACAACTAAAATTTTTTTCGCAATAAAAAAAAACGGAATAAGCAGGGGCCGAACCGCCGACCTCATGCTTGGAAGACGACAATTCAATTCAATTCAAAACAAATTTATTATAAGTTTTAGTTTACAATAATGCGCCTCAGTCGAGGCCCAATTTAGAGCCGACCACACCACCACGGCGCGCAACGTCGTGGTAGATGAGTGGTCGGGTGAAGAGGGCTCGGCTTTGGCTATAACAATAATTCACGAGGGTTGGTTAGGCCTCCTGTCTTGCATGAGAAAACTTACGCCTAACAATTTGGGTGATATAACTAAGAATAGTTTAAAAACACTTACAGCTACTTAAAACTAGATTTAAAAACTTGTGTTAAGGGCGCGCGCACAACACACGCGCACTTGTTTTTATGCAGTTTTGGTTGGTGACACAGGGAAAAACTCAATGAAAAAACCCGTTCGAACAAGTCACAGTCTTCATCCGGTGGTCTGCCCGCCTCCAGAAAGGTAGGGTGAAGGGGAGAGTGTGATTTTAAAAGTTGGGATTTGCTGGAGGTTATTGGTCTAAAGGGGATTTGGAAAGACAAAAAGGGACAAAAAGAACAAAAATGTAACAAATCAACAAAAAATGAATAAAGGGAATAGAGAGGGGTTTAAGGTAAAAGGTGGTGAAATTAGAGTAAAGGGTGGTGAAAGGGAAATTGTGGTATAGGATAGGTTTGGCTAGGGAAGTTGCCGAAAGATAGGCAACGCCTGGTATGGTAATGTGTGTTTTAGATCGAAAAGTATGGCATTATGCTGTCTGATTCGTGTGATGTCTCGGGTTAGCGGACTGTCGCCCAATTTGAATTGATAGAATTTTTGGGAGGATTCCCGGACGAAGTCCGCTAGTGGGGTTATGTCGTGGCAACGTGCATAGAGGTCTCTGAAGGAGGTGTACCTGTCTGAGTCTGAAATGAGGCGCATAAATTTGTGTTCCAAGACTTTGAATTTGTTCATTGTCGTGGCCGGGATGCTGCACCACACCGGCGCCGCGTATGTGATGGCCGGCCTGATCACCATCATGTACAACAGCTTTTTGTTCGTCCTGTTTAGTCCGCTACCCCGCGCCAGGAGCGGGTACAGACTCCTGGACATGGAGTAGACCTTACGTACCGTCTCGTTAATGTGTGTATTGAAAGTCAGCCGTCTGTCTAAGTTGACCCCCAAATATTTCACGCACCGCTTAATTGGAATTTGGCGGCCCCCTATCGAAAGTGGTGTGAGAATTCTGTTATCGGTGAAGCGGCGCGTGAAAAGAATCGACTCCGATTTCTCGGCGTTGATCCGAATCTTCCACTTGTCGTAATACGCCGTGGCGCGAGCCATGTGCGCCTTCAGCAGCATGTTCGCTGCTTGTGCGTTGTGTGAATGCGCGTACATGGCCGGGAAGACGACACCTTAAGCACTCGGCCACCAACCTTTCTGAGGTTACTTACCTAAAGACTTTATAGTTGGAACTGGAACACACAACGGATAGATTTTGCTTTTTAATGCATTTTAATCTAATTTTATTATTAAAAGAATAGATAGAAACATAATTTAAACAAATGAACTGCCGAATCTTTGCAAACTCTTTCGAATATAAATTATTTTGGATAATGTTAAAAAACATTATATACCCTCGAATAAAAACGCCAATACTTATCCCTCACGACACGGTTTATTTTTTTTTAAACTTTACACTCTGCTTTCGATAACAAAATGCCATTAGCGAGTTTTAAAGTTTGTAATCCGATAAAATATAAATAAATTTAACACCAAAAAAAGACGACAATATGACGTGATGTGTAGCACGTCATTTTAATGTCATTTATAAGACGTCATTCTGTCGTCGATTTTTAGTGCCCTGACGTCTTTTTGACCAGAATCACCAGATTTTGACATCATTATAACGTACCCTTGCTACCTGGGCGGTATTGCGATTCGATGCGATGCGGTACTGTACTAAACACTAAACTAAGTAGCCGGATTGCATGGACCGAGTTGATACCACGATATGACCCGATACCAACGCCGAGTGGTAGCGGTACGAAAACATACGAACCTTTCAATACGAATCTTTTCTTGATACGGATTCGTTTGGTACGAATCATTAAAAAGAGTCTAATCACCCATCTCTAATAAACAAGATATATTTGTCAACATTATTCCGACTGACAAGCAGCGCGAATTTTTTAATTGATTGCTTGATTGGCGACAAATTTAAATGAGAATAAAGTTAAATCATTTTTGTGTAGTTTCGTTTTTTTTTTTTAATCAACCAATTATAGACAATGGTTACTGTTAACTTCGACTAGAAAACAAGAACACAGATTGGAAGTAATTAACTTTATTACAGTCCAAGTACTCAAAAATTATTAATTACAGAATTTTGTTAAATACTTATCACTAAGGATAAGGGCACTGCATTATAACAACCGTTATTAATGTATTTTTAAGTCACATGTACAATGTAGAATAATACATTCATAAAAAATATATTGAACTTTTAATGCAGTGGCGCGTCCACATTATTAAAAATGAAGCACATAAGTGTCAAAAATGATAACACGATTTTAGATTTACTTTTGACTAAATGTCAGTATTCCAATAATTTCAAACTACTTATCTGGATATACAGTATATACTTTCTAAATCAAATATGGCAACGTTGCATACAAAAGCGCTACTACGTGTAAATCGGCATACAAAAGCGCGAACTACCACCCGCCCTATTTCGCTTTTTCTAACTCCATTTTTAAATTAAGAAAAATGTTTGGTAATTAAATATTTCAGAATTATTACTTCCCAGTAAAAGAGGAGTTTTCTATAACACATTATGTTTAAATATTGCACAACATTTTACAATAAAAAAAATGTATATATTAACTGTCATTTTGAACTGTTTTGAAAACTAGGTATTTTGGATATTAGATAGGACAAAGTTGTTCCGATTTCCGGCCGCAAAACAATTTTATTTATAAACCTAATACCACAGAATAAGGAACTACCAGAAGCGGCACTCTCAGCACCGCCTTTGATGTTTTTTTGTGACCTTCGCCATTTTGTTGTTGGTAATTTTGGCGGGAAATTTAAACAGAATGTTTATACACACAAGCTGAATACAATTACGTTATTCGAATAAGAATTCTATTTATAATGGGTATTAAAACTATTAAAGTAAACTGGATAAGATTGTCTCTACGAACAATAGTATTAATATAAAGTCACAAAATGTATTAAAATTAATACAATATCTCGCCTGAGAAAATCTAATTTCTTACTGGGAGGTCGTTCCGGGGAAAAAATATTTTTTTTCTGTTTAAACTACCAAATTGAGGAAAAATAGTAGGTAGTGCTGTTAGTAGCAATCTATTTTGATACATATTTGTCGTGCGCACAACTTAAAATTGTTATAAAGTTCGGCTGAACTTTTACTTGCCAAATCCCCACGATCGCATGCTTCCAACCACAATACAGATCTCAAAAGAAGAAAGGTTCACAATTACTTGGAAATATCTAATAATAACAATAATAACAATATTTATTTATAACCAATTAGGATACACTAATATAATGGCATTAACAATTTAGTAGTAGTAGGTATACATATAAATAATTATTCGGAAAACCCACAAGGAATAATTTACATTAATAATAAAATACCTTTGGAAGGGAATCCTTTGGAAACCTAAATAAACTAATGTCTTTTCCTGTCGTACTACTTGTACATTCCTTAACAGCGCAAACGATTCCACCTCGTTTACCCATATCGCTATTAAAAATTACTATTAAGCCAGCACAATAACACTAAAACCTTTTAAGAATTTATTCGGTATTATGTCACAGACTGTCAATTTACGACACTTTATTGTTTTAACCTAAAACAATAAATGAACTGACGGATGTATCAACAACAAAATGGCGGCAATGGAATTTTGGCAGGAAGCCCAAGTGTCGTTTCTGGTAGTTCTCTTTTCTGTGCTAATACAAACAGATGTGCTCTGCAAGTTCACGTTCACGTGTTTGTCCTGAATATCAACGTCAATAGAGGGCGCGATAAACTTTCCGAAAATTCAACACACAGAGTACAGTAACCGCACTCGGTGGGCGCACCGGGTGGATAAAATACGAAACTGATTGGCTATGCTTTTCAAAATAGCCAATCATATAATGTTATTGCTTACCGGTGCGATCCACCGGTGAATTTAGAAATCTTCCCCAACTACAGTTAGGTACTGTACCACAGTAGAGAAAAGACCAGTAGTTCTACTCGCAGCGGTCCCTTTGCTATTTGTTGTACTCGATTTTATTTTTTTTAATCCACTGCGCATCTACTGTTTGTATCCCACGCGCATTTCGTCGACAGTGGCGACTGTTCAGAAACGTAAACGTAATAGTTTAAGCCCACGCGCATCGCATGCGCACTGAAAATCGTATACAACTGTTCCGGCTGAGTCGGACTACTGGTCTTTTCTCTACTGTGACTGTACTCTGTGATTCAACATTCCATTTGAAGTAACCATTCATCGAAGCAAGAATGAAATAATATGGCGGATAATTTTAAAATCACACGGTGAAGTATACTTAATTTTAAGATGTTCTGACTTAAGTGAACAGAAGTTTACAATCAATAGGTGTTTTCTTTCTACCAACAATCTTAGCTAAGCTAAGTAGTTTTAATGTGACACGCAAACTGTGGTACATACACGAATATTTCACTCATCAGGCGTGACTGAAAAACTACTTAGCTTAGCTAAGATTGTTGGTAGAAAGAAAACACCTAATATCAATCAAAATTAGAGATTATTTCCCTCATAAATTATAGACCAATAACATTTCGCGAATTTTTAAATTTCAACCAATGACAAAGTTTTACACTGAATAAACCCAATCTAGCTTTTTTAAAATTTACCAGCGAATACGTCTAGCTTTTAAACGCACGTAATTATTTAATTTACTCTCATTTGGACTAAAAACAAAATAAAACATTACAAATTCAACAATTATTATTCTATTCATAATTTATGTACCAACGGTGTATTTATGCAATTTTACTAAAGTATTTAATATATTAAACCGACAAAAACTGTCAGATTTACAATCACGATCGCGTAACAAAAGTCAAATAAGTATCTACTACATCCCTTTCCATGGCTACGAGACAAAAGTAGTTTACAGAAAGCGTCTCCGTCAATTAATATAATAAAATAATAATGTTTGTTACTTAACTTATATAAAAAAAGTGTATGTATCTATATATAAAAACTTAAAAGTACGTAAGGAATTTGTTCATTTGAGAAATAATCTTAACATATACTTCTCGAGCTCAAAATCTTATCACACAAACTGCGGGTAGGTAGGTAGCTACATTTTTGCAAAATTTTGCTTTTAAGCAAATGTTCTCGATTTAATAATAATTTACACAAAAAGGAAAAGGTTTTAAGGTAAATTATTAAGCTTCGAACATTTTCTAAGCAAACTTTTACAAAAAAAAGCTACCCGCAGTTTATCCGATAAAATTCACAGCTCTCGGGATATAATCTATGAATAAGTGCTATTTACTTACTTCTTCTTGTTAGTTTCAATAATTATTTATTTTTTTCAATATAATGAATGCTTTAAGTACTTTTATTTTTTTCATTAGTTTATGATCAGACTATTTCATAGGGTGGTGGTATATCTAGACTAGAAGGTGAATATACCTCTGCTCAGCAAACACTCATAACTGGCACATAAATGGTTACGTGCACCATCGCCAGCATTATCATAATTGGTACTTTGTGATGCCACCTTTTGGCCAGCATATTTTTTTAACTGTAACCTCACACATTTTTCAACATATTGCATTACAGGAACACTTTCAAGCAACCATATATTTTGCATAAAACCTACTATAGATTCTGGTATGTAATTTTTTTATGTGAAATTTACATAGGAGAACCCAATAAGTTAGTAAAATACCTGGTGTCAAGTCAACGGAATCATTAGAACAGTTTCCAGGGTTTTCAAGATATCACCAAAAACGGCAAATTTTTAAAAATTTGACACTCTTTCATCATTTCCGGTTTCCCGGGAAATAACCTCAAATTTGAAATTTTAAACGGAATACCCTGTATATTTTTACATTTTTGGATTCCGGAGACCATTTTAGGTATTTTTGGAGATATGGCCACTCGAAAATTCCTAAAAGTGGGGGAGGGGAAATGTAAAAGTTAAAAAAAAATCTGAAAAAATTCAGCTGAATGTGTTATCGAAATGCAAGACTTTTTATTTGCAACTTTTCTGTAAAGTGCGTTTTCATCGAATTATTCCGAAAGAACATGAGAAACTACCCTTTTCTTTGAAACTGTATCGCTTTAAAAATATGTAATTTAAAAATTTGAAAAAATTCAGACGTATGCATTGTAACTTTCTAATTTTCTGAGCTACAGGCAGTTTTTCACAATAAATAATGTACTACATTTTTTGCACAAAAAATACATGAAAATTCCAAAAATGAACATCATTTATGTAAATTATTATAAAAAAAAATACGATACCTATATAGTTATAGGTACCATTTTTAAAAGTTTAATATTATTTTTAAATTTTCATGATTTTTTAATGTGCAAAAAATGTAATACATTAGTTATCGTGAAAAACTGCCTGTAACTCGGAAAATTAACAAGTTACAAAAAAATTCCAAGAGACAAAAAATGTTTAGAAGGCCTCAATGCATACGTCTGATTTTTCAAATTTTAAATTACATATTTTTAAAGAGCTACAATTTCAAAGAAAGAGGTAGTTTTTCATGTTTTTCCGGAATAACTCGGTCAAAATGCACTTTACAGAAAAGTTGCAAATAAAAAAGTCTTGTATTCCGATAATACATCCCAACAAACACCGAAGATCGGCCCATCAGCGGGTCATCACTGGGCCAGAAGTTTCATTTCTGGCCCAGTGATGGTCCACTGAAGGGCCAACCTTCGGTGTTTGTTGGGATTCACCTGAATTTTTTCAGATTTTTTTTCAACTTTTACATTTCCCCTCCCCCACTTTTAGAAATTTTCGAGTGGCCATATCTCCAAAAATATGCATTTCTCGAAAAAATTCCCACGATTAAAAACATCTTATCTTGGGCCAAAAAAGGGAAAACTTATTGTTTCTTTTTCATTTTTGACCTAATTCTACAACCCAGTAAACATTAATGTAACTTTACCTCTCTGCGAGGTAAGATTAATAGAACATTTTTATATAAAATATTTTACATAATTTTACATAGCATATACGTAAAATAATATCATATTTAAGTCAACATATTAACTTAATTACTTATACACAAGTTTACATATTTGCTACATAATTTTACTTAAAAATGTTTACCTACTTCATTTTACGACATGGAACGCGTCACGCTCACGCAGCACGCCAGTGTAAAATGATGCAAAATCTAACGTTTGTGTTTTTTGATCATTTTTGTGAAAAATTGTGGATGATGTCTTTTAATAACTTTGATGCAGAACTGTGAACCGTAAAGCATTGTCACTTTTTTAAATATTATTTTATTTGGACGTTTTATTAGTGTAGAGGTTAGGTGCAAACATAAACATGCCCTCTTGTTTGCGAATTTGGTGTACATACCTATGTACCATTTTCCAGTGAATGACCGAAAAGTAAGTTTGTGTTGTACCGTTCTTATAAAGATATTTATTTAAATGAAGCGTAATCTTTTTATAGGTTAGAATTATTTCACGGGCAATCGTTATTCTCGACAGACAATTATATCATTACATGGATTTGGTTACACAAAAGTTGTATGTTGGTGCTGTTCCCACATTATTAAGTTCAACTGAATCCAGCGTAAGAAGTTGTAATTCAAGGAAACCCAGATCTTAATAGTGACCAAAAGCTTTTGCGAAGTACTATGCATAGGTATGGTTATTGTTTACCGACATCTTATAACACCCACTTTGTGTTCGTTATTGTATTGTACATATATTTCAAGGTTTTGTATGTGTAAAGTAGGCTAATATTTTCCTGCAATTTTTCTTTTGTTCAAAATTGGCTTCAGCACATAAAAATACTTCAGAAAAATTAGATCAGAACCTTAGGACAAAACCATTGCCCCTTTTTAGGGGATAAAAGGTAACCAAAAACTGATAATTTTTTTTTTAATATCAGAATCGGTTTCAACATGTTAAAAACAGATCAAAAGCGCAGCCCTTTTTTTTTTGTTGTCTTGTGATTAATGATATTGCTTGTATCGCCATTAAAAAAATTAATTTGATCATTATAAAACTACGAAGAAAACTAGAATTGTCTGAACCTTTATGGTTAATTTTGTTGCAATAAATTAAGACAATTAAGATTTGTCATTATTAAAAATATGCTTCTGGTAGAATTAAATTATCTTGGTAAAGGACCCGCACATTTTCTTATGTCAAATGGCTCTCGGTGAATGTAATAGTATAATATAATTTAATATTTATACAAAAAAAGCTTAAGAAACAGTAACAAGTTCGAAAACTGAATCATTGATTGTTTACTTTTCAGTGGCGATAATTAACAATTTGTTTATATGACTGTTAAAGAAACTACTTTTATCATGGGATTCTCACAAGACTGATGCACTCGTCTACAACTTATGCATGAAAAAAGTACTGCTTTACACACTTGTTGCATAAATAAGTAGATATTTTAAAATTATTTAAAACAATTTTTTGGCAATTAAGTAAAATACCTGGTGTCAAGTCAACGGAATCATTAGAACAGTTTCCAGGGTTTTCAAGATATCACCAAAAACGGCAAATTTTTAAAAATTTGACACTCTTTCATCATTTCCGGTTTCCCGGGAAATAACCTCAAATTTGAAATTTTAAACGGAATACCCTGTATATTTTTACATTTTTGGATTCCGGAGACCATTTTAGGTATTTTTGGAGATATGGCCACTCGAAAATTCCTAAAAGTGGGGGAGGGGAAATGTAAAAGTTAAAAAAAAATCTGAAAAAATTCAGCTGAATGTGTTATCGAAATGCAAGACTTTTTATTTGCAACTTTTCTGTAAAGTGCGTTTTCATCGAATTATTCCGAAAGAACATGAGAAACTACCCTTTTCTTTGAAACTGTATCGCTTTAAAAATATGTAATTTAAAAATTTGAAAAAATTCAGACGTATGCATTGTAACTTTCTAATTTTCTGAGCTACAGGCAGTTTTTCACAATAAATAATGTACTACATTTTTTGCACAAAAAATACATGAAAATTCCAAAAATGAACATCATTTATGTAAATTATTATAAAAAAAAATACGATACCTATATAGTTATAGGTACCATTTTTAAAAGTTTAATATTATTTTTAAATTTTCATGATTTTTTAATGTGCAAAAAATGTAATACATTAGTTATCGTGAAAAACTGCCTGTAACTCGGAAAATTAACAAGTTACAAAAAAATTCCAAGAGACAAAAAATGTTTAGAAGGCCTCAATGCATACGTCTGATTTTTCAAATTTTAAATTACATATTTTTAAAGAGCTACAATTTCAAAGAAAGAGGTAGTTTTTCATGTTTTTCCGGAATAACTCGGTCAAAATGCACTTTACAGAAAAGTTGCAAATAAAAAAGTCTTGTATTCCGATAATACATCCCAACAAACACCGAAGATCGGCCCATCAGCGGGTCATCACTGGGCCAGAAGTTTCATTTCTGGCCCAGTGATGGTCCACTGAAGGGCCAACCTTCGGTGTTTGTTGGGATTCACCTGAATTTTTTCAGATTTTTTTTCAACTTTTACATTTCCCCTCCCCCACTTTTAGAAATTTTCGAGTGGCCATATCTCCAAAAATATGCATTTCTCGAAAAAATTCCCACGATTAAAAACATCTTATCTTGGGCCAAAAAAGGGAAAACTTATTGTTTCTTTTTCATTTTTGACCTAATTCTACAACCCAGTAAACATTAATGTAACTTTACCTCTCTGCGAGGTAAGATTAATAGAACATTTTTATATAAAATATTTTACATAATTTTACATAGCATATACGTAAAATAATATCATATTTAAGTCAACATATTAACTTAATTACTTATACACAAGTTTACATATTTGCTACATAATTTTACTTAAAAATGTTTACCTACTTCATTTTACGACATGGAACGCGTCACGCTCACGCAGCACGCCAGTGTAAAATGATGCAAAATCTAACGTTTGTGTTTTTTGATCATTTTTGTGAAAAATTGTGGATGATGTCTTTTAATAACTTTGATGCAGAACTGTGAACCGTAAAGCATTGTCACTTTTTTAAATATTATTTTATTTGGACGTTTTATTAGTGTAGAGGTTAGGTGCAAACATAAACATGCCCTCTTGTTTGCGAATTTGGTGTACATACCTATGTACCATTTTCCAGTGAATGACCGAAAAGTAAGTTTGTGTTGTACCGTTCTTATAAAGATATTTATTTAAATGAAGCGTAATCTTTTTATAGGTTAGAATTATTTCACGGGCAATCGTTATTCTCGACAGACAATTATATCATTACATGGATTTGGTTACACAAAAGTTGTATGTTGGTGCTGTTCCCACATTATTAAGTTCAACTGAATCCAGCGTAAGAAGTTGTAATTCAAGGAAACCCAGATCTTAATAGTGACCAAAAGCTTTTGCGAAGTACTATGCATAGGTATGGTTATTGTTTACCGACATCTTATAACACCCACTTTGTGTTCGTTATTGTATTGTACATATATTTCAAGGTTTTGTATGTGTAAAGTAGGCTAATATTTTCCTGCAATTTTTCTTTTGTTCAAAATTGGCTTCAGCACATAAAAATACTTCAGAAAAATTAGATCAGAACCTTAGGACAAAACCATTGCCCCTTTTTAGGGGATAAAAGGTAACCAAAAACTGATAATTTTTTTTTTAATATCAGAATCGGTTTCAACATGTTAAAAACAGATCAAAAGCGCAGCCCTTTTTTTTTTGTTGTCTTGTGATTAATGATATTGCTTGTATCGCCATTAAAAAAATTAATTTGATCATTATAAAACTACGAAGAAAACTAGAATTGTCTGAACCTTTATGGTTAATTTTGTTGCAATAAATTAAGACAATTAAGATTTGTCATTATTAAAAATATGCTTCTGGTAGAATTAAATTATCTTGGTAAAGGACCCGCACATTTTCTTATGTCAAATGGCTCTCGGTGAATGTAATAGTATAATATAATTTAATATTTATACAAAAAAAGCTTAAGAAACAGTAACAAGTTCGAAAACTGAATCATTGATTGTTTACTTTTCAGTGGCGATAATTAACAATTTGTTTATATGACTGTTAAAGAAACTACTTTTATCATGGGATTCTCACAAGACTGATGCACTCGTCTACAACTTATGCATGAAAAAAGTACTGCTTTACACACTTGTTGCATAAATAAGTAGATATTTTAAAATTATTTAAAACAATTTTTTGGCAATTAAGTATTTAACAAATGCATTTTTTTGACGCTTCACGGCTCCCAATTGGCGTAGAAAACCCCGTTTTTCAAATTGTTTCTTTTTTGTGATCTTTTGAAGCATTCTAATAATTTTTAATTGTTTAATTCTGAGAAAAAAAATTCTTTATAAAAAATTTAAAATGATTTTAAATAGTTTTAAAAAATTGTGTTAACACCACTGAAAAGTAGGAGAAAAATCTAGATTCTAAAACAAATTGTTCTATGACTTGATGCACTTAAACAGTCAACGGTTCAATTTTCGACTTTGTTATTGTTTTTTTGGTGTTGTTATAAACATTTCCACTTGAAATTTGGTGTGATTATTTAATGGGCTTATTTAGCATATTTTTTTATTACATTTTGCAAAAAATTCTTAATTTTACAGTGAAATTCAAAAAACCAGGATATTCTAAGATCTCTAGAGGCTTTAAAATTAATCAAGAATATAGACGCTGCGTGAAGTCATTCACTCCTAGTTGCATTTACATTCCCCTTTTTTCGGCAGTTATATGCTGCATACTCTTATGTTGAAATAGTCCCCAAATCACCATCTCTGGCAGATTAGACAAATCTGATTTTAAATAGCTGGGTTTTAACAGTGTAAACTCAACTTTGAGGCAGACTTTCGGATTGAATGACAGCACTTTGAGCACATCGGTTCGTGTTTAAAGCAGTATACTTCTGAAACTTATCGGATCGACCTCAAATTTTCCATTCCATTGGAAGCGTGTTTTCGTAAAGTTTTGTTAAAATATATACATTATTATTTAAGCTATCATAAATTGTTTAATAACAACAAATTGATCAAAATAGTTTGCATCTAGTTTTCTTCACAATTTAGTAAAGGGATACAAGCTATATAACCAGATTTACTACACTATACAGGGTGCGCCACTTAAAACTCCCCAGACTTATAACTTTTTTATTTTCAAAGCGATGACCATGTTGGGCACATCAACTTGTAGACATTTTTAAAGCCTTTTAATATCCATACAGAGTGATTAATTTTTTTTTAATGGTTAAGAAAGGAAACTTAATTTATTTGAATTTTTTTTTCCTCACCCTGTACATGGACTGTGTTATTGTTTTCTTATAAAGGTTTTAATTAGCTTCATTTTATGTTATTAAAATAAAAAAAACTTAAAAAATAAAAAATTTGCAATTTCCTACTTAGTACATTTTAATATTAGTTAGTTTTAAAAATCTTTTTTTTTTAATTTTTTATTACTGTTTTATTACGCTGAATATTGTTTGTGATATGTCTTTTACAGATAAAGCATAAAATTATTATTTACATTCCTTTCAAAGTAATTTAAAAAAAAAATCAGTTTGGAGTGTTTTTAATTCCTTTCTCCAAAACCAAAAAGAATTTCGATTATGACATAATAATATAAATTGAAGCTAATTAAAACCTTTATAAGAAAACACTAACGCAGTTCATGTACAGGGTGACGTAAAAAAATATTCAAGGAAATTAAGATTTCTTTCTTAACAATTTTTTCAAAAATTTTTTTTTTAAATGCTTTAAAAATATCTACAATTTGATGTGCCTTAAAAAATAAGAAAATTACAAGCCTGGGGAGTTTTAAATGGTATATGAAATAGACTAGTATTTCAATTATTTTCACAGGTTGTGTAACTGATGTTCAAGTAGCAAATGTCAGAGTGACGAAGGCTGATCAAAGAACGAGTACAATCAGAAACGACCCGAGAAATGCTTAACCCTTATTGTAGATATTTAGTTAACTTGAATATAGATTAATTACACAAAAGACACTAGTATTAATCTCTCCTAAATCAACAGTTAATAAAATAAATTGAAATTTGAGCTTTACTAAGAATGCAAGGCAAGGTAGTTAGGTGGGTATACATCATTGGAGAAGAAAAAATATCGTATAGCTGCTTTCTAAAGAACATATAGATGACAACGTCGAGGACAACGCCTAATGCCTGGTTTACCTACTGGGATATGCAGAGATTAAGATGGAATTGAAACTTTGTTGATACTAATTAACTTAGTTTAAACTGTCATTCAATTCGAGAATCTTTCCTAAGCTAATACATGTTGACAAATCAAACAACCATATCTTGCATTATATACTTTTTATCTCTTTTTGATGTAGCATGTATTTGTTTTATATACCTACCATAATGTTCAAAATAGCACCCTATAGTACTTTTTAAATATTGATACTAGAGAACTGGATTCTTGGAGTTAAATATATGAATATAAATTCCTCATGAATTGTCCAGAAAAATTGATATTCTTTAGGAAATAACTGGAGGGGACATCAACTTTTATTTTTAAGTAGAATACCTCTGAACATTTTTAGAAAGTTAGATAGTTTTATATTTTAAATATAACCATTTTTTACAAAAAAATTTTCATTCAAAATATAAAACTACTCGGCTCTCTAAATAAGGTATCCGACTTAAAAATAAAACTTGGTGTCAACTTCGGTAATTTTCTAAAGAAATATATTTTTCTGTATAACTTATAAGGAACTTTATTCATATATCTAACTTTAAAAATCCAATTGTGTAGTACCAATATTTAAAAAGTGCTGGGATATGCTATTTTGAACATACGGTAGGTAGATAAAATATATACATGCTACATCATAAAGAGATAAAATTTGTTACGTATGCTTTACATAGCAAGTGGTTGAATATACATATACGCTACGTCATTTGTTTCATACCGTGAGGTCACAGTGTTACCTCTTCACTATGTAAAAATCATATGCACATGTTGCTGACATTTCGCAGAGTATGCACATATGATTATGTGTCACATTTTACATAGCACGTTACTTCTGCTAAACTTAGTTTATGTAGCATTTACGTATATGCTATATATTTATGTTTGCTGGGAAGTTACGGAATCCGTAATAAAAGGGTGTTTTCTACCCCTTCCGATCATTTCCTACACTAATCATTTTTTCAACTTTTTTATTAACGTCATTACAAACACATTGCAAGAGATTTTATCAAAATCCATTCATTAGCACTCAAATTAGAGATTTTGGTAATTTTAGCGCGCGCCGTTGACTGGACTAATAGATTAAAGAATATTATATGAAGCTGTTATAGTATTAGTATCGATGTAATTCGTATTTTAAAGAAATACTAACCTCAAATTTTTAACATTTCGGGATTCGGCACTTAAATAGTTCAAATTGTCTACATAAAACTCGTGTACCATATAAAAATCCACTATAGGTAAATTCCTTTAATTCCTTTCGCCTGCATATAATTCTTCAATATGGATAAATTATAATTTACGTTATGATGGCTGTTATATTTTTATTAGTGGTTGATGGTCTGTGCTTTAATACAGGTAAGGGTTGATGGGTATAGACCAGAAAGGTGTTAGGAAAACAGCCTTTTTAAATAGTCGACGTTTCGTCACAATTTATTGACATCCTCAGGACTCCACGGTTGAACATATTGTAATATGTTGCAACCCCTTAAAAATTTAAGGTTATGTTGGTTACTAAAAAGTAGGCAGACTTCAACAGATCGAATGTCAGAATGAATGTAGTGTATTTGCACCTACTCGAAAAAGAACCTACCAGAAGATTCCAAAGTGACATCTGGAATTATCGAGAGAATGGTGGCGTCATCACAGAACAATCGAGATCTGTCATTTTTAGGTATAAAAGACCGATCGCATTCTCGGCGAGTAGTTCAGAAAGTATAGAAAGTGAGGTTAAGACTTCAAAGATAAACAAAGTGATAAACATTGTGATTTTAGTCAGTAAAGTGTATTTAAATTAACGATAGTATTGTGAAGTATCCAGTAAATATTTAATAAAGTGTGTTAGTGGACATCTCTTGTTATAATTTTTGGAACCCACGGAATTTGCGAGGGTGGTTTCCTAAGGGTGGAAACACGCGACAAATTGGCGTCAGAAAGCGGAATTTTATGACAAGAGGAGCTCTGTAGTTGTGTTGGAGTGTTCGAGAAGTATTCTCGGGAGTTAGTGCTAACACAGGACTAATTTACTGGACATTGTTCGAGGGTTATTTTCGAACAGGAAAATAGTGTTTAAGTGCATTTTTGAGACATTGTAGAACAGTTTATTAGGACATTAGTGTGATAATTAAATCCTTTGAACTGAGAAGTGATAGAGACACTGAAAAAGACTCATTTAGTGCGTGAAAATATCTAGAACTTTTCTATTTGGACATTAGTGGAGATTATTAAATTCTCTGAACTGGATAGTGACAAAAGACTCTGGATAAGACTTTTTCGTGCTATTTCGAGATTTGTCTAGAAAGTTCCATTACCGATATTGACGTGACAGTTAAATTTATTTTATTTTAATTTCATCGTATGCCCGTAACAACAAGAAGTATGGCATCCGATAAACAAATACAGGACTTATTCGAACAATTCCAAAAAATGATGGCGCAGCAACGGCAGGAAGACAAAGAAGAACAGGAGAAAAAACGTCAGAAAGAAAAAGAGGACGAAGAAAGAAGACGCCAAGAGGAGGAAAAACGGCGTCAAGAAGAAAGGGACGAATTAAAGAAAATTATGGAAGATCAGGAAATAAGACGTCAGAAAGAAAAAGAGGATGAAGAAACAAGACGTCAGAAAGAAAAAGAGGATGAAGAAGGAAGACGTCAAGAGGAAGAAAGACGACGTCAAGAGGAGAAGGAAGAACAAGAAAAGCGACGTCAAGAAGAAAAAGAAGAGCAAGAAAGAAGACGTCAAGAAGAGAGAGACGAATTAAAGAAAATGATGGAAAATCTGGAAATAAGACGCCAAGAAGAAAAAGAAGAACAAGAAAAACGCCAGGAAGACTTAAGGAAAATTCTGAGCGATCAAATAAAAACACAACAGGACGCAATCATTTCTGCCAATGAAGAACTAAAGAGTGAAATCAAGGAGGAAGTAAGCGAAGTCAAAGGGGAGGTAAATGAAGTTAAAGAGAAAGTAAACAAGTTCGAAGAAGAAGTCAAAGGAGAAATAGACCGGCTTAAACGACAGTTGAGAGATAGAGGAAGCCAGCAGGTGGTATCATCGGGTCAGCGACTAAAACCTCCTTCTTTTGACGGCCAAAGTTCCTGGACGACGTACAAGAGGCAGTTTGAGGCAGCAGCATGTGCGAACAACTGGGATAACGAGGAAAAGGCCATGGCATTAGTTCTGGCGTTAAGGGGCCAGGCCTCAGAGTTGCTTCAAACTATCCCAGTGGATAAACAAAGGGACTTCAAAGTCTTGGAAGCTGCATTAGACTTGAGGTATGGCGATCAACACCTTGCCCAATTATACCAGGCTCAGCTGAAATCCCGGATGCAAAAAGCTGGGGAAAGTTTACAAGAATTTGAAGCTGCGATAGAGAGACTGGCACACCTGGCGTATCCGAGTGCACCTAAAGAATTCCAGGAACAATTAGCCGTGGGGGCCTTTTTAGATAGTATAAGGGACGAAGAGGTCAGGCGAGTTCTGAGGCTGACGAGACACCAAAGTAGTAGCGAAGCTTTGGTGCGTGCACTCGAAGTAGAAGCCGCTTACAGGGATACTCCAAGGTCGAGAGTGCGAGCTGTGACTCTCGAAGAATCGCAACCAGAAATGAACCAGAACCCTATGTTGACGGAGATGCAGAAAATGTTTACCAAATTATTGAACAAAGTGGATGATCTTAGGGAGCAGAGAATACAACAAAATAAAGGAAAGCCGAGTGGAGGTATTAAATGTTACAACTGCGGCAAGGTAGGACACATGAAGCGAGACTGTCGACAGCAGAATTCGGAGAGTCGAGTAAATGCTGTGAATCTTGAAGAGAAGCAGGAAAACAGTACCAAGGGGGTTGTTCTGGCTAGGGAATGCAGTGACCCCAGAGAAATAAAGATTTCCCAGCTTCGAAGAATCGCAAGCAGTCTGTTGTTGCATGGATATGTGAACGGAAGAAAATGTTTGTTTACCATCGACACAGGTACTACGTCATCAATAGTACGGCCAGGATTTATATCGGGCATAAAGATTACCAAGAGGCAAAATGAAGAAGTGATCGTCCGGACAGCTACGGGGGACAGGGCTACGGTTCATGGAGAAGTAGACCTGGGTTTGCAGATTGGGCATTTGAGGTTCGACCACAGGGTCATCGTGGCTGACATTACGGATGACTTCATTTTGGGACTGGACATTATGGAACAGTATGGATTTATTGTTGACGTAGGAAAGCGAATGTTAAGGATTGGGAACGAACAATTTATTCTGTCAAAAGTGAACGACCAATGTGAGAAAACCAGGCTGTTGACAACGCAGGCAGTCAAAACTCCTGCATTATCCAGAAAACCAGACAAAGAAGATTGCAAGCGCTACCCTCAGGTGGAAAGATTGTCAAACATGGTTGAAGTCAACACTGTCAAGGTCGATCTCCCAGAGAGTTGGTCAAAGAAAACTCTGAGGCAAGAGCAATTGCGCGATGTAGAAATCGGACCCATGTTGAGAGCAAAAGAAGAGGGAACGCGTCCAGCATGGAAGGATGTTTCCAACAAAGAAGTGGGGCTGAAGGCTTTATGGTCACAATGGGATTCACTTACGGTCGTAGATGGGCTTTTGAGGAGAGCATGGGAAAGCCCAGATGGGAAGCAGGTTGCCATGCGTCTAGTGATTCCCAGGTGTCGTGTACCAGAAGTACTCCAGGAAGCACATAATGAAACGTCCAGCAGACACTTCGGCATAAACAAGACATTGAGTAGAGCACGGGAACAGTTCTATTGGGTTAATAGTCGCCAGGATGTGAAGGCCTGGTGTCACAAGTGTAAAAATTGTGCTGCCCGTGGAGAACCATTTTCGATGAGCAACTACAGGAATGGAAGTCGAGAACAGCCAAAGAATGATCGAGAGCAGATGAACAGAACTAGTAACCGCTTGAAGGCCCGTTATGATCAGAATGCCAGTACAGGGGGATTCAAGGTGGGGGATCTGGTTTGGCTGTACAACCCACAGCGGAAGGAATGGAGACCCCCGAAACTTCAACCTCCTTGGGAAGGACCTTATACTGTTATTACCCGAATTAATGATGTCGTCTATCGTATTCAACGAAACAAAAAGTCCAAGATGAAGATCGTACACTTGGATAGACTGGCGAAGTATGTGAAAGAGGCTGAATTGCCTGACCGGGACGTTCAGGCTTAAGGAGGGGGCAGTGTAATATGTTGCAACCCCTTAAAAATTTAAGGTTATGTTGGTTACTAAAAAGTAGGCAGACTTCAACAGATCGAATGTCAGAATGAATGTAGTGTATTTGCACCTACTCGAAAAAGAACCTACCAGAAGATTCCAAAGTGACATCTGGAATTATCGAGAGAATGGTGGCGTCATCACAGAACAATCGAGATCTGTCATTTTTAGGTATAAAAGACCGATCGCATTCTCGGCGAGTAGTTCAGAAAGTTCAGAAAGTATAGAAAGTGAGGTTAAGACTTCAAAGATAAACAAAGTGATAAACATTGTGATTTTAGTCAGTAAAGTGTATTTAAATTAACGATAGTATTGTGAAGTATCCAGTAAATATTTAATAAAGTGTGTTAGTGGACATCTCTTGTTATAATTTTTGGAACCCACGGAATTTGCGAGGGTGGTTTCCTAAGGGTGGAAACACGCGACAATATATAATAATTAATTAAACAAACCAAATAAATAAAGGTTTATCCTTTTTCTACTAATCGTTATTATGCACTAAAAATGTTACTTATAAAAAGGAAAGATATTATAACCGTTATAGTTATAATAATAATAACAAAAATTGCAATGGGATATTTCAGTATTAATTATTATTGGCTAATTGTAACAATATAAACCTTCTTGTAAGTTCCGTCTTCGGGTAAGTTTCTTCTATGGAATACAAAAGTTTGGCTTGTAGTGTTGAGGTTTTGACTTGAAGTTGTATTAATTGTTTTATTAATCTTCTATCGTTCTGTCTTCTTGTAATACTTTACTCGAGTCTGCATTCATTTTTATTTTGTAAATTGCTTGTTTGTGTATCGAAAGTTGGGGTCATCAAATAATGGAGGTGATCTTGTTCTTTCGTCGGGGTCACCAATTTATGGCAATATTTAAGAAATATTTCCATAATACATAAAATTAAAATTTCAGAGTTTTATCTAAATTCGGAATAAATAAAATTTAATTATTTTGTTATTATTATTTATATAACCATAGCGATACTAATATATGTAAAAGAATAAGCTACACTAATCTTTGAAGTTTTTTCAGAAGGGGCTGTTCTGGGTGCTTATGTATGGTTCTTATTCCTGGGTCTCTTCTCATGCAAAATTTCTCAATTATCTTTAAATTTGGGATCCTGGGAAAACCTTATAAATAGGTTAGACGATCATCTATAGGCATTATATTAGTCTGCTGGTATAAAAGAGAGTTTGGAGGATTGTGTAACAGGTTGCGAGGATGTCGAATATTTGTGATTTTCCTTATTGAAGATATTTTTGCCACCTTTAGTTTTTCTAGTGCATGATTTTTACAATTTAAAAAGAAAATGTGTCCAAATTTTATCATTGGACATTGGTCGACAGATAAGCTTGTAAATTCTACTAGCTGTTTACCTACGTTGATCCCATTCATGTTATATGTCAAGCTTCGGAAATGTTTAGTTGCTTTTAAATAAGTAAATTAATGTTTCTTAAAATTTGGACTGGTTATCATTCAAGACCTATATTTTTGTCTCAGCTAGTTGAAAACAATCCAGAAGCACAGTGTATGGAGAGCCGGAAGTCGGGTCTTTAGCGATTATGTTACAGATCTGAAAATAGTCAAATTGGTCTAAGGACCGGTTTATCAGTGTGCGGTTAAGCACTTTATCCTACAGCTAAATTAACTAGAAGTTTAGAATGTGAAGTTGCAATATTGAAATGTTTAATAGAAGCACATTCTAAACTTCTAGTTAATTTAGCTGTAGGATAAAGTGCTTAACCGTGCACTGATAAACCGGTCCTAAATGTTACATCATGATTTTACAAATCTGACTATAGTCATTAGATAGCCCCATATATAAGACGACTAGTGCTTTTTGTTCCAGGGCGGATGCCTCAGGTTCAAATCCTGATCACGAAATATTTTTTTTATTGTACCAGTAATATTTAAAGATTTACAAAGCTGTATAGATGAACATAAAGATAGTTGTTCAGGTTAGGTTGGTACTTTTTCGTGACAAAAATTAAGGAAAAAATAAAAAAACTGAAAATGTGTGGCTTTGAGAACATATCTCAAAGCCACTTTATTCAATGGAATTTTAAAAATAGTAGTTTTGGATTGTTTTCAAACAGCAGACACACATGGGAGGGGGATGGAGCCATTCCATATGTTATATGTCAGGAGACACAAAAGAAATCAGTAATGATTTATTTGACTCCGTATTTGTATGTTTGAATTTCTAAAGTATATTTTAAATTCTCTCCTGATAGCAGGCCTCCCAATCTCTATATCTTTTATTTTAGGGGGAAATAGGAGTAATGTTTTTTAAATAGTAAAAAATGGGAAGAAAGTCTTCAAAATAAGGATACAAAGGGAGACTTTTAGAAATAACATCAGTAATATCTATCACATAAGAACTATGAAGGAGAAAAAACCAGCAAACTTTATGGTCAGTTTATAGACATTGCCAGAAGGCACAGGGCCGGTTCTAGACATTTTTCAAGTGTAAGCGGATGATACTTTGGCGCCCCCCATCTCAATGACAATAAAACTGTAGGAACTTGTGATGGAGAAAAATTCTGCAAATAATTATTACAATTTTAGTGGGGAAGGAGTGTTCGATCAGTGTGTTTGGCGCCTTTCTCTTTCCTTGTTTGGCGCCTCTTTCAGTTGGCGCCTCCTGCAACTGTGTAGTTTGCAGGATTCAAGATCCGACCCTGAGAAAGCAGAACATATACAGGGTGATTCTTTTAAGGCGGCCATTAGAATATTTCCCACTTGCAGATGAGATAGATATTTGATCATTGCGAGTCCGAAAATAATAATTTAAAAATGGCGGCACTTCCGGAAATACCGGAGTCGATACCAACTTGCTTATTTTAAATGGAACACCCTATATATTTTCGACTTTTCGAAATGATCATAAAATTCTGAATCAAAACATGTAGCACACCCTATACCTAAACCGAGCAGATTTGGATATATTTGACATTTTATTAAAAGTTTGACAGGTGTATTGCTGCATAACTTTCTTCATGTAGGAGATCCTTATTTACTCTTTAGTACGTAGAAAGAACACAAGATGAGCTTCTCTCTACAAAAAAAGTAGATTCCATAATGGTATACCAAGTGTTTTATTTTTCACGTTACATTTTGTCAAATTCAAACCTCGAAAACTTTTTCATTTCATATGGAACACCTTGTATTAAATTCCCTTTTTTCTAGTATAGGCATTGTATGGGTTAAAGTTACAACGTTTCGAAATATTGGCGATTTTCTTATATGCCCAAAAATTTTAAATAAAAATTGCCATCAACTTACCCATGATTAGAAACAATCATTAATGTCAGTTATTCTTTTATGTTAAAAAACGCCAGCATGTTTAAATTACACCCACGAAGACTTTTAGGTTTGTTTATTATTTATGGAGAATGTGATAAAGTAATACCAAGAACACGTAACACATTTGCTACTCGATATCCACAAGAACAGAAACCGTCCACCATCCACTGTAAACTGCATATTGGATAATTTTAGAATATTTGGCTCTGTCAAATGGCACGTGCTAAATTTTTTTATGGCAATCGATATAGAATTATATTTGAGGTGGACTTATATCAGCATGTCCTATATCTAACACATGTACTTTTCGAATTATTCGCAAGTTTTTGTTGAAAATTATAATTTATCCAAAAAAAACGTAGAAGCCTATGAAACAATTGAAACAATTGAGTGGGTATCGAGCACGGTCAATAAACGATACGGTTACATCAATCAGCAGCTTTATGAAGAGAGAGACGCGGGGGGGGGGGAATCGAATGAAAGAGATAGACATATCTGATTTCCGTGCATAAGACAGAGACCGTATCGTTTATTGACCGTGGGTATCGAGTAGTAAATGTGTTACATGTTCTTGGTATTATTACTTCATCACATTCTCCATAAATAATGAACAAATCTTCGTGGATATAATTTAAACGTGCTGGTATTTTTTAACAAAAGAGAATGACTGACGTTAATGATTGTTTCTAATCATGGGTAAGTTGATGGCAATTTTTACTAAAAATTCTTGGAAATTTAAGAAAATCGCCAATATTTCGAAAAGATGTAACTTTAAACCATACAATGCTTATACTAGAAAAAAAGGAATTTACTTTAACATAAAAATACAGGGTGTTCCATTTGAAATAAAAAAAGTTTTTGAGGCTTGAATTTGACGAAATGTAACGTGAATAATAAAACACTTGGTATACTATTTTGGAACCTTTTTTTTTTTTGTAGAGAGTAGCTCATCTTGTGTTCTTTCTACGTACCAAAGAGCAAATAAGGTCTTCTACACGAAGAAAGTTACACCTGTCAAATTTTTTATAAAATGTCAAATATCTCCGAAACTGCTGGGTTTAGGTCAGGGTGTATTAAATAGGTGGTCCGACGACAACCCTCACAGTGGCTTCATAAGTGCTTAGTTTGTACATAATGCAATAGATGGCAGGACCAATAAGTTCTCTCATTACTTACGCATAGATAGACAATTTTACAGGTTCTGTGCATACGTGCATACAGTGTTGCATACATTCCCAGCCTTCTGTTTTGTGAAACAAGAGTCCAGTGACATCTGACATTAAGTAGCTAAATTAAAACATTGAAAGAATATATGCAACACTACATGCAGCATTGCAAGTGTCACCATAGCTAACCTCAAAAATATATATTTCTTAAGATTTACAAGTATTATGTAGCTATTATTAAAATTTCTGCCTGGTTCCTGTACTTTCAACCAAAATCAAGTTCAACGTAATGTGTATGAAGTTTTAAATAGTTTGTCACAATAAAATAAAACACTTTTTGCGGGTTAGGAATCTAACCTATATCTAACTTATAATTAGCAGTCTATTTGCGTGAATTTTTAAATATTTGCTTGGAGCCAATATGGCTCCAAGCTAAAAATGCCTGTACAAACCTTAAAAATGAGAATAAACGAAAACAGCTTAAAATTTGAGGTTATGTTAGTTATACGATGCACATGCCCAGGTAATTGTAGGACCTTATTGCTCGCGCCATCTACTAAAGTAAATAGAAACCATGCAATTATGAAGCCATTATTATAGTAGGAAAGTGCCGTACGTCGGACTACCTATTTAATACACCGTGGTTTAGGTATAGGGTGTTTATTATAGGGTGTACTACATTTTGGAAATATATAGGGTGTTCCATGTAAAAGAAGCAAGTTGGTATCGACTTCCGGTATTTCTGGAAGTGCCGCCATTTTGAAATTATTATTTTCGGACTTGCAATGGTCATCACGCCACATCTCTACGCTGCCGATCGGACGGAATGTATAATGTATATGTACTCTGTACCGCCCGACCCCAAATGATTTTGTTTTGCCGGCATCCGCCCACCCATTTCTAAAGGCTAGCGGCGCCAGTGGTACCAAATCTCAAATGTCTATCTCATCTGCAAGTGGGAAATATTCTAATGGCCACCTTAAAAGAATCACCCTGTATAACATATTGTGCGCATAACTTACCTCTTTTAATGAGATAAACTTCACTGAGAGGTAATACAAGAAGTAATTAGGAAATACGTAATTGAAGCGCCGACGTGTATATATATCTATTGCACAATTTCTCCAAACTTTGCTTCACTTTTCGCTCAGTTTCCTCAGATTTCGAGTGGAATAAGTGAGTCACGCTGATGGTAAGAGAAAGAGAAAGTGGTATAACACTACATTAGCATAATCATAACAGACTCATTCTGTATCTTTACTCTCCATATTGTTTTTTGACACCTGTTGGTCTCTAGCTCAAGCTGAAGCACCGTTTTAAAATTTTTGAAATTCAAAATCTTTCAAATATGTATAACAAATAAGATTTGCTAAATATTAAGAGTGATTAGGGGAATTTCATGAATAGAGGAAAAATAGGGAAATTTGTGGAAATGGGGAATAGGGAGTCGACTGAGAGACCTGTAACAGGATTACTTTTTGAGATCAATATGGCGAAACCACAAAACCAAGATGGTAGCAGAAATTCAAAAATTTAAAAATCTATAAACCTTCCATTCAAGATTTGTAGAGTATAAGCACAGAAAAGAGAACTACCAGAAACGACCCTTGGGCTTCCCGCCAAAATTCCAATCGCCATTTTGTTGTTGGTACATCCGTCAGTTCATATATTGTTTTAGGTTAAAACAATAACCACAGGTTTCTAAATTCACCGGTTGAGGGCACCGATAAATAATAATATTATATGATTGGCTATTTTCAAAAACATAAGTAATCAGCTTGATATTTTATCCCAACGGTGAATTTAGAAAAGTGCGGTAAATGACAGTCTGTGACATAATACCGAAATAAGTTTTTAAAAGATTTTAGTATTATTGTGCTGTGAGTAGGTAATAGATCATAGGGGGAAAGTGTTGTGTTAATAGTAATTTTTATTAGTGATATGGGTAAACAAGGTGGAACCGTTTGCGCTGTTAAGGAATGTCCAACACAAACTCAACAAAAAAAAATGGTTAACTAACAATATCGTTAATTTTGTTAAACTAAATTATATTGATGGTATTTTTAAACAAGAGGTGATTGTTATTTTAATTAATAAAAAGTTGTCGTACAACAAAACAAACATTAACTTGAAAAATAGATGAATAAGACTATTATTTTTTTCGTCTGACTATTATTTTGTTGAATTCTGTCAAATTAAACTAGATAATAGTATTTTTTATTTTTAACTATTATCGAATTGTAATTCTAACCCAGTATTAGTTCGCTGTATTATTGTACTTGGTAGATAAACCAATATTATTGTCATCTTCTAGAAGTTCTAAAAGAATTACCATAAAATTTGCTTGCTTACCACGTAGTCTATTACAGAAATTATTCCCAGATGACGCCACATACAAATCACTGACAATAATCAATCATGCATTATCTTATACTCTTATGAATTTATAGAAAATTAATAACATGATTGCAATGTTCAAATTCTCTCAGGGATCATCGATATATTTGGATGGATCTATAAACGATCTCTAATCTTTGGTTTGGGTGGTCTGATGTCTCAATACTGAGATTTTGGCTAACCAAAAAAAAAACTTCATCATACAATAAAGTGTAGATCAACCTAAAAATTAGTTGGTGAACAAAAAACAAAGTCGTTGTACTATTTAATCATTTTTGATCTATTTACTTATGAAATTGTTTGTTTTCTTTGCTTTCTGTGGTATAAGGTTCCCTAATATTCAGCTTTTCAGACCTTCCTTGTTTTTCTAATGCGCAGTAGCGGCATAGTTATCTCGCTCTGAAAGGAAGGTTCGTACTGGCCCGAAATATGGTCTGAAGTATACTATGATCTATAGTAGAATTTATCCTGATTACCACCACGCAAAATGGTGACTCAAAATGCGGGCTCGTTCCAGTCACGAGTTCTTTGCTTAATTATTAACATTACACAAATTCTGTTAATATTTTGAATCAGACCCTGCATCTGGTGTGATTTCACACCAGCTGCTCATTGACTAATGACAGTTTTTGGTGGGGATCGTAAGTTACGATACTCTACAAATATTGCCTTCCTGTAATAATAATTTGTAACTATACTGTCAACTATACATTTTCCTGGAGGGACTCACTCTCTGACCTTTGACGTCCAAGGAGAGATTCACGAAATGTTATGGCTTGTCACAGAGAGGAGGATCAAAATAGTCGAAAATGTTTTTTTTACATGTTTTATGTACGGTCTCTAAATACATTATCATTTTCTATGAAACCAATATTGGTGGAAAAGTTACACACTTAATATCCAAAAAAATAATAACATTTATTTGGTATAATACAATATTATTAATATATAAAAAGCATAATAATTCATAAAATTATAAACATATTTTATAAAAAAAGATAAACATAATATAAAGATATAATAATAAAATAAGATAAAATAGTATATCGTCAGCTGAACAGTCACTAGATTATTATTTTGAGACTGCATGTATTAAAGAGCAGTTTATGTAACAACTTTGTCAACTAGTAAGTGCCAAAAAAATACTTTACAAACATGTTACATATACTATTTTTTCTACGATACACAATGAAGTAGAAAATTTCAAGAAAAATTATTTAAATTACTAAAATTAAATTGTCATCTGTGAACATCAAGAAATCCGTCTCCATATTTTACCGAGCGAATTATATGTGCATGGAAATGTTTACCATAGCTACGAAGTCAACAAGTACAGATATTATGCAATTTGGTGTTTCTCTTTTCATTTTTTCTAATTAATTAGCGATAATTTTAAAGAAAACGAGGATTCCTGCACTTCACCTGATATCAGCAGCGTTGGAGACAATGCGATGCCAGATTCAATAAAAAAAAATCGAGAAAGTATGGGAGGCAGTGAGAAATTTATAGTGTTGCCAAAGAAATATCGATAAATACACTGAAAACGTATTTTTGGCTCATTTACATGAATTTATGAAATATATGTGCTCAGCCTCACAGTCACATTATTTTAGGTCTATTCCTTTGCACTAAAAGTGTGGCACTGAGCTGCACTAGTGCAATTTTGTCTCTCTTTAACTTATGATATCCGTATTGATGCCATCTCTGTCACTCAAAATTAGCGTCACACTTCTTGTGCAAAGGAATGGACCTTCTAGAATCCACGGCATCTTTTATAACAGCATCTTCTATAACTGATTTCAAAAGAACTTTTTGATTGTCATTTTAATTTTGAAATTAAGCTCTTTTACCCACTATAGTGCTGCAAACCAACACCATCTATAGACAAGGCCGGCGCACTGGCAAATTCAGAAGTGATGAGTGGTCGACACAAGGCTGACCATTTGCCATTGTTTTAGTGGTTATTATACGAGCATTATTGGTTATTTTCTCGGGTTTTACTTGTATATTAATAGAATAGTCTTTATTGTTGTGAAGAGGTAAGTAATTGATGGCTTTATAAAACATACGTTATGTACGCAGTTTATGGATAAATTATAATGAATTCATTCAAAATAACTGTGCCATGATTTGCTTGAAGGTTATGTTTACATATGTATTTTTCATTCATTTTATTTTTAGATCATGCCTTACAAATTTTGTGTTCCAAAGTGTCATGGCAATTATGACAATGGACTTTCCTTCTCGAGACATGAGAATCTTCGACAGAAATGGGTGAGAGCAATATGCAGAGACAAGTGTTATTCACTAACCAACAATACAAAAGTTAGTAGAGTAATTTTATATTTTAATCTCAAAAAGCAATTAGGTATAATTTTCTATTTATTTTTATTTTAAGGAAAAGAAAAAAAACTCACGGCTCCATTACGTCGCCTCCGTTTATAGAAGGTTTGTTATACTAAATAAAACTTAACTTCTTGTTAGTTACTTTTTTTCTATCAGGTGCTCTACCTAGTCAATTTCCAAATTGTGTTCAGTATATGTCGAAGCCCAATAATATCCATAGGGAGGAACCCGTAGCAAGATGACAGTGGATTGAAGCTTCAATGATGCAAAAGACTATTGAAAACAGTCTTCAAACAGCAGAAGAATACAATGAAAAAAAAAACATTCATGATGTAAATAAACTCGTCAGTAAGTTAATTAATGTAAACATCGATGACGGGTGGTGCAGTAAAGGAACGGGGAAAATCTTTGGTTCTTTCATATACTTAAGAGATAGTGGGGCCCCAGAACTTAAATGTAGTGTTGTGATTATAAAAGACCTTAATTTATCTGTGTTACATGGAAGTGTCAAAACAGAATCACTGTGTGAGTTCACAAATACTCTGAACGAATTGGAAAAGACGCTCGTCCAGGCCTACAAATTGGTAGCAGATGATCCTGCAAGTAGACCCGCTAAAAATAATTTAATTTCATTTGTAGAAATTCTGCAAACCTTGTTATATACATTTGTAAAATTTGATAATATTACATTAAATGTAAAAATGATTTTTAAAACTTCTACTTTATTACCTTTCAAATGAGGTACAGTTTTAAAAAATATCACTCAATCATTCACATATCGATTATCAATATTTTTTCTCAGCATTTTTCAGTTGACAATCGTATTTTTTTTAAATGTGGTTGTTTCCATACATTAATTAAAAAGGTTCATTCAAACAATTGTGAAATGCGAGTTTTTCGTGCATAATTTAAGTAAAATTTGTTTTCAAACAGTTTAATTTTGGTAAAAAGACAGTGAAATATTCGTTAACTGTAAGTTAATTCACAAATTAAGCTCCTGGGGTGAATATTTTAAATATCAAAATAAATTCGGTATAAAAAATTCGTATTCCGCTTGTTTAAAGTTAAACCCAGCCTGTTGCAACCAAAACCGTCAGCCTTATGTTGATGCCTCAACAATTTTGTGTGTGAACCACGTCTATGGGGGAGTCTATTGGGTACTTTTTCAAATTTCTCCCCTCCGCTCATCAATTATTAAGCACGGGGGCCCGTAGCTAGGGCCCATCAGAGATTTTGACAAAAAAATTTTTTTCCCGCTCATCAATTATTAGGCGCGGGGGCCCACCAGTGAATTTGGTACCGGGGCAAATGATTTGACGCGGGGGGTCTGTCTATAGGTGGTATTGTACAAACACAATTACTAGTGTTTTAATAATATTTGAAAGTAACTTTTTTGAAAAATCTAATTTTATAATTTTTTTAATGAATGCAAAATTGCATGCGATTGGTTCATATTATATGCACTTGACAATTTCTACGTCTTATTCATAAAGCACACACTTTTGTATTTTTTTTATAGCTCTTTTTCGCATTGCTATTTTATTTACATGCCAGTGCCAGTGCCATAATGATTCACTTTACACACTGTTTGCATAAAATTCTATTTTATGTACTATCGCAGAAAAAATATGGTCCCAGGTCATGATATATGTCATTTTACAATGATACATATGGCTGAACATGCTGAAAATGTGTTTAGAGAGGAATATAAATGCATTAAGACAATTTTCAAAAGCAGCACCTTTATGAAAATTAATGATGAAAGATGTTTATTCAGTTTTTTCATGCAGAAGTCTGTTCTGCAACTTTCTCAGTTGCTTTAGCCTTGTCAAGATGATTTTGCCAACATCATAATAATGGATTTGATTATTTTGGTCTTTGTAGCAATCTAAAATATTACACGAAAAAATTAAATATTAATTTATGTCAAAAAATATATACAATATATAATACTTTTTCATAGGTGTAAAACATCTACCGCAATTGGAAATCCCAGTAAATTCTTTAAACTGTCAAGAAGTTTGTTAAGAAGCTTATGGAGCTAATACTTCAGGAAAAGAGAAAGAACTTCTAGATACAAATTCCTAGAATTGGCACTTTACAAAATTTTAATCGGTATAGCACAAAACGACTAATAAATAATTTGCAAACATCACAGTTTTAGATATATTTTCTCATTTTCTTCATCTTTTTTTTTATATTCATGTATTATAAATATAATATAACACATTACATTTTCTCCCTTGCTATTTACACATTTTTGTTAAGACATATATTATAAAAAATTTACAGGTCGAAGGTTCATTATTATTAACAAACAGTAAATATCTGCTGTATTTGTAGTACTGGAAATTCCACAGAAAACTCTACATTTTACATAAAGGGTCTACTTATAATCTAGTAAAAATAGACAAAAAGAAAAACCAAATCTCGAAAAAATTCACATAGAGCTAAAAATTAGTACAGACCTTAAAAACATAATCATAAATGAAATGCCATAAGTCCCGATCGATTACACTTGTGCTAAACATTTTATTCAAGGTCAAAGATAAACAAAATTGGTTTTTCGCAAATGTCTCTTAAATGGCAAGTGTTATCATAAAAATAGCTATTAATACAGTACCTAAAAAAATATGCAAAACTTCGGAATAATGTCATATTGAACGAATTTCATTCATTTTTGGCAGTATAATAGTAAATGCTTCACAGAAAAGTTTCTATATTGTGCGGGGGCTTGCCAATTTATAGGGGGTGGATGCTTCTCTCTCCAGAGGTGAGCTGGTACAGGAATCCCAAAGACACCGACTGGGACGCCTATAGGCGTGCCCTCTCGAGAAAATTAACAAGGGTTATTATACCCAGGAATACAGAGGAAATAGAATCCTCCTCTAAGCTTCTCAATGGAGCGATAACTGCCTCATACGAGAGCAGTTGTCCTCTTAAAAGAAGAAAGGAAGGGAACAAAGTTCCCTGGTGGAATAGGGAGCTCCAAAATTTACGCAAAGAGACACGCAGGCTCTTCAATAGGGCAATGCGGACTCAGCTACCAGAGGACTGGGACAGCCACAAACGGTCCCAACGCCTCTACAAAAGCCATATTCGTAGCAACAAGAGGGCGGCCTGGAGGGACTTCTGCGAAAGTATAGAAGATCTTCCTGAAGCCGCAAGGCTTTGCAAAGCCCTCAAAAAAGACAGTCCGTCACGACTAGAGAACTTGAGGCTTCCCTCTGGTGGACTAACAACTATCACTGAGGAGTGCCTCAAGCATCTACTAGTAACTCATTTCCCCGAATCCGTAGTGGAGACGGAGGAAATGCCAACCCATTGGTCTCCCCGGGCTGCTGTTACGGCAGCGGATTGGAGGACGGCCTCAAAGGTGGTGACAGTGGAAAGAGTCAAGTGGGCTATTTCCACCTTTGATCCATACAAAAGTCCAGGACCGGATGGGGTGTTCCCGGCACTTCTTCAAGAAGGATCGGAGACCCTCATACGTCCTGTTTATCACCTGCTGAGAACCTGTCTGGCCACGGGGTATATTCCCGTACCCTGGAGAGCCGTCAAAGTGGTTTTCATACCAAAAGCAGGACGCACATCTTACGATACTGCCAAATCGTACAGAGCAATTAGCCTTACATTCTTCCTGCTCAAAACATTAGAGAGGTTGGTTGAAAGGTTTGTTAAAGACGGGGCACTGACCTTAGTGCCTCTGCATCCGTCGCAACACGCTTACCAGGCCGGGAAGTCAGTGGAGACAGCCCTTCACCCGATCGTTTCCAGGATCGAGAAGGTGCTACACCACAAAGAACTTGCGGCCGATGCTTTTCTTGACATCGAAGGAGCATTTGATAATACCTCCTTCGACTCAATCTGCGCCGCGGCTGCCTATCATGGCATCGATGACACCATCATTAGATGGTTGAGGGCCATGTTGGCGGGAAGGCAAATTATAGATGCCAATGAAGAAACGGCAGTAAAAGTCTCAGTGAGGAGAGGATGCCCACAAGGAGGCGTCCTCTCCCCTCTGCTATGGAACCTCGTTCTCGATGGTCTACTCCAGGAACTCGAGAATGAGGATCTTTTTGCTCAAGGTTACGCAGATGACCTGGCAATAATCATCTCGGGAAAATTCCCAAATACAGTTAGCGGGCTCCTGCAAAGGGCCCTGCAGATCGTACAGAGATGGTGTAACAACCAGGGCCTTAGAGTCAACCCCTCTAAGACAGAACTGGTAATTTTCACTAGGAGGCGCAGGCTAGACGGTTTCATCGAACCTGTACTTTATGATACGACTCTAAGAATCTCCAGGACAGTGAAGTATCTGGGTGTCATCCTGGACTCTAAGCTGACCTGGAAAGATCACATAGACAGACAAATACAAAGGGCCACTACAACCCTCTGGGTATATAGAAGGACCTTTGGTAAAACATGGGGGTTAAACCCCAGGGTAACAATGTGGTACTATACTGTGATAGTTAGATCAATGATCACGTACGCTTCTGTTGTGTGGTGGCCTGCCGTAACCAGGCTATACATTCAACAGAAACTAACACAACTCCAAAGAGTTGCCTGTTTGGGAGTCACAAGAGCAATACGCACGACCCCCACAGCAGCTCTGGAGGTCCTTCTGGATCTCGTGCCCCTTCACTTGGTGATTGAGGCCGAGGCTCGGAAAGCGGCTTACAGGCTGAGGTGCGGTGGTCAGTGGAAAACCGGAGGAGAACAATTAGGGCACTCGTGGGTCCTTTCCGACGTGATAGAGACTCACTCGCTTCTGGAGGCCAGGAGTGATGATATGGTGCCTTCCTTCTCCTTCTCGGAACCCTTTGAGGTTTTCATCCCCAAAAGGGAAGACTGGAACCCACTCGAGGACATACTCAGGCCTGCTGATATCGTCTGGTTTACAGACGGATCGAGGTTTGAGGAAAGTGCTGGAGCGGGGATATACGGTGAAAAGCCCAGAGCTGAACTTTCTTATGCCCTGGGCAAATTTGCCACGGTATTCCAGACCGAGATCTTTGCTATCTTGGTCTGCGCACAGGAGAATATCCGAAGAAAATATTCCAACAAGCACATATATATATATATATATGTAGCGATAGTCAAGCGGCCCTCAAGGCCCTTGCATCAGTCAGGACCAAGTCAATACTGGTTCAAAACTGCAAACAGGTGCTCTGTGAACTTGGCTCATCTAACTGGGTCAAGCTTCTCTGGGTGCCTGGACACAGTAACATCGAGGGTAACGAGCGGGCGGACGCTCTGGCCAGAGGGGGCTCTCAGAGACCTCTACTGGGTCCGGAGCCTGCTCTCGGCTACCCTAGATCAAATGCCAAGAAGTCAGTAGAGAACTAGACACGGTCCCAGTTCTTTGACTTCTGGGCCTCCTACCCAGGACTCCGGCAAGCGAAGCTCCTGATCTCAGGGCCCTTGCCGAAGCGAGCAGAACAAATCCTGCAACTAAGCAGGAAACAGGTCAGAATCGTGGTAAGTCTTTTGACTGGACACGGCTCTTTCAAGAAACACCTGCACACTATAGGGGTGGTTGACAACCCCGACTGCAGGTTCTGCGGGGACGAGGAGGAGACTTCCATCCACGTCCTTACTTCCTGCCCAAGTCTTATGAACTTGAGGAACAAACACTTCGGCATTGGTTTTCCGGTGCTGGAGGAAATAAGGAATGCCCCTATAGGAAGGATTCTGGCCTTTGGGTTAGAATCCAGCCTGAGTGCGGCGACCCTTCGTCGCCCCGATAAAAGAAGAAGAAGGGGGTGGATGCCACCCCCTCTCAAGGGGGTGGCACTTAAAAAATATTTATATTTATTTGAGCTGAAGTAGAATCAAATTTTAAGAAGAAAAGGTTCTATGCAATTTTTCGCAAAATTGACAGTTTTTAAGTTATAACGATTTCAAAATTGCGATTTTGGCTTAAAAAAAAAGGTATTTCCAAACGGCTTTCGTCAAGTATCTCGAAAAGTATTACATTATCGAAAAAATGTTACAGACCAATTACAGAAAGTACAAACTGGGAATTAATTGTTTATTGATGTAGGATTAATAAGTTCGGAGATATTTAAGTTTACATTTGGCATCCAAGTGTTCATAAGACAATTATTTAGAGTGAGAGTTAAATATCTCAGAAACTGTGACACCTACGTCAAGGACGCTAATAGGTAGAATAATAGGTTATTAATTAAGCTTTCAACTATTTTTTTATTTGTTTCTGTAGCATAAAAAACAAAAAAGTTATGACCGAAGCAATGTGCGTCTACACATTTTTTTAATAACGTCGCCATTTTGTTACTGTAATTAGCCAGTAATTTAAAAAAAAGGAATTTCAAACACTGTTTCTCATTAATATATAGCATGACGTAGATGCTCAAATTTTTTGGTTTGTATACAGCACTTGCTTTAGAAAAAAATGCAGTTTAAACTATAAAGGTATTTTCGATAAAACGTAATTTTTTTTTTCTTTTCCAAATATCAATAAATATTAGTTTTATTGAAAAATAAAGCTCATAAACTGATAATGAATTTCTCTTGTTTGTTTATTTACATAGATTCAATAGTTTCGGAGATATGAAAGTTTACAAATTGCGTCAGAACGTTTATATACGTCACGCATGCTAAGAAATGAAATTAAAGACAATTAATTGCGCTTTAAAATTATTTTTTATTCGTTCCTGTAGCATAAGAAATAAAGAAGTTATGACGGAAAAATGTGCATATTTATCTTTTCTTTATATAAAAAGGTCGCCATTTTGTTACTCTAATTAGCCAGTAATTTAAAAAAATTATCAAATACAGTTTTTCGTTAAGATGTAGCATTACCTAGATGCACAAATGTTTTTGCTCATTTAAAGCACTTGCTTTAGAAAAAAATGCATTTTAAACTTTAAAGGTAATTTTGAAACACTTATACCAAATATAAACTTAAATATCTCCGAAATTATTAATCCCACATTAACTGTCCCAGCTAACAATTTAGGTGTCAACGACTTCAGCTAAAGGAAATTCGACCAAAACAGGTTGAAATTAGGTAATTTTAAAGTTTAATTGGTTAAGTCGCTGTGTTTCCTATTAGGTACAGGTAAATTATTAGTGAAATTAATGCCCTAAGAGGTTATGACAACTATTTTAGTAACTATTTTCACCTAATAGGGGGAAGTAGGTAAAAAGTGACCTATTTGAAACAATTTGGTAATGTAAATAAGGGGATATTTGTGACTTAATAAGTAATATTTTCGTTAAATAATTTATTAAGTAATTTTGTTGACGTTATCAATATACCCTGATAGGAGATATTAGTGAAGTGTATTGAAATGACTAAATAGGTGATGGTATGTCTTGAAGAAAACTTCTTAGACACTTAATAAGGGCCCTAAAAATACTTATATTTCCACCAAAAAGTCGAAATGACTTTATTATTCAACCAATAAGTTATTTGCACCTATTGGTCAAAATTATTAATTACTTATTTTGTCGAATTTTACCAACATAATTGACGCGCAGGAAACAGCGTATAGTATTAAGAACTTGTCGTCATTATTCATGTTTCTGTGGTCCAGTGTGATTGTGTTGCCATTTCGTTTATTTCACTTTCTCTGTAATAACTTTAAAACACTATGAGTAAAAGAAAAGTGACATACACGACCGATTTCTATCGCCAAATTAAGAAAATAAGAAGTAAAAATGAAATACAGTCTATTTGTGCCCTGAAGGAGATTGAGAATTCAAGATAGAGCGACTTATAAACATTTTTGTGAAGAAATTTCAAAATGCGTACACTCTAGGTAGCCATTTCTGCATTGACGAGTTGCTTATTCCATTTCGTGGTCGTCTAATCATGAAACAATATATTCCCCAAAAAACTCATAGATACGGCATCAAATTGTTCAAATTATGTGCAGACTGTGGCTATACATGGAATATAAAGCTGTATTGTGGAAAAGAACAAGATGCAAGTGCTTCAGTTCCAACAAACATTGTTATGAATTTGTCTCGGCAGCTAATACATTCTGGTCGTATACTTATTTGTGATAACTATTGTACTAGCATTGAGCTTGCTAATCTACTTCTAGACCAGGAAACACATCTAGTTGGAAAAATAAGAAGGGTGAAATTCGGGGTAAGGAAAATAACCAAGGTAAGCGTCATGAAGTGGAAGGATAAACGCGACGTTTTGGTAATATATCTACTAAGCAGACAACTGAAACAATTACGATTCAGAAACGTACAGGACTCGTGGAAAAGCCAAAAGCAGATGTAGAATACAATGAAGCAAAAAGTTCAATTGATTTATCTGACCAAATGGCTAGCTATCACAGTCCGTTGAAACGAACAACGAAATGGTATCATAAGATTGCATTAGAATTAATCTATGGAACTGCTATCGTGAATGCACGTTTCTTTTTCAAGGCCTTCTACGTCACAAAGTAAAACAAAAAATTGCTCATATGTTAAGGAAGAAGGAGAGCACACAAAGTCCGAAAATACTGCAAGCTTTGTTACAGTCGAAGGGCATCATATTAAAATATCGAATACCAAAAGTAGTAACATATTGTGAGGATTGCGTAGATAAACCACACTTATTGTGACGTATACTTTCCGGTGAGGCCGGAAAGTGGTCACTTTTGGCACCTTAGCAACGGTTCGGTTACTCGGGCGCCACCTTTACAAATTTTTACGTGGGGCAAAGGTCCCACACTAGCCTCTTAACACAGCCTGTTACAGTAGGGCTGCGATAGCTACAGTGGAGAAAACAGTAACTTCCAGTGGGTCAATTTGGGAAAATTGGACTGTTACACAAACAGCAGTAAAACACAGAATTCGGTAAAACAGAATATCTATTTATTTCCTATAAGTTACAGTGATAACGAAACTATTTACAGCTTAACTAGTTTAATATATACAGTACATTCATAACGCACAAAAGAGCAAACCCAGGCTGTGACGTGCTGATGATTACGGTAAGTGCTACCATGCGATACGGTGACGTTACTAAGGTAGGCAGGAGTGAAGCAGCGGTATGACGAAAAAAATGGCGGTGACGTACAGTTTGACAGCAGGCAGTGATAGGCAGCGGTATGACGATAAAAATGGCGGTGACTATAACAGAAGATTCTCAGTTAGACTGGGGGACTCTATATTTGCTGCGTGCGGTAATGACGTAGTCGCGGTAGGAGCAATCATCGAGGATCGGTCTTTGCACGGTTGGCGGGGCTCCTGTTTACTTACAGCTGGGTACGTCTAGAGTCGTGGAACGGCCGACCACGACTGTTTGATATCACGAGTTTTAATAAAGACTTTCCTCTTTCAACAAGCCGGTAGAGGGGGGAAATGTGCAGACACGGTGCGTAGCGGTAAATGAATACTTGTATTATTTTCAGGTGAAATGGTTAAATGAAAAATATTTTACAAGTCAGAAATCGCGGACTTTACCATTATTTTCTGTCTCCCGGTCTTAGAAAAATTTCACTTACTTTTATTTCTGGAGCTGGCTGTAGTGGGCACGTCTGATCGCTGTGGGAGCTCGTGAGGAACTGACTGTCTGCTCTCAGTGCATCGGGTATCTAGTCCACTATCCCCTCTATTCGCGGTAATGACGGGGGAACGATGCGCGTGGATATTGATTGCCGTAGTCGCAACTTAGTACAGTGTCGCGGAAATATAAAATATTGTAACTTACGTCTGCTGCCGGGTTCCCTGGAGAAGGCACTTCTGCTCGCTGTTGTTCACTGGTAGCAACTGAATGCTTTCTGCGGAGATCACGGTTTAGTATGCATTTTCAGAACGGTTGGGCCTGGTGGGGCCTATTAGTTTATGCGGTGATATAATTATTTTCCACAGCCTGGTAACTTTTATTAAATAATTCAACAGAAACATATCTATTTTTGGTAAATATAAATGGTTTATTGGGGTTTAAAATATGCTTCATTACACCCCCCTCTTACTTCATAAAAAAAAAAATGTAATTATTTTTTTTCTTTCTTGCTTTGGTACTGGAAAAATTAAAGAAAATTTACTCAAGTTCCCTAACTGATTTTAAGGCGCGTACCCCACACTGGTTGCATAAACTTTATTTGGGGGCACGTACACCTTTTACAAATAAAAATCAAAACTAAATATTTCAAAAATAACAATGGTAATAATGAAAACAAGTAAAATATTGCTGAGGTCCTCTTGCTACGGCTGGATACCATACTCCTAGATTCTGGTAGGGAGGATCCTCCTAAAAGAAATACCTAAAATAATGAAAAATTAAACGGTTACTTCTGTTCTTTGATGCGGGATTTCTTCTTCGATTCTTGTGGCGATCAGGTCCCTATGGGAGTAGGTTACGCTGAACTTCTTGGCGTTGTCTCAATCTGGCAGATCGACGGGTAACGTACTCGGGCGGGACGGGCGGCTGATTTTCTTCGATAGGAAACAAGGTTAGTGGTCTCCTGGAAGGTTTCTTCTTGGCGGTCTGTTCTGTCCTTGGCAGCTCGTTGACAGCTACATGTGGTTTCAAGTCCTTAATATGGATACGGGTCAGTTTCTTTCCAGTATCAGACTTTAGATTGTAAACCACGGGTGATACGACTTGGGTCACGGTATACGGTCCAGAATATTTCGGAGCTAACTTAGACGCAAAACCTTTAATAGCCGAGGAGAGGGGATGTTCTCGTTTCATAACCCGGTTACCCACGTGATATTGGATATCCCGGCGTCGTAGGTTATAGTATTTGCTCTGGGAAGTATATGCTTGGGCAAGCTTTATCCTAACCAGTTCGAACATTTCCTGTAACTTTTTTAGGCGGTCGGTATGAACGGTTGGGATCTGATTATCCTCATCTTCATTGGGTTCGGTAGCTTCGTTGGTTTCGGCTTAGTATACGGTGGCTGGTAGCGAAAGTTCTCTTCCAAAGTTCAGAAATGCGGGTGAAAATCCGGTTGATTCATGTTTGGCACTGTTGATAGCTAGCTGAAAGCTATTCAAATGTTGGTCCCATTTCCGATGATCGTGTTCGCAGTATTGTGCTATCATAGTCTTGATAGTGCGATTGGCTCGTTCAACTGGATTTGCCTGTGGTGTGTACGGTGGTGTGAAACGGTGCTGGATGCCAAATTCTTCTAATAATGAATGGAACATACGGCTGTCGTACTGGGTACCATTATCCGTGATTACGGTACGCGGACATCCGAAACGGGTGATAACTTCATCATAGAGAGCTTGGCTGACATTGCGGGCGGTGGCACTTCGTAGGGGTCGGCACTGGATCCATTTGGTAAAGCGGTCCTGAAAAACTACTAAGTAGTTGTTTCCTTTACTGGATCTGGGTAGCGGTCCTACTAAGTCGGTACAGACGGTTTCTCAGGGTTGGCGGCTGACGGATGGTTGCATGGCTCCTGGTGTTTGCTGCTGGGAGATCTTGTAGCGTTGGCACTGCATACAGCTACGTACATATCTGGCGACATCGCGGAACATGCCTGGCCAGTAGTATTTGTGCGATATCCGGGCTATGGTTTTGGCAATCCCCAGATGTCCAGCGGACGGAGCATCATGGTTTTCTTGCAAAACGTTGGCTCGGAGCGGAGTTGGCACACATAGCTTCCACTGGTCGTATTGGTCGGGTTCGGTTAAGTCACTGAAATCCCAGAAGTGCCGGTACAGCCTGTCATTACGTACACAGTAATCCGGATTAGCTTCTGGGTTCTTTTCAACTTCCGACTTCTTCCGTCTGTACCAAGAACAGTTTGGTGCCTCATTCACAGCACATAATTCTTCGGTACCCGTGGCGGGAGAAGGTCCTTCCAATGGTTGATGTGACAGTGCATCAGCTACATGGTTTAAGCTTTCTTTACGGTACTTAATCTCAAAGTCATACTGTTGCAAAAATATGCTCCAGCGAGCTAGGCGGCCAGTCGGACTTTTGATAGAGTGTAACCAGCGGAGGGACTGGTGATCGGTCAAGACGGTGAAGTGGTACCCTTCGAGGTACGGTCTCATCTTCTCTATTCCCCACACGATGGCCAAACATTCCCTTTCCGTTACGGAGTAGTTCTTCTCGGCGGGAGTTAAGGTTCGGCTGGCGTAGGCAATCACTCGATCATGTCCCTCAATTTCCTGTGTCAAAGCTATCCCTAAACCTTGGTCTGAGGCGTCGGTTTGTAGGGTGAACGGCTTCTTGAAGTCGGGACAGGTCAAAACTGGAGCCTTAGTCAGACACTTCTTCAGTTCGATATATTAAAACACTTTACTTTGTTTCTATCACTGATTTATTATAACTTGAACGTTACTGCAGTTTCGATACTTAACGTACCATTATCAAACGTATGATTCAAATGAATGAATTTACCAAGGGATGACAGGCATTTATATACAATACAATCTGAGTTATGTAGATGAAATTAAATGAAGGGATTTACAAAGGGAAGTAAGGTATTTACCTAAATTGTCACTGAACATTACCAAGAATTATATGCAAATTAGTTTTCAAATTAAATACATTGAAACAGGATAGATTGATATAGGTCTACCTGGTCATTCAGAAGATTATTGTCGGTACTTTTATTGGATTTAATAATTTCTATTGCCTCTAATAAATTTAATTTAAAACATTTCTCTTTCACGTGTAATATATTTAGATTGTTTATATTCGGAAATGTATGACTTGTCTCTAAAAAATGGTTTGCAAAAGTTGAATCTGTTTTTTGAAGTCTAAAAGAGCGTAAGTGTTCTTTGTACCTGATTTCAAATGAACGACCAGTTTGACCTATATAGGAGGCATTACAATCCGGGCACACTAGTTTATAAACTCCAGATTTTTTAAGTTGGTTGGTTTCATCTTTGGCGTTATATAATATATTTGTAAGTTTAGATGGTGACTTGAAGCTAACTTTTAAATTATGTGATGATAAAATATTTTCAATTTTTTCCGAAATGCTGCCATAATACGTTAGGGATACATATTTATCATTACTATGATCTTTAATATGTGGATATATACTAGAGCAAGCTAATTTAAATTGTTTTTTGTTAATTAGATTTTCTATTGTTCTTCCTTGAAAACCATTATTCAGTGCTATTGTTTTTATGGTGTCTAATTCCATTTCTAGATGTTCCTTTGAAAGGGGGAGTGATAAAGCTCTATGTATCATGGAGTTATATGCTGCTAGTTTATGTGATATGGGGCTGAGTGAAAAATTTGAAATAGTTGTGTCTGTAAATGTTGGTTTTCTATAGATATTGAAATGAATTTTATCATCATCGTGGGTTAGGGTTAAATCCAGAAAATTGATTTTTTTATCTTTTTCTATCTCAACTGTAAATTTAATATTGGGATGAATACCATTCATGTAATTTAAAAAGGTATTTAGTTGCCTCTCTGTCCCTGTGAAGCAGGCTAGCACGTCATCTACATATCTATACCAAAATTTGATATGCTTTTTACTTAACTGTGAATCGATTATTTGTTGTTCTAAGTGAGACATAAAAATATCGGCTAAAAGAGGGCTCAGCGGGGATCCCATTGCTAACCCCATATTCTGAACGAAAAATTTATTGTTATATTGGCAATAATTTTGGCTAATGCATAAGTCTAAAGCTAATATCAATTCATTTTTTACTACGGGATTTATATGGGATTTATCCAGAATATCAATTATTAAGGATTTACATTCAGTAGTGGGAATGTTAGAGAACATGTTTGAGACATCAAAAGATACTAATTTACTATTTTCTGGAATTACTTGGTTCTGTAATAATCTAGTAAGTTCTACCGAGTTTTTTACAGTATGCTGAGGTTTGAATTTAGTAAGATTTTTGAAAATCGAGTTAGTTCTGGTGCTCAATTTTTGTTGAATTTTGAATATAAACAATCTAAATATATTACACGTGAAAGAGAAATGTTTTAAATTAAATTTATTAGAGGCAATAGAAATTATTAAATCCAATAAAAGTACCGACAATAATCTTCTGAATGACCAGGTAGACCTATATCAATCTATCCTGTTTCAATGTATTTAATTTGAAAACTAATTTGCATATAATTCTTGGTAATGTTCAGTGACAATTTAGGTAAATACCTTACTTACTTCCCTTTGTAAATCCGTTCATTTAATTTCATCTACATAACTCAGATTGTATTGTATATAAATGCCTGTCATCCCTTGGTAAATTCATTCATTTGAATCATACGTTTGATAATGGTACGTTAAGTATCGAAACTGCAGTAACGTTCAAGTTATAATAAATCAGTGATAGAAACAAAGTAAAGTGTTTTAATATATCGTCATGATTGACTGTCACAAAGTAATGGCTTCCACCACAGGAACTTCTTCAGTTGACCAAAAGCTTCTTCCTGTTCTGTGTCCCATTTGAAACGATGGTTCTTTTTCAAGAGTCGGGTTAACGGAGTCACAATTTGGGAGAATGCTGGTACGAATCGTCTGTACCAGGAGGCAACACCAAGAAACCGACGGACGTCTCGTACGTTTCGAGGCGTGGGGAATTTCTCGATGGCCTCCACCTTCTCTGGATCGGTGTTGATGGCTTCTGCGGTAACCACATGTCCTAGGTAACGTAGCGACTTTCTACAGAACTGACATTTTTCGGGGTTCAGCTGTAGATTAGCCATTCTCAGTCGGCGGAATACTTCATGTAGGTTCTTCAGGTGATCTTCAAAAGTTTCACCCAGGACTATAATGTCATCCAAATATGCGAAAGCATATGGTTCCATATCAGGTCCAATGATTCGGTCCAAGAGTCGTTGAAAAGTAGCAGGTGCGGAATGAAGTCCAAACGGCATAACTCGGAAATGGAACAGTCCTCGTCCTGGTACGGTGAAAGCTGTGATAGGCTTGCTTTCGGCAGAGAGTGGTATTTGCCAGTATCCTTGTTTTAGATCTATACTAGAAATGTAACGAGCTTTTCGGAGTTTGTCCAGTATTGCATTGATGTACGGTAGTGGATAGGCATCTTTTTCCGTGACCTCGTTTACTTTCCGAAAATCTATGCAGAAACGGGGCTTTCCATCCTTTTTGCGGACTATGACCACAGGTGAACTCCATGGACTGTTGGACGGTTCGATAATTCCATTAGCTAACATTTCGTCGACTTCGGTGTTAATAATTTCCTGCATCCTAGGGTTTTGTGGGCGGTATCTCTGTTTGATTGGTTCCGGTTGCGACAGGCGGATGTGGTGTTGGGCTAGTTTAGTGGTTCCGGTTATGTCTTGAAAACTTGGCAGTTCCATATCCAAAAATTCCTGAAGGCGGGTTTCTTCATCCTGGGACAGAGTCAGGGCGATTCCAGTCAGCGGAGCAGTTGGCAGCGGCAGTGAGACAGGGCGGTGATCCAGGTAGACGGTGGCGGTAGTTAGATCCAGTGTAAATTCCCTTGTACTCAGGATGTCCATGCCTAGTACAATGTCGGATGTCAGATTCGGGAGGTAGAGTAGTCTTTCGGAAAACGAACTTTCCTCTACCATGAAGTCGAGATCATAGGCACTGATGATGTTTACTAGGTTTCCATCTGCTAGTTGGGCGGAAGGGGCGGATATACTAACAGAGGGTATTCCCTGTTGCTTGCAGAGTTCCATTACTTGGTTTCCCACGTAGGAACGGACGGCACCGGTGTCTATTAGGGCGGAGAACGTTCTACCATACATGGTCACTGGTATGTGCGGTCTGTTATCCTTGTAGTCGGTATCTTGCGAGGCGGAGGTAGGAGGGAACCGTACTGGCCTCGTTACGGTGCGGTTCCGGTTTAGTTTTCCGTCCTTTGGCACTGACAATCCCTTGTCATAATGCCTGGTCGGCCACAGCGTGAGCAGAACAGTTTTGGCGGAAACCGACGTTGATTGCGGAAATGTCCAGATCTGCCACATCTCCAGCAGATACTGTTGAGGTCCTGTGCGGGTCCATTGTTGGCGGGCGGCCTATTTTCTGGCGGTCTTTGGCTCGGTGATCTGTTTTCCGGTGATCTACTTTCCAGCGGTCTGTTTCCGGCGCGTGTCATGCCACTTGTTGACGGTGTTGGTGCCGGTTCAATGGCTCTGCGGTTCCCGGGAGGCGGTTGTGGTGTTGTACCGGGCATCCGTGCTCCTGATGGTACTGGGGGCGGTGGATCAGGGTGGTAGTTTGGTGTTGGCCGATTGGTGAGTTGGGCAGTCGTGTGTGTAACTGGGTGTGATGTAGCGGCTGTGGTACGGTACACCTGCTGCATTTCCCGGCGTAGAGTTTCATATTCCATTACTCTGGCGGTCAGGGTGGATATGTCGGTTACCGTGGTCCTTGGGATGTACTGTCTGTAATCGGGAAGCAGGTTTCTGTATACCCATCGAAGTTCCTCCTGTACGGAGAAGTCTCCATGTCTCCGGATCAGAGTCTGCATATCAATCAGATAGGTGCTGGCAGCTTCTTCCGGTTTCTGCAAGCGGCGGCTAATCTGCGCCTCTATCTCCTCCTGGTAGTTCACCGGGAAGTAGAAGATGCGGAAATCTTTCGTAAACTCGCTCCAAGTGGTCCAACGAGCCCGGTTATTGCGGTACCATAAGACTGCCGTTCCTTGTAACAGCTCTGGTAGTACGGGTAACAGCTGTTCCGGTCGCATTCCAGTATAGGAGCATACTTCTTCTAGCCTCTCTAGGAAGGCGGCAGGGTCTCCTTTCCCATTAAATTGGATACCCCATTTACGGATCTTGAGAGGGTCTAGCATCGCATTACTAGTAACCGTGGACGGAGGTGGGACAGATGCCACGATCTGGGCTTGCGGTGGGATCACTAATGGCGGTGGCAGGAATGGCGGGAAGGTGAGTCGTGAAGTAGTTGGGAGTGGTGACGTACTCCCATCCTTGATGAATTTAATCAGGCGCCGTTTCTTTTCTTCTACGGTGCCAGACAGGTCCAGGCGGAATTTGTTTAGTTCGGTATCCAGTTGTTCCTTCCTGAGCTTATAAATCCAGCTCAGACGGACATCAGCTGTTTCCGGTGGGCGGACATCCTCCGGGTTTTCTGATTCATGTTTTGGTTCTTCCTCGGTATCGGACATGTTTGCTTCTCTGTGGTGACTTCAAACACTGCGATTCTGGACGGTAACGACCAACGATGAACGGTGACGGTGGACGGTCTATGTTGGGACAGTCGGTAACAGATGATGTCTGGTAGTGCTACTTCAGAAAGGTCCTTCTTGATCGAGTTCTCAAACAGAACTCTCTCCGGTAACGGAAAACGGTGAACGATGGCGGTGACGGTGACAGTGGTGGACGGAGACAGAGGCGGTGATAGTGCAGAAAGCAGGTAACAGGTGGTATCTGCTAGTGCTCTTCGGAGACGTCCTTACCGTTCGAGTTCTCAAGCAGAACTCCCCTGTTCTGACTTCTTGGCAGCGGGTATAAGTGGTTGCAGTTATGCGCAAATGGTTTACGCACTGGAAGGCCACTGGTAGTGGTAGGCACCAAACGGATAGAACTTATCACCGGAACTGGTAGGACTCCGGGGATAATCCAGAAAATCGGTAGAATCGGCGAAATCAAATTAGATGGTGTCTTGAGATGCCAGTTACCCAATCTTGTCGGTCTTACTGAGTTTCGACCTCCCAGGTTGCTGTGGTACACGGTTTTCCGAAACGGTTGGTCGGAGCGGTCTGAAACCAGTGGCAATCGATTCAGCGTCCCAAAGTTACTATTTCACGAGGGGTCACTTGCCTAGTAACTCCGGACTCCGGGGACTCCAAGTATTCCGGGTAAAATCCGGTTGGTCGGTAAAATTCGGTGCAGAAGGTGTATCTGGGTCCGGACTACAACCTAGTATCAGAGTTACTCAATTTCGACCCTTACTTCGGCCGTAGCGCACTTTTTTCCGGAACGGTTGGTCGGATCGGCCGGACACTGGTGGCAATCGATTCCTTGGGTCCAATTACCCTAAATTTGATACCCCACACGACTTCGTTCCTTTTCGGATCCCTTCGGTACACTTCGGAAACGTTCGGCCGGAGTTCGGGTTTTCGGTTAAAAGTGCAGCCTCTTCGTATGCTAACACCGCCGGAACCTATGTTCAATTCCCAAAATCTAATAGTCTTCTTAAAATGGTCGAGAACGTCTTCGGGAGTGGTCGGAGCGGTTCGGTAATGGTCGCAATTGCTTCCTCGTGGTCGGTTTAGTCGAAAATGACACCTCAGATGTCTCTCTAGGCCGGTCGGTACTTTTTCGGTCGCGTCCGGTGACTGCCGAATGCGAAAGTCCAATTAAATTTTCCCACAATCTAATTTAATTTAATACAGTCCCTGCTCGGGCCGCCAAGTTTGTGACGTATACTTTCCGGTGAGGCCGGAAAGTGGTCACTTTTGGCACCTTAGCAACGGTTCGGTTACTCGGGCGCCACCTTTACAAATTTTTACGTGGGGCAAAGGTCCCACACTAGCCTCTTAACACAGCCTGTTACAGTAGGGCTGGGATAGCTACAGTGGAGAAAACAGTAACTTCCAGTGGGTCAATTTGGGAAAATTGGACTGTTACACAAACAGCAGTAAAACACAGAATTCGGTAAAACAGAATATCTATTTATTTCCTATAAGTTACAGTGATAACGAAACTATTTACAGCTTAACTAGTTTAATATATACAGTACATTCATAACGCACAAAAGAGCAAACCCAGGCTGTGACGTGCTGATGAGTACGGTAAGTGCTACCATGCGATACGGTGACGTTACTAAGGTAGGCAGGAGTGAAGCAGCGGTATGACGATAAAAATGGCGGTGACTATAACAGAAGATTCTCAGTTAGACTGGGGGACTCTATATTTGCTGCGTGCGGTAATGACGTAGTCGCGGTAGGAGCAATCTTCGAGGATCGGTCTTTGCACGGTTGGCGGGGCTCCTGTTTACTTACAGCTGGGTACGTCTAGAGTCGTGGAACGGCCGACCACGACTGTTTGATATCACGAGTTTTAATAAAGACTTTCCTCTTTCAACAAGCCGGTAGAGGGGGGAAATGTGCAGACACGGTGCGTAGCGGTAAATGAATACTTGTATTATTTTCAGGTGAAACGGTTAAATGAAAAATATTTTACAAGTCAGAAATCGCGGACTTTACCATTATTTTCTGTCTCCCGGTCTTAGAAAAATTTCACTTACTTTTATTTCCGGAGCTGGCTGTAGTGGGCACGTCTGATCGCTGTGGGAGCTCGTGAGGAACTGACTGTCTGCTCTCAGTGCATCGGGTATCTAGTCCACTATCCCCTCTATTCGCGGTAATGACGGGGGAACGATGCGCGTGGATATTGATTGCCGTAGTCGCAACTTAGTACAGTATCGCGGAAATATAAAATATTGTAACTTACGTCTGCTGCCGGGTTCCCTGGAGAAGGCACTTCTGCTCGCTGTCGTTCACTGGTAGCAACTGAATGCTTTCTGCGGAGATCACGGTTTAGTATGCATTTTCAGAACGGTTGGGCCTGGTGGGGCCTATTAGTTTATGCGGTGATATAATTATTTTCCACAGCCTGGTAACTTTTATTAAATAATTCAACAGAAACATATCTATTTTTGGTAAATATAAATGGTTTATTGGGGTTTAAAATATGCTTCATTATATTATGCTTAGATTGCTTTACTATTTATCACAAATAAAACATAATCGAATACATTACAAAGCATCCCTGTTTCTGTTGTTTTATTGCGCTTTATGCATTGAAAAAAAAATTTTCCAGAAAACATCTATTTCTGTTACACAATTTTCAATAAAACCAAAAAATTAGCTGTGACTGATGAGCTTCCAGAGCCATAGCGGGCCTTCCTATATGCTCGATCTGCTTTATTAGCAGTCCTCTAGCGTATACGGTGATATAGACAACTTCGCTGACTAATAGTTCCTAGGACCCGCCATGGCTTAGTGGGCAATTTGAGTAGTGGTCCGTAGGGACCGCCCTGGCAGGGAACGTGTTAATTATCAAACCGGAACTGACTATTATTGATTTTTAAAAAATTGTGTTATGACTTAATAAACTGCAAATTCTACTTCAATAGTCATATGTTCTTCTTCTTCCTCTTGTTGCTAGATTTCTGTAGATTGCTCTAAGAAACAGGATGGATCAGATATCTCTTCATTGATATTATAAGCATCATCATCTGTTGTTTTCGATGCAACAACGAAACAAGACTGGCCTTGGCAATTACCATATACAGTTGAACAAAATAATCGGACTTTTTTACAGCCACAGTTATAATTACAACTGTTTGTGCAATTACAAAAGATAGTATTGAGAAATTTTCCTAGAGTAGGCGGTAAAGTTTTAATTGGCTTCAAACGTTATTGTTTAATACCCATCCCCAGTTTCAGTTCGTTACCTAGCCATACTTGTACTTTATAGTAGACACGACATAAATGTTGATAAGCAGCACCAGATGTTGGAGGAAGACAGGATAACTGTTCCCTTTTATTGTTCCGTGTGCTTTTTACAAAACTTAAATATCTATACCTTCTATAGAATCAATTTTTTTTTTTGGAGCTCCATACATAGCAGGAAGAAAACGAATTCCATTAGTGAGGACTATGTCTGGAGAAAAGTCGATCTTCACAGCACAATCACTTAAATCATAACATTTTTCAAATAATATAAACACTGTTGTTTTGCTTTTTTGAAAAATGTTGATGTAGTATCGCAACCAGTTATTGCATGTAAAAATAAGATATGAGCTTGACATTTTAGATAAGATGAATAAACTTTTGCTTCTATTTGAGATCTGGGATCTAAAAAGTAAATAATTTTATCATATTTATGTTAATCATACATCAAACAATAGAGTAGCAGGCAGATGTTTCTCAGGGTTACACGTAGGAACAAAGTTAGGGACAGACAGTTACATTGAGAATCGTACAATTTGTATGTATTTTATGGTGAGTCACACACAAACCAATACCTCAAGATTTTAGCTTATATTGAATGTCTGATGACGTATACAGACCATGTATGAGTGCATATTAGTATTTGCAATTTTTGAAATCATGATATCTCACGAGAAGTCATTCGTAGGAAAAAAAGTATAAGGACCTTTTTTGTAGAGAATCGCACAATCTACAATCTTTGTAATAACAATTTTTACGATAATACTTACCGTTTAAGAGAAATTTGCGAAATACAGGTTTTTTGACCTTTGACCTTGAGTAAAATTTTTAGCATAAGTGGAATCGATGGGGACTTTTGACATTTCATTTGTAATGATGTTTTAAGGTCCATACCAATTTTTATCTCTATTCGAATTTTTCCAAGGATGAATGTCTATTTTTACTGGATTATCACTATTTTAAGGAAATTATAACTTACCATCATAATATATAAGCTCACAAAATTCACTGAGTCCTTTTTTTTTGAGAACATTCTTAAGAGTCAAGTAAAATTGAAGTATAATATCATTTTTATGTTTCTCATAAAGTCCTAAAAATAAAATGAATGTAAGAATAAAAAACATAAAATGTAAATATCAAATTATCAAAGTTCAAATAACATTGCAAGAGATTAATTGAATCCGAAACGAACCATGATTATGACATGAGACACAAGGGCAACTACTGTGCATTTTTTGAATATTTATCTCTTGTTTATTTATTTAACGAAAACGTAATGTAATTACCTCATGCTCTCCGAATCTACTATTTCCCTGTTTTATATTTTGATAAATAATTCAGTAAAGGAAATTTAACTTTTTGTCTAGTTTCGTATAGTTCACTGGGTTAAAATTTACAAGTTACACTTATATCGGTCAGGTCAAAGATCATTATTCTGTGGCTGGGACGAGATAACATAAAAACCAGTAGGTGTTTAACCTATTAATTTTCCATTCATCTACATGGCGGCTCATCGTGTAACCCATCATACACTGGAAAATGGAGACCTAGAGCCCTCAAGATTCACGTCATTTTGCACCAAATTGGTATATTATATTTTTCAAAAGTACATTTATTTCAATTAATCAAAAATTAGAGTCGTTGGTCAGATAAATGTCACTAAATGACATCAATTTAATGTCACAAAATGACGTCCTCGGATTGTGACATAATCAGGTCTTTTTTACGTAATTCCGGAGGTCAAAATGATGTCTCATGCGATCAAAAAATTATGTCAAAATGATGAAATGAAATATAAATTCTGATTGATTAGTTTAATTCACATTCCAATAAAACAGTGGAATTGGACATGTGCATGTAGACTTGTAAAATATTAGTAGAACAACCAATTGTTGCACAATGTTGCTCTGTTGCATTTGTCATAGTAGCTTTTGTTAAGTTTATTTTTCAAAAAATTTTATCGATAAAAAAATCAGAAAAAATTCATAATAATTTTTGGTACAAATCTTATACTTTATGAAACGGTCTATTTTATTTTTAATTTCAAAGTTAATTAGTAATACCAACACAAAATTTCTTGGGAGTTTATTTGCAATTTTCTAGAAGTTTGATTTGTAAACTTCTAGGCTATTCTAATCGAAAACTTGATTTCAAGAACAGTTCAGATTTCAATAAAGATCTCTCCAAGTTCCCTTCGATATAAATTCAAAACAACCAGAAATGGTAACCTTCTGAAAGCAAATTTCCACTGACGAGTGCCCCAACTAGCACAATTAGTGGCTGGACCATAGTGATGACTATTGTACTGCCTAATAAGGCGAAAAGCCGCATCTACATATTTGTCATAATGAGATTTTAATAATATATGAGCACCCAAGAGTACTTAATCTAGTTCTGCAGTTAAAAAAATTATAAAAAAATTCTAAAGTACAAAAACATAGGTACATAAAAAGCCGCATCTACATAACGTCATATTTTCTTTGCGGTAAACAACCGCTTCTACACATAATAGGTTAAAAGGCTGCATCAGATAAATATAAGAACCAATAGAATTTGAATATTTAAAGTACCTAAGATTCACTGAAATTGATTTTCTGAATTAATATTTACTAGTTAGGAAAAGTAAAAACACGTTTGTTACTTTCCTCGACAACCGATAATTTACAGATGCGGCTATTCTCCTTATGATGGCAGTGTAGGTAGAGTAGTATTATTATGAGAAGAAGCCCGGGGTGGAGCCAATGTGAGCGAATACTTTTATATTCTCATCTGGAGTATAAGGATGTATAATTGCCATCAAGAAGCTGTATAATGCAGTAGATTAAAATTTGTTCAAATCTGATGTTTACACTGGTTACACAGCTCCTCGACAGCGAAAAAAAGCAGGGTTATATCACTTAATTTAACCACTCCGGTGAACACAATTCTACCGCAAGCTACTGGTGCCACTGGTCTCAACCTAGAATATGATGCAATTTGCTCTTATTGGCTTAGAATAATGGATGCATACAAACTTATTTTTCCGCATTTTTTTTGCAAGAGTCTTCTCTTAGTATTCTACTTTAAAGTGTTTTGCCACTAGTCACAGAAATATAATAGAAACGTTCCCTTTACGTGTGTATGACCAGAATGGGTTATATTTTTCCATAATTTAGTAACAGATACGTAATAGTTACTTATTTGAGGTTCCTTTACTTTGGTGCTAGTTGAGTGGTAATTAGCGCAAATGCTAATTAGTGAAATACCTTAAGAAAAGTTAATTTTAAGTTTGATTTTGTTAAAACGTGTTTTAAAATAAATAAAATTAGACCAAATTTGTTCTTTTCACTCCATCACGAGTGATGTGACGTTACTTCCCCAAAAATCATATACAGGCAATTTAAGTGTCGATTTTATAAATCAAAGTAATGACGCAGTATCTCCCAGTGCAAGTGACTCATCACCGAAAACAACCTCTTGTTTACATTCATCCATAATTGGATAGCCTAAGTTATAAACAATATACCTCTATGAGCTCCACTTGAATTAACAACATTCTTGAATGTTCGTAGAGGAGTTGCATATTCGGCTGACACATAAATCTTGTTTGCTCCACATGTACATGGATCACTGAGTGGTTTTTTTTCTGAGCAGATTTTGTACACTGCATTTTTATATACTCTATTTTGTACACCAGCTACGGTTTTTATTTTTGGTTCCAGTGACTAAAAATAAAAACAAAAAAATCTAGAATTGCTTTAAAAATGTACTGCACTTTGCACAATGTCATAATTGTTCTACTTTATGAAATATATACGAATAATATGTAAAAATGGCAAATTTTTAATAACCCACGCACTTTAAAAATTCACAATTAAGAAACATACTTACACTGCTTTCGTCAACTGAAGGAGAATGTTCATTTTTCAAACTAACAAAGCATATTAAAGACTTGGGTATTAAAATGAACAATTTATAAGCACTAAACTTGATGTTATTCTGGTCCTCATAGTCTTGCATAATTTCCCTCAAATTTTTTTCTTGAGTTCCTGTTGCGGGTAGAATTAAATTTAAGTAACCATGGTAAAATGAGTACGCCATTCCCGAACCATAGTCCAAACCATTGTTTTTAGCAATCCACAAAGAGTCATTTAAAGGGCTTGAATCCTAAAATGATTTTAATATGAAGTACGTGCGATGTAATACCTCACATCAAACTGGAAAAAACTTAATGATTTATATTGATTTCTTGGCTGTCGTTTTAACTTAAATATATATCTTACAGCTTGTTATATATCGAACAAACCATCCTTTAAAAATTTGGAAATAGATGTAAAGGAATTGCCAACCAACGGAAATCAGAATAAGGTGTTTCTAGTAACAGCTCCATTCGAGAAGAAAGAAGAAATGTATCAGCCTGACTTTTGGCCCAAAGGGGTAGCAGTAAAGTGTTTTCATTTTAATAGGCAAAGGCGCTATAATCAAAGGCACTATAATCAAAATAATTCTTTTTTATAAATGTGAACGCATCTAAAAGTCACTGTGACAAAGAAATAGTGTCCGTACCCACCACTCATACACTTCCAGTATGTAAAAGTGATGATAATGAACTTAACTTAAATAAAACATTTCAAAACGAGGCAAGTGGTAACCTTCTATATCGTGTTAAATATCCATCGCTAAATATTTTTCACTTGAACATACGCTCAATCTGAAACAAACTTGGAGAATGCGAGACAATAACGCAAAACAAAAATCTTGATTATGATGTGCTATGCTTTACTGAACACTTCTTATCTAAAGACGAAATGGAATGTCTGTCTCTTAATGGCTACTCAAAAGCAACTTTTCATGCTAGAACTCAACATATACATGGTGGCACAGTAATATTCTGTAAAAGTAATGTTGAATATAAACCCAGAAATGATCTAGGGACACTCTCTATAGAAATGAACTGTGAACTCTCAGCAGTAGAACTTACTGAATTGAACTTCATCATTATTACTGTTTATCGACCTCCCGATGGAGATTTTAATATCTTTTTAAATGTTATGACCTCAGTGCTTGATAAAGTCCTTAATATCGACAAATATATTATTATTAACGGAGATTTTAACATACATTTCAATAAAAACTGTTCAAGAAAACATACATTTTTAGATCTAGTAAACTCATATGGTTTTGTCCAGACGATTCATCAAAATACAAGACTCGATGCATGTATCGACAATATTTTTATTAACTTTTGTGATATTTTAGACTGTGTAACAAATGTATACGATCCTTTACTATCAGATCACTCTGCGATAGATATAAGTGTAGATATAAGTGTTTTAAGAAATAGGAGTAGTAACAAACCACAAGTTATCATTTATAGACCAATCACATTTCAAGGTAAACGTAAAATGTACAAGTTACTCAAAGGAGAAACTTAGGAACTCATATATGCAAATGTGGATGCAGATAATAAAATAAATGCTTTTCTTGAAAAAATTTTACACTATAGAAATATTGCATTTCCAGAGGTAAAAAAGCAAATAAAACCAAAATGTAAAAATCAAATACAGTGGTTTAATAATGATATTAGGGACATGAGGGAAAATTTAAGATTTTTAACAGATTTACAAAAAAATTTCAGAACACCAAGACTAGCTGAAACGGTGAAGACATATAGATATAAATATCGACACGCTATAGACGAAGCAAAAAGGAAAGCGAATACCGAATTTATCGAGAAAGCAGATAACAAAGCTAAGGCTGCATGGGATCATAAATGCAAACAGGAAAACAGATACGAGTACCAAGGACGCGAGTATCCATGCAACTGATTTTAACTCCTTCTTCATAAACGTAGCAAGCAATACAATAAATAATCTACGAAATCCAATTTCAACCTTTGAAGAGTATATTGATAAAGCTAACATAAATATATCGGATATATCTTTTGATTTTAGGGAAGTTACATATAATGAAATGAGGGATGCGATAAACAATCTAAAAAATAAACACTGCAAAGACTTTTATGACTTAGATATAACGCTAATTAAATTTTTAAAATTCCTATGACCTATGACAAAATTGTTTAATGAATGTATAAAGGAGGGCATTTATCCTTTATGTTTTAAAATATCTAAAGTAATACCGATCTTTAAGAAAGGCGATAAATCAGATCCTAGCAACTACAGACCTATAGCGCTGATTCCAGTAATATCTAAGATATTCGAGTTTCTATTAAAAAAACAATTGTATGACTACCTAGAATATAACAAACTGTTCACTGAATCACAATTTGGCTTTAGAAAAAACAAAAGTACTATAGGGGCCATAAACAAACTCTGTGAGACGGTAATCAGGGGCTTTGGAAGGCGGAGACTGTGTAGGGTCAACTTTCTGCGACCTCTCCAAGGCCTTTGATTGTGTGTCCCACAAAATCTTGTTAAAAAAATTACAATATTATGGAGTTGGTGCCAGTAGTCTGAAATTGCTCACTATGTATCTAACAAATCGAACCCAAGTAACCTATTATGGTGGTAATTTCTCGGAGGAAAGAATAGTAACCCATGGAGTCCCGCAGGGGTCAATCTTAGGACCTCTGCTTTTCCTCATTTATATCAATGACATTCGTTCATCCCTCACAGACAGTGCATTAGTATTGTATGCTGACGACACAAATTTTACACACTGCAATATCAATATTGATCAGTTGAAGTCTTGCATGTGGAGGATTGGTTTTCAGCTAACCAATTAAGTTTAAATGTAAATAAGACAGAAAAAATGATTTTTTCCTTACGCAGAAATGATAAAATAAACAACACAGCATCCATCAAATTTTTAGGAGTTTTTTTAGACTCCACTCTAAATTTTGAAAGTCATGTTAACTATATATCTAACAAATTATGTAAAAGTTTATTTTTATTGAAAAATCTAATAAAAACGGTGAGTCAACAAGTTTGCATTATGACCTTTCATGCAGTCATACAATCAGTTTTAAGTTATGCAAACAGAGTATTTAAACTGCAAAGACGGGCAGTCCGTATAATAGCAAAATTAGAATACCGCGCCGACACTAGAAACGCATATAGTCAACTCAATATTATGACCCTTCCATGTAGATATATTTTTGAGTGTTTACTATACATAAAAAATAATAGTGAGTGCTATAATACTTTACAGAACACACATAATCATAACACATGGCACAAGGAGAATCTTAGAAATGAATTCCTGCGATTACATAAATCCTGGAACGCAACTCTACATTTGGCCCCAACTTTTTTTAATAAATTACCTTTAAGTGTGAGATTTTTGGAAGGAAACAATTTCAAAAACACAATAAAAAAATTCTTAATAAAAAAAGCCTACTACTCCTATAATGAATTTTTAAATAACAATATCACAATTAATGATTTTTAATATAACAAATTCTTCTCTTTTATCTAGTATATAAGTTTTAAATCATGATATGTATAAATTTTAATATTGAATTTTATTGTCCAATTTACAATTATTATACTTCTATGTATGTGTTATTTTTTGTTGTATTTGACTTATGTAAGGAAGTGTAAATTTTCCTGTGCATCAATAAAGGTCTGTCTGTCTGTCTTGTTAACTCGGTTTACATGGCATGCGATGTTTTTTCCCAATTGTCTTTGCTCCAGGGCTGGTCTGATTCCTGGTACTGCTTGGGATATGGAGGGGATCGGCTATTTGGGGTTGTTAATTTGTTTTCTTACATTTTTGAGATATTTATCTGTTAAAGAAAGAGGTTTTGGAAACAATGGAATGAGCAAAAGTAGTATAAAACTTGCATTGTCGGAGTATCGATGACTATGTGTAAAAGTTTATAGGAGGTGGAGTAGGAGAGATTTGTCACGATTCGTAATGTTTTGTTCTTTGAGGTGTAAAGTCTCTTGTCTGGAAGGAGGATACCATCAGTCATTATATTTTTTGTTTTAATGTAAATTTTAACAATCATTTAAATTGAGTAAACTAATTTATGCATAAACCTACGAAATGCCGTCGACATTGGCTCCTATTTTATATTAAAGCAGGTAGCAGTAGCAGCGACGATGTCTATCATTTAACTCGCTGTTTATTTCAGACTGAACGTATTTCTCTATTACGAGTTAGAGAACTAAGAGTTTGGAATATAGTGCAAACATGGAATTTTTGTCGCATTTCAATTTATTTCACGATAATAATCGGTTATGTTTGCTATATTGCCAAATAAAAACGTGTACAAAGCCTTTTGAAGTCTTGACCTGGCTAGCGATTATAAGTATTCCCCTTCGATGTCATTTCTTGCGAGCGCATTATTTTTTTCTTTACACAGCCCCACAAAAAAAAGTGGTCAGTCTGGTGGACCAGACCAGTGCAGTGTATCCCAATTTATTTTGACCCGCTGAATCCAAATCCGAAGTCAGAATTTTCAGATTGGCTCGTTTTTCATCAGTAACACCAAAAAACATCCCTAAAAAGAAAAAAAAATTGGTCTGTCCGGCGGAAATTCAATACTGTGCTTTTATCGTCTATAACTCATCTAGTATTGCAGACTGTAAAGCGGCCTCTAAGAAATTATGGCGTTGTTCGCAAATTTAACCTCAAACTTAACTGCCTAAGAAAATGTAACTAAAAAGGACAATAGGCCTCTTGCATGTGCCGTATATTTTAAATTAATCTATATATGTCAATATGTGTTACTAAACATTAGCAATTATCAAATCTGTTTTCATAATTTCTAACTGGAAAGTATATTTAAATCACCGACTAATATCCGGGAGAAGCGCTAACTAAGCGATCACTTATCATTTATGTCATTGATCAGTTGTGTGCTGAACGGTGTATTCTGTCACTATGAGCAGCTATAATCTGAACTAGCATGCAAAGTATTAGTTGGGATTATTAGTCCCGCAACAACTTTATCCAGTTTAAACAAAGAATAGTTTAATATAGCCCCACTGTCGAAAGCTTGATTTATTTGGCCATTAAAATCAAAAGAAAATAATATTTTGTAATCTTCACATTCCTAAATAATTTCCAATTTTTCTTGGTTCATTTTTGTGACCTTCCGATTAACCGGCACAACAGAAAATGTTTGCTTAAGGCTAAGGCCAATGTTGTGTTAATGTCTAATTTTTTCAAATTCAAATAACTGATTAGTGATCACGGATCATGAATGGAATTAATTTAAAATATACGCTAGAGCTGTGCGTAACCTGACACATGACATCGCACGTTGTTTGCACGCCTAACGGATTTATTCAAACTTTAATGTTGAATACCGTCTGTAAAAGAAAAAATAAGAAAAAATCCTTTACACACTGTGTTTTGTATTAAGTAAAGATTCTAAAAATGCCAAAATTATATTTTGTGCAAGAGGCCTATTGATTAAATGTTTAAAAATGAGCTAAGTAGAAATTCGACGTTATCAATTAATATTACTTTAAAAGAGCATAAAGCAACTGAACAGCTTGTTACGTAGATATAAATTACGTGGAATTTCTAACAAAATCTACCTAGTAATCTACCTCATTATAATGAATTTTAGTCGCCAGAGATCGATATCACAGGCACAAAAAAAAATTTCTGAGGTTTCTGAGGTTTCCCGTATATACTCCCACGATCCTGATGTCAGTTTTACAAAATTAGGTCAGGATTTTTTGTTAACCACGAAAAAAACACGCCAGAATAGGGTTTAAAATATAAGTTAAAGATTATAAATAAGTAGACCAAGTATTCGATGTATTTTTAACCGCTGAACATGATCCCAGTCAGTTTTGCTCCATCAATACAGAATTTTTTGTTAACCACGAAAAACAGGTTAAAACAGGCCAGAATAGGGTATAAAATATAAATTAAAGATTTTAAATAAGTAGACCATGTATTCGATGTATTTTTTGCCGCTGAACACGATACCAATGTCAGTTTCAACCAATCAGGTCATGACTTTTATTTATTCTGATTTATTCTTTTCTGTGGTACCGTACTTTTTTGTCTTCAAATGATCTGCATAATAGTTTTCTTTTACGTTTTATCCCTTTCCTTTTCACATCCCTTTTCAATATCCAACAGTAGTCTGCCATCATATTAACATCCCATCGACCTTGATATCTACGCTCTATTTTCTTTATATCTTGGTGACAATGTTCACCACACTCTTCACTATAGTCACCTAAATTTTCTGAAAACTGGTCTATATGAGAATGCAGGAAATGTAGTTTCAAATTCATTAGACAACCTAATTTTCCCAATTTTTCTACCATGTTGGATACTATTCTTTGTAATCTTCGCTCTTATTGTTTCCCAAAAATTTATTCAACAATGAATTTCTTATCTCTTAACATTTTCCTTATTTGTGAACCATTAGAAATGCCTTCCTTCAATTTGGCTTCACTTATCTGTGGAAATTGTATTCCCAAATACTCAAAACATATTCCTGATTGCGTGAAACTGACATCGGGATTGTGTTCAGCGGTAAAAAATACATTGAATACAAGGTCTACTTATTTAAAATGTTTAATTTATAATTTAAACCCTATTCTGGCGTTTTTTTCGAGGTTAACAAAAAATTCTGACCTAATTTTGTAATATTGACATCGGGATCGTGTTCAGCGGTCAAAAATACATGGGAAGCAAAATAGTATGTGGATTTAATGGTATTTATGTAGATAATTGAAATGTAAATTGAGACGTGTAAATTTTTATTAGAAGTGTATTTTATCAGTCGATTTAACATCAAAATGATCTTAATAAGTAAATTGATCTTTTACCAAGTCGAGTTATAATTTTAAGGAATACGTTTGCTGGTAAAACTCTTGGTGACGAGGAATTTTCAAAATAAAATCAACTCTCGACTGAGTGATAAATCTTAGGATTCGTTAGATGAATATTTTAATGATGAATTTTAATGATACTATCTAGTTTTAGTAACACATCGTACGTGTATGTTTGATAGTAGACATCTGCTTATATGTTATATGTTAGTGCCTCCCCCGGCCGTTAGATGTGGTAAGATGTCATGCAGATTTTAGGTGCCGTAATTGCGGAAATCGTTCGGAGACGTTCAAACTTGTGGAAACATGTCGGTAGCATGTAAGGTTACATTCGTTTATTGTTTAAGGTATAGCTAGTGTGTGTTGTGAAATAATAGAAATCAAAGGTAATTATTTTATTATTTATTTATGCATACCAATGTCTATTTCAATGATTTTTGGTAAAGTTGTAGAGTGGTAGAGGAGGATTGATTGATGAGAGTAAGTTTAACAATACATCACTATCTAACCATAACATGCGAGACCCGCTAGTTCAAGCTGTGGAGACGTACATAGCTGCAGAGCTCCGCGGCAGCTGCACACGGTAATACGCTGCGGAAAATGTATAGCGCAGTGAAAGGATGAATTTCCTGTATTGACTTATCCTATATTATGTATAATGATAACATAGATGAATAAAATTATTATTATTGTTATTATTATGTTTACTTACCAATTCCAGAACAATTCCCAGTAAATATATACTTGGTACAAGCAAAAATATTTGACGGTTTAATTCGTAATCCGTAAAAAAGTCGTTAATACAGAAGTAATAGACATCATAAATTATTGCTATTACAGCAGTGATGTATACGTTGGTGGCAAAGTGATATGCATCTTTTAGTAACACTTTATAATCGCCTTCATATCGAGAAATTATATGTGTAAATTCTTCTAGGACCAATATGGATCGGTACAAGATTTGAAGTCCAATACTAATTAAAATACTTGTCATATACAGGGCTGCAACAAAATAAAACGTTATAAAAGGCATAAAAGTTCCGTATTACAATATGTTTTTTATAGACCTTAATGTACTATTTTTTAATATTTGAAAGAAAAAACTCTTATAAACTATTACAGTGGTATAATAGCCTGGGAAGTAGCGACAGTTTTCGTGAAATCATTTCTATAAAGCTAGAGATTTTTCCCAAGAAAGTTTAGATAGTATCTATCTCATCTTGCAAAAATGAGTAAAAAATTTAACATGTTGCAAAAAGAGACATCGATTTTCTGAAATGTCACAAAATGCTACTTTTGATTCGTTCGTGCCGAGCCGAATTTTTGAGTTTCGCCGTGCAATTTACGATCAGGTTTATCTGGAAGACTTCCTCTTTACGTCGATATCGTACGGCCGTCCCAATGGTGTTTTTCGAAAAATATGAACGTGTGAAGATTGCATGTTTTTGCAATTTTTTCAGCTCCAAATACTATTTTTCGCAGATATCTCCGAAACGGTGGGAGTTAGCTCGAAATAAAAAATAGGGTCAAACGAGTATTTTCCACTACTAATCTTTTGCTATCATCAGAATTTTGATCTTCTTTTTTCGTTTCGGAGATAACTACTGTTCAATTTACTTCCTGTAAACCTCAGAGACTTGCCTGCTCAAGACTTTAAGAAAAAGTTAAAAAATTACTTAACAAATAAAGCATTCTACACCATTGGGGAGTTTGTGTTAAAGATACAAACTGGAGAAGAATTGTAATTTAGAGTCATTTCAGTGTTTTTTCTTTTATTTCATTTTATTTAATGTAGCTTTTGTAAGTGTTTGTTATTAGTGTACCTTTTAATCTGTATGTATGTTGTTTTAACTTTTGTATTTTACTATATTTCTATTTTTTAAATTTTTTTACATGATGACATATCTTATCTACAAATACTGTAGCCACAAAGACAAATAAAGTATTCTATTCTATTCTATTCTATTCTACTGAGAAGGCGGCCATGTATGGAAAAAAATCGCAAATTTTGAGCTTCTACAGTTGGCAACTTTTTAATCTTGGCTCCTACCCCAAAAAACTACTGTAGCTAATTTAAATAGAATTAAATTTGCTAAAACCCTTTTTTCTATTTTTTTAATTCCTACCGAAATGAAGGAATTAGAGGAGGCGGGATTTGGGACTTTTTATTTCGGTAAAATTTCTCCATTTTGTCACTGTAATTAATCGGTAATTAACTGAAAATCGATCTCATATACGATATTCACTTAATATCATGTACTACTTTGACGCTCCGTTAATCTCAGCCCTTGGAAACAAAGGTTTCTGAGAAAAATTACTTTTTTAAGATTTACATACACTCGGTAATTTCCTACATTTCCTCGAATATCTCGAAAATTATCCTTTTTTTTTTTTCGAAAAATTTGTAGACAGTTTATGTAAAGAGAATTAATTGAGCTTTCTGACACTTTCCGACATTTTTTCTCTAACATGAAAAGTATCAATGATGAAAGTGCAAGTCTAAGGAAACTTTTAGTGTTGCAAAAATGAGTAAAAAATTAAACATGTTACAAAAAGTTGCATAAATGTATTATATCTACAAGATTGAAATTTTACATACTCACAGATAGACAGATGACATAAAAACATACCGGAAAATAATATTCTACCGCAAAGTGTGGAAAAAACAAACATTTTTTACTTATATCTACAAGGCTGAAATTTTTTTCTGGAATAGTTTATTTAATAAAAATACAGTCTACCGATCATCTCATGTTGCTAAAGACTCAGTAGACGTAATGGAATGCAAGCACGTAACCGCGGTCGCTGCGCTCCAGCTATTGCAGTTCACGGAGAAGTTTTGCATTTTCCGCTGCGGATTATTAATTACGAAGCTTATTTCTTGTCTACAAGCAGTTTATGCACTATTTCGATTAAAAATCACAATCTACCTCCGCTGATAGGTGGCTAAATCTTTGGTAGACGTTATCAAAATGGCAATATATAGTCAAATCATGACAATTATATTCGTCATTAATATTAAAGAACAGACAGTTTTCTTATAGATGTGTGAATAATCATTTTTATTTACCTTTTAATATTGCTGGTGGTCGCGCTGCAGACGATTGTGTACAAGCTCCACACTAATGCAGACATATCAAAAAAATTCTTGCATATGTTTTTGAGAAATGTTGCACAGTTTGTGGCTATCGTTTTTGATACTTATTCCTCTACTTTGATCAAAGATCACGAGTACGATTTGAGAGGGGCCCATCGAGGTCGAAAAATTAAAATTAAAGGTCCATCGACACGCTCTTCCAACTTTTCAGTTCAATTGAAATAATAATAATAATAATCTTTATTCACCATTTTTGTATAGATACAGTATATGTATACCTATATGGTAAGTCAGTAAAAATATAAACTATGAATATATATATCTAAATTACAACAACAGTAATAATGTGTAAAAAAACAACTTAATCTACTAGACTAACAGTGACAGATTAAAAATAAGACAAAATAGAAAGAGACAATGAATTATGTCCCTGTAGTTCTATGTAAAAATTCATTAACGCTGTAGTAGCCATTGTCAAGTAGTAAGTCCTTAACCTTTTTTTTGTATCTCAAGAGATTTAAACTTTTAACATTTTCAGGAAGGCTATTGTGTAGCATTATTGCGTTATAATAAAGAGATTCTTTGAAAGTAGAGGTTCTGTGAAAGGGAATAGTTAGTAAATTTCCATGTCTCGTGTTATAATCATGGTTTTCAGCTTGTATATGAAACTTATGTAGATTGGATTTTAGATGTATTAAACACTTGTATATGTATATACACGGAACTGTCAATATTCTCTTGGAGATAAAGGTATCTCTACAACTTCCTCTATACTTTAATTTGAAAATAAGTCTAATCAGCCGTTTTTGAAGTATAAAAACTCTTGCTCCTTCACTAGATTTTCCCCAAAGAGAAATATTTAGGGTTATATAAGAATAGGCTAGAGCATAATAGACATTTAGTAAGCCTTCCTCATTTAATATGTTTATCAATTGGTAGATTGCATAATATGCTTTGTTTAATTTATTGCACACGTAGTCGATATGTGGAACCCACGACAATGTACTGTCAATGAATGTACCCAGAAATTTTGAGCTTTCGCTTAAGGGGATATCTTTGAGCACAATATTTCTCCTCATTTTAAAATCTATAAATACCATTCTGTTCCCATTTAACATCAATTTGTTACGATCACACCAACTACGCATTTCGTCCAGCGTTGTATTTATATGTGAGCTGAGCTCCTCAATATCACTTTCAAGGAAGACCTGATTGAATATATTTTGACAAGCTGGGAGCGAAATGAGATTTTTAAGGATAAAATTGTTTACGTGAACTAAGTACTATGAATGTTACAGATATCAAGTTGTCAACGGAAATGTTGTAAGAACAATTGAACATAATCAATCCTGCTCAAACCACGAGGAAGCCGACACCAAAATAATCTATCATGTCTGCAATTTCGAAGAACTTCAGCCACCATTTAACGTTCTCGTGTGATGCTCAGACATGATATAATGATAATAATGTTAAACAATATGAAATTTGTGCATCCTGAAGTGAAGGTGTGGATGGAAGTTAGCGTTGGCACTTCATTAAGGTGTATAAACGTTAGTAAATTGAACGAGAGGTTGAGATCAGATTTATGTATATTCCGTCATATGTCTTTTGCTTCTTATGTTAGAGAAAAAATAAAAATAGCGTCGGAAAGCTCAATCAATTCTCTTTACATAAGCTGTCTACAAATTTTTCGAAAAAAACCATAATTATCGAGATATTCGAGAAAATGTAGGAAATTACACGTTTTCCTATAGAGGTATGTAAATCTTAAAAAAAAAACAATTTTTCTCAGAAACCTTTGTTTCGAAAGGCCGAGATTAACGGAGCGTCAAAATAGTACATGATATTAAGTGAACATCGTATATGAGATCGATTTCAGTTAATTACAGATTAATTACGGTGAGAAAATGGAGAAATTTTACCGAAAAAAAAAAGTCCCAAATCCCACTCTCTCTAATTCCTTCATTTTTGTCGGAATTCAAAAAATAGAAAAAAGGGTTTCAGCAAATTTAATTCTATTTAATTCTATTTAAATTACCTAGAGTAGTCTTTTAGCATAGGAGCCAAGATTAAAAAGTTGCCAACTGTAGAAGCTCAAAATCTGCCATTTTTTGCGGTACAGTAGTTATCTACGAAACGAAAGAAAAAATCAAAATTTTGATGATAGCAAAAGATTCGTAGTGGAAAATACTCGTTTGACCTTATTTTTTATTTTGAGTTAACTCCCGCCTTTTCGGAGATATCTGCGAAAAATAGCAAAAAACAGCTTGCATTTCGTAGCCGAAAAAATTGCAAAAACATGTAATCTTGACACGTACATATTTTTCGAAAAACACCATCGGGATGGCCGTACGATGTCGCGACGTAAAGAGGAAGTCTTCCAGATAAACCTGATCGTAAATTGCAGGGCGAAATTCGAAAATTCGGCACGAACGAATCAAAAGTAGCATTTTGTGATACATTTCAGAAAATCGATATCTCTTTTTGCAACATATTGTTTAACCTTTCTCTGATCGCGCGCGGACTGGCAGTCCGCATCGAACTATTTTGATAAATAATTCGACAACACCCCCATTCTGAGTCATGCGGACCTCCAGTACCTTCTAGACTGGCGGTACATGACCAGTCAGGTGCAACGTTTTTAAAATGTATGCCAATCATATATATGAATGAAATTACCATGAATATGCCAGAAACGCAAATTTTAGGAAGTCGTCGCGTGCAGAAGGGTGTGCAAATCAATTTTTTTTGTTTTTTTTTTTGTTTTTTTTTTGTTTTTTTTTTTTGGTGGATGCCAATAGTGCCAAACGAAAAGCCGTGAAAAAGAATCCAGCGGAAATTCATTGGCATGCAGTTTCCACGCGCAAAACAACCTTTGATGCGCACATTAAATCGTAAAATTTTTTGGTGTTCTTGATTTTATATGATTTTGATTTTGGATTTTTTTTCAAGGCTTTTCATTTGGCACTATTGGCATCCACTTTAAAATAAAAAAAAAACAAAAAAAAAATCGATTTGCACACCCTTCTGCACGCGACGACTGCCTAAAATTTACGTTTCTGGCATATTCATGGTAATTTCATTCATATATATGATTGGCATGCATTTTAAAAATGTTGCACCTGACTGGTCATGTACCGCCAGTCTATTCTGTAAATATTGTCATTAGTCTGTAAGTAACCAAAGAGCTAGATTGACATATTAGTTTTTACAAAATATCGTACTGCGGACTGTGAGTCCGCAGCGAGCACTGCAGTGAAATATTTATTTTTACTTTTTTCGTAATATATTATTTATATAGAGCTACAGGATGCGAAAATTCTAATGGCAACCCCATTAGAATTATCGCGTCCTGTAAACCGTCCTGAAAAAATTTCAATGTTTACTTTCCATGAGAATTGCATTCTTCTGGCATATACTCCAAAAAAATTTTAAATGTACCTAATATTTCCAAAATAACAAAAGGGAGAATTTAGGAAATTGCTGGAATTTGGGATGAAGGAACTGCCAAGAAGTTGTTAGACCAACAGAAAATCAACGAGGCCGTTGTGCTTTGTGTGATAGAAAAAAAAACAGACCAACACGATATTACTGTCAGAAAAGTGTAGCACTTATGTCTGCTTAGAGCACGCAATATGTATGTGCTCCAAATGCCGAATGGGGGCACTAGAAGTTATTTTGAGTATATTTTTTCAGTTTTTATATCTTTATAATTCCCATTTCTTCTTTATTTAAACTGATAAAGGGGAATCTATATTTATTAGTATTTTTAGAGCTTATTTCATTTATTTTGCTGTCAAATAAACAATTTTTGTTACTTAATAATCTCCTTTATTAACCTCAATAATATAGACTATCAGCGTATTAGGGAAATTTTTTTTTTATAAGTGCGGACTCTCATGCTCGTACACCAAAATAATGTGCGACTACTGAAAGGTTAATTTTTTATTCATTTTTGCAACACTTATAGATTGGTAGAATTGCACTTTCATCATTGATACTGTCTAAGCTATCAAGGAAAAAAAATCTAGCTTTATAGATATTAACGTGAAAAATCTGTCGCTACGTCCCTGGCTATAAGGTAGGTAAAATACTAGCTGTCATTAATCATTTTTTTATTTAAACTACTTTGTCTTTTTAAAAGTGGCAGGGTGCACTAAGCGAGGTCTGGAAATTTCCTTTCAATTCCAATTTACGCAAAGTGTGGCCACTTTGAGTTCGATATTTCTTCTATTTACATTATAATATACATACATTATAATAACCATTCATTAACTAATAATATGTTTTAACAAACACTTTTTCCATTTTTACTTCCAGTTGGGAATTTGAAATACTAAAGTATTTTATTTAAAATAGTAAAATATTAGACACAAAAATTCACAACTCTAATACCTATGTATTTGAAATGAATACAAGTCACTTCATCTTGTATTTCAAATATTGACATTAATTATTTGACCCCAGTCTGGTTCCTGGTGATAACTTTATATGTAGACATGACATTCTGTGATTCCCTGGAAATAGTGATGTAATATGTTGAATAATATAAAAAAGGCATGAATTTACATAAGTTGAGAATGAAAGTCATAAAAAAAATTTACTTTCAACTTTATGTAATAGGTTGTTTATGTTCAAAATTCAATAATCCTTGGAAGAAATATTGTTTGGGTTATGGATCATAAATGGGCGCCTTGGAAGTGTAAACAAGGACTGTTACTGATTTAGGAAATGATTCCACACATACATATAAGTATTATACATTTTTCTAACAAAGTCTTCAACATAATTTATTCAACTTCCCATATTTATTTTGTTTCACCCTCTACCCTTACATTTAACACTTGTATTTTTATGGAAACAAAACCTAAACAAATTGTTACCATACTGACTTGACATCACTAATCTGTCCAGAACCTGCTAATTTATGTTATTTTTTTAATCTTATACTTATTGGTTACAATGATGAATAAATGATAATAATCTATTGATGTATTAACATATTAATAACAGTATACTCTTGATATTTCAATATTTCAAAATTAGTGAGAAGTTAGTCATGACTGACGTCACTTATTAGGGACAGAGTGCTTTTGTGCTCAACTAAAATGAATTTCTTTAATTCTTCCACCAAAAAAAATATAATGAAGCTTATTTTTCAGTTGTTTATTAATTTTGTTTATGGGGTAAAATCTTATAAAGATGTGTTCATTAAAACTTTTTCTTATTGTAAGTAGAATTTTTCCATACAATTATTCCGTCTATTTCAAATACCTACTTAAAATATTTCGATTTCACTAAAGTAAACATTATTTTATTATAGAACTTACCTACTACTGAAGTCTTCCTGTTTTTGTTTGTAATTATGTCAACTGCAAAAAAATATTTACAAGGTATTTTAATTGATACAATGATATTCAAATATAATAAAATTGATATGAACTTCCATAACGTAACAATTAATGGTAAACATATCGAGTTTGTGACTGAAATGAAATATTTAGGGTTCAAAATTGACAACACATTATCGTTCAATAGTCATTCTCATTACATATATAAAAAGATTGTTAAAAAAATTGTACTTTTTCTCTAGAATCTCGCATCATAATATCAATTGCAACAAAAATTACAGTATGTAACATCATTATTATTGAGCCACATTTTGACTACTGTGCAACTATAATTTACCTTTTTGACCTAAATAAAATTTTCCAACTACAAAAATTACAAAACCGGAGTATGAGAATAATCCTTAAATGCAATAGGTTCACTCCAATTAATACCATGCTGTCGACTCTTGAATGGCTAAATGTGTCAGATAAATTGTACCTAAGTGCAATGATTTTTATATATAAAATTGTGAACAAACTACAACTCAGTTACTTTAATGAATTCATTACATTTAATCATGAAATCCATGACCATCTTACAAGATCAAGGGATAATCTTCATTTAAATCAAATGCATAAAAAAAGGTCCATGAATTCCTTGTTCTTCAGAGGGATTGATCGATTTAACAGACTACCTCTTGAAATTAAAAACAGCCCTTCAGTTAAACTGTTAAAATATAAGTTGATTAAGCACATTAGAGAACTTTGATAGTGTTATTATTTATTAATTAAAATCTTAAACTGTTATAGCATTTTTATATCTTTAGATTTTGTATTTCTTATACGTATATTTTGATTTTAATATTCCAATTACATTTATACTTTAGTCATTCTGTGATAATAGCAATAGTAATTAATGTATTTTAGTTTGGTTGAAATGTAGTTTAAAAATATATGTATATTAGGATTCCTATTTAAATAAATTACTTACTTACTTACTTTTATACAAAATTTAAAAAATTTAAAAGTTGAAAAATAAAGTTCTTTATGTTTTCAGATGAATAATACTTAATTGAACCTAAATCCATACAGCACAAATTACTACCATTAGTTTATCCTATTTTTGGCAAAATTATTTTATATTATAAAAAGTGTTGTTAATAATTTTCCATGGCCTCCTCACAAATATATTAAATTTTTCGAAAATTAATCACTTTTTCTAGAGATAAATATGACATGATATATCGTTGGATAACTAATTTAAGTTGTGATCAAATAATGAAATAATTTACAGAGTGTTCAGTTTAAAAAAACACAAGTTATGTCTATATCTCGAAAACTGAGGCATGCATAATTTTCTTCTTATCAGCAACGGATTTTACTCAAAAAAGTGCCTTAAGAATGTGTTACTCAATTTTCAATTCGACATTTGGTAATTATTATCAAAAAATCCCAATTTTCCAAAAACGTAGCTCGGTGTTTAAAAATTCATGAGTACTATAAAATGCATTGTTTAATAGGTATTGCTTAATTCTATGCTTAAAACTTTTTTGAAAGAGGAGTTTTCACTCAAGAGGTAAAATAAATTACAACACACATTTTGACGTATTTGAAGATATTTTCGGACTTCAGATTTAGCCGGACGTGATACCAATTCTTGATTTTTAAACTAGAGTGCTGCGATTACCTTTAAATTATTATAAATCACAGAGAAATTAATGGAAAAATAGAAATTTGATTTTTAACCAACAAATTTAATAACTAGGTGCATTCTAAGTTGCCATTGCGTTCTTATGGCATTCGCCATAAATTAGTAAGTTTTGTCTACTTGTTCGTCCCTTGAATACATGGTAACGTTAAAAACCACGAATGGACAAGCAATTATTGCACTATGCATTAACAAAACTGGATTGTTTGTTAACAAGTTAACTACCATGTCGGTACTATATGGGCCGACACTAGTATGTTTTGTTTTCACCATGACAGTTCCATCGGCCGGCAACGATGCACGATTTATAAATTATTCCAACACGCCGTCGGTCCTGTATAACATATCTTTGTTTGTGGAAATGAACCGATATGGCTCGTAGTAACATTGTGCAAACAGAAATTTTTAAAAATGAATTGTAGTAAGAAATTTAAAAGCCGAAACTATTTTACTATCAATACAAAATGGAAAAATTCAGTAAGCCTGTTGGATTAATTTCCGAAATTTAGCTGGTCAGTTAACTTTAATAAAGTTTCTTATAACTGTCAAACAATTTTTGCTTTACTTTAAAAATCATTTATTTACTATTTTTACTATGTTTCTATCATAATGAAGAGCAAACAAGCTAAAAACGTACTCTTCGAAAATTTACTGAGCTTTTTATATAACTGTTACTTAGATTCTATAGAATACTCTTCACAGTTTTCTTGTAAATAATGTGAGGTTTTGGACATCCTAAATTTTGTGATACCAACTCTGTTGTGAAAAAAAATGTATGAAAAAAATTGAAAAAAAAAACATCCAGCCTGTCTAGGATTTGAACACACGATCTCAAAGCAACACTTTAGCCACTGGGCCATCACACATTACTACAAAAAATCAACGTCTGTAATATATGTTTTTCGAGAATCACATTTCAACGCATTAGATATATTATTATAAAATATATATTAGTAAAATGTATAAACAAAAAAATATATATGATAGAGCAAGATTTCTATTTAAGTATAAGCGACAAAAATTAAGAAAACATATTTTTTTAAATTAAATGATTAATAACTTCCTTATTTACCGATTGATTTTCTAGAAACATGACGTACAGACAGACTGACATTTTGAAAGTTGTTCAGAATTCGTTCACTAACACAATGATATGAAAATGTTTTCTCTACGAGTGATATTTCTGGTTTTAGAAATGTGCCGATAAAATGCAATATACTCTTCGTTTTTGCGAAGAGTATAATAATAGATTTTCTTTTCAGTTTAATACTCAATAGATTTTGGGTATGATGATATCATTGGATTGGTCTCGAAAAGTGGTATTTAACTGCAGAGTTGTGCCATTTGAAAAAAAGACAAGGAACTAATGTCGAAAGATTAGAATGAGTAGTTATTAAATTTGTTGGTTAAAAGTCAAATTTGTATTTTTCCATTATTATACTCTTTGCAAAAACGACGAGTATATTGCATTTGATCGGCACATTTCTAAAACAGTAAATATCGCTCGAGAAAAAAATTTCATATCATTATGTTAGTAAACGAATTCTGAACAACTCGAAATGTCCGTCTGTCAGTCCGTCCAGTAAGTTTCTTGTAAGCACGATAACTTAAGAAAGAAAAGTCTGATTGTATTGAAATTTGGAAAATAAGTTAGCGTTAGCTATTGTTTTTGAAAAAAATCAATCCGTAAATAAAAAAGTTATTAATAATTTAAATTAAAAAAAATATATTTTCTTAATTTTTGTCACTTGTACTTAAATAGAAATCTTGCAAAATGTTATTCTCTATAATTTTTTTTGTTTATACATTTTACTAATATATATATATTTCATAATACATCTAATTCGTTGAAATATAATACTCAAATGATATATATTACAGACATTCAATTTTTGTAGTAATGTGTGACGGTCCAATGGCTAAAGCTTTGTCTTTGCCTATCTTCGGGCAACTCCCTTAGCCACACTTTCTTCTACGACAACATACATCTACCCTTACTTATCTTTCTTCAACTTTACATTTTTTCAATCCTCTTTTCCCCCTTTTCATGTTTGTACAATCTTATTCCTTTTGTTCCCTTTTTGTTTTTTTCCAAATCCTCTCTAGGTCGAAAACTTCTTAGAAATCCCAATTTTTTAAACCACAGCTTTTTTGACTATTTTATCTTCCTTGTCGGCGACCAGACCGCAAGGTCGTCATTTGTTCGAACGGGTTTTTTCGTTTAATTGTGTGTCCCTTATCAACAACCAAAATTCATTAAATGCGTGTTTCGCCTAGCAAGTTTAGTTATTCAAAGTAATGTTAATTAGTTTTAGGTCCATGTAGACACATATTATTACTTTTAATTTAGTTTTAAGTCTTCCTAAGACAGGCAAGAGCTCTAACCACAAACCATTACCGTTAAGCCAAACCGGACCTGCCGCACCCAGCCTTACACCCACCACGGCGCTGTGCACCTTGGTTGTCTGGCTGACTCCAGGCCAGGTTCGAGCGAGGCTCATTACCTTACACCGAATTATTAATAAATTCTTTGTGTTGTTGTCAGAACAAAGTTGGTATAACAAAATTTAGAATGTCTAAAAACTAACATGATTTACAAGAAAACTGCGAAGAGTATCCTATAGAATGTGCAACAATTATATAAAATGCTCAGTAAATCGGCCAAAGAGTATAATGCTTCCACTAGTTACTTATGTCATTTATGATGCTTTAAAATTAATCGCAGCACTCTAGATCGGGGACCGAAACCGAAAATAATTTCGGTTAGGGTTAAATAACGTATACCATTTTTAGTTTTCATAGCAGCGCCAATTTAGTTTTCATTTACGGTTTCAGTTGTCAAGGCAGCAACAATTCGGTTCTCAGTTATGGTTTCGGTTTACAGATCCGTGGCAATTCGGCTTCTGTTAGAAAAAATTAGTAATAACGGTAAGGTTTTCAGTTTCGATTTTGGTTTTTGGCTTTTTACTTGACTTTTACCTTATATAATCTTTATAATGGACGAATCTACTTAGATATGGTTTTCACCATACAATTTGGTATTTCTACATCATGGTTTAAATATTTGAATCTTTGATTTCAACCATATTTTTTGAACTCTAAAGTCGTAAGTACGGTGCGGATTTTGGTTTCGGTTTCGGTCCCTGCTCTAGATTCAAAACAAAAGTTGGCTTTAACCCTTTAGGTCCTGGCATACACTGTAGTGTACGCCGATTCAAATTTATATTAATACAAAATTTGATTCGATTTGGGCCGTTCCATCCCACAGTACACTTCAGTGTACACCTTATTGAAGTTTCAATAGGTCTGCTGCCATCTATGGGTTAAAAAATGAAAACTACATATGTTATTGTTATGACGAGTATGTTTCGAGCAGAATTGCCGGCAACTGATCTGTTTACACTACAGTTTGTTTTTTTGTGTGTAAAGTTAAAGTACAACGGTTTATATTTTTTTAGTTATAAACAAGAGTTGTAATTAACCACCTATTATATTATTTAGGGGAAAACATTTTTGATCTTTGGTCAATTAAATACACGTACACTATAGTGTACATTGGGTCTTGGTGGTCTTGGTGAAGTACGTATGCCTAACCTATTTTTTTGAAAATATATAACAGCGGGATTCTTTTGTCAATTTTTGTTCAAAATGAGCAAAAAGTCACTGGCATCCAAAGATTTTATTTAGTATTTAGTATTTAGAAAATGATGACTCATCTAGATATTTTGAGCGAAGATGATGATGGATGGGAAATTGATTCCCATCAACAAGAAGTTTTGTTTGAAAATGATGTTATTCAAATTGCATGTAGGTTAATAGGATATATTTTAATTTTTGGATATGCAGGTCGAAATGGAAGACCCAGATGTACTGTGTTAGAACCTGATCAGGATCAGGTGTATACAGAGTTCCTAAATTCCTGAGTCCCCTATGCACGTGTAAACTGACGAGGTGTCGAAATGGCAGAACCTGCTAAAAATTTTGAATCGTTTTTGCTTCGATGGTTATTATACCATTAAGTCCCAATGTACACTACAGTGTACGCATAAAATTTCAAAACTGGGTAAAGATAAGACTTTTTAACAAAAACTAAAAATCATTAAAAAAATAAAAGAAATCGTGCAAAATTTCAGAATTTTACTTCAAATACAAAAAAATCGGGATCGAAAGGGTTAAAAAAATCAAGTCGGTGTAAAAACTCACCACGACAGTTCAAACCCACTCAGATTTTTTCCAGGATTGTGAAAATGCAATAATATACAGTGTTCTATTTAAAAATCAAGAATTGGTGTCATTTCCGGCTAATCCAAAGCCCGAAAGATCTTCAAATAGGTACGTCAAATCATCAATCTATCTATCAAAACCCATGCGAATTGACAAAATTAAGTCTTCCATAGTTACAGTAGAACAGTAAATTATTATATTATACATTATAGGTACATCGAAATTTCTCGATAGAAATCATAATTTTCTTGGAGTCCGGTTCTACTATACATGATCAGAGCGGTTAAACTGCAACCTTTTTCATCCGTTTTTTTGTATAGAGATAAGAATTAAAGACAGTTGCCGACTGAGCCTTATATTTTCATATAGACTTTACTATATATGTTATACTATTACTTACCTAAAAACAAAACACAAATAATTACAATACAAATAATTCTGACCAGTGGACTACGCTCTTTCGGGATGGTTTCTGGATACTTATTAAAACTTTCAAATACACAAACCTACAAAAATACATGATATTTGCATCAAGAAAATACAAAATATTAAAGCTTTCATATTTGCAACAAGACAATAATAGAAGATATTAACACTTCCATAAATGAAGCGTAACAATATTTGTACAGAAATATTTAATTATTTAAAGTATGTCCGAAAAAACAGTGGCATAAACTGAACTAAAACCGAGACTAAAACCATAGATACTAAACAAAAAATGAGATTGATCTAACTTTATCCATAAGGTCCTCATATAAAAAAAAGTCTGTTAAAAAATCTTCATTTATGAAGATACGATGAGGATTGTCTTTTTCCATAATTACCTTTGCAAACGAAAATTTTAAAAAAGTCAAGGTAATTGTATTCAATTCAATTACAACATAAGGCTTAGTGATCTATGTTCTATTGTAACATTGTCAGCTAGAAATATAAATTGCAAGTGATTTTCGTAAATGTTATCCAACTTTTGCGATTAACTTGACAATGCTTGTTTATACTTATTAATATATCTATGATTAACTGTTGACTTCATTCCACGTTTTCGGTGACAACCTATTATTAACATACCTATGTAGGTAACTGTAGTAGTACTCAAAGTAGTACTATACACCTATACCCTATACACCGATTCTATATTTAATATATTTATTTATAAAAAAAATATTATTTGTATTAATATAAACTTAAATGTAATCATTCTATTGCTATTATGTAACAAATATAGATTATAGATAAGAAATATATAAATAGGTACAACTTTATTATTTATATTTCTAAGAAAATTAACTCACATCTTTTAAATTAATATCACCGGTAGACTCCAGTACAGGCTGTTGTTCATTAATTTCATCCATATTATGTAGGTGCTTATTAAATATCTAAACAGGCCAAAGAAAAACTAGTAACTAAACAGGCACTTAAAAATTCATTATTTATATATCACAAAATTATTTTATTTTCCAGTTTTAGCAATCAATCACTATCAACATTAAAATTATGTATTCAACCAGGAAATTTGGTGATTTACCAAAGCAAAGTTAATAATCTTTTAATATTCAGATAGCCAAAACAAGCATTTATGCTAATTTATGTTTATATTATAAACATAAACACATAAACTTTATAAACAAATAATTTTAAACAGGACTATTTAACCGAAATAACTTTTTGTATGTTAGTCATGTTTTTGTGAGCGACCAAGTTTTCGACCAAAACTGTGACGTCATAGCAGTCAAACCGAAAAAATGGTTAGTCAAAGGATGATACGGACCAAGAAGGACAAACTAGGGGCCGTTACTTTCTGCCAACGTTAAACTTTAAAACCGTCTGCCAGATCATTGAAAGTACAATTGTTTCCATGGTAACTGAATTGGTTTGACCCACCGATAACGTTTAATCGGGACCAGGGTGTATTAAATCACCCTGATCGGGGCCGAAAGTAGAAAGTAACGGCCCTAGGAGTATTCAAGGAGTTAAAACATCTTTGGTATTCAACAAGGCAAGGGCCAATCAAAACATAGCGGCAAGAATGCCGTTAAAATAGATATGTTTAAATGTCGAATGAAAATATCTAATACTAATAAAAGCCGTTAAAATAAACACTAAAAACATAAATTACTAAGTTTTCCGACAAAATAATAGATAAAATGCACAAATAAATGTCTGAATCAAATAAAATTTCTCACTGCTCTCATATGAGCCAATTATCAAAAATTCAAGCCGTCTTTGTCTAACAATTGTGAGGATTGAGCACTTCTTCTTGTCTATCCTTCTTGGACACGGACCGTCTTGCCACATATCATTAGGAGAACAATACCAATTAATTTATGAACACTTTGTATTGTCATGTAATTATAGTTCAAAGGACGTGGTGGGGGGTGAACTTGTGTTCCCTAGTTGCAGTAGAGTACTGCTTTCGGGGATACGATTAATGAATAAATACTGTTTTTTTATCGACATAACTATTCTATTAGTTGAGCTCAGTTCCATTTGTCAAATTACTGTAAGTACTAATAAATAAAGTTATACTTAATAATGGAGTAAATGATTTCTATGCATTTTGAAATTATCAGCAAATTTAGAACATTAAGTTAAAGTGACGTCCATGCTTACAACAAGGTTTTTATGATTCCTGTGTTATTTTACACATCCTAAATTGTTTAAATGACGTTTAATGCACCTACACGCAAAAAAAAGTTTTGATTCAAGAATATATGGGTTTATATATACGCAAATAAATATATTTTTCATATAAAACAAATAGTTTTGTTTCAAGAATAATTAATTTACTACCAGCTTTCGATTACTTGCCACAAAAGTATTTGTTTTATATGAAGAATTTATTTATTTGCGTATATATAAACCAATATATTCTTGAATCAAAACATTTTTTTTTGTTCAGTGTATAGTTAGAACCATATAAGAACGCGTATGACGTCACAGCGACCGGCAGACAAATCCATTTCATTAGGTAAATTTGGGTTCTGAAAATAACCATCTCAGAACTATCAGAGAACTGTCAGGAGTTTGCGCAGTTCCAAATCCGACCGCATCAAAAGCAACTGCGCAAACTCCTGACAGTTCTCGGACGGTAATTTTCAGAACCCGAATTTACCTATTGATTAACCCGTAACCATTTAGATTATTCTGATTATTTATGATTTTTGCATAAATAAATATACGGTTGCCATCTATAGTTATATTATCCCTGATATATTCCCATAAACTATGCTTATTTTTAAAGCCTATCTATGACAGGTGGACTAACCGTCAGTTGCGGGGCCCTGGGCTACTAATGCGTTGGAGCCCCTCCCATCCCATAAGATAACATTTTTTTTGATATCAGGTCAGATAAAGGTATTTGTACCGTCAATGGGATCACCAGAACAGAGCATATTCATAATCATATCGTATTTAGTTTTAGTCCGTTTTCAGCGTTCGGGGGCCCTGGGCTTGTCCCTAAGGCCCCCCCTTTAGTCTGCCCGTGATCTATGAATAGTCAGCAAAATTATTTGTTAGTCCATCTCAAGATTGAGTCTATCTGCCGTCTGAACAGATCATAGAAAATATACATATATATATATTTTTTTTTTTTCCTACGGAACAAACCTTTTAGAGGAACCTTGACTGAGTGATTTTGCTTGGTTTGGTCACAACAAAATGGCGTAGGTCACAAAGAAACATCAAAGGCGGTGCTGAGAGTGCCGCTTCTGGTAGTTCCTTATTCTGTGGTTTGGTGCTGACAGTGCTGACTTGCGCTAAATTGATAACCTTTAAATTTAAGTTGGGCGAACTGAGAGAATAAAATTAAAAATAAACATACATATTTTTATACTCTCAGTGCGTGAAACGTCAAAAAGGTGGTAAACAAACATTTCCAAGACAATCTTTTAATAGTTTTACCACATAATATGGATGATCTTGAAATTAGAAGAGAAGCCAGAAGGAGAAAAATACTAGAAAATTCCGAGAGGAGACTGAAAAAGATTAGTGGAGTTGAACAAAAAACGACAAAAACTGAAATAGATGGTAAATTATGCAAAATATGCTCAATGAGTTTACAAAGATTTCTCTTTGATTTTCAGATATCAGATTAAATGTTTCATATAAAACTGAGGCTGAATCCTCAAGTTTACTAAGTAACAACAATGCTGAAAACTCGGTTGCAAAACCAGATGGAGTTTCCAGTTTACAAAATTGTACAGTATCCAGCTCTTCCCCAGAAATTATGACAATTTTCCGGAATCCAAGATCTGTTGAAAATGATTCGGTTTCCACTTGCCATGTTGATATTACAACACGTAGAAACTATAAAAACTTATTGATTTTTATTTTGCCTATTACTTTGAGTTTTATTTTAACAATGTTCGACTTTCTTCAAACTGACGTTGAGTCTTATTATTTAAACAAAATTTTTGTCCCTTTATTAGCATATGAAATTGTAGATTATTATTTCTGTTTTTGTCCAAATAATTCCTCTAGTCTTTTAACCTCACTTTTATTATTGAGTAACCTCAGAAGTAATTTCCTTTCAGCATACATCGGGTACATACAATATTTTCTAAAAATAATGCAGGACGTTTTGGTATATTTTTTTGTGTTCATACTAAGCCATTCATTTTTCCAAGCTATCTTATAATTGAGATATTTGGTATTTCAGATATTTGTTAAGTGCCTTAAGCATTTATTTATTTTTAAAGGGTTCAAATCGCATTTATTTTTGTACAACGAATAATCTGATAATAAAAATTGTTGGTAAATAGTTTGCGTTTTATTTGTATAAAAAATATCACCCTTCAACAGAATAAGACCAAAATATAATCTAATCTCAGATCTCGTTAAAATACATGCAGGTACCAAATTTCAAGTCAATATGTTAAACGGTTCCAGAGTAATCATGCGCACAAAAAAAGTGACAGACAGACAGAATTTTTTTTTGCTTAAATTTAAAATCTCGACGTTTCATGACATTCTAAGCCTATTTGGACAATAAAAAATTTTTAATTTTTTTTTTTGTGTTAGTATACTACTAGATGTGGAAGGAAAATAAAGTTTTTCATTAATAATTGTGAAGAAAAGAATCTCTACTTTCTTTTTTTTTTGAAGCAATTCCTATACCTATCTCTGCTCAGAAAAAAGTTATAAGCGGATTTGTTTATGCTTCCAATTAATACAAAGGTTAAAAGGTTAAAAAAAAGCTATTTCGATGGGAAATTTAATTCTCTACGAAAAGTACTCTTTTTTTGAATTCCGCTTAGTTTATGAGTGATATTGAAAAAACTAAAAAACCACATTTTCCCTAAATTTAATAGCATTTTGTGATTTTATCGTATTTAGGTGATTAATAAACGGATGAAACAATAATAGGTGATTGTAATACAAGTGTGGCAAGGGCTTCATAAAAAATAGTATATAACACATGTGGTAAGCTTGCCACATGTGTGTCACATACTATTTTTTATACTGTTGTGAAGTTATTTCCCTTTTTTAAAGTCTTTCCAAAATTTTAAATTTGCTGCCTGTCAGATTTTATTTAAAGTGACGTTTTCCGCAGTCATACTGAAGTTAGAAAATTTGACTTTGTAATTACAATTCATGTGTAATTAATGTACATTTATAGAATTTAATTGTTATTACCAGTAAGTAATATAAAATTCTTTACGGTAAACACACTATTTTATTCCGGTGTGTGAAGATGTAATCAAGGCGTGTGGCAAACTCTTTGTCGCACGGCGTGCGGCAAAGTGATATTTTCTGCAGTCATTTTGAAGTTAGAAAATTTGACTTTCAGCACAATCGTAGAAAAAAACCCTTTAATGCAATTGTTCCTTACTAAATTACATAGTTAATAGCCTATGTAAGCATAGAATAATAATGCATAGATACTTTTGGTGATAAAATGTAGTTATATAAGTGTCGTAATTACCCTATTATATTTGGCATATAATGGTGTAATATTTCTGTCACCGTGTCACCAGATAACTGTTACTTATTTCTCTATCTCCTCTGGTACACACGTTCTCTCTCTTGGACATATATATATTATTTAGGTATACTCTTTCTTCTTACAGTGAAATAAAAAAGGAGATATAATAATATAAATAGACTTTTTATTTGTGATGTTTTCGCATATGCATAGGTCAAACTTCAATTGCGAGAGATTTGTTACTGCAAACATGATCAAGGTGATCAAGGTACCTTCAAAATTTGCGGGAGCATCTAAAATATGCTTTAATAAGCAATTTATACGTACAGAACTCAAAGCACTTTTTTAAAAAAATTACATATAAAAGCTCAATAAAAGTGTTACCTCTAAGATTATATCAAATAAATGTATATTTTGATTTTAACTTAAAATTATTTTAATATTAACTTCTAAAAAGGGGCGAGCGAAGAGTCGTCTTGGCTGTGATTATATTTTGATACTCCAGTGAAGCAATGTTCAGCGCGGTTTGTAATTGGATGGGTGAAATCCATCTTGGGAAACACAGCGATCTCATCCCACCTTCTAGCGGCTTGTATATCAGCATATACGCGGAAGCTATGTAACTTCAAGAGGAGGATTACGTAGTGGATACACCATCCTTCGGAGGGGATGTAAAGTAGGTGATCCCTTGTCTATTAAATGTTAGGCAAGTAAAAGATCCCTACTCTTCTTACGAGAAGAGGTTCGGCAAAATTTCCAGGTTGGGGGTAGCTCATCTCCTGGCGTCCGTGATAGGCCCTGGTAGCCGACGTTAAATAAAAAGATTAAAAAAAAAGTTCTAATAGTCCATAAATAATGTTTCCTTCATTTTAACAAAACAACATGGCTGATAGCAATATAGTTCTCTTATAAACACTGGTAACTGTAATATCACCTATGGTAACCTTATACAAGTCTTAGAAATTGCAATAAATGATCAGTTAACCATATACCTGTACACATACCACCAAACCAGCATGGTTATACCAAAAATAAAAACACTGATACGGCCGTCAATAATTTTGCTATTGAAATTTTTAGAGCAATAGACAATAAGATTCCAACTCTGGGGCTCTTTATAGATTTTACTAAGGCTTTCGATAATGTAAACCATTATTACTTGCAAAACTCTTTAGGTATGGAATTAGGGGCGTAAATCTACAATTGTTTGAATCATATCTTCAGGGACGCACTCAGATAGTTCGTTTGCCGAATGGAAAAGCAAGCTCCAGTCTAAACATAGCAGCTGGTGTCCCTCAGGGATCAATCTTAGGCCCTTCACTTTTTCTACTTTTTGTAAATAACCTGAATTTTTATTTGAGGAATATAAAATCGGTAACAATTATACAATATGCTGACGATACCAATGCATTGATATCTGTTGAAAATATAGACAGTCTCATGACACTTGCGTGCACAGTATATGATATGATTGTGAAGTTGGCTCAACAAAATCATTTATGCCTAAATGAAAATAAAACGCAGTGTGTGCTATTTAGATCGCAGAGGTCTACATACTCTCTGAGCAATAATTTTCCTATAAAAACTACAAACTGTATCAAAGTGCTAGGAATCACCTTAGAGAGTTATTTGTAATGGAACTCGCACATTGAAACTCTCTGTGGAAAGCTGAGCAAATCCTGCTATGCATTAAGATTTCTAAAAAATTTCTGCAGCAGCAACATTCTTAAAACACTGTATTATTCATCCTTTCACTCCCATCTGAGAAATGGTATTGTAAACTGGGGGAACAGTGCGCAGAACCAACAGGTTTTTATTTTACAGAAGGTTGCAATAAGAACTTTAGCAAATCTAGGTTATCGGGAATCCTGTAGAAATGCTTTACACCAACTAGGTGTATTAATGGTAATTGGTACCTACATCTATGAAGTTTGCCGCTTCATTTTCAAAAACAGAGCAAATCCCCACGACCATAACACTCGTCATAAGTTTGAACTTCAACCTGATTCTCATTCGACCTCTTTATACCAAAGAAGCATTATATACATTGGCTTTAAACTATTTAATTTTTTTACCTCTGGAAATTAAGGAGTCTGGAAATCAATATATTTTCAAAAAATCACTCAAAAAGTACTTAATAGACAAAAATTGTTACAAACTGAATAAATGTTTTTTTACATACTGTTTAAATACATGGTTGTTTAAAAATTTCTTCTACATAGTTTTTTTACATTGTATTTATATTTATCTGTTTGTATTTATATTTTACTTTGTACTTTTATTTCACTTGTTAGTTACTAGTTTATTACTTTGTGAAGTGCACTTTTAAAGCTTGTTGTGACGTGGCTCATTAAATATGTTGCACTATCTTTTTGATGTATATATGTATCTGATGAAAATAAATCTATCTATCTATCTATCTATATAAACTATATTATATACCTTTTCATCATACCTCCCTCGTAAGTATACTCTAATTCCATTGTTTTGTCAATCATAAGTGACATTTTATGTACCGAATACTTGTTGCCATTGGCAACGGGTCGTTATTTTTCATAAAGTACCTAGGGAAATAAAGTAAATTTGGGAGAATAATTTATATGCGTCTTCGTATCGCTTTTTTACTATTTGTTTAGCAAATATGAAATCTTACTCAAATAACTATAGCTTTCCATTAGTTTTTCTCTACTAAACTATTATTATTATTATTATTATTATCTCAAAAACTTTATTTTTTTTTATGGGACCAGAATACCACCATGTCCACGGTCATTGACCCTGGGCAGAGCTGAGAGTGGTGTGCTAATAATGCTTATTTTATATAATACAAAGAGAAAAATAAATGCCTATAATTAGTGATTTTTTATTCCTATATAAAAATGTGATAATACCTGCAGGCGATCTGTTCCGAGTTTCGGTCATGTTTTTTTGGATACTTGAAACAATTCCTAAACTTTCGGAGCAACCCTATTTCGCCACCATTTCAGCGAAACATCTTTTTCCTTGAAGAGACCCGTGTTGATGAATGTCGTTAGCATAAAATAACTACCTACTTGTGTTTTGAACCCAGGACCTTCTGATTTCGAGTAAAAATCTAAGTCAGTAGATCACCTTTTCTGATTCTAAGTGCAAGTTTCTATATTATATGATCAAAATAATATCTTGGCGATTGGATACAATATTATGAAATGTATATGAGTAAAATATATAAATAAAAAGATAATGATAGGAAATGTTGATAATTTTTTATTTACCTATCGATTTTGTTAAAAAACAATAGGGTTCTTCCTCCAGCTAACACTAATGTACTGCCCAAAATTTCAATACAGTCGGACTTTTCTTTTTCAAACTATCGTGCTTACAAGAAACGTGAAGATGGAATCTTGAAAGTTGTTCGGAATTCATTCACTAACACATGATATGAAAATGTTTCCTCTACGAACGATATTTACTATCTTAGAAATGTGCCAATCAAATGCAATATACTTTTCGTTTTTGTATCTGTGAAGAGTTTAATAATGAGAAAACTAAAATCATTATCTTCAGTCTAAATCCTCATATAATTAGTACCAATGGCTCAGCTAAATGCTTAGGTGTAACATTAGACAGCAAGTTGTCTAGGGAGCCGCACATAATTTCTCTTTCAGAAAAATTGTCCAGCTGTGTGTACCTATTAAAAAATTGAATCAACTCAATAAACGAAAATGTCATGTTTGCTGCTAGGGATAGGCAAATATCCGAGTATATTGGGATTTATTTTTTCTTCAAAAAAATTATGTTGCCACGACCCGAGATCCAAACCCGAGACTTCAGAGTGAGAGTCAAAGTATGACACCGGAGTTGGTCAAAAATTCTGATTTTTATTAAAAAAATTAAAAATCATTTAAATTAAAAAATCAAAAAAAGAACGGTTTTTTCATTTTTTTTTTAAATACGAGTACTAGTACGAGTATTTCCCTTTTTACATTTTTGCATTGTTGATTTTTCTACTCAGTGATGCACTTATTTTTTTAAATGCATCACATTTGGTTCAATTTTTTACCTCTTCTCACCCATTAAAACGGAGAAGTTATGCAATCGGTCCAAAATTGAAAATCGAGATAAGACCATAACTTTAAGTTCTGAGGTCCCACGACCACAAAAAAGTGTTTTTTTAAAAATGTCTGCATACGTATGTATGTGGGTACAAGAGCGCCGAAACTAGAGAGCACAAGGGTAATACATGAGCTGAAGTAATTTTGATGCAGATTGGATGACGTTTAGTGCTCCTTTCGCACATAGATTTTTCCTATTTTTCGACATAATATAAACCTTTCATTCTACCATGTGAAAGTAGACGTTATTCTGATTTCAACAATATATTACACTTCACTCTTTTCCGTCAAAAAATTATTATATGAGTCCCATGGTGCGTTATTAAGGTATTAATTTTAGTGCCCATGAAATGAGGCCTGTATCATAGCTCAGTGGTAACGAGTCCGGTTATTTACTTAATTAACGAATGGCTTCTGGCATGTTGAAATTTGAAACCATCAACCTCAAAAACTCCTAAAAATATGGGTTTAGAATGAAAATTACGTGTTTTGTCAAATTTTCATTTTTACATGAAACTTGAAATCATTAACCTCAAAAACTCCTAGAAATATAAGTTTAGAATGATAATTACATGTTTTGTCAAATTTTCATTTTTACATCCCTTTCAACCCCCTTTTTACTCGATTTTCACCCTAAGAACGACCTAGACCTGCGGATTAGAGCCTGGTCAAAATCAGATGGGCAATTAGCAAGTTCCAACCATTCAAGTTTCCTGGGATGGATGGAATTTACCCAATTCTGCTCCAAAGGAGCAGAATATACTAATACCACACTTGTGTAAAATATTCAGAGCCTGTCTGGCCTAGAAGTACATACCACATATATTTATTTATTTATTTACATACAACTATCCAACGGGATTATATCCCAGTTACAGGATAGGGAACAACACAACAACAATACGATGTTAAAAACTTGACACAAATTAAAACAAAAAGAAATGCAAAGTAGAAATACAAACAAGCTAAAAACGTACTCTTCACCAATTTACTGAGCTTTCTATATATAATTGTTACACATTCTGTAGGATACTCTTCGCAGTTTTCTTGTAAATAATGTTAGTTTTTGGACATCCTAAATTTTGTGATATCATCTTTGTTGTGAAAAATATTATATGAAAAAAAAAAATATCCAACCTGTGCGAGATTCGAACACGGGACCTTTGGATTGCAACGCAAAGCTTTAGCCGCTGCGCCACCAGCTATTGCTACAAAAACTGATTGTCTGTGATATATATCTTTCGACAATCATACATAGGTATTTCAACTCGTACTTCTATGAAATATATATTAGTAAAATTCATAAACAAAAAAAAAATATATTATGGAAATAATATTTCGCAAGAATTCCATTTTAGTACAAGTGACAAAAATTAAGAGAATATTTTTTTTCTAATTAAATAATTAATAACTTTTTTATTTATTGATCGATTTTCTTCAAAAACAATAGGGTTCTTCCTCTAGCTAACACTAACTTACTTTCTAAATTTCAATACAATCGGATTTTTCTTTCTCAAGTGCTTACAAGAAACGTGACGGACGGACGGACATTTTGAAAGTTGTTCAGAATTCGTTCATTAACACAATGATATGAAAATTTTTTCTCTACGAGCGATATTTACGATTTTAGAAATGTGCCGATCAAATACAATATACTCTTCGTTTTTGCGAAGAGTATAATAACATGACATAAAAGGACAAACATGTATAAAAAACAAGGTGAATAACAAAATAAATATAAAACAAAATTAACAGAATTACGTTTAAAAAGTATTTTTTATATGTACATTGCTAGAATTATATATATCAATGCTATCTTGCACTGTGGAATAATTACGTCACATCACGTACAAAGGAGAGTAATGCAATATATTAGTATTAGCCGTCTTTATATAAAAAGTTTCGCAGCAACGCCTTGTGTATGTGGGTACATGGAAATTGATTTTACTTAATATTTCACTTGCATCATGAACAAAATTTACCATATTAAACAGGAACATTACAGAATGCATGCTATGACGAACCAATAAGGATTTATAGTTGTATGTTTCAAGTAAAAAATCATGTGGGTAACCTATAGGAGGATATACTTTATTCTCTTTATATGACAAGAACTTTAAAAACCTTCGTTGTACTCTTTCTAATGCCTCGATATATTTTATGTAATTTGGAATTATATTCCAGTCGGGATCTGACAGTTGTATAACAATTTAATTGTAGATACATCGCAAAACTCACGAGAATTACGCATAACAAATCCTAAACTTCTATTGGCAGCTAAAGTTACTTGATCAATGTGATAATTAAAAGTTAATTTTGAATAAAAAAATATCCCTAAGTCCTTGATATATTCCGGTCTGCTAAGCAATACATCGTCAATGTTATACGGAAAATTTAAAATGTCTTTTTTACAAGAATATGTGAGAACATTACATTTATTAATATTAAGTGGTAACTTATTTTCTTTACACCATAGATCAAGTCTGTCAAGGTTTTCCTGTAGGGTGACGCAATACTGAGTACCGTTTATTCTCATATATATTTTCATATGTTCAAACAACTAACAGCACTATTGATAAAACTGTTGAAGAGTAACGGTCCCAGGATCGATCCCTGAGGAACACTGGACAGAACTTCAAATTTGGTTGAGATAAACCCTCTGTGACATACGTATTGTAGTCGATTCGACAAATATGATTTAAAAAGACTTAGTGCATTGTGTGACAGACCGAATCTACCCAGTTCACGGAGCAAAATATATGGCGGAAGGTGAAGGTCACCTACCTACCAAAGATAGGTAGAATATCAGACCAAATGCCCAAGTCATATAGACCCACAAGCCTCTCCTCTTTCCTATTTAAAACGTTGGACAGGTACATTAGAGACGAAGTACTAAGAGCGTCAATATGCATACCAGCCGGGAAAGTCAACAGACCTCGCGCTAGATGATTTAAATAGGCTACTGACAAAGTCATTAGATGACAAAGAAATTGCAGTGGCAACATTTCTAGATATAGGAGTGTTTAATAACGCGACAACGCAAACTTTAACGAATGCTTTGGTAAATAGAGGAGTCCCAACAGTACTCTGCCAGTGGATTAAAGCCAGCCTAGAAAAGAGGATAATAGTATCCAATCTAGGCGAGGCTACCATTGAGGCAAAAGTGAGTATAGGCTGCCCCTCCACTGCTATGAGCAACCCTTGTTGACGAACTCCTCCAAAAAATTTCAGAGAGAAGGCTTTTACTGCCTAAGATATGCTGACGATCTGGCGATAGTAGTCAAAGGGCGATTTGCGAACACGATAACAGAGCGTTCACAAAGAGCCCTAAACATTGTCGACAGGTGGTATAGTGAGGAAGGACTTTCCATAAATCCTCATAAAACTACAGTCATCACCTTTACATGGAAAAGAGCCTTGGGAGCTTGGGAGGCCTAAAACCCCCAAGGCTCAATGGAGTGGAAATTTCATTTGTCAGCGAGGTTAAATACTTTTTTACCTAATTTCGACCAAAAGCTGACATGAAATTTCCACATCCACATGACAAAAGTCACATAGAAAGCAACCATTGCCCTGGGAAGGTGCAGGCAGATGTGTGGAAAAAAGATTACCCTATGGTTATACACTAGGGTTGTAAGACCCATGATAACCTATGGATCGGTGGTATGGTGGACCAAGACACTGCAACTTGGAGCAATAAGGCTATTAAGTGGCGTACAAAGGCTTGCTTGCCTGTGTGCCACTGGGGCCATAAAAACTGCTCCATTGGAAGTCCTTTTAGACATGACACCACTATATTTATCCAAGGGGAAGCTCGTTCAGTGGTGCACAGACTAATGCAAGGCACAACGCCCATAAGGCAACAACACAGAACAGAGCACCAAAAGTTATAATCAGAGCTGAAGGCAGATCCCATTTTGGGAATGCCCAAGGACACTATGGTCCCAAAGTATAACTTCTACTAAAATTTTCAAATCAAAATACCAGACAGAAAGGACTGGAAAAACGGTCCTCCAATATCGGCGCAAACGATCTGGTCCTGATTCGAGCACGGATTGTGCCATTAGAATTGCTAATTGCGTAATTCTTTTTGCAAACTAGATAGAGTAAATTATTTTAATACATTTTTTCGGATTCATTTCTTGGATTGTACATCGATAATAGTCGGTTTTTTGTGAATGAAATATCGGATTTCAAAACACAATTGTTCGTTGTAAGTGCCACATGCCACAACTGGATAGATTCTGATGTAGTTAAGGAAAGCCGAGAACTGGAAAAACTGTTTTGGATTAGCAAAAATTCGGGCACAGACGAACATAAGAAACAATATCAGATGGCAAAAAAGGTATTTTCTGAAAGGATTCAAATTACTAAGAACAACTTTTTTAAGAACAAAATTATAAACTCTGTTAATTGCACTAAAACTATTTGGCAAGTGGTAAATGCAAATCTTGGTAGGGTAAAGAAAAAAACTACTCCCTCCACAATAACTTCAAATGAAATCAATATCAGTGAACCTTTGGATATTAGTAATGCGATTGTGATTATTATACTACCAGTATCGAGCAGTTACTATAAGTCAAAACCCACATCCAGGTGCCACAGGCTGCACTCTTCCTAATTCGATTGTTAATTCTATTTTTATCGAGGAATTAACAATTGATTATAGATCTGTAACTGGTTTAATGACGTTCTCAAAAATTCTTGAAAAAATTGTTGGTAACCGACTTGAATCCTTTTTCACTAAAAATAAAATATTGTCAATAAACCAACATGGTTTTAGGAGAAATCATTCCACGAACACAGCAGCTTTCGAACTTGTTGAATTTGTCTATAAGTCATTGGACAGACATAATTACACCTTAGCCCTGTTCTTTGATCTCACGCGTGCTTTTGAATGTGTGGATGCTGAATATCTGGTGAAAAAATTATACTTTATGGGCATTAGAGGCCGCACGAATGATTGGATTAAGTCTTTTCTAAGTAACCGTAAAGTAAGAGTTAGAATCAGTCAAGAATTATCGGATTTGAGAGAGTTGAAATATGGTGTACCTCAGGGCAGCGTTCTATCTCCACTTCTATTCACGCTATTTATCAATGATCTAGAAAAGTATATAGGCAATACAGTTAATATGCAATTGATTTTGTATGCAGATGATACCACTATTGCATTATCGGCCTCGTCAGAAAATGAACTCGCCAACAATGCACAAATATTGCTTTCTGAATTTGCAACCTGGTGCAACAAAAACAAGCTTATTCTTAATCCATCAAAAACGCATTATATGATTTTCTCTAAAAGACGTAAAATTCCAGAACTTACACTAAAACTCAATGACACTTTGCTAAAAAGAGTAGAGAATTGCAAATTCTTGGGTCTCTACAACGACTATCAATAAACTTGGGATGAACATGTTGGCTTTGTGGTCAGTAAATTAAATAGTGCGTACTTTGCTATTGTTAATCTTAAAAACATCTTAGATATCAAAAACCTAATGAATGTCTATTATGCCTTGGCTTACTCACAACTAAACTATGGTACTTTACTGGGGCCAGACAACTGAACTTAATCGAATTTTTGTGATACAAAAAAGAATAATACGCAAGATTTTTTCTATGGGTCCACTTGAATCATGTAAAACCATGTTGGTTTATTGACAAATTTTCAAAATGCATCATATTTTGCCACTACCTTGTATAGTCATTTACCAAGCGCTAATTTTTGTAAAAATGAACGAAGGAAAGTTTCCACAAAATAACTCAGTACATCATCATGACACTAGGTCAAATAGTAACATTTATGTTTCAAACATTAATTTGTCTATGTATAAAAAAAGCCCTTATTACTTCTGTAGTGATATATACAATCACCTACCTAACTCTTTTAAGCACATTAACTAAGCAAATTTAAAAAATATATAAAGGGCTACCTTCTCGACAACTGTTTTTACTCTATCCAAGAATACTACAATAAGTAGTTTAAACTGCATTATTGCATTGTTTTTTACATTTTTAGCTGCGCACCTTGAATATGTTACCTCTCTGTTTTATTTTTATTTATTTATTTTAATCATTTAATTCATAAGGTTTTACATCTAGTGTTTCTTATTGCTATGCTTGTCTATTAATTATTGCTATTCTATCTTTTATACCTAATATATGACGTTGTCAATATCTTTATAAGATGATACGTCAATAAAGTTATTATTATTATTATACGGACGGCTCCAACATAGAACAGGGAGTCGGAGCTGGGACTTACGGGATAAGGTCAAAAACGAAAATCCCGATAAGTCTAGGAATATACGCCACAATATTTCAAGCGTCATACAGTGGTGTGCAAAGGAAATAATGTGGCAAGGAACTGTAAATCAGTCAATTACTATTTTTTCTGATAGCCAAGACGCGCTAAAGGCACTCGATTCCATGCAGATCAATTCAAGAATAGTATGGGAATGTATAAATGCCCTTACAGATCTAGGAAGTCAGAACAAAGTGACCGTGGCATGGGTACTAGGACACGAGGGACACAGGGGAAATGAGAAGGCTGATGAACTGGCCCGGGAAGGCGCATTTAAGGCCCTATTAGGACCCAAACCCTTTTGTGGTGTGGCTAAGCCACGCATACGAACATTCATTATGAATGGGTATAAAATAAATCTCCAGAGTGGTGGAAGAATTTCCCACAACAGAGACAGGCCAAAAAGTTCAATAAAGAACAATTGGTCAAATTCACGGATGACCTACTACGCCAAAGTAGAAAGGCCATTAGGATAATGGTAGATTATCTAACTGGACATTGTAGGCTTAATAGACATATGAGTCTAATGGGCCTGGCAGAGGATGCAACATGCAGATTCTGTCAAGAGGAAGAGGAAACCTCAATATATGTGCTGTGCCATTGCAAAGGCCTAGCCAGATTGAGGTTCCAACTACTTGGCGAAGAGAAATCCAGGGCAGATAGCTATACCTTATCAAGGCTATGGAGTCTGATACAAAAGACAAAGTTGGATAAGGAGCTCTAAGTAAAATTAGACAAGGAGTGCCACAATAGATCCAAGGGATCGTGGTGGCCAAGGCCAATCAGCCAACTTCTTTTTGAAATCTAATCTAATCTAAGAATGAAATTTGAAATCAGCAACCTTAAAAACCCTAGGATTGTACATTAGAAGTACTATTTGCATGTACTTATTGTCACCATATATGAGGGGCGATTTTACGCTATTCTAAGGGTGTTTTTTCAGTCCAGCTCAAAATTTTGAGGGTGTTTGGGCCTTTCTGAGGCCAGATTCGAATTCAGCGTTGAAAAAGTCATTGGACTACTCGGGTCAAGTTCCAGTATCAGGACTTTTATTTGTGGCTGGGTTGCTTTATTAAATTTTTCACCTTTTTTGCTTCTTCTGAGCCAAATTCTGAAGCCGCCATAAACCTTTATTTATTTAAATAGGTACAACCTAATCAAATACAGTTACATCTCATTATATAGATAAATGTACATAAACAAACAGCTAAAAAATGGATATATAAACAAAACAACAATACACATACTCAAATCTCATGCTAAATATTTTCTTAGCTTAGTTTTAAACATGTTTAATGTTTCACAGCCTTTTATTTCAATTGGTAAATTATTATACTGATTTAGTCCTTTAAAAAACAGACAATTCATTGATTTTTTATTATTAGTTCTAATGATATGCATATTATCTCTGCCTCTAGTTAGATGATTATGAATTTCATTGTTGAAAGTAATATTTGTATATAGATATGAAGGTAAAAGCTTGTTTACAATTTTATAGATAAATATCATAGTCAAATATTTAAGTCGGATATCAACTGATTGCCACTCAAGACATACCAGCATCATATTTATTGGTGTATATCTGTTGCAGTGTAATATGATTCTCATACCTCTATTTTGTAATTTTTGAAGAGAAGCTTTACTGTTTTTGTCTAATAAATATAATATTGAGGCACAATAATCAAAATGTGGTTGAATTATAGTTTGGTATACGGTAATCTTTGTATTTATGGATAAATTAACAGCCACCCTTGAGAAAAAAAACAATTTTTTAGATATTTTATTTAGAATGTAAGTGAAATGACTCTTAAATGTTAATGTATTGTCAATTATAAATCCTAGATATTTTATTACACTATGTCAATTTTACTGTTGTATAAAGATATGTTAATATTATTTAGATCAATTTGTGCATATTTATATCTAGTTGTTAAAATTATGACTTTGGTTTTAGTAACATTGAGCTTCAGTTTTGCCATATTGAGGTATTACTCAATGTTTTTTAATTCATTGTTCATTTTTTGGATTGCAAACATTAAATTTATGGTACTGGTCGAAATGAATGAGTCATCAGCAAATAGGTTAAGAAACTATTGAAAAAAGAAAAAAAATTCTGCAGCAAAACTGAGTTTAGCATATCCAAATACTTAACTCTACTAAATTTTTATCGAAAATTGGCTAGGTTACCGATTCTTGATGCCTGTTTTCAATAAAGGCACCACTGTGCGCCGCTCACAGTGAAGGAGGGAGAGGGATCTGGTGTCTAGCGTCAGCGCGAGCGACAAAGATGCAATTTTTCGATTTTTTTCCATGGCCCATTCACATATATAGACATGGTACTTTTTGTTAAGTGATAACACATTCTGAGGAATATTTAGTTAATATTTTCAAATTTCGCCGTAATCGCAAAAAACGTGAATTCTTCATATCTCTGCTCCAAAACATCGTAACACAATTTTTTTTTCTAAATTCGTGTTCTTTTATGACAAATGAATGCCATTGGTTGCAATAAATTTTATGCAAAATCCACTGAGATATGTACATTTGTTTAAGTTGCAAAATTGATTTTTTGCATAAAAAAGTCGCAGATTAAAATTTTTTTGCAATATTCTTTTTGATTATGTAAATGTACGTCAAATACAATGTATTTACCGAAACAGAACTGTAAAATATTAATTTGATCTTTTAATATAACAGTTTGAATTTTTGCAAACATCTGGTGGAGAGATTCCAGCTGTTTCCAGTAGTTGTCCATTTCTTGTTCCACGTTCATTGATCTTATCTATCTGAAATGTTTTAAAAAATATCTGAGTTTGATTTATATCATGATTTTAATTAGAAAAATCAGGCCAACCCTGTATGTCGCTTTAACCTAACTTATGTACTACTGAGCATAGACGTATATTCCTAGACCGAGCAGTCTGCCAGGGAAGAGTGACGACACCATCTTGTTTTCTTCATCGCTGGTTATTCTGTTTAAATCTTACAACCCATGTTGATAGTTCTCTCGTTTTATCAGTGGCGGCTCGTCAGGGGAGGCTGAGCCTCCCTTTGGAAGAAGCAGCATATCTTCCAATCTTCCAAAAATCCGTTGTACTACCTCGGGAGTGGTGGGGAAATGTACAAATTGTAATCATATTGCAAGTTAACTGTCTTTCAAAATATCAAGTCTCCTCTGCAGACAATATCATTAGCCGCCATTGCGTTTTATATCGGTTTTGGAGTGGGGACATGGCACTGAAATGAGCTCGCTCTTCCATCTATTTTCCCTTATACTGACCTCCTACCCAGCGAGAGAGAGACAGACAGAGCGAAAAAGTACCTCGCTAGAGAGAAACAGAACCAACGACACAAATCATCGTGCCGTCATTAGGAGTTGCTGGTAAGCTCAATCTAGGACTGATGCTTTTGAGAAGATATATAGATAGCTCTTCAAAGTCAGCATGAATTTAGATAAAAAATTAACATTTTGAAGTACTACAAGGTGATTGTTGTGGTGCAGGTTATGAAGAGCTCTATTTTGAAACTTCCTTTATTCTTAAAAATTCTTATGAAAACTGATAATTTTTTATAAAAACCCACATAACTAGTGATAAACAATATTTATTTTGACTGTCTTTAGAAAATACTAATTTGTTGATGCGACTTCCATTCCCCATTAACCCTTTCACTGCGGGAACCATCTAAACACGGAAATAAGTCAGGTCTATATATCGGGAACCGGCTAATTACGCGAGTATGGAGGCGTACTTAAATGCGGGAACCGACCGAATCCGTATGTGAATATGTTTATAATATGGGTAATTCTATAGAACACCCCCTTTTGGAATTTCTCCAAATTTTTTGCATAGATGTGTTCACAGACGTTATAGTAATCGTTTCTGACAGTTGAAATGTTGTGCTTATTTTGGAAAACTACCCCTTAAAATGAGGGTAGTTTCGAAAAAGTATATTGTCCTTGCCCTAATAAATTGTCCTAAATAAAGTTATTTAGGGCAAGGACAATTTACTACTCCCGGCATTTCACATTTTTTTTTTTAAACTACCCCCATTTTAGGGGGTAATTTTCCAAAATAAGCACAACATTTCAACTATCAGAAACGATTACTATAATGTCTGTGACACATCTATGCAAAAAATTTGGAAAAAATCCAGAAGGGGGTGTTCTATAGAATTACCTCGGTCCACTGCTATTCCTCATTTATATAAATGATCTATTAGATAGTGTTTCGGGTACCGACATCCTGTGTTATGCAGATGACACAACAACCATAAATACAGACAAAAATTTTAATAACCTTATAAGTGCTATGACGGAGACACAGTCGAAAGCAGCATCTTGGTTTAGTGCCAATCAATTAAGTCTTAACGACGACAAAACCATGCAATGTATGTTCACTTTAAAAAATTGCGATTTCAACAATCCCTCGTCTATTAAATTTTTAGGGATTTATTTAGACCCCAAATTGTCCTGGATACAACATACAGACCAGCTGTCAATTAAACTATCCAAAAATATATATTAGTAAGGAATCTATACCAAGCAGTAAATAAGTCGGTACTTCTAACAGCCTACTATAGCCTCTTCCAATCATATATGGGATATGGCTTACTAGCATGGGGACACTCGCTGGTGCCAAGGCATGTGATGTCCCATTCGGCCTCTTAATTGAGATCACCGGGATGGGTCGGAAAGCGCCAGGAACGGTTGATGCGACGTCAGTGCTTTCCACGTGGTGCGGTCTGCGCAGGGTGAGCGCTCGTGCATACTGAGTGCAAACTGTTTGTGCTCAATGTGTGCGGGTGCATGCTGAGTTCGGGCTGTGTTACGTGGCTTAGCCCCTAGCCTCTCACCATTCAAGATCGTCCGCCCGTGATGATGAATCACAACCTGCACGAGGTGGCACTGCTTAAACAAAAGGCGGTGGAACTAGACCGGGAGGTCAATAAACATTCCCCAAGCTAAGGTGTAAGCTATCGTGCCGATGGCTGAATGGTACCAGGGATTTGGTACCGTAAACGATGCCTATGGGAAACCGGGCAAAATCCCATAGTATTTAGCCTTGCTCCCCACTCCTACGTATGGAGTGCCCCACAAATGGGGAACCCATCTCCCTTTCAACCGAGGAAGGCTCGTCACAAGGAGCCTTTCCCATCCCAACTCCCACTTCAGGGGGGCTTCGTCACGACTAGTGAACTTGAGGCTTCCCTCTGGTGGACTAACGACTACCACTGAGGAGTGCCTCAAGCATCTACTAGCAACTCATTTCCCCGAATCCGTAGTGGAGACGGAGGAAATGTCAGCCCATTGGTCTCCCCGTGCTGCTGTTACGGCAGCGGATTGGAGGACGGCTTCAAGGGTGGTGACAGTGGAAAGAGTCAAGTGGGCTATTTCCACTTTTGATCCATACAAAAGTCCAGGACCGGATGGGGTGTTTCCGGCACTTCTTCAAGAAGGATCGGAGGCCCTCACACGTCCTGTTTATCACCTGCTGAGAACCTGTCTGGCCACGGGATATATTCCCGTACCCTGGAGAGCCGTCAAAGTGGTTTTCATACCAAAAGCAGGACGTATATCGTACGACACTGCCAAATCGTACAGAGCGATCAGCCTTACATCCTTCCTGCTCAAAACATTAGAGAGGTTGGTTGAAAGGTTTGTTAAAGACGGGGCACTGACCTCAGCGCCTCTGCATCCGTCGCAACACGCTTACCAGGCCGGGAAGTCAGTGGAGACGGCCCTTCACCCGATCGTTTCCAGGATCGAGAAGGTGCTGCACCACAAAGAACTTGCGGCCGATGCTTTTCTTGACATCGAAGGAGCATTTGATAACACCTCCTTTGACTCGATCTGCGCCGCGGCTGCCTATCATGGTATCAATGACACCATCATTAGATGGTTGAGGGCCATGTTGGCGGGAAGGCAAATTATAGCTGCCAATGAGGAAACGACAGTAAAAGTCTTAGTAAGGAGAGGATGCCCACAAGGAGGCGTCCTCTCCCCTCTGCTATGGAATCTCGTTCTTGATGGTCTACTCCAGGAACTCGAGAACGAGGATCTTTTTGCTCAAGGTTATGCAGATGACCTGGCAATTATCATCTCGGGAAAATTCCCAAATACGGTTAGCGGACTCCTGCAAAGGGCCCTGCAGATCGTACAGAGATGGTGTAACGACCAGGGCCTTAGAGTCAACCCATCTAAGGCAGAACTGGTAATCTTCACTAGGAGGCGCAGGCTAGACGGTTTCGTCGAACCTGTACTCTATGACACGACTCTAAGGATCTCCAGGTCAGTGAAGTATCTGGGTGTCATCCTGGACTCTAAGCTGACCTGGAAAGATCACACAGACAGACAAATACAAAGGGCCACTGCAACCCTTTGGGTCTGTAGAAGGACCTTTGGTAAAACATGGGGGTTAAAAACCAGGGTAACAATGTGGTACTATACTGTGATAATTAGGCCAATGATCACGTATGCTTCTGTTGTATGGTGGCCTGCCGTAACCAGGCTATACATTCAACAGAAACTAACACAACTCCAAAGACTCGCCTGTTTGGGAGTCACAGGAGCAATACGCACGACCCCCACAGCAGCTCTGGAGGTCCTTCTGGATCTCGTGCCCCTTCACTTGGTGATTGAGGCCGAGGCTCGGAAAGCGGCCTACAGGCTGAGGTGTGGTGGTTAGTGGAAAACCGGAGGAGAACAATTAGGGCACACGAGGGTCCTTTCCGACGTGATAGGGACTCACTCACTTCTGGAGGCCAGGAGTGATGACATGGTGCCTTCCTTCTCCTTCTCGGAACCATTTGAGGTTGTCATCCCCAAAAGGGAAGACTGGAACCCACTCGAGGACATACTCAGGCCTGCCGATATCGTCTGGTTTGCAGACGGATCGAGGTTTGAGGAAAGTGCTGGAGCAGGGATATACGGTGAAAGGCCCAGAGCTGAACTTTCTTATGCCCTGGGCAAATTCGCCACGGTATTCCAGACCGAGATCTTCGCTATTTTGGTCTGCGCACAGGAGAATATCCGAAGGAGATATTCCAACAAGCACATATATATATGTAGCGATAGTCAAGCGGCCCTCAAGGCCCTTGCATCTGTACGGACCAAGTCAATATCGGTTCAAAACTGTAAACAGGCACTCTGTGAACTTGGCTCATCCAACTGGGTCAAGCTTCTCTGGGTGCCAGGACACAGCAACATTGAGGGTAACGAATGGGCAGACGCTCTGGCCAGAGGGGGCTCTCAGAGACCTCTACTGGGTCTGGAGCCTGCTCTCGGCTACCCTAGATCAAGTGCCAAGAGGTCAGTAGAGAGCTGGACACGGTCCCAGTTCCGTGACTTCTGGGCCTCACACCCAGGACTCCGGCAAGCGAAGCTCTTAATCTTAGGGCCCTTGCCGAAGAGATCAGAACAAATCCTGCGACTAAGCAGGAAACAGGTCAGAATCGTGGTAAGTCTTTTGACTGGACACGGCTCTTTCAAAAAACACCTGCACACTATAGGGGTGGCCGACAACCTCGACTGCAGGTTCTGCGGGGACGAGGAGGAGACTTCCATCCACGTCCTTACTTCCTGCCCTAGTCTTATGAACTCGAGGCACAAACATTTCGGAATTGGTTTTCCGGTGCTGGAGGAAATAAGGAATGCCCCTGTAGGACGGATTTTGGCCTTTGGGTTAGAATCCGGCCTAAATGGGGCACAAGGCCTGAGTACGGCGACCCTTCGTCGCCCCGCTAAAAGAAGAAGAAGAAGATGGGGACACTCGCCTCATGCAAAAGAGATATTTAAGTTACAACGAAGGGCAGTAAGAATTATTAGTGGCTTAGGATACTGGGATGATGTTAGACCGAAATTTGTGGAAGTGCGGATTTTGACTTTGATATCTCTGTATATTTATAGATGCCTGATGTGGGCTAGAGAAAATCTGAACCTATTTCAGCAGCGTGTCGATATACATAATCATGACACAAGACAACACATGAATCTTGAAATTGAATACCATAGAGTAGACAAAAGCAAAGTCTCTACAAATTACTATGCGCCCTTACTATATAACAAACTTCCAGAAGAAATGAAAAATTTGCCCTTTATGAAATACAAAAATCATATAAAAAATGTACTAACTGAAAAAGCATTTTACACCTTGCACGAATTTTTAAACAGCGATCTATAATTTGTGATACATCTAGTGAGATATTTTATAGCAGTTTTTTTTTCTTTTCTTTTTTTAATTTGTAATGCATTCTATATTATATGTAGTATGCAAATTTCACATATTTTGTCTATATACTGTGTTATGTTATGTTTTGTCCATTACTCTATTTTATATTATACAATTAACCATTTTCTATTATATTTTATATTACCTTTTGAAACTACTATGGAATTGATTTGTATCGATCCTAATTGACTTGTGTAAACACATTTGCTGTATATAACACCAATAAATTATTCTATTCTATTCTATTCTATTCTATTCTATTCTATTCTACCATAATATGTATACTAAACTTCAATTTGACACACCCACAAAGCATAACTGGGAAAGTCAAATTACCAAAGGGGCAGAAGAGTAGGGATGCTGTTATGCTCTTCTTTTATGTTTTTATATATTTACTGTTTTCTGTTTTATATGTTTTTATAATAAATACTTCATTCTAAAACAAAATTTATTCAGAAATTTGTAAAATGTGACATTTTACAATCTTTACATGTAACATTTCGAATACAATTAAAGCGCACCAATGCGGGAAATGTAGACATCCGCGAATATGATTCATACGTTAGTTGCAGGAGATGTACAAATTCGCAAAGCCTCAGGCGGCGGCACCTACGCAAACACTACTGCAAAACGGGAGCCGTAGTGAAGGGGTTAACAGCCTACACTCACTTTTTAGTATTCAAAATAAATCAAAATTTCATATTCTAATACATATCTATACTTCACAATACTTATTTACAGGTGTTTGGGAAAATTTCACACATACCTACCTATGTACGTTTATTATACACCGTTTAAGATCTATTGGGTTTTATTATATATATATAAAAAAAAACAAAACTATTCTATAGAAAACAAGTACAACGTTGCTTATAAAAATGTTCTTAAAATTTAAATAATGAGCGAATTTGTTTGATAATTCCGACCTTTTCCTTCCGCTCTTCTCCTTCTTTAGATTCAAATGAAGAGTTTGAGGTAGATGACAAATCCTTCTTCTCAGAACTATTAATAGATTCATCAGACAAATTTGTCTCCTTTGCTGAAACATTGGCACTTGAACCTTCTGACTTTTCCACCTCATTATCCGCCATATTGGTGCTCCGATTATTTAAAACAAAAGAATTCAATTCACTGTGAGATTTGGAAGAATTAGACTGGTTTTCTGATGATACTGCAGATTTATCGAGTTTGTCCTTTAAAACTGGAATCACTTGTTTATAGTTACATTCTTTTGTTTCAATATGAAACAACGTGTCTTCACCCGCACTGGCGGATGAACTTGAGTGAAGACACTCGCGTCCCTATTGGGTGTTGCCTTTTTTTAATTCCGTAATCTAGAAGAATACATATTTAGATTCAAACAAAGTATCATTAATCAAATGAAAAATGTTAAAATTAGTAAAACAAAAAAAATAATATGTTCTTACCCTAGAGGGTTTTTTTACATCCATGGTCTTCACTCTAACAAGATCATCTCGCCCTTCTTGTAACATTTTATCTTCCCATTGATTCATGGCAATGTCATATTTCTCCTTTTCTTTTAAAAACTGCTTTTGATATTTTTCCTTGTCAGCCGCTGGTAATTTGGCCCATGCTCCCTTTAAATTTACCATGAGATCCTTAACTGATACATTTCTTATTTTGCTCTGTTCCACTAAGTAGATCATGTATGCACCCATGGGCTTTTTTGGTCTATTCATGTCTTTATACACCTAAGAAAGAAAAAACATGATGCGATATTCAGGGACACACTCATGTAAAAAAAAAAGGGGAAAATTGTATGACTATGCACAAAAGAACATTATTTGATTTTTGGCAGCCCCATACTGAAAGAACTTGCAGTTCTTGGGAAAGATGTTGGCCTCTACTTATTTTAAACAGAACGCAGGTAAAATTTAAGTACCATGTGAAATCAATATGTTTATTGTATACCAGTCATGTTGCTTTACATCATAAATATGCAATTGTGAATACAGACAATGTTTGCAAAGTAAATCTGAATTAGTCTTAATCAATTAACTATGACTTCTGTATTAGGCCAGTCATTTAAAACATCGTAGGTCGCAAAAACTTGCATTGTTCTGATTTTTTGGGATATTGTTAGGATAGATACCAGTAGTGTAAAACCAAGTCTGCAGCTTCGAAAAACCTGTGCTAACTGCGTGGTGCTCGAAAAACTTTGAAATTTTCGGACTTTTTTCATTTTCAGACTGATAACTTCGAAAAGGTGCATCCTACGGAAAAAGTCACAGTTTACACTTTTAAAGTAGACAAAATTTGAATGCAACTGCAGCTCTGTAAGTCGTCCAATAGGTCCCGAGATACACCATTTCAAAAACTGGTCATTTTTTTGAAAAATTAAGGAAACCCTGCTAAAACTCCTGTCATGCAGCTGCAAGAAAGGGTGCGGGGGAGGAGGAGGCTGCTCCTGCCAGAGAGCAGGGCTGAAATGCTCTGCTCTACATCTTCGTTGTAATCTATTATAAAATTGATTACGCATTTCACAAATACTTATTTACATTATGTTGTCTATTTATATCGCAGGAGTCAGCTGAGGTCTCGTCATCACTTCACGTTCATTTCACATCCCAGGTCCCCCAAAACTACCAAAATAATTTTTATACAATTTTCATAAATCTATACCTTATTATTAATTGTACTCAACTTCATTTTGCATGCTATAAACCATTTTCCACTGAGTTATGTCTTTATTATCCTCTACAAAAGTCCTGCAATTCGTCATGCTCCATTTCGTGAAAAATCCGATTTCCTTAATTTTTCGTTCTTTGAAGATAACAAGGGAACTATTGGCCCTACATGGTTTTGCTTGTACTTTAAATTAAAGCAAACTGCTCTACAGCTTCATCTCCCATGACTTTCCTCGTAAGATGACTGTTTTAGCCGATATCCTGCTCGGAAGACGGCTAAATCTACAATGTCAAACTTTTTGGAAAAAATGGCCAATTTTTGAAGTGGTGTATCTCGGAACCTATTGAATCTACGGAGCTGCGGTTGCACTCAAATTGTAGCATATTTTGTCTACTTTAAAAGTGTACAGGACGACAGTGTACTTTTTCCGTAGGATGCACCTTTCAGAAAGTATAAGCCAAAAACTGAAAAAAGTCCGAAAATTTCAAAGTTTTTCGAGCACCATGCAGTTACCACAAGTCTTTCGAAACTGCAAACTTGGTTTTACACTATTGGTATCTATCCTAACAACTTTCCAAAAAATCAGTGCAATTTTTTGCGACCTAACGCGATTTTTGTGTCTACGGTAGAGATGGGCGCGTGAGTCGATTTTGACTCACGCTCACGCACGCTCACGACTTTAAACCTTTAGCTCACGCACACTCACGCACGGGATCTTTTGACTCACGCACACTCACGAAATATTCCGTGATTTGGTACCTTAAATGTACACGCTCACGCCGTGACACGGTGAAATTCACGTCACGTGCCCATTTCTGGAATGCAGTAGACAGAGATTGCAATTACGCAGTTTGATTTGAATGTTGCGTCATTCATCCTGTCTCCTGTCCTTTTCCCTCCCTTCTCGCGCTCGTGTTCCGTCTTCCGTCTATCGCTTCGCTTCTTATTCTTGTCACGACACGACAGGTTGAAGTTTTAAAGCAGAGATGGGGCGTCATGTCACGGCGTGAATATTATCTCACGCACGGGATCTTTTGACTAACGCACACTCACGAAATCTTCCGTGATTTGGTACCTTAAATGTATACGCCCACGCCGTGACACGGCGTGACACGGTGAAATTCACGTCACTGGCTCATATAGTCATCTCCTGTATTATGGGTTATTATTATACATGGGTAAATTGGAAGTCGATAGAATCGTTGCAAATTTAAGGCATAAAATCCTTAGGTCATTCTCAATGAAAACTGTTACGGATAAAGCTCCAAAATGTCTTTATTTTAAAAATACAGCAGGTCGAAGCTCCAAAATGAAAAATTTTAAAAACGCGATTTTACGTATTTTTTATCGAAATGAACTTCTGTATTGATTTACATGAAGCAGTTACATGAATAATCAATCATCTTTATTCACCATTTCAGATACAAAAAATGTATATATGGTATGTCTGTGTACAATTACATGTCATTTAAAACATTAAAAATGTATAAAGAAAAAAAAAGGGGAAAAATATATGTCTACATTACAATAAGTAAAACTGTCCTTAATGTATAAGAACATCAAGTATTATATATACATACAAGAAAGAGATACAAATATACATATAAACTGAATAATATAACACAAAACATAACATAAAAAATATAAAAGAGCAAAAAAACTACAAATTTAAAGCTCGTTATCACTGAAATATTCATCAGTTGAGTAGTAACACTTATTCAATAATAATTTTTTGATATTTTGTTTAAAGATTCTTTCATTTAAGCTTTTGTATTTGTATTATTGTAAACATTAATAGCAACATATTCAGGGCTTTTTTCAAGGAGATGTAAATTATGTTGAGGAATTTCTAGCATTAAGTTATTTCGAGTGTTATAATCATATAATATATTGTGTACTTATGTAAATAAACATATAGTTAATTTTGCCCTTATTTATATACCAGTAGGATACAATAGGCGCAAAAGTTATTAGTATTTAGTAACTTTTCTAAGTATATTATCGGGAAAACGAATCATACGATCTCGTTTGTATTTTGTTTGTTTTGCTGATTTCCACTGGAATAAAAATAGGATTCTTCTTATTTGCGTAAGAATCTTTTATTTATTTATATGAATATTAGAATAATGTATTTTCCCATGTTACACTGTACATCAGTATTATATTTTTAAAGCAAATTAAATATTAAAAGTATTTACCGTTTCGATAAAAAATACGTAAAATCGCGTTTTTAAAATTTTGAACTTTGGAGCTTTGACCTGCTGTATTTTTAAAATAAAGACATTTTGGGACTTTATCCATAACAGTTTTCATTGAGAATGACCTAAGGATTCTATGCCTTGAATATGCAACGATTTCGTCGACAACAAATTACCCATGCATTTGATGACTTTTCCCAAGTCTAACAAAGTTGAGCTACGACCCTGCAATCAGACTATTCCGATATATTTATCCGATAAGTAAAAATGCAGCAAAATAACGATATAAATATATCGATATTTTTCGAATAATGTATCCATATTTCTAATATATCAATAAATTGTTGCCATCCCCATTTTCAATTTCTTCATAGTACTGATGGGCAGAATCGGAATAAAGAATCAGTAGATTCTGATTCTTGGAAGAATCAGAATGCTTCGATTATTTTATAATTTTATCGGATTTCCAATTTTTTCCTTAATTCTCCCCCCTCCCCGCTCATCAATTAGGAAGTTTCCTATTTTAAAAATATCATGTACCTTCAACCTCATTTAGTAGCCTTTCAGTTAACTAGTCAAACAAAAAAAAAATCATCTCGATATCTGAAAAACTCACGAACTTATTTAATTTCTTATTTGAATACTTCGCCCTCGACTGTGACGTCACAGTACACAACTCGCTGTTATTTTAGGCATAACTTACTTCTTCAAACGATTAAAACGTTAAACAAGCCCAACTACAAAAATATCTTACGCTGTGTCTGGTAAGAATAAACACTGAATGAACTAAACTGCCGGTGCCCGAGCCCGCTCGCTGTTGACGGAATCGTGTACTGTGACGTAATCAAGCCTCAGCCCAAATGAGCGCTAACTTTTTTATTTATAGAGATAATTAAAAAAAAAAATACAGATATTTTTTAGATTTTTACGACTATTTATTACGAGAAAATGAGAAAAATGGAAACTTCCTAATTGGCCCTGCAACCATTACAAAACTGAACTAAGCCAGCTAATAAGATTCCGATTCTCAGTATCCGATTTTTAACCTTTCAGCGGTCGTGCATGGTGTAGGAGACCGGTGCAACGGTTAATCTGTGATATTTCAAATGATCGGATAAACTCGTCCGTTTCCGTCGGTGTACCTTTCATAAAGTTTCTCGTCTATACATTGCTGCAGTTTTTATTATGCCCTGTGCCCATACAGCTACTGCAAACGCACACACGGTGTCTTAGACCAGGTGCGACCACGAGTGAGTTAAGAGCATAATAAACTTAATTATCTACCCCTTAAGTAATCTAATCAATTTGTGTTTCGTAAACAATATCTTTCCTGATGTACTAAAATTATCAAAAGTTATGCCAATACATAATAGCTACCAACCTATCTCACTTGTACCAATACTAGCCGATATATTTGAATCAGCTTTAAAAAACCCAATCAATGAATACTTTGAGCTTAATAACCTATTTCACTCTTGCCAATATGGATTTAGGAATAAGCGATCAACAACAATGACAATAAATAATCCTCGATATCTTTGAAACCAAGAAATTTACAACTGTTAGGTTTTACGACCTAATAAAAGCTTTCGATTGCATATCCCATGAAATTTTCCTAGACAAATTAGTCAGACATAATTTCAATAACAATAGTGTAACACTCATAAAAACCTACTTAATCAAGAGGTGCCAGTACAAAAACTATAACTTATGCACTTCTAAAACTAGAAGTGTTAGGTTTCTTACTCTTTACCATTTATATTAATGACTACTAGTGATGATAACGATTTCACATTGTTCGCTGATGACACAACGGCACTAAACACAAATCCTGTGCTAGGGGAACTAAATTATTTCGACAAACGAAAATATTAACGAACGGTTTTTATCTAATCGATTAAAGATAAACCAAGACAAAACGCAGTCATTAAACTTCACACTATGAAATCTTGACCCAGCAGAGCAATTTGTTCAAAGTGATAAAGTGGTAACATTTTTAGGTGTATAACTAGACCCAACATTATCCTGGGAGAAACACATTTTAAAGTTATCAACTGAACTTTCAAAAAATGTTTATTTTTTACGGAACCTACCACACATTATCTCTTAACTTTGTAATTATGGCTTACTATGGCTCTTTTAATGCAAATATATCATACGGTATCTTAAACTGGGGGCACTCAACTCATACCACTGCAGTGAATCACTCGGTCTACAACACAGATGCACTCGGTTAATCTCGCACTTAAAGTGTAGATGACTAAAGATCAATTTATAAAACTTAAGATTCTAGATTCTTGCTCTGTGTCTATTCCTAGAGTGTTTATTATACATTAAACAACATGAACACCTATATGTAATGCATAGCCATCTACGTGAACATAAACTGTGATAATAGTTTTTACTAAGATATTCTCTTTTAATAACCGTATTGAAAAGCTAACTACTGAATGTTACCGAAGACACTGGCTTTGTTCTTCGAACATGTCATGATTTTACACACACTACATGCATATTGCTTTTCAATTCCTATGGCCGTTGGAACATTGGAATATTGTGCTATCATATGGAGTCCTATACTCCCACGTACACTGAAATGATAAAAAGGGCGCAAAAAAGATTTTTAAGAACATTATACCCAGTGGCGGTGCTAGGGGTGGGCGGGAGCCCACCCTGCAAATCCAAGCGCCGGTCACTGCCCACCCTGCGCCGTGAGGCATCACGCCACATCTCTACGTTGGCGATCGGGAGGAATGTATAATGTATAGCCCGCCCCCAAATTATTCTCTTTTGCCGGCATCCGCCCACCCATTTCAAAAGGCTAGCGGCGCCATTGATTATACCCAAAAAGGCATGGAACGTGGCCTAGTACCATGCTATAATGTCTAAAAAATGTTTGAATCGGTTTCAGGGATGTAGGAGAAATTGTCGAATTACGAAATCATTTTCTTAAGCACGGCACCGACACCCTTAACAATTAACTATTTTTTTTTTTTCTTTTTCCCAAGGGAATGGCTTTGGGGACGTAGCCCGTATAGCCACGACGAAGTATTTGTCACTATGTCTATTCTAATCTAGTCGAAGAAGAGAAGCAAAAAAAAAAAAATAAAGACAATGAGAAAAATAAAAGGAAGAAAGATAACGCAGGAATAAACAAGGACACACTCTTCACGCCCAGGGGTCTTTCAAGGCGACTTTATATAAACACACAAAATTAGAGACCACGGTTGGTAGATGTTCACAACATAGGGTTAAACAATAGGATACAGCTCTAAACCTACGCCAATCTATAGCTTAATTCTTATCAAATATAGAAAGTCCAGTACAATTTTACATAATGGCGGCTTTTCATTAATTACAGCTACCATGTTTGATATATTTGTTGGGAGCATTAAAGGTAAGTTTGCAATCTTCGCAAGAAATCGATTAATTTCTGTAGCATGATTTCCACACCCAAAAAATATGTGATTCAAGTCACATATCGATATGTTGTCACATGTACATAAGGGAGATTCTGCGAGGTGCATTTTGTGCAGATGTTGTTTAAAATTACCATGGTTAAATGCCATTCTAGTTAGGGAAACATAGGCCGCCCTGGATAGCTTAATTGTTTTGTACAAGGGTTGTTTTCTTACATTGGGATAAATCAAACCATATTTGTATTTTTTCGTTGTAAGGATACTAGTCCAGTGAGTTTGCCATTTTTCATACATTCGCTTTTTAAATTCCACTATCAAGTCCTGGTAAAATACTTCCTTCACTCCTGTGGGCGCGTCCATATTGGATGCTTCCTTGGCAAGTAGATCGGCTTTGTCATTCCCTTGTATACCACAGTGCGCTTTGACCCATATGAAGTCGACAGATTTGTTTCTAGATGTCAAAAACATGTATTTCTTTATAATGTCGCACATAATTTTGTTATTGTAAAGTTTGGGTGAGCGGTTTTCAAGAGCTTTCAATACTGACATAGAGTCCGTTAGTATCAAAAATTTGTCGTGGCGACTATCTATTATCCAGTCGAGAGCAAAGGAAATTGCTGAGGCTTCGGCAGTGTATATACTATTATCCATAGGTAGTGTTCTTTTAACAGCTTCATTAGTTGTTGAGATATATACACCGTATCCAACCCCCTCGGCGGATTTGGACCCGTCTGTGTATATATGGTAATAATTTGCATATTGGTTTAATATAGTCTTTACCTTTAGTGCATTAATTATTGGTAAATCAGAGTATCTGGGAAATTTGATATTTATCTCCTGAAAGATCGACTCGTGTGGTATGGAGTAAATAGGTAACATGTCGAAATTTAGTAAGTGCGGTTCATGTGCGCTTGTTTCAATGAAGGCGTCTGTTATTGGTGGAGAATTTTTCTTTGACCAGAAGCTATTAGTCAAGACGTGTGTATTTAAGATACTAATTTTCTCAGTACATTTTTCATCAAAGCTTCTTGTTTTTAAGAGAAATTTTTCTGCAAGGTATTGCCTCCTAATGAATAATGGGACTTCTCCAGCCTCTACCAGTAATGATTCTACAGGGGTTAAACGAAGGGCTCCTAAAGATATCCGTATCGCTTTATATTGGATTGTGTCAAGCTTGCGTAACAGTGTATTGCAAGCAGCGCCATATAATATGCAGCCATAATCTATAATTGAACGTGTGTAAGATCTATAAAACATCAAACACGTTTCTGGGTGTGCTCCCCATCTTTTGTTTGTAGTTAATTTCAAAATATTTATACTTTTCTCACATTTATCAAGACATGATATAATTTGTTTTTTCCAAGTGAGTTTCGTGTCTAAAATAAGCCCAAGATATTTAAATGAGCTATGGACTGGTATTTGCAATCCTCCTATATTTAGATAACTAGTTGCAGGTAATCTGTGTCTCGTAAAATATACCACCGCCGACTTCTCGATCGAAAAATTAAGATTTAATTCAGTAAAATATTGTTTACATACATATACAATGTGTCTCAGCACCTTATGACAGTTTGATGTTGACTTATCTGTGCAATGAATGACAAAGTCATCTGCATACTGTAGAAAGCATATTCTATTATCCCAGAGAAGATGAAAGTCGAAGGTATATACATTAAAAAGTAGAGGGCTTAGCACGGAGCCCTGTGGCAAACCTTGCGATGATGTTCGGGGGCCGTATATGGTATTATTAACTTTTAGAGACACTTCTCGATTTATAAAAAGTTTAACGATATTATTAGCACAAATTTTGGGTATTTTGAGAGCCATTAGTTTTTCTACGAGAATATTTAGGTCGACATTATCATACGCGCTCGTTATGTCCAGAAATAAGGCAGATAAATATGAATTTTCTGAATAACAATTTTGTATATCAGTGACCAAGTGTGAGAGGCAGTTTAAGGTGCCTTTTCCTCTTCTGAAACCATATTGTGTATCTGGTAGCAAGCGATTGCTTTCCAGCCACCACTCTAATCGATTTTTTATTATCCTCTCTAGGGTTTTAAGCAAGCATGACATAAGTGTTATTGGACGATATGATTTGACATCGGTATGATTTTTCCCAGCCTTATGAATTAAAATAACGATGGATTTCTTGAACATGGAACAGTCTTGACCGTATGAATAAATATCAGTGTAAATTTCCACTAGCAGTAACTTTGTGCTTAGAGGTAGGTTTAAAATCATGTTGTATGTAACAGAATCAATACCTGGAGAAGTACTGCGATTATGTTTTAACGTATACTCCAATTCGGAAAGTGTAATAGGTTTCGTTAGAAAGTGGTCTGTGTTGGGAGGGTAACTAGGTAATTCATTTACCACACTGTCCGGGGCTAAATTGTCCAAGAATTGTTCGATCTGTTCATTGTTAAGGAGGCAGTAGTTACTTTTATTATTTTTAATGCTTCGAGCCATGTTCCATATTTTAGTGGGAGGGGTGGAAGGATTTATTTCACTGCAGAATTTTTTCCAATTTTCTTTAGCTTTTTGTTTGTAGGTATACTTACACTTGGCGGTAATACTCTTGCATTTCAAGAAAGTTTCTAGGGACATTGTTTGTTTGTACTCTTTGAAGTTTTTCTTTTTTTCTGTATCCAACTTTGTGCATTCATCATCCCACCAAGGTGGGTGCGAATTATGCGGAACAAATGGTTTATTGATAGGAATGCTAGCATTTGCCGCGGTCTCTATGGACTCGAGCAAGAATTCTATTTTTTCAGAGGTGTTTGTGAAGTTTGGTGTATTGTTGAAAATGTCCTGCAATACATTTCTATACAGTTCCCAATTTGCTTTTTTCGTAATCCACTAACAGATGGGTATATTCGCTGAGGATGCTTGTTTTGTCCACCATGTATCACGATTGGGTAATGATCTGAGCCATAGGTATTGTCAAGTGTCTCCCAGATTGCAGTATTAGCTATGTAAGGTGAAGCGCAAGTAATGTCGGGTACAGAGTTCATAATGTGTGGAGATGAAAGTCTCGTACGGGAACCAGTATTTAAAATAATTATATTACTAAAATAACTAAGAGCATCATTAAATACTTTCCCTTGGGGATTCTCTATAGAAGAACCCCAAAGCGCATGGTGGGTGTTGAAATCACCACCTACAATAATTTCAGATGGTAGTTGTTTAAATATATTCTGCCAATCTGTAATTGTGGCATTAATATTTGGAGGTTTATAAAGAGATATAATAGCTACATCTTTTTTATCAATTTTTATGGATATCGCACACAATTCTATTCCAGAGTTGTAATTAGGAGTAAAATTAATATCGTTATAATGAAATTTGGTGGAGATAAATATTGCTACTCCGCCTTTTCCATCAGGACGGTCTTTGCGTATACTATTATAGCCTTTTATATCCATTGCCTGAGTTGGCTTTAACCAGGTTTCTTGGAGGATGGCTATGTCAAATTTTTGTTCTGCTTTTAGTTGGGCAAAAAACTTAGAATTGGAATTTGCTGAACGAATATTCCATTGTAATATTCTGGGAAAATGCATAATTAGGTATCAGAAAAATTGGAAAACAAATTGTTAATAGAGTGTTCAATGTTGCTTGAGAGCCCCGGAAAGTCTAAATTTTGTATGCCTGATTGAGAAAATATAGTTTGGATTAAATTTAAAACACCTTTTATTATTTCATTTTTTACGTCTTCCACTGTTATGTTACCCACCGCCGTTAACGTGTGGGGGTAATTTTGAATTGGTGGTCCACAAAAAGACCTAGGATATTCTCTTTGAATTGGTTCAAAGTGCGGTGATTCAGGTGCTTTTCTTTTTTTAGGTGGATTGCTAGGTGGATGTAGTACTCTTGTGCTCGTAGAGGGCAAAGAGTTGTTTTTACTATATTTTTGTGTTGGTAACGGTGGAAAAGCATTGTTATCATCAATAAGTGGTGCAAACCTATTGGTTTTAAGCGTGTTAGCATAAGATGGGTTCGAATGAACTTTCTCAGCTTCTTTAAATGATAAATTTAATCTGGACATTGTTTTCTTGATTTCCTGTTGTTTGACATACATGGGGCAGTCTTTTGATAAGGAGCTATGCGTGTTTGATTGACAGTGGATACAGAATACATTATAGGGGTTAGGGCAATCGCCGTCATGAGATATGCTACATCTATGGCATTTATTAGTATTAGATCTACATTGTTTGGAGGTATGTCCAAACAGTAAACATTTGAAACATTGTATGACGGGAGAGATATAATTTTGTACTTCATAACGCACCTTATTTATATAAACATACTGCGGTATTTCAGTTCCAACGAAAGTGACAATTACGGTTTGGGTTGGTATTTGTTCTGAGGATTTGTTATTCTTGTCAGATAAGCGTGTTATACGTTTCAAACTTTTAATAGCAACATTACTCTTTATGCGGGAAGTAATCTGTTCTTCTGTAAAGTATGTATCTACAAAACGTATCACTCCTTTTTTTTCGATACAATGCTGTGGAACATATGCTATCAATTTATTATCTGCAAATATTTTATGCTGTACTAAGTTATTTGCCACTAATGCTGAAGTCACTTCTATTTTTACTCTATTGCGACCAACGGCCGAAAATTCTTTAATATAACAATCATATTCACTTATCTTTTCTAATAAATGTCCTAGCCTCATGGGATGCAAGTTTCCAATGTTTAAGAATTTGTGCTCCACAAAAACATAATACGGACCTGCATCTTCTGTTCGATATTTATTTACCACCTTATCGCCAGCGTTTTTGTTTAGGTTTTTATCCGGGTCTTTATTCATGTCGACTTGGTCTCCTCCTTCATCACTGCTTATTACGTGTATTACTTCACTAACATCACTATTAGGAGGGGGCTTCCCCCCAGTGTCGACACCCATGTCTATGAATTAACAAATGCACCAAATTTGGTGAGAAACTACTACTAATCAAACACTCTTTTATCGCGCTGTTTACTAGGGCACCGGTATACGTACGCACTAGTCGATTATTCGCACAAAACCCAATTAACTATTAAATAGCTTTATTGATTTTAAAAGTTTTACAAGTAAATGTGTATTTCATATATCTCATTAGTATTTAATTTTACAATCTTTAAAACAAGAGCATAGCAATCGTGACTGGCATTATGCGCCCTTGCCAGCTGGTGTTACGAGACCTCAGACAGCTATTTACATTTAATTATGTATAATGGTATTTCTTCAAAATGTTTAAATGCATTTTATTTAAATGTGCGTAAAGCTTTAGATAATTAAGAGCATATATCTTAGAGGAGGTATTGATGTTATTGTAATACGCAGGAAAATAAGAAACAAAAACCTGCTTAAGGAAGTACTTGTCGCTGAATAAAAACATGGATGTTCTTGCGATTTATATTTTATGGAAAAATATTAAAAACTAAAAGGATAGATTATCTGTTGCAGTTTCTGTTGTCCTGGTACAGGATTCCTCAAAGGGGGAAATAAATTATGCAAGGACCCACATAATACAGTTTGTACTTGTACATATTGTAATGTGTTACAACCCCTAGAATGATGTATTTGCACCTACTCGAAAAAGAACCTACCAGAAGATTCCAAAGTGACATCTGGAATTATCGAGAGAATGGTGGCGTCATCACAGAACAATCGAGATCTGTCATTTTTAGGTATAAAAGACCGACCGCATTCTCGGCGAGTAGTTCAGAAAGTTCAGAAAGTATAGAAAGTGTGGTTAAGACTTCAAAGATAAACAAAGTGATAAACATTGTGATTTTAGTCAGTAAAGTGTATTTAAATTAATAATAGTATTGTGAAGTATCCAGTAAATATTTAATAAAGTGTGTTAGTGGACATCTCTTGTTATAATTTTTGGAACCCACGGATTTTGCGGGGGTGGTTTCCTAAGGGTGGAAACACGTTACAATTGGTGTCAGAAAGCGGAATTTTATGACAAGAGGAGCTCTGAAGTTGTGCTGGAGTGTTCGAGAAGTATTCTCGAGGTTTAGTGCTAACACGGAGGACTCATTTACTGGACATTTGTTCGAGGGTTATTTTCGAACAGGAAAATAGTGTTAAGTGCATTTTTGAGACATTGTAGAACATTTTATTAGGACATTAGTGTGATAATTAATTCCTTTGAACTGAGAAGTGATAGAGACACTGAAAAAGACTCATTTAGTGCGTGAAAATTTCTAGAACTTTTCTATTTGGACATTAGTGGAGATTAGTAAATTCTCTAAACTGGATAGTGACAAAAGACTCTGAATAAGACTTTTTCGTGCTATTTCGAGATTTGTCTGGAAAGTTCCATTACCGATATTGACGTGACAGTTAAATTTATTTTATTTTAACATAATCTTATGCCTATAAAAACTAGAAGTATGGCATCCGATAAACAAATACAGGACTTATTCGAACAATTCCAAAAAATGATGGCGCAGCAACGGCAGGAAGACAAAGAAGAACAGGAGATAAAACGTCATGAAGAAAAAGAAGAAAGGAACGAATTAAAGAAAATGATGGAAGATCAGGAAATAAGACGTCAGAAAGAAAAAGAGGAGGAAGAAAGAAGACGTCAAGAACAAGAAAGACAACGTCAAGAGGAAAAAGACGAACTCAGAAAAATAATGGAAGACTTGGAAGAAAGACGCCAGGAGGAATTAAGGAAAATCCTGAGCGATCAAATAAAAATACAACAGGACGCAATCATTTCTGTCAAGGAAGAAGTTAAAGAAGAGATAAACAAGGTCGAAGAAAAAGTAGATAAGGTTGAAGGAAAAGTAGATAAGGTAGAAGAAAAAGTAACTGAGTTTGAAGTAGAAATAGACCGGCTTAAACGACAGTTGAGAGATAGAGGAAGTCAGCAGGTGGTATCATCAGGTCAGCGACTAAAACCTCCTTCTTTTGACGGCCAAAGTTCCTGGACGACGTACAAGAGGCAGTTTGAGGCAGCAGCATGTGCGAACAACTGGGATAACGAGGAAAAGGCCATGGCATTAGTTCTGGCGTTAAGGGGCCAGGCCTCAGAATTACTTCAGACTATCCCAGTGGAGAAACAAAGGGACTTTAAAGTCTTGGAAGCTGCATTAGACTTGAGGTATGGCAATCAACACCTTGCCCAATTATACCAGACTCAGCTGAAATCCCGGATGCAAAAAGCTGGGGAAAGTTTACAAGAATTTGAAGCTGCGATAGAGAGACTGGCACACCTGGCGTATCCGAGTGCACCTAAAGAATTCCAGGAACAATTAGCCGTGGGGGCCTTTTTAGATGGTATAAGGGACGAAGAGGTCAGGCGAGTTCTGAGGCTGACGAGACACCAAAGTAGTAGCGAAGCTTTGGTGCGTGCACTCGAAGTAGAAGCCGCTTACAGGGATACGCCAAGGTCGAGAGTGCGAGCTGTGACTCTCGAAGAATCGCAACCAGAAATGAACCAGAACCCTATGTTGACTGAGATGCAGAAAATGTTTACCAAACTATTGGATAAATTAGATGACCTTGGAAAGCAGGAAAAACAGAAAAACAAAGGAAAGCCGAGTGGTGGTATTAAATGTTACAACTGCGGCAAGGTAGGACACATGAAGCGAGACTGTCGACAGCAGAACTCGGAGAGTCGAGTAAATGCTGTGAATATTGAAGAGAAGCAGGAAAACAGTACCAGGGGGGTTGTTCTGGCTAGGGAATGCAGTGCCCCCAGAGAAATTAAGATTTCCCAGCTTCGAAGAATCGCAAGCAGACTGTTGTTGCATGGATATGTGAACGGAAGAAAATGTTTGTTTACCATCGACACAGGTACTACGTCATCAATAGTACGTCCAGGATTTATATCGGGCATAAAGATTACCAAGAGGCAAAATGAAGAAGTGATCGTCCGGACAGCTACGGGGGACAGGGCTACGGTTCATGGAGAAGTAGACCTGGGTTTGCAGATTGGGCATTTGAGGTTCGACCACAGGGTCATCGTGGCTGACATTACGGATGACTTCATTTTGGGACTGGACATTATGGAACAGTATGGATTTATTGTTGACGTAGGAAAGCGAATGTTAAGGATTGGGAACAAACAATTTATTTTGTCAAAAGTGAACGACCAATGTGAGAAAACCAGGCTGTTGACAACGCAGGCAGTCAAAACTCCTGCATTATCCAGAAAACCAGACAAGGAAGATTGCAAGCGCTACCCTCAGGTGGGAAAATTGCCGAACATGGTTGAAGTCAACATTGTCAAGGTCGATCTTCCAGACAGTTGGACAAAGAAAACTCTGAGGCAAGAGCAATTGCGCGATGTAGAAATCGGACCCATGTTGAGAGCAAAAGAAGAGGGAACGCGTCCAGCATGGAAGGATGTTTCCAACAAAGAAGTGGGACTGAAGGCTTTATGGTCACAATGGGATTCACTTATGGTCGTAGATGGGCTTTTGAGGAGAGCATGGGAAAGCCCAGATGGGAAGCAGGTTGCCATGCATCTAGTGATTCCCAGGTGTCGAGTACCGAAAGTACTTCAGGAAGTGCATAATGGAGCATCCGGTTGACACTTCAGCGTTAATAAGACCCTGAATAAAGTACGAGAACGATTTTATTGGGTAAATAGTCGTCAGGATGTGGAAGCTTGGTGTCGCAATTGCAAAATTTGTGCAGCAAGTAAGGGACCGCAGACTAGAAGTAGGGGTGCAATGAAACAATATAACGCGGAGCTCCTTTCGAGAGGATTTTGATCGATATAGTCGGCCCATTCCCAGTAACCAAGGACGGTAACAAGTATATACTGGTTGCCATGGACTATTTTAGTAAGTGGCCAGAGGCCTATGCAATTCCAAACCAAGAAGCAGTCACTGTTGCCAAAGTCTTGGTAGATAATTTGATATGTCGGTTTGGTGTACCCCTGGAGCTGCACTCAGATCAAGGGAGGAACTTTGAGTCGGGGGTGTTTCAGCAAATCTGCAAGTTATTGGGGATACACAAAACACGGACAACAGCCCTTCACCCGCAATCAGATGGAATGGTGGAACGACATAACAAGACCATGAAAGAACATCTCTCTAAAGTGGTTCATAAGAATCAACGTGATTGGGATCTCCACATACCGTTCTTCCTCATGGCATACAGAGCTGCTATCCACGAGTCTACGAAACAAACGCCAGCCCGTGTAGTATTTGGACATGAGATCAGACTGCCATGTGATTTGATTTTCGGAACACCAGGCGGAGAACAGCTTCCTGTGAACAGCTATGTGGATGAAATGAGTGAACGGCTAAGAAATGTTCATGAGCTGGTTAGAGACCAAATCACCATAGCCAGTGACCGAATGAAGGCTCGATACGACCGTAAGGGTAGTTCAGAAGGGTTCAAGGCAGGAGATCTGGTTTGGCTGTATGACCCACAGCGAAAGAAAGGGAAGTCACCGAAACTTCAACCTCCTTGGGATGGACCGTATACTGTTATTACCCGAATAAATGATGTCGTTTATCGGATTCAACGAAACAAAAAGTCCAAGATGAAGATCGTACACTTGGATAGACTGGCGAAGTATGTGAAAGAGGCTGAATTGCCTGACCGGGACGTTCAGGCTTAAGGAGGGGGCAGTGTAATGTGTTACAACCCCTAGAATGATGTATTTGCACCTACTCGAAAAAGAACCTACCAGAAGATTCCAAAGTGACATCTGGAATTATCGAGAGAATGGTGGCGTCATCACAGAACAATCGAGATCTGTCATTTTTAGGTATAAAAGACCGACCGCATTCTCGGCGAGTAGTTCAGAAAGTTCAGAAAGTATAGAAAGTGAGGTTAAGACTTCAAAGATAAACAAAGTGATAAACATTGTGATTTTAGTCAGTAAAGTGTATTTAAATTAATAATAGTATTGTGAAGTATCCAGTAAATATTTAATAAAGTGTGTTAGTGGACATCTCTTGTTATAATTTTTGGAACCCACGGATTTTGCGGGGGTGGTTTCCTAAGGGTGGAAACACGTTACAATATCAAGTACAAACTGTGTTATGTGGGGATGTTGTTTGGGATTGGAAGTTGTCTGTTTAAGCTTAACAAGTGAACCACTGAGCCACCAAGTCAGTTTTCTAAAAATTAATCTCTTACATACAGTGTGTGCTATTGAATACTGCACCCCCACCACTCCTCCAATATGGCGACTGCAGGCTTGAAATTTTGGGAAAACCATATTTAGGGTAAGCCCCTTCAAATAGTTCATAACAAACAAAATTTTGTTTGGGGACAGATTTTACATGCTTATCCTACTATGCCCCGTTTCAAGCAAATGGATTGGATGGAATAGCTTTTTTTCTTCCTCATTGAGTACCTGATGTTGATGTTACCAAATAAGGAAGAAAAAAGAAAAGCTATTCCATCCAATCCATTTGTTTGAAAAATTTCCATTAAGGCACCTACGCACAGCAACTGAATAATGTATAGAAGCACTATTTATTTAAACCATAACTTTTCTTCATTCTTCCTCATTTAGTATCTGATGTTTCTTAAGTCGAATGACTACTTTACCTTTTTAGTAAACCTAACCGACTTTTATACAGGGCCAGTCGAAAAGTGAGAAATTTTAAATTTGGCTATTGAATAACAAACACCCTATATGAGGTATCGAGCTAAAATTTTGTACAGAGATATTTGAGACAACTGCGAACCGAATACGCAATCCAATAAACACATAAACAATAACAATAAACATAAACAATAAACACAATAAAAATTTGTCTAATAGTCGATCTTGAAATTTCGGCCCATTTAGAGAAGCTTAGTAGGTCTTGAAAATACGAAAATTATAAATTTTTCAAAACAGTCAAGTAGAATGCCATAGCGTAAAAACACCACCATTTATTTTTCCATGGTGAAAGTAAACAAAAAAAATTTGGCTGCTGAAGTTTTTTAAATTTTGTTGCTGGTAAAGAATTTACCGAAATTTACATTTTAAATATGATCTTAAAGTGTGTAATAGTAGTCTTTTATTTGCATGAGGATCAGGTCACTTCTGAGTTTGGTCACATAATTCAGCAGTTTGTCATATTTTATTTACAAATGATCTAAAGTCACAAGTAATCAGGTCAGATTCCCCCTTCCCGATGCTGCTCCACCCCGCACAAGATACTCACTTCTGAACTTTTGGTTAGTTAAGTGGTGGGGTAGAAATACCGACGTTTGACAGTTTTTTTGTCGAAATTCTAACCTAAAAATATCCAAGAATGAAATGCGGCCTACAATCCTACAAACCAAGAATATTGAATTAACTTTTTAAGTTGTCAAAAGTCAAAACAAAACTATTTTATATTTTATTTGCTTCAAGTCAGGTCAATTGTGACCCAAGTGAACTAATCCTCATGCAAATAAAAGACTACTATTTAGTGGTCGGATTCTATCGATAGTCGCTGCTATCGATAGTTTCCGATAGTTTTGGTCATTGCTATCAATAATATCGATAGTACTATCGATAGTGAATAGAATATTATTTACGGGAATAATGAAAAAAAATTAAAATATATGGTTATATAAAAAATTTTTTGAAAAAAAAAATTTTTCATCCCAAAATTAAAAGAAAAAAACAAAAGTTGATGATTTACAAAATCTTGGGGGGGGGGGTAATTACCCCGTTACCCCCACCATAAATCCGCACTTGGCAAAAGCGGTCTCGAACTTAGTAATGTCCACTCTTTCGGCACGAACTCTGGCAGGGCGGAGTACAAACGCAAGCTTGGAGGAGCTTTGATATGGATACGACGCTATCGATAGGCGTGCATTAACTATCGATTAATCGATAGTACTATCGATAGTATCCAATCACTACTACTATTATTTGACATGAACTGAACTGTCAAAGACAAAGAAGCAAGCCAAATTTTTCATTCAGAAATCAGATTTAGATTTTTCTATTTGTTTCCCACATTCTAGAAATAAGAAATAAGAATGGATAAGAGTGATTGCTTAAAATTACTAACGTCAGTCTGCAGTGAATATGACAGAGTGGAATTACTTTTGGCAGAACTTTTACTTCGTTAATACCCAGCCTTTGAATATATTTTGAGATATATTTCATGCTTCTGGAATGATATAACGTAATGAAACGATTAAAGAAACACAGATTAAAACAGAATATAGAAACATTAGAAAATTTACAATAAACGAAATAATATTATTTACCTAATCACATTCTGGATCTTTTTGGAAAAGACGTATACTGTTCATTACCCATCTATGTGCCATCTTTAAAACATTATCAGTATTTTAAATTTGCCCCTATATATGTGGACGTATCATTTTTGCACATGAAATGTACGTACAAAGTAATAATGTTCTTCTGAGCCTGCCCCTCATAATTGTAAAATTGCAACCCGAGCTACGAGCTATGATCATTAGTCATTAATTTCCAGCTTCAACTTCAACTCGATGATATAAAGAAATTCGCTATAGTTACCTTTCTAAGCTTCCTTTTCTTTCTGTCTTCCTTCTTTTCTAGTCCAGCAGCATGTATGGCTTCTTTTTGCTCTGGAGTTAGAGTTGCATTAAAATTCAAAATTTTTTTATCGTAAGCTTCACATTCTGATTTAAAAACTTTGGTGTACTTCTCTTTAAGTTCACTACTGATAGTTTTCCAATCTTCGGCACACTTTTTAATTATATCAGTTTGTTTCATATCAGGATTCTGTTTTACAATGGCACTGCGACGTTCCAAAACAAATTTAAAATAAGGAGTCAAAGGTTTTTTCGGTTTTTCTGGGATTTTTAACTGTTTAAGTCTCTCGCGAGTTTCCACTTTTAAACCCATTACCAATGGTTGCAGATTCACATAAGTTAGCCTAAAATGTTGTAAAGTAAATAAATAGAACACACGCCTGCTATATTTAACATTACTTTTTATTTAATAGGCTTCTGTTATTGGTGATAAAATTTATAGTTCTAAAAAATAAACCTTGTCCTGCCATGATATACCTATATTCGGAAAAAAATAAACCAAGTTCTTTTAAAATTAAAAGTACTATTTACTCAAGATTTCTATTTACTTGGGTCATTCAGGTTACGTCGCGATTCGAGAAGTGAGGTTAGCTTAGAGATGAGTTGCTATTTAACAACCTGTTATTTTTTAACTGTTATTTGTAAATAGCATTAACAGACTGTTATTTCTGTACGAAAATAACAGGTGAGAAAATAACAGATAGAAACACGACGTAGTAAAAATGTTCTTGCTGACTGCTTTTAAACCACGAACTTCATAAATTAAACTCTTCGACCATAATATATGGTTGAAGATTAAACTGGACTTCACAACGCACATATCCCAAAAAAAAGCTCGTGACACCACTTACCATGGTCGCCGTGATAGGCTGTCAACTTATTTGAGGTTGGCAATACTCGGTAGGAATCACAATTACTGCTCGTTATTTTGTAGCGCATTGCCAAATGGTTTATATTTTCAATAAACTTGAATACGTTTCTCCCAAAATGCCACTTCATCTTCTCCAATAACAAGAAATTTATTCATAATGTGAGACTACTACAATACTTACAGTAAGTTATCATCAGAAGTACTCATTAATACTCTCATTTTAATAAAATTATTTCTAAAATCTGACAATCATTTGCCTATCAACAACCAACGGGATAATACTAGATTAAATCTGACAACATCGCCTTTGTACTTTTGTTTTCGTACTTTGTTTTACATTCTGAAAACCTATCATGGCGGCCAGCATGGGGGGTGTCAGCGTTTGGACCTTATGTCATGGAGGTAGAATTCAACCACGGTCATTAAACCCTACGGTTGTCTCAATCAGCAGTTTGATGGCGAGAGAGACGCGGGGGGCGGGAAATCGAACGAAAGAGACAGACATATCTGATTTCCGTGCAAAAGACAGAGACAAAGATGCTTGTAGTGTCTACAGGTGACGTAGGCTGTAGACCCTACTGGAGTCTCTGTCTCTGTCTTCTGCACGGAAATCAGATATGTCTGTCTCTTTCATTCGATTTCCCGCCCCCCGCGTCTCTCTCGTCCTAAAGCTGCTGATTGATGTAACCGTATCGTTTATTGACCGTGGAATTCAACCTCCTTGCCTTATGTGAGGTCCAGTTTAATTCATGAAGTTCGTGTTTTAAACTGTTATTCAGAAAACAGTAGCAGCAGAGTAGAGGTGGGACGGTATTTCTGTAACGTTACTTTGGAACGGTATTTTTCCTTCGCGTTCCCAAATGATAAAATAACTAATTACAGGTTACTTCTTACTTCGTAGTCGCTTTCGCGCACGGTCATTAAACCATACGGTTGTCTCAATCAGCAGCTTGAGTGCGAGAGAGACGCGGGGGGAGGGAAATAGAATGAAAGAGACAGACATATCTGATTTCCGTGCAAAAGACAGAGACAAAGATGCTTGTAGTGTCTACAGGTGACGTAGGCTGTAGACCCTACCGGAATCTCTGTCTTCTGCACGGAAATCAGATATGTCTGTCTCTTTCATTCGATTTCCCGCCCCGCGTCTCTCTCGTCCTAAAGCTGCTGATTGATGTAACTGTATCGTTTATTGACCGTGGCTTTCGCGCACCAGTCGCGGCCGTCGCGTTCGCACTTCGCTTCTCTGCCGCCAGCAGTACCAGGCGTCAGCCCAGCCAGCTTTCGGTTACGGGCGTTACGTTTACTTGATACTCGGTGGGTCTCGAGCTCTTGATCGATCGCGACCGAATAATACTAGAGGTCTAGTTATTTGGATAGTTGTTTTTATTATTATGTTTCATTTTTTATGTTTAATGATTTTTATCAATATAACATTTGTTTTTAAAACGTTTTTTTCATTAGTACAAATTTCGTCCTTTTTTAGGAACACGTAAGTATATGTTCTGCTAAAATAGAAACAAATGAATAGGCAGTAACATATTTATTTTTTTTATTAAAGAGCCTGTCAAATAACACTATTAAAAGATAAACAGATATATTTATATTTCAAAGTATAATGCGAGTTTTATTTTCGAGTGCGATATACGATTATATTGAACAAATAATAAACAAAACAACAAGCCAAAGTCAGGGCCGGTTTTCTGACTAGGCCTCATAGGCCCGGGCCTAGGGGCGCCACTCTGCGGGGGGCGCCTTTGCCTTTCATTTTAGCGGTTAGCCCATAAACTGATAGCAAGCATACATAATACAAGACATTTAATCTGCTCCTATTCCGGGGTGGAGGACGCAAAATTGACCTGCGCCTAGGGGCAATTTATATCTAAAACCGGCACTAGCCACAGTGTCCCAGGTAGCAAGGGTACGTTATAATAACGTCAAAATCTGGTGATTCTGGTCAAAAAGACGTCAGTGCACTCAAAATCGACGACATAATGACGTCTTATAAATGACATTAAAATGACGTGCTTCACATCACGTCATATTGTCGTCTTTTTTCGATGTTAAATTTATTTATATTTTATCGGATTACAAACTTTAAAACTCGCTGATGGCATTTTGTTATCGTGTAAGCAGAGTGTAAAGTTTAAAAACAAATGAACCGTGTCGTGAGGGATAAGTATTATAATCTTTATTTTATCTTAACCTCCAGATTTGTTAACATTTTAAACAATACATTAAGCGGCATCCGCTTCGTTCAGTAACCACCATTATCTGAAGCGGGTTTTTTGGTTTGGTTCTTTTTCCCGTATTAGCATAGGTATCATAATTTAAAACAGTGCGCTTTACTTCCAGTTAATATTAAGTTTTATAATCCATTTTTTTTTTGGAAATTTATCTGTTAATACCTTTTTTAATTTGCCCCATGGTGAAAGGAGTTCAGGTCAAAGTTTTATTTTTTGAAGTTGACCAGAGTCCGCTCCGTCCTGTCATTCAACTGTCACGGAGCTGCGCTCCGTGAATGTTTGACAGTATTCGGACACGGGTGTCTGGGATATATTGTAATATATAATAATAATAAAGTTTGATTGTATTGTATTGTATCGTCTTGCAAGACAGGAGGTCATTCCGTCTTTTTTTTTTGTTAAAATAATTGCGAAAAAATTTTAGTTGTTTTTTTAAGGTAATTGCTTATAAAACCGATGTACGAATATACTTCTTTTCAATTTTAGGTCTGTTTTAGACCATTAAATATTCTATTTATGTTGTAGATAATATTATATCTTTACCGTTTTTTCTCCAACACTTTTCCCAGGTTTGTATAAGTACTTCAACTTAAAACTTAAATTCTTAAAATAAACATTTTTTTTAACGAACCGCCACTGAATTAATGTAATAATTACGTTGTTCAACAAGTACTCGTACTACTGTGGTGACAGTTTAATTAAATTAAATAAGTTCTTCTTAATAATTATAAATAAAGAAAAATACTAGTAACTCGAAAAATTCAGGTTTGGGAATATGTAAAAAAATAGAAAAAAAAGAGGACCTGAAAGATTTTCATATATTTTAAATAAGGCTAGAAATTCAATTTCACATAATAAAGACTTCATACACATCACTATAAATACTGCTTTTAGCATGCGAAATAGCGGTCACTAAGATATAGCTCAGTTGGTAGAAGAGTCAGTACTGTAATACGGACAACGGGAGACACGTAGGTTCGACCCCTACCCATCGCAATTGGTAAAGGTAAGTAAGAATGAATTTAATAAGTTAATACACATTATAATTTGCAGGCAACCCTTGTGGGAAAAAATTGGAGTGATGGTAAACAATATTAGATAATTAGATATGTTAATGTAAATAAAATATACGGATGGCTAACAATCAAATTCATAGGACAAAACTTATTTTATGCATTAATTACTTTATTTTTATCAAGTAGACTACTAACTAGTATGTAGTTTTATATGTTCCTATTACTAAAAACCTGTGGGAGGATTACCAAATATAACCTGAAAAAGACGTCAATTTAACGTCTAGCATGAGACGTCATTCGTCTGAGACATTAGGGAGTCATTTTCACGTTTCATTTACGTCATCTAACTCGTCATTTCTCGTCACTCCTGACCATTTTTTCACGTCATTTTCACGTGCCTTTGCTACCTGGGGTACCTTGTACCTGTAGATGTCCAAGCCGTAATCCGTATGTATACCTATATCTGTCGGTACGCGACATGTCGATGAAACCGTTATACACACAGCACAGAACACGTATAGCCGCTACAGCGACTTGTACTTAGAGACGTTCCAATGTAACGGTATTTCGGAGCGGTATTTTCCTGGAGCGATCGCGACTGGAGCTTTCCACGAGGAACCGTTATTCCCATCTCTAGGTTCTACCCAGACAACAATAATGTGAATTTTTTTTTCTAGAAGTCCAATAATTGATGAACGGTGGGGGGAGGGATTATGTAAATTTTTGGCGACGGGGAGGGGCGAGGGGGATGTGGCAAAATTTACAGTTTTTGCGCTAGTGAAACCACATTTTGGGGACACTCGCATTGGGGGACTTCTCCATCAAAAGGAGGCCGAATGGTCACTTTAATACAATTATACATATAAACAATCTTTAATCTTTGATACATAGTATTATCCATTATCGTTTGAAGTTAATTAACTTCGTTTACTTAACTTAGAACTACCGTTTTCACATTAGACTGTTAATTAGACTGACAATACTACTGTTTGCAGTTTTGTTCTCCTTTAGGAACATTTCTGTGTACGCTCATGATGCCACTTTGATATCAGACACTTTGCGCATGTGCATATGGACGAAGCGCTGAAATTGAATTTTCTTGACAGTTATCTTTCGCACTTTGCTTTGGTGTTGTTGTGTATTTAGAAGTTATTGGTTATAGCTTCTGGCGTAACCATAACTGACAGCCAAGTGAGTATAATAAAACATTCTAACTAGTATTTTGTCATTGCATAATTTTCATCTATTCAAAAATATATTTAAAATGATGTTTACTGTTGTACCTAGTTTGACACTTAACCTTAAAAGTTCATTATTTATTTTTATCTGAATTACGTAAAAAATTTGAATCCTAATAGAACATTTGGTTTATTTAGTGTTTTGTTATGCGTTCTCTGTTTTGTCAGTTTTTCCAATAATTTGTTTAAAAGTGTGTCACTAGGTAAGATTGTAAGCACAATGTCATGGTCGGAGGGTCAGTATCCTCGTAAATTGCCTCTAAAATGGGAAAGTAATCACATTCCGGCTTCAGTGACGAGACTGGAAGTCTTGTAAGTGCATGTGCATGTTATTTCTAAGTTAAGGTTCGCGTAATTTGAAAGACACCTAATTATGTCATTATGTATTTCTGTGATATACCTAGTTAGTTAAAATAACGAGAATAAGTATGAATACCTACCTAATTAAATAATTTAATAAACTTTCAGAACGTAAAGGAGGATGGTTCAAGAGAAAGTTTTATATTCTGTAAACAACAAATTCCATCATTCGACTTTTTGTATCCTATGTGGTAATTAATAGAAGCGAAAATGAGTTTGAAAAGTGAAACTGGAAGCAATTTTGTGTTTGTTTGCAAGAATTTGCTATCTGGGGGTAAGTCAATTTTTTTTTTAATACCTTAGGTATCTAAGTACCTAAGTAAAAGTCACGAATATTATACCTAAATGTGAATACGGACTTTGCATTTATTTTTAATTAATTCGTACACATTTGTTTTAATTCTCGCAGCAGTATTTTTATTTTAAATAAGTTTAGAAAGTATTTTATGTATTAATAATTTTGACATTTTTTATTCTTATCATATAAATATTCGATATAATTTTTCAAAACCCCATATAAAACGGTGTTACTGTGTCTAATGTGTACTCGTACTCATCAAAAGAAAAGAAAATAGTTCGCATAAACACACACCCACGGTTTGAAATAGGTAGTTTATTTTTGAGATAGGGGGGTGTCGACGACATATATTTTTTTAAATTTTTGCGCCGTGCACTGAAAATTGACGATGCAGTGACGGTTGTCCCTTTTCAGCAAACGTGCATGACACAATCAGCGTTTCGCTTTACGCAGTGGCGCAGAAAGGGATGAATGGATATTAAAAAATATTAACTACCTAAGTAATAGTCCAATAATTATAAAAATTTCCATCACAAAAAATGTTATCTGAGATTTTCCTTCAGTAACTGTTAGTGGAGGGGTTATACATCCCAAAACCTCGAAAATTCGTTCCACAACCCCCCCAAAAAAACCACCCATTGGGTGAAAAAAAGCCTTTACTGATAAAGCCTTATTTTACTGATAACTCGTTAACTTGAAGATATAAAAAAATTGCTCATCATAAAAAAGAAAGCTTGACTAATTTCCTAAAAAAATGTCCTATTGTAATTTTGTTGTATATGCCATGGTTTTCGAGAAAGTCGATATTGAAAAGAATTCCAACATTTTTATTTTTAATGGGCACGAATTTTGGTTTATTTGAAATTTTTTGCGCGCGGCCTATAGAAAAAATTGAATTGCTCGAAAACCATACAAGCTAGGAAAAATCAAAATGGGTTTTAAAAAGGATATAAAATACTCTCGTGTTGCCATTTTTGATGGCTATTGATATTTATTAGGTAGTATATAAAAATAACAATATAATATAGTTATCTCTTAATTTTTTGCGTCTCTAACTATTCACAGGCCCATAAAAAATAACTGACTTCAGTTTCAATGCAGAAAAAGTTAGGAATAAAAATATTCACATTTACAAATTTACCAGCATGTTGAAGTTAGCCAAATTTTGGCCATTTTATTATTGCTTCCTAAAAATTAAAAAAAGACCCAAACGTCTTGAAAATTTTAGCTCAAAATTTTTTTTTTGAGTTTATGTATTGTTTCTAATCATTTAATAGTTAAAAAATTGCATTAAAAAAAAATCAAAAAACTGAATATGCAGCCTAATTTTGTATTTTTAAAAAAATTAATCTAGCGTCCTTGTATTTTAATATTTTTTAATAGTGGCGGTCCTCCGGGGGGGGCCGGCGCCCCTCATTGGCTTGGTGTTTCTTCAATAATACGACAATCAAATAAAAACAAGATTGATCACCAAAAAGTCATTCATCGTTTTGTAGCAATAAAGCCAAGACGAATGTAATTGAAAGATTGGAGTTAGTGGTTCTATAGATATAACTTGTTTTTATTTATATTTTATTTGGTTTTCAATGTTTTCATGAATAATGAACATATCTTATTTTAAATACACAACAATTTTTTTCCTTCTTCATTTTTTGAGTTCGCCCCCCCCACAATGAAATCCTGAGACCGCCACTGTTTTTTAATGTACCCGGTCTAAAAATAAAGGTAAGACTTCATATTAATTGATCACACCATTTAAAATTATACTATATTTCTCAGGTAGAAAAAAAATGCTATTGAAAGGGAAATAATTTTAACGCACAGTGACGCTCCGTTTACAATGGATGGAAAAGGCGCGCGCATCCCTGTGCATTGTATAGTATACTACAACCTACAATAATTAAATAACTCAAATAGAACAGTTGCAAAGAAATATTATTCTGCTATGTGCATCGTTTTACATCCACGTGTATTTGCGAAATATTATTCTAATACATTTTATTAAATTAAGTTAACAATTAAATAAATAAAATTAGTGAAATTTCAAGTGAAAAATAACTGAATTTACAATAATTTTGTTTAATCATACAAATTTAAATACGTATACGTATTAAATACGTCTGTCTGTCTGTCGGTCGATCTGTAACTTTTTTTTGCGCACGTTTTCTCAGCGACGCGCGACGGTTTGAGATATTGATTTGAAATTTGGTACCTACATATATGTACATGACGAGATATAGAACTAGATTATATTTTGCACTAATTCCGGTGAAGGGTTGGGGGTTAAATGGGTAAATATGAGAAAATAAGTAAAGCAAGCTGGTAAGAGTATAGTAACTTGGGATTTGGTGTATACAGGGTGTTTCAGCTAAAAGTCCCCGGGTCATTATCTCGTGAAATAATAAAGATACTTAAATGCGGATAATTGACACCAAAAAAGGTCTTAAATAACTGCAGTTAGAAATGCTCTTTTGGAGTGCACCCCCCCTCCCCCGATCCTTGGGGACATTGTTTTTCATAAAGATTAAAACCTAAGGAACAATTTTAGACATGTCCCCCAAAAAAAAAAAAAAAATTGGCTGTACTTTCAAAATAGCGTCCGTTAAAAATTGCAAATATTGTTTTTGTCGTTTAACACAAAAAATAAAAAAGATGAAGAAAAAAGAAAAAGAAAAAACAAAGTGCATAAAATTTTCTACAATTTTGTTTCTATACAATATTTGGATAGGAATTACCATTTTCCAGATAAATGATTCAGCTCTTAAAATAAAATATAAAATTCAATATAAAACGTAATACTACGGGAGCCCACCCTAACTGTCCGTGCAGTGCTAGTTGCATTTTTAAAATTGGCAAATCGGGAAAAAATCAATTTTTACTAACACGATCTTAAAAACCGTAGAAATCTAGTTACTTTTATAATTTTCTTTAGTGAAAAATTGCAGGTTATAAAAATATCTTTCATTTGCTTACTTATTTTCTTAGATATGTCGATATTGGCGAAGATATTAACGATTATATAACGCATTTTCTAAAAATTACAGAAGGACTTTTTTTTAGGAAACTAGCCATGCTTTCTTTTCATAATGAGCAATTTTTTTATATCTTCTACGATAAACGAGTTATCAGTAAAATAAGGCTTTTTTCACCGAATGGGTGTTTTGGGGGGGGGGGGGGGGGGGGTGCACCATAAATATCATGATATATATCGCAAATATAAAAATAAAACGCCTACGCCTATGGTACGCGATTAAACACCTACGCCATTGGTGAAAAATATATATGTATATTTTTTAAATTAGTTTCATTTTAATACTTATAGGTACTTCTTTATTGTCCTTATAATACTAATATTGAACATCTATGAGAGCAATTTTGTTGTTTTTTTAAGCCAAATTCTTTTCAGCTGCTTAGCTTTACAGTTGGACGGATCGTCATTTTACTTCCACGTCCAGTGGAAGTATATAGTAACGACAAAAAAATTTTTAAAAATTTTTATTGTCCAAATAGGCTTAAAATGTCATGAAACGTCGAGATTTTAAGTTTGAGCGAAAAAAATTTTTCTGTCTGTCTGTCGGTCTGTCTGTCGGTCTGTCTGTAACTTTTTTTTGTGCGCACGTTTACTCTGGAACCGTTTAAGATATTGACTTGAAATTTGGTACACATATGTACTTTAACGAGATCTAGAACTAGATTATATTTTCATCTTGTTCCGTCGAAGGGTTGGGGGGTAAATTGGGGTAAATTTGGGGTAAATGGGTAAATCAAGCAGGTAAGAGTTCATGAAATTGGTATTTAGTATATACAAGAGAAGCTAAGGTCTCAAAAAAATTTTTGGCATTAGCCACCCCCATTACCACCCCCACCTCCTTATTAAAGGGGATGAAAAAAAATTGTGATTTAGTATATGTACAGGAACCAGAAACCTCAAAATATTTTTTTACTTCATCCACCCCCACTACCACACCCCTACCTCCACCCCCTTCCCACTACCGATGTGGGGTATCGTTTTATGGGTTTTTGGGGTAGAGGATTTCAAATATTATATTATTAAAGTTCCATAAACAATTATTTTCACATACAAAGTTTTTTCGTTGTGAGTGACTTGGATAGAGAATCTGGATGTGGAAGTAGTGATTCCTTGGGCAGCGGTTTTTATTTTGATGTAACAAAACTCATGATTCTCTTCCCACTTGTACGAACCCAATGATACCCAAATGCAGCTGGGAGGATAGAGGAGGTAACCCAGGTAAAGTGATACATCATTGGGCCGTGAGAAGAACTTTCGGGCGGGTGCCTTGTGCACCCGAGGCATCAGCTGAACAGAATTTGACTTTATTTTAAATTGTTAGAATTTATGTTGTTTGTTACATTTTCAGAGCCAAGACATAATAAGCTTAAAAAACATTGAATAAAAACGATTTAAAATATGATATGCACTCTTTTAAATTCAATCGTGGTTTTATTTGCATGAATAAGTTACATGAATTAAAAAAATAAAAATAAATATCATAAATATCAAAAAGTGATATATATCACGTTTTTTGTGATATATAGGATCAGTTTGTCTAATATTTATATAAATATCATGATATTTTCGATCCCTGGTTTTATTTGATAAATATAATTATCCATGAAGTGTGCACCATATGAGCAACTATAAATACATGTGTTTCGCGAGAAAACGGACATGGCTTAATAGCAGATAGAAAACAACACCGAGGGTATAATCATTCCTTTATAAAGTAATACCCAAAGGACATTTTGACAAAAATACATAAAACACCCTGTATTTTCTCAACGAGGGGCCCAAAACGAACTTTCTCTGTGGGTGATTCTGATTATACTTGGTGCCCTCTATCCGCCAATAAACAAAGTCCATGTCCTGTGAAAAAGTAGTGTGACAAATTTGTGTTATTCCAGGCACTCAGATCGAAATATTAAGTTATTTAAAATTTCTATTTTTTGATAATATGGAAATGAAGTACTCTAGTCGAGTGACAATATTCAAGTGTAGTGTTCAAGTGTTTTAGTGTTTGTGGAAACCACTTCAGAGCTTCAGAGGCACATATGGTTAAAATTTTATATAACCATAATAGCGGGATGTTGAGAGCCTTGAAGTGCGTCAGTGTTATGTGCACTAGATACTTATTTATATACCACAATATGAAATGTTTGGCGACGGCCATACCACATATCTTAATTAAAAAGCGTGGTGCGGCGCTTAAGAAATTAAGTCTGTTATAGTAAAAAACATTTTTTTGCTGGCAGACCAATTTCTATGCATAAAAGAGATCTCAAACTTAATTTGAGTAAAAAATTAAGATAGTGTTTTGACGGGTCGTCGTAGAAGCTTATTTAAAAAAAAAAGAAAATGTTGACACGGCGCTTACAAATCAAATCTGACTTAATAAAAACATTTTTTCAATGACAGATCGATTTTTATGGATAGAGGAGATCTTAAGAGGTCTACACACCATGGGCGCAGCCAGGGGGGGAGCCATGGGGGCCCGCCCCCTCCCCCCAAGCTGTCTTCCACGAGCCAAAAAATAAAGAAGCATAATCTCTATCAGTACAAAGCAGTATCCAAATTATCCCTTGAAATAAATATTTTGTAATTAATTCCAATATTATCTAGTAGAGGAATCTACTACTCATCCTCTGGGGAGGCCGGTTCTATTGGCCCCTCCTAGATGAATTTTCTGGCTGCGCCACTGCTACACACGATACAGCGGCAGGGACCCGACATTGTCGTTACACTTTGAAGATAATTGGAATTCCAGCGGACCAGTTCACTTTTACGAATGAGTTCAGAGCATGCCGACAAGGCTGGCTCCCTGCCGCTGGATCGTGTGTAGACCCCTATAAACTTCATTTAGAAACAGAAATAGAGGAGGTGTTATGAGATGCTAGCAGTTCAGCCTTACATCTATCTCATGTATGGATGCTGCACATTCAAAATCAAGTCTGACAAGGTAATTAACAAAAATTTCCAATTTTAATAGATAGGGCAAATCTCAGACTTCATTTTTCAACAAAAACCAAGGAGGTATTATGAAGTGTACTTTCACAAAAAAAAAAAAAAATTTATGACAAAAGATTTGTCAGATGTTACTTAATTAACAAAAATTGTCAGACAGACAAATTTTTTCAAAAATGAAACATTATTTACCATAAATTGTGTAAATTTCAAGCAGGTGTTTTGAAAAGTAAATTAATTTTTTTTTAGCTAATTTCAGAAATTAATTAAAAATAGCAATTAACACATTTTTACTAGTCTGCCGGGCGTAACATGATTATTACATATTTTCCAACCATTTTCACCTGTTAAATTTAAGCTGTTCGATGGGGTACCTTTTTGTGCTATGGGAGCTTAGACTATTTGCTTTTACATACGCTTTAGCTACTATTGCCGTATGTTTTATAAATCAATATAATTTGTCATAGACTACAACCACATAAAAGTACACAAAGTGCCGCCAGAGTTTGGTGTTTTTGTATTATCGACGGGTTTAAGTAAATATCTCTTATATCTACTTGTTGTAGAGTTTACTAGCATAGGGTCAATGTCTTTTCGGCGTATTTTGCTATTTTTGTAGTGTGATTTGATTAAAACCAAAAAGTCATTTCTCCCTCTCCAGCTTCAATGGTCAATCCCAAGTCTGATAAAAGGGGAAGGGAAGTCACCCCCCCATCACCACCCTCACCCCACTACCGATGTGGGGTATCGTTTTATGGGTTTTTGGGGTAGAGGATTTCAAATATTATATTATTAAAGTTCCATCAACAATTATTTTCACATACAAAGTTTTTTCGTTGTGAGTGACTTGAATAGAGAATCTGGATGTGGAAGTAGTGATTCCTTGGGCAGCGGTTTTTATTAATATATCGAGTTTCTAACCAATTTATACTCTTTTTCTTTATTTGTTGTAATTAGTACGTAAGTAAATACATTATTGTTTAGTGTTACCCTGGTGTTATAATTTCCGAACCCACGATACAGGGTGTTTACTAAAGGGGGTGTAAGCACGTAACATTATCTTTGCCAATTTGACTACGATAGAGTTTTGCAAAAAATATATGTTATAGCTTATTATATGGCGTATAATTAGTAAAAAAAATAGAGGTGGTCGCTAACGTGTAAGTACGTATATAAATTTTTCAAAAAATTCAAAAGCATCAATTTTTGTTTTCTTCATGAAAAGATTTCATGAAAATATCAATAATAAATTGTCTTGAGTATATTCACAATATATGTGAAATACAAACAAATTGGTTCACTTGATTAAGAAAAAAAATTTTTTTTCGGATTTTCGAAAAAAAATTTTTTCCCAGATATTATTAAGTCTTTGAGGGAAAAACTTTTTGTGGTAGTATCTTACACAAATATGGAAGGAACCACACGCAAAAAGGTTGCAAAGGCACGGACACTTATCTTAGCCTGCCATGGCCTTTGGTACACATATGTACTTTAACGAGATCTAGAACTAGATCATATTCTCATCTTGTTCCGTCGAAGGGTTGGGGGGTAAACTGTGATAAATTTGAGGAAAATAGGTAAATCAAGCAGGTAAGAGTCCATAAAATTGGTATTTAGTATAAACAAGAGAAGCTAAGGTCTCAAAAAAAATTTTGGCATTAGCCACCCCCCATTACCACCCTCACCCCATTATTAAAGGAGATGAAAAAAAATTGTGATTTAGTGTTTGTACAAGAACACCTCAAAATGTTTTTTTACTTCATCCACCCCCACTATCACCCCCCATCACCACCCTCACCCCGCTACCGATATGGGTTTTTGGGGTAGAGGATTTCAAATATTATATTATTAAAGTTCCATAAACAATTATTTCCATATACAAAATTTTTTCGTTGTGAGTGACTTGGATAAAAAATCTGGATGTGGAAGTAGTGATTCCTTGGGCAGCGGTTTTTTCTAATTGGCATCCTACCGTTTTTAGGATGAAGTATTTAGCTTAAAATGTTGACAAAATTAAAGATAATTAATTAATCTTTAAATTTTTGTTTGTTTCTACATCACAAAAAATAAAGAAATATGGCCGATGCTGTGTGTTTTCACATTTTTTTCTATCAAAATGTCGCCATTTTGTTATTGTAATTGCTCGGTAATTACATTTTTTTCAGAAATGCTGTTTTTCGTTCATATATAGCATCACCTTTTGTCCGTTTAAAACACTTGTTTTAGAAAAAAAATTCCATCCGCCATATTAGAGCCGCCATTTTGATTTTTTTTATTTTGACTTCGGATTCGTAATCAGTGAAAATATTAAATATTTAAGTTCACCCACATATGAAATTATTATTATTATATATTACTAGCTGACCCAGCAAACGTTGTTTTGCCATATAAATCATAAATTTTTGTCCAAAAAATAAAAAGAAAATTTCTGGATAGGGCCACCCTTATCACTTAGAGGTATAAAAAATAGCCTACGACCTATTCTCAGACCTACCAAATATACACCAAAAATTTCATAAGAATCTGTCAAGCCGTTTCGGAGGAGTTCGATAACAAACACCGTGACACGAGATTTTTATATATTAGATTAAATTTTACATATTTTTTACCTTTAATACTGTACTAGTAAATGGCCGTGTATTCTTATGTACAAAGATCAACGACAGTAATAAATGAAAATGAAATCAGATGTCAGTGCGATTTGCGGAAAATGTTGCAAGAGAGAAACCATCACGGGTACCCACATTTAGTAGAGTTGGAGAGTTTAGATTTGGCACACTTGTCGGTATTGGTTTTATAAATTCAAACATTGACCTATGAAACTGTAGAAAAGTTCAAATTTCAATTATTTTTAATAATGATTGCACAATGTTTATGTATAATAGTTATTTCTCAACGAAATAGCCGAATTTGTTGGAAACCTGTGCCAAGAACAGATATATTGCCAATCGTATAAATATTCAAGTCGAACATAACCATTGAAACGAACATTTCTGGTAAATGGTAAAAAATATGCGAGTGAAGTATTTACCAGTAAAAATACGGTATACTGGAGCGGATCTGGGAGAAAAAGAGGAGTTTTGAAACCAACAATTTTTAAAAAAAATTTTTTTGACGGTTTGGTTACACACTTTCTCTTTTATCATGTTATAGGCCAGTCGGAATAGCTTTTTTGCGCGAAATGTCGTTTTTTTTTTTTCTTAAAGTTTAGTTTGAGATGTAGAGAAACATATGCCAACTACCCGTACGCGTGACAGGTGGGGCAACACACTTTAAAACTCAAAAATCATCCATTTTTACCATTTTTCGCTTTGTTTGCAATATACCTCGTATATGAAGCACTTTTTGAAAATATTTAAAGAGATAGAAAAGTTGAGAAAATTTATTTTGAACATTCTATTATTCTTGACATTTTCTCAGAAAATTCTTCGTTTAAGAGCTACAGACGAAAGAAAAATGCTACTTTTCTGTTTCTTGATTTTTTTTTTCTTTTTAGGTAATTATAATAAATATTAATACGAAATGTATCATCGGTATAATGTAAATTATGTTTAAATGTCCAATTTACAGTTTAAATAAAATATATTTACAAAACTATTTATAATTTACATGTTAAACAGAAAAAAAATAAAACTTTTCAGGTATTAGGTATTGAGGTATTAAAATGATGGGAAAATAAATAAACAAATATATATTTTTAAAAACAGAATATATTGGAACTACTCGTTTCCGACGGTCAGGCAAATTCAGGCAAACAAGCCTGACATAGTCCTCCTAGACCACCAAACCAAGATGATGTATGTCATCGAGTTCTCGGCACCTGCCGAGACAAACATCATCTTGAAGGAGGGGGGAAAACGGACTAAATACCGAGATCTCCGGTATGAGCTCCGAGTAGTGATGCGACATCGAACCGAAAGTATCGATATTTCATATCGATGGTAACATCGAATAGACTCATCGATATATGATATTTATCGGGTGAAAAACATCGATATTGTAAATTATCGATATTTTTTTAAAGTTTTTGATAAGCGGGGGGGGGGTCCCTGATCCAAATTTTTCTTTTGATGGACGAGGGGGAAGGGAGATTCGTTACAAATTTTTTGACGAGCTGGGCAAAGCGAATCCTAACAAACAGGTGTACCACAACCCAAATAATTCAGATTTGCTTAATTTTTTTATTATAAAATACTGTCCGATATTTTTGCTATTACATCGATATTTCATCGATGTTTAAAAATGTAAGTTATCGATGTAAAAATATCAGATATCGTACATCGCAATATCGATGTTTTCGATACATCAATATATATCGCGCATCACTAGCTCCGAGTGCTATACCCAGACTACTCGGTCAAGATGGTCGTCCTGATAATCGGTGTACTTGGTGGAATGAGGCCTACGCTGCTCTCGGAATTAAAGGCCAACCAGCCTGCCAAAAGTCAGCCGAGTGGCTGGCAGGCCAAATGCAGAAGGCAGTTATCCTGGGGTCCCTTCGTCTTCTTAGGGCACACGAATCTGGCATCTACAGTCACTAACCCTGCGGGATGCGGGGAGTGGATAATTCGCTGGCGCTTCTCCCGTGAGAATGTCGAAGACACGGGAGAACTGTCCAGCATCGCGCACGCGGAAAAAAAAATAATTTATATAGATTCTCATTTCTAGTGGGATATTCATATAAATAAATTGGTTAGTAATTTAAGAAGTACGCTGCACCTCTTTAATAATCTCCGAGATATACTAAATATTGATCAGTTTAGAACAACTTATTTTGCTTTAATTGAATCTCACTTGCGATATGGCCTAATAGGGTAGGAAGGGTTATTAAAAACTAACCTTAGTAGTCTAGAAAAAAAAAATCTGAATATAAAAAAAAAACAATAACTTAACCATCAGATATATTATACAAAGATGCCAGAATAATGAACATCCACCAATTATACTTTCACTCCTTAGTAGTAAAAACATACTCTGGAGAAAAGAACTTGGTAAATCTCAAACACCGAACCAGATATAAAAATGATGTTTTTTTGTAAAAGAATGTCAAAAACCATCGGCCAGAGAAGCCATAACTTCCTTGTTCCGAAAGCATATAATTTGTTACCCACTGAAATTAAAAACATAAAATCAATTCGTAAATTTCAAATAGTTTCCACCAAACGATTTGTAATGAGAACTAAAAGAAAACAAATTAATGATTTAATAGATTTAAAAAATAATTAATTCACAGTAGACGATCATTTTAATCAGCTGAAATTTAGCAATATGTGCTTATCTTATGTTTTATATTGTATATTATTGTTAAAGTACTTAGTGTTATATTTATTTTCTTTTTTTATAATGTATACCATTTTAGAAATTGTAGTGTTGTTACGGTATTATTATGTTATATACCGTGCGTGTAGCTGCGCGCTAGGCATAGGGAGTAAGAATTACAACATCGCGTGTGCCAGCTGGCTGAAATGAAATAACTAAGAGCTGGGATGCTCCGCCCGGCGGACGAATTTACGGCTGTGTTGTCAAATCTCGCGCTACGTGAATGTACATGCCTAATGGGCAATTACACGCACGGTATAAGGTGTTGTGTATATGTGTGTATTATATGTATTATATTTATTTTTTGTGTGTATCCAATGCACGCTCAAGGGCTCTAAATAGCATTTAATGTGGGGGCTTAGTTTATTTATCATAATGTTTCAGTTTTTAACAATTACATTGTAGTAGATCAATTTTTTAAATAAATTTATTCTATTCTATTAAGTTATACAAGAAACGTATGTACGCTGTACTATGCATAAAATAAATAGTCTGTTTATGAAAATATATGTGTTTATTTATTTTCCCATCATTTTAATACCTCAATACCTGAAAAATTTTATTATTTTTTTTTCTCTTTAACACATAAATTATAAATAGATCTGTAAATATATTTTATTAAAACTGTAAATTAGACATTTAAACCTAATTCACATTATATCGATGATATATTTCGTATTAATATTTATTATAATCATTAAAAAAAAAAAAATAAAAATAAATAGAAAAGAAGCATTTTTCTTTCGTCTGTAACTCTTAAACGAAGAATTTTCTGGGAAAATGTCAAGAATAATAAAATGTTCAAAGTCGATTTTCTCAACTTTGATATATTTTCAAAAAATTCATATACGAGGTATGTTGCAAATAAAGCGAAGAATGGCAAAAATGGACGATTTTTGAATTTTAAAGTGTGTTGCCCCACCTGTCACGCGTGCGGATAGTTGGCATATGTTTCTCTAAATCCCAAACTATACTTAAAAAAAAAATTGCGGGTAATCGACACCCTGCCCCACGGAGTGGGGCAGGAATGCGCATTTAAAATTCGCAAAATCAGGTTTTTCACGATAACTTCATTATTAATGACATGACGAAAAAAAAATTGGATAAAAAATTGAAGATCTCGCGGAAGCACATAATCTGTGCACTGTGTACGCAATACTAATAGCGCAACTTATTTATAAACTGCAGTTTCGGCAGTTTAATATTTGATAAAGCGTACACTGACAAAATATTAAGATGGAAAAAAGATTTATATTGCCGAAGTCCTATCTCTTTTCCTTTATTCCCGTAAACGCATTATGCCCCCTCCCTTCCTATCTGCAAATATCTCCATAAATATTAGTTTTAGATAAAGTATGGTAGACATAAAAAATAAAGCTTATAAATTTTATTTATATATTTGTGAAGGGTCAATAGTTTTGGAGGTATTTAATTTTATAATTGGCATCCGACCGTTTTTAGGATGAGTAATTACATATTTTGTTCAAAAAATAATTTTTGATTTAAATTAAAGACAAAAGAAATCCTCACTTACCTGTAAAAAAAATCTCCTCTTAACCCTTTCCTTAGTACTCAAAAACGCATTTGAAAAAAATGCAAAACGCTTTTCCCCTCCCACAAGTTTGTCTATTTGAAAAAAAAAATCAGTCAAATACTAGGTAATAGCGAACAAATTCCATTTTGGTTTTTAAAAATCGCACGACAGGGAAAAAGTTAGAGGGGGTTGAATAATTTTCCTTTCCCTACCTCTCATCCCTCTCCTAATTTGACCACCACCTATCCTTCGGCTCCATCAATTCTTATCTTTTCACCTACCTCAGAAAAATCTTATCTCCCTAACTCCTTTTTTTCGTGAAAAAATTAAGGAATTAATTTTTGTATATTAGTGTTACGGCAAAAAACGCCTATGTTAAAAAAAGTTTCACGAAAAGTTACCGTCCGATTTGAAATTTTTTTACCAGATTATGCGATTCCGCGAGATCTTCAATTTTTATTTCATTTTTTTCTCGTCAAGTCAATAAGAACAAAGTTATCGTGGAAAAACGCGTTTTTGCGAATTTTAAATGCGAATTTCTCCCTCACCCCGTGTGATTAAGCTAAACAAACTTGGTGACATGATAAAAGAGAACGGGTGTCAGAAAGAAAATTAAAAAAAAGCTGGTTTCATTTCAAAACCAGAACCGCTCCACTAGTAGTAATATTTTAATAGATTTAGTGTACACCTACACAGTGCCGGACTGAGAAAATTTGGCCTAGTGATATTTTTATATACGGTGCCTATAGCCATACCACTGTTTAACGGAAATATTGCATACAGAAAAGTTGATCAAATGGATACAAAAAAATCATGTTCCCCTATTAGAACAATAGGTAACTAGTTTCTTGACATTTTTTGCTTTTGCTACTTTGAAGTGCAATCTCTTAAGTTGTATTAGTCGTACAAAATTCAGCGGGTATTAATTTCTTTCGTTATGAAATAAAAAAAAACCTTACCTACTTATAATATGGGCTCTGCAAATTTCGGGATATTAAGTCAGAGAAAAACTCAAAGCGTCCCTTAAACTACATCATATAGGAACGACGTTACGAAGATTGTTAAGGTAGATGGATTGAACATATGAGGTCCTGATGTGAGGTATAAAATCTCATTTTGTTACTTTTTTCGGTTATCTCTTACTTTTTTTTTGTAAAAAAGTAACGTTATATAATTACAAAAATATTTATTACATTCTTAATTATAAAACATTGACCAAATTTCAGTGATTTCTCTTATTATACTCTTCGCAAAAACGAAGAGTATATTGTATTTGATCGGCACATTTCTAAAATCGTAAATATCGCTCGTAGAGAAAAAATTTTCATATCATTGTGTTAGTGAACGAATTCTGAACAACTTTCAAAATGTCCGTCCGTCCGTCACGTTTCTTGTAAGCACGATAACTTAAGAAAGAAAAGTCCGATTGTATTGAAATTTGGTAAGTTAGTGTTAGCTAGAGGAAGAACCCTATTGTTTTTGAAGAGAATCGATCAGTAAATAAAAAAGTTATTAATTATTTAATTTAAAAAAAATATATTCTCTTAATTTTTGTCGCTTGTACTAAAATTGAAATCTTGCGAAATATAATAATATTTCGCAAGATTTCAAAAATATGTTATGGAAATATCCATAATATATTTTTTTTTTGTTTATGAATTTTACTAATATATATTTCATAGAAGTACGAGCTGAAATATGTATGATGGTCGAAAGATATATACCACAGACAATCAATTTTCGTAGCTATAGGTGGTGGCGCAGCGGCTAAAGCTTTGCGTTGCAATCGAAAGATCCCGTGTTCGAATCCCACACAGGTTGGATGTTTTTTTTTTCATTTTTTTTTCATATAATCTTTTCCACAACAAAGATGGTATCACAAAATTTAGGATGTCCAAAAACTAACATTATTTACAAGAAAACTGCGAAGAGTATCCTATAGAATGTGTAACAATTATATATAAAAAGCTCAGTAAATTGGCGAAGAGTACGTTTTTAGCTTGTTTTATATATACATTTTCTTACGGTCACGGTGGAGTAAATTTCAAGTTTCATTCTGTTTTTTGTAGTAGATGTTTCCTAGAGCACACCGTCCCTGATGTTTATTAGTTTCTTTTGTAATGGTTGCTTTGTATGGCGGCGACATGGATAAGGGAACCTAGGAAGAAGTCCGCTACCAACGTTTCATAAAATCGACAAAAAAAAGCAATGGTCGCTGCACGGTATCAAGCGTTTAGAACGTACCACTAAGTCCAAAAATGGTATGAATTTACAAAAATCCGGAAGACTGGGGCTGGAAACTTGGCACCAATAACAGTGACAGAAAAACCAGCACCTGAGATCTTATTAAATGTAGTTTCGTGGAAATGGAAAGAAGACAGTGGCGGATTGGGTCGGTGGGACACTGGGCAAATGCCCGGTGGGCCGCCAGCATTGCCAGAGAAATGGCGCTGCTATTTTAATTTTTGACCTTTAGTGTACGCCGCTGATGGAATGGAAATACAAATCCCGGACCGCTTCACATATACCAATCCACAATTGAAAGAAGATGCGGCAGAACATGTGGCTGTAGAAAAGCTGGGTTGAAGTCTATTGCATGTGGATTCTGTAATGGTGAATCGTGCGAAAATACACCAAAGGTTCTCAACGGGAGCGAGGACGAAGATGAAGAAATTTTTATTAATACGTACATGCCCAGATTCTCAGGAGTAGTGACGAATTACAACATGATAATGATATAAACAATATAAAATGTCATTTTTTAAACCTATACATATAATAAAATAAAATAATTTAAAAAAAGCCCATCTTTCTGCCATCTCATTACACATTAGACTTACAATAAAAATGTGTATACAAAATATGTGGTAAATTTTGTCTTCAACTTTGTTTCGCACCTTTCATTCAAGATGGCGGCTCGCGCCTCCCCCTCCCAAGGTCGAGAACATGTATTTTCCATCAGGGTCTCGACTTAAACAACATTCGGCAAATATAGTTTTATACTTGGGTCCTGATATTAACGAGCGCAAGAAAGAAAACACATAAAGTAGGAAAAGAAAGACGTATCTACTCTCACTAAAATGCATAGGCGGTTAGAAGCGATAGCTACCTATGTCCTATGTTGACACACGACAAGGTGATAAAAATAAGTTTTCACGATGTGTGGAACGTGCTGAGAGCAGTACACCCGTCTATCTTTTTCGAATTTCTGTTTTCTTTCTTGCTCTCGTTTATCATAGGATATATAAAACTATATTTGCCTAATCTGTATATAAAAATCAGTTCTACCCCACCTTTTGTCCAACGGATCTCGCGTCAAGCTAACGCGCATTTGTGATGGCAATCCAATCAGCAATAGACAAGGCGAAAACCTCGCCTTCGTATGAAAAAATTTTCCTATTCGATTTTTTTGGATATTCACGTTCGAGACATGCCCCTGAATAAGGATCAAGAGTTTGCCGGACGAAAATCCAATTTGTTTAAACTAATTTTTTTTTAACAAATCGCAAAAATCGCTTTTTTTTAACCCGAATTAATTTTTTGGTCATTTTAAACAAAAAAAGGTCTCTTGTCATTTTTTCGTAAAGTTGGCCGTTTCCGACTTAACAATTTAATGTTTGAAAAAACGCAAAAACTGCCATTTTCCAGGTTGAAACACAATATTAAAACATGAATTTTTTGAGTTCACCAAAATTCTTATATGATCTTTGAACATCCATTAACAAAATTCTGAACAGTAAGTGCAGATTATTTCATTCTAAAGCAGGGCCGGCCTTAGTTCCTCAAGCGCCCTCGTGCGAAATTTTGAAATTGATTAGCGGGGGAGGGGGGTAAAATCCCAAAAAAAAATGACGAGCGGGGGAGGAGGGGTTTTGGTTTGGCAAGTCTTTTAACATTTGCACTGAGAAATAAGATTTATCAGGTACTGAATTTTTAAATTTAAATCTAGGTAACAGTACATCTGTTTCATGCAGGATGTATCCAAAATCTTAAAAATTTAAAGTTTCATATCTTGGGTTTAAAGAATTTTTCCAGATATACGTTTGCAATGACGCATCTCCTACAAATTCGCTGGTCGCTGGTAGCCGCGAATGGGTCGCTGCTACCGAGTCGCCAAGACATGTACTGTTCTCCTATACACGTCAGTATTTGTAGTCGCTGGCAAATATCCTACAGTAAAACACATGAAAAATGAATATTAATAGAAAGACACTTATTTTAATGTTATTACATTACCAGGCTCAAGAGGAAAATCTGCTTTTACTCTTGACACTAGAAAATGAGAGACGTAGGAAGAAATAATTGCCTATGTTTAAAAATAGACAGACAAGGATTTTAGTCAGTTTTAATAAAAAATCATCTAAAAGATAATGAAACGAAATTTAAAGAATTTTTTCGTATTTCACGATATCAGTTTAAATATGTACTGAATCTTATAAAGAATGATGTTCTAATGACACCTTGCAATCGTGTAAAGAATCCTATAACACCATCAGAAAAATTGGCGGTAGCATTGAGGTAAGAAACTAGAACCACAAACAAAAACAACTTAATTCGCTTCGAATTGGGACGTTGCTCTGTTCTCAGAGCAGACAAACGACTGACGACCAACGACCAGCAAACGGTCGCAGCTACCTAGTAGCTTGTAGGAGAACAGACTCATTAAATTGCATTGGCTAAGCTTTTGCGACTCGGCAGCAGCGACCCATTCGCGGCTACCAGCGACCAGCGAATTTGTAGGAGAACGCTGCTAATAATCTGTACTTACTCTTCAGGATTTTGTGTTCAAAGATTAGATAAGAAGTTTGGTGAACCAAAAAATTCATTTTTTAATATTGTGTGTGTTTCAACCTTGAAAATGGCCGGTTTGGCGTCTTTTCAAACATTAAATTGTTTGTAAGTCGGAAACTGTCAACTTTACGAAAAAATGAAAAAATGTTTGTTTAAAATTACCAAATAAACCTAAAAAAGGGGTAAAAAGTGCAATTGTTTAAAACAAATTAGTTTAAACAAACTGGAACCAGATTTTCGACCGGCAAACTCTTGGTCCTTATTCAGGGGCATGTCACGAACGTGAATATGCAAAAAAATCGAATGGGAAAGCTGTTATAATTAGGACGTATTTTCTGTCAATTTTTCAGATATTAATGTGCATATAAATTTTTTTGTCGTAATATCTATTGACGAATCTCTGCTAATTGTTAAGCAATATACAGATACCTTTAGGATAAAATTATCGTTGTTTTAGTGATAAATAATGTTTTAGAAAGTATTAAAGCTTCAAAACATTTCTTTATTAACGAGTTCAATTAATAGATATAGGTAGCAAAGTTCATATGGTCATAGATTAATGTTTACACAATTTTTAATTATATAAATTATATTATATAAATAATTATTATAATTGATTCAGTGTCGGGCAAAGCAAGCCTTCGTCGAGAAAAATACAAAAAAAATCTAGTTGAAATATTCTAATAAATAGTGATTTCTAGTGAATATTCAGCAACTCAATTGATTAAGAAAAACTATATTTTAATTATTTCCGTCGTATCTTCAAAATGACCATAATTATTAATTTATAATATTTGTTCTTTCCTTTATCGTCTTTTTAACCCCCGACCCCAAAAGAGGGGGTCGGGGGTTAAAAACAGGGGTGTTATAAGTTTGACGCGTATGTTTGTCTGTCTGCCTGTCTGCCTGCCCGAACTGCCGCGCGACCGCCCGCCAGTCCGCCCACCAGTCTGTCTGTCTGTCTGCCTGTCTGTCTGTCTGCCTGCCTGTCTGTCTGTCTGTCTGTGGCTTCATATCTCTTCACCGGGTTATCCGATTTTAATGTGGTTTTTTTTATTTAAAACAGTATTTTGTCGAGAAGGTTATAGGCCATATTAGATTTTGATGTTTGGTCGCCATCTTGAATTCGCCATGTTGAACTTCTCTAGAAATTGTCCAATTGAAGTAAAATTGAAAATGTGCAGATAATTATGGTAGCCGAACATGATTTAGGCCTCATTTTGATTCGGTCATATGAAACTGGTACGATTAGATACATTGATCGGGTGTTTTTAAACATTTTCAATTTTTTTTGTTATTTTCTTAGATATTTTATGATTATGTTTTGCATAGTGCGAATAATAGCCTCCTCCCCAAGGGGATAATTATATTTTAGAAAACTTCGTCAAATCTAGAATAATCTAAAGAAGTCAAGTTTTGTGATAGAGATGACCGTCTAACTTTGTTAATAAGTAGAGAAAACGTAAGTGCATCAAAAAGACTGTTAACAGAACTTTCAATAGAAGATCCTAACACCATACATTGAAAAATAGAACACTACAATGAGAAATGCATTTTCTGCAAACCTCAAAAGCGTAAATCGCCATTGTTGTTACTATTTTTTCATACGCAATTACTCGAGATTCTCTGTTTCTATAAGGATTAAAATGCACGTTCCATAAACACACCTCTTCTATGGGCTCATTTAGCATTTTTTTTTAAATTTGATTATTGGAAAGATCTTAAAATTCTAAGACCCTGTGCAAAAAGCTAAAATTTTGTGAGACCTGTAAATCTAAAAAAAAATTATAAACATGGACCGCACCCGCCTTGTCGAATCTCGACCGCGACGTCGCGTCGCTTGATAGGAACAAGCTAGTCGCACAAAGAAAGACTCGACGATCTCAAGCGGAATGCACGTGCTTTGATATGTTGCGCGATCGTTTCGTTTCCTATCCTCTGACGTCACGATGTTGGTCGCACCGCGCTTCCAATTCCCTCTTTAGAAGTCGTATATTTCGAGAGCCACATATCGGAGTGATCTGAAATTTTCAACGTTGCCTAATTTTAAATAATATTTTGTCCACAAGAAGCACGAACTTCATAAATTAAACTGGACTTCACAACGCACATATCCCAAACTAAAGCTCCTGACACCACTTACCATGGTCGCCATGATAGGTTGTCAACTTATTTGAGGTTGGCAATACTCGTTAGAAATCTCAACTACCGTAATGTTGGTTATCGTTATTTTCTAGCGCATTGCCAAATGTTTTATATTTTCAATAAACTTGAATACTTTTCTCCCAAAATGCTACTTTATCTTCTCTAATAACAAGAAATTTATTCATAATGTGAGATTACTACAATACTTAGAGTAAGATATCATAAGAAGTACTCATTGATACTCTCATTTTATTGAAATTATTTCTAAAATCTGGCAATCATTTGCCTATCAATAACTAATGAGATAATACTAGATTAAATCTGACAAGACCGCCTTTGTCCTTTGTTTACTATGTCGAGAACTGTTTTCAAAAGTGTCTAATGCTTTTTAGAAGTTATTGTTACAAAGTTTGGATAAAGAGTGTTTTTTCTAACATTAGATTTTACACGTGTAAAAAACAGGAGGTTTATTAATATTTGCATCTAAAGGTGTTAGATATATGAAGATATGTATGTCATAAAATCGAGAGAAAAATACAATTAATCTCGAAATTATGTGAATATTTTACCTGATAAAGATAATTTCATTAATAAGCTGCTAAAGGAAAGTCATTATTTTATAAAAAATTACAGTATTTTCATATCATTAAATGAGAAAGTTTCTGGAAATGCATTTGAAGTACAAAAACATTTTAATTGAAAAAATTATAAAAGTCTATGGTTCTATCAGAATACCTACATAGTATCACTAAGAAAATATATGAAATTGCTTCTGGTGAAAACATTCGAAAAACATTAAGTAAATTAATCATATTTAAACATCAATAAGGGCGAGCGTAGATGCATCTTCACTCTGTATGTATCTCGATACTCCAGTGAAGCAACGTGCAGCATAGTTAGTATAGTTTGTACCATCGATAATACAGCGATATAAAAAAGCTCGCAAAAAAACGTAAAGGGTGCCGACCGTGTATCAATTTCAGTCTATTTACATAAAAGGCCATAAAAGTGTTCGGCTTCTTTATTATCTTCACAAAAAAGATGGTCATATATTTCCGAACAAAAATGTAGGCCACTCCCACTGAATATAATTGGTTTAAATTTTCTCTACCGGAATTATGATCGGTTGGAATAAAATGTGTGTGGTCAAAGTGGACTAACGTCAAAGCGGACCGGCGGGCGGTACAGTAACTAAAAGCGGTCGGCGTCCTTTATGCGGCTTGTATATCAGAGTATACGCGGAAGCTATGTAATTTCAAAATGAGGATTACGTAGTGGATATACCATCCTTCGGAGGGTAAAGCAGGTGGTCCCATGTTTATTAAATGTTAGGCAAGTAAGAGATCTCTACTCTTCTTACGAGAAGAGGTTCTGCAAAATTTTCAGGATGCAGGTCGTTTCCTGGCATTGGTGATAGGCCCTGGTAGCGGAAATAGGCCGACATTAAATAAATAGATAAAAAAGAAAAACATCAATAAATTATCAAAACAATATTACACAATGATATATCCCAAGAGACGTAAAATAATGTTTTTAGTTGATAAATTCCATTTTATTGTCATGAACCTAGTTGATTTTTCTGTATTACAATGAAAACGTGTATTTTAATTATATTTAAATAAAATTCCTAGTTATATGAAGAGACTTTTTTACCAAACTGAAAATTCGCAAAAAAACGTTCATTTCTCCAATATTCAAGTTATTGGTAAATAATGAAAACGTTTTCAATCCGTCGCTGACTGTGGGCAAAAATTCTGAAAGACGGATCTGAAAACCTATCATGGCGGCCAGCATGGGGGTGTCAACGTTTGGACCTTATGTGAGGTCCAGTTTAATTTATGAAGTGAGCCCAGATTGTGTAATTTCCTCAGAAATGACCATCAGTCGCATCTGTATAATATTATTGGCTGAAATAGACATCGTCTGACAGTGTCCAATCATCTTGGCGTAACTTATTTATGTAATTATTTCTGCTACTATTTTAGCTTTACATATTGCTCGTTATATATTGCAAAAGATATTGCTTATTTCTTTACCAAAATACTTTTTTTTACTTTGTAGTGTTGCCATAAACTTTAGAATATTCCAATGAGTACACGGGGCAATGTCATAGTCATTATTATAGTTCCTTTTAGGATACTCTATTGCTCTACTAAAATTACTACTATAGTCCATTCAGTTTAAGAATGAAGCTTTGGTTTTAGAGGGGGGGGGGGGGGCTTTCTCAGCTTCTCATTAGCCAAAGGCGCGTGTTCGTAAACAAAAATTTTCATATCATTGTTAGTGAACGAATTCTGAACAACTTTTAAAATGTCCGTCTGTCCGTCCGTCCGTTACGTCTCTTGTAAGCACTGTAACTTAAGACAGAAAGTCCGATTGTATTGAAATTTTGGCAGTAAATTAATGTTAGCTAAATTAAGAATTCTATTGTGAACAAAATCAGTCAGTAAATAAAAAGTTGGTTTCTTAATTTTGATGTTTTGTAATTGAATAGAAATCTTTTGAAATGTTATTTCCTATCACTATTTTTTATTTATATAATTTTACTAACATACATTTCATAATAATATAATATCCAATCGTCAAGATATGATTATAACCTAAATATATCATACAGAAATTTATATTCATTGTGGTAAGGAATGGTGGTCTAGTGGCTAAAGTTTTTACTCGAATTCAAAAGGTTCCAAGTTCAAAACACAAATAGGTAGATATTTTTTTGCTCCATTTTATACTTAGGTCTGTTTTACCGACTAAGTTGAGATCATGAAATTAAAAATGTCTAAAAGTAACATTATTTACAAAAAAACTGAGAAGAGTTTTTTATAAAAAGTGCAACAAGTATGTAAAAAAATCAATAATTAGGCCGAGGAGTATAATGCTTCCTCTAGTTTTTCTTTAAAGCTGTGTAAACCGGTCTCAGAAATACTTAATTCCTAAAGTGGACAAACTACAGATGGCTCTATTTTTTTCTGTTTTAATTTCAGGTGTGGCAGGAATGATATCAAAGACCACAGTAGCTCCTCTTGATCGTGTGAAAATCCTCCTTCAGGCCCACAATCGCCATCACGAGTCTCATGGGGTGTTCTCCGGATTCAAACACGTAATAAAAAATGAGGGACTGTTTGCCCTATACAAAGGTAATATTTAAAAAGTTGAAATATTTGGAGTAGGTATTACCTTAAATATCGTGCCATATTTTTATCAAAGCTTCCGTTAACCATGCATTTTTAAAATAAAAAAATAAAAAGTTATTGATAATTTGCCGCGAAAACGACGTTGGTGTCATGCAAATGACTGCTTCGGTATTGTGATGTCATTCTATTTGTTTTGATGTTTTGCTGTAGTAAGATCTGCATTAGATAGTTGTAGAACTCTGCGTAACACCCTTTAATCTTTAATGTTATGCGAATGAAGTACTGTTTAGTACCTCAGTGCCAACGTCGTCCATAGTAATGTCAGAAGAAATATTCATGTCGTTATTAGTGGGATCAAGCGCCATGCTGTAATCAAAAAAAGCGATTTTTGCCATTTGTTTAAAAAAAATTAGTTTAAACAAATTGGGACCAGATTTTCGTCCGGCAAATTCTTGACCCTTATACAGGGGCATGTCCCGAACGTGAATATGCAAAAAAATCGAATAGGAAATTTTTTCATACGAAGGCGAGATTTTCGCCTTGATTTTCGCCTTGTCTATCGGGTTTGTTTAAAAATCTCACAAGAGACGCAATTCAAAATTTGTTAAAATAGTAGTATTTAATTTTTTGTCATACAAATCTGATCGTAATAAGAATCCTTAACCATAGAAGAATAAGCATGGTAAAATGTCCTCAGAAGCGTTTGGGCCTAATTCGGTGTCAGTAGATCGACAATAGGAAAATAAATGTTTTCCTCGAGTTTTAGCCCCCCGTCGCCAAGGGTAACCCCTGTATCCTAATAAACATTACATTTCGTTTTCATATTTTATCTCTGCAAGTTGTGCGTTAATTATTATGAAAAAAATAGACGATGTACATGTAATAGAGTGAGATTCCAGAGCCGCCAGACCTACGTCATTTTAGCAAAGCTAATATTTTGACAACAAATAGTGTAATATCTAGTTAAGAACGTATGCGTATTTGCTAGTTTGAAAGCGGGGTCCTTTTGCAGAAAACAGGTACAAAAGGTACATAAAAATTTTACTCAGTACGTTAAATTATGATAGCTGGATTATTTTACAAGTGACACGCTAACTACATGGTGTAAGCAGAACATAAATTTATGCGCCTCATTTCAGACTCCGGTAGGTACACCTCCCTCAGAGATCTCTATGCACGTTGCCACGACATAAGCCCACTAACGGACTTCGTCCGGGAAACTTCCCAAAAATTCTACCAATTCAAACTGGTCGAAAGTCCGCTAACCCGAGACATCACACGAATCAGACAGCATAATGCCATACTTTTCAACCTGAAACACCCATTACCATACCAGGCGTTGCCTATCTTTCCTTTACCACAATTTCCTTTCACCACCTTTTATTTTCACCACCTTTTACTTGTACCCCCTCTATTCCCCCATTAGTTGCATTTTTAGTATTTTTGTCAATTTTTGTTCTTTTGTCTCTTTTTGTTCTTCCAAATTCCCTTTAGACCAATAACTGCTAGTAAATCCCAACTTTTAAAATCATAATCTCCCTTCACCCCATCCTTCCAGAGGCAGGTAGACCACTGGATAAATCCGTGACTCTCGAACGGGTTTTTTCACTAAGTTTTTCCCGTATGGACAACAAGATTTTCTTCGTAAATTTAGTGCGCTTGGGCGACAGTGCGCGTGTGTTAAAAATGCAATTGTTTCTTCGTAGTTCTAGCTATTTCTAAGTATTTTAATATCTTCCCGGATTATTGTTCAACGAAATTGTTAGGTTTAAGTTTTTTATATATGTTAAACAGGACGCCCCAATTCATCTGTTGTTACAGCCGAAGCTAAACCGAAGCTAAACCCCTCCACCCGACCACCTACCTACCGCGACGTTGCACGCCGCGGTGGGGTGATCGGCTCTAGACTGGACCCAGCTGAGGCGCATTCATGTCTTTAAACATTAATAAATATCTTTGATTTGATTTGATTTGATCAACCTCCAAATCTTAAGGTCCGAGGTTCGATCCCTGAGCGTTCCCAGTTTTTTTTTTCAAATATACGTACTAAGAAAAAAAGTTATGGCCAAAAATAATAAATGTTTCCCTATCGGTTGTCTCTTTCTTGGTAATCGCCAACTTAAGTTAATATTTGTTGAAAAAAAAAAAAGCTGAGAACGCTCAGGATCGAACCTCGGACTTTAAGATTCGGAGGTTGACGCTTACACCACGTCGTTAGTGTGTCACATGGAAAATAAACCAGCTATCATACTTTAACGTACTGAGTAAAATTTTTATGTACCTTTTGTACCCGTTTTCTGCAAAAGGGCCCCGCTTTCAAACTAGCAAATACGTATACGTTCTTAACTAGATATTACACTATTTGTTGTCAAAATATTAGCTTTGCTAAAATGACGTAGGTCTGACAGCTCTGGGATCTTGGACTATAATTTAAATGCATCTTAGGAAAAAAAATCAGCTGATTTTGGTGCCTCCTTCGAATTAAAAAAAAATTAAAAAATTAGAATATTTATTTTTTCATGAAAATAATGATTCGCATACACAAAACTTTTACCAAAAATACATTGTTATGAGTAGTTTGTAGATTTTTTTCAAATTTTTTGAAGCCGTGCGCCATAATTAAAAAAAAATAAAAACTGTTACGACGCATTGTATAGTGGGGCTTATCCATTGAAGTTTGTCCGGCGGACCAGACCAGTGTATCCATATGTATTTGGACCCGCTGAAACCGAATCCGAAGGCAGAATTGTCAGATTTTCTCGTTTTTCACCCCTATCCCAAAAAACACCCCTCCTCCCCATATGGTCTGTCCGGCGGACCAGACCAGTATATTCTTATGTATTTGGACCTTCTGAAATCGAATCCGAAGTCAGAATTGTCAGATTGGCTCGTTTTTCACCCCCAACCCCAAAAAACACCCCCAAAACAAAAACAAAGTGGTCTGTCCGGCGGACTATACCAGTGTATCCTTATCTATTTTGACCTGCTCAATCCGGATTCGAAGTTAGAATTGACAGACCTAACTCCGAAAAACACCCCCCCCCCCCCCCAAAAAAAATGGTCTGTCCGGCGGACCATACCAGTGTATCCTTATGTATTTAAATCCGCTAAAACCGAATCTGAAGTCAGAATTGTCAGATTGGCTCCTTTTTCACTCCCAACCCCAAACCCACAAAACCAACCCCAAAAAACACTCCCAAAATAAAAAAAGTGGTCTGTCCGGTGGACTATACCAGTGGATCCTTATGTAATTTGACCTGCTGAATCCGAATTCGAAGTCAGATTTGTCAGATTTGCTCGTATTTCACACCGAACCCTAAAAAACATCCTGGTATGGTCCGCCGGAAAAACGAGCCAATCTGACAATCCTGACTTCGGATTCGGTTTCAGCAGGTCCAAATACATAAGAACATACTGGTCTGGTCCGCCGGACACACCATTTTTTTTTTTGGGTGGGGGGTGTTTTTTGGGGTAGAGGTGAAAAACGAGCCAATATGACAATTCTAACTTCGGATTCGGTTTGAGCGGGTCCAAATACATACGGGTACACTGGTCTGGTCCGCCGGACAAGTTTCAATGGTTAAGCACCACTAAACAATGCGTCGTAACAATTTTTATTTTTTTTAATTATGCCGCACCGTTTCAAAAAATTTGAAAAAAATCTACAATAAACTACTCATAATAATGTATTTTTGGTAAAAGTTTTGTGTATGCGAATCATTATTTTCATGAAAAAATAAATATTCTAATTTTTAAATATATTTTTTTTATTCGAAAGTGGCAGCAAAATCAGCTGATTTTTTTTCCTAAAATGCATTTAAATTACATATACATTTTCTATTTTTTTCATAATAATTAACGCACAACTTGCAGAGATAAAAAATGAAAACGAAATGTCATGTTTATTAGGGTACAGTGGTTGCCCGTGGGGACGCGCGACTGGGGCTAAAACTCGAGGAAAACATTTTTTCCCCTATTTTCTATATTTCCTATATTTATTCACCGAATTACGCCCAAACGCTTCTGGGGCCATTTTACTATGCTTATTCTGCTATACCCAAATTTTCTTATAACTATTAGATATTTATTTAATAGGTAACGGGGCCCAAATGGTTCGAATATTTCCATATGCAGCTACACAATTTACTTCTTTTGAGATATACAAACAATGCCTTGATGGATTTTTCGGAGCAACGTCCCATATAGACAAATTTTTGGCGGGGGCTGGGGCAGGCCTGACTTCTGTCACTTTGACCTACCCTCTGGATACCATTAGAGCAAGACTGGCTTTTCAGGTAAATGTTTTTTTTATATGTATATTTTATAAAGTAAAAAAAATTATTCAATGAAGATGTCCCCGCTTGATTTTTTACTATTTCCACCTATAACTACATTTGTTATGAAAAATATTGGTTTATTTCATACATTACAAAATACTATGACTAGTTAACAATATTTTAATATGAAGACAAGATTTTTGCAAGAATCTCGGGACATAACATCATAACACACCGCATATATTAGACAACCCGCAAATGCAAGGGTGCCCGAAAAGGAGTCACACATTTGAAGAACAGACAACATCTATTATCCACTGACATTGTCAATGTCGGGAATGGGAATGGAACCCAGTACACGACGGTGTGATCAAACGTGCTTGCCACACATTATTTAGCAGCAGTTCCAGTAAACAAGAAGTTAATAAACTGCGATACAACTCACCCTTTTAGTCTCATATCTGTGAAAAATTGGGTATATGCCCTAACTAAATTTTTTTGGAAGTCTTGGGAAACTTCTATTCGAATTAATTATAAGGATTCTTCACCTTTTCATAGATTTTGTAAGTCTTTCCTTGTCAATGCCATTTTTTTAAAGAAACATTATATTCTATTAGTATAGGAAAAGATTGAAAAGAATCACCTTTACTCGAAAAAAAATTGTGCACTTTAAACTTTGGTTATAAGATTAAAATAGGTAAAAATTCACGAAACAAAGTTTAGGAGTTTTACGAATTCACGGGAACCTAGGTAGAAAGGGGTATTTTTTGATAAAAAATATCGATTTTTTTCTATTTTCTCGGAAAATATGGCATTTACAAAAAAATAGTTCAAATAAAAGTTGTTTCTGGAAAAATTATCTTTAATTTGGTGTTTTTAAATTTTTTTATAGCAATAATTAATCGAAATACGACCATTTTTCGATGGGGATGGCAGATGGAATATTTTTCTAAAACAATGGACAAAATAAGTTGAGCATCTAGGTGATAGGTATTAAGAAGAAACAGAATTTTTGAAAGAAAAATTAATTACTGAGGAATTACAATAACAAAATGCCAATATTTTGTTAACAAAAATGTGAAAACGCACATTGAATCGGCCATAACTTCTTTATTTTTTGTGATCTAGAAACAAACAAAAAATCATTTTAAAGATTAATTACTTTTAATTTTGTTTCGTAGCACTTTTGATGGAAGTGTCACAGTTTCTAAGATATTCAACATTTTAACCTAAATACTTCATCCTAAAAACGGTCGGATTGCATCCATAAAATTAAATATATATCTTCGAAACAATCGACCCTACACAAACATAAACAAAATAAATTTATTCTCAGTTTATAAGCTTCATTTTTGTTGTGCACCATATTTTCTCTTAAACTAATATTTATTGAGATATTTGTAGTTAACCAAGAATGTTACGTTTTGTCTAAAACCCCTTTACAGTTTAAAATGCATTTTTTTTTCTAAAGCAAGCGCTGTAAGCCGATTAAAAAATATGAGCGTCTAGGTCACACTATATATTAACGAAAAATAGTATACTGTTTCTGTCATAACTTCTTTCCTTTTTATGCTATAAACATAGGAAAAAAATCATTTGAATGCGTAATTAATAGTTTTTCATTTTGGTTATTAGCGTTTTTGGTCTAAGTACCATAGTTTCTTCATTTAAACTAAAGACTTCGTCTTATAAACGTTCGGATGCCACCTTTAGACTTCCAGATCTCCGAAACCATTAACTCTACAAAAATTATGAAAAAACGAAATTCATCCTTAATTTAGTAGCTTCCTTATTTGTCCCCAGATAGCGGAAGACCAGACCCTCTGAATTCGACACCCTCTATACAACTCGTGAACACCCACCTAAAAAAATAGGTAATCTGATGTAAAATAACCTGCTAAACTTGATTTTTGAATTCGCCCACTGATTTGAGATTGCCAAAATGACCAAATTGGCAATTTTCTAAAAAAAATAAAAATTATGTGTTATTTTTTGTTTTTCATATAACACGTCATATATTTTTTATTTTACTTCAGAATAATTTAAATTTTTTACTTAATATTCTCTAACTACTCTTTGATATGTTGAAAGTAAAAAACTTTACCTAAAGAATAATTAGTTGGCAAAAAAAAAACAACAACTTTTCTTTGACGCAAAATCTTTAAAATTTGCAGAGGAAAATGTCCGATCGAGGTGTCTTTTTTATTGTTAAAGTTAGGTGCCTAATATAACCGAAGAAAATGTTCCGAATGAACTAAATAAAATCTTTTATAAGAAGTTTTTTTTGAAATTTTGCTCCCTTATCGAAATATTCATTGATTGTTTCAGCGTCCGAACGAATGCGCACTACTATGAATCGGCCGCAATCGCATCTAAAGCTAAACGCAGACACGTGCCGTGTGATTATTATTTTCCAGTGTCCATTTATGTTAAGTTGAAAGTGCTTTTTGTCTCAGTCCTTATATTTAGTGCGTTATAAACACATAGTTTGGCATAATAAATTATAATTACTCGGATAGGAAATCAAAGGAAACAAGCTAAAAACGTACTCTTCGCCTGTTCACTGGATTTTTATATAATTGTTATACATTCAATAGGATACTTTTCGCAGTTTTTGGTAAATAATGTTACTTTTAGACATTTTTAATTTCATAGTACGATCTTAGTTGGTAAAAGACTTGGTAAAAAAAACTATACCAAACCCCATTTGGGTTTCGATTCCGAGTCAAAAGAACTACACCACCACCTTACACGTAAAAGAATGTAAATTTTTACATTATAAGACACGAGCTAAAATCATATTTTCACGGTTGAAATGTATATTTGTAAAATATATAAATATTTAGATATTAAAATGAAATATCATTTCACCAGATTTCTATTCAATTACAAAAACATAAAAATTAAAAAAAAAAATTTTCACATTTAAATCATTAAATAATAACATTTTTATTTATCGATCGATTTTGTTCAAATAGGGTTCTTCCTGTAGCTAACACTAATTTACTGTCCAAATATCAGTACAATCGGAATTTTCTTTCTTCAGTTATCGTGCTTTATTACAAGAAACGTGACGGACGGACAGACGAACATTTTGAAAGTTGTTCAGAATTCGTTCACTAACACAATTTTTTGTCTGCGAGCGATATTTACGGTTTTAGAAATGTACCGATCAAATGCAAAATCCGATGACATTTCTGTGGCTCTAAAACAATATTTAGAACAGAAAAAAATATTTTTATCACTAAATCCAGTTTACCATGCACAATGTAGAAGATCGTATACCCGAACTGCTTATAAAAGAAAATCAGAAATTGTAAATCCTAGTACAGAGAATATAAGTAAAAAGGGCATTTCTGCAATGTGCTATTTACAAGACAGCCTACCAAATTAAGCCTAGAATTCCAAATGTTTTAGATTTTGGATGGTACCTAAAGGAGGAAATCTTATTTCCAAAGATGATTTCAAAAAGCCCAAAACCCAATTTTATTGAGTTAACTCCATTTTGTAAATGTAAATTATATAACTACTATAAGCTGCAAGTGTAGCAAAGCAAACATGCAATGTAACATAAGTTGTTTATGCGAAGGAAAATGTAATCTTTAATACCCACTTGCTGTTATAAATTAATGAAAATATATTTTTTAATGTGTATGTTTCGAGATTATCTACATAATTTTATAACATTTAATTGCAAATAGAAACTAAATAATCCGTAGACTCACTTGATCGCTTAAACGACACCACAGATGGGCGACGTTAACAGAAGTTATGCTTTAAATTAATGCGGACGAGTTGCGCGGCCGCATTCAACAGCGTCATCTCGTTACATGAGCCGAATTTCAAAAAAATCTCTTTATAAAAAAGTTTGGTTAAAGTATATGGAACATTTTTCTCGTTTATACTATTACTCTCTCTTAAAAAATAAAAAAGTTACCTCTATCGGGTATTTTTCAATGCAAATTTTAAAAAACCGCGACAATAGAGGGTAACTATATTTTTTTTAGGCTCTACCGGGTGACACAGGAGATATGTAACACCCCATAGCATGTTTAATTAAAAAGATATTATTTTGAAATTTGGTAGACCTATATAATGTGTGATTGTCCTTTTTTTAGTACAAACAAGAAAATTTTCCACTTCCGGTTTCACCGGAAGTGACATCTACTTTGTTATTTTAAATAGCACCCTGTATATATTTTTTTCCTATCTGGTTTTCCTTAAATTCCTCTTTTCAACTGTGTATAGCAAGCTGGCATTCATTTTTAAAATGAGTACTGAAAACCATTTTATTGCATTAAGTCAAGTTGGCTATGGTATGAAATGTAGCGGTAATTAATGCTTAGTGTGCTGCAATATCAAAAGAACCGTGGTACACAATTTTGTGTTTCATTTTTGTTTTGTTCTAATCAGTAGCCGAAGAGACTTTGTACAATTTTTATATTAAAGAAAAATCTTTAGACTAAATCCACGAAATCACAAAAACTAAGATAGAAACACTAATTTTAAATTTTATCCATTTGTAAAATATTTATTCATATTTCACTTTTACCAATTAGATGGCCTTCGAGGTGTCCGGCTTTTACACCACTTGATTTTTCATATGGGGCCATCTCAAGAAAATGGTTTATAAAACTCCACTGCAAAATAGGGAAGACTTAAAAATGAGAGTTAGGTTAGCAATAAATTAGTTTACTGAATTGCAGTTAGAAAATGTACTTAAAAGTACTGGTTACAAGAATTCGACGCTGCAGTTAAAATAATGGCCAGCATTTTGAGATTTTTCGAAAACAATTTTATTTAAAAGCAAGCAAAATCAGGGATAACAATGAATTGTATTGGGTAAAAGTGAAAGATGAATAAATATTTAACAAATGGGTCAAATTTAAAATTAGTGTTTCTATCTTAGTTTTTATGATTTCGGGGATTTAGTCTAGAGATTTTTATTTAATATAAAAATTCTACAAAGTCTCTTCGGCTACTGATTAGAACAAAACAAATATGAAACACAAAATTGTGTACCAGGGTTCTTTTGATATCGCAGCACATTAAGCATTAATTACCGCCACATTTCATTCCATAGCCAACTTGACTTAGTTCAATAAAATGGTTTTCAGCAGCCATTTTAAAAACGAATGTCATCTTGGTATACATAGTTGAAAAGAGAAATTTAAGTAGAATCAGATAGGAAAAAAATATATACAGGGTGCCATTTGAAATAACGAAGTAGATGTCACTTCCGGTGAAACCGGAAGTGGAAAAAATTCCTTGTTTGTACCAGAAAAAGGACAATCACGCATTATATAAGTCTACCAAATTTCAAAATAATATATTTTTAAATAAACATGCTACGGGGTGTTACATATCTCCTGTGTCACCCGGTATATTATTAGTTACACTATATTCTTTGCCGTCAGCCTGTCCAAGAATATTGGAGGGATAATGTGTAAAATATTGGTCTAAATTGGAATTAAAATAAAAAAGATATGATGTGTTATGTGCAAAACAAAAATTAACACATAATTTTAAAATTTTTCAAAAAATTTGCGAATTGGCCGATTTGGCAATCTCAAATTAACGGGCAAACTCAAAAATCAAATCCAGAAGGTCATTTTACATAATATCATCTGATTTTTAGGTGGGTGTTCGCGAGTTGTATAGACTACTTTTAAAATGCTTCCTACAGATTGGCTGCTCTCCGACTAAGAATGTTTTTGCTCAATGTAATACCTTTCAAGTTATTTGACGAAAACCTATTTGAAATATCTAAAATCCCAAATTTTCTAGTAGTTATAACTTAAATCTCTCAATTTATATGAAAAGTTGCATAAAACCTTTTCTTCTTAAAATTTAATCTCTCTCAGTTCCAATTTTTTTTTTTTTTTTGAGGGTGGCATCCGCCTCCTATAAATAAGCAATCCCTCGCATAATATAGAAACTTCTTTTTTTTATGCATTTACTATTAAGCTGCCATAAATGAACGAGATCTAATTCATATGACATTATTCCGAAGTTAAAACCTCTAGTATTTCGGTTAATTATTGCTCTAAAATTAAATTTGAAATTAAAGATAATTTTGTCAGAAACAACTTTTATTTGAACTATTTTTTTGTAAATGCCATATTTCCCGAGAGAAGAGAAAACCCGATTTTCTCAATAAAAATACCCCATTTCGCCTCCTATAGGTTCTCGCGAATCCGTAAAACTCCTAAACTTTTTTGTTTCGTGAACTTTGGCCTATTTTGAACCTATAACCGAAGTGCTTATATTATACGTGTATTTACGTATTTATTTTGAAGTTTATACGTCACAGTGCCGAACTTAAACCTCCAAATTCATCTGTGTACAGGAACTTGGAGGTCAAATATAAACTCTTGTGATACAACAAACATTTTACCTTATTATTACGTAAGAACCAATACTGAACCAGATGAGTTTAAACAAGTTAAAAGTCGTTTAATGACCGGTCCAGGTAATTTAGCTATATAGTTCAACAGAACTTAGTTCTTGGTAAGTATACAATTACTGTAACAATCGTAACCTTGAACTTTAAAGGAAGTTTAGTTGAATTTTTCCTAAACTACGATCGGCCTTTCGTATTTTCGACACAGTAGGCAAAGGTATACGTACCTTTAAGTTAGCGAGATTTTATTTCGTAATTTTTAGCGAGCTTTTTTAAAGGCGGTTCATTTTTTTTAATTTTATTTTTTATAGTTAAAATATAGAGTGTAATTAGTTTGGTGGTGCGGAACGGCTAGACAAACAAAGAAACCTTATACAGTGCGTGTAATTGCCCATTAGGTATGTACATTCACGTAGCGCGAGAGATATGACAACAGAGCAGAGCAAATTCGCCCGTCCGCGAAGATCTCAGCTCTCAGTTATTTAATTTCAGCCAGCTGGCACACGCGACGTTGTAATTCTTACCCCCTTGCCTCCCTATACCTAGCCCGCCACTACACACAGTGTATAACATGGAGTCTAGAGCTCATAGTTTTGGAGAAAAAAAAATAAACATTTGGAAAATGTTCAATAATATTGTTTGAGAACTGCTGACATATTGGGGTAGGCTTTATATCGTCGCGTCTGGTGGCACATGATACCCATTTGTGCTGATAGGTATAAAATGTTGGGGTCTTTGCCGATGCGGTAAGAATCAAAGACGCCGACATTTTTTGAGTAGATCTGAAGACAACTATACTGTCCCTTGTGATATAGGGCATGTGCATCATATAACTAACATAACCTCAAAATTTAAGTTTTTCAGGTTTATTCTCATTTTTAATGTTTGTATACTCATTTCAGCTTGGAGTAATACTGGCTCCAAGCAAATATTTAAAAATTGACGCAAATTATGTCTCAATATTGTTGATTTATAAAAATAGACTGCTAATTACAGGTTAGATTTCCAACCTACAAAGAGAGTCCTATTTTATTAGGAGAAAGTATTTAGAACTTCATAAACATTACACTGAATTAGGTTTTAGTTGAAAGTATGGGAACCAAGCTGAAATTTTAATAACACCTACGAAATACTCATAAATCTTAAGAAATATATATTTTTGAGGTTAGCTGTGACGTCACGTGCACATGCTCTATTCTCAAGCAATATTTTAGTAGTGATGGGTTAAAGCTGTTGTTTTTTAATAACAGGTTTAAACTGCTACTGCTATTTTGAAATAACAGTTTAAAATAACAGTTTAAAAATAACAGATCACTGAGAAGTACTGGCATGTGCATACCGCAGCGCGCAGTTGCAAATGTTATTTCGGAGACGTTATTTTATACATCATACTGCTGCCGCAGCTGCTTATCTGTTATTTTCTCACCTGTTATTTTCGAACAGAAATAACAGTCTGTTAATGCTATTTACAAATAACAGGTTGTTAAATAGCAACTCATCTCTGTATTTTAGTTTATGTCGTTACTTTGTTAAGTACGTATACACGACCTACTATTTCGTTGTTTTTGTTCTTTTTGAATTTTGCACCACTGTAACTATAGTTAAGATTTATTTTATTGACTCACCGTTCAAGTCGTTAAGTACTTGCTTAAGTACAGGTACAACTTGTTCATTCTTTTTGGGTTGCTTTTTGAATTTTGCACCAAGTTTTTCTTTTTTTCTTTCTTTATTGACAACATTAGTTGATAGTTTATTGTGTTTAGTGTTGAATGGAGTGCGTATGTCATTAGTTCGACGTGCCGAAATGTGTGCCTTTACTTGCATTTGGAGCCGAGATACATTAGTTTTTACGTTTTAGTCGTTTCTAAATAATCAAATTGATATTTCTTCTTGAAATTTGGACTGGTTGTCCTCCAATGTTTATATTTTTGTTTCTGCTGGTTGGAAACAATCCAGAACTACAATTTTTAAAATTACATTGAATAAAGCATCTTTGAAAATTTAACGAACGGTTGACACGAAAAATTTTCCTCTCCCACTCCTCGAATTTTATAACTGGGCGTCTAAGATAGATTAGATAGATAGATAGTTAGATTATTAGGGTAATATCCCTCTCAATTTTCATCCAATCGGAATATTTTTTAGGAATAAATTCTATTTGTTCTTATATTTTCGTTCTTTTGTTTAATTTAACATAAAATAGTTTGTTTAAATTTTGTCTGTCTACCTATAACTTTTTTTGAGCGCACGATTACTCTGGAACGGTTTGATATCCACTTGAAATTTGGTATTATAACGAGATCTGAAACTACATTATATTTTGATCTTATTCCGTTAAAAGGTTGGGGGTAAATAGGTAAAGCAAGGAAGAGACCATAAAGTTGGGATTTAGTATCTGTACAAGAAGCCAAGGCATAAAAGTTTCTTTGACATCGGTCACCTCCACTATCACCCTCATTACCATCCCCACGCTGTTATTAAAGGGGGTAAAAAAAATTAAATTGTAATTTGTAAAATGTTTTTATTACACCAGCTACCCTCACTACCGATGTGGCATATTGAGGTAGACGATTTCAAATGTATTTCCACATAGTGGAGTGCAAATATAGTATCAAAATTATTTTCGTTGTAAGAGACTTGGAAAGGAAAACTGAATGAGGAAGTAGTGATTGTAAGGCAGCGGTTTTTTAATGTAATTCTTGGTTGTCCTTTTTATGTAACTCTCTGTTTTCACTGAATGATTGTGGCCCATGATAATATATAATTTTAAATTTACATACAAATTAAAAAGATAAAGATTAATTGCAATTTAAAGTAGTTCTAATATATTTTCTTACCTTCTCTTTTAAAGTTTTAATTCACATAATTACTGTTCAAAATACGCATCTGCTAAAGCAACTAATAATATATATCTCATACTCATTAATACATAATAGTAATTGTGTTTAATAAATTATATAGCAGGTAAGGAAGTACGTGTATATAATTTTCCACTTGTGATAATGTGGGAAACACCAGAGTTAATGCTACTGTTAGACAAACATTGTAAAAGAAACAGGATTTTTGGGAGTCATGACAGAGACGGACTTGAAATCTAATATTATATCACAGCATAAAAAAAAATCAGCAGAATAACTCCGAAGCGGCACCTTTGATGTATTGAAAATGAAAATTTGACCTCGACGACGCCATTGCGGGCGAAATGTCAGGGCCGTATTTAAAACATTCTTTATAATTTTAAAATACATTATTTTACTAACAGAATATTTTAGAGATATTATCAAATAAAATTAATAAGCCTACTGATCCATGAATTTGTTGTAAAATACCTAATTAAAGGTGTAAATCCTACAATGTGTAGGTATTTCAATATGGATAATATGGTAGGTACTATACGTACCGAAAGTTATGAATTTTGGTCAATTTTTCGGAATTTTGCCCCTTAGTACGCCGCGCCGTAGCGTATATGAAGACGAATGTGCCAATTTTACAAGGAACATACAATTTTTTTCATGTAATTTGTCCAGCGCACACGCCTTACATCGAATATCAGAAACAGTTAGGAAGTGTTATCACAAAATGGATGTACTGATTTCCAATGGAAATAAAGTGTTTTGTAAAGCCCCTGAGCGCGTACGGTTGTTTTGTAAAATTCTTCCACATATATTGCGCCCCCCAACGCTCTTCTAATAAACCACAAAAAAGTTTATTATATCATTATCCCAGTCCCGCCCTGTTATTTACGTCACGACGCTCAAGAATCCCATGTCTACTGATCTGTAAAATCTGAAACCGGAAATAATTGGGCTGGTCGTCTGGGGTTGTACAATCGGAAAGAAATACCAATACCATGCTGAAGAAAATTGATTGCTTCGATATATAAAGGTTGAATTAGTATATCGCCAAGTTACAAAGATGATACAAGTTTAAATAACTGTACGAAACAAACTAGAACAACTTTGCACCGATGTTATGAAAAGTTTTACCATAACGGTATAGGTACAGCGAGTAGTATTCAGGCTTATTCTCAACTTGGGACCGAAATGCCTTTTCCACGTAGCCTCTCCATGACAGTTTGCGTTTTGAGAGAAGGAAGCTAATTCTTCTCCTTTTCATGAACAACATTAACTCTGTTTTGCCAGATAGCCTATATCTGTTACACTATTCATGAACTATATTGAGAGTCCTTTGCATGGGCCCTGCTATGGGAGCCCATCGAGCATGAGGTGAGAATGTAGAAAAACTCACCACAGCACGTTTAAACGACACAATTTATTTGCTGATGGCCTTCTTCAATGTAGACGGTTTATTTCTATTTTCAGGGCCCGTTTATCAATGAAGGGTTTAATTTACGTGTTAGCTAGGCCTGGCCTAACTTTAATCTCGGGGCATAGTGAGTGTTAAACTGGCATAGTGAGTGAACTGGCATCCGTTTATCCATCACATTTTATATGTGGGTTAGGAAACCCTTGAATAACCTGAGGTGCCGTGATAATAGGCTTTTTGAGAAAGTTTTGTGTAGTCGAGCTACTGCCGGCAGGTCTTCAATAGTACTACAGTCAATCTGTCATTTGACCAGTAAATAATTCTTACAAGAAATTTTTCTTTGCATAATGTAAGGGGGATTGCCGCAGTCAACAGGTCTACAAAAAAAAGGTCTTGTCCTAAGGTTCTCATCTAACTTTTTAGAAGTATCTTGACGCGCTGAAGCCAATTTTGGGAGGAAAAAACATTTATACCGTGTCATTTTTTTCTCTACCACCCCTTTTATCCCCTAAAAACGGCAAAAAGGTCTTGTCCTAAGGTTCTGATCTAAATTTTCTAAAGTATTTTGATGCGCTGAAGCCAATTTTAGACAAAAAAAAAAATATCATGTCAGTTTCCCTCTACCATCCAGAAAGATTAGATGAGAACCTTAGGACAAGACCTTTTTTGGCCTTTTTAGGGGATGAAGGGGGTGGTAGAGGGAAACGAAGCCGATAAAAATTTTTTTTGTCAAAAATTGGCTTCAGCGCGTCAAAATACTTCAGAAAAGTTTGATTATAACCTTAGGACAAGACCCTTTTTTTTAACCCCCGACCCCAAAAGAGAGGTGCTATAAGTTTGACGCGTATGTTTGTATGTTTGTCTGTCTGTCTGTGGCTTCATATCTGTTCAACGGGTGATCCGATTTTGTTGTAGTTTTTTTATTTGAAAGAGTATTTTGTCGAGAAGGTTATAGGCCATATTAGATTTTGATGTTTGATCACCATCTTGAATTCGCCATGTTGAACTTCTCTAGAAATTGTCCGATTGAAGTAAAATTGAAAATGTGCAGACAATTATGGTAGCCGAACATGACTTAGGCCTCATTTTGATTCGGTCATATGAAACTGGTACGATTAGATACATTGGTCGGGGGTTCTTAAAAATTTTCAATTTTACTTTTGTAGATCTGTGAATTAATGTTTTCCACAAAAATATCGTTACCGCTACGACGTCATGTTGAAAAAATGACGGTCAGAATGGATTTTTGGAAAATTTTATGATCCAAAAATTTATTGTAGCATTTTTTCACGGCTACCATTATAGTTCTACAGAAGACCTTTTCTGCTCATTTATCAAGCTTTTATACCTTCTTTGGTCTAATCTGTAGATCTCCTTGTCGACTGATGCTATTGAGCAACTTGCACGTTTCTTTACGCAACTCACTTAGTTCCTTGTTATATCATGGGATGCTATTTCCCGTTTACTTTCATATTAAATATAGAAAGTGTGCAATATGGTGGTCCAAATATGATTGAATTTTTTATAGAGGGTCTCGATCCCCCAATTTGTTTCCAAATCCGAAAAAAGTAAGTACGTATTTTTTGGTTTTTCAAAATTTTGGTTTTAAATGGTAGTCCAATCAATGAATGCCCAAAAGGGGATTGTAGAGAACATTTTGGAGGGGAGAATTTTTCTCTTCAGGGATGTGTTGGGGTAGTCAGGAGGTAAACATACTAAAAGTTCCCGCCCCTAGCCCCGCCGCTTCAGGGGGGAGGAGGGTGGAAAGGTTCCTTTTTTCGATGTTTCGCTTATAACTCGGAAACGATGCGTCGTATGGGAAAAGGTAATCTATGCAAAATTAAACGTAATTAAATTTTCCACAAGAATGTTTATATTCATTTTCTTCCTATGTGATATAGTTTACGAGACGTTCGCCAGCGAAAATCGATAATTAATAAAAAAAATCAATTATGCACATTGTATATTTCTATCAAAGCGGTTTACCGTGGTCTGCTAATAAATCAGTCACAAAACAATCTTTATTTTACAACACTGGACGTATTTACTAACGTAATATTTTGTCGAAATCTATACATTTCCTTAAATATACAGTGTGACTCACTTAAAATGAAGATACCCTTATAACTTTTTCATTTTGTTTCCCATTTGAATCAAATTTTACTCAAGTGTAGAACAAATTAGGATCTACTTATGAGCAGAAAATCATTCACCTGCTATAAAGGCAAAGCCACCTGCGATACCAAAATATGCTGAAAAAAAAAACATTTTGAATGTCAGAAAATCTAAAAAATGCATCCAATCGGCGCCACAAACGTACATACATCAAAATTTGATTTGATTATTGATGGGGGATATCTCATCCATAAGCTCATCTGGCAAAGGGGGTCCTCAGTTGCCGCAATTTGTGATGGCTACGTAAAATTCATCGTTCATAAGATTAAAAATCAATATGATTTTTAATCTTTTTCCTCATATTTTGGTACCGCAGGTAGCTTTGCCTTTATAGCAGGTGAATGATTTTCTGGTCATAAGTAGATCCTAATTTGTTCTATACTTGAGTAAAATTTGATTCAAATCGGAAACAAAATGAAAAAGTTATAAGGGTATCTTCATTTTAAGTGAGTCACACTGTATATTTAAGGAAATGTCTAGATTTCGACAAAATATTACGTTAGTAAATACGTCCAGTGTTGTAAAATAAAGATTGTTTTGTGACTGTGATTTATTAGCAGACCATGGTAAACCGCTTTGATAGAAATATTCAAGCTACACAACTGATTTTTTTTTTTATATTAATTATCGATTTTCGCTGGCGAATATCTTGTAAAATATAACACATAGGAAGAAAATTCTTGTGGGAAATTTAGTTACGTTTAATTTTGCATAGATTACTTTTTTTGGTACGACGCATCGTTTCCGAGTTATGAGCGAAGAATCGAAAAAAGGAACCTTTCCACCCCCCTCTCCTACTGAAGCGGCAGGGCTAGGGGCGGGGACTTTTAGTATGTTTACCTCCTGACTACCCCCAACACATTCCTGAAGAGAAAAATTCTCCCCTCCAAAATGTTCTCTACAACTCTTTCATTGACTGGACTATGGTGCTTATGGAGACCTGAAGTTTCCCACTTAAATTGCATGAGGAAAAATCACTTTTTGGGATTTTTTGAATAATTGTTCAGGGTTAGGGAAAATTTCCCATTATACTTATAGGACCTGGGGAGGACTATCCAACGAAGAATTTAATGTATATACATATGGGTTTGTCCCTAACACACCTCCATGGTGCCCTGAAAACTACTCTTAAATCAAAAAATGTAAATTCTTCCTTTTGAGCACTTTATTCTCGTTTTTGCTTAAAAAATTATTACTATTGGTCTGGTGGAATACTTATCAACGTTTTTTAGTCAATTTTCAGTTATTTAAACAAATTCCATTTGTTTAAATTTTTTTTCTCGAAAATTCGTCTAAAATCCTGTTTTCTGAGATCGGACTGTCTGTTATTTTTAAATGACATCAATTTATTTTGAAATAACTTCCATTGTTTGAGTAATGATTAATATTTATTTTCATTTTTTTATCAAATTATGCTAGAAAAGTCAGCTTTTTTGTATATTAATCAATTTTATGTTTTTCATATCTCAAGTCTATAATTTAACAAAGCATAATTTATTTAAACAAAGTAAAGGTTCTCGCCGGTTAAGTATATGGAATTGAGCTCAGCGGCTTGTTGGGCTATTCATTCACATAAATGATGCTTATGACTAGGAATGCTCAATAAAATATATAATGAACCTCTGTCCCTTATATTACCAGAGTTACTTTAAAATTAATTTTTAAGATAATTAATTGAAATTAATAGGAGATGTTGATATAAAATAGCTTTATATTTTACATTTTTTTTACATTCCTATTACGTCATTTAATATATAAAAAAATAATTTTTGAGGGTGCTGTTTTATATCAACTCCTATATTATCTATATTATTTAACATAACATAATTATCGTGTGTAAAAATTACTTCAAGGTCAGATTGGTGGGAGATGCTTAAAAATATAAATCTAGGTAATGAACACAGGCACACACACACACACACACAAAAATTAAGTACGAAGACCTAGACCACTTAATATATATAATTCCTACTCATTTGGAAGCTAATAATCGAAGAAATATACTACTACTTTTAGTTTGGCTCTCAATTATTTTTTTTTGCTTAAGCAATATTGATTTTATTAGACAATATGGTTATACAGTTTTAATTAATCCACAGTAATATCTCCTCGGGAAAGGACACCGGCGAAAAATGTTTCAGACAAAAGTTGTTCCCTTTAGAGGGGAACATCCTTTGAGCAGAACAATTTTCCACCCCCCCCACCTTGATGAGCGGGGGGTGGGGCTGACTTTTGAATTTTTAATAGCACTCCATTTTTTATGCGTACCTATTTTGATTGATATGAAAACAGCACCCTCAAAAATTAAATTATTTTTTTTATATATTAAATGACGTAATCGGAATGTAAAAAAAAATGTAAAATATAAAGCTATTTTATATCAACGTCTCCTATTACTTTCAATTAATTATCTTCAATAGTTTTGAAAAAAATTAATTTTAAAGTTGAGCGTTGTTACCGCCATAACTCTGGTAATGTCCCCTATATACAGGTTTATTATATATTTTATTGAGCATTCCTAGTCATAAGCAACATTTATGTGAATGAATAGCCCAATAAGCCGCTGGGTCCAATTCCATATACTTAACTGGCGAGACCCTTTGTTTAAATAAATGAGGGTTTATTAGATAATATAGGTAAGATATCTAAAACATAAAATGTTACAGGTCTATGACAAAGAAAGCTGACTTTTTTAGCATAATTTGAAAGAAAAGTTGAAAATAAATAATAATTGATTGTTTAAACAATTGGAAAATATTTGTAAACAAATTGGTGCCATTTAAAAATAATAGACTGCCAGTCCTATATCAGAAAACAGTATTATAGACAAATTTTCGAGAAAAAAAATATTTAAATAAATGGAATTTGTTTTAATAAATGAAAAATGACTAAAAAATGCTGATAAATATTCCACTAGACCAATAGTAACAATTTTTGAAGAAAAAAACGCTCAAATGGGTCAATTCTCCGAAGAATTTACATTTTTTAATTTAAGGGTAGCTTTCGGGGCACCGTGGAGGTGTGTTAGGGACGATAAACCCATATGTATACACATCAACTTCTTCGTTGGATAGTCCTCTCCAAGTCCTATAAGTTTAATGCAAGATTTTCCCTAACAATTATTTAAAAAATCCCAAAAAGTGATTTTCCCTATGCAATTTAAATGGGAAACTTCAGGTCTCAATTTTAAAATCAAAATTTTGAAAAACCAAAAAAATACGTACTTACATTTTCGGATTTGGAAACAAATTGGTATAAAAAATTAAGTCATCTTTGGATCATCCTAGTGTGCATTGCAAGGTTCTCATTTGTTTAAAATCTGAATATTTCTCTAATGATCATGTAACCTCGTATACTGATTCAGGGGACAAATGTGTACGTACGTGATGTTTTTAGTCATACTTTTGATATTATATCGCATATCGTAGAGTCCAATACATGTATGCAACTTCAAAAAATTTAAACTGATAACCTATTCGCGGCGAGGTTAAAATTCTTGATTAAATTCATTGTTTTAAAGATTATTCTTTAAATTTAAACTAACATTGTGGACATGTCTAAACGACATGATCTTTCAGTAATGTATTTACTCAGAGCCGTAGCAACTTTTTTGTTGGATTATTTTTCAAATTTGCCAACTTCATAATGTAAATAAATAAATAATAATTCCTCCAAAAAATTGATGAACGGAGGGAGAAAATCTAAAAAAATATTTCCTTGCCTTCCCAACTTATGTCTCAAATTTCCAACTTTCGCCAAGTCTGACAAAGTTGGGGAAGGACGTACTTCTCCATGCCCCCTCCCCTGGCAACGGCCCTGTATTTACTCAATCCTGTTTTCTACTCACACTTCATTTGTCTTTGGTTCATACTCATAACAAAAACTCTCGCGGCTTCGGAATATGCGATTTTGGTTAAATTTGAGGTTCTTAATTCGACCCGTATGTGTTCTCATATCAATTTAATTAAGCTAAGTCCAGAGGTCCAGTGTAAGGTGAGCAAAAATTGTAGAAGTAGTAGTACTGCAATAAAAATTGCTAGTAAAAACTAGTCAATCAGGCCGGCATGGCCCATTTTGCCTATAGACTAGTTCACAAGTTCAAAGCCGTGTCAATGCTTGATAAAGCTCGTAAAAATATGAGTAAGGGCCTATTGGATTCGGAATAACGTCTAAAAAAATGTACTAAAAGTTCAAACCCGCACATAAACAATTGCAAAAGTTATAAACAAATGAAGATTGAAAAAATAACGAGTTTGGTTTATTGCAAATAACTTGAAAACTTAATATTTAAGACATTTTAAAGAATGATTCTGTGACGTATACTTTCCGGTGAGGCCGGAAAGTGGTCACTTTTGGCACCTTAGCAACGGTTCGGTTACTCGGGCGCCACCTTTACAATTTTTTACGTGGGGCAAAGGTCCCACACTAGCCTCTTAACACAGCCTGTTACAGTAGGGCTGGGATAGCTACAGTGGAGAAAACAGTAACTTCCAGTGGGTCAATTTGGGAAAATTGGACTGTTACACAAACAGCAGTAAAACACAAAATTCGGTAAAACAAAATATCTATTTATTTCCTATAAGTTACAGTGATAACGAAACTATTTACAGCTTAACTAGTTTAATATATACAGTACATTCATAACGCACAAAAGAGCAAACCCAGGCTGTGACGTGCTGATGATTACGGTAAGTGCTACCATGCGATACGGTGACGTTACTAAGGTAAGCAGGAGTGAAGCAGCGATATGGCGGTAAAAATGGCGGTGACGTACAGTTTGACAGACAATGACAGGTTAAAGGAGTGAATTGCCGAGTTAATCAGGTTACGGGTTGTCATTAAATACCAGGAAGAAACAAGCAGTTACCAAACAAAGCAGCAAAATTAATTATTTTAAGGGTCAAACTTGTACCTATTATTTATGAACCTACTCACTTTTCGTCCTGGCTCACGTCCGGTCTGGTAACGGTCTCGAGTCGCACTCCTCGTTCCGGTCTTCTCAGCGGTGACTATAACAGAAGATTCACGGCTAGAGTGGGGAACTCTATATTTGCTGAATGCAGTAATGACGTAGTCGCGGTAGGAGCAATCTTTAAGGATCGGTACTTGCACAGTTGGCGGGGCTCCTGCTTACTGCTGGACGCGTCTAGAGTCGTAGAGCGGCCGACCACGACTGTTTGATATCACGAGTTTTAATAAATACTTTCCTCTTTCAACAAGCCAGTAGAGGGGGAAAATGTGCAGACACGGTGCGTAGCGGTAAATGAATACTTGTATTATGTTCAGGTGAAACGGTTAAATGAAAAATATTTTACAAGTCAGAAATCGCGGACTTTACCATTATTTTTCTGTCTCCCGGTTTTAGAAAAATTTCACTTACTCTTATTTCCGGAGCTGGCTGCAGTGGGCACGTCTGGTCGCTGTTGGAGCTCGTGAGGAACTGAACTGTCTGCTCTCAGCGCGTCGGGTATCTAGTCCACTATCCCCTCTATTCACGGTGCTGACGGGGAGACGGTGCGCGTGGATATTGATTGACGTAGGCGCAACTTAGTACAGTGTCGCGGAAATATAATTCAAATATTGTAACTTACGTCTGCTGGCGGGTTCCCTGGAGAAGGCACTTCTGCTCGCTGTTGTTCACTTGGTGGCAGCTGAATGCTTTCTGCGGAGATCACGGTTTAGTATGCATTTTCAGAACGGTTGGGCCTAGTGGGGGCCTATTAGTTTATGCGGTGATGTAATTGTTTTTCACAGCCTGGTAACTTTTATTAAATAATTCAACAGAAACATATCTATTTTTGGTAAATATAAATGGTTTATTGGGGTTTAAAATATGCTTCATTACACCCCCCTCTTACTTCATAAAAAAAAATAATGTAATTATTTTTTTTCTTTCTTGCTTCGGTACTGGAAAAAGATTAAAAGAAAATTTATTCAAGTTCCCTAACTGATTTTAAGGCGCGTACCCCACACCGGTTGCATAAACTTTATTTGGGGGCACATACACCTTTTACAAATAAAAATCAAAACTAGAGTCTTCAAAAAAAAATAACAATGGTAATAATGAAAACAAGTAAAATATTACTGAGGTCCTCTTGCTACGGTTGGATACCATACTCCTAGATCCTGGTAGGAAGGGTCCTCCTAAAAAAAATACCTAAAATAAGGAAAAATTAAACGGTTACTTCTAGTCTTTGATGCTGGATTTCTTTTTGTATTCTTGCGGCGATCAGGTCCCTATGGGAGTAGGTTACGCTGAACTTCTTAGTGTTGTCTCAATCTGGCAGATCGACGGGTAACGTACTCGGGCGGGACGGGCGGCAGATTTTCTTCGCCAGGAAACGAGGTTGGTGGTTTCCTGGAAGGTTTCTTCTTGGCGGTCTGTTCTGTCCTTGGCGGTTCGTTGACAGCTACATGTGGTTTCAAATCCTTAATATGGATACGGGTCAGTTTCTTTCCAGTATCAGACTTTAGATTGTAAACCACGGGTGATACGACTTGGGTCACGGTATACGGACCAGAATATTTCGGAGCTAACTTAGACGCAAAACCTTTAATAGCCGAGGAGAGGGGATGTTCTCGTTTCATAACCCGGTTGCCTACGTGATACTGGATATCTCGGCGTCGTAGGTTATAATATTTGCTCTGGGAGGTATATGCTCGGGCAAGCTTTATCCTAACCAGTTCGAACACTTCTTGTAGCTTCTTTAGGCGGTCGGTGTGAACGGTTGGGATCTGATTATCCTCATCTTCGTTGGGTTCGGCAACTTCGTTGGTTTCGGCTTGATATACGGTGGCTGGTAGCGATAATTCTCTTCCAAAATTCAGAAAGGCGGGTGAAAATCCGGTTGATTCATGTTTGGAACTGTTGATAGCTAGCTGAAAGCTATTCAAGTGTTGGTCCCATTTCCGGTGATCCTGTTTGCAGTATTGTGCTATCATAGTTTTGATAGTGCGATTGGCTCGTTCAACGGGATTTGCCTGTGGTGTGTACGGTGGCGTGAAGCGGTGCTGGATACCAAATTCGTCCAATAATGACTGGAACATACGGCTGTCGTACTGGGTACCATTATCCGTGATTACGGTACGCGGACATCCGAAGCGGGTGATGACTTCATCATAGAGAGCTTGGCTGACATTGCGGGCGGTGGCACTCCGTAGTGGGCGGCACTGGACCCATTTGGTAAAACGGTCTTGAAACACTACTAGGTAGCTGTTCCCTTTACTAGATCTAGGTAGCGGTCCTACTAGGTCGGTGCTAACAGTTTCCCAGGGTTGGCGGCTGATGGACGGTTGCATGGCTCCTGGTGTTTGCTGCTGGGAGATCTTGTAACGTTGGCACTGCATACAGCTACGTACATATCTGGCGATGTCGCGGAACATCCCTGGCCAGTAGTACTTTTGTGTGATCCGGGCTGTAGTCTTGGCAATTCCCATGTGTCCAGCGGACGGAGCATCGTGGTTTTCTTGCAAAACTGTGGTCCGGAGTGGCGTTGGTACGCATAACTTCCACGGGTCGTATTGGTCGGGTTCGGTTAAGTCACTGGAATCCCAGAAGTGGCGGTACATCCGGTCATTACGTACACAGTAATCCGGATTAGCTTCTGGGTTCTTTTCAACTTCCGACTTCTTCCGTCTGTACCAAGAACAGTTTGGTGCCTCATTCACAGCACATAATTCTTCGGTACCCGTGGCGGGAGAAGGTCCTTCCAATGGTTGACGTGACAGTGCATCAGCTACACGGTTTAAGCTTCCTTTACGGTACTTAATCTCAAAGTCATACTGTTGCAAAAATATGCTCCAGCGAGCTAGGCGGCCAGTCGGACTTTTGATAGAGTGTAACCAGCGGAGGGACTGGTGATCGGTCAAGACGGTGAAGTGGTACCCTTCGAGGTACGGTCTCATTTTCTCTATTCCCACACGATGGCCAAACATTCCCTTTCCGTTACGGAGTAGTTCTTCTCGGCGGGAGTTAAGGTTCGGCTGGCGTAGGCAATCACTCGGTCATGTCCCTCAATTTCCTGTGTCAAGGCTATCCCTAAACCTTGGTCTGAGGCGTCGGTTTGTAGGGTGAACGGCTTCTTGAAGTCGGGACAGGTCAAAACTGGAGCATTAGTCAGACACTTCTTCAGTTGACCAAAACTTCTTCCTGTTCGGTGTCCCATTTGAAACGGTGGTTCTTTTTCAAGAGTCGGGTTAACGGAGTCACAATTTGGGAAAATGCTGGTACGAATCGCCTGTACCAGGAGGCAACACCAAGAAACCGACGGACGTCTCGTACGTTTCGAGGCGTGGGGAATTTCTCGATGGCTTCCACTTTCTCTGGATCGGTGTTGATGCCTTCTGCGGTAACCACATGTCCTAGGTAACGTAGCGACTTTCTACAGAACTGACATTTCTCGGGGTTCAGCTGTAGATTGGCCATTCTCAGTCGGCGGAATACTTCATGTAGGTTCTTCAGGTGATCTTCAAAAGTTTCACCCAGGACTATAATGTCATCCAAATATGCGAAAGCATATGGTTCCATATCAGGTCCAATGATTCGGTCCAAGAGTCGTTGAAAAGTAGCAGGTGCGGAATGAAGTCCAAACGGCATAACTCGGAAATGGAACAGTCCTCGTCCTGGTACGGTGAAAGCTGTGATAGGCTTGCTTTCGGTAGAGAGTGGTATTTGCCAGTATCCTCGTTTTAGATCTATACTAGAAATGTAACGAGCTTTTCGGAGTTTGTCCAGTATTGCATTGATGTACGGTAGTGGATAGGCATCTTTTTCCGTGACCTCGTTTACTTTCCGGAAGTCTATGCAGAAACGGGGCTTTCCATCCTTTTTGCGGACTATGACCACAGGCGAACTCCATGGACTGTTGGACGGTTCTATAATTCCATTAGCTAACATTTCGTCGACTTCGGTGTTAATAATTTCCTGCATCCTAGGGTTTTGTGGGCGGTATCTCTGTTTGATTGGTTCCGGTTGCGATAGGCGGATGTGGTGTTGGGCTAGTTTAGTGGTTCCGGTTATGTCTTGAAAACTTGGCAGTTCCATATCCAAAAATTCCTGAAGGCGGGTTTCTTCATCCTGGGACAGAGTCAGGGCGATTCCAGTCAGCGGAGCAGTTGGCAGCGGCAGTGAGACAGGGCGGTGATCCAGGTAGACGGTGGCGGTAGTTAGATCCAGTGTAAATTCCTTTGTACTCAGGATGTCCATGCCTAGTACAATGTCGGATGCCAGATTCGGGAGGTAGAGTAGTCTTTCGGAAAACGAACTTTCCTCTACCATGAAGTCGAGATCATAGGCACTGGTGACGTTTACAAGGTTTCCATCGGCTAGCTGGGCGGAAGGGGCGGATATTGCTACCGAAGGTATTCCTTGTTGCTTGCAGAGTTCCATTACTTGGTTTCCCACGTAGGAACGGACGGCACCGGTGTCTATTAGGGCGGAGAACGTTCTACCATACATGGTTACTGATATGTGCGGTCTGTTATCCTTGTAGTCGGTATCTTGCGAGGCGGAGGTAGGAGGGAACCGTACTGGCCTCGTTACGGTGCGGTTCCGGTTTAGTTTTCCGTCCTTTGGCACTGACAATCCCTTGTCATAATGCCTGGTCGGCCACAGCGTGAGCAGAACAGTTTTGGCGGAAACCGACATTGATTGCGGAAATGTCCAGATCTGCCACATCTCCAGCAGATACTGTTGAGGTCCTGTGTGGATCCATTATTGGCGGGCGGCCTATTCTCTAGCGGTCTTTGGCTCGGGGGTCTGTTTGCCGGTGATCTACTTTCCAGCGGTCTGTTTCCGGCGCGTGTTGACGGTGTTGGTGCTGGTTCAATGGCTCTGCGGTTTCCTGGAGGCGGTTGGGATGTTGTACTGGACATCCGCGCTCCTCCTGACGGTACTGGCGGTGGCGGATCAGGGCGGTAAGTTGGTGCTGTTCGATGGGTGAGGGGGGCAGTCGTGTGCATACCTGGGTGTGATGTAGCGGAGGTGGCACGATACACCTGCTGCATTTCCCGGCGTAGAGTTTCGTATTCCATCACTCTGGCGGTCAGGGTGGATATGTCGGTTACCGTGGTCCTTGGGATGTACTGTCTATAATCGGGGAGCAGGTTTCTGTATACCCATCGAAGTTCCTCCTGTACGGAGAAGTCTCCATGTCTCCGGATCAGAGTCTGCATATCAATCAGATAGGTGCTGGCAGCTTCTTCCGGTTTCTGTAAGCGGCGACTAATCTGCGCCTCTATCTCCTCCTGGTAGTTCACCGGGAAGTAGAAGATGCGGAAATCTTTCGTAAACTCGCTCCAGGTGGTCCAACGAGCCCGGTTATTGCGGTACCATAAGACTGCCGTTCCTTGTGACAGCTCTGGTAGTACGGGTAACAGCTGTTCCGGTCGCATTCCAGTATAGGAGCAGACTTCTTCTAGCCTCTCTAGGAAGGCGGCAGGGTCTCCTTTCCCATTAAAGTGGATACCCCATTTACGGATCTTGAGGGGATCCAGCAGCGGATTACCAGTAGTCGTGGGCGGAGGCGGGACAGATGTTACGGTCTGGGCTTGCGGTGAGATTACTAGTGGCGGCGGCAGAAGTGATGGGAAGGTGAGTCGTGAAGTAGTTGGAAGCGGTGACGTACACCCATCCTTGATAAATTTAACCAGGCGCCGTTTCTTTTCTTCCACGGTGCCAGATAGGTCTAGACGGAATTTGCTTAGTTCGGTATCCAGTTGTTCCTTCTTGAGCTTATAAATCCAGCTAAGACGGACATCGGTTGATTCCGGTGGGCGGACATCCTCCGGCTTTTCTGACTCATGTTTCGGTTCTTCCTCGGTGTCGGACATGTTTGCTTCTTTGTGGTGACTTCAAAGACTGCGATTCTGAACGGTAACGACCAACGATGATCGGTGACGGTGGACGGTCTATGTTGGGACAGTCGGTAACAGATGATGTCTGGTAGTGCTACTTCAGAAAGGTCCTTCTTGATCGAGTTCTCAAACAGAACTCCGTTGTACGGTAACGGTAACAGTAGCGGTAACGATGGAGAAAGCAGGTAACAGGTGGTATCTGGTGGTGCTCTTCGGAGACGTCCTTACCGTTCGAGTTCTCAAGCAGAACTCCCTCGACGGTAACGGACAACAGTGAACGGTGGCGGTGACAGTGACAGTGGTGAGGACGGTGACAGTGAAGAAAGCAGGTATCAGGCGGTATCTGGTAGTGCTTCTTCGGAGACGTCCTTACCCTTCGAGTTCTCAAGCAGAACTCTCCGTTCTGACTTCTTGGCAGCGGATATAAGCGGTTGCAGTTATGCGCAAATGGTTTACGCACTGGAAGGCCACTGATAGTGGTAGGCACCAAACGGATAGAATTTATCACCGGAACTGGTAGGACTCCGGGGATGATCCAGAAAATCGGTAGAATCGGCGAAATCAAATTAGATGGTGTCTTGAGATGCCAGTTACCCAATCTTGTCGGTCTTACTCAGTTTCGACCTCCCAGGTTGCTGTGGTACACGGTTTTCCGAAACGGTTGGTCGGAGCGGTCTGAAACCAGTGGCAATCGATTCAGCGTCCGAAAGTTACTATTTCACGAGGGGTCACTTGCCTAGTAACTCCGGACTCCGGGGACTCCAAGTATTCCGGGTAAAATCCGGTTGGTCGGTAAAATTCGGTGCAGAAAATGTATCTGGGTCCGGACTACAACCTAGTATCAGAGTTACTCAATTTCGACCCTTACTTTGGCCGTAGCGCACTTTTTTCCGGAACGGTTGGTCTGATCGGCCGGACACTGGTGGCAATCGATTCCTTGGGTCCGATTACCCTGAATTTGATACCCCACACGACTTCGTTTCTTTTCGGATCCCTTCGGTACACTTCGGAAACGTTCGGCCGGAGTTCGGGTTTTCGGTTAAAAGTGCAGCCTCTTCGTATGCTAATGTAGAAGAACGCACTACCGGGCGTCAAAATGACGCGACACCAATTTATTTCTCAGGGGGCGCCAGTCGCGTATTACCCCGTTCTTCTACCTCCCAGGCGGGTTCGAGATAAGATGCACTTCGGTAGCCGAGTAATGGGACCAAGGTGGCACTACCACAGATCGGAAACTACGCTCTCTCTGGACCCGAATTCCCTCGTTAGGGGTTTAGGCACCTCTTAATTTCCTGAATTTTTGCATAAAAAAATCCCAACCGAAGAATTTCTCTGCGGAGGGATTAGTTTTGGTACGCGAAAATCACGTTTTGGTCCATTAATAACGGAATATATTTCTCAAAAAACGCATAAAAAAATCCCTATCAAACCTTCGTAAAGCAACCAGAAGGTCGAACGTTAATGCGAATTAACTCGACACATCCGGCTTTCTCTACGAAAGTTCCAGGGATTATAGACCGTCAACAGGCCTCAAGATCAATTAAGAAATATTAGTTCAAAGAATCCGTTTATTTAACAGAATTGGTTATACAAAATTCTCAAGAAAGAATCGTGCCTTCCCCAATCAAGGTAGAGACTTTCAGACCATACAAGCGAGAGCGCTCACGCTAACGATCGATTAGGTAGAAAAGATTCATACGTACCTTCTCAGAATCAAAATGTGAGCTTTTAGAATCATTTCAGACTCTGGGTAAATGAATAATTAAGGCTGACTGAAATTACCTTAAAAAAGTTTTACTAAATGAATTTAGTTTCGCTAGAGACTACCTAGCTTTAAAGTTCTTGTATCGTGGAAATTCACGTACTCAAACACATTCAGAGGACTTATTACTGCATAAGTTGAGTGGCGTTCGATCAGTCCACGACTTACTAACCCTTATCACAGTCGATTAATAATATCGATTTGGCAGCGTCTCACCTTCGAGCGACTATTAGGCAAAATTGAATTTTTTGATTTTTATGCACAAGGCGTTTTCCTCTATAACTTTGTCATTTGAAAAGCCCCGTTATTGGCTTTTCTACCATCGCTTTGTCTGGACTACTCAACGCGCTCGACCAAATTGCGAGCCGCTGGGTCAATCCAAACTCTTTCCATGCGAGCAACCGGCCTTGTACATGTGCATTGATTTTTATCAATTTTTGCTTATCGGCACTACGCCGGCTTTGACAAAATCTTCTATTTTGCCTTTTGGATGCAGTGCATCGTTAAAATTTTATGCTCATACTTTAGAATTGTGCTTTCAATGATCGTACCTCAAAGGTCAATGTCTTTGGTTGAGGAATAAAAAAATAAAAAATAATTTAAAGTATATTTTCGTGGTACTTTTTAAACTGACTTCGTGGTACTTTTGAAAAATCCAGTTTAAGACCAATTTTAGCGTACTTTTGAAAAATCGATTTTCGAGCCAAATTTCAAGGTACTTTTGAAAAACTAATCTGCGGGTGAAATTTTGGCGTACTTTTGAAAAATCGATTTTCAAGCCAAATTTCAAGGTACTTTTGAAAAGTTAATCCGCGGGTGAAATTTTGGCGTACTTTTGAAAAATTGATTTTCAAGCCAAATTTCAAGGTACTTTTGAAAAGTTAATCTGCGGGTGAAATTTTGGCGTACTTTTGAAAAATTGATTTTCAAGCCAAATTTCAAGGTACTTTTGAAAAGTTAATCTGCGGGTGAAATTTTGGCGTACTTTTGAAAAATCGATCTTCAAGCCAAATTTCAACGCAGTTTTGAAAAATTAGTCTGCAAGTGAAACTTTGGCGTACTTTCGATAAATCGATTCCTGGGCCAAATTTTGACGCCCTTCCAAAAATATTATTTTTCAAAGTCCAATTTATGGTACCTTTGAAAAAATATATTATTCATAAATCCTTGTCATTATATACTTCTACTCTGATATTCTGAACCAAAAACATTTTTCCTAAGTGAAAATTCGGTGTTTCTTCGAATTTTCGCCTGGTCATTTCCAACGCCTTATAGAACCCAAAACGGTCCTTGTGGACTGATCTGCGCCTCTGCAGACTCCCAAAAATGTCTTTAAATGAAATTTTTGCCTAAGTCGAATCTTGATTATGTCTTCAACTTAGGACGATTTTGGAGAGTTCTACAACACTCCCCTCCTTTGGTTGAATCTTTTCTACTCATCGATTGCCTTTAATTTCCATATTCACTTGTATGTCTGTATGCCTTCATTTGACGGTCTGACCTATGGTACAGATGTTTAAAAATAACGGCCTTAATTGGGGCAGACGGCTGATTCGCCTATCTAACTTAAAAAATAAATACATTTTTTTAAACAATACGCCAAGTTGATACAACATTTTTATCAACTTAATTACACCCGCGTCGAGGTGCGAAGCGTAGCACAATTTTGATTAGCGTCCACTCTCACTAATTCGTTGCACTCGCTTTTTTGCCCTGGTCTCGCTCTTGCTTAACTTCGGCCCTTTCTAGAAGAGGCTGTCTATATCTCCATGCCGCAGCTTGGACGGTCCTCGCCTTTGAGTTCCAGACTTCACCATGCCGCGCCCTTGCGACAGGCTGGGTCATCTTTCCATTTCTGCACATGGAAAATGCAGTTCTGCAACTAGATTGACTTTTTTAGCAAGTCGTCGACTGGGACGCGTCGACTAACAAACACAATGTGTTGTTTTTAATGAAATATTTTTCTAACATGAATTTTGTTAACTTATAATGGTTAGAAATTGGTTCTTCGTAAGGTAGATTGAATCGGCTTACGATACTCGTGCGGTCATCACTACTTGTGAAAAAAGTATAAAAAAAAAATCGAAGCGTCTTCTTGAGCGAAGAACGGCTTCTGAAACTCGTCTCGTAGTTTCTACTTCGTAAGGTAGATTAAATCGGCTTACGATACTCGTGCGGTCATCACGACTTGTGAAAAAAGTATAAAAAAAAAATCGAAGCGTCTTCTTGAGCGAAGAACGGCTTCTGAAACTCGTCTCGTAGTTTCTACTTCGTAAGGTAGATTAAATCGGCTTACGATACTCGTGCGGTCATCACGACTTGTGAAAAAAGTATAAAAAAAATCGAAGCGTCTTCTTGAGCGAAGAACGGCTTCTGAAACTCGTCTCGTAGTTTCTACTTCGTAAGGTAGATTAAATCGGCTTACGATACTCGTGCGGTCATCACGACTTGTGAAAAAAGTATAAAAAAAAATCGAAGCGTCTTCTTGAGCGAAGAACGGCTTCTGAAACTCGTAGTTTCCATTTGGGGTATACGTTAATTTTGTTGACTTAAAATGATTAAAATAGAAGTTGTCTTCTTGCATAAGAAAAACAGCTTCCGAAACTCGTACTGATTCGTACTTATGCCTACGTCCATTACTCGAACTTGGCGGCTCTCGCTCTTGAGAAGCTAGGCTTACCGGATCGCGCTCTTGCGTCGGGTTCGCCGTCTTTCCATGTCTGCTCATGGAGTAGACTTTAAATTTTCGATTCGACCGCATATAGGTCAAAATCGCTACTTAGAATTTTGAGAAAAAATATAAAAAAAAGCGAAAACGGCTATTAGCCGTGGTCGACCTCAGAAATATCTAGAGGTGACTCTTCTATGTCTGGCTCATCTCGAGCATCATCGGGATCTCGACTTATTACATCCTGCTCATCTTGAGCACTTGCGGGAACATTGATTTGAACTAGTGTGGTATCGCTACGTCGCTCTGACCTGGGCGCGATCTCATTGTCTGATGAGGAAGCGTCGTCACTAAGATGAGTTTCATCCGGACTATCTTCTGATTCTTCAGACAATTCCAATTCAACATCGGGGTCTCCCTTAGGTGCCGGCCTGATGGCATCGACATGTAATCTCGTCGAAGTTACCCCCTTGTGAATAAGGTAAACTTCATTGGACAATCTCTTTAAAACCTTGTGTGGCCCACTCCACGACGGTGTGAAGGTATGATCCTTCCTGATCCTTTTAGTCATTACCATATCTCCCACTTTATATACGACCGGCGTTACCGCCACTTTGGGCGCGTAACGCCATTGGTAATTTGTTTGATTTTTACGAATCTCCTTGACTCTTTCAAGGCGGGGAACGTCCGCTTGATTACGACGTTCTTGTCTATAAGCGAACATATTCCAATCACCAATCTGCGGTAATTCATAGCCGAGTACTACGAAACTGGGTGTATGCCCCGTAGCGGCGTTTTTTCTTGTTCTCAAGATATATGCCATCTGACTAACATGTCGATCCCACTCGTCGTTGGGTGAACCATATAATAAGGTTTTTAAGATCTTCTTAGCTTCTTGCACCCTCCTTTCTATTGGATTGGCCTGTTGGTGGTAATCTGCTGTGAAGAATCTTTCAATATTGTTACGTGTACAGAACGTATCGTAAAAGCCGGAATTGAAGTGGCCTCCCTGGTCGGAAATGATGACCCTCGGAACGCCATATCTCGCCACTAGTTCCTCTTCGATAAATTGTGCTATTGTTTTTCCACTGACTTGGGTGAACGCCTTGGCTTCGACCCACTTACTAAATACATCCTCTACCATTAATATATAACGGTTATCTGCATCTTTGGTTCGCTGAAGCGGTCCGATTACATCGACGCTTAGAACTTCGAACGGATGCGATGGAGCATGGCTTCTGAGAGGAGCCTTCGGTTGTGACTGTCTGCTTTTTACGGAATTACAAATAATGCACTCATTTAAATATTTGTTAACTAGTCTCGACAAATTATTAAAATAATAGCGGCCCGAGATGATTCTAACAGTTTCATCGCGGCCGGGGTGACCTACTTCCGGTCGGTCGTGAAAATGAGATATTACTCTCATGACCATACGTTTTGGTACGTATAATTTTTCTATAACATTTTCGCCTCTTGTCCAAAGTGTGCCGCCTATCACTTGTCTTGTATTGACGAATTTCACCTCTGCCTCGGTTTTATCTGCTTGTCGCACTAGAGTATTCCATCGTTCGATTTGGTCTTGGATATCTCTGGAGTGCGTTTGCGCTTCTCTGACCTGATCGTTTAATTCCAATGTGGTAATCACTGATATTCGTTCCTTGTACGAGAATTTTGGTGGATACATCCTTTCCTCTTCGTCGTTTGCTTCGACGTTTGGGCCTTGAGGATTCCTGCTAAGATAGTCTGCCAATATATTTTCCTTGCCGGGACAATGTTCTATGGTGAAGCTGTATTCCTGAAGTAATAATGACCAACGTGTAAATTTCGTTTTCTCGTCCTTATGCTTATTTAACCATAATAAAGCTCGATTGTCGGTTTTGACTATAAATGGACGGTCTGCCAAATATATTTTGTATTTCCTTATATAATTAACGACGCTCAAACATTCCAATTCATTGATATGGTATTTTCTCTCCGTCGGAGATAACGTATTACTAGCATAAGAGACGATGTGCTTCTGGTCATTATCCCCCAATTGATATAATACTGCAGATAATCCTATTAAGGATGCGTCCGTCTGCAGTATGAACATTTTATTGAAATCTGGTCGGTGCAGTCCTAGAGGTTTATTTAATACCTCTTTCAGTAGGATAAAGGATTCTTGGGCTTCTGTATTCCACTTATAGCGCCAGTCCTTCGAGAGTAGTCGGGTCAAGGGCTTAGTAATTATTGCAACATTAGGGATATATTCACGTACCCAATTACATAGGCCAAGGAAACTCTGAAGCTGGCTCCTTGTCGTAGGCACAGGATAGCTCTGTATCTGCAGAATATGTTTTTCTAAAGGTTGAGTAGTATTGGCATTTATCTTATGCCCGAGATAGGTTATACTAGATGTGGCTACCACACATTTTTCTGGTGACACTTTTAAATTATGTAAACGTAGGCGTTCAAAGACGGCTCTCAGATGGTTTACATGCTGATCTATATTTTCACTGTAGATGATAATATCATCGAGATATACTTTGCAGAAATGATGCAAGTAGCCGGTCAATACGTCTCTTGCCATAAATTTTTGGAATGTACATGGAGCGGTCTTCAATCCGAAAGGCATCACGTTAAATCGGTAAGATGCTCCATCTAATGTTGTAAACGTAGAATAATTTTTTGACGACTCCTCAAGAGGGATTTGCCAATATCCGCTCTTGAGGTCCAACACCGTAAATATGTTGGCGTTTCCTAGATCCTTTATACTCTCGTATATCTTTGGTAAGACGGATGCTTCGTCTTCCGTTACTTCATTTAAGTGACGATAATCAATGCAGAAGCGAGGCTTCTTGCCGGGCCTTTCAATTATAATGGGAGGCGAACTGTACTGAGCGGTACTCGGTTCTATGACCCCGGCTTTCAGCATCTCTTCAATTTGATCGTACATAACTTTTTTCTTAGTAGGAGACATAGGGTAGGGTTTGATATTGAACGGGCGGTCGTCTTTAACTTTTATTTTATGTTTCGTTGTCACCGTGGTAGCTTGGGTAGGCACCGCGGTGAACAATTCAGCGAATTCCTCGAATAGAGGTTTTAAATTGTCGTTTCCGATGATTAGTTCTTCGGGAAGCCGGCATTGCTTCCTTGCTTGATGTGCCGCTTGATTCCAGAAGACGGTTATTCGCTCTTCAGTGCCGACGTAGACACATTTACGTTGATAATCGAATACGACATTGTGAGCATATAAAAAGGGGGCTCCCAGAATGAGCTCTTCGTTTAAATTTTGAATGACCTGAAACGTGGTCTGAAAGGGTACATCTAGTACATTAACGTTTATGGTCGTAGTCCCAAGGGATTCTACTAAACCATCGCCACAAGCCATAACAAAAGTTTGGGGAGCTGTAAGTTGATCAATGTCGTTCAAAAATTTCGGTTGGATAATATTCCTTGTCGAACCTGTATCCAATAAAGCGTTAACCGCTCGATTATTAATTATAATCTTAATGCGAGGCAGAGGGAAAGCGTCGTTGGTTTGATTGATAGATTCTAATGGAGTGAATCGGTGGGGAGATAGGTTGACTTCTTGATCCTTAAACAGGTAATTAAGGTCAGGAAGGTCATCGAAGTTTTTTAATTTAAACTTCTTGCTTCGGAGCTTCCCCGAGGGTCGCTTCGAGCCTGCTGGGGCCTGGTAGGCGGGGCTGGTACAGTTCGGCCTGGGCCATCGCCTCTGACCCCCGCTTGGTTTCCCGTATTCATATTACGATAGGGATTGTTTGGGCATTCCGCATGAAAATGCCACTGCTCCGTTGGGCAATATCTGCAAGGGCGATACGGGACTCGGGAGTTCCTTACGTCTCCAGTACCCCTTCTCGGTATATCCCCTCTAGGCAGCGAGGAAATATTATTTGCAAAATGCACCCTTGGTGCTGGCGGATTATCTCTTCTTTGAGATCCATTGAATGGTGTCCTAGATGCACCAAAGGAACTGGAGGACGGCTTCGCTAATGCGGAGGGTTCCGTTCTCCAGTTACTGCTCGATTGCTGATTCCGTTGAGCTGAAGCGGTAGAGGTGGACGCTTCTCGGTCTTTGCTTTTTTTTGCATTTTGCAGAATCTCGAATTCTTTATTCTCATCCATGATTTTGGCCATTTGTTCGGTCATCGTCACTAGTGTATTTGTATCTAGTATGACGGCACTCTTTAGGAGCATTTTCATGTCAGGTCTCAACTGATTGAAGATGGTAGCCGCCTTCATCGCCTCCGGCTTAAACGGATCGATCCTCTTGAAGAGGCATACCTTCCTGGAAATAAATACTGACGTATTTTCCTCGGCATCTTGTTTCTTGCCATATAAATTAGCTACTGCTTCGGTGAGTACTTCACCTGAATCGTAACGGCTTCTGAACCGCTCGAGGAATAGAGGATACGTGGTAATTAGGGTTCGGTATTGTTCGAACCATTTCCTAGCATCGTCTTTGAGCTGTTCTGATATTTTATACAGACGGTCGTTATCCTGCGTAATTCGTACTCGGACGAAAAATTCCTCCATATGATGAATGAAGGTTTCAGGGTCTTCGTGTTCGAAGCCATGAAATTCCGCATTTGGATGCTTTGACCGATACTTATGCTCGTGCGTGGCTTCGCTTAAAGCTTTGGCAAGACCTGCTGCCATTTGGGCGAACACTTGTTCTGAGGAGGGCTGTATGACTCCTTCAGTGGTACTCGGGCCTACCCCCGAACTACCCAGTACATCCTCCGCGCACGGCCTCTCTAACCCTCTAGAGACGTTGTCCATCACAGATGTCGGCTCGTCGTAAAACTGGAAAGGCGTTGATTCATCCATATCCTTTCCAGAAAGCCCTGCTGACTAACAACGCCCCACGTTGGGCGCCATGTAGAAGAACGCACTACCGGGCGTCAAAATGACGCGACACCAATTTATTTCTCAGGGGGCGCCAGTCGCGTATTACCCCGTTCTTCTACCTCCCAGGCGGGTTCGAGATAAGATGCACTTCGGTAGCCGAGTAATGGGACCAAGGCGGCACTACCACAGATCGGAAACTACGCTCTCTCTGGACCCGAATTCCCTCGTTAGGGGTTTAGGCACCTCTTAATTTCCTGAATTTTTGCATAAAAAAATCCCAACCGAAGAATTTCTCTGCGGAGGGATTAGTTTTGGTACGCGAAAATCACGTTTTGGTCCATTAATAACGGAATATATTTCTCAAAAAACGCATAAAAAAATCCCTATCAAACCTTCGTAAAGCAACCAGAAGGTCGAACGTTAATGCGAATTAACTCGACACATCCGGCTTTCTCTACGAAAGTTCCAGGGATTATAGACCGTCAACAGGCCTCAAGATCAATTAAGAAATATTAGTTCAAAGAATCCGTTTATTTAACAGAATTGGTTATACAAAATTCTCAAGAAAGAATCGTGCCTTCCCCAATCAAGGTAGAGACTTTCAGACCATACAAGCGAGAGCGCTCACGCTAACGATCGATTAGGTAGAAAAGATTCATACGTACCTTTCAGAATCAAAATGTGAGCTTTTAGAATCATTTCAGACTCTGGGTAAATGAATAATTAAGGCTGACTGAAATTAACTTAAAAAAGTTTTACTAAATGAATTTAGTTTCGCTAGAGACTACCTAGCTTTAAAGTTCTTGTATCGTGGAAATTCACGTACTCAAACACATTCAGAGGACTTATTACTGCATAAGTTGAGTGGCGTTCGATCAGTCCACGACTTACTAACCCTTATCACAGTCGATTAATAATATCGATTTGGCAGCGTCTCACCTTCGAGCGACTATTAGGCAAAATTGAATTTTTTGATTTTTATGCACAAGGCGTTTTCCTCTATAACTTTGTCATTTGAAAAGCCCCGTTATTGGCTTTTCTACCATCGCTTTGTCTGGACTACTCAACGCGCTCGACCAAATTGCGAGCCGCTGGGTCAATCCAAACTCTTTCCATGCGAGAAACCGGCCTTGTACATGTGCATTGATTTTTATCAATTTTTGCTTATCGGCACTACGCCGGCTTTGACAAAATCTTCTATTTTGCCTTTTGGATGCAGTGCATCGTTAAAATTTTATGCTCATACTTTAGAATTGTGCTTTCAATGATCGTACCTCAAAGGTCAATGTCTTTGGTTGAGGAATAAAAAAATAAAAAATAATTTAAAGTATATTTTCGTGGTACTTTTTAAACTGACTTCGTGGTACTTTTGAAAAATCCAGTTTAAGACCAATTTTAGCGTACTTTTGAAAAATCGATTTTCGAGCCAAATTTCAAGGTACTTTTGAAAAACTAATCTGCGGGTGAAATTTTGGCGTACTTTTGAAAAATCGATTTTCAAGCCAAATTTCAAGGTACTTTTGAAAAGTTAATCCGCGGGTGAAATTTTGGCGTACTTTTGAAAAATTGATTTTCAAGCCAAATTTCAAGGTACTTTTGAAAAGTTAATCTGCGGGTGAAATTTTGGCGTACTTTTGAAAAATTGATTTTCAAGCCAAATTTCAAGGTACTTTTGAAAAGTTAATCTGCGGGTGAAATTTTGGCGTACTTTTGAAAAATCGATCTTCAAGCCAAATTTCAACGCAGTTTTGAAAAATTAGTCTGCAAGTGAAACTTTGGCGTACTTTCGATAAATCGATTCCTGGGCCAAATTTTGACGCCCTTCCAAAAATATTATTTTTCAAAGTCCAATTTATGGTACCTTTGAAAAAATATATTATTCATAAATCCTTGTCATTATATACTTCTACTCTGATATTCTGAACCAAAAACATTTTTCCTAAGTGAAAATTCGGTGTTTCTTCGAATTTTCGCCTGGTCATTTCCAACGCCTTATAGAACCCAAAACGGTCCTTGTGGACTGATCTGCGCCTCTGCAGACTCCCAAAAATGTCTTTAAATGAAATTTTTGCCTAAGTCGAATCTTGATTATGTCTTCAACTTAGGACGATTTTGGAGAGTTCTACAACACTAACACCGCCGGAACCTATGTTCAATTCCCAAAATCTAATAGTCTTCTTAAAATGGCCGAGAACGTCTTCGGGAGTGGTCGGAGCGGTTCGGTAATGGTCGCAATCGCTTCCTCGTGGTCGGTTTAGTCGAAAATGACACCTCAGATGTCTCTCTAGGCCGGTCGGTACTTTTTCGGTCGCGTCCGGTGACTGCCGAATGCGAAAGTCCAATTAAATTTTCCCACAATCTAATTTAATTTAATACAGTCCCTGCTCGGGCGCCAAGTTTGTGACGTATACTTTCCGGTGAGGCCGGAAAGTGGTCACTTTTGGCACCTTAGCAACGGTTCGGTTACTCGGGCGCCACCTTTACAATTTTTTACGTGGGGCAAAGGTCCCACACTAGCCTCTTAACACAGCCTGTTACAGTAGGGCTGGGATAGCTACAGTGGAGAAAACAGTAACTTCCAGTGGGTCAATTTGGGAAAATTGGACTGTTACACAAACAGCAGTAAAACACAAAATTCGGTAAAACAAAATATCTATTTATTTCCTAAAAGTTACAGTGATAACGAAACTATTTACAGCTTAACTAGTTTAATATATACAGTACATTCATAACGCACAAAAGAGCAAACCCAGGCTGTGACGTGCTGATGATTACGGTAAGTGCTACCATGCGATACGGTGACGTTACTAAGGTAAGCAGGAGTGAAGCAGCGATATGGCGGTAAAAATGGCGGTGACGTACAGTTTGACAGACAATGACAGGTTAAAGGAGTGAATTGCCGAGTTAATCAGGTTACGGGTTGTCATTAAATACCAGGAAGAAACAAGCAGTTACCAAACAAAGCAGCAAAATTAATTATTTTAAGGGTCAAACTTGTACCTATTATTTATGAACCTACTCACTTTTCGTCCTGGCTCACGTCCGGTCTGGTAACGGTCTCGAGTCGCACTCCTCGTTCCGGTCTTCTCAGCGGTGACTATAACAGAAGATTCACGGCTAGAGTGGGGAACTCTATATTTGCTGAATGCAGTAATGACGTAGTCGCGGTAGGAGCAATCTTTAAGGATCGGTACTTGCACAGTTGGCGGGGCTTCTGCTTACTGCTGGACGCGTCTAGAGTCGTGGAGCGGCCGACCACGACTGTTTGATATCACGAGTTTTAATAAATACTTTCCTCTTTCAACAAGCCAGTAGAGGGGGAAAATGTGCAGACACGGTGCGTAGCGGTAAATGAATACTTGTATTATGTTCAGGTGAAACGGTTAAATGAAAAATATTTTACAAGTCAGAAATCGCGGACTTTACCATTATTTTTCTGTCTCCCGGTTTTAGAAAAATTTCACTTACTCTTATTTCCGGAGCTGGCTGCAGTGGGCACGTCTGGTCGCTGTTGGAGCTCGTGAGGAACTGAACTGTCTGCTCTCAGCGCGTCGGGTATCTAGTCCACTATCCCCTCTATTCACGGTGCTGACGGGGAGACGGTGCGCATGGATATTGATTGACGTAGGCGCAACTTAGTACAGTGTCGCGGAAATATAATTCAAATATTGTAACTTACGTCTGCTGGCGGGTTCCCTGGAGAAGGCACTTCTGCTCGCTGTTGTTCACTTGGTGGCAGCTGAATGCTTTCTGCGGAGATCACGGTTTAGTATGCATTTTCAGAACGGTTGGGCCTAGTGGGGGCCTATTAGTTTATGCGGTGATATAATTGTTTTTCACAGCCTGGTAACTTTTATTAAATAATTCAACAGAAACATATCTATTTTTGGTAAATATAAATGGTTTATTGGGGTTTAAAATATGCTTCATTACAATTCTTAAAGAGGAAGAAATTTCCACTAAAAAAGTCCCAACTTCCGAAACTCTATCTCTATTATTAATAATTTTAATTTAATGTTGAAAATAGAGCTCCGCGCGGCGAACACTAAGCCGTTACGATGCTCTGAAACCGGCCGTAATAAGTAAAAATATTTTTTTATGTTATTAAATATTAGTTTAAATTTTTTTAAAAATTATGGTATTATTTAGACACTTAAAGGAATAATATACATAACAATATTGCTAATGAACAATTTTTTTTTCAGTTTGCGTTTATATTTCAAGTCAGATAATTGTTAAACAAAAGCCGCTAAATTTATTTCGCTTCGTGGAGACCTTATGCCTTATGTCAACTATACTTTATGGGATTATGACATTGCGATGTTTTTAATTGTTATAGTCTATTAGTTATTAATTATTTAACCTAACAAAAAACTGAAAAATGAAAAAGAGAGGTTGAAAATTTTTTTTAATTAATTTTAATTATGACTGTTCTTATCTTCAAAAATACTATAAGATTACATAAACTTTAAATCTATAGTGTTATTTGTTTAAATAAATTTTACAAATAGGCAAATTACGTATTTTTGAAAAAAAAAAATTGCCATTATATTTGTTATAAAATATTGTGATTAAAAAAAATTTCTTAAGAAAGAAATTTCTTAAGAATTTTTTTTTAGTTTAAAATAATTTTTTTTTATTAAGAAAAAATTTTACCCTTAAAATTTATTATTTGCAATTCTCTACAAGATGGAAAAAATATTTTTTTTTGTTGTTAATTTAGTTATTTATTTAATAAACAATTTGTTATTAACAATCGCCGAATGTGTTTATATTCTTTTTAGATAGAAAAAAAATAACAAAAACAATCGTATACATAAACATATAAAAAAAAAAAATTTAATTTAATTTTTTGACATGTTTATGTAAGTATACGATTGCTTTTGTTATTTTTTTTCGGCGATTGTTAATAACAAATTGTTTATTAAATAAACAAATAAATTAACAACAAAAAAAGATATTTTTCCATCTTGTAGAGAATTGCAAATAATAAATTTTCAGAATAACATTTTTTCTTAATAATTTTTTTAAATAATGAAAAAAGGAAAAAAAAATTTCTTTAGAATTTTTTTTTTAATCACAATATTTTATAATAATAATAATAATAATTTATTCATCATAAAAGCTAACAAAAAAACATTATTAACTTATCTGACTAGTCAAAAAAGCATATTACACAATAATTATAAAGATTATTTCATTCATTAACGCTATAGCCAATGAGAGCCCGTTTTTTCACAACATTGCACCAATCAAACGTCATTATTAGTGGTAATTCAAGCTAGATCTGCTTTTGACAGGACCAACATGCAAAATTTATCGCTCTAATTTTTTAGGTCGCTGCGGCGGCAAATATTGCGAAAATTTTTTGACGTTTTGTGTCGTGACATGTTTTCGGCAAATAGGACAAATCGTGCTTTTAAATGTTATCTATAAATATCTTCTCTAGCTTATTACTAATTGTTAACGTAAATTGTAAATTGTAGTATTGTATTAATAACCTAAAAAGCCAATGTTGTGTGGAACTTATATAGGTTCGGGACAAGTTATAGGTACACAGCTTTCAATGGCTTAATACCTAACATAATTACAAAATAATTTTCACAACTAAAATTAAATATGAATATCTACGAAGCAGACAAATCAGTTATTTCATGATAAATACACAAATGTAGGTACTTACGTATGGTAATTCATCAATCATTACAAAGCAGCTAACACTTATTTGGAAAATCAAAACTCAGCAGTATCACTATATACATTACAATTCGTTGTACTTAAAGTCTCTCTACTTAAACAAGTAAACCTTAACTTAACCATCAAACTTCTCAAATTAGAAACAAGGATTAAATACATAAATATATATTAATAAACACTTTAATATAATAATTCAATTCACTGTTTAGGCTAGTAACTAAGTTAAGCTAGCGTTACTAGATGGCGGTACCATACCATCTGAGCCGGCAGCCTTAGAACGTAAAAGGGATAGATTGGTAATATGCAATTTGTGTGATTTCACCCGTAATGTGATTGGTCGAAGCGTGCTTTGTTGTGATGACTAGTCTTATAAGTTACAGTACCTATGGTTTAACGTATATTGTTTTTCTTGATTGTCATAATTTAAACCTACTTTGTTTTTTATTAGATGAGTCGCTTTGGAAATGCATTTTTATGTGACGTAAATGATGAAATTGAAGATAAAGGTGAGTAATCTCTAAAGAGCAACAAGGAAACGTCTGAAGGCAATTAATTACTGAACATAATATTGAAGATATACTTAATGAATTATTTATTCGTGAAATATTCTCCAGAAATACCACTCGTGCTTTAAATTTTATCTAAAATTTTTTTCTCAAGCTAAGTTGCCCCTAGTTAATATAACTCGTGCAAATTGACAGTTTATTATCAAAGATTAAATCCCTCCCGCTAAAGCGGTCGGGATTTAATCAGATAATAAACTGCCAATTTGCACTCTTTATATTACCAGGCAACACGCTTTCGAAAAAATTTTCGATAAAATTTTAAGCACTAGTGATATTACATACGATAAATGATCAAAACACACATTTAAAAACATCCAAAAGTAAAATTAAAAGATATATATAAATAAATAAGTATTAATAAATAGTAATCCATATACCTCAAAGTTACAAGTATTTAATGATTCAAAAATTCATCCACAGAATAAAATGAGTTTGCTATGAGAAATTTATTTAGTTTGTATTTACAAGCACTGATACTGTCATTTGTTTCAAAAAAATTAATTGTATTATAGCATTTTACGCCGATGTATGTAGGAAAATTTTGACCTATATTTAGCCTAGAGAATGGGTGATGTATTAACTCATTATTTCGTGTACAGTGAGAATGCATATCGTTGTTCTTTAAGAAATGCTGTTTATTAGATCTAATATACATAACTAGTTGAGAAATGTATAAGCATGGTAATGCAAGAATTTCTACATTTTTAAAATACGGTTTACAGCTAGAGAAAGGATGAGCTCCAACTATACATCTTATTATCTTTTTTTGAATTATAAATGCTTTCTCTAGGTGGCTTGACGAATCCCAGAAAAGCAGACCATACTGGAGGGTTGATTGCACAAGTCCATAATATAACATTTTCAAAATATTACTTAATACTGTATCTCTAAGTGTTCTAATTATGTAAGGTATATTACTAAGTTTTGAGCAGATATTATTTATATGTGCCTCCCATGTAAGTTTATGATCGATATTTATGCCAAGGAATTTTATTTCCTGAACAGCTTGTATGGATTTACCGCAAAGTTTAATCAACACATTGTTAACAAATATAATGGCAATTTTTTTTTTCAAAAATACGTAATTTACTTATTTGTTTATAAAATGTATTTAAACAAATTTAAAGTTTATGTAATCTTATAGTATTTTTGAAGATAAAAACATTAATAATAATTCAAATTAATAGAAAAAATTTTTCAACCTCTCTTTTTCATTTTTTTAGTTTTTTGTTAGGTTAAATAATTAATAACTAATAGACTATAACAATTAAAAACATCGCAATGTCATAATCCTATAAATTATAGTTGACATAAGATCTCCACGAAGCGAAATAATTTTAGTGGCTTTTGTTTAACAATTATTCGACTTGAAATATAAACGCAAACTGAAAAAGAAAGATTGTTCATTAACAATATACTCATTTTATGAAAAATCAGTTAAACAATTTTTTTCCTTTAAGTGTCTAAATAATACCATAATTTTAAAAAAAATTTGAATTAATATTTAATAATTTAAAAACATATTTTTACTTATATTTTAGAGCAGTCGTTTTTTTTTATCAGCTTAGAACAAGATCAGACACAGTGGGTATTACCGACAACATCATTTTACACATAAAAACACGAAATACGACATTTTTTAGTGGTTACAGATATTCTTATTTAAAAAAAGTGTAAAATTTAATTTTTTTTTAAATCATGTTTTTTTGTACATCTTTTGCCATATCTCAACAACAAATTGAGCTATCGATGTGAACTTTTTTTTTTTTGTTATAAAACACACACTTAAGCGCTTCTTTCTATTCATAGGATTCCAAAAAAAAAAATGTGAACATGCCAAAAACGTAGATGACCCTGAAAGTTTAGAGAATACGCCATCAAATTTTCACTAAGCGAGGAACTTTTTTGTCAGTCAATAGACTGAAAAAGTTTTTAGAAAAAAAATATTTTCATTATTAGCAATAGTTTGCTAGTTACGAATTTTTTAGTATGGAGGAATTGTCGAAGCGTACGCGCGCGGGACTTACCGCCCTGAGACTAGTTAGTTTTAGTGGACGCGGGCGTATTAATACTCAATTTCTGCAATTCGCGCGCTCCAAAAAAATCACTGTGCCTAAACTATCAAAGACACAATAAGAATTATGCTATCAAAAACTTTTTTGGTCTTTTGGCTTTATTTTCTTCACAGCATGTTATACAAAATTTCCAAAAACAAAAAGTTTGTAGCTTAGTGAAAATTTGACTGCGTATATTCTGAACTTTCAAGGTTATCTAAGTTTTTAACATGCTTAAAAATGTTTTAATTAACAATTCTATACACAGATAGATGCGCTTAAGTGTGTGTTTTATAACAAAAAAAGTTCATGTGGATATCTCCATTCGTTTTTGAGATATGTCATTAGATGTTCAAAAAAACATGATTAAAAAAAAAAACAAAATTTCACACCTTTTTAAAAATAACAATGTCCGTGACCACTAAAAAATGTCGTATCTTTTCCACTGTTTTTTACTGCACTATTCGTTTATTTATGTCTCGGTAGTATCTATGATCGTTGCTACATCTTCACTTCACTAAATATTTAAAAATCGGGTAGCGTTTTTTCATTATAAAACAATAAAGGATACAATAAGAGAAAATTCCACATTGTAGGAAATAATTTCGTAGCTATGTAAATAAATTAGATAATGTGCGATTGTAAAATGATAAAAATGATAAACCTTGTCTACGGATTACTCATAACCTCATTTATGTTTACATTAGGCGTGTAGATGTAGGGACAAAACACTACCAATACATCATATATACCTAATTATTTGTGAGGTCATGTGTATATTAAGAAAATGTTTAGACGTCAATTTTCAGTTCTCAGATGACAGATGAAAAAGACTATTTTGAATAGCAACTTGCATATATATACTTTCTTATTTCATTAGAGTATTTATTTATATAGAAAAATAGACTAAGTCAAATATCAGCTCTTAAATGGCAAAATTTAATTTGTAACAAATAATTAAAGTTATAACTATTAATTTCAAACGAGGCAATAGGCGCGGGAATGGCTGTGACGTCAGGTCGTGTGTCGAACAGCGAACAGCAACGGCACTCATAGTACGTCGGGTACAGCAAAGGAAGCTGCGCTTTTTGATTGGAATGTGCTACTTTCTGTGGTCGTAGTTGATAACTCTTCAGATAAGGAGTCACTTGAAAATCCATGTATAACACCAAAATGGCGGCAATTAAAGAAGGCCGTCGTTAGCCGCATTAATTCGTTTTGTATCTCAGCTCCTAATGATCCGATTTCGATTTTCTTTTTTTTTTTTGTTTGAAAACTCTTGTGAAGACGACACTTTTTGTCCCTATACATTTATCTCTGCATCTGTGCAATTTTGAAAAATCTGAAAATTTAACTTTTTTCATGAAAATATTGTATTTATTGCTGCATTGTCGACCTCAGTGCAGTTCGTGCAAAGTAGTGTGCATGGAACCTTGACCTTTGAACAGGAGCATCGTGAACGGCATTCGAAGCAACTACACTTAACCAATTCTCTGCAGGCTGCCATAATAAAAGGAAGAGAAGACCAGACCGGCGTCCACTCCCCAGCAACCATGGTCCCTCCCCATCCTTCTGGCCCTGGAATGTCCATCACTAAGCACACACGACCCCAAATTCGTCCTGCCTAGTATGCTGAACTAACGCCGTCTACACAGTAGTGGCAGGTTTTCTGCTTTCCGAAATTCGGAACCGATCGGCGCTTATTGCCTGCTTTTGAAGCGAACACAGTAAATGCAGGTAGAAGCAGGCGAATTTGTCAGTTTATTCAACTCATCACTAATTTCCCTCCAATATTTATCCAACACATTTCTATTAAACAGGGTTCGGACTCTTATGGAAAATCTGAAGAACCTGGAAAATTCAGGGAATTTTAAAAACCCTAAAAAAATCATAGAAATCTCAGGGAAATTTAAATATTTCGCTAAAATCATGGAATTTTGAGTCACGATATGGAAAACAATAAACTACTTAGGAGCTCCCACTGTTATTTTTAATTATTTTTAAACTGCAACCTTCGTTCGTCCACTTAATGTCGATTTTATACCGCAAATTATTATTTTTTATCAAATTGAAAATTGATTGATTGATTGATTGATTTACCAGCGTACGGTAGGCATTTCTGCCACTCCCAAGGATTATACAGCTGAGCCTGCTACGTCCACGCTGGGTTGGACTAGGGTCATGCTTGTTGCCAGCAGCGAGTGCCATATGGGTCATGGTAAAGGAATGTGGGATGGGAGGTGTAGGTATTTGTGAGATGCGTTACCGCATTGTGTCGTGAGGGAGCGTTTAAGCTCCCTTTTTTGTGTTTTTGGTTCGCCTTCTTTTTCTGAGTCTTCTGATTTCTCGGTTTCCGATGCTGGGTTAGATTTGGGTCATACTTGTTGTCAGCAGCGAGAGTCACATGACGCATGGTACAGGAGTGGGGGGGGTGGGCAGTGTAGTTGTTTTTGAAATGCGTTGCCGCATTGTGTTTGTGATATTTAATGTTTGTGCTCCTCTTTTTGGTGTTTCTGCTTCTACAGATTTTCCTCTTCTTCTGAGTCTTCTGATTCTTTCGTTTCTGGTTCTGATAGAGTATATGTCTGTAGGTATTTGTGAAATGCGTGGCCGCATTGTGTCATGATGTGGGGTGTTTGTGCTCCTCTTTTTGTATTTCTGCTTCTGCAAATCTTCTTCTTCTAAGTCTTCTGATTCCTCGGTTTCTGGTTCTGGTAGAGTATATATCACTGAGATTTATTTGTGGAATTCATTTTTTCTCCTTGCTTTTCTTTCCCAGTATGTTTGGTAGTTTGTTCATTATCCTCTCGATTGTTATTTTCCACATGTAACCTGGTCTCCCTGTTTTTAGTGTAGAATTTAATGTAGAATTTTTCACTTAGTATCGAGCACAATTTACACCTGAAAAACTTCACTTGATAATTTATCTAAGAAAGTATTATGAAATCAGATTTTTAACACTATATTATAACACCCATACACACAATACCACAAAACACACTCCTATTAAGCCGGACACCAGCAAAAGTCAAGGATCAACAACCCTTTTCTGCTATACTTCTCTTCCCTTCCATTGCCTTATCTCTTTGACTTGTTCTATTGCATTGCACCAAAAACACTGTACCTAGTTCTGGATTATGTACGAAACCAATCACTACTCACAAAATCGTCAATCGCACGTCCCGAGGTATGTATTATCCTTCAAACACCCATCACTAACCTGACTGCTACATCTATTGTTTCCCTGCTTCCTGTACACAGCCTCAACTGGCATGTTGTCGTCTTCTTGTTGTTGTTGGGGTGGAAAGTTATGATTTCGCCCTCCTCTTGGTGTATTATTATTAGGGATGTAAATGGAAATATTTCATTTTGAAATTTATTTAAATTTCGAAATATTACTGAAATATTTCACTTTTTCGATTATATTTCGAAATATTGAATATGGAAATATATTTAAATCTTGAAATATTTCAGTAATATTGCTCCGAAATATTTCACTTTGAAAAATATATTTTGATATATGATATATATGATGATGATGATATATGATGAAAATGAGGCTTCCAGTCACATCGACAGCGACAGCGGTAGCTCATATTAGAGGATGGCCTCCCCTAAACTTACACTAGTTTATCTACAATTAATAATTATTTCTAATTTTATCTTATAATTTTAATACCTATTGTCTTTAAATTTCAATAAATACAATATAATGTCCAACATAATTAATATTACCTGGATCCTGGATTACACAAGTCTGCAAAAAAAAATTATGAAAACTTTTTTTATTATTTAGAGTGATCTAACAGTTTTGAAGGGTGCTGAATCCGAAAATGACATCAGTTTTTCTCCATCACCCACCGTTTTTCCGCAACTCGACCCAATATTTTGAACCTAATAGGCCTAAATATGGCTATTTTGGAATGTAGAGAATGTGTCTTAAAAAATTTTGAAAAGGTTTTATTATTCCAAATTAAGTTTATTTACAACGAAAGACACTGTTAATGTATTTTCAATTAATTTAATCCACATTGATGGCCCTGTACTTCCTTTCCCTATACATGGAAAAGCTCCGATTGTTATTTTTCCTCTTGTGAGTAACACCTGGATTCTCTCGATAAGTGACCAGCAGTAGCCTCAATGCAAATACTCACATACAAATATGTATGTACCTAGATAGTTCTCGGTAATATTATGTTATTATTTTACATAAAAACGTCGGCGTCTTTGAATGGCGGTACAAATTGTACCACCACTCAAAGACGCTGACGTTTTTTATGTATATAATATCACCCAGGACTGAGGAGATCGATACACTTCTTAAAACTTATTATTTATTGTCAAATCCTAAAAATAATGCTAGGGAAGAAATTATGTCCATTTATATGTTACAAGTTATAATAAATGTGTGAGGCTGCTTTTCAACTAAAAATTTCATACAGTCACCCAGAAAAAATGAAATTTGCAAAAATACTGAGGGTGATGGAATTTTTTCATTATTTTTCCGGATTCAGCACCCAAAAATCTATAAAAGTCACCTGTTAGTTTCAAATAAGTTTTTTGGTCGCAGGCCTGTATTATTGGAGTTCTTTGGCATAATTATATTTTGAGTTAGTTTCATAGAAAACAAGGCAATAAACAGTAAACAGCAAATTTGACGAGAGAAAGCCATATTTGGAATATTTCACATAGTCTGAAATATTTCATGAAATATTCCATTGAAATATTTCAAACAAATATATTTCGTGAAATTTTACATCCCTAATTATTATTGTCCTCCTCTTCAAGTTTGCTGTTGCTGCTATCGTCTCCTGCCCACCCCAGAAATCGTCTTTTCTCAGGTCTCCGATGAACGCCTCTCTTTTGACTTGAAAAACTTCACTTGATAATTTATCTAAGAAAGTATTATGAAATCAGATTTTCAACACTATTATAACACCCATACACACAATACCACAAAACACATTTTTCCTTGTTGGTACTATGTTGATTTTAACAGGGTTCTAGTTCGTTGATGGATGCTAACATGAACGGGGTGAAATAATCTATGTTATTTTGTATATAGTCCGCTACTTGTTTCGGTAGATTTTTCATAGGGTTGGTGTGTGCCGGGGTTATTATGTTTTTTAAAATATAATTTGTATGTTTTCTCCTTCTAACTGATGGCTTAGTGCTCCATATAGACAGTTCCCGTCGCCGTCGATTTTTTGTACCAGTAGTTGATGTATCTTCGTTTCTTACGTTCTGTAGTGGGTACATTTTTTTTACGTTTTCTGGAGAGTTGTTGTTTCTTGCTTACTTTTCGCTTATTTTTACTGACCTAAACTTTTTAATAAAATAAAATTCCTTAGCCTTACCAGAGCGTACCAGACGTGAGGTGTAAATAGTCAGTATGTTTTTATAGCATACATGAAAATTTTTTAACTTTTAATGGCCCTGAAGCCAAGTCAGTAGGCAACAATTTTATCCAAATTTTTTGTTGATTTAATATGACTCGATGTGCTGTTACTCTAATGGTACGACCTTGGTAGTCCTATTTGCTGGAAGAGAATTGTTTATTAATTATTAACTAAGGCAATAAATTAGAAATAATCTAATTTATTGCCTTTTGGGTCTGTTTATGAAATTCTTTAAGCTGACTACAAGTGCCTAGGCATAAATGGTTTAAGGCTAAAGTGGACTTATCTTGATTGATTTATGGCATCCTTTCCTTTCCTTCCTTCGGTTCAGGTATGATATTTGTCAACTGTTTTTACTTTTTTACATTGCACTGAAGATTTAATCACCCGTATTAATTAAATATTAGCATTTATCACTTAGTTGTTGTTATTCAGACGCTACCACTGTATGCACAATTTTTCACTTGACAACTAATGCAATTTTGACCTATTTGAGCCAGCTTATTACCGGTTTTTCTTCCGATTTTAAAGGAACGTAACTCATAAGCGTCTATTCGCCGCGCCGTGAAGTTTCTAGACCGAATGATTTTTTATCAAATTGAAAATTAAAGTAAAAATTATTTGATTACCTAAAATTACGTTTAACATAATGATAATAATTATTTGCCACCGAAGAACATTTTTTTTGTCATGGAAAACCTGCAAAATTCAGGGAATTTTTTTAGCTATGTAAAGTCTGAACCCTGTTAAAGTGGAATCTATGTGTTTTATCCCATATAGGATCTCTTACAAATACGGCAGCAATCAAACTTTCAATATCCATTATCAACAGAAAACGCCGACTACATGAAAACAGGTAACCGGCGTTCACTGTGTTCGTGGCGTAAGACAATGCCTGCCTTAGTGCCTGTGTTGGGAGCAGACTTTGTAGACTGCGACTTTTTGAAGTATTTTTAAAAACTGCGTCTTTGTAGTAAAGCAAAACAGTAAACTTCTTTAGAACTTGAAAAGTCTCGTCAGAAATAGACTGTTGTGTTGGAGAGATAGCTTGGAAAGCTTCAGCAGTTTCAGAAAATGATTTCCACACTTTCCAATCAGTCTTTTTCCCTTTCATTGCAAATGATTACGTTACATCTGATACAGTGAATGTATGAAATCCTCTCAATGCAACACCTTTATGTTCACCAATACTTTCAAACATGGCATTAATGCCCATGTATCTCTGACCCTTCCTAGCATCAAAGAAAATTTACATCTCCTGAAGTCCCGCGCTTTTGATAATGTGAAAGAGATTGCCAAAACAGCTACATCAGTATCTACGGTGCAAATAATTTCTTTTTTGCTCCATGTTCAACACTGTATTTAGTGTGGAGAAAAATCCTGGCGTCTACTTCTTCCTACTGCCTGCATTGTACTCCATCAATTGAAGTTTCATCCCGCCGAGATGAACGAATTATGCCATCAATCTCAGTACTGATGTGAGCCCAATCAAACTTCAAAATTTCATGTTCTTCAAGTAACTTGAGAGTTCTGTCTTATTCTGCTCGCAGCAGAGGAAGTCATTCCATTTTTTTGGTAGCATAATTCCTTGTCTACTTGGCGACGAAGACCGACGCCTCTCTTATCTCTCACACGTTTCTTCAGACAATTTTTTGGGTAAGTATCCCAAGAAATGTCTATTCTGGTTGCATGGAACCTCTTAGCATCGTTCAAAATTCTGGTTCTGAATTCCGTATCACAGTGTTCTCCAAAAGTCCGTGAAAATTAAAAATATTTGTTTTTTTGAAAATTGTGCAGAACTCTTAAGGTGTAGAGATAAATTTGTAGGAACAAAAAAGTGTCCTCTTCAAACAAAAATGTAAAATCGAAATCGGACCATTAGGAGCTGAGATACAAGAAAATTTAGTGCGGCCAATGGCGGTCATCTTTAATGGCCGTCATTTTAGTGCTCTACACGGATTTTCAAGTGCCTATCTGGAAAGTTGCCTTTTGGCATCAATTATGACCACCAAAACTGGCACATTCCAATAAAAAAGGGCAGCTTTTTGGCTTTTTTAGCCATGTACCCGACGAGCTACCATTGCATTTCCATTAACATCGAGGTTGAAAAATGTGGAGGCGGCGCGGCGTCTGTTTACGTTTTTGTATTTATTTTACGTTTCAAAAAGTCCCAATAATGAAAAATACATTTTACAAATAATACTGTATAGTGCTAATGTGTAGCCTAATATGTCTTTTAAAACGCCAAATATAATATGTATTCGTGTACCGAAAGATAAAAATCGCCGGTTAAAATGCAAACATATTCTTGTGTTAACATAACAAGAATAGTTTAAATTATGCTAACTTTAATAGCTTACATTTAATATAAGGAATTGAAAAATGTTTTTTGTGTGAACTACGGGTTTTTCTATGACATTAGCTCACAGCTAATGTCATATGTGAGTATTATTCTCCAAATTTAATTCTTATGCAAGTTCCCTATTATAGTCGTAGAAAAACAAATCCTGCGGCCCTCCTTAACTGAGCTACGGGCCTTTAGAGAAATGGTTTGTAATCATCAACTCTGCAGGATATTTTACAGGCGACTTATTGGATGCTGGTAAGATGTTTAGGGTTGGGAAGGAGAAAGTAGATTCGTTAATGTCTAATAATTTTGATGCTGTCGTTGTTAAATATTAAATAAGAAAAAAAGACATTAACTTTTTGAAATGAGCAGGGAAGGTGGCGTATTCCCGTGTTTTTGTGCCCGGCGCCGATTTGGTGAAAGTTAATGGACAACTTTCTTGCTTTATAAACCTTGATTTTTGTGTTTGCAGTTAAAGGTTGTGACGTAATCCCATAATTATTAGCTAGAGATAAACACACATCGATTTTCGCCGGCCGGCACTTAAGAAGGTAAAACAATTTACTGCAGAAAGAAATTAGTGAGAACACATACACCGGTCGCCGATTGCTGATTGAATGTCGACCGGGACGATTACATGTGCGGTCGCCGGCTGGTATCAAGAGTGCAGTGTTTCAAGTAACTACCCAGCAAACACACTATAGGTGGCAAAGCAATGGGCCATTAGATTTATGACTGGTAAAGTATTGGCAACTTTTGCCAATATCTGAGAAGCGAATACAAAGTACAGTATAACATATCATCTGTTCTGTAATGGTAAGTTCATGACCCTATGTGTTTAATACGCCCTTTTGTTATTACATACTTGGAATTATTTGACCATCGTTGGTACGGTAAATATATAAAAGCATTATTTTGTAAATACTAAAAAAAACTAATACAAACTACTATAACTCCCGTGTTGTAATGGTAATTGTGTATTTGGAAATATTTAACCATCACTGGTATATTAAATATATATTTTTTGCCAATACCTGAAAACGAACGCAAATTACTTGTTTATAATCATTATAACTTCCTTCAGACCTTTAGGACAAGATGGGAGGCATCCATGTTTCCATTGGATCGAAAAGTAATCTAGTAATAGTATATTACGTAATAAGTGTTGTAAGAAGCATATTACGCACGAATGGAAAAGTATTTCCATGAGTGCGTAATTGCTTTACAACTCGAATTATGTACTATACTTTACCTACGATCATATTTATTTAATTATTTAGTAAAATTTGGATCGAGCTTGCTAGTCAACAATATTATTCAACAAATATTATGTCAGTTTTGACAGCGTTTGAAAATTACGTAAGCGCATCTGTTTCTTGAAACCCCTCGTAAGCGATATAAGCCACCTATAATTGCGTGTCCCGTGCGATTTGTTTACAGTGCGTTCTGTGTACAATATGTAAAATTCAACTTACATAGATGGCAGGTAGTGTGTTTTTTACTATTTACAGTAGTGATCGTAGATAAAATTATATTATTTTCTTAAATGCTTGTCCATAGTCACATTTTAACTCACTGAATCAATGTATTAACTACTAATACTAATGATTACTGTTGAGGATCCCGCCATCTTGAAATTTTGCCAAAAAACAAATATTCAGATTAAATTCTATTACCCGTTCTTAAAATTTAGATATTTTATGAGGCCCTTTTGTTTTCAGTGACTATTTTAAATAGGTTTACAGTAAAACTGGCACAGACAGTTACTGTGCAAACATATTTCAAGTCTATGAAGATGCATAAATTATATTGATACTGTGACATTCATACCCCCAGAGACATCTATGAGCGTTCCCTGTAAGTTCAAAAGGTAAACAGTAAACAAAGAAACCAATTCAGTGGTTGATTCGGCAATCATCCCAGAGATGGGGCGCGCGGTGTTATTTATAATCTGGACTTCTGGAAATATCTAGAGAGTGATGACATCATGACAGAGAATTCTAGATCCCACAACTTTGGATATGTAAAGGCGTGGAGAAGCACAAGAGTTTACAGTTTAGTTTGAGTTTAGTTGATGTTCAGTTCAAATGGTCAGAGAGTGAGCAGAGTAGATCAAGTGACTGAAGTAGTGAATTGTACACAGTGTAATATTAGTCAAGTAATTAATTGTTGTAATTAGTACGAAAGTTAATAAATTAGTGTTCAGTGTTACCCTCGTGTTATAATTTCCGAACCCACGATACAGGGTGTTTACAAAAGAGGTGTAAACACGTAACAATACAATTTTCTAAAATAGTACATTACTGTATTATGTATTCGTCGTTCTCTTCATCTCTCCCTCTCGAACTATATCTGCAATCCCCATATATCTGTACGCTATCATATATCAAGGCAATAGTAAAATAATCATACTTTTCGTTAACGGCACATGAAAAATAGGTTGATGCTAAAAATCCAGTATAATACCATTATTTTTGGCAAAGTGTGTGATGGCGGAGCGTTGGCCAGTGTTGCACTTTATTCAGTAATTTAGCACTCCTTGCCAGTACTTTCCCAACGATGAAATGAAGGCATCTAGGTAGTTTATTAATAATTGGCCAATTATATGTGTTTGCTGGGCAAATGCTATTGTTTTTATACGCTGTACCCAGTTGATTTTCATCCCTTACTCAGGATTGTGCGCGTGTAGGTTTTGTATTTACTTTGCTACCGGCAGGGTACCTTAGTCGGCTAAGACGTATTATGTGGCGAATATGCTAGTCGTACTGTCTATCGCGTAATGGGTTCAGGCCCCAGCTCCCCTCCCATACCTCCCCCGCACTGACAATGCCGGGGGGTATGGATGTATGTGTTATGTGTAATCCTCTTCCGGACAGCCGTCGTTTTGGATTTTGGGGTTGTGTACTATATGTGATGTATTTATGTTTATGTTATATCGCAATTGCACTCTGGCGTTTCATGAAGCAAGTACAACACTGAACTAAAAAATTTGCCGACGCAAATACATAATTTGTTTATTATATTCGACCGGCCGCGAACCTGCCGGCGGAAATCGGTGTGTCTGCCCCTAGCGTTACTGCCCCTCTTCATGCTTTATGAATATTTATCTTTGTCCACAGGTAACTGGCGAACACGTGTACACAGGGATAGCCCACGCGGCCTCGACGATCTTCAAAGAAGAAGGCGGCGCGCGCGCGTTGTACCGAGGTTTCACTCCCACACTTATGGGCATGGTTCCGTACGCCGGACTCTCTTTCTACTGCTTCGAGTACCTGAAGTATGGTTGCATGAAATACCTACCCGGACTAACATGCAATCCGTGCGACAAAAACACCGGAGGATTGGTCCTGTCCCTTCCCGCCAAGCTAATATGCGGGGGTTTGGCGGGGGCGGTCGCCCAGAGCGTCAGCTATCCATTGGACGTCACCAGGCGGCGGATGCAGTTGGCCATGATGAACCCCGACACTCACCACTTCGCGAAAGGAATGATTTCGACATTGACTAGGATATACCATGACCACGGGGTTATTAAGGGGTTGTACAGGGGGATGTCTATCAATTATATGAGGGCCATTCCGATGGTTGCTATGTCCTTTTCCACTTACGAGCTTTGCAAGCAGATATTAGATTTGGATACAGGGCTGACGGTCTGAACTGTTATATTGGCAAAGTAATTAGCTCTATGTGGCTTTTTTGTTGCTTCAGTTCCATGAGTGGTATGGTTGAGTTGTCTGTAAGACTTGCTAGATTGATTCTTGGACACTAAGCATATGATAATATCTAAGTTTAGACCGAAATGCCAAGAAGAAGTAAAATATTTTTATATCCATTTAAATATAATGGGACTTTTGTCAACTTTTGACTAGTAGGTATACCGGTATGTACTTTTAATCTTTCCCCTAATATTTTAGGGGAATCTCGTGAGTTTAATGAAACCCGAAAGTCGCATATTTTGTTTTCTATTTTGAAAAGTTTAACAGGGGAAATGAGGTAGGTAGATCTATTTTATATCACATAGATATAATATACAAAAATTGCCTTATATTATTATCAGTGGTAAATTTCATTTTATTTTTACAGTGCAAATAAAAAAGCTGCAAAAATTGACCATAAAAATATCAAAGTCGGCGCTATTACATGCTGACAACATATATCTCTTAATAGATATATGGATGAAAAGAGTACTACAGAGCCATACGTCAAACTTTTGTATATTACGTATATTACAATGAACATGATAATGCTCGACATTTAAAAGTAGTGCCTTCGGTAAACAGAAACTTGATGCCGTTACTGGTAAATTAAAAAAATCTTACTGTGTTTTACTTGTGTCAAGATAGGAATATCTTATACATTGGTGGCCGCATTACCCTTCGTGATTTTTACAGATAAATTCGAAGTTCGACTTTGTACCTAAGGTTTGACACGGTAGATGGGACATAAAGTTTAAAGCTGATTCGCGCAACTGTATCACAAGAGTAAGAAATCTGTGTTAAAACAGGTGTGTTTCCGTTCATTTCTTATTTAAATCATGTCAGAACATTTACAGGAAGAATAGCTTTGCATTATAATTTGAGGTTTCTCATATACAATGCGTCCACATTTACTTATTTAATGTCGAATACGTTTTTAACATTACTCTTTATAAGCAGGTTGTCTAGTAGCCGTACTTAGTATTCTGTACCAGTAATAGTGTTAAGCAAAAGTTCACCATCACTCTAAGGCTATTTCGCAAATTTGCTTCAAGAATTATTTGAAAATAAAAAGAGCAATCAGAGACCGATCTAGGCATGGTAAAAAATGTTGAAATTTTTGTTTCATTTTTTTTTTTATTATAAATTAGTTCAAAAAATCCATGTGGCGTATGCCCACTTTAGTTACGCATGGCTTTAATCCGAAAACTGACTCTGGTTTTACCATATCTATATCTGAAAGTACATGGCTGTATGGTTCCTTTGTCCCCCTTTGAATCCGCGCATGAAAGCAACAAATAAGGTATATAGAAATCTAAGAACATTGTCCATATAACCATAAATCTTTAATTTATAGGTAATTTGATCATATCCCTATCACGCCTCCTTAAGGTTGGCATTTATTAGAACAAGATGCCATGACATATTTTCTTTTCCTTTTATTATAAGTTGTAATAAAACAAATATGACAAAAGACATTGACAAAAGACATTTCATGTTGGATGTTCAATCGCAAATTACTACCAATTGCATTAACTTTAGAATAGAATGTATGAAAAATACACAATTTTCAATTTTCATAATATTTTTGATAAAAGGGTAGGATTGTAGATTTGAGTCAAGTCTAGTAAGTTGTAAATAGTAATATTTTTATAAAAGTGTTGTGATATATGATGGAGAGATGAGGGTTCATTTCAAAATCATAAACTGATATGATATATAACTGCTTTTCGGATGACCCTTTTTAGGGTGTCAAAGATTTTAATCTGGGCTCGCGTTTGGGATTGATAAAAAGTCACTGTATAAACTATTTTATTTAGAGATAGTACAAGATTCGGCATAGGAAGTTAATACCCTCATGTGTTATTCATATAAGAATTCATATAAGAAATAGTTTTTATGAAAGATAACATGTAGGCTAATAGATCGCGACTAGGTTGCCTAGCCATATCTTGACCCCATGACATTTAATTTGAAAAAAATTAATTAATTTTTGCTTTTTTGTCAGGCGAAATCGAAATGTTGTCTTTAAACATATATAGCAGCGAAACCATTAATCCTACAGAAATTTTTCAGGAACGCAAATTCATCATTTTATAGTCTTTCTAATAGATCCCTACCAGTTTTTTCCTAGAACCAACGGTTATCTAGAAATTTGCAAGAGATGAGGAAAAAAACGCGTTTCCTTGGAAAATGTAAATTTTCAGTTGTATCGCTCCTAGCGTCCTTATTTTTTGTCGTAGGGCAAAAAATAAAAAAGAGACTTGTAGCTTATTAAATTCTCTGCAAATTCGTTAGGTCATGGTTTTTTGCCGTAGGAGTCACCGTTTAGGAGTTATGGACATTTTAAGCAAAAAAATGCAAGACACTACCGTCTTAAGAGGCCCGCCGGGTCCAAACCAAGAGTCACAGTAAAATTTGGAACGCGGCAAAACGTTCCTCACATTATGTAGTTTTTATTTTTGGGCTATCTCTCACGGATTCCGAGTTACGGACTAAAAACCGTTTTCAGAGATGCGCCATCCGAAGGGAAATTTTCGTCGAAAACCCGACATCTAAATATACTCATACTTTCAAAATACGATACCGCGACGCGGTATGTCGATACGGAAAGAGGAAAACTTGTAGTTGATCCGCATCGTAAATCGCACGCCGAAATTCGAAAATTCGGCCCGACACGAACGAATCAAAATTGACATTTTTAACATTTTTCGTTTGACGTTTCTCGATCGCTATTTTGTGTTAGAAGAGTGTCTTTCGCCCATCTCTTTCTGTCGCAAAAAAAGAGATAGTCGACCTTCCCCTGTTAATAACTGGTCAACCATAAATAATACAATAACGAAAGATAACCTAACAGACGTAGAATTTTATTCTAAATCGACTTGCACCTGTCCCGATCCCGTCAGATATGTTTAAAAAAAGCCTTTGTTAATGCAAATTCACAAAGAGTAAGGGGTACAGACGTGTAGAATTTTACTTCAAACAACCAAAAACCCGTTACAACAGTCGAGCTATCTTTTATTTTTTGCCCTACAACAAAATAAGGACGCAAGGAGCTATACAACTACAAATTTACATTTTTTTCTCATCTCTTGCGAATATCTAGATAAACGTTGGTTCTAGAAAAAAACTGGTAGGGATCTATTAGAAAGATTATAAAATGATGATGAATTTGCTTCCTTGAAAAACTCCTGTAGGATTAATGGTTTCGCTGCTATATACGTTTAAAGACAAAATTTCGATTTCGCCTGACATTTTTTTCAAATTAAATGTCATGGGGGTCAAGATATGGCTAGGCAACCCAGTCGCGATCTATCAGCCTACATGTTATCTTTTATATTATAAACTATTTCTTATCTGAATAACACATGAGGGTATTAACTTCTTATACCGATTCTTAGACTAAGAGAGTTGAAGCCAAAACGTAACAATAGATAACAGATATAGATAGAGGTTAATTTTATAGTACAAAAGCAAACATAAAGAAAAACATTCCTTTCATGAAGTGCCCTTCGTGGTTCTTCATCCATCATTATGGTCATTATCAGATGAAAAAAGGTTGTGTCAGACCTCAGTTTTGACAACTAGAAGAAGGCTTTGGTTCCATATTCATATGTGAAAAACTGCCACAGAAGACACTGAATTTCTTGTAAAGTAACAATATTTTGGAAAATTAAAATAAATTGTAACGAGCTTTACTCGATTTAAAACGACGCGATACAGTATAATTTTACAATTATATTACAACTATTTTAAAATATGTACGTACAGGTTGAGGACCAAAATTGTTAATATGCCACGGAAATGTGGGATGCAATCAGTTTAGAATAGTAGTTGGTGGATAATACACCGTGTTCTCATATAATAAGTTTGTCATGTTATCGCCTGTTTGATCCACCATGTAAACTCATAGCATCCCCCCCTCCCTCCATGTTAGTCTTTTATTGTGTTTAGTATTATTTGGGACATCTTTGATATTTCATTTCAACTGAGCTTCTTGTTTATCGCCATTTTAACAGATTTGATCCCAGCTTTATGGAACAATTTTACTTAGTTGTACCTTGACGTATGGTTTCTCAGCAAAACCATAAGGAGAGAATGACTTCTATTTGATGTAGGTCGATGAATCTATGATTTTAGTCTAACTTTTATGTGATTCAGTAATTTATGATCTACTCACTGGCAAATAGGATTATAATAATTATTATAATAAACTGTCACAGCTACAGGTACAAAAAAAAAAAACAAAAAACAATAATGAATTTGTGCTATCATGCTTTTCGTAGCGGTTTGCCTGTATTGAAACGGCGCACAGTGGGCAGAAATTCAGATTTATTGGTAAAAGATCTGCCTACAAGTCAAATTTCAACCGATTTGAATGATTTTTTTTAAATGCTCGTTGCGAACTGTACTTTATCATGGCACTACTTCCGGAAAATCTTGACGTGTAGGGGAAATCTGACGTCGAATTCGTGATATCTGATCCAAAAAACGTCGGAAATGATCAGTGGCGTAACAGAAACTGAGTGCCCCCGTAAACGTTTTCAGGGGCCTCCTCTCTACAGGGTGTAACGCAACTTACCCGAAAAATTTTAACCATACATGCACCTTTAAATAAGAAGTCGACTTCTTAAAAAAAATTAATAATAAAAGCCCAACACAGAAAAAGATACACATGGTTAAAGTTACAAATTAATGGAAATGTTAAAATAACCTACTATATACTATTTAAACTATTTAAAATTAAAATTTTTAATTTAATTTTTTTATTACAGTCCTTCAATTAAATAGAGTTCAATAAATTACCATTTTCATCAATTTGTAACTTTAACAATGTGTGTTTTGACACAGTGAGGCTAATTTTGGACACAATTTTTTTTCTGTTGCGTTAGTTTCCCTATACCACCATCTTTTATGCCCTAATTTGTTTTTGTGCAAAACTGGTTTCCGTACGTCAAAATTCTTCAGAAAAGTTAGGTCAGAACCTTTGGGACAAAGCCATTTTTTTGCTATTTTTTTAGGGAATAAAAAGGGTGGTAGAGAAAAACTGACAGGAAAGAAAAACATTTTTTTTTTTGAAAATTGGCTTCAATGTGTCAAAATACTTCAGAAAAGTTGGACCAGAACCTTAGGACAAACAAGACCTTTTTCGGTATATTTTAGGGGATAAAAGGGGAAACTGATATGAATTTGTCCAAAATTGATTTCAGCGCGTCAAAATACTTCAAAAAAGTGAGAACCTTAGGACAAGACTTTTTTTATAGACCTGTGTTATTATTAATAAAATATTGTAAATACACATTGTTGTGTCAACATAAATTACTTGAGAATGGTTTATCGAAATGCAATAAGAATATCTTTTTTATTTCTAAAGATCTGAAAATTATTTTTTTAAGAACTTTTAGAAATATGTAAAAAATGAAAAAGTTAGGGGTAAAAAATAAAAAAGTTAGGGCGACAGCCACCCCCTAAAACTACCCCTAAAGCGGCGGTCGCAAGATATTGTAGAAGAACTGACAGTTATTGTTCCCCTTTAAATGTCATTATTCATTGAGGGTACCTTTATTTTTAGATGCACTATCAGCCACATAAATATCGAGAAATAATTTTGTGTTAACATAAAAAGTAGGGGGGTGGGGGTTCGAAGGGATATCCTTAGACTTTAGTACGTAGTACGTCTGTGAAATTTCCGTGTTTATCTCAGGGAGGGGCGCCAAAGAGTGCTCCCGCCGGGGTGGAAAATTTACCTTGAGCCTCCCCTGCGTACCGTGTATGGTAGTAGCGGGGGTAGAAGTGATCGAGCGAAAAATGACATTAATTATGAATTTAATTCATTGAATTATGAAATGAAATACATATCTGTGAAAAGCAAAGCTGGCCGCAGAGTTTTGAATGGGGGTCGGCCATCCGTCAATGTGGGCCTCCCCAGCTGGCCGCCCCCCCCGAGGTGCGTGGTCTGCGGGGGTGTTACGCCACTGGAAATGATATGTTTCATCTCGAATTTGTGTGACTGTGTAATCCTTGGCATGTTCAAGCAATATACAATTTTAAACAGTAGTACGATAAAGTACAGTTCGTAATAAGTATTTAAAAAAAATTCATTCAAATCGGTTGAAATTTGACTTAAGGCAGATTTTTTACTAAAAATCTGAATTTCTGCCCACTGTGCGGCGCCGATTTTTTCAGTCGGTCATATACCTACAGTGCAGTTGAATTGATTATTTTCGGCGACAGCATTCCACTAGAAATTTTATTGTTGATTCTTATGTATTATGACCTCTTGATTACGAACAAAATATTTGCGCCCAAAAATTCCTGGTGCGTCAAAAGTTATATGCAACTTTCTATTCACGGAATTTCTACTTATCTACTTAATATATCTTGTATTAATAATCGAATGGGAAGTTTAAAAATACTGGCTTATTTGAAATAAGATTCTTTACAAATATAGACCTGTTTGATATGTAAAGGTCAATCCGCCATCTTGGAAAAAAAATAGAGAACACCAAAAATGGCCGAAAAAATCGAAATTGAGTATCTTTTCGATAAGGAGTAATTTCACCAAAGTTGGCAAAAATAAAACTCATTTATAGTCAAATATAATGCACCAAACCCGGACGCTGCACAGTGGCACGAATCGTGATTTTTTCGTTCAAAATTATCTAGAGCACTTGTTTCGCAACCGATTGGAATATATATATTTTTTGAATACTCGTTATTTAATTTCCAAAAAACGTAAGACAGCCGATTTTTGAATTATGCTAACCAAAATTATTGAGCTCGGCCAAAATGGTCATTTCTTATAAATCTTAATAAAAATTACAAATATAAACTATTTTCTTATCTTAATTTACATAAATCTGGTTATTCGGAGGTCGCTGATTACGAATCTGATATCCAAATTGTCATAAACCAACTGCAAGATGGCGGCTATAAAATGATAAAAAATGAAATATTTTTGTTAAAGTTTATGCCGAAATCGGCTCTCTTACGTTTTTTAGAAATTAAGTAACGAGTATTTAAAAAAAAATTATCCCAATTGGTTGCGAAATAAGTGCTCTAGATAATTTTGAACGAAAAAATCACGATTCGTGCCACTGTGCGTTGTAAGTCAAATAGAACGGTCAAAGATGGTGGACGAAATAATTTTTTTAATTCTTCGTCAAATATCAAGGAGGCATTGTACGTCAAAAAATTTTATTTCGTCATCTTTGACCGTTCTGTTTGACTTACAGCGTCCGGGTTTGGTGTATTTTATTTGAAGATAGATAAGTTTTATTTTTGTCAACTTTGGTGAAATTACTCCTTCTTATCGAAATAATATTAAATTTTTTCGGCCATTTTTGGTGTTTTCCAAGATGGCGGATTGACCTATACATATCGGATAGGTCTATATTTCTTAAGAATTTTTTTTCAAATAAGCCACTATTTTTAAAATTCCCATTCGAATATTAGTAAAAGATATATTAAGCAAAAGTAGAAAATTCGTGAAAGTGCGTCAAAAAGTGCATAAAACCTTTGACGCACCAGAAATTTTTGGCCGCAAATATTTTTTTCGTAATCAGGAGATCATAATATAACAAGCAAAACAGCAAAATTTCGAGTGTCGCTGAAAAAATTTGAATTAAAATCAATTCGACTGTACTCCTACTAGTGACGTGATTTTTAATATAACATTTAGAGTCCGATACGTCTCCGAACAGATCATGATTTATTGAAGCAGTTTTAAGTTAGATTTAATATAGAATCAAAGCTTGACCGACCTGGTGTATATTTTGTATAATAACATTTTTACATTATTTTTAATTTTAAGCTTATACCCCAAAAAATATTGTATATTAAGTGTATTCATAAATAAGTTTTAAGTTGATATTTTTGAAATATTTATATCCAATCATTCATGATCTTACATCCCCTTATTACTTCCATAATTATATTCCGGGAGACTTTATAACAGAGGGAGTCGAGGAAACTGTCCAAATCTGATAAAAGTCTGTAAGTCATGTAAATAATGCATGACTTATAAATACATGACTTTTACAGACTTTTATCAAATTTGGAAAGTTTTCTCGACCCATCTCTGCTTTATAATACTAATAAATGCATATAACTGGTTTTGTTTTAACTTTGAACGCTATAAAGACGTTTTTTAACTGATATTCAAAATAAAGCTTAAATCGCCCTTAAACCTTTTTTTGATAATGATAAATAAACGAAACGAAACGAAACGAAAATAATACTCATTTAATTTTAAATAAAATTAAGATTTAATAAAAACAAAGGTTAAGAGCAATTTATAATTTTAGGTTGGGTTGAATGTATTTTTTACCTCCGACGCGACGGCACCAAAAGCGGGTGGGTGTAAAGTTTTTTGTTTGTTTGTTTATTTGTCTTACCTTGCTTATATCATTGTAATGGATTAATTGATTTAGATGCGGTTTTCACCACGCACGCGGTTCGGTATTTCTACAGGGAGGTTTATAGATATAGTTGCCTACAAAAGTATACTACACATAAAAAAAGCCATAAAAACTTGCCGTAAAAATATCAAAGTCGGCGCTATGACACGCTGTCAAGGTACTATAGAGCCGTATTTCAGATTTTTGCTATTAGAATGAACAAAATAATACTAGAGATTTAAAAATCGTGTTTTGGTAGAAACTTAATGGCGTTTCTAGTAAATAAAAAAGACTTCCTCTGTTTTGCGTCAAGATAGGAATAAATTATGCATTGGTGGACGCATTGCCCGCACCTCGCGATATTGACAGATAAATTGAAAGTACGGTGCTCTGTTCATCTGTTACCCTGGCATGAACGCCGACAATAAACTCCGCGCTGTTCTAGTTAGGGCCGTTAGGGGCGATTCGCGTAGCTATATCACAAAAGTTAGAAATCTTAATTAAAAGAGGCGTATTTCCGTTTATTTCTTATCGTAATCATGCCAGAACATACTTTACAGAAGAGTAATTATGTTTTATCTACTCAGTAATACATTATATTTATTATTTAATATTGTATGGAAAAATAAAGCATGCCCTGGTCTCCCCTTATATTAGCTCGGTTGGCAGTTTTGAGTTTTTTATGTGCAGTATAAGAATGGAGTCAACTATACCTAAAACTTGGAGTTTCTGCTACCATCTTGGATCTGCCGCAGTAAAATATCCAAAAAACGAACCGCTTTGAATTTTTAAGCTTCACCATCTGATTCGTTATCAGAGAATCCTGAAATCCTTATATATCCAATTTCATGTATATATGCAAAATTTTTAAACTATGGCGTCCATATTGGATTCACCATTTTGAATTCTTAACTTTTGACATCAGATTCGGTATCAGTTACTTCGAGAACTAACCTTTTTTTAAATTTTGTCTAATTTCTGATAATACTATGCACCGATCGTAGCTTAATGGAAAAACTACAATAAGTCCGTCGTGGAGCACTAGTTTATAAAAAGATATTATGAAAAGTGTTTCGTTGTCACTAGAGCAATCGCCATCTTACACTAGATATAACGGAATGAAACTATAATGGGACCTAGCCATACTCTACATTTCATAGAAATCGCCAATCCATAGAAATAAACAAACAGAAAAAATAATTTTTAAAATGTTGCGCGAAGTCTGTTAAAAAAGCATTCGATCGCGGTGGAATTGACACATTTCTACTTCAGCATTTCAAACACAAATACATAATAAAAAAAATCATAACTTCCGGCGTTTTGGACCTGCCATTTTTATCGTCACGGGGATTTTAAAATTTTTAATTTTGTCTTTTAAACAATACCAAATTCTTCAGTACGGTAGCTAGATCTAACTAAAAGTGCTGATGAATTTAGGTATAAAGTCATTTTAACACATGTTATTTTAATTTTTGAAGGAATGTTGACTGCTGTTAAATTTCTTAGACGTTTGTTATTGGGAATTCCCCAAATATAACAAATATATTTTGGTTGTAAATAAAATAAATACTAACTTTGACATTTTTTTGTAATTTACAAGTAAATTAGATCTATAATACAACACGTACCAACAACCACAAAAAATAATGTGGTTACTGTATATGTAAATTCAATATTTATTTTTTGTTATTTATTTATAATGTTATTTTTAAGTTGTATAAAATTGTTATAATTTAAAATAGACTCCGTACTACATACCCGTTTTAAGAAAATAAAACTCATTAGAAGTATTGGGATTGTTTATTTTATTTTTTTTATATTTCCTTTGTTTTTCTAACAGATGAAAAGGACGAGTGAAAAGGACCTTATCTGCCAAACATTGAGTGGATTGATAATACATGTCATAATGCGAAAAGTATAGTACTTTTGTGAGATAACATATAACACTAATAGTGGAAAGAAATGTCCCTAAAATCGGTGTTTCTGTTATAGATCTCAGTAAAACCTACGAAATCAAACACCAAGCAGAATATTAAACTATTACAAATATCTGGTCCCAGCGATGCTGAATGAGCTCCTCTGGGGAGGAATTTCGAAAGTACAATGGAATACTTAAAATACTTAGTAAAAAACCCCTGCCCAAGGAATCACTACTTCCACATCCAGATTTTTGTATCCGTCTCTCACAACGAAATAAATTTCGTATGTGGAAATAATTGTTCATGGAACTTTAATAATATAGTATTTGAAATCGTCTAACCCAAAAACCCATAAAACGATATGCCACACCGGTAGTGTAGGTGGGGAGTGGTAGAGGAGGTGGTGACTAGATCAAATTACAAAAACCAAAAAACATTTGAAAGTCAATATTATTGTATAATTGATGTATATATTTGTTTTCCAAGAAACTTTTTAAATTAATAACTATTAATAGATACAAGTTAGGAAATATGAGATTTGTCATTTATTTTGGTCAAACAGCTGTCATTGTTATAATTTTTTATTAAACCACTTCATGTTATAGATCTTACTCTCAAAACACTAAATTACAATATGTACGAAGTGAAAAAAATCATAAAAATTTATTTTGTAATATACAGCCCATTGAAAGACAACTTAAAAAAAAATCACTTCTGCCTCACATACATTAAACTTAAATTCGAGAAAAAGCTCGTGGTCGAAACTCGTATGTGGTAAATTAAAAAAGAATTTAAGTAAATATTACCAACTTGCACCTCGAATTTCCAACTTTTACCCAATTTTTACCAAAATCTAAAAAATGTTTCTCAATAAAAATTACCAACTTGCGTCTCAAATTTCCAACTTTTGCCAAGTTCTACCGAAATAAAAATTAATGACCGGGGGGGGGGGGGGGGGGGAGAAAATATTTAAAAAAAAATCAATAAAAATTGCCAACTTACGTCTCGAATTTCCAACTTTTGCCAAGTCTGACAAAGTTGGGAGGTAACGTACCCCCCCCATACTCCCTTCGCTACGCCTCTGCCTACCAGTGTAGGAAGTGTGCACCGCACACGGGCGACTGCATAAAAGGGCGGCAAATCTGCATACAGTCTTAAGACAGAAGTCATAAGGAAAAGGCGGCGCACGGCAACTTTAATAATAAAGGACCTGAGACCCCGAGCGGCAAAAACAAAGGCGGAAGTCGGCGGGGCGGCACATGTCTGAGTAATAGTAAGTAATAAAGGACAGTATAAAGACAGACGATCCAACTTGCTGAAGCTAATCTTGTCGGTACGCTTTGAAGATTGCTGGAATTTCAGTAGACCAGCTCACTTTTACGAATGAGTTCCAAGCATGCCGACAATGTTGGCTCCAACAAGTTGGATCGTCTGTAGATCTCTTAACATCAATATCAAAACAAAGAGAGTTCTATATTATACTCTGTCTAAAGTCTATTGGAAAATCTTAAAAAAAAAGACATACAAAGCGCTGAGGTTTGATCTATGCCGCCTGTCAAAGTACCGCCGCGGTAAAGACCAACGTGGCTTTCTCAATTGATATTAGCCATACTATACAGGAAATCTCTGACTTGAAATTTGTTTTTTACTTAATTGTAGAAGCTTTTTTTCGGAAACCAAATAAGAGAAAAAAAATGTTATAAACATGATTATACTCTGTCTAAAGTCAATTGGAAAATAAAAAAGGCCGCCAAAGCGCCGACGTTTGATCTGTGCCGCCATCAAAGTACCGCCGCGGTAAAGTTCAACGTCGTTTTCTCAATTGAAATTAGAAATTCTATACTAATACAAAATGCAAAATATTGCTCTTCCAAAAAGAATAAAAAGGTTGGTGAGTGTTTAACTGTTTAATGTTTAAGTGGAGTTAAATATTTATATTTTAGTTTTAATTTCAGTGGTGAAGTGACAAAAAAAATGGTAAGTATGCAACAAATTATTTAAATGACGAGTGTTTAAAAAGTGTCGAAAATTATGTAAAGTACACTCTTTCCAATGAAAACACATTTAAAAAATCATTGTGTTTTGTTTAATATTTAGGTAGGAAGCTAAAACTATTATTATGTTAAGTTAATGCCGCCCCCTGAGAGGTTTTTTGGATTCTAGTGGATTGTGTGAGTCGGAATTGGACCCGGAAAACCCGACTATTGTCTGATTCAACCAAAGTAGTCCTCCCCTCCGTTTTCGAGGATGCTGAACATCGTGGTGGTGGTGGGAGGATTTTCTCGTTGGAGTGACCCACCCCCTCAAACGGCCAAAAAACCACTCCCAAACGGGGTCAAACGCGTATTGATGTTTTACAGAATCTAACTTATTGATCCCCCGTTTTCGAGCGTGCCAGTTATGGGGAGGATCCTGAGACGCGTGCGTGACATCTGCCCACCCTCTCAACAGCCAATAACCACCTTCCAAAGGAATGAGAGCGCTCTCATCATACCACTATACAAAAAGGTTTCCCTCCCATTTTCGAGCATGCCGAACACGGAGAGGACCACAAATCGAGTGCTTAACACCCGTTCACCCATACTATGGCAAAAAATACCCCTTTGCATTTTCATAGGGAGTGTAACTGCACAGGTTCAAAGAACGTAAAACATATTTAAAATAAAAAAATAAATAAATAAATTTATTGTTTTGATTTTGCCTGTTGGTATGCTGAAAACGCACTCTCACCCCTTTGGAGGGTTGTTATTGGCCATTTACGGGGGTGGGTCACCCCGGGGAGGAATTCCACAATCACCACAGTGCCCAGCATGCTCGAAAACGGGGGATCACCAAGTAAGCGTCCCTCAAACAATATAAAACAACAAATATAATACGCGTCAACCCACGTTTGGGGAAGGTTCTTGGCCACTTGCGGGGTTCTTGGCCACTTCCCAACAGGAAATTCTGCCACTGCCACGGTGGGGATCACCTCAAACTGCTATAATATGCGTTAACCTCCGTTTGGGTAAGGTTTTTGGCCGTTTGTGGGGGTGGGTCACCCCACGAGAAATTCTGCCACCACCACGATGTTCAGCATCCTCGAAAACGGGGGATCACCAAGTAAGAGTTCCTCAAACAATACCCGTTTCGGGATGGTATTTGTTTGTTTGCGGGGGTGGGTCACCCTAACGAGAAATTCTGCCACCACCACGGTGTTCTTCAGCATCCTCGAAGACGGGGTTCAGAACTAATGTGGTTGCATCAGACAATAGTCGGGTTTTCGTCCGACTCACACAATCCACTATTCACTTATGCAATATACTTACCAAATTTCATATAATATATTTACAAATAAAGACAAAGTCAAAAAATTTGAATTAAACCTAACTCTAATTAAAATAGCCATAGCTTTGTAAATAATGCGAATTTTTGTACATAAAACTAAGCTCCCCTTTACTTATATTTTAGATTTTACATACGTTTTAAATTTTTAAAGAATACACATCACATATCAGTAATCTTACATTTCATACAAAGTTTTGTCACTACTATTAAAAGAAGAAACTCATTGGAAATTTTGTATTTAAGGACAGAAAAAGAAAGAGATTGTCAGGTTACCAGTACCGGAAGCAAAAACAACAGACAAAATTGGCTGGTTCTTTGAAAAAGTATCTTCATGAACCAGAAGATGCTTTGTCATAAGTTGGTGCTGGTACCACTTCTTCTACCTCCGATGTTGCGCTTGAGATCTACAAAGAACATAACACTCCTACTAGTAGTACTAATCCTAACGCTGAGGAATCAGCAGTTTCTTCTAATATCGATGCTGAACTTGCTGAAGTTTCTTCAGATGTAAATTCCACACCTCTATATAGGTGTTTATAGCCAATTATCCCTATGGGGCGCAATATTTAATTTTGCATGCAGTCGGCCAGGCAGCTTGGCACGGCCCTATCGGTATGCTTTGAAGATTGCCATGTCAACTCGTAAAAGTGAGCTAATCTGCTGGAAATGAGGTGATTTGGTCAAATTTCATATTGCACTTTTTATTACAATTATGCGAAGTAACCAACAAATAGTTATTTCACTGAAAATTTGGGGTCGATCCGATAAGTAGTTCCAGAAATATACCGCTTTAAAATCCAATTCTTCATAAGCTGAGGCGCTAGAATCTCTGGTGTCATTCTCTCCCAAGCTCTATCTTCCGCATTCCGCAATCGCAAGTCAGTGTTAGTACTACACAGCTCCACAAAATAAAAAAAGTGGTCTGTTCCTGGAACTTCATTTTGGGTGACCCCCATGTATTTCGACGTGCTGAACACGAATCGGATGTCCGTTTAGCTCCATCACCCACCATTTTTCTGTAAATCGCGAAAATAACTTAAAAAAACCCTCATAATTTAGGTTATTTTCGGGATTTACTCAAAATTGGTGGGTAATGCAGCTAAACCTGATTCGTATTCAGCACGTCGAAATACATAGAGGTTGCCCAATGGAGTCTCAGAAACATAAAAATTTTTTCTTGTGTGTGCCTGTGAATATATGAATATCACCGAATCCTCCGCCATTTTATAGAAAACCGCGTATGCAAATATATTACACAAACACACAAAAAAAAGTGAAAAGTGGGTTGTTTCTGGGACTCCATTGGGTAAGCCTTATGTATTTCGACATGCTGAATACGAATCAGGTGTCCGTTTAGCTCCATCACCCACCAATTTTTAGTAAATCGCGAAAATAACCTAAATTATGACCACTTTTTTTTTTTAATTTTGTGGAGCTGTGTTCTCAATAAGGAGACGGAGACGATAAATTGTATTTTCAAAATTGTAAATAATGATTACTATGTCAGTTTTCACTATCAAGATGTATTATTATTTTGCTAATAACACAGGCTCACAAAAAAAAAAGTTGTCTGTGCCGAGGTACTGACCATACCTATCCCTCTTATTTTGTGCCGCTGAACACGAATCTGACCTTAGTTTTTCCCCTATACGTCAGGTTTTTTTTAACAGCAAATAAATATATAAATATCACGATTCAACATGACTTTTTTTGCTGTTAAAAAAAACCGGACGTGTAGGGGAAAAACTAAGGTCAGATTCGTGTTCAGCGGCTCAAAATACAAGGGATAGGTGCGGTCAGTACCCCCGCGCGGACCATTTTTTTTGATTGCCACTGTGCCACACTCAGTGTGGCACAATCCCACAAAGAAAAGTCATCTGCGCGGGGGTACTGACTACATCTATCCCTTGTATTTTAAGCCGCTGAACACGAATCTGATCTTAGTTTTTCACCAGCACGTCAGGTTTTTCTTTTAACAGCAAATAAATATATAAATATCACGATTCAACATGACTTTTTTTGCTGTTAAAAAAAAAACCGGACGTGTAGGGGAAAAACTAAGGTCAGATTCGTGTTCAGCGGCTCAACATACAAGGGATAGGTGCGGTCAGTACCCCCGCGCAGACCACTTTTTTTGGTTGCCACTGTGCCATACTCAGTGTGGCACAATCCCACAAAGAAAAGTCATCTGCGCGGGGGTACTGACTACATCTATCCCTTGTATTTTAAGCCGCTGAACACGAATCTGATCTTAGTTTTTCACCAGCACGTCAGGTTTTTCTTTTAATAGCAAATAAATATATAAATATTACACTTTTTTGCTTTAAAAAAAAAACCTGACGTATAGGGGAAAAACTAAGGTCAGATTCGTGTTCAGCGGGTCAAAATACAAGGGATAGGTATGGTCACTACCGCGGCGCAGACAACTTTTTTTTTGTGGGCCTGTGTAATATAGGGGGCGTTTTACTTTTAATCTTATTCAAGAAAAAGTTACTAGTAATAGATCTTTACACACATATTTGTTTGTTTTATCTTCAAGATATACATCGCGTGTCAAGGATTCGAAAGTTGACAAACGGCGCACAGTGGGAAAAATATGCCCCTTTTTGGACAAAAATCTGCCGACAGTAGAGATTTCAATCAAATTAAATTAAAAAAATGGCAAATACCCTTAAGACACTGTACTTTAAAGTAGTGCTGCGGCAAAGTGGCTTTGAGTTAACCAAACCTAAAAATTATTCCTCGTTTTCCTCCTTGGTCGAGAGTCACGAACAAACGAAGTAATGTTTAATAATTCATTTTTGTGTTTATAAGTTAATTGACAATGCAACATAGGCCATATTACATCATCAAAAATTCAAAATGGCGGCTGTCGCCAAGATGGCGGACTACTTTTTTCTTTATAACCTCCTTGATATGGGTATCAGATGAAAGGGCTTGGCGAGTAAAATACAATAAACTATGTAGCGTTGCTATATATTCAGGGTGTTTCATCTAAAACGCACGTAATCACTTCTTGGTAAGCTAGAGGTTTAAAATTTTGCATACGCCTGTAAGTCAGGTGACAATGCAACACAGGCTTTATTACATCATCAAAAATTAAAAATGATGTCTGTCGCCAAAATGGCGGACTACTTTTTCTTTATAACCTCCTTAATATGGTATCAGATGAAAGGGCTTGGCGAGTAAAATACAATAAGCTATGTAGCGTTTTTATATATACAGGGTGTTTCGTCTAAAATGCACATATCCACTTCTTGGTAAGTTAGAGGTTTTAAATTTTGTATACGCCTGTAAGTCAGGTGACAATGCAACATAGGTTATATTACATCGTCAAAAATTCAAAATGACGTCTGTCGCCTAGATGGCGAACTACTTTTTTCTTTATAACCTCCTTGATATGGCTAAGTTTATTTACGACTAAAAAGTTACAAAACAAAATTAATAGTTTAAAAAACTAAAAAAACATGCTTTTATTGTTGACATGATGGGCCAATTCTGAGGCCAGATTCGGATTCCGCGCGAAAAATTACTTCGGAAATGACCCTCAGCTACCCAATAACATTCATGACCCCTTTATGTTAAAACTTTTATTATTTAATACATACAATTTTTCACTTATAGGTTATATTAGGTTTAAAGGTTAGTCTGAATGCATAGGAATAAAATCATGTGAATAAAAACTATCCTTATTTTTACCTGTGTGGATGAAGTAAAAAAAAATTGAAGCCTTTGGTTCTCGTACACATACTAAATTACAATTTTTTTCACCCCCTTTTATAATAGGGTGAGGGTAGTAAGGGGGTGGCTAATGCCAAAATTTTTTTTGAGACATTAGCTTCTCTTGTATATACTAAATACCAATTTAATGGACTCTTACCTGCTTGATTTACCTATTTACCCCCCTCCAACGGAATAACATGAAAATATAATCTATACTTCCACTGGATGTGGAAGTAATATCTGCGATTTTTAGGTTAGGTTAACCCAAAGCCACTTTGCCGCAGCACTACTCTAAAGTACAATATCTTAAGGGTATTTGCCATTTTTTTATTTAATTTGATTGAAATCTCTACTATCGGCAGATTTTTGTCCAAAACAGTGCATATTTTTCCCACTGTGCGGCGTGTATAGACGCATCGTAAGACGCTCCTGAAATAAGTGATAAAAATCGGTTAAAACCCCGGTAAACTTAATCAAATTTAAGCCACCGGTGAGCCAAGAAATTTTGCGTAACGTGACATGTCATAATAGGGAAAAAAACGTTCATATACAATTAATAAACTGAAAATTACTATTAGTGTTTTTTACATAGTACCAAAAATAAAGTGTAAAGCTGTGCCTTAGTTGACCGTCGACGGAAATAGACCTATCTATATAAGTACGTAAAAGACCCTTTCAAGTGCTTTATTGCGTTAAAGAAAGCAATAAATATTCAGTGTCAAAAGTGAACAACACGTGTTTATAAAGCAAAGCAATACAGACATATTAACGTAAAAATGTAAATGAATAATAAATTTGTGTGTGCAGCGGAAAGTTTTCTAAGTGTACTAAGCCCAAAAAGAAGAGGTAAAAAACAGCAATCACAACGCCAGAAGCCACAGGAAGCTAAGCTATAAATTATTTTATTTTATTTTATTTTATTTAATTACTTTAATAACTGTATCAACTTAATCTCTATTAACCTAATTTGTTAACTCAAAACCTAATATTTTAAATAGTATTGAGTAAACCAGAGGCATACTATTGGATCAATAATACAAATAATAATTAATAGCCAAAACCGAATTTCCTTCAGCCAATCAAGAGAATTACGCACGATAAAAATGGTGATAATAATAACCCGAAATAACCAGTAATGCATCGCTAATAAAGTGTGATTATACAGATTTCCTGTGTGAACCTTTCATAATTACTAAAAATATTCAAACAAATGTAATCAAAATTGAACATGTAATGATCAGTGGCGCACTACTCTTAAAGTATACCTATCTTTCAGGTGAGGTTCTCATAATTGCTAAAAATATTCAAACGAGTTTAATTTGGATTAGATCAGTGGCGGCTGGTGAAATTTCACTATTTTTTTTTCTCGTCTGTGGCGCATGGGACCCATACGAAACTTGGGAAATAACATCTAGAGAAGCACTTCTCTAATGACCCCTTAAAAATTTTGAAAAAGCAGTTTGCGAAAAAAATTTTGAAAATTCGCTAGCCTCCCCTGGGTCTGTTTACTTTTATTTTTTTTTGTCATATGCATTTGACTTTTCATAAAAATGCATCGACAGATTTTGGAGTTTGTGAAAATATTTTCATTACTAACTGAGATACAACGAATTGAAATATTGTAATTTGTTAAATTGTAAATTACAAAATTTCAGTTCATTGTATTTCAGTTAGTAATGAAAATATTTTCACAAACTCTAAAATCTGTCGATGCATTTTTATGAAAAGTCAAATGCATATGACAAAAAAAAATAAAAGTAAACAGGGGTCCCTAGACCCAGGGGAGGCTAGCAAATTTTCAAAAATTTTTTCGCAAACTGCTTTTTCAAAATTTTTTAGGGGTCATTAGAGAAGTGCTTCTCTAGATGTTATTTCCCAAATTTCGTATGGGTCCCATGCGCCACAGACGAGAAAAAAAATATTGAAATTTCACCAGCCGCCGCTGGATTAGATCAGAAATAATCAATGGGGCACTGTCGGTGTGTAGCGTCCAGACTGAATCCTTATGGCACCTCAATGTAGGTATGCGTGATACAGGTTTCTCACAGAAAAGAACACAGAAGAGAGCACACAGAAGAGAGCAATCTTGATACCTAGAGCAGCGGAAACTCAACTCAATAAATAGATCATATCGTGGTAGGCAAGGAGATGACTTATATTGTCCTGTCACCATGAATACCCATAAAAGCTTGTAAAAGTTAAATACAAAGTGACAACGTATAGAACATATATTTAAGTTTGTATAAGTGAAAGTGTTTGTAAAATAATTTATACCTCGGAATATTTTCAGCTTAATAAGAAATATTAGTTAGTATTTAATTAGGTACACAACCCAAAACTTTCCACTGCAGCAAACTAAAAATAGGGAGGCCATGTTACACGTGAAAAACAACAATCGAGAGGATCATAAACAAACTGGGAAAGAACAGCGAGGGGAAAAATGAAAAAAAAAAACATGCGTCATATGGCTCTCGCTGGTGGCAACAAGCATGACCCAAATCCAATCTAGCATCGGAAATCGAGGAATCAGAAGACTCAGAAAAAGAAGATTCGAAGAAGCAGAAACACAAAAAGAGGAGCATAAACAGTAATAAACACTCCATATCAAGACACAACACATAGTTCACACGAAGATTTAGAAGAGGCAGATACCCAGAACCAAAAACACAAAAAAGGGAGCTTAAATGCTCCCTCACGACACAATGCGGTAACGCATCTCACAAATACCTACACCTCCCATCCCATATTCCTTTACCATGCGCCATGTGGCACTCGCTGCTGGCAACAAGCATGACCTTAGTCCAATCCAGCGTGGACGTAGCAGGCCCAGCTGTATAATCTTAAGAGTTGCGGCAATGCCTACCGCACGCTGGTAAATCAATCAAACAGTCAAGATTATACATCGTGTGTTAACGCTTTCTGCCACAATCAGGGGCGGCTCAAGATAAATTTTCCACCCGGGCGGGGTGGAGGGTATCCCGATCACTACTTTTTAAGTTAACACAAAATTGTCTCTCGATATTTATGTGCCTGATAGTGCATCAAAAAATAAAAGTACTCTAAATTAGTGCAGGAAAATCCAGTTTTGAGTATGAACTATCTGGGGACAGCTGTTTCTTTAGCGAAATGGATAGCTTTATTCATGTAGAATGAGGATATAAAAGTCCCGAAAAATCCCAATGTGAGCTAAAGCCACCATTTAGAAAAAATGACCGCCAGAACCGTTTCTTTTAGAAGGACATATCTCAGTAACCATTGCTTCGATTTTAGATTTCTTTTTTTTTGTTCTCTTCCTCTTTTTATGTACAATCGAAAGTGTTATTACATCTTTGGGCATAAAATAGAAGATAACTGAAGAAAATAAGACTTGAGTTCTTGGAAATATACAAGGTGTCCAGTTAGTGCTTCCTCGAAAGATTGTGCAAAAACGGGTAACTTTATAAAAAAACTTTTTTAACAAAACTTTCAATGTTTCATCTCTACTACAACGTGAAATTATTTTCAATTATACAAGGTGTCACAAAAAGGAGTTGCACAAGAGTGTGTAATTTTTTTAATGGAATACCCTCTAATTTTTTGGCGCCAGTTAAGCCTCTAAGGGTCCTGAATTACCCCCTAAAATTTTTTTTCAATCGGATGCAGTGTTGCCAAGTTATAATTTTTTCCTGTTTTTTTGGCAAATTACAAACATTTTTTTGACTACCATATCTCCGCGATTTATTAATTGTTTTTTCTAAAAATGTACGGTTTTATTCGATAATGATGCATTTACTGAAAAACATTTTTAAAATAAATTATTATTATACCGGGTGTCCAAAATATTTGCTTACATTTCTCGTTATTTAATTATTATTTTTCTCAAATTTTTTAAATGGAATGCCTATATTTTTTTGCATGAATGAATAAAGCATAAAATTCCCCATATTCTAATATTATACACTTAATTTTTATTTCAAACCGTTTTTGAGATATGATTATTTCAAATAAGTTTTGCGTAAATTGAGGTGCTTTTTATTTTAGCATTAAAATCTAGTATGGCTTTGGTTTTTTGTTTTGCGTTTGTTTTTCGCTCTATGACTCTATCTTCTCTAATGTGTTTAAGATTATCGTGATTAAGTTTAATTAATATTGCTAATATTTAAAAATACGAATTATAATTATTGTCAATAAGATTTAATATCTATGGTAAATGTTATGTTATTGGCGAATGTGATGGAAATTGTTAATTGGCATCAAGAATGATGGTCAAAAATATCCCTATAGAAGATGTCCTGATGTGAGGTCTCTAGAAAATTTGAAAGAACGTTTTGAACGTACTGGATATTTTGCATATGAAAAGAAGGCGAGACGACGAAATGTATTGTAATGAAGAAAATGAGCTGGCTGTAACTTTAGAGCGTAATCGAAAATCCTACGGCAAGTGTTCGGGAGTTAAGTAGGGTCAGAGGTCAGTGTATCTAGTGTTTCCCTATGTCTTCGTAAAAATGAGTTTCACCCCTATCGAGCTCAGCTGCATCAAGAGCTTTGGGATGTGGATTTAAATCGTAGATTAAATTTTTACCAGTGGGCTCAAAACCAAATTTGTATTGTTCACGGATGAAGCAACGTTTCATCGCAACGGATTTGTGAATAGGCACAATTTCCATTATTATACCAGAGAAAACCCTCATGTTGCACAGAAAAACTAGAACCAGAGTTTAAATGTAAGGGAAGGAATTGTACATGATTATGTTATTCATCCTCGCTTTTTCGAGAGAAATGTGAATGGAGCAGTCTTCTTAGATTTTACGCAAAATACGTTTCCACAAATAATCGAGCATATTCCTGATTACATTACAAATAATATGTGATTACAACTTAAAGGAGGTCCAATATTTTAATAAACTGTTAAATAATATCTAATTTATTATTTTATTAAATTATGTTAGGTCTCATTACATGGCGGCCTAAGTCACCCGACCTGACTTCAGTGGGTTTTTTTCTTTGTGGATTTGTGAAGTCAGACGTTTATAAAGTAGAACCAACGACTCGAGAAGATATGATGGAAAGGATTCATCTGTGTTTCAATCGTATAAATGTTGATATGTTACACTGTGTAAGGCGCTCATTTGTCAAGAGACCTCGGGGTTACCTGAATCAAAATGGTGGATATTTTGAGCAGTTGTTAGGTTAGTTTCAATATAGTGAAAAAATTTATTGCTCAAGAACCGTTCATAAAAGAAAGTGTACGATATCAGAATGTGAGAAATTGTAAGCGTTACTCATCCATTTAAAAAAAATATAGTCATTCCATTTAAAAAAATTGAAAAAAAATGTAAAACAAAATATAGATTTTAATGCTAAAATAAAGAGCACCTTAATTTACGCAAAAATTATTTGATATAATCATATCTCAAAAAACGTCTGCAATAGAAATAAAGAGATATTAAAACATGAGGAATTGTATGTTTTATTCATTCATGCTCGAAAACGGGGGGGAAAGGTAATCTCGTCTTTGCGCGAAATATTTACAAAATACTCGTCAAATAATGCTTCATTACATAAGACTAGTATGTATAAGTGACACTGTATCTTCCTGCAATCCATGTCGAATATTAGTCAGATGTCAGATATTTGTAATTGGCAACGCGCCACTGTGAGTTCTACTTATTAATTATTACATTTGTATTTGAACTTTACTAGGTATTTAAATCCAAGGAATTCCTACGTTGAATAATTTATTCATACTATATTTTTAATAGCGGCGTCATGTCATTGCAAAAACTGCTTGTTGCCGTCTTTGTCAAGAAAGGAGAAAGTCTGCAAGCATTGAACTTTGAGGGTTTAAAACCGAATAGTATGTATGTACCTACGTGAGCAACAGCACATAAAAGACGAAACCGCTATTTTTAAAGTGCAAAAGTTTAACAGGCCAAGAAACATGGACCACAGGTTGAGAAGTAATTAGAGAATGATTGAAATTATCATGGCAAGTTGCATCCGGAGTCACTAAATAATAAAAAATTAGACGTTTTTCATTTCTGCCTGTTGCCCAATAATTTGACGAAATTAAACTGATTAAAAAAAAATAACAAGCTGGCAAATACACTATTTATGATGTTATGTCAAAGATTAAGAAATCTGTAGTTATAGTTCACCACAGAATTTTTAGACGTGTAAAAAATGCCGGCGTCTTTGACCTTTACCGTACTGCCAAAGACGCCGACATTTTTTACACACCTATGAATTCTGTGGTGGACTTTATGTGCTACCATTGACAAAAAAATCAACAAAGTCGTCAGGGTCAATGCCACTGTCATATTTTTTTTACCACTTATTGCACATATAACATAAATATGAGGTAAATCAAACGATTTTGAACCTATAAAAATTGAAAAAAAAATGCACAACAAAGATGTGCGTGTTTTAACGTATAGACAGGGCCGGTTTTAAGCAGTTTTTATAGTGCGAAATTGTTATAATGTCGAATGACTTCTTCTCCTTTGCTCCTTTATTTTCCTTATATATGATTAGTCTCGTCAAGATAGATATTTTCTGAGAAGTTTTCTGGCAAACGATTAATCGGTCTAATTTTTTGAACTACACCATCACCTTACACGTAGAAAAATGTAAATTTTTACATTATAAGACACGAGCTAAAATCATATTTTCACGGTTTATATTACATTATGAAATCTATATTTGTAAAATATATAAATATTTAGATATTAAAATGAAATATCATTCCACCAGATTTATATTCAATTACAAAAACATAAAAATCAAAAAAATGTTTTTTCAAATTTAAATCATTAATAATATTTTTATTTACCGATCGATTTTGTTCAAAAACAATAGGGTTCTTCCTTTAGCTAACATTAACTTACTGTTCTAATTTCAGTACAATCGGATTTTTCTTTCTTGAGTTATCGTGCTTACAAGAAACGTGACGGACGGACAGACGGACATTTTGAAAGTTGTTCCGAATTCGTTCACTAACACAATGATATGAAAATTTTTTGTCTGAGAGCGATATTTCCGTTTTAGAAATGTGCCGATCAAATACAATATACTCTTCGTTTTCGTATTTGCGAAGAGTATAATAATAACCTATTTATAAAGCATGTTTGCAAATCACCATAATATATTTTTTAATAGAATATTATGTTCATATCTGTGTCAATATGGCGTCTTCATTCAATAACAGAAAAATGGCGATCTTAATTGGAGTCACTATGTAGTAAAATCACTTTATAGCTCCTTTACTTTGTTCGTAGATATAACCGCATTTTTACTTAAGATGTCGGTAATAACTTACACAATTTTGAAGTTCCAGGAAATTTCCCAACAACGTACCAGGGAATTCAAATTAAACACTTGCAGTTATTATTTCTATGAAGTGGTCTTTTGGTAACGCTATGCGGTCAGAATTACTACCAAATTTCACTTTGACAGTTGAGGACGCTTCAAAGTAATGTAGAGTAGTATTTGCGATGTTGCACATTCTGCAGAAGTTACTTGAAAGTATTATAACTATACAATGCCTGAATCTACTGAATCTACATAATTGTTACTACAGAGGCATACCACAAAGTGAATTTTACGCTAAAGTCTCAATTATAGTAACAGTTGTGGTATGCCTACCATATTTAGTTCCGATGCCTCAGATGCCAGTTCCTATCACTTTGAATGCTGCTTGGGACTGACCTGGAGGAATACAGTAAGATAGTTTTTGGCATTTTTGTCTGTTTGTCTCTTTGTTTGAACGCGCATCACGCGGAAACTACTGAACCAATTTGAATAGGGTTTTCACAGGAAAATTTATCTAACCTGGGACTGGGAGTAACATTTAGTTTTTATATCATCGAAATCGGCCTACTCTAAGCCAAGTTTTATGAAAATCGGTTTAGTAGAACCGGAGATACAGCTTGATCTCTACAATAAGCGTATTTGCACGGCATAAACTTTCATGATTAAACTTCTGTAATATCCCAGAGAATTCGAGAGTATTCTGGAACATTGCAGAAAATTTGTGAACCTTCCGAAATATTCCAGAATGGTGATTCTACCTCAGACGTCGTTTACAAAGAAGCTTTTAAGTTAATTTCAAAATGGGCCTTTCCCGCATGACTGAATTTTACTATTTCACCACGACCAAACCATATAATAAACTGTAATATAATTTTATATTAATTTAGTTTCTTGCAATTTTGTATGTTCTACCAAATATTTACTTTACAAAATCAGTTTTATTTCACTTAATTTGAAACATGAGTTCTAAGGCGCGAGCTTGCAACGTCAGTCTGATTAGACCAATAAAAAGTCGTATTTTTAAAGGGAGTTGTCTATTGCCAGGTGTATGTCTTTTTATGTGAACATCATATTTCCGATATCAACTGTCTACTTTGAACAGTACATTTTTTTTCATTACAACGTACTCTTCGTTAACCTGATGCTAAATAAAAGCAAAAATTCTGTCAACCTTTCACTGTCTGAGTCTAAAATCCATATATCATGTTTATATTCTCTATTACTTCCACATCCAGTGGAAGTATAGTAACGACAAAAAAATTTTTAAAAATTTTTATTGTTCAAATAGGCTTAAAATGTCATGAAACGTCGTGATTATAATTTTTAGCGAAAAAAAAATGTATGTCTGTGTGTCGGTCTGTCTGTCTGTCGGTCTGTCTGTCTGTCGGTCTGTCTGTAACTTTTTTTTGTGCGCATGTTTACTCTGGAACCGTTTAAGATATTGACTTGAAATTTGGTACACGTATGTACTTTAACGAGATCTGGAACTAGATTATATTTTCATGTTGTTCCGACGAAGGGTTGGGGGGTAAATTGGAGTAAATTTGGGGTAAATGGGTAAATCAAGCAGGTAAGAGTCGATAAAATTGGTATTTAGTATATACAAGAGAAGCTAGGGTCTCAAAAAAATTTTTGGCATTAGCCACCTCCATTACCACCCCCACCCCCTTATTAAAGGGGATGAAAAAAAATTGTGATTTAGTGTATGTACAAAAACCAGAAACCTCAAAATATTTTTTTACTTCATCCACCCCCACAACCACCCCCCTATCACCACCCCCACTCCACTACCGATGTGGGGTATCGTTTTATGGGTTTTTGTGGTAGAGGATTTCAAATATTATAGTATTAAAGTTCCATAAACAATTATTTTCACATGCAAACTTTTTTCGTTGTGAGTGACTTGGATAGAGAATCTGGATGTGGAAGTAGTGATTCCTTGGGCAGCGGTTTTTTTGATCGTTTTGGTTCACATATGGTATAATATTAGTATCATCTGGCAACGCTGTATTGAAATGCTCAAATCATATTCGATAACCTCACTTTCTATTGTTTATGTTTGATACGATATTTACGTAATTTTATTTTATAATTAGAAAATGCCGCTTACAAGGGTTTGTTTTGTACCAGTGTGTCCAATCACTAGTGAAAATACTACCAAATTATTTTTGCGCGTCCCAACAAATTTGAAAATTCGAAAATTGTGGTGGAAAGTTGCAAAAGTTCCTGGTGTTGTTTATACTGCTCCTGGATTTTTCTGTTGTGAAGATCATTTTAACGTATGTGTATATTTTTACTAACTTCCTTTTAGGGGGCTTGATTTTATACTTTATTTGTCTCTTTAGATTGAAATCACAACATTTACGTTTACGCAATGTCAATCGGGATTATAAACGGACGTTCTCAATTAAACGTTAGCACTTTACTTTACGAGATTCTATTGGTGGTTCCTCATAAATGTACTTCAGGCACCAACAGAATTGCAAGCTATGGAAAACAGAACGCAAGTGAGATTGTTTGGGAACTTGGTTTGAGAATGCACCTTTATAGCTAATTCTGGCAGCGGTTTAAGATCATATTTGATTGGTGTGGTTATGATGACGTCACATTGCCGCCCGAATGCTATCGTTTAAATCTGCTCTTGATTTAGGTAATATTTGAATATTTTCTGTAGTATTTTATGCGTTCAGAAAAAAAATTAAAATTCATTTTTAGTAATATTTTGATAGGATCTTTCCAATAACACAATAAAAAAAATAGCGGGAAAGGCCCATTCCACGCAAACGGAGTCGCGAGCACAGCTAGTTACAAATAATTAATAAACATTTATGTTTAAGATTATCTTAAAAAATTTAAAATTTTAAAAAGTTGTCTTTCTCTTTTTGAGATGGACTGAGTCATATAAATTAGACGACGGTTGTGTGTGACCGTCTTCATTGGTATATAAAAAGGATAAGTACAAAAAGTTAAAAAATTCTAAGTATTGTATTGTAAATACATGACATCTCCCTTTTTTAAAAATTAATTAACAAATAAATCGTATGACGTGATATCAACTTTTTTTTTAAATTAGTTAACAAAAAATTGATTGTATTCTTTATAAAACAGTTTACAAAAATAACTATAGATTAACCTATCAACCTATTATAATTTTTCTACCAAATTGTGTTTGCTGAAGAGCTTTGTACACTTCCACGCTTGATTCATTAAATGAAAAGGTATTATTCAAATTTGAAGTACAGTTTTCCTTTTCAACTTTTGAGCCTTCGATATCAGAGCTATTTTCTGGTACAATTTCGATAAAACCGCCTATTTCTTATTAAATAAGAACCATCATCACGTGTAATTTTATATGATCGGTTTTTCAGATACTGTACTAAAAAAAACCACATTGAATCTAATTTTTGCTGGTAACGATTTTTTTCTATTTCATTAAACATTACATTTAAAAGAAATGTATGAAAAACTGATCAAAAAGATATGCTATATATGAAAAAATTGTCAAAAGGTGAAATTTTTGAAAACAATTTTTTTTAATAAAAAAAAACGGTATTTTAACTTAATTAACACATTCTGACATGTTCAGAAGAAAGTAAGTACATAAAAACATCCATAAATTAAAAAAAATTACCCTACGACGTTTTAGCATTGCAACTTACGAGTATTTTGTTGTTTTTTTAATTTTTTTACGACCAACAGAACCGGAGATATTTCAAAAATAGTGTAGCGACATAAAAAACGCGCATTTATGAACTTTTCTCGGGAAACTCTAATCCGATTTTACTGATTTTTTTTCGGTTTTCAACCCATTTCCGAATATAAAAAGAAAAAACACTTCCCGATTGCATCACTTAAAAATACTAATTTTCTTGTACTAATAATCACTTCGCAGTGGCGGCTGGTGGAATTTCAATAATTTTTTTCTCGTCTCTGGCGCATGGGACCCATACGAAATATGGGAACTAACATCTAGAGACCCGTAAAAAATTTTGAAAAAGCAATTTGCGAAAAATTTTTTCAAAATTCGGTTGACCCCTAGATGAAAATTATTTTTTTTTGTCATATACATTTTACTTTTCATAAAAATACAATAATAGGTTTTGGAGTTTATGAAAATATTTTCATTACTAACTGAAATACAACGAATTGAAATTTTATAATTTGTTAAATTGTAAATTACAAAATTTCAGTTCGTTGTATTTCACCAGCCGCCACTGTCACTTCGTGTTTTGAATGTTAAGTATTCGACTTTTGTATTTGGGGATACTTGAAATCATTAGTTTATTATGTTCCAATAGAACCAGTGAGCAGCTTTGGATAAGAATCGTAGACGCCTGTAATGAATTTAGGAATAATCATGGAATTTATGAAAGAATTCAGTGATCTTATCAAAGAATCCTGAAATCACTATTAGACCATGTGCCAGACCTACCAGTCATTATAATTTGGGGGGACTGAATGAAACCTTTACCACAGGTTTCTGGGGTCATATGGAGCAAAAAATTCGGGGGGGTCCATCATGGGGAGGTAGCTTTCAAATATGGCGGCCGTTCAAAATGGCGGCCCGACTATGAATTTTTAAATTCAATTATCTCGAGATTGGATGGAGCAATCTTGAATTTCTTTTTTTCTAAATGTAGGTAAATGAACGAACTATAGTTTTGTTCGCAATATTTATGGCCGAAAAAACAGTATTTATCCGTCAAAACTCGAAAAAACGAAAAATAAGGATTTTTAAATTTGCGGTTTGCTGTTTATTGGACTAACGGTTGGGTATATTGAGAACATGTTCTGAATAAGGGCTTTAGAGAAATATCTCGCCTTTAAAATGCAAAAAAGAAATTGAAGATCGGGTGAACAGAACCCGAGATATCGAGATTCAAAGCAGACGGGGCGGGGTTGAGCGCATTGACAAAGCGTTCGGTGCTTTGAGCACCGTGAGGCGAGACGAGACGGCCAGCCATATTTGAAAGCAACAGAGGGATATGTGAACAACCAAGAGAAATAAAAATGCCTTATTAATATCATTAATAAACTTGAATTTATTCTTCTTCACTAGAGTCACTATTGCAGCTATTGTAATTGTACTCTTCTTCATCTACTGTTGCTTTAGTACACCCCTTGCACCCACAGTTCTCGGTGCATTGGATTTGAGTTGCTAAGCACGAGCAAGTTTCTGATACACAGTTCCTCTTGCAGTGGCACCGCAAAAAGGAAAATACGCACTCCGGTGCTGGCAAGCCTTCCATCCACTTGACGCATAAGTTACCAGAAATGTCCTTTTCCCACCCATGAGCAAAGAGGTCCGGAGTTATGGGCCTGATTTCCAGGCTTCTGAGCCATATTCCGGCCTGGTAGTTGGCATGTTTATTGTGCTGTCTCAAGGTGTCTTTACAAGGAGGCATTTCGAAACTCTCAATTTGCCCCTCCTTCCCTCTGAACATCTGGTAACGCAGCTCATCAACAGGTTTCACCTTGCATTTAGGGGCATATAACTGGCAGACGAATTCCTCTATGGTGTCATCAACATCATTAGACAGCACCCAATCTCTGCCTAACTTGCTGAATGCAACTCCTACCTATATTCAAAATCTTCTTGAGAAAAGTCGTTGTCAATTCGACAAACGTTTTTGGTTCTCCTTTGATGGACTGAAGTACAGCCATTGCATCAATTATGCAGGCCAAATCTTTTTTCGGCAGACTGGCAGGGGTAATGTATTTTTTCAAGTGATGGGCAAACACAAGTTTTCTTCAAAAACCCATCAACATTTGCCAGAGTCCATGGAAATGGTGCCAGAGGATATTTGAACACTTCCTTCATGTCAAGTTTTTTATTTTCTGCGATATAAATCATTTTGCTGAATAGATTTCGGTCGCATTGGAGGATTACTTCTTTGTTTTGAACCTTGGTCGTTTTGCTCGTCTTTGATCTATTTATCTTGAGACCCACTTTCTTAATAGGATTATGAAACCCTTCTCCTTTGGCTAGGCGAACCGTGAACTCTTGATACGCTATTTTCCCCTTGTTTTCCGAATTAATGAGATCAGCAGCTGTTGATTCATCAACACATATTTCAGTAGATAAATATACAATATGTGAAGGATTAGGATCAAAGGGGTTCGTCCACTCGTGGGCTAGAAGTTCTGTGAGACCTGTCACATCTTTCTCATCTCTAATTATCCGTGGGCTTCGGAGGTCAGGGTGGCAGTGATTTGTTTCGCAGGATGATAGAACGCTGTGGAGGATTCCAGCTGCAGAAGCTCTGTGCTCAGCATTAACATAGTACCGTGCTACAGCCTGCTTTTTTAGACTGAAACCAGCAGTTTGGGTGTCTTTGTTCACAGTCTCTTCGATGGCTTGGTCTACTGGAATTCTAGAAAAAGGGTTTTTGCTTCTTAGTTGTACTGAAAAATCTCCATCTACAAAGTATTGGTGAACAAATTAACAGTTTAGTTATTTCAATGAAGTGATATGATAGATAGCGTGAGTAGTTCACCCTATCCAGTGCAAAACACCAAGGCACCATTTTTTCAACCGCAGCTAAGAACAGAAACCAATTTCCTTCCCGATTAGTTCGAAGAAAAGCGAGAAGTAGCTTCACTAGGTTTATATATTTCATCCAATCAAAAGACTTTAGAGTGGCTTGAACTTGTTCATCTTGAAGAACAGAATTATGGGATCCATGGTTCGTCTCACGGCTCAGAGAAGTGAAGTATTGAGAGACGTAGGAAAGGTCTAACTCATTTTTATCTACCCATTCCAAAAACTCAGAGTACAGATGTCGATTTAAAATATCACTGAATTAACGAAACGGTGATTTTTGAAATTGTATTTGTGATTGGTCGGATGCAGTGAATTATGAATCGATAATTCATTAAAGTGAATTATAAGTACGATTTTTCACCAAAAAATGCTAATAATTGTCATATAATTAAATAGATGTAGAAAAACCTTATTTTAAAATACAGTATTAATGCTCAACCCCGCCCCGTCCACTTTGAATCTCAAAATGTCGGGTTCTATTGATCCGATCTTCAATTTCTTTTTTGCGTTTTAAATATTTCAGTTTTAAAGGTGAGATGTTGCTCTAAAACTCTTGTTCAGAACACGTTCTCGATATATCCAACCGTTAGTCCAATAAGCAGGAAAACGTAAATTTCAAAAAACCCAATTTTTCGTTTTTTCGAATTTTGGCCGATAAATACTGGTTTTTTGGCCATAAACATTACGAACAAAAATGTAGTCAACTCATTAACCTACATTTAGAAAAAAAGAAATTCAAGATTGCTCCACCCGATTTCGAGATAATTGAATTTAAAAATTCGCAGTCGGGCCGCCATATTTGAAAGCTACCTCCCCATGATGGACCCCCCCGACTTTTTTGCTCCACATGAGCCCAGAAACAGCTGGTAAAAGTTTCATTCAGTCCCCCCAAATTATAATGACTTTAGGAGGTCTGGCACATGGTCTATATGTATCAAATTTCATATAAGTTTGTAAAAATATTACAATTAGCGCAGCCATATTGGATCTTGAATTCCTAACTTTTGACAACTGATTCGCTATCAGCTATTTTTTAATGCAATTTCGACGAAATTTGAATTTTTTTATCAAATAATTAAATTATGACTAGCGACTTCGCCATTTTCTCGAATATTCTCTACTAAACAAATTTTGTTTCAAATTTTTGCTCACCTTATACTAGACGTAGCTTGGCGAGGTTAATATGGCGCCGAGCCATACCTCACAGTTTGAGATTTCATGGAAATCGCTTATACTCCAGTCGTAAAGTAAAAAATACACCAGAAGCTCGCAAAAAATGTTATCTGAGATTTTCCTTCAGTAACTGTTAGTGGAGGAGTTATACATCATAAAACCACAAACATCCGTTCCGGGGGGTGCCGCAACCCCCCCCCTTCGGTGAAAACAGCCTTATTTTACTGATTGAACTCGTTAACCGTTGAAGATATAAATAAATTGCTCATCATAAAAAAGAAAGCTTGACTAATTCCTTAAAAAAAAGTCCTATTGTAATTTTGTTGTATATTCCAGTTTTCGAGGAAATCGATATTGAAAAAAAAATTCCAAAATTTGTATTTTTAATGCGCGCGAATTTTCGTTTATTTGAAATTTATTGCGCGCGGCCTATAGAAAAAATTGAATTGGTCGAAAACCATACAAACTAGGAATAACAATCAAAATGGGATATGAAATACTCTCTTGTGTTGCCATTTTTGATGGCTATTGATATTTATCAGTATATAAATATAACAATATAATATAGTTATCTCTTAATTTTTTGCATCTTTAACTATTGACAGGCTCATCAAAAATAACTGACTTTAATATAAGTTATAAATGCATTATCTTTTAGTTCAAGGTAGTACTTCAATGCAGAAAAAGTTAGGAATAAAAATATTCACATTTACAAATTTACCAGCATGTTGAAGTTAGCCAAATTTTTGCCAGTTTTTTATTTTTTATTTTGATTTTGCCAATATAACCATTTTCATATAGGTAATCCGTTTTTCCTCTCTTTTCAATTTCCTCTCTTTTCAATTTCCTCTTTTCAATTTCCTCCATTTTATTGAATAATTTTTTGAGCTAAATCTTCAAGATGTTTGGGTCTTTTTTTTTAATTTTTAGGAAGCAATAAAAAATTGGCCAAAATTTGGCTAACTTCAACATGCTGGTAAATTTGTAAATGGGAATATTTTTATTCCTAACTTTTTCTGCATTGAAGTACTACCTTGAACTAAAAGATAATGCATTTATATGCAGTGGAAGTATAGTAACGACAAAAAAAAATTTAAAAATGTTTATTGTTCAAATAGGCTTAGAATGTCACGAAACGTCGAGACTTTAAGTTTGAGTGGAAAAAAATTCTGTTTGTCTGTCTGTCGATCTGTCTGTAACTTTTTTCGTACGCACGTTTACTCTGGAACCGTTTAAGATTTTAACTTGAAATTTGATACACTTATGTATTTTAACGAGATCTGGAACTAGATTATATTTTCATCTTGTTCCGTCGAAGGGTTGGGAGGTAAATTGGGGTAAATGGGGGTAAAGACGTAAATGAAGCAGGTAAGAGTCAATAAAATTGGTATTTAATATATACAAGAGAAGCTAAGGTCTCAAATAATTTTTTAGCATTACCACCCCCACCCCCACTATTAAAGAGGATGAGAAAATATTGTGATTTAGTGTGTGTACTGTGTACAAGAACCAAAAACCTTAAAATATTTTTTTACTTCATCCACCCTGTCACCACCCCCACCCCACTACCGATGTGAGGTGTCGTTTTGTGGGTTTTTGGGGTAGAGGATTTCAAATATTATATTTTTAAAGTTCCATAAACAATTATTTCCACATACAAAATTTTTTCGTTGTGAGAGACTTGGATAGAAAATCTGGATGTGGAAGTAGTAATTCCTTAGGCAGCGGTTTTTTTATATACTAATAAATATCAATAGCCATCAAAAATAGCAACACAAGAGAGTATTTTATATCCCCTTTAAAACCCATTTTGATTTTTATTCCTAGCTTATATTATGGTTTTCGAGCAATTCAATTTTTTCTATAGATCGCGAGCAAAAAATTTTAAATAAACGAAAATCGCGCGCATTAAAAATACAAATTTTGGATTTTTTTTCAATATCGATTTTCTCTAAAACCATGGCATATACAACAAAATTACAATAGGACTTTTTTTAAGGAAATTAGTCAAGCTTTCTTTTTTATGATGAGCAATTTTTTCATATCTTCAACTGTTAACGAGTTATCAGTAAAATAAGGCTTATTTCACCGAAGGGTGGTTTTTTTGGGGGGGTTGCGAACCTCCTCAGAACGGATTTTTATGGTTTTGTGATGTATAACCCCTCCACTAACAGTTACTGAAGGCAAATCTCAGATAACATTTTTTGTGATGGAAATTTTTATAATTATTGGACTTTTAGGCGAATCTGGTAATAATGATTGAACAAATATAATTAATTAAAAAAAAAACATATAGGTCGAATTGAGAATCTCTCGTCGGTTTAAAATCAATTTGATCTATCCGAAAACCCGTCTGTTTCGTTTTAAATGGCCCATCCTGTATAGTTCTTGATCCTCGACTTATCCTCAATAGAAATCCATTAACACTACCTATTTGAGCATTAATTAGAATTTAGTAATATAAGATGAATTAGGGACTATAAATATTTAAAGTCACAGAAAATATCATGAATTCTTTGTAAGTTGCTTGGAATAATTTTTAATCAGTCGAAACAGCTACACAATCTTGACGTATTCTTTGTGGTTTTCTCTACGGAATTTCTTCATCTGCTGTTTGTCGGATAAATAAAACTTTTTAAATACTTATGTATTATTCATTAGCGGTAATATCAACGGTTCTGATACTTAAGAACTGCTTGAATTTTAGGTATATTGTTTTCTGTTTGCAAGTAGTGTTGACAAGAAAAAATACATTAGTCTATTATAGTTTTGTGTATTTATACATTTTTTAAATTATGGTACAATTTCGACATCGGAAGAAATTCGGCAAATAAGAAAAGAATTATTTGGGTGTGCTAAAAAGAAAAAAATTAAAATTAATTGTCTTAAAAGCTTGTCTCGTGAATAGAAAAAATAATAAAAGCTTGTTTAAAAAAAAATTACATTTAATTTTTAATATTCATTTACGGAAAGGTTATATTAAAGGGTATTCTTATTTTTGAAAGTATATTCTACCAGCGTTAAGAATATTGAGAGACAATTTTTGAGCACCTTGTATAATAGATATAATTTATGTATGTCACGTAGAACATTTATTATAGTGATTTTTAATTTATAATAATTTACTTTTATTTAGTTTAATGTCCGGCGTTCTTGACTAATTAAAGTGATTTATGAAATATTTAACTCAATTTTTAACAAAGTTGAGGTACTCAGTTCAGGGCCGGCCTAGAGGCCCGCGTCAATGAGTCTCCGCATACCTAACCGTTTTAAATATTTGTTAATTAAGAAATAAATGTCCACTAAAACCAATGGTTACGATAATTATGAATTTTTTTTAAATACAGAGCAATCAAGTGACGCACAAGTTTGTAGTGACGTAGTCACGAATCTACCTCCTCAAAAACGCTCATAAAATGTCAAAATATAATTTTGAAAAAATTATAGTTTAAAATGCATTTTTTTTCTGAAGCAAGTGCTGTAAACGAACGAAAAATTTTGAGCGTAGAGGTTATACTATATGTTAACAAAAACCACTACATAAGCATTTGTTTTTTTAATTATTGACTACTTAACAAAATGGCAGCGTTTTTATATAAAAAATGTGAGGGAGCACATTGCTTCTGTCATAACTTCTCTTTATTTTATGCTATAAAAATAGACAAAAAAACATTTGAAAGCCTGATTAATGGTCTTTCATTTTGATTACTAGCACTTTTGACGTAAGAATCCTAGTCTGTGAGATATTTAACAGTTTAACTAAATACGTCGTCTTATAAACGTTCGGACGCCATCTTTATATTTCCATATCTCCGAAACCATTAATTTTACAGAAATTAGAAAAATACGAATTTCTTATTTGTCTCTAGCATGTTTTCGCTCAATGTAATTCTTTTCGAGTTATTTAACGAAAATCGTGTTAAAATTCCTCCTTTTCAAGGTAATGTCCCAATTTTTAAATCGTTATAACTTAAAGACTATCAATTTATATCAAAATTGCGTGGAACATTTTCTTCTCAAAATCTGATTCTCTTTCAGTTCCAATATTTTTGTTTTTTTTTTTTTTAGGTGCCACCCCATGAAAGGGGTTGCATCCCTATAAATTAGCCCCAGCTGGAATGTTTCTGATTTTGAATAATTAAATATAACAAACATTTAAAAAACAATAATCAAAATCGGTTCTGTCTTTGAGGGTTTAGAATTAAAAACGTTCATTGACTCGGCTAATATAGTTTATTGCACTTCTAAGAAGAAATTCAAATAAACAAAAAACTCATATGCGATCATTTCATTTATTTCATCTTTATAATCTTAATATTCATATATATTTTTCATCGTGGCGAAATAAGTTCCAATATTAAATATGGAGTATGTTACTTGAGAGTCTAATAATCTTCAATTGTAAATTAAATTTCTGTAGACGAAATTACTAAATTTTTCGACTTTGAAATCCATATGTTGTCGTAGAAAATATTCTTCGACTGATTCGCCTCCATACAAGGCTCTTTCGTTACGAAATGGTATATGACATGATAGGAAGTTTTAAGAATGCCCTATTGTTTGTGAAAAATTATCATTATTATAAATCGAGAACTAAATTTTTAATTTATATCAGCGGCGACTCCACCAAATCTTCGAATATGCTCGTAATATAAAAAATTATTTCCAATTTTTGTTCACCTTACACTAGATGTAGCTCGACAAATTTATTGTGGGACCACTGCCGGACCATAGCCTAGAGGTTGCAGCAGGTTTGACAGAAATCGCTTAAGCTACTCCAGAGTAATCATCGAACAAATATATACAACGTGATTTACCTTGATATGCGGAAAATACAATTAATTAATTAATTAATGTGGGAAAGCCCCTGCAAAATTTTAGAGTGCCCTGAGGTAATTTAGTATATTAAAAATGGTTAAAATTTACTAACATATACTACTGTTATTGACTAGGTCAGTAATAGTGCGACGAACTTACTTGTGAAAGAACATATTGGAGATGTTTACATTTCCTTAATTGCCATAAAAAGTGAAGCCGGCGAGTGTGATCAAAGTGCCACGTTCTTTGCTTTCGGTCGAACAATCAGGACACCGGCGTGTTATTGACGGGTTTAAGTAAATATCTCTTATATCTACTTGTTGTTGCAGAGTTCACTAGCCTAGGGTCAATAAGATTTCGAATTATTTCGATTTATTTCGCTATTTTTGTAGTGTCAAATCAAATCAAATCAAATTTATTGGTGCTTTAACAATACAGTTTTACACAAGTCAAATATAGAAATATAGAAATTGTCATAATATTATGCAATGTCACTTATAAAATATATAATATAGGATACAATAATATAAATAAATTGTAAAATAACATGAATAATTAAAAATATTTCAAATATACATACAAAATATTTGTACACATACACAAATATACACAATAAAATATACTGTAAATTTATATAAAATTTATATAAAATTGTTGTCCATTATTTTGGCTTCAGTGCCATTAAAATTTAAAAATTCATGTATACTATAGAAACATTCTTTTATTAAAAAATTTTTTATTAACTGTTTATATTTCACCTCTGGTAAGGCTTTCACCCAATTTGGAATTTTATTAAAAAATTTAGGGCCGTAACAATAAGCCACAATCACTTGACTTAAGCCTATTAAAATCTATCACTAAGTTATGTTGAGTCCTCGTGTTGTATTTGTGAATATCCTCATGTTTTTTATATTGGTTTATGTTTTTGTAAATATATATCAGGCAATGAAAAATGTATAATGACGGAAATGTTAAAATTCATAACTCAATAAATTTATCTCTTACATCCTCTCTATATCCACGATTTGTAATTATCCTGAGAGTTTTCCTTTGTAACTTGAAAATTCTGTTAGCTTGCGGGGCATGGGCCCAGTTTATCAGACCATAAGTCATATGGGACACTATTAGCGAGTAATAGGCCGTTAATAAAATTTTAAAAGTTACAATGTTTTTTAAGTTTCTTAGCAAGAATATATTTTTTGATATCTTTTTTGCTGTGTAATCAACATGGTGGAACCAGTTGAGATTTGGGTCAAGAAAAACGCCTAGAAATTTTACTTTTTCTGGGTTATTATAATTTTCAATTGGCCTATGACTGAAAATCATATTTGTAGTTTTATGCTCGTTTAGTGACAATTTATTTGATGAGAACCATTCTAAAGCATTTAACTTAGCTTCATCTATTTGCCTCTGAACAGCATCCAATTTATTGTCTGATACCAGGAGTGTGGTATCGTCTGCAAATAATACCAAGTCAACATCAGGTACAGACTTACTTAGGTCATTTACGTAAATTAAAAATAGGGTTGGTCCTAAGACCGATCCCTGTGGTACTCCGCTCTTTATGTAGTGGGATGTCGAGTTAGTATTACTTATGCTTATGTACTGCTGTCTATGCAGAAATGATTCTATTAAGTTGCAGCTGATCATGTCAAATTTATAAAATTTTAATTTGTCTATTAGAATTTGATGAGAAACACAATCAAAAGCCTTTTGAAGGTCACAAAAGGTTACCCCGACATAATCCCTATTCTCATTTCCTTTGACAATTTTGTCTATTAAGGGCCAGTTGTACGAACTAAGTTGAGCCAAGTTCAGCTTGAACCAAGATCAAGAGCCATGGTTACGATTATTGTAACAATCGTAACCTTGGCTTTTGATCTTGGTTCAAGCTGAACTTGGCTGAATTTAGTTCATACAACTGGCCCTTAGTAAATAATTGCGTCATTTGTGGTCATTTTTGCTCGAAAACCAAATTGTTTACAATAATATAAATTATTATCTTCAAAATGGTGTGTTATTTGATTTTTTAAACATGTTTCGAAAATTTTTGATAATACAGGAACAAGAGAGATAGGTCGAAAATTATTGTTATTTAAAGAACCTCCTTTATGAATTGGTACTACCTTTGTGACCTTTAGGACATCTGGATAAACACCTAAGCTAATGCATTGATTGATTAGACTAGTAAGGTGTACAACTATAAGGTTTTTAATGTTTTTAATGTAATTTAAGGTTTTTTATTATATTTATTGACATATTGTAGTGATCTTTACTACTTTTATTCTTCATTTTATTAATTACATCACGTACTGTATTTATACTAACTGCATTAAATTTGAAATTTGGTACATTTGCTTCAATATCATTGTTTGAAAAAAAATCTGTATAAACACTATTTACTACAGGTAAGTTTTGTGTAATATTTTCAGCTACGTTTATGAAATAATTATTCATGTCTTCTACATTTAACTCGATATTTAGGATTTTTTTATTTTGTTGCCTATTTTGGTTTATGATATTCCAGAAAGTCTTTGGAGTGTTTCCATTTTTGTGTAATATATTATCATAGTAATTACTTTTAGTAATACTTATTTGACGTCTGTATTCTGCTTTGTACTTTTTTAGGTGTTCTTTTAATTGTGTGATTTGATTAAAACCAAAAAGTCACTTCTACCCGCTCCAGCTTTACTATCAATAGTGTCAATCCCAAGTCTGATAAAGTGATATGGTTGTACCGCGTTACGTCAGATTGGTTAAAGTCATTGGCGGCGCGTTTCTACAAAAAAATAAGGTAATTTTTTGGCCATTTTTAAAAAATTTTTCATTGTTTTAACTCCTTTCGGCGGGTACAACCTATTGTTAAATTTTCTGCATGTCATGGTAGATCACGTTGTATATAAAAAAAAACATACATACGGGACAATACGGGTCGAATTTAGAACATCCTCCTTTTTAAAATTTTATGAAGTTGGTTAAAAAGAGAAAATACATTTATTTTGTTAGGTTGGCAACTGTCATAAACTCTCTCTCTTCTGTCAAAAGTGCTGTTGCAATGTATGTCAAAGTTAAGTTAGTAAACGCGTTTTATATTTTTTTGTGTCCTGTAAGTTTTTCCAGAGTTAATAAATAGTTATTCAAGTTCAACTACACTCAAAGAAATAGTATGGGTAAATTCAACAAAAAAAAAATGGTTAACTAACAATATCGTTAATTTTGTTAAACCAAACTATATTGATGGTATTTTTAAACGGTGATTGTTATTTTAATTAATAAAAAGTTGTCGTACAACAAAACAAACATTAACTTAAAAAATAGATGAATAAGACTATTATTTTGTTCGTCTGACTATTATTTTGTTGAATTCTGTCAAATTAAACTAGATAATAGTATATTTTATTTTTAACTATTATCGAATTGTAATTCTAACCCAGTATTAGTTCGCTGTATTATTGTACTTGGTAGACAAACCAATATTATTGTCGTCTTCTAGAAGTTCTAAAAGAATTACCATAAAATGTGCTTGCTTACCACGTAGTCTATTACAGAAATTATTCCCAGATGACGCCACATACAAATCACTGACAATAATCAATCATGCATTATCTTATATTCTTATGAATTTATAGAAAATTAATAACATGATTGCAATGTTCAAATTCTCTCAGGGATCATCGGTATATTTGGATGGATCCTCCGATTAAAGAACTTATAGCTAGATACATAACAGGCTATCTTTTCACTATATACCTTATTTGCTCCTAACATAGTCACATTATATGTCCATTAAAATGGATAGCTGAACATCACATCCCATAGGAAACAGTGGCGTTGTGTGTGTAGAAAATGTGTAGAATGGTAAATATTTTCATTAAAATGAATTATTGCAATTCCTGCATTACCGGCTCTTTATATAACGTGATGTTGGCATACGATATTACAGTAAGATAAAACAGTAAGATAAATATGTATTGAAAGGATATTAAAATTTAATTGCTATTTACTTTATAACTGTAAACTGAACTTCATCATGTTACGACTATGGAACGATCGATTTTCTTCTTTTCTAAACTGCTTTCTGCAAACGGCACAGCTGTTCACTATTTATTTGCACAAAATATATTGTCACTAAACTGTGTAAATACGAATAGAGAATATTATTTAGGTATTAAGCAAATCACAACTTAAAATAAACTTACTTTTTTCACCAGTTTTTGGTCGAATGGCCAACTGAGATTATGATAATCGAACTGAAGCCGATCGTGCACGAGCGGCCGCGAATACGCCAATGGGCCAATCAGCAACTTATGGGAAGAAGTGCCTTAGATTGTGAGTCTTTCAGCGACAAATAAATCAATGCCATTATGTATCTAGATATAAGTTCTTTAATCGGAGGATGGATCTTATAAAAGATCTCTAATCTTTGGTTTGGGTGGTCTGATGTCTCAATACTGAGATTTTGGCTAACCAAAAAAAACTTCATCATACAATAAAGTGCAGATCAACCTAAAAATTAGTTGGTGAACAAAAAAACAAAGTCGTTGTGCTATTTAATTGTAGACCAAATTGAAAATGGTTAGTGAACATAAAAAAATGTCATTGTACTATTTAATTTGTTACAAGAAGATATGATTATTAAACTACTATTTGTTTACGAAAACAAATAAAGTTGTTTGACTATTCTTTTCTGATTGATTTAACTATGAAACTAGATAGGCGCGATTTCATATGCTCTTTTTAGTTGAATTTACCTATCATTTTCTTTGAGTGTACTATATTAAAATTCTGCAGTTGCCCTGGTTCTTGGTTTATATCAACTATTAACAAAAGAAAGAAAAACAAAGTAATATTCAAACAGTATTTTACATCACCAACTATGTTTAATTAATCTAAAATGGAAAAAGCTTCATGAGTTTTGCAGGGGTGGGTCATCGCCAGTATATATTGACTCGCAAAATGAAAGAAACTGAATTTGTTGGTTACTTACTGACTTAATTAATGATATGCTTCTTGTGCTTTTGGTTTTTTTATGAAGTCATTTGCAAATAAGGATACAAAATGAAACATAAGAGTATGGGGAGACAAGTACCGTTGGGATCATTATTGCCAGAAGAACATCATCATAAAACAAGATATCTAAATAATCCATAAGTTATCAATTAGATGTGGAAGAATAATTGATATAGTAGGTGAATTGATTTAGTAGGTACATAAAATGTTGATTTCTTAATTATTGCTGTTTTGTACCATTCTTATCATAGCTTGGAAAAGCTGCCTCCCTGAATGCCAACACATTAGATCACAGTGTCTATTTTTTAGAAATTTGTCAATAGAATGGTTTTTAAGATGTAAACATTATGCTCGTATCTTCAAAACCATCACATTTATTATCGTAGAATCGGGATGGTAGAGGCGACTTTTCAGAACTCCAATACAAATAGTACAAGCAGACGCTACCCAAGAAATCACCGTTCAGTAATCTATAAATAGCAAGACTGATCCGAAAGCTTTCAATGTCAGCAGATTGTCACTCTATTATTGTCCTCTGGCCAATGTGTAGCAAACTGTAAGTATTTCACACCAAAATAATATTTTTGCTACTTTTAAATTTAAATGTTCTGGTAGTTTTAAGCAAACAATGCAACATAATGCGTTCAAGTAGTAAAAATATTATTTCGGCGTGAAATGCTAACAGTTTTCTCTGCAATGGAAGACATAGCGCAGCAAATTACTAACACTGTTTGAAAGCCACTTAGCAGTCTGGCTATTTAGGTAAACACTACGGCCCTGAAAGCCTACAGTGTTATCCTAAGGATAGCCTAAAGCAAATCCTGTAAGAGTCCCAGGAATATCCGAAGGATATACAAAAGTACGTGCGCTCATGATATCCTGCGGATACGAAAAATAGTGTCACTTCTGGGTCCCAAGGATATCCGTCGCATATCTTGGGATATCTTCAGGATATTGCTATATCCTATTTTTTATATCCCTGGGATGTCCAAAGGATAACTTTGTGCTGTCTCTGGGATATTCCCTAATTAAAGTAAATAATATTCATATAATAGGGCAATTAATTCTACATTTTTTTACCATTAGGTCAAATGACCTAGTTTGGTAATTTTCGTGACATCCATGACCTAATGTGTAAGAATATGCCTCGCGGCTTAAATATTAACGTTACTGGGCGTCCAGAAATTTTTCGCCAAACATTCCTTCTGGAACATTGTTTAACTCAAAATTATCTCTCAAAAATATTATAATTTTGACAATTCATCACATTCCTTCTGGGTTGTTATTTTCTTTGAGAAAATTATTATTTTTAAACAAACTCTGTCACTTGCTTTTCACATTCTCTTGCATCAGTCTTACAAATTCTTTTACACTCGGCAATATTCTTTATAGCTTTATGATAGGTTTGAACCGCATTTTGGTATGCCGTAAACTGTGTATTGGTGTTTGACAGAACTACAAGTATACTATAGTGCAAAAAGTTATCAGATACAGTCGAAAAATGCACCAGCTCTTGGTATACTATGCGCCCTAACTATTATTAGATAAATCCTCGGTAGCACAGCTCTTCGGATGTAGAGGAATATCTAGTTGGTAGGTACTAGCCCACGCAAATTCACATGTGACCCAAATAGCTCAAGTAGGTACAACGTACAACTTATCTAAACGACAGCCTCCGCCTATGCAATCTTATCTGGAAATCATAAAGATTACACGAAATACAATTCATGGTAAATGCAGTAAAAAACCTATAGTTGTCAATGAAACATTAAAGTAAAGCGTACCATTCAAGACGCACGTTTCAATTACACAATATTACTCTAAAGCGCATCACCCAGTCTCGAGAGAGGGGTGGGTCGATCATCGAGAAAGGGTCACCTTCAACTGTTTCAAAGCTCCACACACAACTCCATAGCTCGCTTCGTTGCGGTAGTCGACTTTTTGACTGCTCTTAAGCAAGCACGCGGCCGCTGAAAGATATCGCATTTTCAGGACTAAGTGATTCGCTAGTCCTGATGAGAGAAACTCGTATTGTTTCGTTTTGTTGATAGTGATTTAATTAATGGTTTGATTTGGTAAGTGATTTTTGTTCAAATTTTAATTGTTTTCAGACGGAATCAGCGGCAAGTGTTTCATGTTTCAGATAATGTGCTTATGTAGGCTATTTTTAAATGTTCAGTTAATGCGTTACAAACGTATGCACCCACCGTGGTGCAACAAGTTACTGAGTTGATCGGATTTGTATACTGAATTCTAATTATATATATTCTTAGATTTTATGAAGATTTAAAACTATATAACGCAGAGCGCTTCAGTTATAAATAAACTTTGGTCGCCGGTAAATTATAAGTAACGCCTTCATAAGAATGTTTTTCCATACAAAATGTACTGAAAAGCCGAAAGGTCACCTTCTTATATCTGAAACAGTGAAATTTTTTTAGGAATATTATGTTTATGACTTTGATGGCAACATATTGCTGCATTTTCCATATTGTATTACAAGGGAAAATGGGACAAATATTTTAAATTTAAAATGATCAACAAGCTGTGTTGGCTGACCTGCTAGATTGATAAGTTTTGCTATAAATATCGATAATTTATTTTCTTTAAAACATATATTTTTATTGTAATTATTATTGAAAATTTAAAATGTCACTCAGTCCGTTGCCGTTGGAAATTTGACCTCTCTTGACCTCGGACGCTGCTAGAAAATTTGGCGTATATTTTATAATTTTCTGATATACTTCTTACATATCAGGGTTAACTTGATTTAAATTAAAATGACAATTTATATTAAAGCAATTCATGATATAATGAAAATAATTGGACATTCCAAAAAACAAACAGTAAATGAGTTTACTATGATTGTTTTTTGAAATGTTCAATTATTTTATTTCTTACAGAAAGCTTAACAATACAACCTACACAACAGGGCTGGATTATCCATAAAGCTAATTAGGTGGCTATAGCCTAGGGGCGATAATGCGTGAAGGGGCGCGCGCTAGGGCATAAGGGGAGCTGCGAGTTCTTTGCTCTCTCTGCTTATTAAAAAAAAAAAAAAATTATCTTGCCCCCCTAATCAATTTTCGTTTTCGAGAAAAAATGTTTTTTTATACGGACCAAAATCCCTCCCCGTGCTCATCAGTTTTGAAACCCGGACGAAATTTTTTTCCAGATTTCTCCCCCCTCCCGCTCATCAATTTTTTTCCATTATGAATAAGAGGGCGCAAATACATGATTAGCCTGGGGCGCGCCAATCCTTAATCCGGCCCTGCTACACAATACAAAAATATAACTTGAATTTATGTTGATTACATTTTCATTGTAATATTTATACAAATTAAGGTACCTCCTTTAAAAAAGGTTACTAAAAATTATGAAAAACTTCGGAATAATGTCATATTGAACGGATTTCGTTCATTTTTGCCAGTATAATAGTAAATGCTTCACAGAAAAGTTTCTATATTGTGCGGGGGGCTTGCTAATTTATAGGGGGTGGATGCCACCCCTTCTCAGGGGGTGGTACTTAAAATATATATATATATATATATATATATATATATATATATATATATATATTTATTGGAGCTGAAAAATAATCAAATTTTAAGAAGAAAAGGTTCTATGCAATTTTTCACGTAAATTGATAGTTTTTAAGTTATAGCGACTTCGAAATTGCGATTTTAGCTTAAAAAAAAAGGTATTTCCAAACGGCTTTCGTCAAGTATCTCGAAAAATATTGCTTTATCGAAAAAATGTTACAGACCAATTACAGAAAGTGCAAACTGAGAATTAATTATATTTTTTGTTTATTGATACGTCAAGAATGCTAATAGGTAGAATAATAGTTAAGTTTTCAACTGTTTTTTAATTTGTTTCTGTAGCATAAAAACATAGAAGTTACGACCGAAGCAATGTGCGTCTTCACATTTTTTTAATAACAAAGTCGCCATTTTGTGACTGTAATTAGCCAGTAAATAGAAAAAAGGAATTTCAAACACTGTTTCTCATTAATATATAGCATGATGTAGATGCTCAATTTTTTTCGTTTGTATACAGCATTTCCTTTAGAAAAAATTACAGTTTCAACTTTAAAGGTATTTTCGATAAAATGTATTTTTTTTCCTTTTCCAAATATCTCAACAAATATTAGTTTTATTGAAAAATGGATAGAGACCAAAAATAAAGCTCATAAACTGATAATGAATTTCGATTTTTTATTTATTTACATAGATTTAATAGTTTCGGAGATATGAAAGTTTACAAATGGCGTCCGAACGTTTATGAGACGAAAAAAATGCAGTTTAAATGTTTAATATCTCAGAAATTGTGACACGTAGGTCACGCATGCTAAGAAATGAAATTAAAGACAATTAATTGCACTTTCAAATTATTTTTTACTCGTTTCTGTAGCATAAGAGATAAAGAAGTTATGACTGAAAAATGTGCGTATTTATATTTTTTATATAAAAAGGTCGCCATTTTGTTACTCCAATTAGCTAGTAATTTAAAAAAAATAATCTCAAATACAGTTTTTCGTTAAAATGTAGCATTACCTAGATGCTCAAATTTTTGTGCTCATTTAAAGCACTTGCTTTAAAAAAAATGCATTTTAAACTTTAAAGGTAATTTCGAAACACATGGATGCAAAATATAAACTTAAGTATCTCCGAAATTATTAACCCTACATCAATAAACAAAAAATATAATTAATTCCCAGTTTGTACTTTCTGTAATTGCTCTGTAACATTTTTTCGGTAAAGTAATACTTTTCGAGATACTTGACGAAAGTTGTTTGGAAATACTTTTTTTTTAAGCTAAAATCGCAATTTTGAAGTCGTTATAACTTAAAAACCATCAGTTTATGTGAAAAATTGCACAGAACTGTTTCTTCTTAAAATTTGATTTTTTTCATCTGCAATAAATATATATTTTTTTTAAGTGCCACCCCCTGAGAAAGGGGAAGGGCATCCACCCCCTATAAATTAGCGAGTCCCCGTACAATATAGAAACTTTTCTGTGAAGCATTTACTATAATACTGCCAAAAATGAACGAAATCTGTTCAATATGACATTATTCCGAAGTTAAAACCTCTAGTTACTGTACTATAATATCTATATTGAAATCGGTTGAAAATACGTTTGAAATTGTTATTTATTTATTTTTAGACCGACCTCAATATCGAATTAGTAAAATTAATTGGGCCGCTGTGAAAATTATTTCCAATTTTTACTCGCCTTATACTATACTACTTGCAAAAAGAGTAGACAGTGGAGGAATACGATGCGTATGGCACTGCGCGCGGTCATCGGGCGGGCGTGCCGCTACACTCTTGTTAGCTCCAATTTTTTTTTTTTTCGTACTGAAGCTAAAGATTATTGTACCCCATAGACTCGTTATCCCCTTAGTCCTGTTCCTTTCCAAAAGGCGAGTGTACGGACGAATGGAGCTCTGGCTATTTCTTCCGGGGTCACGATTGGTCCCCCGAAGTATGAAAGTCTCCCAGCCACCAAGGTTGGGCATTCTCGCTCATTATCATTAATTATGAGCCTGGACATTTTTTTTTCACACCCCCCCCCCCCCCCGCTCATCAATTACACAGGCCTGCTACCAAAAAACTTATTTGAAACTAATAGGTGATCTTTATAGATTTTTGGGTGCTGAATCTGGGAGAAATAATTTTAAAAATCCATCACCGTCAGTTTTTTTGCGAATTTTTTAGTTGAAAAGCCGCCTCACACATTTCCCTATTCCTTTTTCTTATTGGAATATGGTTTAATTGAAATGGGAGCAGTGCTGGATTGCCCTATACGCTAATTACGCACGTGCGTAAAGCGGCAGATTTTTAGGGGCGGCAGGTAAAAACAGAATAATGGAAATTCGGTAACTTGTAACATATGAATGGACATAATTTTTTCCCTAACATTATTTTTAGGATTTGACAATAATAGATAATAAGTTTTAAGAAGTGTGTCGTTCTCCTCAGTCCTGGGTGATATATACATAAAAAACTTCAGCGTCTTTGAGTGACTGTACAATTTGTACCGCCATTCAAAGACGCCGACGTTTTTATGTAAAATGATAACATAATATCACCGAGAACTATATAGGTACATACATGTTTGTATTTGAGTATTTGTATTGCGGCTACTGCTGGTCACTTCATCCATGTGTTACTCACAAGAGGAAAAGTAACAATCGGAGCTTTTCCACGAAGATGGAAAGGAAGTACAGGGCCATCAATGTGGATTAAATTATTAGAAAATACATTAACAATGCCTTTCGTTGTAAATAAACTTAATTTGGAATAATAAAATTTTTTAAAAATTTTTTAAGACATCTCTACATTCCAAAATATGCCTATTAGCTTCAAAATATTGGGTCGAGTTGCGGAAAAATGGTGAGTGATGGGAGAAAAACTTATGTCATTTTCGTATTCAGCACCCTTCAAAACTGTTAGATCACCCTAAATAATAAAAAAAGTTTTCATAATTTTTTTTTGCAGGCCTGTGTTATTAAGCGCGGTCTCCCGTCAGAGATCATGACAAAAATGTTTTTTTCAAATGTGAAGTTTGAGCGCTTTAGTTACCTTACGCCATTTCTCGTCATTTAAAATGCAATTGAAATTCTGAAAAAAATCACACAGCATTTGTGGATTCCAGAAAACACTTTCATGGCACAACAGGTTTTCTAGATCTTTTTTTGTTACAAAGAGTAATGTTAAAAACATATTCTATACGAATTAAATAAATGGATATACATTATATATAAAAAATCTCAAATTATGATACAAAACTATTTTTCTGGCGAAACACGTATTTCTTATCTCGGTCGCAGTATATTATGAATTCGCAAGAATCACAAGAATCAGCGTTCGTTATACAGAAAAATAGTAATATTTTCATTGAAAGTTTCGTCACGATCAAGATCAATAGGTATCACGAAAATTGTCTAAGATGATATCTAAGACCCGAAAATCGCAAAAAACAAGAAAGTAACTTTTTTTTAGTTAAACAGCGGCATAAAGAAGGTCTGAAAAATGTATTGTGCTATGAAAATTGTTTTTTGGAGTTCTCAGATAACGTATGGTTTTTCAGATTTTCTATTGCATTTTAAATGACCGCAGGCCTGACGACAGGGGGGGGGGGCAGACGGGGCTGCAGCCCCGGGGCCCGGGCCTGAAAGGGCCCGGCACCTTCACTGTTAAATACATTTTTGTATTGATTGTATTTCAAATTGTGTATTGAAAATTAGTATTTTTGATTTTTCCCAGCCGAAGGGGGCCCGCCAATTTGATTTTACCCCTGGGCCCGTACTGGCTCTCCACGGGCCTGAATGACCGAAAGAAATCCTAAAATTGCTATCAGAAGATGACGGGAAGCAAGTTTTGAGATTGGTGGCCGGTGCAAACTTAACTATCAACTGTACCGTTTTTTGTTATAACCATTATTTTAGACGATTTTATGCTTTACCAAAAAGGTACGTATAGTGTTTTGCCCCATCTCTCTTAGATTTCACGATATTGAGGAAGGAGCATAAAATATACCATTATTTTGTTCGTATTATTTTTAGTAACTTTTCTTTTTTGAAAAATTACGTTGCCCTATAAACATTTTTTTTTCTGACGACGACTTGTGAAGAGTAATATCCGCAGATATCCCTTGAATTTGGCTAATATGCTTGAACTATAACTCTAAAACTCCTATGTAGGGTCGAGTAGAGAGAAAAAGGAAATATTTCGAGAAGTGATCATTGAGAAAAAAGTTCAATGACCAAGCGAATGGTTAAAGAGAGCTATTTCAATAAAAAAAAACTACTACCCAAGGAATCTGTACTTCCACATCCAGCTTTTCTATCCAAGTCTCTCACAACGAAAAAATTTTGTATGTGGAAATAATTGTTTATGGAACTTTAATAATATAATATTTGAAATCGTCTACCCCAAAAACCCATAAAACGATATCACACATCGGTAGTGAGGTGGGGGTGATGATTGGGAGGTGGTAGTGGGGGTGGATGATGTAAAAAATATTTTGAAGTTTTTGGTTCTTGTACACACCTAAATCACATTTTTTTCATCCCCTTTAATAAAGGGGTGGGGGTGGTAATGGGGGTGGCTAATGCCAAAAAGTTTTTGAGACCTTAGCTTCTCTTGTATATATACCAATTTTATGGACTCTTTCCTGCTTGATTAACCTATTTACCCCCATTTACCCCAATTCACCAACCCTTCGACGGAATAAGATGAAAATATAATCTAGTTCCAGATCTCGTTGAAGTACACTATGCAATGAAATCCCGTACACTTGAAAAATCAAGTAATCCAGTTTTTACTAATATTGAGTGGTGTGAATAAGTCTTTTTGGAATTTAGATTTTATTATCGTATAGGTTATAAAAACTGACATAGATTGTGAAACATCATAAGTAAGGCGTTTGAATAATGTTAATCCAGAAGAAAAACATACGCTACCTTCCTCCTCCCACCTTTTCTTCGCACACATAACAGTACTTTTATTAACCACCGACCCCCGAGTTTGACGCGTATGTTTGTATGTCTGACTGTCTGTCTGTCTGTCTGACTGTCTGTCTGTCTGTCTGTGGCTTCAGCTCTTCAACGGGTGATCCGATTTTGATGCACTTTTTTTTATTTGAAAGAGTATTTTGTCGAGAAGGTTTTTGCCATATTAGATTTTGGTGTTTGGTCGCCATCTTGATTACAAGCTTTATTTAACTTGCCTTGTTCTTGTGGGTCAAATCTTGCAACTGAATTTTAAAATAGTTATCTCCAATCGACTGAGCTGAAACACATTTAGTTTGGATGACAATGCATGGTTAGCTAAGTGACATCATTCCAAATCCAATATGGCGGACTCCCAAAGATGGCGGACCAGTTATTTTTTATACAACCCCATGATATGGGTATCAAACGAAAGGAGAAGAATACGAAAATAACGTCACACTAAATTCAATATGGTGGACGCAACTGAATTTTAAAACAGTTATTCCCAACCGATTGAGCCGAAATTTTGCATACACGTTTAGTTTGGATGACAATGCATGGTTAGCTAAGTGACATTATTCCAAATTCAATATGGCGGACGTTGTTTTTTATGCACCCCCATGATATGGGTATCAAATGAAAGGGTTTGCTGAGAAGAATACGAAAATAAAATTATGTCACACTAAATTCAATATGGCGGACGCCCCAAGATGGCGGACAAAATTTTTTAGTTTTAACACTATAATTTGATCGTATAGTGTATTCGCTCATATGTTGCATTCTAAAAAATGGTGAAGGATTCGGTTTAAACTATAAGTTTTATATCGGATAGGAACGACGCAATGAATATACACTTCTCCAAGAAATTAACGCACCACCAAAAAATAACCAAAAGTTTGAAGTTAGTTAATTTTTAACCTCCAACCAAAAAGAGGAGTGTTATAAGTTTGACGCGTATGTTTGTATGTTTGTCTGTCTGTATGTTTGTCTGTCTGTATGTTTGTCTGTCTGTCTGTCTGTGGCTTCATATTTCTTCAACGGGTGATCCGATTTTGATGCACTTTTTTTATTTGAAAGAGTATTTTGTCGAGAAAGTTTTAGGCCATATTAAATTTTGATGATTGGTCGCCATTTTGAATTCGCCATGTTCAACTTCTCAAGAAATTGTCCGACTGAAGTAAAATTGAAAATGTGCAGACAATTATGGTAGCCGAATATGATTTTGGTCTCATTTTGATTCGGTCATATGAAGCTGGTACGATTAGATACATTGATCGGGGGTTTTTAGTGGTTAGCAACTGCTCTGATAGACCATCCCTCTTCAATTTTAGAGAGAATTATTTTTTTTTCTTTTGGCATTGCGAAAATATGACACTGACTGACAAACAAATAAAGAATGATTTAATATAGCGGGATTTTATTGCACATAAGTGTACATACTTGTACCAAATTTCAAGTCAATGTCTTAAACGGTTCCAGAGTAATCGTCGCACAGACAGAATTTTTTTTTCGCTCAAACAAAATGTCGACGTTTCATGACATTCTAAGCCTATTTGAACAATAAAAATTTTCAATTTTTTTTTTGTCGTTACTAGACTTCCACTGGATGTGGAAGTAATAGATACATGTGTTTGAATACCTTTTTGTTTTATAACAGGTAGAAGCAGTATATGTAGTGTATGAATTAGTGATTTGGTTGAGTATCGTGAGTGGCACTGATTCATATTTGAAGTGTTGTTAAGAATGCCTTATATTTTCGTAAATGCCGAATATGTTAATATTAGGTTTGTTCAAAATCTCCCTGCAAAGTGTACACTAGTGTAGTGTTATTAGGTCTATTCCTTTCAATAAAAGTATAGCACTGAGCTGCACTGGTGTAAAATTGTCTCTCTTAAACTTATGTATCCAGTCTCACATATTAACGGAAAATCTACCACTGTTGTCATGTAAATCTGTCTCTATTTGAGATAGATATATATTTCTCATCGAATCGAGTATTCATTCGGAGGTCGGTAAACACGAATACGACCACTGTGTGTTGACTGGAAAGTTCTTTCGTCTGTAAAAACTACATTGTTCCAAAAAATTTACATCATGCACTAAAAAATTCAAACGCAAATTCTAGTCGAGCTCCTTTATGCTCAGCTTTAAGTATTTATTTCTGTGCTGGTGGATGACAGCGTAGCTCCGATTCTCTTACTCGCCGGCGACCAGTACTACTCGATCCAGGAAAATTCGTTTCTTCAGCAGCCTGAATAACTGAGTAAAATGGATTTTCTACTAATGTATTTACCAATTGCAAATCTTGTTGTTAAGTTGATATCCTTCGTCGCCCTGATCCAGGATTTCTACTAATCGTACCGTTTATTCTCCACTTTTTTAAAATGTTACACACCGAATTTTTGTTAATATTATAATAACGCAATGCAATTTGTCTCATTGACCATCCATCTTCTGCTTTAGCAATAACTCTAGCTTTAACTAAATCGCTTATATGGGGCATATTAGTTTTTGCACACATGCAATGAATTTTGACAAGTAACTGACAATGTCACAAAAATTAAAGTTATGTACACAATTAGATTTTAGCAAAAGTATGTTATAAGACTTGTCCCATTTTTTTGCGCACGACAGTACAATACACTGGCAGTTTGTGAACACTAAGTTTGTTAAAAAACCCTGCACTATCTGCACCAGTGCAAATGTATCTCTCTTCAACTTATGTATAGTCTCACTCTCCTTCTATTATCTGCACTGGTGCAGCTAGTGCAGGGTTTTTCAATAAACTTTCCGAATGTATTTGATGGCAGCTGCACCAAGTTTCTTGAACACCGAACAAAAGATTTAGTGTAGTAATCAGACATACAGTGCGGAGTTTTTGATCAAACCTATATGTATATCTGCGTTTTTTGCAATGAAAGAGCTACTGTACTGCTGCTGTTACAAAGCATCGTCGGCGTTTCCTAAATTCTAACCGCAGACTTCCGGATCGAAAAGTGTTTCCCAGACACTACATGATAATGTTAAGCTTAACATCGTTCATGTTTCATTTGTACCTACGTGAACATCAGCACGTTTGACAGGACAGGAATTTTGTCATTGAATAAATGCTAATTGCAATTTAATTCGATTACTATAATACCATCAACTGTGAAGCTACATTTACTCATTATGTTATCAACAAAACTGTAACTTTTATTGGTGCAGACGAAAATCCGCATGCCACTGAAAAGAGACAAATTTTCGGCATTTCTTTGTAAATATGTGGTGCGGTATCATCGATGTAATCACTAATCAGTGCAGTCGATTGGTCCAGTTATTTTAGAAAATCGTCTCATAGGCCAAAGTTGTCTTGAATGGCCGCAGAATGAATTATCACAGCTCTGGGATGATGCTTTCCCTGCGCCCTGTGCGTTGGATTGGCCGCGACAGCCGACGAGATTGGATGGCCTAACCTCAATCTTTCAATGTTTTTCGATGTTTTTAATTTGAAATTCAGTTTTTTTTTTTACTTTTTCGGACTTTTGTGTGTTATCAACTATTCAAGTAGACAATTTTAAATGTAGTTTTTATTATACCTACAAAAACGATTACATGTGTTGTGTAGTAGTTTTTCCTTAAATTCGTTGAGATTTAGATTGTTTATCTATGTGTTTTTAGTTATTTTCTTCTTATTTAAAACAATTCGTAGGATTTTTAGTATTATTACATATAGGGCATATTTAGCTTATTTAAGATTTAAGTACTGGTAATTATTTTGTTACCAGTTGACGACAAAATGTCGTGATATTTGGTTGTCGAAGTCGAGCCGAAAGAAATGCTTTTAAGCTTTTAAAGGTATGTGTTTATTATATAATATATTTAATAAATACATAATGCTAAATACCTACTGCATGCACATGCATGCATGAGTATAAAGTTATAGTTATTTCAGATTGCCTTCGTTTTCACCAAAAAGAACAGTTTGTAATCACAATCAAAACTGCGAAAAGAAAAGTGGATAAACGCCTTAAAGAGATCCGATCTTACTGAATAAAACATGAAATATGATCATTGATCATATACGTATAAGCAAGTTAAGTAGGTACAAAAAAAAATAGTTGTAATATTCTAAAGTAGAAATGTTTTGGTATTTGTAGAATATATGATGTAAATATAACATAAATATTGCCGCTATAATAGAACTACAAGTTTGATGAACACTAGATGAATTTATTAATTTAATTAGAAGAGTATAACGATAAACTACATAGGTTCATTTTATTTTAATTATTATGCAAGGTTTTCTTTTAAAAGCAATAAACTTTACTGCTTCTTATCTAACAAAAATAATTTCATGTGGTCATCAGCCTTATGAATTTGTATATAGATTTTATTTGGCTGTAAAACATACAAAATTGGTATAATAGTACGAACAATGAATTATACCAAAAAACTTAGTGCCAACTTGGAGATCAAAGCTCCTTCACTGTGTGAATTTTTTAACATATTCAATCATTTGCAATTTTGAATATACAGGGTGGTCCAATAATAATAGGCTGTAGTTCAAGGGTAGATCCTTTGGACCAAAATATGAGGATGTAACCAAACATGCTTTAGTAAATTGTTGCTGTGGAAAAAGATACAGGGTGTCAAAATTGTAATTTTTTTTCTTTCTCTTGCAATATCTCAACTACCTCTTGACCGATCTTCTCCCAGTTTGGCAAGGAAACATTTTTTAAGCTCACTTTTCAATAAATACAACTGCATACTGCACTGAACTAAAAGACCTCAGACCACTTAGCATCCTGCCAGCAAAATCAATATTAATAGAAAAAATTATTGCCGACCAATTTAAATCCTATCTCTGTCAGAATTCCATAATCCCTCAATTTCAATCTGGATTTCGCCCTATGCACAGCATTCAATCTGCACTGCTACAAATTGTAGACGATATCACACTATCTATGGATAATAAGCAAGTCACAATTATTATCTTCCTAGACCAAAGCAAAGCATACGATGTAGTAAATTTCGACGTGCTAATCGCTAAGTTAAAATATATCGGTTGCAATAACATAGCCCTCACATGGTTTAAGAATTATATATCTAATAGAGCTCAAAGTGTTAAATATAATGATACGATTAGCAATTAATCAGAAACCAAAAGTGGAGTCCCACAAGGGAGTATTTTAGGTCCTATCCTTTTCTCTGTATATACTTTTGATTTACCTCGGTGCCTAAAATATTGCAAATATCATTTGTACGCAGACGATTTACAGATATATATTTCTTGCTCAATCGAAAATATAGCTGAAACAATTAATAGAGTAAACATCGATCTATATAATATTTATAACTGGTGTACAGAAAATGGATTACGTCTCAAACCCCGAAAAAACAGTTGCAATGTGTATAGGTACTCGCCAAATTAATTCAAAAATAAACATAAATGATCATAATATAATGCTAAATGATGTAGTTATAAATTGGTCAGATTGCACAAAAAGTTTAGGGATGACATTTGACAATTATTTAAGCTTCGAAAAACATTTAAATAAAATTGTATCCATATCATTTATGAAATTAAAAATGCTCTACGGCTGAAGAAATCATTATCACCAAACACAAAACTCAAAATGATACAAAGCCTAATTTATCCCAATTTGGATTATTGCTCTAGTGTATACTATGATTTTCTGACAAACAAAATAAAAATAGAGTGCAAAAAATACAAAATGCGTGCATGAGATTTGTATTTGATATACTTTATGCCCATCATGTCACTCCCTTTATAAACAACTGCAAAGAACTAAAAATGAATAATAAGTTTATATATTTTTATTGCATTTTCTTGTACAAATTAGTTAAAAATACTATACCAAATTATCTATTTAGCAAATTACAACTAAGATCCGTTGTTCATAACGTAAATATACGGACGAACAATTATACTATACCACAATATGCTCTAAATAAATTTCAAAGATGTTTTTCTTATAAAGCACCTACCCTATTAAATACTGTACGAAATTTACTAATCACTAATGTACTACTACTAATCTACTACTGTACTAATTTACTATCAGAAAATAGTTTCAAAACTGAATTAAAACAATATTTGTTACAAAATCAATCATAGACACAGATAATACTACACATTATATTCCTATATAACTCAAGTAATATAAATAGATGTAAGTTTATGCAAATAGCTAAATAACTGTACTCACAGTAGTTCTTAGTATATGATAGGCGGTGTGGAAGATCGCAAGATGTGCGAGCACCGACCAATTGTGTAATTGTTTAACATAACTATTAATGTAAACTCTGTAAACTCTTCCAAATTGCACAATAAACCGTATTCTATTCTATTCTATTCTATTCTAAATACAATTTTTCCTTTTCAAATTGGGTTTGTTTTCAAAGAATTTTTGAGATCTATGCGGCAGTTTTCTCGAAAACGGTTGGAATTATCAAGTTCTATCAAGCGTGCCTTTTTTAGTCAAAAGTGCCACTAAGTTTCGTAAAAAAAAGAGAAAACTATTCATCATCAGGTATAGCTCATGAGGCACTCTCCACGGGCTAGCGTGATGTAATACATAAATTATTGTTTCTTAGCTTAAAAAATGTTTCCTTACCAAATTAGGAGAAGATCGGTCAAGAGGTAGTTGAGATATTGCAAAAAAAATACAATTTTGACACCCTGTATCTTTTTTCACAGCAACTATTTACTATAACATGTTTGGTTATATTCTCATATTTTGGTCCAAAGACTCTACCATTGAACTATGACCACGACGTAATGGTCCACCCTGTATAAATAAAAATATTTTATTAGTTTTATATTCTAAATCAGATTTACAGTCTTTCATAAATGTAATCAAGTTTCTTCGTGAAGATTTTTCGTACCGATGCACAAGCCACCTAGTTATAAGCCTCCAAATGTTTATAAACACTCAGACCATAAAGTTCACCATGTCAGAATATATATTTTTTATCTTTTTATTTAACGTCGGTATATTTCCGCTACCAGGGCCTATCACCGACGCCAGGAGATGAGCTACCCCCAGCCTGGAAATTTTGCCGAACCTCTTCTCGTAGGAAGAATGGGAATCTTTTACTTGCCTAACATTTAATAGACAAGGGACCGCCTGCTTTACATCCCCTCTGAAGGATGGTATATCCACTACGTAATCCTCGTCTTGAAATTACATAGCTTCCGCGTATACGCTGATATACAAGCCGCCAGAAGGTGGTACGAGATCGCTGTGTTTCCCAATATGGCTTTCACCCATCCAAGTACTAACCGCGCTGCACTGGAGTATCTAAATACAATCGCAGTCAAGACGCCTCTACGCTCACCCCGTTTCAGAATATTACTTCCACGTCCAGTGGAAGTATAGTAACGACAAAAAAATTTTTAAAAATTTTTAAAAACTTTTATTGTCCAAATAGGCTTAAAATGTCATGAAACGTCGAGATTTTAAGTTTGAGCGAAAACAAAATTTCTGTCTGTCTGTCGCTCTGTCTGTAACTTTTTTTTGTGCGCACGTTTACTCTGGAACCGTTTAAGATATTGTGTTGAAATTTGGTACACATATGTACTTTAACGAGATCTAGAACTAGATTATATTTTCATCTTGTTCCGTCGAAGGGTTGGGGGGTAAATTGGGGTAAATTTGGGGTAAATGGGTAAAGCAAGCAGGTAAGAGTTCATGAAATTGGTATTTAGTATATACAAGAGAAGCTCAAAAAAATGTTTGGCATTAGCCACCTCCCTTGCCACCCCCACCTCCTTATTAAAGGGGATGAAAAAAAAAATGTGATTTAGTATATGTACAGGAACCAGAAACCTCAAAATATTTTTTTACTCTATCCAAAAAAATTCAAACATTTTAAACCCTATCCTTTTTCCACCACATTTTCCTGGCGTCAGGGAGACCGCCAGGTCGGCAGTTCTCGTACGGGTTTTTTCGTTTAGCTATTCCCCCGAGTCAACAGCCCAAGTTTATTCAGTGCTACAACCAGTGATTAGTTTCTAAGTTTTATTTGAATTTGTCTTAGGTCCACGTGGATAGCATTTTTTAATTTTATTGTTAATTTTTAAATCCGCCACAGGCGGATAGGAGTTTTAACATTGTTTTATTAATTATCGTTTAGCCAAACCGGACCCTACATTCACCACGGCGCTACAAGCCGTGTTTGTCTGGTTGGCTCCGGACCAGGTTTCGGACGAGGCGCATTGTAAAATTTAAATTTTAAATAAATATTTCTTGCTTCTTGCCTTGCAATCCAAAGATCGTGTGTTCGAATCCCACACAGGTTGGATATATTTTTTTTCATTTTCTTTTTTTTCATATAATTTTTTTTCACAACAAATTTAGGATGTCCAAAAACTAACATTATTTACAAGAAAACTGCGAAGAGTATCCTATAGAATGTGTAACAATTATATAAAAAGTTCAGTAAATTGGCGAAGAGTACGTTTTTAGCTTATTACCCTTTGTATTATATGGCACTAATGTTTCTTTGCGACGTGTTTGAGAACAATAGATTTGTTTAAAATACTCAAAGAATGTGTACTTTTTGTTATAAAAAATTGTACACTCTAAAATATAAATAGACGTTGATGGTTTTAAAATACAATTTACATGACTATTCTTTTTAAATTAAATATAAGAAGATATATAGAATTTTTTTATATTTCTAACATTGCAAATCTGGTGATTTTAATTAAAAACTTGATTTTCTGTTTATAACAATGATATTTTTTTCCAAATAATAGGGTATCATTGCTTGGCGGTGGCCCCATCGTAATTTTTTAATCAAGCTACGTCCAGTGCACAGTGGACCAAACTCAAAAACTAAACACAATGCATATATTGTCGAACAATTGGTGGTAAGGTTTGAAGTCATTCTCGGACACGGAGGGACTCTTTAGACATGCATTTGTATAGGCTTTTCGACTACTTATGCCAAATTTAAACACTTTATAAATGATTTCCTCTATTTGGTCTTTTTCAAGTTAATTTCACTGAAGTATTTGGCGATTGACATTAGTAGAAATGGTGATGATCTTAAAACAGTCGGGTAAAAACGCAATCAACTGCAGATTAATAATAATCTGAAATTAGTGTAATTTTTTATTAGTTTTCTGTCTATAAATGTAAAAATAATAATTATCCTTTGAAGGTGATCTGTTTATTTAGATTACAAAATCAATTTCATTATTTATAAATTCTAATTAACGCATCAGAACAATTATACTTTGTAAACCTGCCTACTTGAGTGATATTAATTATAATTGTTTTCGAAACGACTAATGGAATGTTGATTAATTAGTCATTGACGTACATCACCCGTGTGAGGAGAACGTATTTTTCTAAATCTTTTTTCGTCAGTTGTGTTTTTTTACAAGAAAAGATAAAACTTGATGTAAACGTTATATTCTTTCATTTTTTGGCTTTTATACAATTATTGTTTCTAAGAAATGGCGAAGGATCCGGTATTATCTTAAGGACGACGCAATGAATTATATAATAATTAAGACGTAATTAAAAAGTTAAAAATAGGATTAAATGTAAAAAACTATTTAAAAACAAGCTTTTATTATTATTTAGGTGTACTAAAACGAAAAAAAAAAAAAGTTATGTTGAATATTAATTGTCCTAAAAGCTTGAATAGCGTGAATAGAAAAAAAAACTTACTTAGGTCCTTACAATCTCTGCCAAATAAAAAACCGCTACCCAAGGAATCACTACTTCCACATCCAGATTTTTAATCCAAGTTACTCACAACGAAAAAAGTTTGTATGTGGAAATAATTGTTTATAGAACTTTAATAATATAATATTTGAAATCCTCTACCCCAAAAACCCATAAAACGATACCCCACATCGGTAGCGGGGTGGGGGTGGTGATAGGGGGTGGTAGTGGGGGTGGATGAAGTAAAAAATATTTTGAGGCTTCTGGTTCTTGTACACACACTAAATCACAATTTTTTTTCATCCCCTTTAATAATGGGGTGGGGGTGGTAAGGGGGTGGCTAATGTCAAAATTTTTTTGAGACCTTATCTTCTCTTGTATATACTAAATACCAATTTTATGGACTCTTACCCGCTTGATTTACCTATTTACCCCAAATTTACCCCAATTTACCCCCATTTACCCCCAACCCTTCGACGGAACAAGATGAAAATATAATCTAGTTCTAGATCTCGTTAAAGTACATATGTGTACCAAATTTCAAGTCAATCAACAAATTTAACATAATATATTATTATTTTTATTTCCACGTCCAGTGGAAGTATAGTAATGACAAAAAAATTTAAAAAATTTGTATTGTTCAAATAGGCTTAGAATGTCATGAAACGTCGAGATTTTAAGTTTGAGAGAAAAAAATTTCTGTCTGTCGGTCTTGTCTGTAACTTTTTTTGTGCGCACGTTTACTCTGGAACCGTTTAAGATATTGACTTGAAATTTGGTACACGTATGTATTTTAACGAGATCTGGAACTAGATTATATTTTCATCTTGTTCCGTCGAAGGGCTGGGGGGTAAATTGAGGTAAATGGGGGTAAATAGGTAAATAAACCAGGTAAGAGTCAATAAAATGGGTATTTATATACAAGAGAAGCTAAGGTCTAAAAAAATTTTTTGGCATTATTACCTATTACCACCCCCACCCCATTATTAAAGGGGATGAGAAAAAATTGTGATTTAGTGTGTGTACTGTGTACAAGAATCAAAAACCTCAAAATATTTTTTTACTTCATCCACCTCCACTACCCCCCATTACCAACCCTACCCCACTACCGATGTGGGGTATCGTTTTATGTGTTTTTGGAGTAGAGGATTTCAAATATTATATTATTAAAGTTCCATAAACAATTATTTCCACATACAAAATTTTTTCGTTGAGAGACTTGAATAGAAAATCTGGATGTGAAAGTAGTGATTCCTTGGGCAGCGGTTTTTTATTCTTCCTTGGGTCCAGTGATTCCACGCAGGTTGCTATAGTTGCCTCCGTGGTGTGTTTGTTAGTTGTCGCTCTGGAAATCCAGGGTCTTCTAACTCTTGCAGCAAATGTGCGACTGGCTGCCTGTCAGTGGCACTAAATACAGAGTGACAGTCTCAACACTGAGCACTTTTAACAATAAATAAATAGTATTATAAAAAATAAAACCCAAACACCAAGGCCTAAGAAATACAAGTAAGAGAGACATTGACAATATCTTGCGACAGGAAATTGAATATTTCAGTGCCGCAAATAACCGTGGAAAACATTTAGAAGTATGTTATTGCCAATTCTTATTAACTTATCGACCTACCAATATCGATTGAGAAAGAAAATATTAATTTATTTAAATTTATTTCATTTATATTTTTTCCTTTTGATAAAAAACCTTTTGTTTGTTCATTATATTAATCATACATATATGTTTTTTGTTAAATTTAGATCATTTTGTACATAGAAAAAAAACAATTGCCATTTTCGCCACCCTAATCAATTATTCTAAAAATTACAGGTAAATACCGGTTAACTGGTTATTTACATTTTTATTTAACGATTTACCGGTTAATAAAACTTTCGGTAAATTGCAAACCCTAGTACTGTTGTTAGAAATGAGTAAAAAGTAAGCCTTGAAGAGTTTAAACATTATCAGAGAATTAAGAAGAAAACCCCTTACATGAGAAGGGGATGCACATGGGTTTGTAGACGTTTATTATACTCGTATGGAGTAAAATACACTAGTTCACAAGTTCAAAGCCGTGTTAATTCTTGATAAAGCTCGTAAAAATATAAGTGAGGGCTCATTAGATTCGGAATGACGTCTAGAAAACTGTTCAAAATTTGCAAACCCGCATATTAACAATTGCAAAAGTTAAAAACAAATGAAGATTAAAAAAATAACGAGTTTTGTTTTTTGTAAATAACTCTAAAACTATTAGTATTTAAGAAATTTTAAAGAACGATTCTTAAAGAGGAAGAAATTTCCAATGAAAAAGTCCCGACTCCCGAAACTCTATCTCTATTATCAATAATTTTAATTTAATGTTCAGAATAGAGCTCCGCGCACTAAGCAGTTACGATGCTCTGAAACCGTCCGTAATAAGTAAAAATATTTTTTTATGTTATTAAATATTAATTTAACATTTTTAAAAATTATGGTATTATTTAGACACTTAAAGGAACAATATCCCGTTGTAAAAAAATTTTTTCGCCGATTTTTCATAAAATGATAAAATGAGCCTATTGTTAATTAACAATTTTTTTTAGAGTTTGCGATTATATTTCAAGTCGGATAACTGTTAATAGTCCAGTCAATGAAAGAGTTGTAGAGAACATTTTGGAGGGGAGAATTTTTCTCTTCAGGAATGTGTTGGGGGTAGTCAGGAGGTAAACATACTAAAAGTCCCCGCCCCTAGCCCCGCCGCTTCAGTAGGAGAGGGGGGTGGAAAGGTTCCTTTTTTCGATTCTTCGCTTATAACTCGGAAACGATGCGTCGTACGAAAAAAGGTAATCTATGCAAAATTAAACGTAATTAAATTTCCCACAAGAATGTTTATATTCATTTTCTTCCTATGTGTTATATTTTACGAGATATTCGCCAGCGAAAATTGATAATTAATAAAAAAAAATCAATTGTGTACCTTGAATATTTCTATCAAAGCGGTTTACCGTGGTCTGCTAATAAATCACAGTCACAAAACAATCTTTATTTTACAGCACTCGACGTATTTACTAACGTAATATTTTGTCGAAGTCTAGGCATTTCCTTAAATATACAGTGTGACTCACTTAAAATGAAGATACCTTTATAACTTTTTCATTTTGTTTCCGATTTCAATCAAATTTCACTCAAGTATAGAACAAATTAGGATCTACTTATGACCAGAAAATGATTCACCTGCTATAAAGGCAAAGCTACCTGCGGTACCAAAATATGAGGAAAAAGATTAAAAATCATATTGATTTTTAATCTTACGAACGATGAATTTTACGTAGCCACCATAAATTGCGGAAGCTGAGGACCCCCTTTGCCAGATGAGCTTATGTATGAAATATCCCCCATCAATAATCAAATCAAATTTTGGTGTATGTACGTTTGTGGCGCCGATTGAATGCATTTTTTAGAATTTCTGACATTCAAAATGTTTTATTTTTTTCAGCATATTTTGGTACCGCAGGTGGCTTTGCCTTTATAGCAGGTGAATGATTTTCTGGTCATAAGTAGATCCTAATTTATTCTATACTTTAGTAAAATTTGATTCAAATCGGAAGCAAAATGAAAAAGTTATAAGTGTATCTTCATTTTAAGTGAGTCACACTGTATATTTAAGGAAATGTCTAGACTTCGACAAAGTATTACGTTAGTAAATACGTCCAGTGTTGTAAAATAAAGATTGTTTTGTGACTGTGATTTATTAGCAGACCACGGTAAACCGCTTTGATAGAAATATTCAAGGTACACAATTGATTTTTTTTTTATTAATTATCGATTTTCGCTGGCGAATATCTCGTAAAATAATAACACTTAGGAAGAAAATGAATATAAACATTCTTGTAGGAAATTTTGCACAGATTGACTTTTCCCATACGACGCATCGTTTCCGAGTTATAAGCGAAGAATCGAAATGAGGAACCTTTCCACCCCCCTCCCCCCTGAAGCGGCGGGGCTAGGGGCGGGGACTTTTAGTATGTTTACCTCCTGACTACTCCCAACACATCCCTGAAGAGAAAAATTCTCCCCTCCAAAATGTTCTCTACAATCCCTTTTTGGACTATAAACAAAAGCCACTAAAATTATTTGGCTTCGTGGAGACCCTATGTCAACTATACTTTATGGGATTATGACATTGCGATGTTTTTAATTGTTACGGGATACGGGATATTGTTCCCTTAAGTGTCTAAATAATACCATAATTTTTAAACATTTTTAAATTAATAATATAATAACATAAAAAAATATTTTTACTTAATACGGCCGGTTTCAGGGCATCGTAACGGCGGGAGCTCTATTTTCAACATTAAATTAAAATTATCAATAATAGAGATAGAGTTTCGGGAGTCGGGACATTTTTTGTTGGAAATTTCTTCCTCTTTAAGAATCTTTTTTTTAAATTTTTTAAATACTAATAGTTTTCGAGTTATTTACAAAAAAACAAAACTCGTTATTTTTTCAATCTTCATTTGTTTAAGTATAACTTTTGCAATTGTTTATATGCGGGTTTGAAAATTTTGAACATTTTTCTAGACCTCATTCCGAATCCAATGAGCCCTCATATTTTTACGAGCTTTATCAAGAATTAACACGGCTTTGAACTTGTGAACTAGTTTAAAAATCCTTATCAAGACCTAGAGTCTTTTTCAAGATTTGTTAATTTTGCATAATTTTAATTCACCGAATTAAAATGACGCAATTTGTAAATGCAAATGGATGTGAAACATCATGATATTGTGCAATGGCTAATATTGCTATACATATTAGAATTGCCGAGCATTTTCGGAGTTCAGAGAAAGATATGTAGATATTCCTTGAAATAAATGAAAAGGTTAAGAGATCCGAGAAAATTGCATGAATCAAAATTATATAAATAGACAGATGGCATATGCCTGTTTTTTATTATCGTTGGCATTGCTTAAAGTTTAGTTCTAAATCATAAATTGTTGACGTTCGTTTCTAACTTGGCAATTATTATCCAATTGCTTTAATATTAATAAAAAAATTGACCTGCTTAAAAAGATGTCGTACTTACTGCATATAAACTTTCAAAATTCACCTTATTTCTTTCAAGTTTGCTGAAACTTTCCAGCAAAAGAATGATGGCCCCCGCGCTTAATAATTGAGGAGCGGGGGTAGAAATTTGAAAAAAAATGTTTTGCCAAACTCTCTGGCGGACCCCGCGCTTAATAATTGATTAGAGGGCCGGAGAAATTTGAAAAAAAAAAATTGTCAAGATATCTGGCGGGCCCCTCGAGAGCCCAGACCCCTAAACTCAGTACCCAATAGACCCCCCCATACGGGGAGCCTGCCAGTAGGTATAGTTATAGTAAAAAAATATTTTTATAGCAAACTGCAAAAAAAGTAATTCACTTTAAAATATTAATAAAGTAGGTATAATATATAAACTACATTACTAAATAGGTGAATTCTACTTGTTCCTTTTTCTCTTTCGTAATGATGTTAGACATTTGTATTAGCCCAGACGACAGAGAAAATTTTATAGTGAAATCTCCAAAAATTTGCAAAATGGATAATTTTTTTTTAACGAGTTCGTGAAAGTGTATAGAATAATTTCCTGAAAAATTTACATTCCGTTCGGAGGCAAAACAAAAAAAAAAGTGAAAAAAACATTTTTCAACCATTTTTTCAAAATTTTGAAATTAAGTCAGGATAGGAAAAATAAAAAATACGGGTGAATAGACCACGTGTTTCTGAACAAAAAATGCTGTAATAAAATTTATCGCTCAAGCCACGGTATTCCTGGAAAAAAATAGCGAAGTAACTTTGTCACTGCGCGGCCAAGCGCGCGGTTAAATGCATACTATGGAACCTCTAAAAATTCTTAGCAGTTCTAACGAGTAAAATAAAGCTTTCTCTTTCTGATTACACATTTTTAACCATTACGAGGATAAATAGTGAGTATGGAGGGAAAATAATATAATTATGAGAACGCATACACAGACACCACACATAGCCGCTGGATCGAAGCAGATCTGCCACGCCATCACTCGCACGAAATTTTTATCTACATTTACTGTATTGTATTTATTACATCTATTGTATTATACTATATTATTATAGTATATTACTAGTATTATTGTATTATATTATATTGTATTTATATACACCTATCCACATTTCAACTATATTCTATGGAACCTACATTTGTTAATGTATTGAAAACTTTCCAGTATTTATATTCAAAACTATAGAGAGTTATAAGGATAAGATCGTGAAAATCACTATTTCTGATCATGATGTACTATTTTCAAAAAATTACATACAAGTAAGGAATTTGTGTTTGAACATTCGAAAAGTATACATTTTTTCCGAAATAGTGATATTTTATTGTTTCCAATGACTCAAGTTCTCGACAAGTGGCAACCTCCAATAAATATATTTATAAAAAAAAATCATCAAGCAAAGAAATTAAAATGATTAGAGATGTACTTTTTTTGAATCCACGTTACTACAACTTAATAAACCATAATTATCATGAAGTGTACAACTGTACGTACTTTTTAACAGTTCTCAAAGAAGAAAGAATTTTTTTGAAGGGCTTTTATTTTTTTCTATATTTTTTTATTGCGATGATTGAGTTCGGGCGTGATAATAGGTATATATTATAAGTATATTTTTCCCATCCATTCTTTGCGTGTATTGTTTAAAATAAAAAAGCATCGGAAAGCTACAATTTCCATCTTTCAAATGAACCAACACTCATATGGATAGAACAAATTCTGATTTAGTGAATGTAATTCAGTGCGTCGGTGTCACAGTCATGCGTATTCAAACGCGCGCACGCATAGATCTCGCTCCGAGTAATAACGTTACTTGACTATTAATCCAGAAATAAGGTTTTGGACGGGACTGTGACTCATCCAGGCAGAGACCACGATTTTTAGGTAGTATAGGCGTCAATAAATGAAACCTATATAAAATCTGCGGTCGATTTTCTGCATATGTTTATTTACAGCCATTTTAATGCAAAAAAATGGAAAAAACGTGTTTTTTCACACTGTTTCACCTGCCAGTAAAAAGTAAACTATCTTACAGATAAATCAAATGAATCACCTTGTAGGAAATTAAAAAGGCTTTAAAATGGCGGTTGTTAAATGTCGATATAGTTAATTGTTGCTAAGATAATTGCAAAATGCGGAATTTTATTCAATAAACAATATTTTGTGTAAAAAACAATCTACTGTTTTGTCCTTGCGTAAATAGTTGACTCTCATAGTGCTTAATATCTGGTAAAAATTTCAAATCGATTCGTCAAATAGTTTTTGCAAAATTGCATTAATTTATCCCAGAGACCTTTTTTTGCAACCCCACCACGTCCAGAGAAATCAAAATACAATGATTCTACGGCCTCCACCTGAAAGGGAAAGACTTGATTTACCAAAATGCTTTGTTAGATATCGAAAAAATTAATTTTCAGACCTGCAAAATGACGTTGCAAAAGAACTCAGATTTTTACCTTATAAACAAATAGAATAATTTTTTAACCATTGATTGTAGAGCATCGGTTTTTCGATATTTGAAAAGCTGATATTTTTACACGAATTTTGAAAAAAAAAAGAAGGTCCTAGGTCAATTTGGGGCAAAGTTAGCAATTTTTTTTCAAAAATTCATGGCTCCTTTGTTTATAATAATTAAGAAACGTAACAAGCGCCATTTTAAAGGGGAAGAGTTCAACTTTTAGTGTGTATGTGAATCGACAAATATTCTGTATTATTATAAATTACAGCGTTATTTATATCGAACAATGTGTTTCTTTTCACACTTTACAAATTCTATTGTTTATAACTTAATATAACAGTAATTTATATATTTAATTGTACACAAACCTTTCCTATAATTTTCAATAAGAATAATACAAAAATTTTGATAATGTATAAAAATATTTTTTTGTAAAATGTTTAAACAAATTACAGGTAATTATTACTCTCTTATTATTTTGGAGCAGATGTGTTGAACCATAGAAAGTTTCTACTGTATCATACAAACCATTATACATGACAAACGCTGTCACTACATGTACATTCACACGCGTGTTGTATACTTCTACGAAGGAAGTAATGGTTTGTTTTATTATTTATTAATAATTAATAATACGCAAATTAATAAGAGCACTTTTCATAAATTGTATGGTAATTTTGCATTTGAAAAATATCTTAAAAATGTAAATTATATCGAATAGAGTGTTTTTATTTTATAAATTTGAAAAATTCAATTGTTTATAACAATAAGATATATATTTACGTGTACATAAGCCTTTTCTACAACTTTAAACAAGAACAAAATAAAAAAAATTGATATTTTACAAAAAAAAAAGTTTTTTAAATGTTTAAACAAATTACATTGTTAATATTAATGTTAATAGTTTAACAGATTGAATATTATTAACGTACGCAAAAAGGTACCCCAAATTGAAAAAAGAAACATCAAAATCGGTTAACAAACACCAAAGTTATGACTTATGTGGTCAGTTTGAAGATGCTGTTTCAATTTTTGAATGCGCGGATTTGAGGGTTCCCCTCCACAACCTCCGAGCTAAGTTGATTCGAGCCTCATTTTAGAAGCTTTGCCAACAGTTTTGAGAAAGTGCAATCATTTTCAAATTTTTTACACTAAAAGTTGAACTCTTCCCCTTTAAAATGGCGCTTGTTACGTTTCTTAATTATTATAAACAAAGAAGCTATGAATTTTTGAAAAAAAAATTGCTAACTTTGCCCCAAATTGACCTAGGACCTTCTTTTTTTTTTCAAAATTCGTGTAAAAATATCAGCTTTTCAAATATCGAAAAACCGATGCTCTACAATCAATTGTTAAAAAATTATTCTATTTGTTTATAAGGTAAAAATCTGAGTTCCTTTGCAACGTCATTTTGCAGGTCTGAAAATTAATTTTTTCGATATCTAACAAAGCATTTTGGTAAATCAAGTCTTTCCCTTTCAGGTGGAGGCCGTAGAATCATTGTATTTTGATTTCTCTGGACGTGGTGGGGTTGTAAAAAAAAGGTCTCTGGGATAAATTAATGCAATTTTGCAAAAACTATTTGACACTTTGAGAGTCAACTATTTACGCAAGGACAAAACAGTAGATTGTTTTTTACACAAGATATTGTTTATTGAATAAAATTCCGCATTTTTGCAATTATCTTAGCAACAATTAACTATATCGACATTTAACAACCCATTTTAAAGCTTTTTTAATTTCCTACAAGGTGATTCATTTGATTTATCTGTAGGATAGTTTACTTTTTACTGGCAGGTGAAAAAGTGTGAAAAAACACGTTTTTTCCATTTTTTTGCATTAAAATGGCTGTAAATAAACATATGCAGAAAATCGACCGCAGATTTTATATAGGTTTCATTTATTGACACCTATACTACCTAAAAATCGTGGTCTCTGCCTGGATGAGTCACAGTTCCGAAGATGGTACTTTTTTTACTCATTTCCCTGGACTATATTTCTTTCCGAGAATACCGTGGTTTTAGCGATAAATTTTGTTAGGACATTTTTTGTTCATAAACACGTGATCTATCCATGCGTATTTCTGAATTTTTTCCTACCATGACTTAATTTCAAAATTTTGAAAAAATGCATGAAGAAAATTTTTTTTCACTTTTTTTATGTTCTGCATCCGAGCGAAAGGTAAACTTTTCAGGATATTATTCTATACACTTTCACGAACTCATTAAAAAAATATATTCATTTTGCAAGTTTTTGGAGGTAAATAGAAAGTAGAATATTTTAAATCACTTATTCGTAAAGTATCGTGTATAATTGATAAATTAATTTTCAATTTAATTGACCAATAAACAAATTGCAGCTGGCAGAATTGGTCATTGACTGAAAGCCATTCAAAAATCTATTTATTTTTATATGTGACAACTATTTGCAGTTTTTATGAAAAAAATTTCAAACTGTGTTTCTGTTTTTCTTGATTCATGATTGAAATATCTTGAGATTGGTTTTATATACCTTTCCGAAAAGTCCATAACAAGAACGAAAAACTTTTCAATGGCTAAACGATTTCTAAGAGATAGAATTCATATACCTATCAAGAAAACAAACTGTAGATAAAGCAGACTATGAATATATTTGCCTTAACCAGTACTTTGTCATAGTCATTATTATATGCAGCAACGTCACAGATTATATAAATACATAATATGTTGTAATGTTACGTGTTTGTGGTTATGAAGATTTTCCAAATGAAATATACCACATGTTAATCAATCATCATCTGCAGTGTTGCAATTGTTTTTGTAACGCGTGCCTCTAATTAATAAAAAGTTACTCTAATTTTTAATAGAATTGAGAATACTTTAGAACCCCAGAGAAAAACGAAGACATGTACCTACATAAGTATAATATATTTTATATCGTTCAACCTTATCATTATTTGCTTTAGTAATTATCACCTAGACCTGTTTGAAAGTCTATAAATACTACAATATTTAAATAGCATGTACTATTTGATTCTATAACTTATTTTTTTATTCATGTAATTTTAGAATATTCTTGTTTGGACGAAGTTGTAAAACTATTAAGTAAAACTTGGTTGTTTAAAAAATCGTAAAGTATTTTAAAAATCTGTGTGTCTGTCTTTGTCTCCAAAATGAATTCAGTTTTCAGATGTCAATAGTTAACTACTCATACCGTAATTGATTAAGATAAAATAAAATTCACCTTCAAGCAGTGATAATTACCGACCAGTGGCGGATCCAGACCATCCATTACTCAATACGTACAAAACAAAAATAAAAAACTTTGCGTATGATGTGAATTTTTTTAAAAACACCGTATAAAGATAAGAAAAGCGCTATTAAGGATAGGATTTTGCAGAGTGAGAGGGAAATATGCGTTTATTTTCTGTTTATTATAAATATTTAAAAAACCAAACATAGTATAATCTTGAAAACTGTTTTAAATAATTGCTATTGTTCTAACGAATACAACTATATATATATTTTATTGCAAATTTCTGTTGTACTTGAATATCCTAGTTTGTCAATGAAAATAGTTCTTAATTTCATTATTAGAGTATGGCATTTAACTATATACAAAATTTATGATAAAAACTGTGTATGGTTGTATTCCTTAGAGCAATGGGAAGTATCTAAAACTATTTTAAACATTATACTGTTTATGATTTTTTAAATATTTGTAATAAACCGAAAATAACCGCATATTTCCCTCTCACTCTGCAAAATCTTATCCTTAACTAAAAGAAATAAAACATAAAAAGACGCATTCTTAATTAAAGGAAAAAATAATATTTCAAAGTACCAAAAATACTTATACCTAATAAAAATTGTTTTTTGTTTTGGCCTTTATTACTATATTACTTAATAAAATTCTATTTGGATTCAAGTAAAATTTGAAGTACTTGACTATTTGCCTTAGATTTAATAAGCTGCGGGAGACATGTAAAGAGTTTGCTGGGGAATTCGTCCACTCGTAGAAACAGACACTTAGGAGAGACAATTACCTACAGTTACAAATAAAAAACATCGAAAATTCGTTAGGGCTCATAATAGAAATAGTTTGAGATTTTTAAGCATTACGGAAATACCATGAAAGGAAGTCACGACTCGGATTAGCTATTAGCTAATTGAATATATTATATTCAAAATTATACTCTCAAAGCTGTGTTAATTATTAATTATTATTTACGTATGGTGACAGGTAAAGTCCTCCGAAGGTCGGGGGGGGGGGGGGGGGGGATGGCCCCAGCGCCCCTCTCTGGATCCGCCACTGTTACCGACACCTCCTCTTCGATTATAGATATATAAGGTACACGATTAGAAAGATAATAATAATACAGGTCTACAAAACATTCTGCTCCAGGGACCAAACCTATTATCCCTTAAGTATTTTTGTACTCTGAATCCGAATTTTTAATTCAAACATTTTTTTACCGCGTAGATTTCGAGTAAATCCCGATTTTTATCGTCGAAATACGTTTTTTTTTGACAATTTTTGACGCTTACTCGAAATCTACGCGGCAGAAATTTGTTTAAATTTAAAATTCGGATTCAGCACATAAAAATACTTAAGGCTTGATAGATTTAGTCCTTGGAGGAGAAATTTTTTTTTTTTGTAGACCTGTGTAATGATCCTTCAGAACAATGTCTTAATATGTGTGATCAGGGGCGTAGCGAAGGGGAGTCCCAACTTTGTCAGACTTGGCATAAGATGGGTAGAAGTTGGAATGAGATAGAAGTTGGTAATTTTTATTTCGGTGAAAGAAATTTTTCTTTGGATTTTCTCCTCCCTGCTCATCAATTTCTTGGAGAAATTGTTATTTATTTATTTACAGAGTTGGTTTCTTAAGTTTATGAAGTTGGCAAATTTGAAAAATAACGCTACGCCTCTGTGCGACCTGTGTGTGATTAAAATGTCTGATGGTTCCAGGACAGAACTTCTTCGTACGAGAACTTACTATACGAAAAATGAAGAATGTATGAACTAATTATGTGCTGAAAAATATTATTTTGGGAATTTAGCAGATAAAATATTTTTTATATAAACACTACTAAAAGTAGGCTTTTTAACGTTTGCTAACTATGTTAAAAAGGTGATAGTCTAGGTGCCAGCGTACATAAATGCAATTTATACATATCCTCGTATAACTTCTTGTACGGCATAATTGCGCCTAGTCTATCACTTTTTTCCTTTGCGAGAATTTTCGTAAACGCGGCGTTCTTCCTCGGCATGAAAAAGACGATTTCTACATGTCGGACTGGAAAATCGGCAAATATATTTTGTCCGACAATTCGAAAATTGGATTCTACATATTTTCATTAAGCAATCTTTAAAAAAATCAGCTGGTTATCAATAAATGTTTTAAAGTTATGTTATGTTATGTTTAGGGTGGTAGACACCCTTAACGTTCCAAAATTTTTGTCGGACAGTTTGTAGAAATATATAGAGTATACTAGCTGACCCAGCAAACGTTGTTTTGCCATATAAATTATACATTTTTGTCTATAAACGTCGCCCGTCGACCAGACAAAATTAGTTAGTTTTGAACTGCTGTAGTGGGGCGAGCGTAGAGGCGACTTCAATGTGAATATCAGTCGATATTCCGTTGAAGCAACGTCGAGCGCGGTTAGTACTTGGATGGGGTAGCCATCTTGGGAAATACAGCGTTCTCGTCCCACCTTCTAGAGGCTTGTATATCAGTGTATACTCGGAAGTTACGTAATTTCAGACGAGGATTACGTAGTGGATATACTATCCTTCGGAGGGGATGTAAAGCAGGCGGTCCTTGTCTATTAAATGTTAGGCAAGTAAAAGATCCCTACTCTTCTTAAGGGAAGAGGTTCGGCAAAATTTCCAGGTTGGGGGTAGCTCGTCTCCTGGCGTCGGTGAGAGGCCCTGGTAGCGGAAATAGGCCGACGTTAAATAATTATAATAAAAAAAAAAACTGCTGTATCGGCTCCTCGCACGTTGGGGCCCCTAGGCAATTGCCTAGTTTGTGTATTGGATAATCCGGCCCTGGCTCATGCCATATTGTAACTAAACGTGTGTATATTTTTTTAAATTTTAAATTTCAAAACTCGCGGTGCCTTACGGCGCCTTTTGTTACGTGGCGCCATCGTCCGCCGCACGACTTGCCCGTATGGACGGCGCGGCCCTCCTATCCAACGAATTTGATATTTTGTTATTAACTTTAGTTTTATGGCACCTATCTTCTAAATAATTTGCTACCCATCTTAGGGCAGTTGATTTTGCACCATGTTTCTGTAATTTCCACAAAAACCTAGACCCATCTATCGTTTCAAAGGCGCGCTGCAAGTCAACGAATACACTCAGCGTATTGGTGGGGGGTCCCGCATCCCCCCAGGGCCCGATCCTGCAAATAAAGTTCCACATGATCAAAAAGTTGTTTAAAATGGGATCTGAACGCCATTTCGACAGCCTCCGTTACTTAAGATAATATGTGTCTGTTGTAGAGCTTTCCAATGTCAGTGGTACTTTCAGCGAGATCGTCAACCGTTGTCATAATTGTTTTATTATGTACCTACATTTTATGCATGTCACGGGCAAAAATTATTCACATGGGGTTATTTTCTTTTTTTGTTAAAATATGAATGAACATTATGCTAACTACCGCCTCCACATCCTTGTCATTACTCGTGATCCAGCTCTAGTGACTTCAAACAATGGTAGAACTCGTTTACGCTACTGTAACAGTAGTTGTAGTAAAACTCATAAGCGTAACCCCCTAGATTATTAATAAACGAAATTATAGTAATATCATAGTAGGCACCATTTATTATTCCATAGTGCAAGATTTTTAACGTATCCTCTTCCGGTTTCACTTAAATGTTATTTCCATTCTATTTACGCTACTTATTTGTACCTCTGTATGAACAGGAAAGCCACAACAGGTTCAGTAAAAACCGAAAATATAAATATTTATAACCCGCATATTTCCGTACAAATCGATAGAGCGGTTAATTCTAATTGCATAAAGTCATACGCATACGCATATTCGGTAGAGTAAACACTAATTCAATCTAATTGTACAGTTGCTCATCACCAGTCCCATTCATCATCGCAAATGAAATTAATTTTGTATCATAAATGTGTTTGAAACGTGCGTGATTTCTTATTTTATTGAAAATATACAGAGTGATTTAATTAATCTATGGCAATAGATACAGCCAACACACAACTGCTGACCACTTTCCTGAAGGTGTGAGGTAAGCAAAAGTTGGAAACAAGGTTTTTATGTTACCAGCATATTCGTAAAGGACCACCCACAAACTTTAAGGAAATCGGCTCTGAAATTTGGATATGTTGTAGTTTTTGCTTTTCTGAGCAAAAGTTCTCATGGGCACAAATCTCGGCTATGACTGCTTTTTAAGTTATGAGCACAATGAGCATAAAAACCGCTGCCGAATGAATCACTACTTCCACATCAAGATTTTCTATCTGTCTTTCTCAACGATGTGGAAATAATTGTTTATGGAATTTTAATAATGTAATATTTGAAATCGTCTTCCCCGAAAACTCATAAAACGATATCCCACATCGGTAGTGGGGTGGGGGTGGTGATAGGGGGTGGTAGTGGGGGTGGATGAAAAAAATATATTTTGAGGTTTTTAGTTCTTGTACACACTAAATCACAATTTTTTTTCATCCCCTTTAATAGTGAGGTAGGGATGGTAATGGGGGGGGGGGGGGGGGTGACTAATGCCAAAAAAATTTTTGAGACCTTAGCTTCTCTTTTATATACTAAATATTAATTTTAAGGACTCTTATTTGCTTGCCGTACCTATTTACCCCCAATTTACCCTCCAACCCTTCGATGGATTAAGATGAAAATATAATCTAGTTCCAGATACCTTTAAAGTACATACGTGTACCAAATTTCAAGTCAATATCTTAAACGGTTCCAGAGTAATCGTGCGCACAAAAAAGTTACAGACAGAGAGACAGAAAGAAATTTTGTTTTCGCTCAAACTTAAAATCTCGACGTTTCATGACATTCTAAACCTATTTCAACAATAAAAATTTTCAATTTTTTTTTGTCGTTACTATACTTCCACTGGATGTGGAATAAAATTTGGCTGAGTGAACATAGCAATCCTCCTCCATATTTCTTTTCCTTTTACGTAGTATAAATTATTTTCAGTGGAAAAATAGCTCTACATATATTTCAAGAAAAAAGAACAAAATCCGATATAGCTAGGGGCTGACGGGACGGGGTAGACTAGTATTACTATGAGAAGATGACAGGGCGGGGTCAACATGCGCGAATTTTTTTGCCAGTGGCATAGCTTTATCTGGGGTATAGGGATGTGTAATTGCATTAAAAGTTTTGCGGGCAAGGAATTGTGTAAATGGAGTAGATTAAAACTTGCCAACTGTTACTAGTAACCTTCGTTCAGGAGAAGTGTAAGAATAGTAAGTTGTACTAGACTTTGCCTAATAAAGTTGTTTTATTATTATTATTACCGTCGCCGCCGCTCTACTGTAGGGCACCGCCGCCACTGGTGTGGACATTGAATGTCACGTAATTCTTTCTCATTGGCTTAGAATGATGGAGCGTACAAACTGGTTTCTGCGCATATTTTTTGCTGTCATCTTCTCACAGTCTTGGGGCATAATGTATTCCGTGGGATTTTTGTGAAGGGAAGGTGCGACTATGTGGAATCTCTTTATTATATGCTAGATAATGGTGTAGTACCGGGAACCTTAGAATTGCGCTGTTTGGTTTTTATGGCGTTATACATACAAGATGGCCGCCATGTGAGACATTTATTCTTTACGTCAAGAATAACTCCTTCCAGAGCGCTCAAAATCCGAATAAAACATTTTCTGTTCTACATGAGCCAAGGAACATTTAAGAGTTATACGCCAGTTTTACACATAACAAATTTATTAGTATACATTTATTGCCTAGCCTATCCGACTTTCAAGAGATTATAAACTGTGTAAATTAACTCTTGTTAATCCATTAAAGAATGAAAAACTTCTAGTGTTTGAAACAAAGAGAAGAATGGTTGGATCCAGAGTATATGCATATTAGTAGTCGAATCGGGAATTTAAGTGTACAACAGCTACAAGACTCCAATGCAAAATGGCATAAAGAATGTTACAAAAGACTGACTCATACGACAAATATGGATAGAAGCAAAAAACTTTTCGAAAAAGGAAAGCGTTGTGAGCCTACGGATAATTTAGAAGCGAGTACCAGCAGTGACAAGGCAACATACACATTACGATCTAAAACACCCGCATATAACAAAAAAAACCTGTTTTTTTTTGTTATGAAGGAGATAAAAGCAAAGAGAGACTGTATTGCATAGCAACAGACCAAAGTGGCGAGCTTCTTAAGTTAGCTGTCCAACGCTCTAATAGTGAAATGTTGAAAGTGCGCTTGTGTGACTGCACAGATCCTGGAGATACCCATGCAAGAGACATACATACACTATCACATTATGATGAAACCCATTTAGTCTTCGACACATACAGAGAAAATTCACTAAAATTTTCTATGCGTAAGAAAAGAACTGGCAACACACAACCAGTCCACTACAAGATCAGTGATACAACATCTATGAAGTCATTGTTATCTCATGTCAAGACTAAAGATGAGTTAACAGCTTACTTGTCCGAGAAAGCAATACAATATGCAACTGGAAGAAACAAGTGTTCAGTGGCGCCGCTAGCCTTTTGAAATGGGTGGGCGGATGCCGGCAAAAGAAAATAAATTGGGGGCGGGCGGTACAGCGATAGACGAAGTTAGCAAAAAAACAAAGTGTACATTTATCATTTATATTATTATCAAGTCAGCGGCGGCGGCGCAGGGTGGGCAGCGACCGGCGCTTGGATTTGCAGGGTGGGCTGCCGCCCATCCCAGCACCCCCCTAGCGCCGCCACTGCAAGTGTTTATTTGTATCTTGGAGGGAAACAGCAAAGTGTTCAATGGGGATTGAAATAGATGAACTGAAATCAATCATGAGGATGCAGATACAAAAATAATTTTGCATTCCATGTTCGCCTGTCGTCGCGGTGCTACACAGCTTCATATTTACTCACCTGATGCAGATGTCTTCATACTTACTTTATGGTGGTATAAGTTCCTTCCACTGAACACTATGTTTGTAACTGGAGTTGGCGAAAATCAAAAAATAATCAATCTCAGCAAAGTAACCGATTCCTTAAGCTCAAAGAAAACTTCAGCATTATTAGGTCTGCATGCATTTTCGGAAAACGAAGAGTATATTGTATTTGATCGGCACATTTCTAAATCAGTAAATATCGCTCGTAGAGAAAAAATTTTTATATCGTTATGTTAGTGAACGAATTCTGAACAACTTTCAAAATGTTCGTCTGTCCGTCTGTCCGTCCGTCACGTTTCTTGTAAGCACGATAACTCAAGAAAGAAAAATCCGATTGTATTGAAATTTGGAGAGTAACTTAGTGTTAGCTAGAGGAAGAACCCTATTGTTTTTTAACAAAATAGATTGGTAAATAAAAAAGTTATTGGTAATTTAAACTTTAAAAAAATATTTTTTTCATTTTTTTATGGTTTGTAATAAATAGAAACCTTGCGAAATGTTATTTCCTATCACTATTTTTTTTTTTTTAATACATTTTACTAATGTGTGTTTCCTAATAATCACAATAAATTTTCAAATGGTATATATTACACTCATTAACAATTTCAGTAATAAGAAATGGTGGTGTAGCGGCAAGAGTTTCGTCTCGCTGTCGGCGATCTCTAAGTTGGTGGAGAAGGTCATCCTGATCAGACTAGACGCTGCTCAGGATGAACTTCACATTGATGATGAGTGCCAGTTCGGCTTCAGGCGGAGCAGGAGCACTGTGCAGCAGGTCGTCAGGATCGTGAATGACGTCAAGGTGCAATGCAACCTCGGGAAGAGCACCGTCATGGTGCTCCTCGATATTGAGAAAGCCTTCGATACCGTATGGATCCCGGGGTTACTCTACAAACTAAACTCATTGGACTTCCCAACGCACATCACGAAACTTATTCACTCCTTCCTGTCTGGTAGATCGTTACAGGTCAGGGTGAATAATAAACTATCAACTCGGCGGGACATTCGTGCGGGAGTCCCCCAGGGGTCGTGCCTGTCTCCAAAGTTGTACAACTTGTACGTCTCCGACTTCCCGAAGTTCCCGAATTCGAACCTTGCCAAATACGCCGACGACACAGCCATGTACGTGCACTCGCATAACGCGCAGGCGGCTAATATGCTGCTGAAAGCGCACATGGCACGTGCCACGGCGTATTACGACAGGTGGAAAATTCGGATCAACGCCGAGAAGTCGGAATCGATTCTCTTCACGCGCCGCTTCACAGAAAACCGGATTCTAACACCACTTTCGATCGGGGGTAGAGAAATTCCAATTAAGCGGTGCGTGAAGTATTTGGGGGTGAACCTAGACAAAAGACTGACGTTTAATACACACATTAACGAGATGATACGCAAGGTCTACTCCATGTCCAGGAGTCTGTACCCGCTCCTGGCATGGGGTAGCGGACTCAACAGGACTAATAAAAAGTTGCTGTACACGATGGTAATCAGGCCGGCCATCACATACACGGCGCCGGTGTGGTGCAGCATCCCGGCCACGACAATGCGGAAGTTGAGAGTATTAGAACACAAATTTATGCGCCTCATTTCAGACTCTGGTAGGTACACCTCCCTCAGAAATCTCTATGCACGTTGCCACGACATAACCCCACTAGCGGACTACGTCCGAGAATCATCGCAAAAATTCTATCAGTTTAAGCTGGACGGTAGTCCGCTAACACGCAACATTACTCGAATCAGACAGCATAACGCAATACTTTTCGATATAAGACACCCCCTACCATACCAGGCGTTGCCTATCTTCCGACAACTTCCTTAGCCACACTTCCCTCTACGAAAACCTAACCCTACTCTATTATTTATCTTTCCTCAACTTTAACTTTCCAACCCCTTCTTTATGTTTGTACAATTTTGTTCTTTTCACCTTTTTGTCCCCTTTTTGTCTTTCTAAATTCCCTCTAGGCCGATAACATCCTGTAAATCCAAACTTTTTAAATTCAACCCTTTTAACTACCCTAACTTCCTTGACGGCGATCAGACCACAAGGACGTCATTTGCTCGAACGGGTTTTTTCGTTTAATTCTGTTTTCCCGTATCAGCAACCAAAAATTTGTAAGTGCAGTGCAAGTGTTAGTTTTAAGTTTTTTATTCATTAGTTTTAGGCTCGTGCGAGCACATTCCCTAATTTTAACCTAGTTTTAAGTCTGCCTAAGGCGGACAGGTGTCCTAGCTGCAACAAGCATTATCGTTAAACCAAATCGGACCCGCCTCGTCCAACCACACATTTTCCACGACGCTACGCGCCGTGGTTGTCTGCATGGTTGGCTCCGGGCCGGGATCCGATAAGGTGCATTCTTGTAACAAGAAATGTCAAATAAATTTGTTTTCTCTCTCTCTCTCTCTCTCTCTCTCGTCTCGCAATCCAAGGGTCCTGGGTTCGATCCCCCTCACATCGTGATTTTTTTTTCATATTTTTTTTTCACAACAAAGTTGGTATCACAAAATTTAGAATGTCCAAAAACTAACATTATTTACAAGAAAAATGCGAAGAGTATCCTATAGAATGTGTAACAATTATATAAAAAGCTCAGTAAATCGGCGAAGAGTATAATGCTTCCACTTTTGCTCAGAAAAGCAAAAGCTACAACATATCCAAATTTCAGAAAATTTGACTGAGAGCCAACTTCCGTAAGGTTTGTGGGAGGTGTTTGACAAATGCTCTGGTGATTTGAATTAATAACTTAGTTTTCGATTTATAATAATGACAATTGTTTTACAGGCAATAGGGTATTATTGCTCAGCGATGGTCCCATTTCTTCATCAAGCTACGCTCAGTACACATTGGGACAAACTCGCAAAAATTGGACAAACTTCATATTTTGTCGGAATTGTATTAAAATGGGTGGTTATGTATTTTCGGAGTGGCTGATATCGATACTTTTTTTTAAAACGCAGGCATTTTTTACAATTTTTTTTCTCATATACTCTTCATTCTTGTATTAGGTACATAAGTAATAAATCTTAGTTCAATTATATGCATAATATACGTATATTCCAGTCAAAATGGGGCTCGAAGTAGAAAGTTCTGCTGTAATTGTTTCTAGTGGTTTATTTTATATTTTTTTGGGGTGCTGAACACGAATCTGAAGTCGTCCAACAAAAATTTTCCCCGCAACTATGAGAAATCATTAAAAAACCACTGAAAATAATGTTTTTTAATGATTTTCAGCTTATAATGGGCCTTTCCCGCTATTTTTTTTTATTGTGTTATTGGAAAGATCCTATCAAAATATTACTAAAAATGAATTTTAATTTTTTTTCTGAACGCATAAAATACTACAGAAAATATTCAAATATTACCTAAATCAACAGCAGATTTAAACGATAGCATTCGGGCGGCAATGTGACGTCATCATAACCACACCAATCAAATATGATCTTAAACCGCTGCCAGAATTAGCTATAAAGGTGCATTCTCAAACCAAGTTCCCAAACAGTCTCACTTGCGTTCTGTTTTCCATATCTTGCAATTCTATTGGTGCCTGAAGTACATTTATGAGGAACCACCAATAGAATCTCGTAAAGTAAAGTGCTAACGTTTAATTGAGAACGTCCGTTTATAATCCCGATTGACATTCCGTAAACGTAAATGTTGTGATTTCAATCTAAAGAGACAAATAAAGTATAAAATCAAGCCCACTAAAAGGAAGTTAGTAACAATATACACATACGTTAAAATGATCTTCACAACAGAAAAATCCAGGAGCAGTATAAACAACACCAGGAACTTTTGCAACTTTCCACCACAATTTTCGAATTTTAAATTTGTTGGGACGCGCAAAAATAACTTGGTAGTATTTTCACTAGTGATAGGACACACTGGTACAAAACAAACCCTTGTAAGCGGCATTTTCTAATTATAAAATAAAATTACGTAAATATCGTATCAAACATAAACAATAGAAAATGAGGTTATCGAATATGATTTGAGCATTTCAGTACAGCGTTGCCAGATGATACTGATATTATACCATATGTGAACCAAAACGATCAAAAATAGAGAATATAAACATGATATATGGATTTTAGACTTAGACAGTGAAAGGTTGACAGAATTTTTGCTTTTATTTAGCATCAGGTTAACGAAGAGTACGTTGTAATGAAAAAAAATGTACTATTCAAAGTAGACAGTTGATATTGGAAATACGATGTTCACATAAAAAGACATACACCTGGCAATAGACAACTCCCTTTAAAAATACGACTTTTTATTGGTCTAATCAGACTGACGTTGCAAGCTCGCGCCTTAGAACTCATGTTTCAAATTAAGAGAAATAAAACTGATTTTGTAAAGTAAATATTTGGTAGAACATACAAAATTGCAAGAAACTAAATTAATATAAAATTATATTACAGTTTATTATATGGTTTGGTCGTGCTGAAATAGTAAAATTCAGTCATGCGGGAAAGGCCCATTTGCAAAGCAAGCTATTTACGCAAAAGGGCCCTGTAGTAAAATAAATAGGAGAAAATTACCTACAATTTGTGTGTCTAAGGTCGTATGGTTTCCACGCAAAAGATTGTTGAAATATCGGGGAAATCAGTAATTTTTGGAAAATAGCAAAATAAATAAATAAATTGCAATTTTCCCTTCAAGTGAATTATTTCATCTGCAGTTCCTTTCCTTTCCTTTCAACGTGTTTAGCTGCCAAACCATAGAAGAAGCCCTTCTTTGTGTCCTTTGTGACCTCGAACTCTCCCTTTACTAAATCACATCCCCATCAATCCTACGAGTATTTTTCAAAGAATCACAATTGCTAAACAATCTGATGAAGAACTTGAAGAGTTCTTAAAATACGAACTGTGCCCTTATCCGTTGCCTCTTTTTGACGACTATGGAATGAGAAAAAGAATCAAGTCTGCTTTGTACAAAACATTCACATCAACTGAACAGGCAAATCTCCAAAGGTGTGCGTACGTCATAGATGGAGGATACTTGCTGCACAGAGTCGTGTGGACAGGGGGTCAATCATTTTCATCAATTTGTGAAACTTATGTTTATTTATTAAGTCCAAGTACAAGGACAGTGCTGTAGTCGTCTTCGATGGTTATCCTCAAGAAGGTACTAAATATGCTAAGCGAGCAAGAAGATCATGCAAACATATTAATATGTCAGTAGATGTCATGTTCGACGAAACAATGATCCCGACAGTGCCACAAGAAAAATTTCTAGGCAATATGGAAAACAAAAACAGTCTCATCTCAATGTTGAAGGGCAACTTTGCAGCAGCTGACATTCACACAAAGAGGATGCGGATACAGTTATTGTAACCACAGCAATGGATCTCGTACAACAGCATAACTCTGTAGTTATTGTGGGTGAAGATGTAGATTTGCTGGTGATCATGATCGTCATATACATTCAAATGTATACTTTCTGAAGCCGGGCAAAGGGACAGTTTCACAACTAATTTTTTCTCCTGACTGCCAATCAGACCAATCCATCAGTGACAACATATTGGTTTTGCATGCCATGGGAGGATGTGACATAACTTCAGCCTCGTTCAAAGTAGGAAAGATGAGGTTTCTCCAAACCTCAAGAAAAACCCTGCTGTAACCAAGACCATTGAAATTTTTAAAGATCCTAAAGATCTCATGCTGACGCTGTTACTAATGCTGGCCTTACCTTTCTCACTGCATTGTTCAAATTGACTGACAAGGAAGGCACGTCCTTGAACAAATTCAGGTATAAATGCTACCTTAGGTCTGCATACAGAACAACAGCCCATTTGGCATCCCTAGCTCCTACCGAGGCTGCAGCACAGCAACATTCGTTGAGAGTATACTTTCAAGTACAACAATGGCTTGGAAATGAAAAAGATCCTGAGCAATGGGGTTGGAAGAAAACCAAAGGTGGTCTGCAGCCAGTACCAACGCTACAGCCACCAGCACCAGAAGCAGTTTTAAAACTTATTTTTTGAAAATGCATGAAGAACTGTCAGACCAACTGAGGATGCAAAAATGCAGGCCTCAACTGTTCCAATATGTGCCTGAACTGCGAGAATAGCTGCAATGTCCGTTGCAGAAATTGAAGATAAAGCAGAGTTCCCTAAATTACTTGAAGGTAACTATGCATAAATAATTCTATCTCACCTTTATTTTTTCACTAACTATTTATTTGTGTGTTCAAAATATGTTTCTTAATAGGTACTGCTTTCATATCTATTCAATAAATTGTACTAGTATTTGGAATTCAGTCACTGATTATTTGTTTTAGGCGTAGAAGAACTGAAAGGCTGCCCTGAAGAAATTATGGAACCCGTGTCTAAGAGGGCTCGTATTAGTACTTAAATACATATAAATTGTACAGAAATTCGTCTCTTTCATTAGCATACAGAATAATGTTTACCTACATGAAATAAAAAATATATATTAATGATGTTTTTTGCTATTTTCCAAAAATTACTGATTTCCCCGATATTTCAATACTCTTTTGCGTGTACGTACAAAAAAATGTTACAGACATACATTGTAGGTAATTTTCGTCTCTTTATTTTACTACTTTTTGCGTAAATAGCTTGCTTTGCAAGTTATAAGTTGAAAACCACTAAAAAACATTATTTTTAGTGGTTTTTTGATGATTTCTCATATTTGCATGGAAAGATTTTGTTGAATGACTCCAGATTTGTGTTCAGCACACAAAAAAACATAAAATAAAACACTAAAAACAATTACACCAGAACTTTCCACGTCAAACTACCATTTGATTGAGCTAGTATTTGTACTGAAAATATGAGTAAATACACAGAGAAAAATTTGTCTGTCATTTTATCTTAATGCAGGCAATTACACTTCAAATTGGTCTTAAAAAATGACAGAAATAATTATGCAAATCAGTAATTAGTGTAGAGTCATTAAGCTTAAAAAATGAAAAATACCGAACCATTTCTGATTATTATGTGGCAATTCATAACAACATGAAATAATGGTATGCCTGCACGTGATTTATTATGGGCCATAAAAGGCTTGCCTATGCCATAAAAAAGCCATTGATCGCTACAATGACCCATATAAGGGCCGCAATTTTTGTTGGTTAATAAATATACGTAATGTTTCTCTTGCTTGTACTTTTAATTTCAGATACGTAAAACACTTGTAGTAAAACAACCTTAAGTGTCATGTATGTGCTATTTTTTTTTTAAATTTGACATAAATATATAATCGATTTACTAACACAATAACATGATTTAAAATATGCAAAAATTTAACAGGATTAGGAACAAAGTTGATAAGATATATAAATATAGATCTGGGATTGTATATAAATAAATATTTTATTTACCTGATAAGTACGTGGTGAACTAGTATCTATCTCCACAAATCAATTCATTATTGCCCAGCAAAATAATTGAATATCCTATCTATTTATTTTGTTATATTTTTGCCGAATACTAGTTTATTCTATGTCCATGTACTAAGCGTGTTTGCAAATTTCATTGTTTGCGAAATTTTCTATACAAGATATAGTTAAAAAAACGTCAACATGTTTTTTACCAGGATTTAATTTTCTCTTGTGTGCTCTCTTAGATGAGGCTTGAAACCAAAGTGCTAATTTTCCACGCTAGCCTACTTGAGTAATATGTACAAGGTTTTGACACAGGCATTAATGTGCAATGTCCATGCACACCTGAACTTATTTTGGTAAAATGATGGAAGCTTTTTTCATATTCTGATGTCTCTTATGCTAATACAGACGAAAAAAAGTCAAAACTCAAACAATAAGAAATCCGTTGCAACATTTTTTAAAAAAAATACAAATTGAAGGGTTTACCTATTAAAAAAGTGTGCTCTTCAAGGCTTTTTGAAAACTTGAAGTCAAAGTACGTAGTTCCTACGAAATGGGTTTGCTTACTAATTTCGAAAATTCAAACGGCCGACCAATGCATAGTTTTCTAAAATTGTTTATAAAATGCTTAAAATACCAGGGCATTGAATCTGTAGGAAAAAATGTGTTGCCTTAGTATCACAGAATAATATTTTCGAAAATTTATCCCAGGGTGTTGTTAAAAGTGATGGTTTGAAAGTAACTGGTTTGGAAACATTTTTTTTTCGTCTAAATTCGACCAGGTACAAAAATATTTTAAATTCGTAAGATACCCGAAGAATCATACGGACCACTTTCTTTTAATGGCGTGGGCAGATTTTGTTTTCTCCAGTTTTAATTAACTTGAAAAAAACATTAGAAAATTGCGATTATAATGCTCAGTCACCATATTTTATCCAAGTCACTTTAGGCGTTTTCAAGTTGTTGCGAAAATAGGCACCGGCGCCGCCACCATTTCGTAGAGACGTAAATTTTCAAAATATACAAATAATTTTACTTCCCTCGCTTATCGAAGGGAAGTATTGTTTTCGTGAAAAAAATCACTATCCCAAATTTCTTCGGATTTTCATCATGTGGACTGGGAAAATTAAAGTTTTACTTTCGTCTGCTTGTATGCTTGTCTGCTGTATGTTTATCTAGCATGTGTAACACCAGTTACACCTAAAACCTACTCCACAAAATAAAATAATATTTGACACGTAGTTGACACTATTGGCAAGGAAGAAAACTTTTATATTTTTTTATTATTTGCAGACATCCGTTTTCAATTCGATAACTAAACTTAAGTGAAAATTAACAAATATAAGTACACAATATGTCATCTTGATTGATTGATTGATTGATTTACCATCGTGCGGTAGGCATTGCTGCCACTTCCAAGGTTATACAGCTGGGCCTGCTACGTCCACGCTGGTAAAGGAATGTGGGATGGGAGGTGTAGGTATTTGTGAGATGCGTTACCGCATTGTGTTGTGAGGGATCGTGTAAGCTCCCTTTTTTGGTTGGTTTTGGTTGTTGGTTCTGGACTTCTGCCTCTTCTGAGTCTTCTTGTGGAATATGTTGCAGCGTTGTGTCGTAATATGGTGTGTTTATGCTCCTCTTTTCGTGTTTCTGCTCCTTCGAATCTTTTTTTTTCTGAGTCTTCTGATTCCTCATTTTCCGGTTGTGGTAGAGTATATATCGTTCCGATTTCTTTGTGGTGTTCATTTTTTGATCCTGATCCTCTTAGTTGTTGTTATCCGCTGTAGCACGGTCTCCCTATTTTTAATTTGTTGATGTTCGGTGCTAACGCTTTCTTCAGTAGATGTGTTCGGTCCCTTCCTTACTTCATTGAGTACATTTCCATCCTTTTTTTAATTGTCTTTCCTCCTAATAGTGTTGATGTTTTATGTCGCTGTTTTCGTCTTGTTGTTTTCACTTTAATATAATAATGTCTATACCTAAATTCACTCGGGAAAAAGTTACAGGACGAAATTTGAAAAAAAAATAGAAGAATTAGCAAAAAAAAGTTAAAAGTTGCAAACTTTGAAACGCTATATCTCGGTCGCTATTAATCGTAAATTTTTTTACAAAATCTCATTTTAACGGGTAAAACGTCAGTTTTCTTATGCAGTAATGTCTATGCCTAAATGTACCCGAAAAAAAGTTACAGGCTAAAATAAGAAAAAAATAAAAAATTGCATTTTTTCGTTTTTTTTTGTTTTGTTTTTTGGACGTATTTTTGTAAAAAAAAAAATTTTGACTTCTGAAGGTGCCATTTCGATTGGAAATTTTATTCTCTACAACTTTTCTATTGACGTGAGGAAAAATGCATAGTTTTCGAGCAAAACTCAAACCACATCCAGTGGAAGTATAGTAACGACTAACGACTAAGAAATTTTTAAAAATTTTTATTGTTCAAATAGGCTTAGAATGTCACGAAACGTCGAGATTTTAAGTTTGAGCGAAAAAAAAATTTCTGTCTGTCGGTCTGTCTGTAACTTTTTTTGTGCGCACGTTTATTCTGGAACAGTTTGAGATATTGACTTGAAATTTGGTATACATATGTACTTTAATGAGATCTAGAACTAGATTGTATTTTCATCTTGTTCCGTCGAAGGGTTGGGGGGTAAATTGGGATAAATTTGGGGAAAATAGGTAAATCAAGCAGGTAAGAGTCCAAAAAATTGGTATTTAGTATATACAAGAGAAGCTGAGGTCTCAAAAAAAAATTTGGCATTAGCCACCCCCATTACCACCCCCACCCCATTATTAAAGGGGATGAAAAAAAATTGTGATTTAGGGTGTGTACAAGAACCAGAAACCTCAAAATGTTTTTTTACTTCATCCATCCCCACTACCACCCCCTATCACCACCCCCACCCCGCTACCGATGTGGGGTATCGTTTTATGGATTTTTGTGGTAGAGGATTTCAAATATTATATTATTAAAGTTCCATAAACAATTATTTCCACATACAAAATTTTTTCGTTGTGAGTGACTTAGATAAAAAATCTGGATGAGGAAGTAGTGATTCCTTGGGCAGCGGTTTTTACTTCGATCTCAAAAACTCACTTCTTTAAATGGTATCACTCCGCGGTTTTTTCATATTTTGGGGTCAATTGAACATGAGAAACAATAAAAACCCTTTAACGTTTTAGTTCCTTTCTACAGTACATAGACAATAGACTATTTAATAATTACGAAGAACCTAAGAAAGTGTTATGACCATACTTTAAGAGTAATGTATTTGATTATAACGGGTTTAATTAAATTAAATTCGTTTGAGTATTTTTAATAATTATGAAAAAAGAATTATTTGAGGGTTAACATAAGAAATTTATATGACCATACTTTACGAACAATACGTTATTGATTATTTCGGGTATATTTTATAACGGGTTTAATTAAATTAAATTCGTTTGGGTATTTTTAATAATTATGAAAAAGAATTATTTGAGAAATTTATATGACCATACTTTACGAACAATACGTTATTGATTATTTCGGGTATATTTTAAATTATATTCCTTTGAATATTTTTATAATGATTATGACGATACTTCAATAATTCATTTCTCTGCCGTAAATTTGTCTACAGATGTTGACTTTTCAAGGGTTTGGACCTAAACACTTCAATGATTTTATGCGGCAGACACTTGTAAGTCATTAAGACATAAATAAACTTGACTGGCAAGGTTGAAATGAATAGGTACTTAGAAATGAGGAGGTGCTTTGCTCTTATATTACTGGTATTTATTGCCTGGGTACCGGGTCGTTTGTTTATATACTCGTTCGTTTATGGCACATCGATATACGCGGAATTTTTTGAGCTACAATTCACCTAAGCTTTGTCAAATTTACCGCAGTTTTACCCGGCATTTCGCATTTTTTTTACTAAAAAGAAAAAATATACAACTTTACATATACTTAAATTAGTAGATTCCTAAGATATTTCCAATAAGTATAGTTAAGCGTAAATTAAAAATAAATTGGAAAGGACAAGACAAACATAAAAAAGACAATCTTTCCAGTTGTTTTTTAAATTAGCCAATAATTAACATTATTTCTTTTTTTTATTTTCAGTAACAAAAATGACTGAAAACGTGAAGGCTCGTGGAAATCTTTGTGGAGGTAAGTAAAAGATGTTTATAGGTTTAATAATAATAATAATAATAAATACATTTATTCATAAATGAAATGGTACAAATTCAACAATACTGCCCTCTTCCATTTGCCCAGTACTACTCACTAAACCTAAATTAAATAAAACTAAAACTAAAATATATTTTTTCATGACAATGACGTATCACAAGCCAACAGGGGTGTGTGCGAGGTCTCCGCACAAAAGTCTCCGATAGATATCCTACACAGCCCATAAACAACTAAAAATACAGGGGGTACCACAGAACTATTGACGTTGGATTAGCAACAATTGAGTTTCAATATATCTTGAATTTTTTTTATATTTTTCAGTTTTTATTTCATCTGAGAGTTCATTCCATAAATGGGCTGCTATATACGTGTATGATTTTTGAAAAATAGCCGTCCTGTGAGGGACTATTACAAAGTTGGTTATATTTCTGGTATCATGACCGTGGTTATGTGTAATTAATTTAGAACTTAAATAAATTGGCTCATTTGTTCTAATGATCTTCCATATGAAACAATACATGTGATGTAGTTTAAGTAGCGTAGCTTCAGTTTCTTTGAGAAAGGAATAAACCAATCCTGTTTTTTTTTCATAAAGAAGTAGTAATTATTTCTTTTAAAAAATGTATTTCTATTTACTTTCTATTTTCTATTAAAGAAACTTAGCAAGCTATTTCTTCAAAGGACGAAAAGTTAACATAAAAAAGAACTAGCACATAACCGCTCGACCACAGAGCATTTTCCAGAAAATTAATATAGGGTGATATTAACGGCACGTAGAGCATAGAGCAACATTGTAGAAATTGGGTCCGGTCTTGGAATTTTTCCCAAACAAATAATGCTTTTCATTGGCCTAAAAGAGTATATTAGTCAAAAATCATAAAACACTTCGTACCTCAAAAACGATTACACGGGCATCCAAAAGGAAAAAACGGTAAACGGACACATGATTCGTGTTTAGCACGTCAGAATACACACAGACATTTTTTTTTGTGTGCGTGTGTTATCATTCAAAGGTAAGTTTGGAGGTGCTTTGAACTCAGCTAAACCTTTAATCTGGGGCACCCCTGTATAGGGCTAGGCAAAGTAAGAAACAAAATTCATATTTCTGAGACCAAGAAGTTGTAAAAAAACACTTGATTTTTGAACATGTATCTTTTGAAGATGATGACGCCATTAATAAGGGATAATTACTTAAAAAAAGGATTTTTTTTAAACAGCTGACATCGCGAGTGACACCTTATTTTTAAAGGTCCGTACATCAGTAGCGTAGCTATACGTTATGCCCCCCATCGCACATACGTACCATACTATAAGAACAGCAAAAAAAGAAGTATTTTGTTTTTATTTATGTCTTTTCGTGCTCCCCGCGATGCAGTTTTGCCAAGCGACAGGGCCGGATTAAGGATTGACGAGCCCCTAAGCTAATCATGTATTTACGCCCCCTTATTCATAATGGAAAGAAAACTGATAAGCGGGGGGCAGAATCTGAAAAAAACATTTTTGTCCAGATTCAAAATTGACGAGCGTGGGGAACAAATGAAAAAAAAAATGTTTCATTCGGATTTTCAAATTGATGAACGGGGGAGCAAAGAGCTCGCGACGCCCCTAATTACTTAGCGCGCGTTGTCGTCCCTGGGCTATAGCTTAGATAGCCTTATGGATAATTCGGCCCTGCCAAGCGATTGCGAGTCTAGTGGTTGTTACTCCATATATTTATTAATTAAAATATTATTGTCGAAAGTAATGACTGCTTCTTACTGAGGCATAAGAAAGTAATAAATTCCGTTTACAATTTATAAGACTAAATGATGAGTCTAATTTAAAAATCTAAATATAAATCTTATTTTCATTTTATTGTTTTGTACCAGAATTCAACCACTTCGCATAGCTGTGCTACAAAATCTATATATAGGCGTTAGCTGATATTAAAAGTTTATTCTTGATTTTCAGTTTGGTTCAAATCGAGCCGAAATAATGAACTCTTCACGTTCAGTTTAAAAATAACTCAATCAAATTGTATCTTGTTTACTAACACATTAGTTCCCTGGGAAAATTATGTTTTCATAATAAAAACGAGGAATTGATGAGATTGTCTAAGTATTTATTATAACTTTTTGATTTAATCAAATAGGTATATTATAATCGGACACAAATGTTCGATCATCGCAGGGAAAGAAAACGTACAGAAATCCGTTTCATAACATACTGAACTAAAATATCAAATAAAAAGTCTGCGTCGGTATGTGTGTATGTAGACTGTCTCTTGTGAATACACTTCTGTGTATTCTTCAAAATTTTTTTTATCGTTACTATACTTCCACTTCCACATGGAAGTAAAAATATACTGGTTGTGTCCTTAATCTCAGTGGTAACCTTTGAAAGTGAATTGTGTTGTGTTAGAGCAAAATATTAATCAAACAGGTATTCGCCGTCGGTCACGCCTCACATTGGGGCTTTTTGTAGTTAGTAGTCCCAAAAACGCCTAGAGCCTATTAAATAAAGTTGACCAATTCAAATAATTTTTAAAATGTTCCTTAGAAAATTTCTAAACGATCCCTGACGAGTTTTTTTTTTTTTTTTTTATATAAAAATTACTCTGCATTAATAGAAGTTGGTTTATTTACATTTTGATTATTGATGTAAGAAATTGCTTGTTTTTCTTAAACCTCAGTGAAATTAATATTATAAGCAATAAGAAATCAAAATAAAGCTATAAAAAATTCATTGACATTTTTTATTTAATAATTTTACTTTCACATCTAGTGGTAGAGTAACGACAAAAAAATTTTTGAAAATTTTTATTGTTCAGATAGGCTTAAAATGTCATGAAACGTCGAAATTTTAAGTTTGAGCGAAAAAAAAATTCTGTCTGTCTGTCTGTCTGTCTGTCTGTCTGTAATTTTTTTTTTGTACGCACGATTACTCTGGAACCGTTTAAGATATTGACTTGAAATTTGGTACACGTATGTACTTTAAAACGGGATCTGGAACTAGATTATATTTTCATCTCATTCTGTGGGGTAAATTGGGGATAAATAGGTAAATCAAGCAAGTAGGAGTCCACACAACTGGTATTTAGTGTTTACAGGAGAGGCTAAGGTAGACCAACTGTACCAAATGTAAACCAACTTCTATTAATGCAGAGTAATTTTTATAAAAAAAAAACTCGTGCGGGATCGTTTAGAATTTTTTGGTCAACTTTGATAGGCTCTAGGCGTTTTTCGGACTACTAACTACAAAAAGTCCCAATGTGCGCGCCCGACTGCAACTTTTACGCGTTTATTACTTTCACATCCAGTGTAAGTATACTGTCGACAAAAAAAATTTTGAAAATTTTTATGGTTCAAATGGGCTTAGAATGTCTTGAAACGCCGAGATTTTAAGTTTGAGCAAAAAAAATTCTGTCTGTCGGTCTGTCTGTAACTTCTTTGTGCGCACGATTACTCTGGGACCGTTTAAGATATTAACTTGAAATTTGGCACACGTATGTATTTTAACGAGATCTGGAATAGATTATATTTTCATCTTATTACGTTGAAAGGTTAGGGGGTAAATGGGAGTAAATGGGGGTAAATAGGTAATTCAAGTAAGTAAGAGTCCATAAAATTGATATTTAGTATATATAAAAGAAGTTAAGGTCTCAGAATTTTTTTTAGCTTAGCCACCTCCATTACTATCCCCACCCCATTAATAAAGGAGGTGAAAAAAATAAGGTTGTAATTTAGCATGTATACAAGAACCTAAGGCTTCAAATTTTTTTTACTTCATCCACCCCCACTACCACCCCATGGATGCGCAGTTGGTTTCCTCAAATAATATGGATGCGCAGTAGGTTACCTCAAGTAGTATGGATGTGCAATGGGTTTCCTCGAGTAAAATGGATGCGCAGTGGGTTACTTCAAGTAATATGAATGCGCAGTGGTTTTACTCGAGAAAATTGGATGCACAGTGGAGTACTTTGCGTAGTAGGTTTCCTCGAAGAAAATATTTTAAGTAGAAGGTTTACTTTTATCGTGTAGTCCACGGCATACAATGATTTTTTATGTCTTTGTTATGCAATTTTCTGCGTATTACTTCCATATCCAGTGGAAGTATACTAACGCAAAAAAAAAATTTTTCACTTCATTCACCCCTACCATTACCACCACCCTCACTACCCATGTGGCATATCATCTTATGGGTTTTTGGTATACACTATTTCAAATATTATATTATTAAAGTTCCATAAGCAATTATTTCCACATAGTGGAGTTCAAATATAGTATTTTCGTTGTAAGAGACTTGGATAGGAAGTCTCGATGTGGAAGCAGTGATTCCTTAGTTGGCGGTTTTTTACTATTGATTTTAGTAAAAAAAAGCTGCTTGGGGATAACCATAAAAATACAGCAAATCACGCCCTGGTACAAATAGCATAAATAGGATGTTTTTTCTGTTCTCTGATTATTAATTATGATATTCGACGGAGAAAAGTTCGGCAAATTACAAATTTTTAGTTTGTTGGTTGTCCTTTCCGTGACAGTTTTCTGCAAAATCTTGTTTGTTATTTCGTCTTTCCGTAATTTTCTCCTAGTTTGCCTAGATTATTAAGAACATACAAAGGAGCTCTTAAGCCATTGGTACAACAGCACGTTGAAATATTTTAAAATGGTAATTTTAATCGACAAAAGAAAGGTGATATAAATATGTAAATGTAAAGTAAAAGTTTATGATAATGATTTGAAAGTGTAACTGTAGTAGATATATTATTAAATTTCGGAGGATGCCAAATGATGCCAAATGAAAATACATCATTCACATAGTACGTATTAGATCTGGATTTATGTTTTGATAATATGCAGATTTGCCGCAATTAAAACGAGACGATTTTGTTTATCCCAATTACGTCCTCTTGACAGGACTGCTTGTTTTACCTATCTACCTTCATTTACTGCTCAACCCTTCAACGGAGTAAGATCAAAATATAATTTTGATCTTTTGATCTCGTTATTATGATGGCTCTGAAGATCCACAGCAAAAATTAAAAGAAAACTAGAAATTTCTTCTTTAAAGCTAAAAATTTCTACTTTCTAATTATTACATTTTGCAGGAAGCCATGCATTTGAATTAAAACCTAATTAATGTCACCTACAGATAGAATTTTTACCATTCTACATTTCAGAAAAAAATTATTCAAATCGACAAAAAAATAAGAAAGTTGCAGCCTTGCTTCCACATTTATGCGAGACATGCTGTATATACATAAAAAATTAAAAACCGCTTCTTTGTTCAGTTTTTCTGGAGAAACGGTTTACGAGGTACCAACTGCCCTGCCAAAAATTCCACATAGAAACTTATAAAAAAAAAGTGATGCGGTTTTATCGTTCCTATAAGTTATATTAGTATTATACAGACAGGATTTTATCTGTTTTATTAAGTTTTAAATCGGTTATGAAACAGTAATTCCGAATGAGCTATTTGGAATTATCATGTTGCCCTTTCATGAGTACTTATATGAAATATACATCAACAAATCTACAGTTTAGTGTCTGCAAATGCACCCTTGCCCTTATATCTGTAAACATATGGAATTACAGATACAACTTTAAAGAGATTCTAAACTTTTCTATAAGTAATATCATAAGAGTTCCAGTCCGTCCTTTCTCCAGTATCTATCGTATGTAACACACCATTTATCAACATGTTTTTATTGTAAATTTGAACATTGTTTTTTATTAGTATTAATGTGGATATACATGTCAACAAATGTAGTTTCAATGGTTTACTTTACAGATGTATTTTTATTGTAAACTTCCATTTTGCTTTTTTATTAGTATTAATTTGGTGCTGGGTAATGTGCTGGACATTGCGATGCTGAAGGAGATGACCCTCGAAGCCGAAATCACCGCCATGATGGAAGGTTCCACCGAGCACAACCCTATTCTCCTAGAACTAGGAGAAAAGGACGGTGAGAACACGACAACTTTCGTCAAAAGGAGGACGGACTGGGAAGTGTTCCGTGCAGAACTGCAGAGGAACATCGCACACATTCCCAGACTCGAGACCGAGGCAGACGTGGAGAGGGCCATCGCCTCCCTGGAGGACCAGATCCAGGCGGCACTAAGGGTAAGTACCACCGAGACGGAAACGAGGCGAGCACCAGCTCCCCTGGCAAACCTCCCAGAGGAAACCAGGCAGCTGATAAGGGACAGACGAAGTGCCAAGAGACGGGCCCAGAGAACCCGACTCCCGGAGGACAGGAGACATTACAACACCCTGAGCCGGAGAGTCAAGGCCGCCCTTCAGGAACACCGACAAGAAGGGTGGCAACGCCACCTGGAATCCCTGGACACACAGGACAGGAGCATCTGGACCACCCAACGGGCCCTGCGGAACCGTCGGACTCCCATGCCCCCGATCCACGGAGAGAATGGTGTTGTCTACACTCGCCAGGAAAAAGCCGAGGCATTTGCCGACAGCTTGGAACTGCAGTGTAGGGAAAACCAACTCGATGATGAGGACGAGGACTGGGAGGACGACGTGAGACGCAGGGTACGTAGGATGAACCGTCTGCCAGATGAAGACCACATCCCCCCGACCACCCCAGAGGAGGTCAAGGAGATCCTAAGGAGCCTAAAACCCAGGAAAGCTCCAGGATGTGATGGCATTGGGAACATCGCCCTCAAGAAGCTGCCCCGGAAAGGAGTAGCGGCGATGGTCAACATCATCAACGCAATGTTGAGGTTGAGACACTTCCCATCCAGGTGGAAAAAGGCCGACGTCATAGTCATCCCAAAGCCAGGTAAGAACCTAACGTTTCCCTCCTCTTACAGGCCCATCAGTCTACTCCCAGCGATGAGTAAGGTAGCCGAACGAGTTATACTCAAGAGGATAGCCGAGAAGACAGAAGAGCTGGAAGTCCTCCCAGATGAACAGTTCGCCTTCAGGACAGGGCACTCCACCGAACTCCAAGTGCTCCGCCTCACCGAGGAGGTCACGAAGGGGTTCAACCAAAGACAGGTCACGGCAGCGCTGTTCCTGGACGTTGCCAAAGCCTTCGACAGGGTCTGGCACGACGGTCTCCTAGCCAAAATGATGAGTATGGGTTACCCCATTGCACTCGTCAAGCTAGTGAGATCGTACCTCCACAGGAGACAGATGAGGGTGAAGATCGTGGACAAGGTGTCCACGTACAGAACAATGGAGGCAGGAGTCCCCCAAGGCTCAGTGCTGTCCCCCCACTTGTTCTCCATCTTCACATCCGATCTACCCCGGACGGAGAGGACCTCCATGGCCCTCTACGCCGATGACACAGCCCTGACTGCCAGATCCTGGAGTGCCAGGCTAGCCACCAGAAACCTCCAGGAGGCGGCCACCCTCCTAGAGGACTGGTGCAACAGATGGAAGGTAGCCGTCAACGCCGAGAAGAGCAAGGCGGTACTCTTCAAGAAGGTAAGAAAACAAAACCCCACAGGTCACGTTTCCATGTTTGGAGAGGACATCCAATGGCACGACTCCGTCAACTACCTTGGCGTGGTCATGGACAAAGGCCTAACATGGAGACTGAACACGGAGGCCATCGTCAAGAAGGCCAGGAGGACGAGAGCCCTAATCTACCCGATGACGGGTAGACAGAGCAGACTCAACCTGAGGAACAAGCTCACGCTTATCAGGTCCCTCATCCGGCCTCAGCTGACGTATGCTTCGGTAGCTTGGGGCTACCAAGCAAAGAGCTACCTCCATCAGATCCAGAGAGTGGAGAACGTCGCCCTCAGAACGGCAGTCGATGCACCCTGGTTCATCCGCAACGAGGACATCTACAGGGACCTGGAATACACCCCGGTCACTGAGATCATCAAGCAGAGAGCCAGAAAGATGTACGCCCTTGCCGAGGAGCATGGGAACCCACTAGTCAGGGAGGCAACTGACTATGACCCAGCAGATGCTCCGAGGCACAAGCGGCCGAAGGTGCAGCTCCTGGATAACGGGTGAGTATGAGAAGCATACCACCAACCGACGATCCACCCCCACGGAAGAGACATGACGATACCCAACCACCCACCCAAGACCCTGCGGGTACCGGACAAACAACCGTCCAGTACCCGTAGTCCCCCTAGCTCCGGGCAGACCAAAAATGCTACCAAAGCAGTTAGGTCTGCCCTTCCTCGAGCTACACAGCTCATCCTTACCCTACCGATGATCCGGATGACAGGATGCCTCTTGGCATCTTGTGTACCGGCAGTCACTCCCGCCACAAACCCAAAACACCCAACAGACCGATGACTACCCCCCGGGGGGCAAACAAGCTGGCGAAGAAAAGAAGACGAAGACAGAAGAACGCCAGAAGAGGCCTTAGCCAGCAAGGTCCAACGAGCCAGGACCCAGGGAGGTGGGCCGAAATCGTCTGCACCGCTCACATTTGTGAGTGGGGCCGACGTAAAGTAAGCTCGCCCGCCCTGCACGAGGCTGGTCCCCGGTCTACAGCGATGTATTGGGGTAAAGGGCAATAGTCCTGCCCGGCCCCAGTCATCCGAGACCGACATCTTTAGCCAAGAATATTGGCGTATTAATTTGGATATGCATGCCGACAAATGTACAGTTTAAATTGCATATTTCAAATAGAAATACTAATATTGTGGTAAACACAAAATTCTGCAAAGTCCTTATTTCCTCGGGTGTTCTTGTTCTAGCCTAGAAGCAATGAATGAGTTAGCAGTGAAAGAGACTGCTTTGTTTTTAATTTAACAAACACACTTCAGTTCCTTAGGTCACATTAGATTAGATATGAATTAGCTACACGTATACAGCTCCCTCTACTGGAGCCTGGAGTAAAGTTGCTGCTGAAATTTCTATCAGTTTCTACCAGAATGGAGCAGCAAACATTTACTTATACCACATCAATGAGAATTTATGAGAACAGTATCTAAGGTAAAACGTGCGGCTTTCCGTGGTTAAATGGCAAGTGTTTCTATAAGAAACGAGCTGCATTAGGTTGACTTGCAACTGAAGATTACTAATTATAATGTTTGAATAGGGATTTATGAGATCAGTTTCTATGAGTATTAATGTTTTTTTTCAGTAATATATTAAATGTGTTTTCATTTGTTTGAATGGGTAAAAAGAAACGTCAGTTTTCAACTGAAATTACAAATACAAATTTAATCACTTCGAATGGGGTTATATGCGATCAATTTCTAACAGTATTTATACTGTTTTCCGAATATAATTGTGATGAGGTTTGATCAGTAACAAATTGTTCACTACATGTTACGATATGGAAATTCCAGGTACATATTTAGTATTACTTCGAAAGGATTGATGATAGCAGCTTCTACGAGTATGTATTTGTTGTACCAATAGTAAATTATATAAGTCTTTATCAGTATGCATTCGAATCTAATTTAAATATGAAAATTATATCAGAATAAAGCAACCAAATATTTTAAACAGTATCTATTTGTAAATCCAGACATTTACTTATACTATCTCAATGAGAATTTATGAGGACAGTATCTAATGTAAAACGTGCGGCTTTCCGTGGTTAAATGGCAAGAGTTTCTATATGAAACGAGCTGCATTTGGTTAGAACAGTTTTGATTTGCAATTGAAGATTACAAATTATAATGTTTGAATAGGGATTTATGAGATCAGTTTCTATGAGTATTAATATTTTTTTTCAGTAATATATTAAATGGGTTTTAATTTGTTTGAATGGGTAAAAAGAAAGGTCAGTTTTCAACTGCAATTACAAATACAAGTTTAACCACTTCGAATGGGATTATATGCGATCAATTTCTAACAGTATTTATGCTGTTTTCCGAATATAATTGTGATGAGGTTTGATCAGTAACAAATTGTTCACTACATGTTACGATATGGTCGGAAATTCCAGGTACATATTTAGTATTACTTCGAAAGGATTGATGATAAGCAGTTTCTACGAGTATGTATTTGTTGTGCCAATAGTAAATTATAGATAGATAGATAGATAGATAGATAGATAGATAGTTTATTCATGTCAAAATACATAAAAATGTTTACACACGTCAAATATACAAGTAGGTACTAAAACATCTCATTCAAACAAATGAAAACACATTTAATATATTACTGAAAAAAAACATTAATACTCATAGAAACTGATCTCATAAATCCCTATTTAAACATTATAATTTGTAATCTTCAATTGCAAATCAAAACTGTTCTAACCTAATGCAGCTCGTTTCTTATAGAAACACTTGCCACTTAACCACGAAAAGCCGCACGTTTTACATTAGATACTGTTCTCATAAATTCTCATTGAGATAGTATAAGTAAATGTCTGGATTTACAAATAGATACTGTTTAAAATATTTGGTTGCTTTATTCTGATATAAATTTTCATATTTAAATTAGATCCGAATCTTTACTGATAAAGACTTATATAATTTACTAGGGGAACAACAAATAGATACTCGTAGAAACTGCTCTCATCAATCCTCTTGAAGGAATACCAAATGTGTACTTGGAATTTCCGACCATATCATAACATGTAGTGAACAATTTGTTTCTGGTTAAACCTCTTCACAATTATATCCGGAAAACATCATAAATACTTTGAGAAATTGATCGCATCTAACCCCATTCGAAGTGATTAAACTTGTATTTGTAATTGCAGTTGAAAACTGACCTTTCTTTTTACCTATTCAAACAAATGAAAACACATTTAATATATTACTGAAAAAAAAAACATTAATACTCATAGAAACTGATCTCATAAATCCCTATTCAAACATTATAATTTTGAATCTTCAATTGCAAATCAAAACTGTTCTAACCTAATGCAGCTCGTTATAGAAACTCTTGCCATTTAACCACGGAAAGCCGCACGTTTTACATTAGATACTGTTCTCATAAATTCTCATTGAGATAGTATAAGTAAATATTTGGATTTACAAATAGATACTGTTTAAAATATTTGGTTGCTTTATTCTGATATAATTTTCATATTTAAATTAAATCCGAATCTGTACTGATAAAGACTTATATAATTTACTATAGGAACAACAAATAGATACTCGTAGAAACTGCTCTCATCAATCCTCTTGAAGGAATACTAAATGTGTACTTGGAATTTCCGACCATATCATAACAAGTAGTTAACAATTTGTTACTGATTAAACCTCATCATAACTATATTCGGAAAACAGCATAAATATTTTTAGAAATTGATCGCATATAATCCCATTCGAAGCGATTAGACTTGTATTTGTAATTGCAGTTGAAAACTGACCTTTCTTTTTACCCATTCAAACAAATAAAAACACATTTAATATATTACTAAAAAAAACATTAATACTCATAGAAACTGATCTCATAAATCCCTATTCAAACATTATAATTTGTAATCTTCAATTGCAAATCCAAACTGTTCTAACCTAATGCAGCTCGTTTCTTAAAGAAACACTTGTCTTTTAATCACGGAAAGCCGCACGAATTACATTAGATACTGTGCTCATAAATTCTCATTGATGTGGTATAAGTAAATGTTTGGATTAACAAATGGATATGGCTTGACTCATTTTGCTGGTCAATGCGGATATAAACTGATAACAATTTCAACAGCAACTTTACCTAACTCTTATAGAAACTTATTGACCATATAGGTTCTCATAGATACTTATTAATTTTTGATAATTTTCAATACGGATTGATGAGATTTTTTTGACAGGGTGTAATTGGAATATAGAATTTTAATTTTCATTTAAGGCATTATTCTATTCTTAAATATATGCAAGAAAAATATAAATAGTTAAACCCCATAATTGTAATACCATTCCACCATTAATAACATTGTAATACTAGGGGTTTTTATTCCTTCATCACCATTCACCATTAGACCAATTGAATTAGGTGTTCCAAATCGGGATAATTTTAGAAAGGATGAAACCTCAGATGAAGCCAACACGATTCGGTAAGTTATATTGGACATATTGTTAATTGACGATTTGCACGAAAGAAAGTTTGGTAAAAAGTATCTAGATTGGTATCACTGTAATTCACTGCACATGTTGACCAACTCGTCTAATTTCCAAACTTTGCAACAATTAAATACCTATAATATAATAATCATAACATTGTCTTTATTATTTTTAATGTTAAACCTACTTCCATTGAATATAAATAATCTTTATTAGGTTGTTTCGTAGTCTACAATATTTAAAAAATGTCGAATTATGCAATTTGTCAATCACTGCTGCCAACTCTTCTAAACTGAGAGTTGGAAACAGTGTTTGACAAATTGGATAATTCGACTTTTTTTTAAATATTGTAGACTACAAAACAACCTAATAAAGATAATTTATATTCAGTGGAAGTAGGTTTAACATTAAAGATAATGAAAACAATGTTATGATTATTATATTATAGGTATTTAATTGCTGCAAAGTTTGGAATTAAACGAGTTGGTCAACATGTGCAGTGAAATACAGTGATGCCAATCTAGACACTTTTTACCAAACTTTCTTTCGTGCAAATCGTCAATTTGTGGATTCTAATTTTGCGACGTTTTTGAATTATTATTATTAACAATTAAAGTTGAAAAACAAAATAATCGTTTTCTGATCTTTAACTTGAGGCGCTGCCAAAACCAAGTTAACTATAGAAAAATGGCTCAGTGATTTTATTATAGAGCATTAAATTTCCTACAAAAAAGTCTGGAACAGCATATATGTATATTATGTACAGTACACTATTATCAGTGGATCCAGAACAATTTTTGGCCAAAATTTTGAAGCTGATGAAACTGATCCATAATAAACTCGTGATTATAGGAAAAATAATTTCAAAAATCCCATTGGGGTGGTTTTTAGGGGGTACAAATCAAAATAATAAGTAAAATTCTGAAATTTCGGATTCATATTGAATTCGACTGCCAAATTAACGAAAAGCGAATACAATTTTTTTGATCAAATTTCATTTTGTTTTTTTTTTTTTGATTTTCGTTTCAGAGAGAGATCAAAGCGATTTTGTTCACTATTTTTTCGTTGATTCGGTAGTCGAATTCTATACGAATTCGAAATTTCAGAATTTTACTTGGTTATTTTAATTTAGACCATCTAAAAACCATCGCAATATCTCAATGAGATTTTTTAAATTACTTTTCCTATAACCGCTAGTTTATTATTATCTGCCAATGTGTTTATTGACTTGTCCTATATGTAGCATAATTTATGATCACTTGGATTAATAAACGTAATCTATTCTGGGGAAGTTTCATAAGTTTCAGAATTTTGACCAAAAATTGTTAATTTGGGCCCATGTGCATCGGAGAGGATTTATAAAATTGACCCCCACATCTGAATGGTATGCTGTATAGATATTCTGTCGCAGAAGTTTTGAGGGCAAAATTTAATGCTGTACGTTTCGGCAGCGTTTTGAAATTGAAGATCAGATAATACGATTTGTTGATTTTTTCAACTTAAATTGGTATTAATTCAAAAATGTGGCAAAATTAGAATCCACAAATTGAGCCTCACATGAAATACAATATACCTTACAGAACAATGTAGGTTTCATCCTATCTAAAATTACCCAGAAATTTTGCCCGGTTTTGGTCCAATTTGATTGGTCTACATGTTTACGTCTTTATATTAACGTACATTCCATCGCAATAGTAATTGGCAATTTCTTTAAAATTTGGGATAATACGAAAGCGTAGAAAGAACATCAGTGAATTTTAATTTATAATTTACAAGTGGAAATTATGCATAATTTACAATTTGAACTGGTAATTATTCATAATTTATACTATTAACTGGGAATTACTTATGTCATTACTTAAGCAATGATGTACACATAAAGCATGACTGCAAATAACACCTATAAAGAAACGTTTCTGTCTTGAAAATGGAATAATTAAAAAGTAGGAATTTCTAGTTTTAAACTTGAAATTTCTATTTTTTTTTTAAATTTTTGCTGTGGCCTTTCAGCGTACGTTATAATACCTAGGCGTACCAAATTTCAAGTGAATATCGTAAACCATTCCGGTGAAATCGTGCACACAAAAAAGTTACAGACAGGCAGACATACGACCGATAGACAGACAGAATTATTATTTTTTTCTCAAACTAAAAATCTCTACGTGTCATGACATTCTGAGCCTATCTGAACAAAATCAAACTATTTTTTTTTTACCGTTACTGTACTTCCACTCCACAACGTGGATGTGGAAGAAATAATAATATTTGTTACTGAAAAATATATTAATATATTTTTCAACAAAACATTCACACGATATTATTATTTTTAATGATATGTACTAAAAATCTTCTGGCTTTGGAAAATCAATGATGGTAACTAAACGTCTACTAGCCATATTCATGGTTTTTTACATGTGATAGAACCATCGGGCCGAGGCCAGACGCGAACTAATGATTAAGTGGTCCGTTTTTTTTTTAACCCCCGACCCCAAAAAAGAGGCGTCATAAGTTTTACGCGTATGTTTGTATGTCTGTCTGTGGCTTCATATCTCTTCAACGGGTGGTCCGATTTTGATGTAGTTTTTTTATTTGAAAGACTATTTTGTCGAGAAGGTTATAGGCCATATTAGATTTTGATGTTTGGTCGCCATCTTGAATTGGCCATGTTGAACTTCTCTAGAAATTGTCCGATTGAAGTAAAATTGAAAATGTGCAGACAATTATTATGGTAGCCGAACATGATTTAGGCATCATTTTGATTCGATCATATGAAACTGGTACGATTAGATACATTGATCGGGGGTTTTTAAAAATTTTCAATTTTACTTAGGGTAGATGAGGAGCGTCAAAGACGCGTCATCGCGCGTGTGTCTAGCTTCTACGATTTCAAATTAGAATACCATGCAACCTGTGCGGTGTTTACAGATCTTCTATTATTTTCTTGATTCTATAATAAATGGGTTACCTCGAGTAGTAGCTTTCCTCGAGTACCATTGATACGCAGTAGATTACCTCGAGTAGCATGAATGTGCAATAGGTTTCCTCGAGTATTCTAGAAGAGCAGTAGCTTTTCTCGAGTACTATGGATGCGCAATAAGTTACCTCAAGTAGTATGGATGCGCAGTGGCTTTCCTCGAGTACAATGGATGCGCGATGATTTCCTCGAATACTATTGATGCGCAGTAGATTACCACGAGTAGCATGGAGGCGCAGTAGGTTACCTCAAGTAGTATGGATGCGCAGTAGGTTACCTCAAGTAGTATGGATGCGCAGTGGGTTTCCTCGAGTAATATGGATGCGCAATGGGTTACTTCAAGTAGTATGAATGCGCAGTGGGTTTCCTTGAGAATTATGGATGCGCAGTGGCTTTTCTTGAGAAAATTGGATGCACAGGGTTACCTCGAGTAGTATGGATACGTAGTAGGTTTCCTCGAAGAAAATGCTTGGAGTGGAAGCTTTACTTCTATCGTGTAGTCCACGGCATACAATGACTTTTTATATCTTTGTCATGCCATTTTCTGCGTATTACTTCCATATCCAGTGGAAGTATACTAGCGCAAAATAGTATATTAAAGTATAAGTGGATATAGCACTATAGTTGCTATATTAATAAAGATAAACTTTTTAAAGAAATATTTGTATTCAAATTTGAAAATATAAATTTTTGTAATAAATTGTTTTGTTTTATATATTATCCATGGTGATGGTATCAGTATGTAGGCTAGTACCCTACATATACTCCCCTCCTACAACAAATAAACCAACTTACCAAGGTATCAGTATTTAAGATGACATTTTATAAAAGAAAAGTCAGTTTTGATTGATAGATGACAAAATAACGTAAAACGAGGACATTTATTTTTGAAATAACATTATCCTTAATGTATGTTATATGTTATTGATAAATTGAAATAAAATAGCAAGCTTGTGCTAAGTGAATGAAAGTTTGCAATCATATTTGGATTGAGCTTTTCTCAAAGATGTCGCACCAGCTATAGCAGCTTTGGCTAAAGAAAAGCTGGCGAGACAATTAAAATAGGAAATGAGTTTGCAATCATAATTGGATTGAGCTTCTCTAAAAGATGTCGCACCAGCTATAGCAGCTTTGGCTAAAGAAAAGCTGGCGAGACAATTAAAATAGTGAATAATTAATAAATTGATACACTTGAGAAGCTGGTTTTACATTGCAGGGAGTCATATAGCAGAGTACTTACCTATACATGTACATAATTGAGTAAGTAATAACAAGTCTTCTGAAAATCTAGTATGATTCGTATCTCGGTACTATCTTCATGGAGAGACTGAGGAATCCGTGTCTAGCGAAGATATCTATGGAACGGTCGACCTTTAGCTGGCTGTCTTCGTTATGGACGTCGTCCTTCATCAGCAGTTAGTAGCACGAGCAGTTTGGTTCGGCCCCATATTCTTGTCGCGACTGGAAAAGCTGTCTAGAATGTCCATGAGAGATTACTTTCGGCATAACTATTTAACAACACTGTCAAAAGTTATTAAACTTCAGTCTTCATAATTAATTTTTGACAACTGTCTTTAACTCTCCGGAGGTATACAATGCGTGAAGACGTTGGGGGTCACCAATATATAGCATTATAGTTGCTATATTAATAAAGATAAACTTTTTAAAGAAATATTTGTATTCTGAAAATATAAATTTTTGTAATAAATTGTTTTGTTATTATATATTATCCATGGTGATGGTATCAGTATGTAGGCTAGTACCCTACAGTGGATATTAAGGTCTTTAAAACACGCGCGATTTTTCGAGCACAACGGCGCAGCCGGAGTGCTCGAAATAGAGCAAGTGTTTTAAAGACCAGTTATCCACGAATACTTTACGCTATTTTTTTTTATTGGTATACTTTGAAATCATAAATACTGGTATTATTACTACAAAAAATGGAAATAAGAATTAAGAATGTAAAATGGTTGAATTCGTGTTGTGACATCAGGATACCTGTCAGTGTCATGAAAATGAGAAAACAAAAATTAATTTGCAATCTGTCACATAGGATTAATTATTGTCACTACAGTTGTCACTGATTGTATATTGCTTTAAAATGAGTTCTAACATTGATTACTTAAATAGAAAAGCAGAATCGCGGTTAATACCGCAAAATTGGAAGACGCTTATAAAAAAGAATACGACAAGTTCATCAAATGGATGGAAGAGCAAAAGGTAACAGATACATATGAACGAGTTGTACTTGCTTACCTTTGATGTTGCCATGGTAACTTTAAAACGCGCGTTTTTAAAACTTGGATTTAAACACTCCGAGGCGTACTTTAAATAAGCAAAATAGGGTACCAATAAAAAAAAAATTTTTCACTTCATTCACCCCCACCATTACCACCACCCCACAATCGATGTGGCATATCATTTTATGGGTTTTTGGATTTCAAATATATTATTATTAAAGTTCCATAAGCAAGTATTTCCATGTAGTGGCAAATATAGTATTTTCGTTGTAAAAGACTTGGATAGGAAGTCTGGATGTGGACGTAGTGATTCCTTAGGCAGCGGTTTTGTTGCATACTTTACCATTTTTTTCTTGTCACTTCGCCACTGAAATTAAAAATTAAATATAAAATATTTAACACCACTTTAACATTAAACAGTTAAACACTGACCAACCTTCTTATTCTCTTTCTGGAAGAACAGTACTTTGGGCACATATTAGTAATCATATTTATAACAACTTTTTCTGTTGTTCGGTTTCCGAAAAAAAGTTTTTATAAATAAAAAACAAATTTCAAGTCAGAGAATATAATACGGGAACTGCCTTTGTTTTGATATTGATGTTATACCGACCTTCAGGGACGCACCCAGAAAATTGCTGAGGGGGGGGGCTACTACAAATAATAATAATATGATTAACAAGGGCGGATCCAGAAAGGTTACTGGGAGGGGGCACTAACATTTTCAAGAATATCCCTTCGATCACTGTGCAAATAGAAATCAGAAAAAAAAATGTTTCACCTCGGAATCTAAAAAAATTTTTATCACCTCATGGGCGGGGGGTGAAAATAAAAATCCGAAAAAAATTTTTTTCGTCTCATGGGGGGGGGGACAAATACAAATCCGAAAAAAAATTTTATCGCCTATGGTGGGGAGGGGGGGTGCAAATAGAAATCCCATTTTTTCAACCTCGTACAAGAGGTGTTATTAAAAATCTAAAAAAAAATTTTCCGCGCCTCATGGGGGGATGCTATTTGCTGGCCTCCAAGGGGGGGGGCTTAAGCCCCCAAAGCTCCCCCCCTTCAGTGCGCCTCTGCCGCCCTTTATTACCTATATTACTCGGGTACGTGCCACCCCGCCGACTTCCGGGGTGCCAGGTCCTTTCTTATTAAAGGTGCCGTGCGCTGCCTTTTCTATTTGACTTTTGTCTTAAAATTGCATGCCGATTTGCCGCCCCTTTATACAGCTGCCCGTGTGCGGTGCACACATTCGCACACTGGTAGGCACGGCCCTGCACGCGAACAAATCATTTAAAAATTGCTGCCACCAGCTCCCTAGCTAACAGGTGAAGTAATTTCATGGTAAACCGATTGTAAAAAATGTATATATGTGATGCGTTTTTACAATCATTGGAGTGTCAATAAATTAAGATTCCTTGAAAAAAAATACACAGGTAAGTAATCATAGTTTTGGAATTTTCCTTTACGTGAAACTTCAAGCAAGTGAGACTTTTAACATGTACATACATATCGTATGTATGTATTTCTAATAATTGTTTACTTCCTGCTTAATCACAAATCTCATATCTTATCATCAAGAGCGGAAAAAATATTACATTTCCGACTCTTGTTACGTTACTTACAATTATGTCCGATATTGGGTCGTATTGTATTTTACAAATGCATTTGTATTCTATGGGTATTTATATAATATAAGTTAAAGAACCAAGGGCGGTCCTACGCTTTGTTTCTGAGGGGGGATCCTTATTAAAATATGTACCAAAATTATTTAACCTCTTAAAAATTGATAAGTATGATTTTTATTCTGAAAATTCGTAATTGTAATATGAAGTGTAGCAGAGTATAAAACTATATAACTTCTATTTTATCTTTTTAATTTTTGAAAATGTAATCATAATAGTCATATCCTTTTTGAAAATATATAAGTATTCAACTAAATATTTATACAGAACAGTAAACATAAATAAACTTTAATAATTTTAACAAAATAAAATAAAACAATATTCTTCAATACATGCATGCACAGAAGTCAATCTGATTCATGAAATAGAATTTTATATTTTGATGACCAAAACACGTGCAAGTCATCCGTCTTTTTTTTTCTTGCTCTTTCTTGGAATATTGTAACTATTGATGACACAGGGGAACAAAAATTTTGTTGCATTTATTACAGCACTCGTTCTTACCTAATCTGAAGGCGCTTGGTTTAAATCTCCAGGTAGTTTTGCTCTGTAAGCTCTCGATTTTTTGCAATTCGACATTTTCATTTTATTCGCAATATGACGCGACATATAATGACATGATGGCAAATTGACTTTAGTTCAAGATGGCACCAATAAATTATAATTTATGGGTACCATCTTGAACTAAGGTCAAATTTATGACCCTTTTTAAAATCCAGTCCTAACTTAGGTACACTTACTGAATGAATTTATGTACAAAAAATACCTATCCAGAAAATGTTTTATATTATAAAAATCACAACAGCGAAAAATGCTTCAAGGTATAAATGAGTGGAAGAAGTGAGTGATTTTTGTACGTCAGAAATATTTCGGGCTGAGTATTTTTTGGAAATAATAAATTCATTTTAAAACTTTTTGGTGCCTTGCGTAATCAGTGTCGGTTATTACGTTAGAACAAAGAATAGATATTGTTTTTAATTTTTGATTGATGGAGACTGACTCCAAGGCCATGGCATGTGTCTTTTGTACTTCAAATATTTTTAGATAGGTGTTTTGTACCGTGTGTGTAGTCGCGGGCTAGGCATGGGGAGTAAGAATTACAACATCGCGTGTGCCAGCTGGCTGAAATAAAATAACAGAGCTGGGATGCTCCACCGACGGACGAATTTACGGCTGCCGGTGTTGTCAAATTTCTCGCGCTACGTGAATGTACATGCCTAATGGGAAATTACACGCACGGTATAAATAATTTCATTCTATGCTATTTATTTTCTTGTATAATCAGAATGTAGGTTATCAGAAAAATTCGAAGATTAGAAATTGATATTTTAATATACAGATTTTCATTTTTGATTAGTCATTAATAATTTTCTCTATTTTTTCCTGAATCCTAAAAAAGTGGTTTTTATTTAACTTTTGTAACAAAAAATTATTTATCTGATTGCTTTTTTCTATAATTTAATAAAAGGATTTGGAATTTTTAGTATTTGTATTGATCAGTTTTTATCATGATCAGAGCTCTGGGGGGGGGGATATGCCTCCTCCCTTAGGGCCCCCGTGTAAAGAACCCTGCACATTTCTTATGGAAAATGGCTTTCTGTCAAATTGTCTGAACCTTTGCAATTTGCTAGTTCATATCATGTCGATCAAAGATTGTTATGGTCACAATTCGATTCTATGTGCCGTTTTTTATGTAAAAAGCTTTAAAAGTCGATTGTTGACCCTTAAACCATATATAAAATTGTGAAAAATATTACACACATAGAGCATTAGAGCACGTATACACAGGGCCGCACCGACCCCTGGCAACGCCTTGTGCGAAATCTATGAAGCGCCTCTAAAAAGAAAACGGGAATTAAATTGTTTTGGCTCTCAGTACTTTTTTTTGAGCGGGGCGCGCAGAATGGGAAAAAAACAGACCTGTGCACAAAGTGCATTTTTAGATAGGTGTTTTGTAAATAATTTCATTCTATGCTATTTATTTTCTTGTATAATCAGAATGTAGATTATCAGAAAAATTCCAAGTTTAGAAATTGATATTTTAATAGACAGATTTCCATTTTTGATTAGTCAACAATAATTTTCTCTACTTTTCCTAAATCCTAAAAAAGTGTTTTTATTTAACTTTTGTAACAAAAAATTATTCATTTAATTGCTTTTTTCTATAATTTAACAAAAGGAATTGGAATTTTTAGTATTTGGAAAATGGCTTTGTGTTAAATTGTCTGAACCTTTGCAATTTGCTAGTTCATATCATGTCGATCAAAGATTGTTATGGTCACAATTCTATTCTATGTGTCGTTTTTGCTGTAAAGAGCCTTAAAAGTCGATTGATGACCCTTAAACCATATACCGGGTGATTCAGTTTGGTATTCGCGAATACCAAACTGAATCACCCCGTATAAAATTGTGAAAAATATTACACACATGGAGCATTAGAGCACGTATACACAGGGCCGCATCGACCCTTGGCAGCGCCTTGTGCGAAATCTATGAAGCACCTCTAAAACGAAAACGGAAATTAAATTGTTTTGGCTCTCGATACTTTTTTTTATGAGCGGGGCGCGCAGAATGAGAAAAAACAGACCTGTGCACAGATCTACAAAAAAAAAATCTTTCCAAGGTCATTCCTTATGTATTTTTGTGTGCTGAATCCGAATTTTCAATTTAAAAAAAATTTGCCGCGTAAATTTCGAGTAAATCCCTGTTTTTATCGTCAAAATGCGGTTTTTTTGACAATTTTTGACGTTTACTCGAAATCTACGCGGTAGAAAATTTTTTTTCGACGAATTCGGTGTCAGCGTGTGTAGGAAATGATAGGTCCCATTCCCAGATCAAAACTTTTTTTTTTTTTGTAAACCCGTGAAATTGATAAGCGAAATGTTGCGGTTCATAAACTCATCCACGCGACTGGCGAGAAAGGCACGTACCAACAGACGATAAGCAACATAGTGACATCCGCGGTTCTTTTGATTTTAACGGATAGCTCAAATAATTCGTGTAAACTAAAACCAGATAGGTAAACATTGGGCAGGTTCAAATAATATATATTCCTAAACCACAGACGTAAATATTGCCTTGAAGACTTGTATTTATCGATATTCGACTATGGTAAATATTATTGTTTAAATAGATTTTTAATGTCAATTATTGGTGCTAGCATTTCATTGTCACACGGGCGCCGTTCGCACAGTGGGGCCAAATTCACAAAACTCGCTAATAAATCTTTTTTGGCAATATATGACAGAAAATATAATATAAATATCATATTTATCATTTTTATGGTTCCGTCAAAAATGGAAACCCTATTTGCGAAGTGTTTCGTCTGTCGGTCCGACCCTCCGCATGATTTTTGCGAAACTACTGAAGCGATAAAGCAGATATTCAAAACATATGTATAAAACTACCTACCGAAAATGGAAAAGTTGTGAAAACATATTAAAGGAAAATGATCACCTACTGTCTTTGATAAGAAATAGCATTTCCAATTTTTCCTAAGTCGGCCATAAAAAGAACAGTAAATGCTATAATAAAAACTTTTATTTACTAGTGTAAAATCTGTAACTGCACTTTTTCATTCACTCTCCGTCAAACCAGCTTCAGTCTCATCTTCCCTCATTAATTTCTATTTCTTGATCTTTACCATTTTCTATCTTAATATTTGGAAGTAAGCAAATCAAGTACTTCTGAAGAGAAATTCTTAATATATTTCTTTTCGGGGAAATTTTGGAATGAATAAATATAATGATCCGATGATATGAGAAGCATATTCAGGATATTGCCGTGAAAGTATATATCACTTCGGCATTCAAACCTATAAGAATAAATTAAATATTAGTAAAAATACATATAAACTCACTTTTGACTAGAATACGTGGGATATTCAAAAACACACGTCTGTGTTATAATTTTTTTTATTTGAAGGTGCAGAAAGTTGCAGCCAATTTTTACCGGTTGATTACCAGACACATTAAGGCATATGCCATTAAAAAATCTATGCCGGATTAGGGCCGGAAGTATAGTATAAATCCATGAGAAACTAAACTTTTCGTAAAAATTTGGTAATATGGTGTGTTCCTAATTAATGCTGTGTTTATTATTAAGTAGGTAAGTATCGTATTAATTAAAAATGCATACCACTGGGTTCACAATCCATTGAAGTGTACAATCAAATAGTTCACAAGAAAATAAAACTCGCGAACTCGTCGCAACAAGCTATAAAGTGACATACAATTTCTTCCACGATTGTAGCATAACAGCTGCGTGCAAGTTGTCGCTTGACTTTACGGCGTTCTTCCCGTTTTCCTCGGCCTCTCTTTCTGATTGTGGTTGCGTATTTGTATGCCCTGGCTATCGCTGTATTAGTGCGCATACACGAAATTAATTAAAGGATAACTTTAAATTTTGATTTTTTAGCGTATATTCTGTATTTGGCCCCACTGTGCGGCGCCCCTGATGCTCTGGCACCTGTGTGCGCCGTACACATGGGTAGCGCAGCCTGTGTATGCATATACAGTATACCTACATAAATAAAATTGGAAAAAATGGAAAGGCATTTGTGAATGAGCGGTGAAACGATATATACATTGTATATCATTTAAGGGTTTTAAGTTTCGACTTTTAAGGCAGTCTACCAACTACAGCAAAATCGGCACATCTAATCGGATTGTACCCTTAACAACAACAACAAAACTCTACAAGTATTCCAAATACTATGTACTATAAAAATTCTACTCTGCAAACTCCCAGGATATTGTTAATTCTTTTGCTGACTTTTTTCCGGCGCTTTTATTAATTCTAGTGAATTTTCACCAGCTGAGAATTTACAATATAATAATGATATCCTTCATATCAAAGAATTTACTGAGAATGATGTAATCAATGCAATCAGCAAAATCAAGGCTAATATGACTAGTGGACCTGACCAAATTCCAGCGTTTATTAAGTATAAGAGATAGAAGAGATAGTGCTACGGTTCTTAGTAAACCGCTCTGCATTATTTTTAATTTAATATTGAAAACGGCGAGTTTTCCTGACAAATGGAAAGAGCCTAGAATTTAAAAAAAGCAATAAACATGACATCGAGTACCATTGCCCTATTACTATTTTATGCAATTTCGCCAAAATATTTGAAATTTTAATTTACGATTTTATTTCGTTCCACACTAAGAACTCAGTTATAATAGAGCAGCACGGATTCATGCAAGTGTATCGAACCTTGTGTGCAAAACAGTATATTGCTGAAGCTTTTGATCAGAAGGGTTAGGTAGATGTCATCTACACTGACTTTTCTAAAGCATTTGACAGATTGGACCACAGTATATTATTAAACAAGTTGCGAAACTTTGGGTTCAGTGACTCTCTTATTCATTTGTTTATTTCTTATTTAACTTATCGGACTCCAATCTGTATTATTTAAACAAACGTTAGGAGTTCCACAAGGTTCCATACTTGCCCCTCTATTTTTTGTACTCTTCATTAATGATATTATTGACAACCTTGACGTATGCTATCTACTTTATGCTGACGATCTCAAATTATATATTTTCATTAAATCCGAAGACGACTGCTTAAGGCTCCAGCAGAGTCTAGACTCGCTTAACGTCTGGTATTTTTATAACCAACTTCCTTTACACGCTACCAAATGTAACGCGATATCCTTTTCGCGCAAGTCTGACCCTACTATTTTTAATTATAATCTGGATAATTGCGTCTTAGATAGACCTGAGTTCGTGAGGGACTCAGGAGTCATCTTCGACTCAAAACTAACTTTCTCCAGACATATTGAGGATTGCGTTGCTGGAGCTTAGGTTTTATTCTGTCTAATAGCAGGGACTTTAAAAGTTTGCCCACTCTTCATCTATTATTTGTTAGATCCAAATTAGAATAGGCCTCCGTTGTTTGAAGTCCCAGTTATAATGTCCATATCACCTCACTTGAGAAAGTACAGAGACGTTTCTTCAAATGGGCAACATTTATCCTGAAAGGTAACTATCAATACTTTTTTTTATCTTGTATTGTGTTCTTATTTAACCTGTAACTGGGTTTTACCTGTTGGATAAAGTATTGAAATTATTGAAATAAACTTTTGATCAGCATGATATGAAGTAGCAAATTGCAAAATTTCAGACAATTTGACAGAAAACCATTTTCCTTAAGAAATGGGCGGGGTCCTTTGTGAATTTGTATTAATCTAGAAAAACCGAAACCATATTATAATCGATTACGCATTTAAATGTAAGGATTCTTTATAATGCGTAACTTGAAAGAAAATACGTTTTGTTTTTTTATGTTTCCCGTCAATTTTATTTACTCAAAGACTTGGGTACAAGACGCAACAAAAATCAGTAGCACAGGATGTGTTCAATATACTTGACCCAATATGTATTATACTGACTCGTCAATTTGTGAAAAAAAGTTGTATGTTTTAAAATGCTTTGTTTCCGTGAAGGGGAGTCGAATGTGTCACTCAGAATAAGAATTTTTTTAAATAAAGATGTCGGCGCTGAATCACTGTCAAATTGGGGCATAGTTACGGTTATCAGGTTAGGTTAGAGGTACAACCCACCCTCGAATTTTGTGTTAGTTGGTAAATTTGACAAAGTGAAATTTTAGGTTTTAAAACGTTTACAATACCTTAGTAAAAACACTATCATTTTATAAGAGCTGGAAACAAAATTATTGGTGTGAGTTCTGAATGTCAACCGATTATCAAAGAAGGAAAGAAGATACGTAAATCCTTATTTTCTCATATCTACTCACACGTACTGTCCGACCTTCGACGAGCCATTGTGAAGTCGGCTCGCTGCCAAATTGGTAAACACTCTATTATCATTATTATTATGGTGGGCTAAAGCGGCACACTTTTGTGCATATATAAGACACAGCACGACTATAATGTTTTTGCGAGTACCTTTAACTAACAGAAAAGTATGGTGTAGTAATGCAGTATTAACTAGAAAGAGTGTCCTCAAAAATCGCCCATTTTTTAGCCCTCGAATTTTGTTTCAAACTAAGTGTTAAATTATTGTTAATAATGAGAATATCCTGAATAAAAAATTTCAAGATGAGCATATGTGTGGTTTTTGAGATATGAGGGATTGAAGTTGTTATATGCGTGATGTTATAAAAAACTACACAGCCCCACAAAAAATGAATACTCATTAGCTATGGCAGAGCAATCAAGATATTCTTAGTATTTTTCAACGCAGAATTCATATCTAATATCGACAAATCCGTATATCCATTTCTTAATTCAGAAGGGCCAAAAACACCCCCTATATAAGGATGAAAAAAGGGAAAAATGATGCTATTAAGTTCCATGATCAAAAATATAGTATAAGTGTTTATTGGCTGAATGCATGAACGAAGGTGTTGACTAGGACTTACACAGAATAATTGAGACACACCTTTAACAGGGTGAAAACTACCCAAATATTGTACAAAACTGCATAAAAGCTTGAACCCTCTAAGCTTTATTAGGAATGAACCATAAATCTGTTACAACCTAGTACACGAAAACAATCCATTACAGGGCAAGAAACTGCCCCTTATTTTGAATTATGAACTTGAGTCAGGGAAAAATAGTGAATGTACCAGATATCGCATTTTGATCGCAGTAGGTATGAATGTGAGACAATAACTAGAATTTTTGTAACTATTTTATAACACATCTACGATGGGGTAAGAGAACGGATGAAAAATTATTGGTGGGTCTTCACCCCCTGACTCCCATCGGGATCATTTGGGGATGAAAAAGAATCGGTAGGCCCTGACATAAGAGAAAAGCACTCTTGGAAACCGCTACATCAGTATTTTTTTTATGTAATGCAGCGATCATGAGATTGCTCCGATATCCATCCCTTCGCACCCTTACCCCCTCATAAAATCCACTTGAGGATTAAAAACGAACCTATAGATTATGACGTTCGGGAAAGGGATACTTACCTTAATGTCAGAATTTTTTTCCATACAATATAATGAATGTAAAATTGCTCAGATTTTCACCCTCTAACCCCGCTCTCTAGAGCGATGAGAAAGAATCACGAGGCCATGACATTCCTAAAGAGCACTCTTGAAAACCCTTGCTACAGGATTTTCGCTAATGTGATACAGCGATTGCGATGTCTCTGATATTCACCCCATCGCACTCCCACCTTCTTATAAAATTCACTTGAAGTTTGAAAATAGACCATAAGGACATTGATTTTATGGAGAGCGCCCTTTATTATCCTTGTGACAGAATTTACTTTAATGTAATATTTTCACATCAGGATCGCTTATATAAATGTGCGTTGTTTTCTCACCACTTCATAGATGTGTAAAAAAACTATTGTGGGAATATTGGTTATCGTTCCAGATCCAGACACACTGCAATCAGAATGCAATATCTGGTACATTCACTATCTTTTCACTGACTCAAGTTCATAATTCAAGATAAGAGGTAGTTTTGCACCCTGTGATGGGTTGGTTTCGTAAACTAGGTCATAAAAGATTTATGGTTCATTCCTATTAATAAAGCTTAGAGGGTTCAAGCTTTTTCGCCAGTTATTGGAGCTTTTATACAGTTTTGTATAATATTGGGGGGGGGGGGGGTAGCTTTCACCCTCTTGAAGGTGTGTCTCAATTACTTTGTGTAAGCCCTAGCCAACACTTTCGTTCATGCATTCAGCCAATAGACACTTATACTATATTTTTGTTCATGGAAGCTTAATAATTCAATAGCATTATTTTTCCCTATTTTCATCCTTATATAGGGGATGTTTTTGGCCCTTCTGAATTAATCAATGGATATACGGATCCGTCGATATTAGATATGAATTCTACGTCGAAAAATACTAAAAATATCTTGATTACTCTGCCATAGTTGGTGAGTATTCATTTTTTGTGGGGCTGTGTATTTTTTGATAGCATCACGCATATCACAACTTCAATCCCTCATATCTCAAAAACTAAACATATGCTCATCTTGAAATTTTTTTATTCAGGATGTTCTCATTATTAACAATAATTTAGCACTTAGTTTGAAAAGTTCAAAGGCTAGAAAATGGGCTATTTTTGGCCTATTTTTGGGGTCACTCTTTGTGCATAGTACAAAACATATGTTTCAATGTGAATTGAAAATATTACGATGACATCAAATTTTTCATGGTTTTCTGTTGATTAATTTTTTAAAGATCTTATTGGTATTACTCTGTTGCTTTTTGAATAATAAATATTTTTATACATAAAAAGGATTGTTATTTTCAAGAAAGCTTGAGCTCTCCTGCTAATTTTGAAAAAAACAACGCCTATGAGTCCGTTCCAGGTTTATGGAGCCTTTAAGCGATGTTGGTAATATCTCCTCCAACAACTCAGAGTCCAGATCTCAACAAAAGATCACAGACTTCCTCCAAAACTTTCTTTAAAATACGCGCCAGGCAGCTGTCGTAGACTCCGGTCATGATCCTTCTTAACAGAGCTCCTTCAATCGCTGACGTGCCGTGGTTTTTGCATTCCACATATTACTAACTTATTATTATTATTATGGTTTGACCATCCACTGTCTGTTGTTGTTGCAGCATGTGCAAAATCCAACGCCTGACCACAACAATTAGTTTCATATTTAGACGCATATAATTTTTGTTTTTTAGGTAAAATATCCACAAGATATATACTCGCTGTATTAGGATCAGTAGGGCTTGGTATAGTATATGGTCTCAAAGTAAATCTTCATGTAGCCATAGTGAGTATGGTAAACCAGACTGCGATGGGTGGCGGCCATGAGAATTCGCAGTCAAATTGCGGGGAAGATGTCAGTGTTGTCAAAGTCAATGGAACTCAGTATTTGAATACAACTGTCCATGCAATAACTCCGCCATCAGAGGTAAGTTTGGGTTTGTAAAATGTGAATTGATTGTCTTTCATTTAGTGCAAATAAATACAAAAGCGTAGAAGGGCCACGACAAAAATTTTATTTTTAAAAGTTAGAGTTCTTACTTATAACGTTATAAGACTTAATAGTATATTATTATTATTCATCGAGCGTGTAATAGCCATTATACGCGGGCAGAATACTATACTTTATCCACGACTATTTTCAGGGGCGGACTGGCGCACCGGGATACCGGGACGAATCCCGGTGGCCCGCTCCAATAGTGTGCCGCTGGCGCCGGCTGCTTGGTAAGATGACCGGCTAATAGAGTAATAAGTGCGAGTTCTAAGATCCAGCGCCGCTAAACTGTTGTCAGTCCGCCCCTGACTATTTTAACTCTTTTAATCGTTTAAAAGTGAAAAAATAAAGTTTTTCTTCAAACGTCAGAAAAACATGACATTTCTTAACTCATTTCATGACGTTAAAGCAGGGTTGGAAAAAAAAGTTTTTTTTTCATTTTAAACAAAAAAAAAACAGTTTTTTTGTCTTTTGAACAGTTTTTTTTGTTTAAAACAGGTTTTTTTACGTTTTAAATTGTATGTTTAAAACAGGTTTAAAATGTTTAAAACTATATTCAACTAAAATTAAATGGTGCCAGGCACACTATGTCTTCTACTACTACTTGATGTCAGAAGGCGCTCTTATAGTTATTAAGGTATCAAGGGTGTTATAAGGATAATAACGCACCGAGGTCGGCAGTGTACTTCCCGAGGGCCTCTGGCCCGAGGGAATGTATGTCAACCGAGGGCGTCATTATCCTATAACACCCGTGGTGCCTTCAACGTTTAATGTCCTACAAGTCTGTTATTTAATTCGAATTTTTTTTTTTTTGACATTTACGATTTATTAATTTGACATCTATTATGTTCAGAACGATTTGATTTAAAAGAGAGTAAAAATCAAAATTATTTGTAAATGCCGCCGTTGCATAGCAACGTATTTTGTTTGTCAATAACGCTATCATAATTTACTTGTTTTGGGTTGTGTTATAATTTTATAATGCTCTAGGGCGATCTTCATAACGCCCTAGGGCGTTATTTTTCATTTAATGTATCTCAAAATAGAGTGGTTATTGTAAAATAACAGACTTGTAGGACATTAAATGGATTTTATAGTACTCTACAAATAAAATGCTCAGTTTAGTGCACGTAACCACTATATCAGAATTATTTATCGGAATGGACCATCATCGGCACTTTTCCTGCTTTTCCACAAACTCCAAAATAATAATTTACTTTTATGCCCTAGGCTAAAAAACTAAATTTACTTTTATGCCCTAGGGCAAAAAAGTAAAGTAATAGGGAAGTTAAATAATAATGAAATTCTGGCACGAACGAAGCACACGCATTTTTAGCTGCCTCCTGAATGTCGATACTTTCATCATAATCCATATTTTTATTGCAAGAACTCACGTAAATAACTTAAATGGCGGAAAGTATTATGAAGTTATTAATTTGACAACTTATTGACAGTAACAAACACATAGCAGAAAACAAACACACTCCAATTAGAGTCTAAGCCAACTAATAAACGATTTCGACAAATCTTGAAATATAATAATTTTGAATGAACTTTCCTAAAAATTATAATATTGCTAGTAGCACGAAAAACGTCGTATGCACCTCGGCTTATTTCGTGTATTTGTGTCCTACGGGCTGCGGTTTGCACTGTGTTCTCGACCTGTAAAATATAGTTGACCGCAGGTTTAACAGGCACTCAAAAAATGTCGGTGCCTTTTGACCCGTCAAACACGCCGCATCGCAAAGCCAAATAGTCCAGTCAATGAATGGTTTCTAGAGGGAAATGCTGAGATCACAATTTTTTACTAGAGGGCTGTGTCTGGACTATTTAGTAGGTAAAAATACCAAAAGTCCCCGAACGTAGGAGATGGGGGGGATGCAGGGGGGGCACGAAGAAGGTCCTGGTTTTTGGTTTTTCGCTCATATCTCGAAAACGGTTAGCCCTAATCAAAAAGCTATTTTCAAAATTAAAGCTGACTAAATTTTCTACAATAATGTTTCTATTACTTTTTTTCCTATGGTTCAGTAATGAATTGTATATCTTTTGACTGTATTCTAACTTTATTATAAATTTATTGTAAATTGAAAATTTTATTACAATTTGGAACATATGTAAAACGGCATATTTCAGTAATCCCTATTGAAATTGGGCCATATCTGTGATACATGGTGATAACCAGAGGCCTACAATTCTCATTTCATAATGTTATTAAAAATACCATGTTCCATATTTTAGGATAACACTGAATATCATCTAATTTAAATAAAGTTGGTTTGCCTAACACACACCCGGTATATTGCGGTTTAGAAATCTTATACATCTTATTTTTGTATGCTTAGTAATATTTTGCTCTGAAATTAAAATAAAACGTATTTTACGTATGAGAGTTTGTAGGCCTCTGGTTATCACCATGTATTACAGATATGGCCCAATTTCAATAGGGATTATTGTATTATGCTGTTTTACATATGTTCCAAATTGTAATCAAATATCTTAATTCCAACAGAAGTTATCGTGTTTACAAGAAGCGGTATACACGCACACATAGATATACACGCACACACACACTTACAGACGCAAAGACATTTTTTATTCGATATTTCAGTTCAATCTGCTGTGAAACTGATATCTGTACAAGAATTTTTTTTCTACGATGATTATTAAAATTTATTTTCAATTTATGATAAAGTTAGAATATAGTCAAAAGATATACAATTAATTACGGAACCATAACGAACTGAACCAAGTTCCGCCGAAATAAAAGTTGATGAGCGGGGAGGAGAAAATCTAAAAAAAAAAATTTCAATAAAAATTGTCAACTTGCGTCTCTAATTTCCAACTTTTGCCAAGTCTTCGCTACGTCCCTGTATGTAATGAGTAGCCGAAATAAAACAGCATTTTTATTATTATTTTTTTTATTATAATGCTGTAGTTATTTAGTTATTGCCATAACAGATGATGGATGGTCAATGAGACAAGTTGCACTGCGTTATAACATTAACAAAAAATTAGTTTTTAACATTTTAAAAAAGTGGAGAATAAACGACATAGTAAGTATAAATCCTGGATCAGGGGACAAAGAATATCCAACTTAACAAGACACTATATAACTATTAATATTTCGTTATTGCACCATTTCTGTTTATAATTTCTATAAATCTGTTTGGCATAGAATTAAATAACCTTATAAGAAACCGCTGCCCAAGGAATCACTACTTCCACATCCAGATTTTCTGTCCAAGTCACTCACAACGAAAAAATTTTGTATGTGGAAATAATTGTTTAAGGAACTTTAATAATATAATATTTGAAGTCCTCTACCCCAAAAACCCACAAAACGATACCCCACATCGGTAGTACGGTGGGGGTGGTTATAGGGTAGTGGTAGTGGGGGTGGATGAAGAAAAAAAATATTTTGAGGTTTCTGATTCTTGTACACACACTAAATCACATTTTTTTTTCAGTCCCTTTAATAATGGGGTGGGGGTGGTAATGGGGTAATGGGGCTGCGGTTTGCACTGTGGGTGGCTAATGCTAAAATTTTTTTTGAGACCTTAGCTTCTCTTGTATATACTAAATACCAATTTTATGGACTCTTACCTGCTTGATTTACTTATTTACCCCAATTTACCCCCAACCCTTCGACGGAACAAGATGAAAATATAATCTAGTTCTAGATCTCGCTAAAGTACACATGTGTACCAAATTTCAAGTCAATATCTCAAACGGTTCCAGAGTAAACGTGCGCACAAACAAGTTACAGACAGACCGACAGACAGAATTTTTTTTTTGCTCAAACTTAAAATCTCGACGTTTCATGACATTTTAAGCCTATTTGAACAATAAAATTTTTTTTTAATTTTTTTGTCGTTACTATACCTACCTACTTCCACTGGATGCGGAAGTAATAGTCATCAGTAATAATACTTTCCCGTGAATTATTTATTATTTCCAATAATTCTTGGGCATTCCGTGGTCACACATTTAGTTTTCGGATACTTCTTACGAGTAGTTCCCATAGGGTTAAGATCTGGACTATGACTGGGCCAGTTAAGAACATTAATGTTGTTATCTTGAAACCAGTTAGTTACGGTATGAGTAGTATGAACGGAACAATTAACTTGTTGAAATATGAATTCATTATTAGGAAATAATTGTGACGCAGAAAGGAGCTTAATACTGTATAAAATCCTCATACAGGGTCATTCACGGAAAGCGGGTATTAGACGTTTCTTGGGATCTGTCGAGTTTAGAAACTTGAAAATTGGTATGAGGGGGTTTCTGGATATGGCGGATCCAACGAAAATATTTTCATGCTTGTGCTACTTCCGCTTATACCGGATGTAGCACCTAACTTTGTTATTTTAAATGGAACACCCTGTATTTTATTGCATATTTCGATTCCACATAAAATTTTAGCTTAGGTTTATGTACCATAACATACTCTTAAACATACCGGTTTTCGAGATAATTAATATTTTTGGAGATTTTTGACGGTTCCCACCCTTCGAAAAAAAAATCAATATCTTCTATCATGTAGCCGATTAGGAAATTTTCTTTTCAAACTCTTACAAGTATCCTATGACCTAACTAAAAGTTCTCTTATGTTTTCACAATATCATACAGAGTATTTTATTTTCACAGTCGAACATTGTTTTAGTTTAAACGTCAAAAAGTCATTTTTTTCACATGGAACCCCCTGTATATTTTCACAGAATCTAATAGAGGATTGAATTCTGCATCGATTGATTACCATTCTCTATACCTATCTCTCTTTGTTTTCTTATTATGGACGAATATTTGTTAAACGTACAAACAAAATCAGCACTGTTTGTTAGTAGGCAATACAAGTCATAACTTGGTTCCCTTTTTATCATAAACGAGAATAATCATGTAGATAATTGATAATCATTTGTTTTTGACAGCTTCAAAAACGAGAGATTAGATTTATAACAAATACTTTGGCACAAAAATTTACAAAATTAATGAACACTGAATATAAATATTTAATGCAGCAATTGTTCAAAATGCTCTCCATTCTGCTCCAAACAAGCCAATATCCTGGAATTTACGGCACTTACAATGGCTCGCCGATCTTGACAATTTGTTTTTTTCAAGTTTCTCCCCCCCCCCCCCCCCGCTCATCAATTATTAAGCGCGGGGGCCCGTTAGAGATACTGACGAAAATTTTTTTTTTCGAATTTCTCCCCCGCTCAACAATTATTAAGCGCGGGGGGCCATTGACTATTGAGCGGGTCAGCGATATTGACGAAAAAATTTGTATTCAAATTTCTCCCCCCGCTTATCGATTATTAAGCGCGGGGGCCCGTTGATATTGACGAAAAATGTTTTATTCGAATTTCTCCCCCCACTCATCAATTATTAAGCGCGGGGGCCCGTTGGCTTTTGAGGGGCCCATAGTTTTTTCGAATTTGCGCGTCTACTTGCCAACTTAGGATGATTGACTAGTAACTGAGTAAAATGGATGGGTGAAGTTTGACTTACCGGAAATGCGTTATGTCAAAACGGTTTCCATGGTAACGGTCGTCATAGTTACCACTACCCAATGGTACTACTCCCATGGTGGGCACTCGCTTAGTTGTGAAGTTAGGTAGTCCAGAATAGTGGAAATGATCTACAAAGAAGCAGTTGCTGTGGTAATGCTTACCACGGTTACCAGTACCTTAGGTAGTGCCTGCCATGGGAGTAGTACCATTGGGTGGTGGTAACTATGACGACCGTTACCATGGAAATCATTTTGACATATAACACATTTCCGGTCGACGTTTCGAAATCCGCGCGCGCGGATTTCGAAACGTCGACCGGAAATGTGTTATATGTCAAAATGGTTTCCATGGTAACGGTCGTCATAGTTACCACCACCCAATGGTACTACTCCCATGGCAGGCACTCGCTTAGTTGTGAAGCTAGGTACTCCAGATTAGTGGAAATGATATTCGCGAAAATAAAACAAACGAATCCAATAGGGATTTACCTTCGATACACACAATTCACCAATATGTGACAGCGATTTATATATCATGACAAATTTCCGCTGTTACTTTACTATATAAACTTTTCCTCATATACGTGAATTCCTTTGTATCTAAGGTAAATCACTATTGAGTTCATCTGTTATATTTTCGCGAATACAAAGAAGCAGTTTCAGTTTGAAAACGCGCGATCGGTCGCCGTCTCGAAATACGTGGCCATACGGCTAGAATATGGAGATTTCCCTTCAAAAATTTAATGTAACTTGTATTTTTGTTTTAATTTTATTATAATCATAAAAAAAGTCCGGTTTTATTACTAATATAGCTAATCATTTCGTAACTAAGCGAGTGCCCACCATGTGAGTGGTACCCTAAGGTACTGGTAACCGTGCTAAACATTACCACGGCAACTGCTTCTTTGTAGATCATTTCCACTAATCTGGAGTACCTAGCTTCGCAACTAAGCGAGTGCCCACCATGGGAGTAGTACCATTGGGTAGTGACGACCGCTACCATGGAAACCCTTTTGACATATAACACATTTCCGGTAAGTCGAATTTCAAAAAAAAAAAAAATTACTAATACAGCTAATCATTTCGTAACTAAGCGAGTGCCCACCATGGAAGTGGTACCCTAAGGTACTGGTAACCGTGGTAAGCATTTCCACAGCAACTGCTTCTTTGTAGATCATTTCCACTATTCTGGACTACCTAACTTCACAACTAAGCGAGTGCCCACCATGGGAGTAGTACCATTGGGTAGTGGTAACTATGACGACCGTTACCATGGAAATCATTTTGACATAACGCATTTCCAGTAAGTCAAACTTCAGCCAAATGGATTTTCTACTAATGTATTTACCAATTGCAAATCTTGTTGTTGAGTTGATATCCTTCGTCGCCCTGGTCCAGGATTTCTACTAATCGTACCGTTTTTTCTCCACTTTTTTAAAATATTACACACCGAATTTTTGTTAATATTGTAACGCAGTGCAATTTGTCTCATTGACCATCCATCTTCTGCTTTAGCAATAACTCCAGCTTTAACTAAATCGCTTATATGGGGCGTATTATTTTTTGCACACTTGCAATGAATTTTGACAAATAACTGACAATGTCAAATGTCACAAAGATTAAAGTTAGATGTACACAACTAGATTTTAGCAAAAATACGTTATAAGACTTGTCCCATTTTTTTTGCGCACGACAGTACTTAAATTTAATTTGTAGAGTTATTTTCAATTAGTGTTAAGTTAAAACAAACGTTTTTTTTTTTTTTTTAGTTTGGTCCAATTAGGTATGAAAAATGATATTTAAATTTTAATCATGATTCATGAATTCATGAAACCTAATAATTGTTTTGTTTTTATGGGTGTACAGCTGCAGCCTGCTGCAAAACACTTTTGCCATCTTAAACTAGTTATTTTTTGTACCTACTTAAAATAGCAAGTGGTTAAATTGTTTAAATCATAGACCTGTGACTGTTTGACCTCCTAAATTTATTAATACATATATAGGCCCACTTTATTAAGATCGCCCATTTAATATGGATATTTTGATACTTAGCCTAATTTTGCTAATTTTAAATGCAGATAAATAGATTTATTTACAAACTGTCCCTCATCTTCTCACTAGACGACCTATTTTTTCTGCAACCCATATTAATAATCAATGAATATGTACCACAGATTTATTTTAACAAGTGTTAATTACACAGTTCGAATTGTTTAAATAATGTGTATTTACTTTTAGCGATAATAAAAATGTGGATCATCATTCCAACTTATGTGTAGGGAAAATGTAAATGATAAATGATAAAGTAAAAAAAAATGGCCTTTGGTTCTTGTACACGCACTAAATGACAATTTTATATTTTTCAAACCCTTTAATAATGGAGGTTGGTAATGGGGGTTAATGCCAAAAAATGTTTTGAGACCTTAGCTTCTCTCATATATACTAAACACCAATTTTATGGACTCTTACTTGCTTGATTTACCTCCATTTACCCCAATTTACCCCCCAACCTTTCAACGGAATAAGATCAAAATATGATCTAGTTCCAAATCTCGTTAAAATACATACGTGTACCAAATTTCAAGTCAATATTTTAAACGGTTCCACAGTAATCGTGCGCACAAAAAAAAAGTTACAGACAGACAGAATTTTTTTTTGCTAAAACTTAAAATCTCGACATTTCATGACATTCTAAGCCTATTTGAACAATAATTTTTTTTTTGTCGATACTATACTTCCACTGGATGTAGAAGTACATACTTGCTCAGTGTGAAAAGGATATTTGCATTACATGTACAGCTTCTCCCCGTTATATTCCGGAAGATTCCATTGTAGCAGCTATAAACATGAATTTTTTTAAAAAAATTGCAGTGTATTTGACCAAAATATAGCGGCCATATTGCTTTCTTGTGGGAAATAACCGTGTTAGTATTTGTCAGATATGATTTAACCAGAATCATACTCCGAACGCATATTTTGCGCTAATATGAGTGATTGTATTAAAAAAAAAAAATCAAAAAAATGGCCGCCATTTTCAGTAGCGGTGATATGTATAAGCGGGTATAAGCAAAGCTTAATTAGGGGCCCCGAAAGCTTAGGGGCCCCGGATTGTAAATGAGTCGAAAGTTGCCGTATCCGGTCGTTCCGGTCGCCCATTTTTATATTTGCTTAGGGGCCCAAGGTGCTCTTGCACCGCCACTGGCCATCTTGGTTCCTTAGGGAAAATATTGAAGCGTCCTATAGCCCAGGTAACGAAGGTTTTTTATCGGAAGAAATTAGAGACAAGCTGAATTTTTGTCAGTTGTTAGGACACAATTAGAGCAGTATTTCCTCAAAAGTCCCCGTCCATCTCCCTTGCGCTTCCTCCCCCACCCCGCCTTAAAAATCCATTTCGCAAGCCTTTCAGTTATCGTTCATATCTCCGTCATTATTTATTCTAAATTTATGAATTTTATGCCGTTTTATTTCTTAACATCTATTCTCTAAAAAAGCTATTATATAACATTTTTCTATAAACATAATACTTTCACGAGAATTCGCGCGGCTAAAGAGGCCGATCTTAAAACTCCTGTCATTTCTTTTCTATTGCACATTTTGATATCAAACTTTTTAGAAAACTTCCTGATATATCATATTTTAATGCTATATAGGTTGTAATGCAAAATTCGAAACTTCGTGATGGTTATAGGGGAGGCTGAAAAATGTCTAGGGCAATGCCTTCTCCTTTTGATTATGTATATTTTTCATGTATGCTTTTCAATAAATGATTTTATTATTATTATTATTATAATAAAAAGGGAATTTTTCAAAATTCGTGTTCCGCGAGGATTTGTTAGAATTTCGGTAAGCTTTAATTTAAAAAAAAATGTTCATTTGCGACAAGGTTTGCGCTCTCTAGCCATTTTTGAACCAAAAAACTCAATTTGGGACCACTGTGCGTCGGCCGCTTTTGCCTCAAGGACAAGGAACAATTGCAATTTCGAGCAAAATGCTACAGCGCACAACGTGGCGACTTAAAAGACGAAATGCGACAATTACTACATACTTAATACATGTAAGCGTAATATGCTGTTAGATTATTTCCCTCATAAATTATAGACCAATGACATTTCGTGAATTTTTAAATTTCAACCGATGACAACAGTTTACACTGAATAAACGCAAGCTAGCTTTTTTAAAATTCACCAGCGAATAAATTACGTCTAGTTTTTAACTGCACATAATTGATTTAATTTACTTTCAGTTGGACTAAAAACAAAATAAAACATTACAAATTCAAGAATTATTATTTCATTTATAATTACTATGTCCAACGGTGTACTTATGCAATTTTACAAAAGTATTTTTAATATCAAACTGTCAGATTTACAATCACGATCGCGTAACAAAAGTCAAATAAACATCTACTACGTCCGTTTCCAAGGCTACGAGACAAAAGTAGTTTATAGAACGCGTCGGTGTCAATTAATATAATAAAATAATAATGATTGTTATTTAACTTATAAAAAAAAAGTGTATGTATCTATAAATAAAAACTTCAGTATAAAAGTACGTAAGGAATTTTGTTCATTTGGAAATTAATCTTGATATATACCTCTCAAGCTCTAAATCTTATCACACAAACTGCGGGTAGATACATTTTTTGCAAACGTTTTTTCTTGGGGCGGCAAGCAAATATTTGCTTCAGGTGCCAAATACCCTGGCGCCGGCACTGCGTGACTCAACTTTTACGTCCGGCGAACGTTCCAACTCATAAAATCGTCAAAACAACATTCAAAAATTCAGAACTCAGGCAGAAATTTGTTTTGACACTTCAGGTGGGTTTCGTTTTTTGAAAATTGTTTGAAGTTCATGCAGTAAAAATTTAAAAAGGAAATATTAATAACTACCGAAGATGTACCATCCCACTTTTTTCTACACTTTTAAAAATAAAATTCTGAAATTTGGGAAATCAAATAGAGGTATCAATGGCCACATTTTGACCATTCGGTAGTAAAAAAATCACTTCCGGTATGGCCGGAAATTGCCACAACTTTCTTATTTTAAATAGCACCCTGTATATTTAAGTCACTTTTCTCATAAAGCTATAATTTCTCTTTTCAACGCTTTTTTCAGATTTAAAATCGGATGAAAAATAACCTTGGAAATGGCATTTATTTGCTACTTCTAGTTGGCTTTGGAATTAAGGAACAAATTTAAAAAATTTCGAAGTAGGCTTTGAATTTGAATAAGAGGATATTTCTCAACAAATTAAATGTAAAATTGGCCTATTTTGTTCATTTGCTTGGATTTAGAAATGTTTTTCCCATTTTTCCATTTCATGGAAATTCAATTTGTCATAACTCGAATTTTTCAAATAGTACCCTGTATGTTTTATTTTTTTATAAGATGGAGTGGTAAATTTGCTTGCTCTAGACTGATTTTTCCCGATTAAAAATTGAATATAAATTAAAATAAATGTTAAGCTTTTTGTAGAAGCGTTTCGAATTATGTGTCCATATTTTTTACAATTAATTATCTTTTATCATGATTAGAGAATATTATTTAGGTATTATGCAAATCACAACTTACACACTTTTTTATTTATTATGCAAATACCTACTTTCTGTATATTGTTGCCCTAATCTGGGCACGCTAATATACTAGTTAGGTAAATACTTTAAAACACTCATTATTGGAGAACCAATCAAAACAACTACTCTTCTAGCTAATACTGACGAAGTATTGAATTACATGATAGGATTCCTGTCATTTTAAGGCAAAAAAAATATATTGAAGATACTTAAATTATTTATTGAACTTCAGTCATTCACAAGAATTATTGAACCTTACATTTTATTTCAACTCTAGAAAAGTTGTACAAGTTTTTTCGAACTCGTTAGTTCTCATCAGTAGAGTATAGAAACATGCATTCATTATTTACAAGCCTATTCTTGATTTATTTTTTACAATTAATTATCTTTTATTTATTTGCTTTTATCATGATTAGAGAATATTATTTAGGTATTATGCAAATGACAACTTACACACTTTTTTATTATGAAAATACCTACTTTCTGTATATTGGAGAACCAATCAAAACAACTACTCTTCTAGCTAATACTCACGAAGTATTATATTAGTATTCTTAGCATTTTAAAGAAAAAAAAACATATTGAAAATACTTAAATCATTTATTTACATTTAGTCATTCACACTTTTTTTTATTTAATATAAAATTATCTACTTTCTGTATATTGGTACCTTAATTTATATTCAATTTTTAATCGGGAAAACCAGTCTAGAGCAAATTTACCACTCCATCTGATAAAAAAAAAACATACAGGGTACTATTTGGAGTTATTTCCATGAAATGGAAAAATAGTAAAAACATTTCTAAATCCAAGCAAATGAACAAAATAGGCCAATGTTACATTTAATTTGTTGAGAAATACCCTTTTATTCAAATTCAAAGCCTACTTCGGAGTTTTTTAAATTTGTTCCTGAATTCCAAAGCCAACTAGAAATAGCAAATACATGCCATTTCCTGGGTTATGTTTTATCCAATTTTAAATCTGAAAAAAGCGTTGCAAAGAGAAATTACAGCTTTATAAGATAAGTGACTTAAATATACAGGGTGCTATTTAAAATAAGAAAGTTATGGCAATTTCCGGCCATACCGGAAGTGATTTTTTTACCACCGAATGGTCAAAATGTGGCCATTGGTACCTATATTTGATTTCCCAAATTTCAGAATTTTATTTTTAAAACTGTAGAAAAAAGTGGGGGGGGGGGTACTTTCTGGGTCACCCGGTATACTGATACATTTTTATTTCCGTATTTTTTATTCAATTGCGATTCTTCTCAAGTTGCCTCACTTTAAGGCAAAAAATAACCAGATTCGTATTCATGGTCCGTGTGTAGTGTATTTTTTGAGCGATCTCCCGCTCGCCTAATATAGGTACCATACTAGTATCAGTGCAGTAGCAGATTGGACCGGCGAGACACCGGGCAAATTCCAGGTGGGCCGCTAGCATTGCAAGAGAAATGGCGCTGCTATTTTAATTTTTGACGGAAAAATTATCCGCTGATGGAAAGACAAATCCAGGGCCGCTTCACCTTGTGCCAATCCACCCTGTACCAGTGACAGATATTGTCTCATCAATTAGCAAGATTTGTAGATGTTTTTGGGTGTGCATCGGCTTTCTAGTTTTTTTTATTTGGCGAAGGGTCGTTGTAGATATTATTTTCAACTTTACATGTTTCTAACAATTTTTTAAGGAGAAATGCTATTGTTTAACGCAGATTCTAGTAATTCTACTAACATATTTACCTATTTATTGTTAGTGTAACAACCGAATTGTAAAGTCATAAATCACAACACTGCATAATTTACCCCGGACGTAGACTTTCCAGGAAAACGCGTTTGCAACATTGGATTGGCACAGACCAAGATAAAAATACTGACAATGCATGAAATGCAAATACCTATTTTGGGAAACTTCCTTATAACAAATGATAAGCTAGATATCACGGGTACGTATTATACATCTCGACCGCAAAATTAATTCCAGAGAGTGCTGATATCTAAGTACAAACTTTGTCTTTTTCCCATTTTCTTCCAGGATATAATTAAAGATTAGAGAGTTAGTTAACTTTTCGTGAAATTTTTTTTTGAAAATACTCGTTTTTTTGCCCTAACACTAATACACAGAAAAGTAATTCTTTAATTTTTTTACGAAAAAAAAGTTAGGGGGATGAGATTTTTTTGAGGTAGGTGAAATAGATAAGAATTAATGGAGCCGGAGGATTGGGGTGGTGGGCCAATTAGGGGAGGGGAGGGGAGGGAGGTAGGGAAAGGAAAATTATTCAACCCCCTCGAACTTTTTTCCCTGTCGTGCGATTTTAACGTGGTATACCATAATTATTGATCATTTTATTACTTTTATTTCCAGTTCTAACTAAAACAAATGTAGGTAACTAAAACTAATAATTAATTCATTTCGTTTTCAAAATGAAAACCTCCATTTCTAACGCATTTACGTGCCCTCTCTCGTATTTGGGAGTGATGATGCCTAATCTCATTTCTTCCCTTACTCTGGCACCTGCTTATTCTCCATACAAGGTGGTCACGATCGGTTATTTAAATCTCATAAGCTAGTTCTTTCATTCGAACCCAGACATGAAAATCAAGGGGCGTCAAGTTTGGAGACCTCGCTGGCCACAATATTGGTCCATTTCTCCCAATCCAACGATTAGAAAATGTTTCGTCTAAAAATTCCCCCACAGTAATTCTGTAATGAGCAGGACATCCATCGTTTTGAAATATTAGGCTGTCTGTTAGAGGTATGTCGTCTAAGATATCTGCTAAGTTATTCTGCAAAAATCGTAAATAACTGTCACCATTTAAATTGTCTGGAAGATAGTACGGACCAATGTCAGCTCTGCCAATTACCGTTGCTCATACATTCACACTGAACTTATATTGAAAAGGTGTTTGTTTTTTCATGTGCGGGTTTTCGTCAGCATGAGCCCAGTAATGGAAAATTTGTTATTCCTTCTCGAGAGTACTTTGACTCGTCTGTCTACAAAATACTTTTAAGAAAACGTTCACCGTCCAGATCAGCGTTCAACACAAAATGGCAAAAAGCAGTTCTCCATATTGAGTCACCTTCGAGTCCCTGAACAGACGTGTAGTGAAATGGATGTTTTCCTTCAATTCTAAGAGTTGTCCAAACTTTCCATATGGACAAATTCAGGTGACGAGCTACTTTTCGAATACTGCTGGTAGGATCTGCTTCGAAAGTCTTCAAAATTTGTTCATCTACTTCAGGACCATGTTACACAATATGCACTCGTTCCCTCTGATGAAGGTTACCTGTTTCACATATATGTCGATACGTGTTATAAAACTCATTTGAAATTCTTCTTGTTGTAAATCGTTCCCAATAAAAATCTTTAGCTGCTGCTGCATTTCCGTCAGCTATTCTGTACATAAAGAGAATATCGACATATTCAGCATTAGAAAAAGAATTTAAATAAAACAGCGTATGACACAAACATTCAAATGTGTCACTGGTATCCAAGCAAAACAATTTTTTGCGTCTGGTCATGTGATATCTACCATTTGCTTATTTTATTTCTTGTTCACTGTATGATTTTATTTCAGAAAAGACAGAAAATTATATTTAAATATTAGTAAATAAAATCCCGATTTGCGGCTGAAAGAATTTATTATGATTTTGTTTAATATTCTTTCCTTATTAAAAATGTAATGTCTACAAATATGTCTCTTTTTTAGTTTAATGAACTATAATTCTGTCATAACGTGGTATACCACATACCATTGGAAAGAGTATGCAATAGAGAAGTTTTAAAACTATTTGAATCTCTTGAAGTAGTGCCGCTTTTGAGAAAAATTTTGCTTGAAATAGAAAAAAAATCGAACCAATGTATTTCAACACATAAATTGTCCTACATAATTTTTATACCAACACTTCGGCCTTTCTTTTTGTGCTGTTTCGACAAAGTGCATATTATGAATATCTAAAAAAAATATTTAAGAAAGTTGAAAGTATTTAGTATCATAAAAAATAACATGTGTTAGTAACAAAACTATTTCGCAAAAATATCTAAAAATGCCGATATCTCAAAAATGATGAGACTTTGCAGAAGAGTAAATATGATCATATAGGTTCCAAACAACCTACTATCACCCAATGACAACTTTCTGTTGATATACCAAACACCCTGTATATTAATTTTAATATATTAATATTATAAATCTTTTGTAGAATTACAGAAAATATATGAATTTTACATTATCATATTTTCTCCTTCCAAGATGTTTTAGTTTAAAAAAATGGGTTGCCTACTATTTTTTAAATATAATATAAAATAGTACATACCAGTGGCGGCTGGTGAAATTTCAATATTTTTTTTCTCGTCTGTGGCGCATGGGACCCATACGAAACTTGGGAAATAACATCTAGAGAAGCACTTCTCTAATGACCCCTAAAAAATTTTGAAAAAGCAGTTTGCGAAAAAATTTTTGAAAATTCGCTAGCCTCCCCTGGGTCTAGGGACTCCTGTTTACTTTTATTTTTTTTTTGTCATATGCATTTGACTTTTCATAAAAATGCATCGACAGATTTTGGAGTTTGTGAAAATATTTTCATTACTAACTGAGATACAACGAATTGAAATATTGTAATTTGTTAAATTGTAAATTACAAAATTTCAGTTCATTGTATTTCAGTTAGTAATGAAAATATTTTCACAAACTCTAAAATCTGTCGATGCATTTTTATGAAAAGTCAAATGCATATGACAAAAAAAAATAAAAGTAAACAGGGGTCCCTAGACCCAGGGGAGGCTAGCAAATTTTCAAAAATTTTTTCGCAAACTGCTTTTTCAAAATTTTTTAGGGGTCATTAGAAGTGCTTCTCTAGATGTTATTTCCCAAATTTCGTATGGGTCCCATGCGCCACAGACGAGAAAAAAAATATTGAAATTTCACCAGCCGCCGCTGGTACATACCTCAACCAATATATTATGTATATTGTTTTATGTATATACCTCCAACAATATGCATAGTATACGTTATTGATGAATATCAGTAGCTGTATATACATTTTATATCATATGTACTGTCGTGAGCAAAAAAATAGGACAACTATTTTTTTCTAATGTAAATCTGTCTCTATTTGCACACTTGCAATGTCACAAAAATTAAAGTTAAATGTACACAACTAGATTTTAGCAAAAATACGTTATGCCTTGTCCCATTTTTTTTGCACACGAAAGTACATGTAAAAATACATATTTATATTTTAACATCTTTTGTATATGCTATGGATATCCATTAGATGCTATGTGGGTACGTCCCCAAAACCGACTCTCCAGCATGAGAAGTAAGAATAGTGATGACCTATTATTTATGAAACACCCCATATGCATCAATTTGATACAGAGTAAATAATATTATTAACTCAATAATTTAGCCAAATTATTTTTATGTCTTATATATTGTTCCACTAATAAACCCTTGTCAAAATAATAACATGCATAACACTCTCTAATAATAAAATTTAACAAGGTACTTTAATAAAAAGTTGCCATACACATATGCGGTTTGACCTGATTTCTTAAATCGAATTTTACTTAACTGGTTCAATGGACTTTTTTATAATGTATATAATAATGAAAATAATGACAACACTATCACATCGATTGTCAAGAAGCGGCACACAATCTCAGCAAGGCATGGGTGGGCTACAAAAAGGCGTTTGATAGCGTTCCTCTCACATGTCATTGTTGAATCCCTGAATACTTGTAGATTGTTTAAGGCCCTGAGTTGGCCTTTCTTCACCTTGACCTAAAAGGTCTTTTGTGAGTTACCCTGCATCTAGTTGTTGCCCAGGATTCCAGGACTTTTTGCAAAGCTTGCGATTTTCTCTATGTCTTCAGGCGTTAATTCCGCCTGTTCTAGGTACTTTAGCCTAATGCGGATTAGTACCTTGCATTCACAAAGTATATGTTCCACAGTTTCAGTTGCAGCTTCACAGTATCTGCATTTGTCATCTTCTGCCATGCCCATGTTCTTGAGATGATATCTCAAGGGGCAATGGCCAGTTAGAAGGCCTGTGATCAGCCTTAGGTCGGACTTTTCAAGTTCGAGAGAAGCCTTGTGGCATTCTTTGTTGAATAGGTTATATACCTTTTCGCCCCTGAATACTTACCGTATGTGCCCAATAATAACACACTTTGTGGAGACCACAATGAAGGGATGGAAAACAGAAATGTGGCTCTTCCACTTGAAAGGTCACATAAGAACAGAGAACATTAAAATTAAAAGAGGAATTTTTCAGGGAGACTCTGACCTTTACTGTTTTGCCTGGCGCTCAAACAAACAAAAACTTGACAACTTGAAGTTATTTGCTAAGAATGAAGCTCAGCTAAAGCAAGAGCTGGATATCATCAAAACTTTCAGTGATGACATCAAGATGAAACTTCGCTTAGATAAGTATGGTGAAGTGGTACTCCAGTGAGGTAAACATGTGATAAATCAGAACATCGTACTGAATAATCAATCTCCAATACGAAGTATGGATCTGGGGGAAACATGTAAGTCCTGGGTGTCGAAGATAGTGCCATAGTTGAAATTGACAAGATGAAAAATAGGGTTGCGAGGGAATACTAACATCGCATTAGGCAAACTCATAAGACTGAGCTTAACACCAAAAACAAAATTACAATAATAAACACTATCGCCGTTCCTGTTCGAAGCGACACCTCAAAAATGGACAGGAAGACAAGAAAAATTTTAACAATGGATGGAATTCACCATCCGGAAGTAGATGTGCACAGATTATGCGTTAAGAGCGAAGACGGCGGCCCTGAATTGGAGATAGAATCTGATTGTGATTCCTCTATCGTGAGACTGAGCATGTATATCTGATGAAATTAACCACGTAAGATAAAAACTATAATCTCATTTCCAAACATTGTAGAACCACATTATCCCATGGAGGTGTGGCTAGCTATGCATTGACTGTATAGTTTTGGAGCATATCAATGAAATTTCTGTAGATGTACATTGTGAGATTACAGCTATTGAATATCAAAATATTAGATTGATGACGCTATATAGATCCCCCAACGGAGGCTTTCAGATATTCCTAGAAATACTTCACAAAGCTGTTAACTAAAAAGTAACAAAATAATTATTATTTTTTCGGGAGATTTCTATGTTCATTTCCATAACAGTTGTAACCAATAGTCCAAAATGCTAAAGACTATCTTTAACTCTTTGGAATTTCACAAACATATTTCGATTACTCTAGGAATAACCACTGACTCGAAGATATCTTTTAAACATATACAATAATAATTTGCAGACTGCCTTCATAGAAACAAGATTGTCCGATCACCTAGGTATTCAATCTCTAACGTGGGACTAAGCACGTATATCAACAGAGTGATCAGATATCTCCAATGAGTCAGGTGCAAGCGAATCACTTATTTGAGAAACCCATAATATGTCCAAATCATGTGATTTTGACATTTTAGTAAAAATCGTATTTTAAAACCATTCGCTTCTCTCGTTTATTTGAGAAAGCCAACATGTGTGGCACATATCGGGTTTCTCAAATAAATCATCAGTATCAATAGTGTGCACTATGGTGACTGTTACTGACGAAGGTTTACATTTAGCAACTCGAAAACGTAAAAAAGGTGTTAAACAAGTTACTTATAAATGTGAAAGAATTAAGAAAGCTATATTGGAGGGTCAACAATATATAAATTATAAAGGCAAAGAGATACCAAAGAAATACATAGGAAATCCTTGCACGTAAGTTTTTTAACCTACAAGTCATGTTTTCGTAGTACCTATAAACTTATTTTTTTCATTTAGATGCAGAAACAAGTGTTTCAATCATCTAACGGGAAAAAAACGAGATATTTACAAAATTTTATTCATTTAAAACTAAAAATGAGCAAGACTCATACCTCCAAGCTCTTATATATTCTGTTCCCATCCGGCTTAAACGAATAAGAGACGATAATCGTAAAAACCATACACAGTACCGTCTACCGATATTCAGTTTTACTTAGTACAAGAAAATGGAGATTTGTAAGCAGGCGATTCTAAGTCTACATGCCATAACCAGTGATAGGGTGTACCAGTTATGTCGACTTATTGGCTGGAAAATCCCCTTAAGATTTAAGAGGTAGGCAAGCTCCTGGAAACGTAAAGCCAATGTCTCTTATTGAGCTTATAACGACTCACATAAATTCCTTTCCTACAAGAAATTCGCATTATGCAGGACATGATAAACAATATCAGTGAGAAGCTAAACGTCTATAAAATGCATATGTTTCAAAAACTACACCCAAATAAAGAAGTAAAATATTCATTGTATTATAAAATTTTTAAAGACAAATCCAGTTTATGTTTTGGACGACCGCAAATAGACACATGTTGTAAATGTGAGGAGTTACAAAAGAAAATAAAGTCTGCTCACTTAAACGATACTGCCAAAATAGCTGCGGTTGCAGAAAAGATGGTGCGCTTAAGAAGAGCTAAGAAGTTTTTCACTAAAATGAAACAATTTAAAGAGAAATCCAAGGATGATCCTAGTACTGCGGTAATCTGTGTTGACTCCATGCAGAACCTCTTTTTACCCAACATACCAGTTCAAGACACCTTCTATTTACATCAGTTGACCGTTAATGTTTTCGATGTCCATAACATGAAAACAGATAAATCATTCATATATCTGTATCACCAAGATTTGGGTAATAAGGGACCAAACGAGGTCTGCTCATTTATTATGAATTATATATAGATAAACATGCCCAAGGACGTCCAGCATTTGCATATTTTCTCTGATTGATGAGGTGGGCAAAACAAGAATCATTGCCTTTTAATGTATGCTGGACTGGTTGAGACTGGACGATCTACCAGTGTAAATCAATACTTTCCTATTCGTGGGCATTCCTATATGGCATGTGAGCGCGATTTTGGGGTAATAAAGTGCAACATTAAAAGAAGTGACAGAATTTACACCACGAAAGAGTATACCGAACTTATAATATTATCAAGTAGGCAAGATAAATTTACAGTATTTTTGATGGAAGATAACAGTATAATAAGACCCATACAGCACACCAAATAACGATTACGATGTGTTCGCATTGTGACGATGTATCTCGATGCAGACACAAGGTTATACAATTCTACAATGTAAATGTGCTACATTTACACATTGTAGGCACACACGTATGCACAAAGGTTAAACGTCCGCCTCACAATGTAGCCACAGTACACCATTTACATATACACAAATAATTTGATCCACAGTGTGTTATCGGATGCACAGTGATTGACTTCCTAATGTTTCAGACGAATGACGTCTTATACTAGACGTTAATTTGACGTCTTTTTCAGGTTATATTTGGTAATCCCCCCACAGGTTTTTAGCAATGGGAACATATAAAACTACATACTAGTTAGTAAGTCTACTTGATAAAAAATAAAGTAATTAATGCATAAATACGTTTTGTCCTATGAATTTATTTGTTAGCCATCCGTATATTTTATTTACTATCTAATATTGTTTATCATCACTCCAATTTCTTCTCACAAGGGTTGCCTGTAATTTATAATGTTTATTAAGTTATTAAATTCATTTTTACTTACCTTTGCCAATTGCGGTGGGTAGGAGTCGAACCTACATGTCTCTGTTGTCTGTATTACAGTACTGACGCTTCTACCAACTGAGCTATCGTGGTGACTGTTACTTCGGATGCTAAAAGCAGTATTTATGATGTGTATGAAGTCTTTATTATGTGTGAAATTGAATTTCTAGCCTCATTTAAAATATATGAAAATCTTTCAAGTTCTCTTTTTTTTTTATATTTTTTTACGTGTTCCCAAACCTGAATTTTTCGAGTTACTAGTATTTTTATTTATTTATAGTTATTAAGAAGAACTTATTTCATTTAATTAAACTGTCACCAGTGTCACCTGAGTTAAGAATTAAAGTTTTAAGTTGAAGTACTTATACAAACCTGGGAAACGTGTTGGAGAAAAAACGGTCAGGTATAATATATCATCTACAACATAAATAGAATATTAATGGTCTAAAACACCTAAAATTGAAAAGAAGTATATTCGTACATCGGTTTTATAAGCAATTATTACCTTGAAAAAAACAACTAAAAGTTTTTTTGCAATTATTTTAACAAAAAAAAAAAAGACAGAGTGAGCACGGATCGAACCGCGTACCTCTTGACTCGCCGCTTAATGTTTAACTCACTTAACCACTGACTTCTGTTTGAATATCTGCTTAAAGACTTTATAGGTAGTAGAACACGCAACGGCTAGATTTTGCTTTTTAATGTATTGTAATCTAATTTTATTATTAAAAGAACTCGATATCTTTAAAACTGCCGAATCTTTGCAAACTCTTTTGAATATAAATTATTTTGGATATTGTTAAAAAACAAAAATGCCTGCTATATGTGTGGCTATGACCACTCTTATAGAGGAAAGAGGACACATGAGATACACATGGCCGGTATGCTCACGCTGACGCTTTGCGCGCGCACACTGTTCCATGCTCGAATAGTCGAATGTAGACACGACAAGACACAACTAAAAAGTGTATATACAGGGTGTCCCGAAACTCCCGCCTTCCCCTTTAGGTGCTAATTCTCCATGCAAAAATAGTAAGAAAAGTTTCTATAAACATGTGTCCGGAAATGCTTCCTAAGGGAGCTACGTGCCCTCTAAGAATGGCGCAAAAATAGATGTTTTTACTAATTATCTCGGAAATGATTTGGGACAAGTTTATGAAACTTGGTTAACTTTTTTCGATTATTAAAGGTTATTGTTTTACAGTATTAGCCAAAATTAATTTTATCCAGGGGCGGAGAAACGAGGGGTCGGTGTTCTTTGTTCCTACATATTAATTTTTCCATTTGACATTTTTAGTATTTTAATCCCTGATTATGATTCCCTGGTTAATTCTGCATAAAAAAGGGCCTCTTTACAATTAGCCATATAGTAAGCCGTTTTCGAGTAAAAGCGGCCCAACAAACACATTTACATTGGGCCGCTGTCAGGGGAATAACCCCTTGCCGGAAAACGAAACGTTGGTACAATGCTGGCTTCCAATGCATCTCCAGAATCAAAATGCGCCGGCGGCCGCTATTTTTACGACTTAAGCGGCCCGACGTTAAATTCCGACTTAAACCCATCAAACTTAGTGGTCCTCTTCAGGCAAGATGCCGTTGTTCTGTATTTTTCGAAGAAGTAACGATTGACTACCAATGCTGGACTTACGTACTATCACATAATGTTTAAATAAGGTTCGCCTACAGTGAAATGTCGTTGGTCACACAAATGATGTACATTGGCATTACATCGGTCTATGCTTAAATAACTGAATCGTCCAGATTACTTTTGAAAGTCAGACCTGCATTGCACCATGGACCACCTAGGAAGCTCCTATAGCAGTTTATACCTGGAGCATGGGACATGGTTGCTTAAACAATGTTTCGACAGAATTACATATGCCAAGATGGCATATGTAAAAACGTTGTTTAAGCAACCATGTCCCCTGCTCCAGGGGTAAACAGCTATATAGGAGCTTCCTAGGTAGTGCATGGTGCAATGCAGGTTTGACTTTCAAAAGTAATCTGGACGATTCAGTTATTTAAGTATAGACCGATGTAATGCCAATGTACATCAATTGCGTGACCAAAGACATTTAGCTGTTTTCTCTACTGAGGTTTCTCTTTATTTGAACTGACTTAGTTCAGAAATTTTCAGTTCATGTAACGATGGTCCGTAGTAAGCAGCTACCAGCGAGAACCTAAAGATGACCGATGATTCTGTCGAAATGTTGTTCAAGCAACCATGGCTCCTCTAGAAGCCTATTAGAGTCGAGAGACTAGATCCTCCATAGGCAGAGACACACACACACACACACACGTATGTATATTTATACATAACACAAATCAGCTAAAGTTAGAAATTAACTAATATTTAAAATGAAATGCCTTGTATATTTTCAAATATTTCGGAAGATTAAAATCGGAACAAAAATAAGGTGTTCATTTTGACACACTGAAAATTATATTTCTAAATTTAAAAAACTGTCATAATGTTTCTATTGTTCGGATTATTATACTCTTTGGAAGTTATAGGACTATAAAATTTTTGACCAGTAAATACAAAAAAAGCATCTGTCATCCGTGGTCAAATGGTTCGTTTTTTTGTCATTTATTTCCACATGACTAAGTTTTTTTAAATTTATTTACTGTTCATAAATTGAATAGGCCTGTAACTTCAAAACGAATAAAAATCGCACTACCACTTTTGTTTTTTAATCTTACAATTAAGTCTATGCTCCCAAAATTTGAACATAACGATATGAGACACCTGCAACTTAATTAGGCCATAAGTAACGACCCATTACCTTCAAGATAGAATTTTTCTGTTTAAAATTTTTTTTGCTAGTTTAAAAATTAAGTTACCACTGTTAAGATATATAGACTTTTCATATTTTAGTTACTTTTCTTTAGCATTGTTGGCAATACCTATTTACCCATGTTGACAGTTAGATAGGTTGGTATGACTAGTAGTTGGTTTACTGTAACGAAATTGATGTGTTGCTTATTTGTTACTTCTTTCCAATTAATCTAATTCTGTATTAGTTAATAAAAGGTTTAAGTAAATACAAGTTGTGGTGTGTGATTTATTATTAACTGTCACAGGTTATGGGCCCAGTAAACGCCTAGTAGTATAAAAGAAGTTAATAAATCAAACTTAGAACCTCATCAGTTCTCGACCACAACCGACGCCATTTTGGACGCGACGCGGCTTAAACTCGACAAGAAGTATCAAAGAAAAATTATCAACCATGGATAAAATCGACGTAGCACACGTTAATAAATTCAATGGCACCAATTATCAACAATGGAAATTTCAGATGACCTGTGCATTAAGAGCCAAAGGAATTTTCGGAGTAGTAGACGGGACAGACATAAAACCTGCTGCAGACGCCATAGATGATTTAAATGCCTTGCAACGAAAGGACGCTAATGCTATGTTTACCCTTACCACGGCCATGGACTTGCAGCAAATCACACTCGTTGAAAACTGCACAACATCGAAAGAAATGTTGGTAAAACTAGATTCCATCTATCAACAGAAATCGGAGACGAACAAAATGATAGTACACGAGAAGTTTCATCAGTATAAAATGAGTTCCAGCGACAGCATTGCTCAGCATATATCCAAGGTTGAAAATCTTGCGAAGCAAGTTCGTGAAACTGGAGAAACATTAAGCGACACTGCCATAATGACAAAAATCATGAGCACATTACCAGCAAAATTTAGATATGTACGACAAGCTTGGTTATCTTTAGACGATGCGAAGCAAACGATAGCAAACTTGACAGCACGATTGCTGGACGAAGAAGCAAGTCTGTCCTCTTATGAAGAGGTTGAAGTCGCACTGGCTGCAGTGTCACTGAATAAAAGAAAAGGTGAGGTAGCTTCTAGCTCCAAAGGTGCTACAAGTAATTCAAGGGGGCCAATTTATTGCTACAATTGTGGGAAACAGGGCCATATCTCACGAAAATGTCGTTTGCCACAAAAGAAAAAGAGAAACGATGCCACACATAGAGACAACACTAATGGTGAACAAAATCATGAATCTGCATTCAACGTGACTGACAACAGTGAATTTTCTTTTGGTGAAGACTCCTGGATTATGGATAGTGGTGCCTCTGCGCATATGACGTACAGACGTGAGTATTTTGCAACATTCGAAGAAAACTGTACATCAACTGTAGTACTAGGCAACAACAAAGTACTGCCAGTACAAGGCAAGGGCACTGTTAAAATTCAAAAATTGATTGACGGAAAATGGTATAACTCTACGATAAACAATGTCCTTTACATCCCTGAACTACGAAAGAACTTATTTTCTGAAGGTGTGGTAGCAGACAAGGGAATGAGAATAGTGAAAGAAAACAATCAGGCCAAAATTTACCTAAAAGAAAACGTCGTAGCGTGCGCTGTTCGTGAGTGTAACAACTTGTATAAATTGCTATTTCGTACTGTAATATTGAACGCTAATACCACTACTAGTGACAGTCTCCAAATCTGGCATGAACGTCTCGGACACGTGAATGTAAAATCTCTGAGGGACATGGTAAACAAAGGACTTGTCGCAGGTGTAAACTTTGACAATATTGAAAACTTTTTCTGTGCTGCTTGCGCATATGGTAAACAACATCGCCTACCATTCAAACGGTGTGAACGAGATCTAACGCAAGTGCAAGTAGGTGAAAGAATTTTCAGTGACGTCTGTGGACCGATGGACGCAACATCTGTGAGCGGTAACAAGTACTTTGTTACGTTTAAAGATGAACTCTCCGGTTACCGAGTAGTGAACTTCATTAAACACAAATCAGATGTCCTCGCATGTTTCAAGACATTTAACAACATGGTGAAAAATAGTTTAAACAGTAGAATTAAGTTTTTACATGTTGATAATGGACGTGAATACTGTAACCATGAGTTTAAAGAATACTTAAACGCTCAGGGCATACAATTAGAGACGACTGCACCCTACACACCAGAACAGAACGGGAGAGCAGAAAGAGACAATAGAACTATTGTTGAGAGTGCACGATCAATGATATATGGCTCAAATGTACCGAAGTACCTGTGGGCTGAGGCAGTGAATACAGCAGTGTATATTTTAAATCGCACTCCGTCGGCACAAACCCCAAATTCTACCCCGTTCGAGATGTGGTATAAAAGGAAACCAACTCTAGAACATATTAAAACGTTTGGAAGTGAAGCATATGTCCACATTCCAGATCAAAAGCGCACTAAACTAGATCCCAAAAGTAAGAAACTCACTTTAGTTGGATACGATAATAATTCCTCAAATTACCGTCTGTTTGATGCTTCAACGAGAAAAATAACAATTTCACGGAACGTAATATTTAATGAAAAAGCCAACGGCTTTGTAGAGAAGCCCGGCAGTATCGAAATAGCCATTAATTTTGAATATAAGGACCCAGTTCCCGAAGCACAACAAAATCAAGTTGTGGAAGAATCAAATCTTGAAGTAATTCCAAATGACGAACATAACCTTAATGAACCTCAAGAAAATGATTTGCCGAACTTGCGTCCTCAAAGAGACATTAGGTTACCCAAGAAATATGAGGAATATGAGCTTAACTATGTAGAAACTGATATACCTTCAACTTACAAAGAAGCTCTTGAATGTGACAATGCAGAAAATTGCAGGACAGCTATAAACGAAGAAATAGAGGCATTAGAGAAAAATCATACATGGGAAGAAGCAGAATTGCCACCTGGAAGAAAAGCAATCGGCTCAAAATGGGTGTTCCGCATAAAAAGAAACCCAGACGGATCGATATCTTGTTACAAATCCCGACTTTGTGCCAAAGGTTTCGCTCAGAAGAAAAACATTGATTATGGTGAAATATTCTCCCCCACAACAAGGTATGATTCTATAAGAGTTCTTCTAGCTGTCGCAGCTGCTCACAATTATGAAATCCAACAGTTCGATATCAAAACTGCTTTCCTTTATGGAAATCTGTGTGAAGACATTTATATGTCACTCCCAGACGACATGAACAATAAACCAAACCTAGTGTGCAAATTACGAAAAGCTCTTTATGGGTTGAAACAGGCTCCACGCTGTTGGAACCACAAATTCAGCGATTTTCTAAAAACTTACGGTTTCCAACAATCTGATGCTGATAAATGTGTATACACTGGAAACGTTAATGAAACCAAAGTCTTATTGGTCATATATGTTGACGACGGATTGCTTATCTCACCAAGTAAACAAGCAATCGAAATAGTACTTCTGGAACTACAAAAAGCTTTCGAGGTAAAAGTCAGTGAAGCAACCTACTACGTAGGTATTGAAATCAAAAGAGACATTGATGGGTCAATCTTTATTAGTCAAGAAGCATACATTCGACAAATAATACAACGTTTTGGCTTTGACAATGCAAATCCTGTCGGTGTACCAAGTGATCCACAAACAAACATTACCGGAGCAATAAATAGTGTTTATTTGGAAGGAAACGAAGTTCCTTACAGACAGTTAGTGGGTTCACTTATGTTTGCAGCCATTGTTACACGCCCTGACATTGCCTACGCAGTGGGAGTAGTCAGTCGATATCTGAATAAACACACACAAGAACAGTGGAATGCAGTAAAACGCATCGTTAAATACTTAATCGGTACTGTAAATCACGGTATTAAATACGACAGAGCCCATAAAGCGAACTCTTTAACAGGTTACTCAGATTCTGACTATGCTGGTGACCTGCAAACCAGACGTTCTACTAGTGGTTACATTTTTCAAGTTTGTGGTGCGCCTGATTCATGGACCAGTAAGCGTCAGCCAAGTGTCTCTCTTTCAACGACTGAGGCTGAATATACAGCTGCCTCCCTTGCAACGAAAGAAGCCATATGGCTGCAGAGACTACTGAGTGATATCGGTGAATGTGTAGAAAAACCCACAGTATTATATATAGACAATCAAAGTGCCATCCGTCTAATTCGCAACCCAGAATTCCATAATCGGACTAAACATGTGGACATTAAATACCATTTCATAAGGGAAAAATTCGATAACGGTGACATTATACCTACCTATGTCAGTACAGACAAACAGCTAGCAGACATTTTAACCAAACCTATACCGAAGAATACTTTTAATCTGTTAAAAGATCTGATGGGTATGGAATAAAGTGAAATAAAGGAAAAGAAAATGAAAAGCAAATGTTAAAATGCATTTTACCAAAATATTTCAAAGAGTGGGAGTGTTAAGATATATAGACTTTTCATATTTTAGTTACTTTTCTTTAGCATTGTTGGCAATACCTATTTACCCATGTTGACAGTTAGATAGGTTGGTATGACTAGTAGTTGATTTACTGTAACGAAATTGATGTGTTGCTTATTTGTTACTTCTTTCCAATTAATCTAATTCTGTATTAGTTAATAAAAGGTTTAAGTAAATACAAGTTGTGGTGTGTGATTTATTATTAAATGTCACAACCTCCATATGCATATTTATATTCAAAACTTCTTTTACATATTACCCATGTACGTTAATAACCACATGCATCACATAACACATACTGCTTGATTAGAATTGTCAACTGACATATTTGAGAACGTCTAAATGAAATTTTGATTAAATAAATATAACGTGGTTTTTAAATTTGCCCTTTCTAAAAAAATGAAAACCGGTACATTCCTATGAAGTTTTGACACATTATTTCTTAAGAACTGAGTCCATTAGTCCAAGTTACTAAGAAAAAATTAAAATTTATTCAATACGTTAACATTCAAAATCATCAAAACGCAGTTCTCTGAACATAATAAAATACATTTCATATTCCTTCTCCTGGTCTTATTTCTGTTCTCCTTTGCCTTTAATTATCTTCTTCCTCTTCTCGATTAGCAAAAGATCGTACCAAACCTGTTATGGTAGTTCCCATTTTCCACTGGATTTCCTCGTATTACAGCTGAAACAAGTTTTCTTATATAATATTTCCGGATTTATTTATTTTTTGACCTGATAGAAAACAAACCACATTTTTATTCTCCAGGACTTAAATCCTTAAAATTTAAAAAAACGTGAACATGTTCATTTAAACCTAATAGGTAGTCTATATTACAGGTTCAAAGCAGTACGATTCAGAATATTTGTTTTAATGTTATGCAACAAAATTTCAGACAATTAGGAATTGTTTAATATGCATATTGTGATTTTAATATATTTTGTACCTTATACATACATTCGTACTGTCCGTGTTGTACCTTTTTATATTTACAATTTATATGACCTATACTTATAATATGTTACCCACATTTACTACTTTTGTATTAGTTTTGACTTACCAAATATGCATGTAATGTATCACATAATGGGTAATAAAGAATTTAATTTAATATACAATACACAAGTGTAGATCCGGCCATTGTAAAATCCGAAATAAAAAAAAAAACACCTCGAAAACAACACTTGGAGGGTCTAAATTAAAGTACCTACTTGTATATTCGTGCATATTATATCCTCATTTTGGAATTTTGGTAACCAACATCTCAAAAAAATATAGGGTAATGGTCATTAATTTTCAATGGCATGATAAAAGAGTAATGTTTGAAAATTTTTCACGTGTGTTTTATAAACATAATAAAAATTATTAATCAAATATGGGAAAGCTACAGCAAGTAATTCTAATGTTATGTAATATATATACTCACTTGTCCATAATAAAAATAGATGTACGTTGACTTCAGTTTTCTTTTTAATTTGAAAAACTATCTCATCTGTCTGCTGAAAATTCCAACAAATCAATCACCACTATCAACGTATAGATATAACCTGCCAAACCTAGAAAAACAGTATAATCAACACCATCTGTAGGATATATATTCCCGATGGATATTATTTGGCTTCGACATATAGGAACTGAACACAATTTGAAAACTATCTCATCTGTCTGCTGAAAATTCCAACAAATCAATCACCACTATCAACGTATAGATATAACCTGCCAAACCTAGAAAAACAGTATAATCAACACCATCTGTAGGATATATATTCCCGATGGATATTATTTGGCTTCGACATATAGGAACTGAACACAATTTGAAAACTGACTAGGTACCGCACATGATAGAAAGAAAATTAACTAAAAAGAAGTTAAGTATTAATTAGTATAGCAAACCTTCTATCAAACGGGGGTGACATAATGGAGCCGTGAGTCTTTTCCCTTCCTGTGTACACACGCTTGTCTCAATTTCAATTTTATCCTGCCGAAAGGGTAATTGACAGATCTTAAAATAAAAATAAATAGAAAATCATATCTAAATTTCGTTTTGAAAATAAGATATAAAATTAAAATACTTATTATTAAATTAATCGAAAAATTGTAAACATAACCTTCAAGCAAATCATGGCACAATTATAATTTATCCATAAACTGAACATAACATATATTTTATAAAGCCATCAATTACTTTCAATTACCTCTTCATGATAATAAAGACTATTCAATAAATAAACAAGTAAAACTTCAAAACTCGAAAAAATAACCAATAACGCCTTGTCCACGAACTTTGTCGTTGTATTGATGACTCATCAATAGCGACAGTTGCCCGGCAATAAATGCATTGGCCCGGCACTTTGCCGGATTTGCTATGTTTACTGGGATCGTGTTTGATCTTTCCAATACCCAAAGAACATGGACTAGCCCATGACATCAAATAATACGCATCAAATCCCAATAAATATGCGATTAATTCTAGACGTTTGATTTCGATGCCAATCTGCCGTTCAAGTGCCAATTTCGGGCCAACGTTTACCATAAACGTGACTTTTTGCCACCGCTAGAAAAACGTTGTTACTTAATTGGCATTTGATGCCACCGATTCCCCATCATTTCCATCATTAAACCGCATTTCGGCCGACGCTTGTGTGTTTGCTGGGGGTCTAAACGAAATATTGCGTATTCGTTTGCTAAATGCGCATTATTTATTTTTCAAAGTAGGCATAAAACAATAACCTTTATTAATTGAAAAAAGTTAACCAAGTTTCATAAAGTTGTCCCAAATAATTTCCGAGATAATTAGTAAAAACACCTATTTTTGCGCCATCCTTAGAGGTCCGTAGCTCCTTTAGGAAGCATTTCCGGACACATGTTTATAGGAACTTTTCTCACTATTTTTGCATGGAGAATTAGCACCTAAAGGGAAAGGCGGGAGTTTCGGGACACCCTGTATAGTTATTTGTATCATGTGTATATATCGCACTTTTATGTGGTGTATGCAGTAGGCACAAGTATTATATAAAGCATCACACATACATATGACTTAAACCTTGTAGGCATCTTCTACGGACGTCAAATTTCAACATTCTAATGATCCTTCTTTACGTTATATAAAAATGTTTAGAATCTTGAGTGCATACGGTATACAATTATTAAACATTGTATCACATAATTCTGTCAATATAAACATAAAGGTATCTCATATGTGTACGTCAGTACTAGTTTAATAGTTAGATCCACCTTAACATATTTTGTTTCTCATGTGTATATCTTGTAGAGACGTAATTACAATTGGACGTGCTGTTTGGAGAGATTTTAAATCGTGGCGGCCAAAGTACTATAAAAAAAATTGCCTTTCCGAAGAATGTAATGTAGATGCAACTACCACTGATGCCAAAAAAAAAAAATGAAAAAATAAATAAAAAATAATAAAGATGCAACTACCACTGATGCCAAAAAACGAAAAATACCTTTCGGCATAGTTTCTTACACACACTTTTTACTTAGCCGAGACCAACCAGGCTGCTTTGTAGCTAAACATTTCATTGATGCTTGGATATTTTACAGCCAATGGCTCAGCGTTGCTGTTACGGGCCTGGATGGCTTTCTGCGGGCCCTGCCCCCCCGCAACATGGGCCCCGGTACTAAATTCACTGGCGCCCCGCCCCCCCCCAAATGATGAGCTACCAAAATCTCTGGCGGGCCTTTCCGAAACCAACGGGGGCCCCATGCTTAAAAACTGATGAGCGGGGGGAGGAGAAGAAATTTGAAAAAAAAATTTTTGTCAAAATCTCTGGGTCCGGGTGTTCCGCGGAACCCCTGTAGATCCGCCACTGCTTACAGCTTCCCTATTTTAGTCCAACTTACAGGATTTACCGCCATTTCAGCCTGTCCAAATATAAAAATTCCTATCAAAAAGAAGAACATGGACAATATAAAGAAGTTTCAACCGTATCTTGACATGGAATCAGAAGAAATAAAAAATTTCTATGAGGAAATATTTTCTTAGCCTGTTACCGATAGATAGATAGATAGATAGATAATTTATTGATGCCACTATACATATTATGTACTTACACAAGTCAACAATTATACACTATAATCGAAACACACTTAAATGTAGATCAATATAAAATAATACACATTAAAAATTTAGGTTGTTAGTGCAATACACTTTCACATTAAAAATATAGGTTAACATCACAATTTAAAAATTCGTCATAATTATAAAAAGCATTAGCAATTAGAAACAGTTGGATTTTATGCTTAAAAAGTGTTAATGGTAGTTTTCTAATGTCTATAGGTAGTTTGTTAAAAAATTTTACTGCCCAGTAATTAGGTCCATTTTGACACCTCTTTAAGCGGCAGAGCTTAACAATCATGTCGTCTTTACCCCTGGTATTATGTTCGTGGATATCTTGGTGTGTTCCATAGGTTCCTTCATTTTCCGATGCTACTGAACAAGAAGATGATGATTTTGATTAATTTTACTGCAGTAAGCTTGTTTTATTTTTTAGTTTATTTTATATTATTCAATATTTTTAAAATATTTTATAAAGTTGCAAAATAAAACAGTTTTCCCTTAACTTTCTTTTTTTTTTTGAGAAACCCAACATGTCCAAATATTTTTCTATCAAAAAGTAAGAAAAGTGCTGCTGACATTGATTTAACTTGTATTAAAACGAACTTTAGAATTTATGTTTAAAACAATTGTAATATTACAAAACTCAATTTTTCAGTATCAAGTCAAAAATACAGTTTTCTTTGATTTTCTCAAAACGCTTTTTTTTTGCTTTGTTTCTCAAATAAGCAATTCAATAATATAATATAATTAAAAAAGATATTTATTTTTAAACACTTCAATTTACTAGTGCGACAAAAATATTATGAATATATCATTGAAAAGGTTGTCAGTACTAACAATGTCCCACTTATGTGGGTTGTGCCGATTATAATGAACAGAGAAATTCGCGCCAATCAACCAGATATCGCACTATTAGGAACCACGCATATTTTAAGAAACATTTTAGATTATGAGTCTCTGATCCCTTGTTGGAGTTTGAACTCTGAGCTGTTGAAGCAAACATTATCAACAACATTGCCTAAATGACCCAAAAACCTGGAGTGGGCTCCAATAGAGCTTGATCACAAACGGGCACGGGGGATCAGTGAATATGTGACAGCTAAAATTGAGAAAGTTTGTCGCTTTAGTTGGTCTATAGTAACAGTAGTAGTTTATTTATGTTAAAATCAAAAATGTACACATCATATTTTTAGTTGGTGCTCATATTATTAATTTGCTTGTTGCAGGATGGTCCTTTCTTGTGGTCTGGCGGAATCCAAGGCACTATCCTCAGCGCATATTTTTGGGGTTACATCGTAGCCCAATTACCTGGTGGAAGAATCGCAGAGCTCTTCAGTGCCAAATGGGTTATGTTTTTCTCAGTTACCATCAACGTCATTTGCACCCTTTTGACTCCCGTAATGTCTAAGTTACATTACGGAGCGCTCATAGCCATGAGAGTAGGAGAGGGGATAGGTGGAGGGGTCACTTTCCCAGCAATGCATGTTATGTTGGCCCATTGGGCACCTCCCAACGAGAGGAGTGTTATGAGTAGTATCGTATATGCTGGGACAGCACTTGGGACTGTGGTAAGTTGTAGAATTTTGTATAAATGTCTTACTAAATATGACCAAACCATACTTTATTAATTACCATCTCTTATTAATTACACAGATCTCCAAGGTTCAGCTGTTTAAAAAATAGGAGGTGTTTCTAAAATAATTTCTCACGTAGAATCCGAATCTGGCCTAAGAATTTACCCATCACGGATTTTGAGATATTTGAAGTATGTATAGGCAGTAAAAAAATTTCAGCTCATTTCTGCTAGTTGCATCGTCTAGTACTACTTTTCTCCTTTAAAATGAGTTTTCGATTGCCTAACTAGGATTTCTCATATCGGAGTTATGGCTTTTTAAGGATGAATTGCTAAATGAATGTCGGAGATTTTAAAGTGATGGCTCTTTGAGTTTGAACCTTAAATCCAAAGTCATAATGACTTATATGGGTATAATATCCATAAGCCCTTAAATAGTAAACCATGAACCCGTTAACTTTATGACCGAAACCCAATAACCCAGTCACCCAAATTATGTAAAACCTAAATCCATGAACCCAAAACCTCTATAATTCCTAAATTAAAAATCGATAAGCCCTTCAGCCAAATTAGTCCCACATATAGTAAGCACACACACCTATAAAAGCTAAACCTTGAAGCTCTAAACCCATAAATCCTATACCAATACAACATAAACGCATAAGCCCATAAACCCTTAATCGAAAACGTGAGTCTATAGACTTGAAACTCTAAACATGCAAATCTATAAACCAGAAGCCCTAATTTTACAAACTCAGAGTCTGTGTCTTAAATACTTGTAAATCTAAATCTCCTCAACTTGAAATCCATATACTCAAAATTCATACACTTAAAACCCAAAACATGAGAAACAAATGAAGTTTCAAAATAACTTTTCAAATCTTATATAATTTCATAAGTCGGGAACTCAGAATCCATAAATTCTAACCTCATGAATCCAAGATCCTTGCATGACCTTGAACGACACATCGTTGAACCCAAAACCCATCAATTCGTCCGTACCTTTAAGATTATGGGCACAGAGATAGTAGTTTGGGGTTTACTCTGCTCATGTATTAAGGGATTTAGAGTTTATGAGCTTCAATCCTATGGATTTAGGGTTTTTGTTTATGGTATGGTAGAGTATATAGTCTTGTGAATTTAGGGATTATGGGTTTAGAGTTTATCGATTTAAGGTTCATGAGTTTATGGGTTAAAGTATTTCCAGATAGCACAATCTGATTCATGGAATAATCACTAATTACACGTTTGGAAGATTCAGTTATTCCTGAAATATTTTTAGATATTCCAGATATTACGAGAATATTCTTTTTTATGCAAATGGCACAGTTTATAAATATTCTAGGATTATCCAAAATGTATATTACAGGAATAATCGAGTTAATCAAGCAATATTTTTGAAATAGTATATTTCTTCTTCACTAGAATGTTTATAGATCATCAGGTATAAACCTTGTATTATTATTAAATTAATTTCTATTTAATAGGACTTTTGTGATATTCTAATTCATGAAATTTAATGATAAATCGACAAGTAAATAACCAATTTTAAACCAAAACGACATTTGTTAAGATATTGCCAATTTGACTTATCATTGCTCCATATAAGAGAACAAAGTTAAGGATAAGAACAACACCATCAGAATGGTACGAAACTACAGAAAAAGACACAATATAATTGCTTGCAACTACCGATTTCTATCTGTTGTTAACAGCGTTTAGTATCATCTGTGCAGTGAAGATATACTGCAGAATTTATATTTTAGACTGCCGATACGAATTACCGGGCAAATACTCATAGACCAGTAGTAGTACTAAGCCGGTGACATAACTAAATTCATCTACCAAAATCTATTGTAAACTTGGAAAGGCTTCAAAATAAGTCAAATACCAATAAATACGTGATTAATTCTAGGTAAATGTGACTTATAACAGTTAATTACCTTCGCTCTAGCAACATTGTTACATAATTGGCATTTGATGCCATCTCTTACCTATAGTTCATAAGGACGTTTTTTATACACTGGGAATTTTCCTGTATTTTTGTCCTGGAATATTACTGTTTTCTTCTCAAAAATCTTCTAAAGAATATTAGACTATTGTTCAAGAAGAATATTCTTTTATTATTCTTATAAAATATTCCAAGATCATCATGTTAAATCGTATATATTCTTAGAATAATAGAATAATATTTACAAATCATTCTTAGAATATGTTGTGCTATCTGGGTTATCTAGGATTTATGAGTAATTAGGTTTAAAGTTATTGACTTAAGGCCTTATGGATTTAGCATTTATGTGTTCAGGTTATATGAACATTGGAATTTAAGTATAACTACTGGTTGGTACGATTACTTTTGTTAGAGACTGAGACTCAAAGAGCCATCACCTTAAAATCTCTGATATTCATTTAGCAATTCTTATAAATATTTAAATTTATTCATCTTTAAAAAGTCATAACTCTAAGAAAAAAAATCGTAGATGGGCAATCGAAAACTCATTTTGAAGGGGAAAGCTAGTACTAGACGATGCAACCAGCAGAAATGAGCTGAAATTTTTTTTATCTCCAATAGATAACCTCAAATATAGCCAAAAAATCCATTTATTTTGTCATTTGACCTCATATATCTCAAAATCCTGTTGTGGTGGGTAAATTCTTAAGCCAGATTCGGATTCTACGCAAAAAATTACTTAGACCTGTGTTACTAATTCGTTTAAAATAAGAAAAATCCTATTTTATTTTAGCACATGATAACTCTCTTTTTTGGTGGAGCGTAGATGCGTCTTGACTGTGTATGTATTTTGATACTCCAGTGAAGCAACGTGCAGCGCGGTTAGTACTTTTTTTTTCCCTCCTCTTGGCTTTGGATGAAACCATCAGCCAGTAGCTCTTGATTTCGTTTAGTACTTGGATGGGTGAAATCCATCTTGGTAAACACAGCGGTCTCGTCCCACCTTCTAGCAGCTTGTATATCAGCATATACACGGAAGCTATGTAATTTCAAGATGAGGATTACGTAGTGGACATACCATCCTTGGGAGGGGATGTAAAGCAGGCGGTCCCTCGTCTATTAAATGTTAGTCAAGTACTCTTCTTACGAGAAGAGGTGTAAAATTTTCAGGTTGGGGGTAGCTCGTCTCCTGGCTTCGGTGATAGGCCCTGGTAGTGGAAATAGGCCAACGTTAAATAAATAGATAATAATAATAAAAAACTATCTTTTCCACACTTAGTAGGCCCGAGAAGTTTTTTAATATTAGAAAATCTAAGCAGTTGAATCCACTTAGTAATTTAACTTATTGTTGATTTTAGTCAAAAGAGGTGGGTGGCCACAATTACTATCGACAATCAGTAATTGAATTAATGATGGGATCGTTCAAATGAAAATAATCAATTTATTCGATGATTCATTCGAGCAACGAATTTTCAATTCATTGCCATTGTTCGGATGATGAATGATTCATTCACTGCTTGGGATTCGGACAGTTACATGTTGGTTCTCAGACCCTGAAAGAGCTGTGGTATTTTGATTACATACTGCAATTTCGAATAGCCCGAAGATAAAATAGCATTGCATTGCCATACGCGTATTAAGTACATATCAGCATGCATGGATATGCCATATGCACAAGAGAGAAATGTACTTTTGTTAAAATAATTCCAAACAGCAGACTTCCTTAGCACTAGTATTCATTTTGATTACGTAAGAGTTCAATGTTATGAAAGTTTAATTCACAAATTTCTTTTCATATTTTGCATCTCGCTTCACCGAGTATCCCATCAGGAGTATATGACTATGAAATGAGACTTGTGTTCCCTTAAATTAATTCATTCAAGATGTGCTATATAGTAGCACATTGCTCGCACTCGGCAGGACGAGATGTGAGTTTTCCGAGACATCCGAATTAAATAATTTGATTGATATTTCGACATTGAGTTAGAAGGATGGGAGAAGCAGTCACGTGATCAAAAACGGCATCACTTTAACAAGTTACTACTTTTTCATCAAATAGTGACAGTTTGTTTTCCGTGTGATTTATTGTGATTTTTACTGACAGTTTGTTATATTTTGGACAATAAATATTAAAAGGATTATGGTGTCATGTGCCAAAAGAAGTTGCTCTTCTAGAGATGGTGTTGACAAGAGGAAATTAACAGGAATAACATTTCATAGGTAGTGTAAACAACAAACAGAGCCGCATTAAAAAAAACAGCTAATTAAATGTAATAATAATAATAATAATAGTGGGCTTGTTGGGCTAACCACCCACAAGCCCGATCCTCCGGTTCCAGTTGGCCGAAGACAGGGCCCCCACGATCGACCCCGTGCGGATAGGGGTCAAGGGCAAGGTGGTGGGGCCCAACAGGGAAGGATGCCTATTGATGACGACCGCTATAACCTAGGACGCTTTGAGTGGACAGATGAACTGAGAGACGACCTGATGCACTGTTATGAAAGCAGTAAACCCGGCCGAAGGGGGTACATGGCGCGAATGCATGCTCTGTGGTGTGAAAACCACCCAGAACATGACGCCTTCACACCTCAGAACCTACGTGATTGTGTATCCCACCTTCGTGCTAGAGGCTATGTCAGAGCCGCTCCTCAGCCAGTGAATGAGGTGGCCGAACAGCCACCGAACGAACCGGTTGAGGAAGCGGTTCCTATCGTTCCACCAACACCAGAGGGTCTCAGTACCAGACGGGGGTTGCACAACATAAAAGCCCCCGGGCCACAAGATCTGGCCAGAGTGGATGCAGAACTTCGTGCAGCGCTACCAGAAGAGGCTGACATCTGGCACATAAATTGTGCCGTGTATGCTGCCGCTCAACGCTTGTCTCAAGTGGAGAGGCGAAATACTACCTCTCCACAAGAAAGAGCGGGACGGTGCATACAGAAGATGGAAGCCAAGATCCGGTCGGCGAGGCAACACGCATCCCGTATCCAATGTGTGATGGACTATATGGCAGCCAATAGGCCTTTTACGCCTAAAGTGTGGCGAGTAGCTGCCAACTTAAGACGCGTCCATCACACACTTAATGGGGCAGTGCTGCAAACCACCAAACAGCACTGCCTCGACAGGATACGGATGCTAGTGTCTCGTAAGAAGTCACTAGTGAGGCGGGCGAGGGGGCTAGCGGAAAATCAACTTTTCCGCAAAAAGCCCTCGTGCCTTTTCGAACCGCCTCAGCGTGTTGCTGAAAATCCGCCTACTGCAGATCAGGTGGAAAACTTCTGGAAAACGTTGTACGAACAGAAGCTTCCACTCAACAGAGACTCTCCAGCCCTGGCACACTTTGAAACCTTTAGCCAAAGGTTTCGGAAACCACACAAGGTGTACCAACCAATAACCCCAGAAGAGGTTCGAAGAGCTCTTGAGGGCTCTAAGACCTGCTGCTCCAGGTCCCGACGGGATAAATAACTTTTGGTGGAAAAAGTTATCGAGTACCCACCACCATTTGGCCAGAATTTTTAATGCCTGGCTAAATGGGGAGTAGCAAATTCCTTCTTGGGTTGTTGAGGGGCGGACAGTGCTGATCCCCAAGAACAGAGATTTGTCTAACCCAAAGAACTACCGCCCGATAACCTGTTTAAACGCATGTTACAAAGTGTTTACACGCATTTTGTACATGCGGGTGCTCCACGCAGTTGAACCGGTTTATGAACGGATATATGAGCAACGAGGGTCGAAGAGAGGTGTTGCTGGCTGCAAGGAGAACCTGCTGATTGACAGATGTGTCACGCAGGACTCCGTGCAGTATAAGCGGAACCTCTCCATGGCCTGGATCGACTACTGCAAGGCATTTGACATGACATCTCATGAGCTTATTTTACACTTGCTCCAATGTCTTGCGGTACCCAGTCCCGTAGTGAGATGTATTGAAGAACTGATGCCGCTCTGGAGGACTCGCTTTACTATAACATCCGGTAACGATAGAGTCCAGACGGAGCTGATATCGTTCAGAAGGGGAGTATTTCAGGGAGACTCCCTCAGCCCCCTTCTGTTTTGCATGTCACTACTGCCATTATCCGTTTCGCTCCGGAAAACCCGTGGATACAACTGCGGTACCCCCGGCGATAGGAGGCATAAGGTCACCCATTTGTTTTATATGGATGACCTTAAACGTTATGCCTCCGGAGAAAGGAACCTACATCAGTCCCTTAGGGTGGTACAGGAGTACACGCAGGCTGTCGGTATGGAGTTCGGGTTGGACAAATGTGCACTGGTCCATCTCAAGAGAGGACGATGCGGGGACTACAGAGAGGACGCGCAGCTCGTAGATGGAAGCATCTTACATCATCTAGATGCCGGAGAGTCGTACACTTACTTGGGTGTCGAGCAACGCTCCACCCAAGAAGTGAGTGTAGTGAAAAACGCTTTCCGCGGCAAGTATCAGCACCGACTCCGACAGATCTGGTCTTCAGAACTGTCAGGGAAGAACAAGGTGTCTGCTACCAACATGCTTGCCGTTCCGATCCTTTTCTACTCCTTTGGAGTGCTGAAATGGAACCGAGAGGAGTTGCGTCAACTCGACGTAGGAACCCGCAAGATGATGCATCTCAATAGGAGTTTGCATCCTAAATCGTCCGTTCCACGGTTATACCTCCCACGACATCGGGGAGGCCGTGGACTCTTGAGTTTGGAGAGTCTCCATAACAGGATGGTTCTGGATGGAGCCTGTAAGATTATCAGGAGTTCGGATCCCCTCCTCTGCATGGTCCGAGACCATGAAAATGCAGGGGTAGGGGCGTTTTTGTTTAAGGCAGCACAGACAGCAGCCGATGAACTTGGTCTCTCCTTCGACGTCAAGCGGGTAAATCGCGACTCTGTCACCAAGTTGGAACCTGCTCGGCGAAAAGCCCAAATTAAAGCTGCAGAACACAACATCTTTCTGCAGCTTCATACGGATAAGCCAATGCATGGAGTCTTCTATAAAAATATAGAAGATCTTGGCTTATCCAAAAGGCTGACCTTTGCCTTCTTAAGGTCAGCCGGGCTGAAGTCTGAGACCGAGGGATTCATAATGGCTTGCCAGGATGGTGTATTTAACACTCTCGTTTATCGAAGTCGTGTCATGGGTATAGAGGTCCCTGATGTCAGCTGCAGGGCCTGCCGCAGGGCGCCAGAGACTTTAATGCACTTGTTGTCGGCCTGTCCGACATATGCAGTCTCGGCCTATATCTAGAGGCACGACGGAGCATTATGAGTGCTTTATTATCACTTAAGGCACTCGTATGGACACCAGTGCTGCCTTATGCTCCGGGGGATATTGAGTCCGTTGTGGGAAATGAGAAGTATCTAATTTATTGGATTATTATCCCACAGTCAGGCAAATACAAGCCAACAAGCCTGACATAGTCCTCCTCGACCACCAATTCAAGACAATGTTTGTCGTGGAGTTCTCGGCTCCCGCGGAGAACAACATTGTCTTGAAGGAGGAGGAAAAACGGACAAAATATCGAGATTTGCTCTTCGAACTCCGCAGACTCTATCCAGACCATACTGTTAAGATAGTGGTACTGATTATAGGAGCCCTCGGTGGAACGAGACACACACTGCTTTCAGAACTTAAGATCATACCGGCATGCCGAAATTCGGCAGAGGTCTTAGCCGGCAGAATGCAGAAGGCCGTCATCCTCGGTTCGTTACGTCTGCTCAGGGCACACGATTCGCGGACCCAGTAGTCACTCACCCCACGGGCGTGGGGAGTGGCTACCGGTACTACCAGCTCCCCTCTGTGAGTGTCGTACAAAAAAAAAAAAAATGTTTATTATGTTACAAAAATGTTACATAAAAGGTGGGAGTTCGGCTAAGCCGTTCTTCCACTCCCCTACAGAAAATAAATACACAGAATACAAACATATAAATAAATAAAAATGATGAACTATCATCTATAGATGGGTTGTATCGACCAAGCCGAAACCAAAATCAGCCCAATCCCTAACCAAACCGATTCCAATCGATACCCCGTCGATACAAGCCATTCTAAATAAGTGTTATAAACTTGTTACTGAGTTCTATTTAATAATCTATTCTTCATGGACATAGTAAATGAATGGCTAGATAAACCCAACAAATTTAAAATTTCATTTAACAAGTGAGGAGCCATATATGTAAACGAACCCTCAAATTTACTTGTAGAATATTGTGTAACACAAAAAGAGTTGATTCTTATGTTGACATTGTGGATATTAATCTTTTCTGTAGTAAAACATAGATACTCAGGTTGTTGGTATGTTATGACCTTGAAAAGGAATGTGTAATAAAGGTAACTTGCCCTGTTGGCAACATTAAGTTCCTTTAGTCTATTTAAAGGAGTAACATGATTTCGAAATGGGATACAACAGACAAATCGCATGCATGAATTTTGTATTTTTTGTAATTTGATTTTATTATAATTTGTAAGAAAGTAATAAAACACAGTACAACAGTAATATGTGTGGGGATAGATAAGAGATTTTACTAATTTTAGTTTTGTTTGCTCGCTTAACAGATGTTTTAGATGATACAATGATTTGAGCTTAAAGTAAGACGTACTGATAATATGATTGACATGATGATTAAAACTTAGACTTTAATCAAGAAACAAGCCAAGATTTTTAGCTGATTCGACCCAATTAATTTGAATATTATTGATAGTTAACTTCTCTTGACAAATGACATCTCTTTGGCGTTCATTCCCAATACATAATGCATTTGATTTGATGAGATTAATCTTTAGGCCATTATTAGAGCACCACACTGTAATCGAATGTAAGTCCATATTAATAAAGTTGAAGGATTCCTCTACTTGTGATATGGAACAAGCTTTATATAATTGGAAGTCGTCCGCATATAGGTGTATGTTACAGTATTTTAAACAGTTGGGTAGGTCAAAAGTATACATAGAAAATAGTATAGGCCCGAGAATGCTGCCCTGCGGTACTCCCTTACTAGTAGTACCTATTGATGTATTGTTATATCCCAGTACAACCTTTTGGGTGCGGTTTTTTAAATAGCTATAAAACCATTTTAGTGCAACACTGTCAAAGCCCATATATTTTAATTTTGCCACTAATAAATCGGGGTCTACTAAGTCAAATGCCTTACTTTGGTCTAAAAGGATTAATATTGTTGGAGTTGATTTATCTAAATCCAATGATATGTCATTTAATACCCTTAGAAGAGCAGTGGAAGTGCTATGCTTTTCTCTAAATCCTGATTGGACGACAGGTAAAATGTCATAGGCATGTAAAAAAGATTTCAAGTTAGTGGATACGATTTTTTCTAATATTTTGCCAAATGATGGTAGTATTGAAATAGGACGCAGGTCATTTAGGGTTAAAGGAACGGATATTTTAGGGATAGGTAGAACATTAGCATATTTCCACACATCTGGAAAGATGCCATGTTCCAAAGATTCATTGTATATATTCTGCAGTACATCGATGCAATGAGGAATTATTAAGTTAATGATTTTTAAATTAATGTTATCGCTCCCTGTGGCTTCAGATTTAATATTTCTTATGGCTGAGTAAATATCATTATGACTTATTTCTGTAAAAGTAAATTTAATATCCTGATTCAAATAGTTATTGTTAAAATAAGTCAGGGTGTCAGTATCTACCTTAGACTGCCCTGCGACATTTAAAAAATAATCGTTTAATTGATTAGGATCTGAAAGTTCTACAGGTAAACTATTAGATTTATTTTTTTGTTTGGCACACACACCCCACTGAGAAAGGTTTGTCCATAATAGTTTAGCGTTGTTTTTATTCTCAACAACTACAAATTGCATGTATGCTTTTTTTTCTCGGATAATTGCTTCCTTAATATAATTTCTTAATATCACATATGTTTCTCCATCTCTATCTGTTTTTGTTTTTAAATACTTTTTGTGGGCTTTATCTTTTGTTTTAATCATTTCTTTAATATTGAAACTAATATAGGGTTTATAGTTTTTTTTAATTTTTACTGAACATGAGGGGTCGTGAACATCAAAGAGTGATAAAATAGCTTGATTAAAAATATTTGTTTTTACATTAATATCCTCGATTGCCTTGATTTTATCCCAATGTATTCGCCTGGCATCAAAATTAAAGTGTTCTAAGTTAAAATTTTTATAATTTCTATACTGTATGATTTTAGGTTCGTCTTTTTTTAATTCAAATTTAAGTTTACAGGAAACGAACATATGATCTGTGTTATTATGCATGTCTATTGTATCACAGGATTCGAAATCTAAATTGTCACTAATATATATAACATCAATCAATGATTCAGTTGTTTCAGTTATTCTTGTAGGTTCATTGATAACTTGTTTTAGGTTAAAACTTGATAAAACAGAATTAAACTTTTTTGCTTCATTTGAATTTTCACATAATAAATTAATGTTAATATCCCCCATAAGAATGATGGATTGGGACTCCAAATATAATTGTTCCAGAGTGTCTGATAATATGTCTAGACAAGCCACATTCACTCGTGGTGGATGATAGATTACACCAACACCAATATCTTTTCGTTTTATCCTCACTCTAGCTGGATGGTCAATTCTTGCAATATCATAATTGGGAATATGTAAATACTTGTTAGGGTATCCATCTACTAAGAAAGTTTCAGTTAGGGCTATAATGTCCATATTTTCTTCCAGAACAAAGTTATTAAAGCTAGTGAAGTTGGTGGTTAGGGATCGAATATTTATATGACCAACTTTAATAGATTGACTTTTTGTGTTTTTTGTGCGTATATTGTTTAAGTAGCCTTGTCTAAAAAAGAAGAGGAACGTCTAGAATCTTCTGAATCTTGCATAGTTTTGAGAAAGTGTTGCCCTCTCCTAAAATCAAATCTTTCATACGCAATCTTTCGAGGCCAAAAACTTGTAACATAGACTTCTTCCTGAAACTCGGGCTCAACTCCAACCATAAAGGATTTATTGTTGGGCCTGATGTTATTTGTGTTTAGTAGTTTTACTTCAACATCACGTTCCACAGGAATTTGTGTTGGTGAATTTACTATCTTAGTGCGAGATTCGATGTAATTTTTAATGTCTTCAGCCCCTACATCATCGGGAACTCTAGTTATGAATAACCAAATTTTTCTGTTTTTATCAGATTTCCCATGAAATTTATGATCACCATTTCCACTGCCTACATTGAACTTCTTTCTCCTCCTTGTGACATTCAGGAATCCTGCATTGGTAGTGGCAGAATTCGGCTGAATGCTATCAACTGTGTCTTGAGATGTTACATCATCTTGAGATGTCTTCGCCTTATTAGCAGTTTGGAAGTTATTTTCAGGGGATTGTTTGTTTAGCAGACTGGCAGGTTGCTGATTGGGCTTATCCCTGTACATGTTTTTTTTAATGGTTTCTGTATATGACGATTTAGGTGCATTATGTGACAAGGATAAGTTATCTTGGTAGACGTTGAGAGTTCTAGAGATGTTTTTATCTAAATTTGTAGATTTTCCAGTTCGTATTTTCTTGATTTGACTACTTGCTTATGGTACCATTTGTGCATGCAGGAAGGGCCTGTGAATGGTTAATATTGGTCAATAAGTTGACTAACTCAATGTTACTTTCTCTAAGTAGTATAACTTCAGCATTATTTTGTGATATTCCTTCCTTTCATTTTTCAGAGAATTTAAAAGATTCGTAAACTTGTTTTGCATGTCCGCAATCCTATTGAGAACATTTTGTTCTATTTGCCTTATGCTGTTAGGTATGTTTAGTTCACATACATCACAATTTAGTTTTAGTGTTCTTTTACTGTCTCTCGAAGTCCTGAACATGTTTGACATAGATGCGTTGCATTGATCACATTTAATTTTTTTCCTAGTTCTTCTGTTGAAAGTTCAATTTTACATTTTGCGCAAGCCATGTTAAATTATTTTCATTTTGCTAGTTTAATTATTCATTTATTGGTCTAGAATAAATTGTATTAATCCGGTCCTGGTCGTAAACATGTTTTTGTTGAGATAAGGTTTTTTACTGCAATTACTGTCTGGTGAACAAAAAAGACTGATATGGCACCTCTTTTGTGGATCCTTGTTGTTATTAATTTTTAAATTTATAAAATATAGATTGTTACTTATTATTTTGCAGAAATTAGTTACACCACTGCATGTACCAAAATTTAAATTATAGAGCGGTCCAAAAACCTAATTTTAAATGTTATAAAATACACTTTAAAATCTTGAAATAGTTCAGAAAGGTTTATTCACATGTATACACATTCACATGATCTACTACATCCGACCGATAATAAAATTTTATTATTTAGATGTCAATAAATATATATTAATTTGTTTATTTTGTGTTTTATTTGAATATGTTTATTTTAATTCTTTTTGCTAAAAATCTTGCATTTATTGAATTCAACATTTTTTTGCGTTAGATAGGCCGTCTCATCGGAGTACAAAGTTCTTATCATTTTAAATAGTCCGGGTCTGGCAAAACTATCATATTGTTCGTACATTTAGCCATGCCTACCGGTGCCGTTTCTGTATAGGAAATTTGTACAGGATGCCATCTCCTTATATTCTAACTCAATGTATTTCGATTATCAAAATTACTCGAGTGCCAAGTATTCGATTATGGAAATCATTCGATTATGCCTCTCACTAAATTGAATCTGAACTAAATCCAATCATTTTTTTTTTTCGAATTTCATTGCAAACACTTTTGTTTTACTTAATAAAAATATTTGTACACTGTAGGCTACAGGTGTATAAATCATTTTGTCCAACGTTTCTTACATCTATTTCTATACAACTACTCAAACGAGCCCCTCTCATTGGGCCTGGGTACAATCACATACAACATACATTTTTATTTGTAAGGTGAATATCAGTATTACTATTTATACTTCATTATTTCAGATATTCATGTTAGTATCTGGTATAATAGCTGGAGCTATTAGCTGGGAAGCAGTTTTCTACATTGAAGGAGGAGTTAGTGCTCTTTGGCTACTTCTTTGGTCATTTTTAGTCGCAGACACTCCACAAAGCCAAAGACTCATTAGTGAAGAAGAGAGGAATTATATTGTAACTTCTCTAAATCAAGGAACTGATCCAAAGAAACATGAGGTAAGGAAAATTTATTAGTTTCAACAAAAAGTAATAGATAAATAGTAATTAGAAGTATCCAAAAATCCAAAATACTTTCTCTTTTACTTAGTAATGAAAATTAGATGATTTTTTTTGTTGCCACATCTTGGTACTTTCTCATGAGACTTTATTAAAATTCCTCTAATTATTTTCTTCTTTCAGGAGCAACATAAAATACCTTGGAAAGCTGTTCTTACTTCACCTGCCTTTTTGGCCATCCTTATCGCCCATACCTGCTCCAACTGGGGTTGGTACATGGTTCTAATCGAACTCCCCTTGTACATGAAGGAAGTTCTCAACTTCAAAATCTCAGAAAATGCTGTCCTAACTGCTGTGCCGTTTTTGTGCATGTGGCTGTTCAGCATGGTCTTCAGCAAATCGTTGGATACAATGCGCGAAAAGAAATTTATAAGTACGACAGTTGCTAGAAAAATAGCTACCGGCTGTGCCAGTGTTGTTCCAATGATTTGCTTCATAATATTGTGTTACATTGGCTGTCAGCGGATATTAGCAGTGGTATTAATGACGATTGCTGTCACGGGTATAGGAGGAATGTTCTGTGGATTTTTGTCTAATCATATTGATATTGCACCTAACTTTGCTGGAACTCTTATGGCATTGACAAATACTGTGGCAACCATTCCTGGCATCATTGTGCCTGTGTTTGTAGGAAAATTGAGAGAAGCAGATGTAAGTATAATAATTTCGCTATTATGGTAGAATGTGATATTCGAAATTTAAAATTATGACCCATGGTCTACATACCCATAAAAAAATGAGTGCCCCTTGCTGTAAGGCAAAATGTGTTCTACAGTAAACAAATCCAAGAGCAATACCACGCCATATTTGCTATTTCAGGCAATATGGTCGTGTTATTTTAATGTCAATTTTATGTCATCTTTATCACCAATGCGACATTGCATATGACGTGAAACATGACAGCTCAAAGACGTCATTTTGTGACGTTAGATTGATGACATTTAGCGACGTTGTACAGACCACATGTAGGGTATTTTTAATTAAATGGTATAAATAATCTTCAAGAGCGGTAGAGATGTTTAACGACCTATTGATCAGCTGCCAAGCAGTTGGATAAATTAGTAAGTATAACCACATGGTGGGTTTTGCACCATCTCGGCCCTGCTACAGAATAATAACCTCTAATCTGACCATTAGTTCCACCGACCAAGACCAAGTAAATCACTGTTTTATAGTTAGTTAAAGTTTAGTTAGAGTGTTTTTCAATATTAAGAGTGTGCAATGCCTATGCTTTTACATGGGAAACTTTGTGATTTTTTTCAAAGCTCCCTGTCCCATAAAAAAAAAAATAAAAAGGAATAAACATTTAGAAGTATGCGATGCACAAAATAAGATTTTTGTTGTTTTAAATAAACCACACATTTGCCTAAAAAGCTAGGAAAACGAAATACATGTAAAAGTTCATTCATAGTTTCATAGATGGCGACACCTTGACAATTAGACTCAGGAAATGGATTACAAGTGTTTATTTAATTTAGACCACAACAGTAAATATATCAAATATCTAACTTCGTAACGACAAGCACAATATTTTTCTACATAATAAAATATGTTTTCTGTATTTTTTATGCAACCCGTTTAGTAATAAAGCCTATAAAACGAAATATATAAATAACTCTCTAGCCACACCTACTTGTTATCGCTGGCAATTCGACCAGCATAAACTGCCCGACTTAGTAAAAGAGTCCTCTATTTGACATTCAAGCATAATCCAACTAGGATACTCAGTTGTAAATGTACTGTTATGAGCACTTCGAACAAACAAAATTATATTTAATATCCATAACTAATAACTTCTTCTTACCAGACCTATATCACACATTTTAACTAAAAAAGTGTAGAATATATGCGTATAGGACAGAAAATGTGAAAATCTAAAATTATCAATTTTTGTAGATAGGATGCTATTACTTAAGACAGCAGTATACTGAGTAACATTTTATAGGGATGCTTTATATTTAAAAATGCAGCTGTGTAGAGAATATTATGTTATACATTCTATCTTTGAGGCAATAAAATCCATGAAAAATCTGGGTAATTATTTATTTTTTACTTCCACATCCAGTGGAAGTATAGTAACGACAAAAAATTTTTATTGTTCAAACAGGCTTAGAATGTCATGAAACGTCGAGATTTTAAATTTGAGCGAAAAAAAATTTTCTGCCTGTCGGTCTGTAACTTTTTTGTGCACACGTTTACTCTGAAACCGTTTGAGATATTGACTTGAAATTTGGTACACATATGTACATTAATGAGATCTAGAAGTAGATTATATTTTTATCTTGTTTAGTCGAAAGGTTGGGCGGTAAATTGGGGTAAATTTGGGGTAAATAGAAACCAGAAACCTCAAAATATTTTTTTACTTCATCCACTCCCACTACCACCCCCTATCACCACCCCCACCCCACTACCGATGTGGGGTATCGTTTTATGGGTTTTTGGGGTAGAGGATTTCAAATATTATATTATTAAGGTTCCATAAACAATTATTTCCACATACATATTTTTTTCATTGTGAGTGACTTGGATCGAAAATCTGGATGTGGAAGTAGTGATTCCTTGGGAATCGATGGGCAGCGATTTTTTAACAGTGTTTTGATTCGGGATTTTATGTAGCCAGTAGCGATTACACTTAAATGTAAATGGTCTATCATCTTTATATTTTACTCCCCTCGCTTACTGAAGACAAGTTCGAAGTATTGTAAAAATTAAAAAGCACTCCGAGATTTTCTCTCATTTCTACGTTTCAGACTAAAAATATTGGGAAAATTAAGATTTTTCAGTTCCGTCTATGTCTTGGCGTGATATCTACAAGACTGTTTGACGGAGAAAAATAATATTTAGTAAATAGTTGACGCTATCGCCAACAAAGAAATGGGGTATATTTTTAGTGAAAAATATAGATGGTGGACATTTACCTATCTTACATAAACAAAACTCCGGTAAAGAAAATCGACTTCCGCTTCCCACACAAGACACCTCCAACATCCCCTCCCCCAAATTTTCCCCCTGAGGAATCCAGCGAGAGGAAATATTTTATCGCCATACAATACAACATCTAATTTGCATTATCCATACATAGATCTTTTACCATATTATCATCCTGTAATTTTATTACTTTGACAGAAGTGTCGTAAAGCAGGTTTTTCCTCAAATTTTTTTTCCTGTGTATTTTTTATCTTAACGGTTTATCACACCAAATCTCAACCCATCTTTTAATTAATTTAAACGCCTGTATCCTAAAAGAAATTCACTTCGATTGTTTCGGAGTGCGATTAATTTATATAAAGCTCTGGCGGTTTGAAATTCTTCCTCGCCTAACATCGGCAGATTAATAATAATAATAATAATAATAATAATAATACACTTTATTTCAGAAAAAGCAGTCTTACAAAATATTTTTTATAAAAACTAATTGAATGAAAGGCGTCAATATGGGTACTGTAGTTAACAGTTATTGCAAGTCTTAAAACTTAAATAAAAATAAAAACAAGTTAAAATTTTGTTTCAACAACGACATGTTATAAAATATATACTATAAAAGAGCAAGTAAAATAGAAGCATTTAGGTTGCATTTAAAAATTCCTTCTCACTATATGGCTCGAGAGCTACAATAATATTAAAAACTTGTTTTTTAAAATCCTTAAATGATGTTAACTCCTTTATATTCGCTGGCAGTTTGTTATAAAACTTTATACACGAGTAAGCAGGGTTTCTCTCGGAGAGAGTTAGTCGATGCTGTGGAAAGTTATAGCATAAAGATCTGGTCTTATGGTTATGTGTAATTTTATATTTTGTAAATTTTGGTTTGTTTTTAAACAGAAATAATAGACATTCATACACATAATAGATTAGATAGATTGTCCCTGCGACGTATGTAACGTCCTAATATGTGGTTGTAATAATGAGATACATGAGATAATCAAATATAGCCCATGACAAGTCAACTTAAGAATATTTAATAAATACTTTTAATGGGTTAATGGATTTCCGCTTGTTCTGGAAACTTGAAATTTGGTGCGCTCTTGGATAATGATCTGAAATGAATGGGAAAAAATCCAATAAGTGAAAAATTCAACTAGTGACAGAAGTTACGGAAGTTTAAAATTAATTGAAAGCAACATTAATATGTGTACCTGTTTTACTTAATATACAGCTGTGTGGTAAAGTGGCGTTGTGATTAGAGTCTCTGCCGCATGAAAAACAGTCCGGGTTCAATTCCCGGACGGGATTCATTTTTTTTTAAATTTAATTGATTAAAAAACTATTTCACGGACAACACCGTGAAATAGTATTTTAATAAAGCCCTAAATAAAATAAAGGAAAAAATGCAGTATATTAAAAAAAAACAAAAAAAAGTAAACTTTATTACCGTCTTCAGTTTGTATATGGTCCGGATACTTGCTCTTACCCTCAAGGGTTGAAAACTACCCCTAAACCTAAATATTCAATATTTGAAAAAGTATTAGTAATTTATTTTTGAAATATAGGACAGTTATGTTTTTGGGATCAAAGACTACGGATCTGAAGTAAAAATTAAAAAATTCGAAATGGCAGCTCTCATATAGAGGATGGAAATTATTTTTTTTCTAAAACAAAAGTGTTTTAAAAGGATAAAAAAAATAAGCATCTAGGTATTAACGAAAAACAGTATTTTTGAAAAAAAAAACATAATTACTGAGCAATTACAATAACAAAATGGCGACAATTTTGTTAGAAAAAAACGTAAAAACGCATATTGTATCTGCCATAACTTCTTTATTTTTTGTGATGAAGAAACAAACAAAAAATAGTTTGAAATATTGATTAATCATCTTTATCTTTGTACCTTTTGATAGAAGTGTTGTGCCACAGTTTCTAAGATATTCAATATTTTATACTAAATACTTCATCCTAAAAACGGTCGGATGCCATGCCATCTATAAAATCAAATGTTTAAATAAAATACATTCATGTTCAGTTTATAAGCTTTATTTCTGATTTCCACGAAATTTTTTCTAAAACCAATATTTATGGAGATATTTGCAAAGAAACAAAAATGTTAGGCTTTTTCTAAAATTCCTTTACAACTTAAAATGCAATTTTTTCTAAAGCAAGTGTTGTAAGCCGACGTAAAAATTTGAGCATCTAGGTCATACGCATGAAAAACAGTCCGGGTTCAATTCCCGGACGGGATTCATTTTTTTTTAAATTTAATTGATTAAAAAACTATTTCACGGACAACACCGTGAAATAGTATTTTAATAAAGCCCTAAATAAAATAAAGGAAAAAATGCAGTATATTATTTAATTTATATTATTTATTAACGACAAACAGTATATGAGAATATATTGCTTTAATTACTGACTATACTTACATTAACAAAATGGCGACGTTTTTATTAAAAAAAGATGAAAAAGTATATTTTTTCCGTCATAGCTTCTTTGTTCTTGATGCTATAGAAATATACAAAAAAATATTTGAAAGCCTAATTAATAGTATTTCATTTTGGTTATTAGAGTTTTTGACTTAAGTGCCATAGTTTCTAAGATATTTAACATTTAAACTAAATACTTCGTTTTATAAACATTCGGACGCCACCATTATATCCCCAGATCTCCGAAACCATTAACTCTACAGAAATTAGAAAAACGAAACGAAATTTAATACCATTCGAGTTATTTGATGAAAACCTATTTGAAATACCTCTTTTTCAAGCAAAAATCACAATTTTCTAGTGGTTATAACTTAAGATGGGCGTTGCCGTGAACGTAACTCGACAATTTCTCCTACAACCCTGAACCGATTCAAAAAATTTTTTGATAGGCTTTTAGAGACAACTGTATAGAATGGTACTAGGCTAATGAAAAGTAAAGAAAGAAAATAATTTGTTTCATGTGCGAAAATGAAAAAAAAAAAGAATTTTTTTTTGTTGACTTCAATAATAGTCTGGTATCATTCTATCAAGTTTTCTCTAAAAGTCTATCAAAACATTTTTTCAATCGTTTCAGGGATGTAGGAGAAATCGTCGAATTACGAAATAATTTTTGTAAGCACAGCACCGCCACCCTCAAAGACTATCAATTTGTATGAAAAGTTGCATAGAACCTATTCTTCTTAAAATTTTAGTATTTTTCAACCCCAATGTTTTTGTTTTTTTTTTTTAGTTGCCGCCCCCTGAAAAGGGCAAATAAAATAGCAAGCCTCCAAATATTAAGTTACCAAAAATGAACGAAATCCGTGTCATATGACATTATTCTGAAGTTAAAACCTCTAGTTACTGTACTTAAATGTTAAGTAGAGAAAATTGGCACTATTCTAAAATTCATTAGTTCCAAAATTCCAAGTTCCAATTCGCCCTATGCTCCTCACACCGAAAGTAAAGTGGACAGAAAGGTGTGACGTAAAGGAAAGCTGCCTCAAAATGACGCGTTCCCAATATGTATAGGTTTAGATCATGGTTTCAACAACTAAGTTGGCATCATAAAATTAAAAATGCCTAAAACTTCGAATAGTATCCTATAGAAGATGCAATAATTATATAAGAAGTAAAAATATAAATCAGCCATAGAGTATAATCATTACCCTAATTATTTTTTAAAGTGGTTCATTTTTTGTTACAAAACAATTTACCAACAGTGAAGGAATAGCAGATTCAGTGGAGATTGAAGACAGGGTAAAACGGTGGAGGAACGTATAAAAAATCAAAAACTGTTCATTTTAGAAAAAAATATTCAAACAAAATAGTTACGTCCATCTCTTATCTTCATTCCTTTTCATATATTTGACCCTCATATTAGCACATTTGGTTAATAAATCTGTGATAATTCGGTAAAAATTTAAAATCGATGTATTGTTCCGTTTTAGACTTAGGGCGAGATAAACGATAAAATAATTGCTATTTCTCCAGCAAACGCCGAGAACGAGAAAAATGGTCCGCGAATACTCGTGAAGGTGTTGAATAATTATTTATAATAATTAAACTACCCGACGGATCATTATAAAATTCAATATAGGAAGTTTTTACATGACTTCCTACATGTAAAACAAAGCTGAATATACACTTATAACCTTTATTGTAATGTAATTATTTGAATTATATTGTACGTAATATACAAATATTTATAAACAGTTAGATTTGTAAAACAAAGCAGCAATGAATTATTAAGAAAATATAAATATAAAGTAACACCTCAGATATTGGCGAGCAGTGTATTGTATGTAGTTTGCTTTGCTTATTCCTTTTAAACTTTATAAATATATGAGGAAGGCCTACAAAGCCACGCCCATCATCCGTACTTCTCTCTGCCCCACTTCCTCATAGGTGAAACTGTTTGATCGGCATTCTTCACTCTTAATATTATTGTGGATAATATAGTTAAAGATTTTAGAGAATAACTGTGACAACATATAAACAGTGTAAAACTGCGACATCAGTTTAAGAGTTGCGTGCACCGGAACCACTATAGCATTTTTGTTTTTCAAATGTCAAAGTAAATAATTTTTTTTTGAGCATTAGTCACCAATTTTTGAAAATTAGTTCAGCAATATAAGAGTTAATATTTTAAAATATCGGACAAAATTCATAGTTTTGAAAATTGGTAGAAATGTTAAGGACTGCATAAGAATTAGTAAACCTAAATAGTGTGCTTCATCCCCTAGGAGGTCGTTTCCACCCCCATTTTCTGGTTTTCTAGATTATCTCGGGAAAGGAGCACTTTTTGATAAAAATACCTATATACAAAATTATTCCTTATAAAATTCTCTACCAAAAACGTATCTACACTTTTTTCCTAAAATTAATAATACTTTGGTAAATGAGGCGCAAATGTAATCAGTGCAGGTAATATAATTCGCTGAATATCCGTATGGCTATTTCCAAAGCTGTCTTTACCAAAAAAAAAATATAAATTTATATACCACTCCACAGTCCACAATGTAAAAAATTTGATTTTCTCCCACTACCCTGTCTCAGACGACCTAAAGTCACTACGATAGTGCACTACGATAGTGCTTGCTGTAAACGCTGTAACTGTTCAGGGCTGCCAATGTGCGGGATTCGTAAACCCATTTGCGGGTAAAATTTGTATGCGGGTATTATCGGGTATTTCACCAAATCACACAGTTTCTCTCCACGATTCCATAGATTCTATTTTCTGTGTTCGATTGAGTTAAGTTTTACGTAACAAACGTAAATTTTTTGGTGAGAAATGTCTAAAAGATGCTGTTAAAGAGGGAAGTTCATTTAAAAGTTTAAAAGTGCGCCGTACAAATCGTGTAAATCCAATGTCCAGAACAAACAATACAATCAAAATTAAAGGCAATGATGTTCAGATTGATTCAGCATTTCAAAGAATTATTTGCATAATTCATTCGAGTCTGGGGTTAAAAACGTGATTTAGTTTTGAAATGGCTTCCGTACCTCTTTCCCTTTTTGATACAAAGGCCTATTGAGAGAAACTAACAAAGCAAATTTATACCAGATTATTAATATTGTTCCAGAACGGGACCATATTTTCGAGAATAGTGAGTATGTGATGGAGGATACTTGCTTTGCCGTGTAATATGGCCAATAAAAGGAGAATTTAATAACGTTTACAATGCTTACGTTAGTTACATAAGAAAACATTATGGTAATAGAGTAACTGTCGTGTTCGATGGTTATTTGGAGAATGCAAACAGCACGAAGAGCCTAAAACGACAAAGGCGGTTACTGCAAAGAACTTGAGAACCTGTCCTGAAATTATATTTGATAAAAACACTGTTGTTTCTGAAACTCAGCAGAAGTTCCTTAGTAATTTGTTTAACAAAGAATGTTTGATTGCAGAACTAGTGAAAAAGTTTAGGAATGAAGGAATGAGGTGTTCGTTGCTGCGGATGACGCCGATTTATTACTAGTACAAACTGCTATAGAAAAATGTTATAAGTGCGACACAGCTGTTGTCGTAGGGCAAAATATTGACCTGCTAGTTCTTCTTATTGCTCTTTCTCCTTCCGACAAAGACATTAAATTTTTAAAAAGAAAACAAGGTAATACCAGCAAAAGGATTTACAGTTTCCGAGATTTACAATTCTCAACTTTTTTATAAACTGTAGAGAAACAGTATTATTTGCATACGCTATTAGCGGTTGCGATACAACTTCATCGTTTCAGGGGAAAGGTTAACACAATCAATGTGCTTAATAAAAGAGATGACTTACGAGACATCATGCAAACTTTTTATAATGAAAAAGCTAGTCATGAAGACATTGTAGACATAGGAGAGCGATTTGTTCTAGCTTTATACAACTCTACCTCCGCAGAAAAAGTCTAGATGTATATAGATTCATGTCTTCTAACAAACTTGTTAGTAAAGCGAACAATACTGTAATGTTATCAAAACTACCACCAACTTCTGCTGCTGCTCGGCAACACTCATATCGCGTTTTTTACCAAATTCAAACAAGGAAAAACGTTACGCTAGAAGCTACTGATTGGGGATGGAAAAAAGTCGGCGGAATATATTAACCCCAACTATGACAACAAAAGAACCAGCTCCCGAATCTATTTTGAAATTAATGTCTTCTTCATGCAAATTGTGGTGCGAAAACAGGTGCAGTTGCAGAAGAACAGGCTTACGTTGCTCCACAATGTGTTACCATTGCCACGGACAAGCATGCTTGAAGGTCGAATCTATAGAAGACGACGAAGATTAATTAACGCAGGTAACCTTCTGATAATTAGTGAATTAGGTATACAGGGAACACCACGTAAAAAAAAAAAACGCACCAATTACTTTACCTCTGTGCTGGTGTGGCAACAAGTACAATATACTCACTTCTTTAAAAATTGCGATATTTTTTAGGAGTGAGAGGGTGGAAGTGCTACATTTATTATAATTTTAAGTAGAGTTTAGTAGCTACTGCTTTAACGTTAAGCATTGAAGTTTAAAGTAGTTTATAGTAAAGATTTCAATTAATTGTGTTAACTGGAACCAACCCTCATGTGTGCGCCTTATTTCCCACTGGACTATTAATTTTAGGAAAAATAGTGTAGATACGTTTCTGATTGAGAATTTTATAAGGAATAATAATAATAATACAAGAACTTTATTGAAATCCTTACATTTCAAAGGGCAATTGACCGAGGTCCTTCTGCCTATTTACAAAATATGTCTATTAAAAAAAAACAATCAAAAAAGAAGAGTATTTCCACATGTTTATAGTAATGATAAATCTAAAATATCCAAAATGGTTATTGTAGAATATAAGGAATAATTTTGTATATATATCAAAAAGTGCACCGTTTCTGAGATAATCTAGAAAACCTCAAAATGGGGGTTCATTAATTCTTATGCTATCCTTAACATTTTCACCAATTTTCAAAACTTTATGAATTCTGTCCGATATAAATCGTTATAATACTAAACTAAATGCCATGTATAAATATTTTCACAACCCACTAGAACTGTTCGCAAATATGTCCAAAGGAAAAAGGCCGACTTGCGTACATGCTGGTGGGAAAATGGGATTCTTACCTGATTGCTCTCTGATGTTTAATCAGAGTCTAAATCCAAGAATTATCATGCAGAAATAAATTCTGAAAACTATGGAAAGTTGTTAGAGCAAATGTTGATCCTTAGTTTGCCGAAAAATTCTGTAATTGTCAATGATAAAGCACACTACCATAATGTGCAGACAAATCCAGTATCACCATCAAATTCTAGAAAAGCAAACATGATAAAATGGTTGACAGGAACATTAATTTTGAATTTGATACCTTATTGCAAAGTCATGGACATACCGTTTTTCATCTACCACCCTATCACCCGGTTTTAAATCTTTTGAACTGATATGGACTACAGTTATAAAATTAACATTGGTGCAAGAAATATCACATTCAGGGCCTAATTATCCAATAGGCAAACTAGGCAATTGCCTAGGGGCATCAATGCGCGAAGGGACGCTTCAGCAATTCAAAACTAACTAATTTTATCGACGGGCGACGTTTACCATTGACCTGTTAAAAAACAAAATATACAAAGAAATCCTTTATTTGCTATTTGATTATTATTTTGATAGAGTTATCAAATTTATTACCTCTGTACTGTAACAACATGCAACGTATTTTAAAGAATTATTTATAATATTATATGATAGCTGGGTTCGCAAGCAAGAAGTCAAATAACACCAGAAGGTAGGAAGAAATACTAGGACCATGCAATGAAAATAGAGGACAAGCATTTGGAAAATGAAGTGCTTGTGCTTAATTTCAGTGAAATTGAAGCATTAATTATTTGCTTAGGAGATGGTAATAATGCCAATAATTATTCTGATAGTGATAATTAGTAATTAGTAGTTACATTGTTTATATAAATGGTGACATAAAATTTTTAATGTATGTATATAATAATTTGTAATTTTGAAGAGATTCCTATTTTTATAAAAAGAAACAAAATATAAATTCTAATTATTATATGAATTTGTGTAACTATAATAAATTAGTAAAGAAGGCAATAAAAGAAACAAAACGAAAATATTATGAAAAAGAATTCTCAAATGCAAAACCAAGAACAATATAAAAAACTATTAATAATATTTTATATAATAAATCACCCATCAGAGAAACAATCAAAAACTTAACTTATTGACGACAGAAGAATTGAAAATCAAGAAGAAATATGTGAATGTTTGAATAATCATTTTGTAAATGTTGGTGCAGAATTAGCCGCTAATATCCATCAGGTGAATGAAGACAACATTCCAAATGAAAATAGAACTTCATCTATGTTTTTATTTCCAACAAGGGTCGAAGAAGTTGAAAAAATTATTTCTCAACTAGACAGTAAAAAAGCAACTGGTTCTGACAACATAAGTGTGAATATAGTGAAGATGGTTAAACCTTATGTGGCTCCAGTATTATGTAAATTGGTAAATAAATCTTTTGAAACGTCTTGTTCCAACTAAAATGAAAATTGCCAAAGTCACAACAGTATTTAAAAATGGAAAAAAAGATAGTATGAATAACTATATAGACCTATATCAGTATTACCAGTTTTGTCTAAAATAATAGAAAAAATTATGAAAGATTATTCGATTACTTGGAAAAAATAAATTTCTTGTATGATGGACAATATGATTTTCGTAGATGTTGTGATACAGAATCAGCGGTTTTAAAGATTTAATATCTAAAATTCAATTAGAAATTGATACAAATCATAAATGTGAAATTATGGATTTGTGTAAAGCGTTTGATACTGTGGATTACAATATTTTTCTGAAAAAACTTTCTCAAATTGGACTTAGGGGAAACATGTATGAATGGTTTAAAAACTTTCTTACAGAGAGAAAACAGTTTGTATGTATTGAGGAAACTATTAGTTCTGTACAGAATATAACGTGTGGAGTTTCTCAAGGAGCAATTTTAGCCCTGTACTTTTTCTAATATACATAAATTTTATTGCTAAGTTGAATATACAGGGTAGTATAGTATTATATGCTCATGATACAACACTTTTATATTTTCGAAAAGATTATGATGAAATAAATAGTAATATGAAATATGACTTGAGCCAAATATCACTTTGGTTGCAGATTAATAAATTAACATCCAATTTTAGAAAATCATCATTTATGTTTATGTCTAAAAATCAAATTCCAAATTCAGTTCCATCCATTACATTTAATAATGATACAATTAAATATTCACCATTAACAAAAAAAATTTCTTCTGTTATTGGAATTCTTTTTAGAATACGAACTTTTATATCTAGAAAATATTTTAAAAATATATATTATTGCCTCTTATATTCACACTTACAATATTTAACTTCTATTTGGGCCACGCCAATAATTCTGTTATGAAACCTTTAAAAACTTTACAAAATAAAGCTATAAAATGTATCTACAATTTTTCATACTTGGAACCTACAATTAACTTATATAAGGCAAATAATCTACTTGATATTGACTCGATATATACATTAAAAATTTGTGTTTTTATTCATTCTGTGGTTAAAAAGTATAAGCATTCAAATATAATATTCATTCAAATTAACGAAATCCATTTACATAATACTAGGCAAGCAAAAAAAATATTGACAATAAAACAAAATTTGGAAAAAACTCAATTCCTTACAAAGAAATACAATAATTTGCCAAAGAAAATTAAAATATAGAAAAGTTAAATAAATATAAAATAAATGTAAAGAATGTTATTAACTTGAAGCTAGTTGTAATATACAAATAGCTTGTAAATTGTACTGTGTATTTTCCTTGTAATTTATTATATTTAAATATGTATATGTATGTGTATATATATGTATATATACATATTTTGTTTTGTTTGTCGTTTGTTTGTTTTATCCATAAGTATTGCTTGTCATATATTCATCATATACTATTTGTTTGAATATTTATATGTGTATATTATGTTAATCCCTAATCATAAACTGTATAGTTTCTTGGGAATAAAGTTATTATTGAATTTTAAATGTCACTTATTTAGATTTTTTTTTCTAATGTTCTTTTAATGGTGATACGATTTTACTATAAAACAATTTTAATTGCACTCCAGTGCATGATTTTGACAAAATAAATATGGAAAAACGGTGGTGCATTTGTTATCAAAAAGACGAGATATCTTTTTTTGTAGAGAATTTCAGCTCTACAAAATTTGTCTTTAAATACCTAAGTTGCTTTCAAAAGCAATGTTTTTTTAATTTTAAAGTTTCATTATTATTATTATTATTTTTAGAAAACAATTGGAGCCTGGAGAATCATCTTCTGGACTACGGTAGCACTTTACATAGTTGAGATTGTAGTATATATGTTATTTGGATCGGGAGAAGAGCAAACATGGAATAAAATTGAGGAGTCACCAGGGGAGGCACAACCCCTCAAGCCTCAAATTGAAGAAATAAGAGAAAAGAATTCTGACTTAGTAAAAGCAGCTTAATTTTTTATAACTATATCTGATCAAAAAGTGTTCTAGCTCTAACTGACAATTTACAGCTGACTTTGGTGCAAAACGTGTACAACCTCGGTGTCGAATATTTCTTTTTTTTTAGTATTGTTTTTATTTAACTATTTTATTCTTGTTTTAATTTAAATGGTACCTAGGGAATATTTATACATAAGTATAAATTTTTTAGTACCTATTTTCTTAAATTTAATAATTTAAATCATGTATAATTCTAAAATTATATAGGTAACTAAATTATGCAATTAAATATCATTTTAGGGAATGTTAAAACTAATAAAAATGATCTCTTTGGGGCTTTTAAAATATATTATGCTGTCAATTTTTTACAGATATATTTGTGAGTTTGACAAGCAGAAATACCATATTAAGAAAAATATAATCGAAGAATTGGTAGCAAACACACCCATGCCCTAATTAAAGTAAAAGACTAAATTTGTGCTTTTCATTAAAAGTAAATTAAATGATGGTGCAAAATGTAAATTGACTGATAGCGTACTTTAAAATGCATTGTAATATACTAATAATCTATAATATTCGTTCCATGGGATATTTAAGCCTAATGGCTGACAGATAAAACTAATCTCGATGTTTTTAATTTTAATTACAAATTTTATATTAATTCTAAGGTGCAAATATTTAAATAGGTATATTAATATTATATAAAAAAAAGCTAAGTCTAATTTTTCAAGTATTAACAATTTTTTTATATTTCAATGCTCCTGACACGAATTACTATCCGATGAAACATACCAGACAAATACATTAAACCAAAACTGATCAATGTTTCATCACGGAAATTTACCTACACCATTTCATAGGTTATATCATATATATTGTCACTCAATTTGTGTATTCTCATCTTGGGACGTAACCAGTGGCGGCTGGTGAAATTTCAATATTTTTTTTCTCGTCTGTGGCGCATGGGACCCATACGAAACTTGGGAAATAACATCTAGAGAAGCACTTCTCTAATGACCTCTAAAAAATTTTGAAAAAGCAGTTTGCGAAAAAATTTTTGAAAATTCGCTAGCCTCCCCTGGGTCTAGGGACCCCTGTTTACTTTTATTTTTTTTTGTCATATGCATTTGACTTTTCATAAAAATGCATCGACAGATTTTGGAGTTTGTGAAAATATTTTCATTACTAACTGAGATACAACGAATTGAAATATTGTAATTTGTTAAATTGTAAATTACAAAATTTCAGTTCATTGTATTTCAGTTAGTAATGAAAATATTTTCACAAACTCTAAAATCTGTCGATGCATTTTTATGAAAAGTCAAATGCATATGACAAAAAAAAATAAAAGTAAACAGGGGTCCCTAGACCCAGGGGAGGCTAGCAAATTTTCAAAAATTTTTTCGCAAACTGCTTTTTCAAAATTTTTTAGGGGTCATTAGAGAAGTGCTTCTCTAGATGTTATTTCCCAAATTTCGTATGGGTCCCATGCGCCACAGACGAGAAAAAAAATATTGAAATTTCACCAGCCGCCGCTGGACGTAACTGAATTATTAATGATCAAAGTCAAAACAATGACAAAAAAATTGTATTTTCTCATTTTTAACTCAAAATGCTGCTGAAAGGGAACCAGTTATAGAAAAATTATACGCACGGCCTTTGTTTGTTGAGCATTAAATTGTCCATAAAAATGCCCCTAATAGCATACCTTGATAGTCAATCATTCGGTGTGGCTGTCTCTTCGTTGTTGTGGTGATTACCCATTAATCTGTGTGTATATGTAGTAGGCAAATTTGAAATAATCCTATTTGAAACGGAACCTTGGACTTTATGTTGATTATTATCTTGTTCACTTACTTTAGCCAGAAAATGAGGACAATAATGAATGCACGTGATCAATGGGTGCAACAGATCCTGTTGGACCGTGTAAATCAAAATAAATTTTACAAAGGCTTATCAAATCAACATTGCTTAATGACATGTGCCGCTTGACACTATTGCCAGTTCAATTCATCACTATCCTCCTTTCCCGTCTAAGGTGTAGGTATAAAATCTAATTTATTTCAAGAATTTTATGAAATTTGTCTATGACTATTCACCACGATCATGGATCAATAAGTGATACAAAACGCAATAAAGGAAACGTCAAATTTTGACAAAGACGCAGAAACATTGAGGACCACGATCTCACTAGTGTATGTCGATGATCTCCTAATCGTCACCGAAGAAGTGCAAAATATTCTCAACTTTCGAGAAAACACGAAGCCACATCTGGACACAACTGGACTGAAAATAAACTTCAAGAAGAATCTATTAATTGTGCAAGACCCATCAACAAAAGAAATCCGGATCAGTGGAGAAGAATACAAAATAAGTAACTATACTTAAGAACGATGAACAAACTGAAATACCTAGAAATATATCTGACAAACCAACTAAAAAGGAGAGAAATTGTAAAGGGAAAAATTAAAACTGCTGAGTTACAAGGGCAATTTTACCTTCCATCAAGAAAAACAAACCACCATAGAGGATACATACAGCCACCGTACTGGCAACAATAACATACTGGGTGAAAAACGCACCAACAACAAAAACCAATAGAATAAATCTAAGAAGAGCAGAAAGGGAAAGGGACATCGTCCTACTGCTAGCAAAAACAATGGTACCAAAGAAACAATAGAAAACATCAACATTAATAGGAAGGAAAACAATAACAAAAAGGATAGAAATGTATGAAATGAAGGACTGGGGACATGTTCAAAGAAACACATCTACTGAAGAGAGCGCTAATGTAATAAATAGTAACGAATTAAAAAAAAAGAATATATGTGAATTACAATTGAGAGTATCATGAACAAATTAGGAAAGAGTTAAGAAGAAGTCGCAAGGATATATGCTCTACCAGAATCAGAATGGAGGAAACAAAAGGCTCAGAAGAGAAAACTCTAGAAGCAAAAACACATAAAGAGATGCATAAACACTGTATATCACGACACAATGAAGCATCGTATCTTGTAAACACCAGTAACACCATGTACTATGTACTGCTCGCAACAAGCATGATACTAATCCTACCCAATAGGCATAGCCGGCCCAAAGTTGAGTTTTTCGGGAGTGCATTTTCAATTTATTCTGATTTGTTTAATGACACCAAAGCCAGAATTTTTATCTTATGTCTGTTTGTTCCACCATGACTCAAAAAGGATTTCAACGTATTTTTGATAATATTTTGTAAATGTGTAGGCATTTTTCCAACTTAGAGAACAGGTTAATTTACATTGGCGGTGGTGGTGGGAAGATAGCGGAAGGTGATGGGATGGTCAGGAAAGATCAAGTGAAAGTGGGGAAAGACAGAGGGAATGTATGAGGATGGTGGAAAAATGGAAAAAATTTGACAGAACGTGGGAAAAATATAGTGAAAGTGGTGGGAAGTGACGTGAAACTGATAAGAAGAGGGAAATGGGGAATATAGTGAGCTAAGGTAGGGGAGTTAGTGGAAAATCTGAACAAAATGAAAAAAAGTGCTAGTTTATGAATAAAAACAAAAGTGGGAAATATTCAATTCAACATTGATTCATCATCATATTTTGACTTCATATATTTCATTCCTTCTTTGCTGTATATTGTGTATTGCCACATTGGGAGAATTCAAGTAACTGAATCTGAACGAACAGCATCTCGAGTTAAAGATTAGCAAACACGATGATTTCTTGACGTTTTCTCAATTCTAATCTTATAAAATTCAGAAATCACACAAAATGGGGGATGCACAATTAAAACTATCCAATGTTTTTGGTTTCGTCTAACTTAAAATTATCCGGGTTTAAAATCCCTCATCTGCCTCTAAAAATGCTATAAATAAGCTGTAAGCAACTATGCATAAAAAACCTAGTTATGCTTAAAAGTTTTTAATCATTTTTTGCTAAAGAATACTTACTACAAAATGAATAGCAAATTGATACTCCAAGCAGTGGGGTATAGACAAGGGTTTGACCTTTTTTTTTGTGGACACCCAGCGCTTTGGATCTATCATGCTGGGTAGTGCTAGACTCTAACCGAGCTAAAACCCCTGTGGAATAGTGGCCCCCTCCCTGTCTTCAGTGTTTCCTCATATCCTGGAACCGCTCTCGCTTACCGTCTTAGTATCAGGTCAATCTCAGTGTTAGGTGTTAAAAATGATCTGCCTCCGCAGAGATTGTCCTCCCCTTACTTCATTGAAACGATTAGAGGTTCAACTTTCTTTCGTTCACACTTCCTTCCGAAAGGGTTAAAAAAATATTTATAGATTAAGAACTTACTCAGTCAGTGTTGATTGTGGTTATATAGTAAATGAAACTATGTAAATTTAGATTTTATTTTTATTAACAAATAGGTTTTTATACAGATAAGTAAAAGAAATATACTATATAATTTATCGTGTATTTTATGAATGAACTTTACACAAATTTTTATAGGTGTTTGAAACAAATAACCTCATGAATGCGAAACTGCCTCAAATGAAACTAACTCTACTTTTAAAGTTGTTTTTGTACATATATTTTTATAGTATTTTAATATATTGAAAATTTTATTTTATCAGCTTAATGTATAGTGTGCTGTTATATGTGTAGCATTTAATTAAATTATAAAATACTTATTCTAAATAAAGAAAATGATACGTAATTTTGTAGATTATTTAGTTTGGAATCAGTTTGCCAAGTAGTGTAATAAGATATCCAATCTCGTAAAACGAGTCGTCAGAAGCTTGCCGATGAGGCCCCCACATCTAATAAAAGCCACCGATAAAAGCTACCACTAACGGAGACGGTAGCTCAGTGGTTTAGCGCGTCTAGCTTGCATACTGGCGTACCTAGCGAAGCAGGTTCAATCCCTGCTCATCGCGAAATAATTTTAATTATAAAATTATACCCAAGAAGTGGTTCGGACTCCACTATAAGCTGTGGGGCCTCGTTTCTCTTTACCTAACACAAAATCATTCTGGATTTTCAAGGAGTTACTTCAGTGACTTGAGAAGTGGTTAAGAAAACATTTTTTTTTTAAAACTACGCTCCATTATTCCAGAATATGTATTTCCTAAACTATACCCGTACTTGTTGAGTGTGACATGTTAAGTAAAGTTGATTATGAATTTATCATTAAAGATTTTGTGGAAGCAAATACGCGCAGAGTTATATTTACTTAAGTAAAGACATACGTTATTTACTTCATTTAGATTTTATATATAAAGTAAATAGTAACTTTAAAAGGACAAGAGTAGGTAAGGGCCTTTTTTTGCCCATCGGCCATGTCATATGTCATTATATTTTCCGAGTAGTATATGTCTTGACAGGTAATAATAAAAAACCAGTTCTTTGGAAAATAATATGTTATTCAACGAACATGTAATGATGGCTTTTACTTAAAAGGATGACGTTTACGGCATGAGCCGATGGCAAGTGTCATAATTCATCCAAGTGAGTAATAGCTACACGCCAGTAGAATACTATACCTACTTTTTCTACATTATTCAACGGGAAGTTGCACTTTAAGGTAAATGTGCTGAAAATAATAACTGGCGAGATTTTTAGGGAAAAATGCGGAGACGCACATTGTATCAGTACCAGTCATAACTTCTTTATTTTTTAAGCAGGAGAAAAAAATTTAAAAAAACACTTTTAGCTTAATCGATAACACTGATATGGTCCTCAGGCCAGACTACTTTTTTTTTGTTTTGGGGGTGTTTTTTGGGGTAGGTAGATATATAGATAGATAGATAATTTATTGATGCCACTATATATATTATGTACTTACACAAGTCAACAATTATACACTATAATCGAAACACACTTAAATGTAGATCAATATAAAATAATACACATTAAAAATTTAGGTTGTTAGTGCAATACACTTTCACATTAAAAATATAGGTTAACATCACAATTTAAAAATTCGTCATAATTATAAAAAGCATTAGCAATTAGAAACAGTTTGATTTTATGCTTAAAAAGTGTTAATGGTAGTTTTCTAATGTCTATAGGTAGTTTGTTAAAAAATTTTACTGCCCAGTAATTAGGTCCATTTTGACACCTCTTTAAGCAGCAGAGCTTAACAATCATGTCGTCTTTACCCCTGGTATTATGTTCGTGGATATCTTGGTGTGCTCCATAGGTTCCTTCATTTTCTTTAATATATAATAAATTTTGTAGAATATAGATAGATGGTAGTGTTAATATTTTATGTTTAATGAAAGATGCTTTGCAATCATCTCTGTATTTTAAGTTGTCCAATATCCTTATTGCCTTTCTTTGCAACTTAAAAATTCTTATGCAATTTGCAGCATGCCCCCAAGTTATAATTGCATACGAGATGTGAGAATACAAAAGAGCAAAATATGCTATTCGTAAAGTGTCGGTAGGTACATGATTTGCAAGATTGCGTAGAACGAATAGGTTACTTCTGATTTTTTTGAGAGAAGATGTATATGTTCATCCCATTTTAGTTTCATGTCCAAATGCACGCCCAGGAATTTCACACTATTTGGGAAGCTGGCTAAGTTGTCAGTATTTCTTAGTGTAAACATCATGTTCTGCATTTTGGTTGTATTCAAGAAAAGTTCATTGGAATTAAACCATTGTTCAGCTATGATTAGTGCCTCGCATGAATCTTTGATGACATTGTTTATGGACTTTCCTGCTGAACGCAAAGTGGTGTCATCTGCAAATAATACATATTCGGTTGGATCATTTAAGTCCTTCCTGAGTGGGAGATCATTTATATATATTAAGAATAAGAGAGGCCCTAACACAGAACCTTGTGGTACTCCAACTGTTTCTTTTGTGAGGATAATATGTTTCCCATTTTTACTCTTTGATATCTGTCATCTAGGTATGTTTGCAATAAGTTAATGCTGCAGTCGTCAAAATTGTATAAATGTAACTTCTTTATTAAGAGTTCATGTGAGACACAGTCAAACGCTTTAGATAAGTCACAGAGTGTTACTGCCGTGTATTCAAGATTTTCAAATGAGTCCAATATCTTTGATGTTAGTTCTAAGATACCCGATACCGTACTGCGATTTTGACGGAAGCCGTGTTGACAGTTGGTAAAGATATTGTTACTTTCAAAGTAGTGTGCCACCCTAAGAGCAATGCATTTTTCAAATATTTTTGATAGAATTGGCAATAAATATTGGTCTATAGTTAGCTATATCCTTAACATCGCCCTTTTTGAATATTGGAATCACTATAGCTTGCTTCAAGCTAGAGGGAAACTGTCCTTTTTTGAAACAAATGTTTATTAATTTAGTTATTGGGATAATAATTAAATTTTTTATACTTTTAATAATGTCCATACTAAACCCGTATATATCTTTACTATTTTTGTTTTTTAGAGAGTTTATCACTTCTCTTACTTCATTATATGTTACATCTTTGAGGTGAAATTTTTCTTGAGGAATGTTAATGTTTCTTATGTTATCCAAAGGATCTGTATTACTTTTATTTATGTTTTTAAGTAAGTTTTGGGCAATATTTATGAAGTAGTCATTACATTCATCGGGGGTAAAGTTATCAAAGTTTACTTTTTTTGTAGACATACCTCTTTGGTCATTTATAATGTTCCACATGGTTTTTGAGGGATTTTTTGAAGTTTTGATCAGTTTATCATTCATCAATTTTTTGGCATTTTTAATAGCTAGTTTATATAGTTTTTTATAGTCTTTTTTTTCGTTGTATAATTGTGGGGAAGGATGTTGTTTATATATATCATTTAGTAGGTTTAATTTCTCTAGGGGTGAAAAACAAGTGAATCTGACAATTCTCACTTCGGATTCGGTTTCAGAGGGTCAAAATACTTAAGGATACACTGGTATGGTCCGCAGGCCAGACCACTTTTTTGGGGGGTGTTTTTTTGAAAAAAGAAGTAACCTGACAATTCTGACTTCGGATTCGGTTTCAGCGGATCCAAATACATAAGGGTACACTGGTCTGGTCTGCAGGCCAGACCACTTTTTTTTTTGTGTAGCTGTGTAATATTTAATTTGGTTTCCTAACATTTCTGGCGCAAGTGCCATAGTTTCTGAGACATTAACTTTTAAAGAGATATTTTGACTTAAAAACGTTTGACGCCATTTTTAAACTTCCATATCTCCGAAAAAACAAAGTTATGAAGATTTTAAAACAGCAAATTGCTCCCCAGTTTATGAACTTTTTATTTTTTAACTAGTAGTGATACTCAATTTATCCGACAACAACCGTGTTGAGGCGCCCGTTTAATGCACATCATGAATCGCACCGGCAAAATTGAAAATACCAGCTTACAGGAACATACGAAAAGTGACATTTTTCGACTTTCGGCAAAATCGATGACATACTTATTATGACATATTGAATTGAGTTATGGCACACGCATGTCTTTGAATTTTAAATTGTCTTTTGTGATTGGTCCTTGCCCATTGAGTAATGAATTGTTACCCACAGCCGTGAGTAATGAGACCTATTATTCAAAAATATATCGACAATTAATGGAGTTATTTGCAGAAAAATATTTTTATTCAATACACATGACAATATGTGGTTTTGAGCGCCGACACATTTAAATTTGCAAGCAACGTCGACACCACTACGACCCCTGGAGAAACGATTTTGTTTTTTATACATTGAAGCGCTTGATGAATCAATATAAATTGACCATTATATAAAAGCTTAAATACACAAAAATGAAATGAGGTTTTAAATTTTTCTTGGTTCATCGAGCGCATCTAACTGAAATGTACATTGAAAGTTCGGAAAAACGTCAAAAATTACAAAAAACTGCAAACATGCTTACTTTGAAATACTATTATTACGACTTACTGTTATTTTTCAAATGTAAAACGTGTAGAAATATAAAGATCATATGTTCAACTGTAAATAAATAACTTTTAATGATTTTTAAGGAGAACTTTTTATTTTTATGAAATTACTGGGCGAAAATATATAGCTTAGGTATCCTTTGCTTTTACTTTTTTTACCTAGTTTATTTATATATTGTTCACTGTTAGTAGGGACTTGACATTGTGAGGAATTTTAACTTGAAAGATTGAATTTAGAAAGAAAAGTCACAAAAAAAACTGAAAGGAATAGAATATCTCACGATCTTGGAGGAAATCCATGTACAATTGTACCTCAAGATCAGTTAAATTATTTTAAACATGGCTTGCAAGATCTCGATTATTTTGGTTCTGGAGTTTTATCTTGCTGGAAACAACCAAAAGCCATTTCATTAGCATAATAAAGCTGATTAATGAAGGGGATTAGATTCAAGTTTAAAAAAAAATTTGATTAATATAATTGTTTTCTTATTAAAGCATACCAAACTCCAACTTTCTGTAGATGACGAGGGACTTCAACATGATTTTCTGTGTTTTTAGCAACTAGTCTTCGTCCAAGACAACATTTGTCAAAGAGCACGTCACCAAAATTATTCATTGACGGAATACCATTCTCTGAGGATAGACGACTTCGTGGAGTTTTTGCATGCAAGTTAGCGAGTAACTCTCTCTTCACACTATGCGGTTTGGATCGTACGGTAAAAAACTGTACGGCTTTTTGTCGTGACATTGTTGTTTTCACATTGCACGATTTTCTGCCGTTGTAAGCTCAACATTTTCATTTCATTTGTAATAATAAGGCAATTGTATGACAATTTCATGTTCTGATTTTTTGTTTTTAAAGAAGTATTAAATCTGTGGCTTGGTGCTAAAAGGGCCAATGTCACTTTTTCTTTAAAATGACTTATTAACACCAACGACCTACATTCGTTCAGATTATATCTTTAAAAAAAGCCAATGTCAAACTCTCATAAATGACTGAGAATTTTAAGTTTGTAGGGAAAATGTAATTTGTAAAAAAAAATTTGTAAAACAGATAAAAGGGCCAATTGTAACATAGACTGTATTAATAAGGTATGTTTCGTTTCTAGAAAGCCCAAAGTAAACTTTGGCCGCACAGAACCAAAGTTATCAAAACTTTCGCATCTATTTCATCCATTTCACAAAAGTCGTCGAGTCCAGTGGCAAGAGACGGCACGGCACGGCACCGGCGTTTTACCGTCATCGTATAATGTGAAAGGTCCCATGCTTTTCTTCACTCCATCAAAAGAATGCGGACGTTCGGTTTTTTACCGTACAATCAAAACAGTATAGTGTGAAAAGAGCGTAAGGTGGTGATAGGGTGCAAGTCTTTTTGCAAAACCGTATATGCATATGGCATAGGCATATGACAACTGGCACTCCAGCTACCTGCGCCAGAACACACATAAAAGTCCAAGGGATATTTTCCACGATTTCTCTTTCAGAAAGTTCAGGTATGCGTGTGTTTCTTTGGCAGACCACTGTATATAATATACAAGTCTTTAATCTATGGACCACTGCGTTCTTTTCATATCACATTACCTGTCTTATGGAAGAGAATTGGTCTAACAGAATGGTCTTCAGAACATCAAAATATATTGTAATCAAAAACATTTAATTAGAAAATTGCTTTCTAAATTCTTCTATGAAATATTGCTGTTATCCATCAACTTTTCACTTAAAGCGAAAGTATCTTACTTCTCAAACATGAAAGCTTCTTGCTCTTCAGAAAATACCATTGTAAGTAAAATTTTAAATATATTTGATGCATTGTCACAGTAGTAACATTGGCAAAAAAAACTTCATTTATTTATTTATGTTATTTTAATTATGAATGAGGAAAACTAGATTTGGAATTGTAACAAGCATTAATGAAAGTCATCACCATCAGATGTATAGGTATTATTTAAGATTTTTAAATTAAAATATAACCTCCACTTTTTACCCCCAAATATATGTAACAAAGTTTTTAAAAAACGTTAGCAAAATTTGTTAATATTTAAAAAACTTCTTTCTATTTCTTCATAAAAAACACTTTAAAATTAATATTAAAAAAAAACAACGCTCTTTTATATTAAAATATATATTCTTTATTAGCATTGAACCATTCTAACAAAAATTTAAAAAAAATCAGTCTTATAAAAATGTGAACAAAAATCACAATATTTACAAATAATTAAATAATAATTAATACGTATCACAAACAAAAGTACATAATATTTTAATCGACTTCTTCAATGGTGGGTCCCGCTTGTCCCCCTCCAAATCCTCCTGCCTGTTGACCACAACTACCTCCGGGGAATCCACTGGCTCCTGGGGCACCTGGATAGCCAGAATTGTTATTCTGTCCACCACCATACAATTTAGCCATAATTGGACTGCAAATTGATGTCAGTTGTTTCTGCTTATCTTCATATTCCTCCTTTTCAGCCAAAGTGTTATTGTCTAACCACTGCAAGCAGTTGCTACATTCTCGTTCAATGGTTGCTTTATCATCGGCACTTAATTTATCACCACAATCTGAAACTGCTTGTTTCAGTTGGAAGATGTAACCCTCTAGTTGATTTCTTGCTGCTATTTTCTGCCGTTGTTTCTCATCTTCTTCCTTATATCTCTCGGCTTCTGATACCATACGGTCTATGTCTTTTTGAGACAACCTTCCCTTATCGTTCTTAATGATGATGTTACGCTGGTTACCAGAACTTGTATCCTTAGCAGAAACATTGAGGATGCCGTTAGCATCTAGGTCAAATGTAACCTCTATTTTAGGTACACCACGAGGAGCTGGTGGAATGCCAGTCAAATCGAATGTACCTAAAAGATTGTTGTCTTTCGTCATCGCTCTTTCACCTTCAAAAACTTGTATGGTAACTGCAGGTTGGTTGTCAGAGTATGTTGTAAATGTTTGTGTTTGCTTGCAGGGAATTCTAGCATTACGTTCGATGATCTTTGTCATAACGCCCCCAGCAGTTTCAATACCCAAAGAGAGAGGTGTAACATCAACTAGAAGTACATCCTGGATTTTCGAATCGGTTTCTCCACTTAGAACAGCTGCTTGTACAGCGGCACCATAGGCCACAGCCTCGTCTGGATTAATCGACAGATTAAGTGGTTTACCGCTAAAGAAATTCTGCAGCAACGACTGGATTTTCGGGATTCGGGTAGAGCCTCCTACTAGAACAACATCATGGATTGAACCTTTGTCCATCTTGGCATCGGCTAAAGCTTTTTCTACAGGTTGCAGTGTCCCTCTGAACAAATCGGAACAAAGTTCCTCAAATCTGGCTCTCGAGACTTTGGTGTAAAAGTCTATTCCTTCAAAGAGGGCATCAATTTCAATTGTGGCTTCAGTACTGGAAGAAAGAGTGCGTTTAGCTCTTTCTGCGGCAGTCCTCAATCTTCTCAGTGACCTGGGATTATTTTTTAGGTCTTTCCTGTACTTGCGTTTGAACTCATCTGCAAGATGATTCACTAATCTATTGTCAAAGTCCTCCCCTCCAAGATGTGTATCTCCTGCGGTAGCTCTTACTTCAAATAAAGATCCCTCATCGATCGTCAGAATGGAAACATCAAATGTACCACCACCCAGGTCGAAAATGAGTACATTTCTTTCACCTTTCAAGTTTTTATCCAGTCCATAAGCTAGAGCAGCTGCGGTGGGTTCATTAATGATTCTCAGGACGTTTAACCCAGCAATTACACCTGCATCTTTCGTGGCTTGCCTTTGAGAATCATTGAAGTAAGCTGGTACGGTGATAACGGCATCTTTAACAGTTGTTCCTAAGTAAGCTTCGGCAGTTTCCTTCATTTTAGTTAAAACCATCGAGCTGATTTCTTCTGGAGCAAACGTTTTCTTTTCACCTTTATAATCGACTTGAATCTTGGGCTTGCCACAGTCGTCGACTACTTTAAATGGCCAGTGTTTAATATCAGCCTGGATTTTGGGGTCATCGTATTTGCGTCCAATGAGCCTTTTTGCATCGAATACAGTGTTGGCAGGATTCATCGCCACCTGGTTTTTAGCAGCATCCCCCAGGAGACGCTCCGTGTCAGTGAAGGCGACATAGCTGGGCGTTGTTCTATTTCCCTGGTCATTTGCAATTATTTCAACTTTTCCTTGCTGCCAAACACCTACACAAGAGTAGGTGGTCCCCAAGTCGATACCAATAGCTGGAGCTTTCACCATTTTCTCTGATTGAATAATGTTCTCACTTGAATAACTGTTATATTACTTGAACTCTGCACTAATAGGTAGGTTTTAAAAATCGCTTGGTAATATTCGCTTTGTAACGATTTTTTGCTTCTTTACTGCTCACTGTTTTCAAATGAACTGAATTTACCGCTGCCGCGCTGTCTTATATATGAACGTACATATTAACTCGAACATACTCGAATTTAATTCTAGAATTCAATCATAGTGGTTCCAGAAAACATTGGTCCATTGACTATGTGTATACAGGCTATTGTATCGTATGGAAATTATTTTTCTGTATTATCTGATAAATGTAAATATTGATTTATTATTTCGTTTACTGTACATACCGTAATGTGAGTATATACTGTTTTAATAATTTTTATAGTACGTTTTATCAAATGTTATTAATTTTGCAAACTCACATAATAATCAAATGCTACGTATAAACGTGGTATAAACATAGTAAATTGTGAAACCAAAATAAAATCAATAACTTTCATTCTCGTTGTTTCTAGAACCTAGGTATAAGAATACAAGAGAAGTGTAGAAAAATCTAGACCTGAATGGAAAAATTGATTTCTCTTCTTTTGTGTGGATTTGAAAAGTAAACTTATTTTGAATTTTTATAATTTGCATCTTTCATTCTAATTTTTTACGCCCTTGTAAAATTTTAAATATTTTCTTTTCATTAACAGCAACATTTTTTTCTTTCATAGTTTCATACCTACATGTTTTACTTAGAAAAAAAAAATATTGGCAAAACAATATTCTATATACCTACCTCTAGTATATACTTAACCGCCTTTGTCTCGAGAGAGCTGTATTAGAGTTAGAAAAATATTATTTTTAGCCAAAACTTTCAATATTGTAGGTAGGCAAATTGGCAAAAAAACTGTAGGTAGGTATTTATTGTCTTATCTGAATTATAATTTCTATAAAATCTTATATAATGTTTAAGGTTGAACTCACATTTAATTTTGAAAATATTTGTCACACTTATATGTAAACTGAGTTTCTATATAATTTATATTGGTTTCATAGACTTAGAAGAAAGTTTATGATTGGATTGCCGAAATATACTTATATTAGGTAAAAACCAACTTTTGATACTTACTTTGTAAAGGGAGCATCAATTTTTTAAAAAAACTATAACAAATGCTTAATGCGCACTCCTTTTTTTAATAAAATAAGTAGTGCATACATAATACCTATACAATAAAAACCTCTATCACATTGATTTTGTTTATAAAATCGCACCTTCACCACAGAAGACAGGAGTTCCTGTCTTCTGTGCCTTCACTAAAACAAAAAAATTTAGATAGCGCACTCGGTATATTATGTGACTAACATTTATCTTTTTCTTCATTGTCATATCTCACGTCACTTTTGTTGAGTTTTATCCTTTTCCATATAAATAACACTTAAATTCAATTAAGTTCGAAACTCAATACAATAATAGTTATTTAAAATTTTAAAATGTTTTTGGGAACTGGGAATTTAAAGCACTTTTTCAGAACGCTAAGTAATTGCGAGCATTTTACTATTAACAGTGCTTATAGTGCTCGAAAAACCAAAGCACTTTTTTTTATTGCTTATTACTCGTGAGCACTTTTTGTTAGTGCTCGGCACAGCTCTGTTCTATATGACATTTTACGTTGATAGCTTAAATAATAATACACGTTACAATATATTATATATAGACAGATGGTTAATTGTAACATAATAACTACAAAATTTTTAACTAAGTAAGTATTACCTTTCTGAGTTTTGTCTTCCTAGTAAATAGGTACGTTAGTTAATTCAAATTAGTGTTACATCAAATTAAATTGCAACTTTTTTTACGGCGTAAAAGTAATATACTTATATCATTACAGTCATGAATATATGCTCTAACAACTAAAGCGAATACTCGCAGTCAAATGAAGATTCTGGAGTATTTGAAAAAATATTAATCTTTTATTGTATATTATTTTAAGATAAAAAGGGGGGGTATATTACATTTCCAGGTTTTTAAAGAATATGTAACTACCTAAATAAATCTAATAATACATTAATTGTTTCAGCACTTCAGTATAAAGTCTACTTTTGTCCCCAAAATTTGAACATAATAAACGATAGATTATATGGCAAACATTCAATAAATGAAATGGGTTCAGTATCAGTATTTTGTCATAATTACAATATACCGGAAGCACAGGAGAAAATTATGAATAAAACTAATATATTTTTCTCTGTATAAAAAAATTCTGCTGCTGAGCAAAAATACTTTAAATACGTTCTTATAAAGTTAAATTGTGGTAAAAACTCAGAGGTATTGCTTGTACATAATTACACAGGTATTAAAAAAATAATTAAACACTTCCTGTATGAGTTTTAGTTTACTTCTGGTAATTTTGTCCAAAATTAAAATGTTATAACAAATAATTATTCTTTAGATACGTACAATAAATCAAATTTTCTGTTCAAATCTAGATTTTTCTACGCTTCTCTTGAGTTATCTTCCATGATGTTCCAGAATCAACGAGAATGTCAATTATTGACCTTATTTCGGTTCCATAATTTACCACGTTTATACCAAGCATTTAAATATAATCGGAGTTTGTGTAATGAATTTAATTTGTTAAACAATAATTTTAACATTGTATTAAAACAAAATGTATATACATTATGAGAGACAAAATATACGAAATAATTAGTAAACATTTATATTTATCTGATATTACTAAATAATAATTCCTATACGCTGCAACGGTTTGTATACACATAGTCAATTGACCAACGTTTTCTAGAACCTGTATGATTGGTTTCCTGAATTAAATTCGAGAAAATTCGATAACGTTCGAGTAGATTTTAGCGCTCATATATAAGACGCACGGCAGCGGCAAAATCAAATCAGTTCATTTGAAAACAGCGAGTAGCAAAGTGAAAACTAGTTACAAAGCGAATATTGCCAAGCAATTTTTAAAACTTATTAGTGCAGAGTTTAAGTAATAACAGTTTTTCAAGTGAGAATATTCTTCAATCAGAGAATAAAAATGGTGAAAGCTCCAGCTATTGGTATCGACTTGGGGACCACCTACTCCTGTGTAGGTGTTTGGCAGCAAGGAAAAGTTGAAATAATTGCAAATGACCAAGGAAATAGAACAACGCCCAGCTATGTCGCCTTCACCGACACGGAGCGTCTCCTGGGGGATGCTGCTAAAAACCAGGTGGCGATGAATCCTGCCAACACTGTATTCGATGCAAAAAGGCTCATTGGACGCAAATACGATGACCCCAAAATCCAGGCTGATATTAAACACTGGCCATTTAAAGTAGTCAACGACTGTGGCAAGCCCAAGATTCAAGTCGATTATAAAGGTGAAAAGAAAACTTTTGCTCCAGAAGAAATCAGCTCGATGGTTTTGACTAAAATGAAGGAAACTGCCGAAGCCTACTTGGGAACAACTGTTAAAGATGCCGTTATCACCGTACCAGCTTACTTCAATGATTCTCAAAGGCAAGCCACGAAAGATGCAGGTGTAATTGCAGGGTTAAACGTTCTGAGAATCATTAATGAACCCACCGCAGCTGCTCTAGCTTATGGACTGGATAAAAACTTGAAAGGCGAAAGAAACGTACTCATTTTCGACTTGGGCGGTGGTACGTTTGATGTTTCCATTCTGACAATAGATGAGGGCTCTTTATTTGAAGTAAGAGCTACAGCAGGAGATACACATCTTGGAGGAGAGGACTTTGACAATAGATTAGTTAATCATCTTGCAGACGAGTTCAAACGCAAGTACAGGAAAGATCTAAAAAACAATCCTAGATCACTAAGAAGATTGAGGACTGCTGCAGAAAGAGCTAAACGTACCCTTTCTTCAAGCACTGAGGCCACAATTGAAATTGATGCCCTCTTTGAAGGAATAGACTTCTACACCAAAATCTCGAGAGCCAGGTTTGAGGAACTCTGTTCCGATTTGTTCAGAGGGACACTGCAACCCGTAGAAAAAGCTTTAGCCGATGCCAAGATGGATAAAGGATCAATCCACGATGTTGTTCTAGTAGGAGGCTCTACCCGAATCCCGAAAATCCAGTCGTTACTGCAGAATTTCTTTAGTGGTAAGCCACTTAATCTATCAATTAATCCAGACGAGGCTGTGGCCTATGGTGCCGCTGTACAAGCAGCTGTTCTAAGTGGAGAAACCGATTCGAAAATTCAGGATGTACTTCTAGTCGATGTTACACCTCTTTCTTTGGGTATTGAAACTGCTGGGGGCGTTATGACAAAGATCATCGAACGTAATGCTAGAATTCCCTGCAAGCAAACACAAACATTTACGACATACTCTGACAACCAACCTGCAGTTACCATACAAGTTTTTGAAGGTGAAAGAGCAATGACGAAGGACAATAATCTTTTGGGTACATTCGATTTAACTGGTATTCCACCAGCTCCTCGTGGCGTACCTAAAATAGAGGTTACATTTGACCTAGACGCTAACGGCATCCTCAATGTTTCTGCTAAGGATACAAGTTCTGGTAACCAGCGTAACATCACTATTAAGAATGATAAGGGAAGGTTGTCTCAAAAGGACATAGACCGCATGGTATCAGAAGCCGAGAGATATAAGGAAGAAGATGAGAAACAGCGGCAGAAAATAACAGCAAGAAATCAACTAGAGGGTTACATCTTCCAACTTAAACAAGCAGTTTCGGATTGCGGTGATAAATTAAGTACCGATGATAAAGCCACCATTGAACGAGAATGTAGCAACTGTCTGCAGTGGTTAGACAATAACACTTTGGCTGAAAAGGAGGAATATGAAGATAAACAGAAACAACTGACATCGATTTGCAGTCCAATTATGGCTAAATTGTATGGTGGTGGACAGAACAACAATTCTGGCTATCCAGGTGCCCCAGGAGCCAGTGGATTCCCCGGAGGTAGTAGTTGTGGTCAACAGGCAGGAGGATTTGGAGGACAAGGGGGACCCACCATTGAAGAAGTCGATTAATTGTTTACTTGTATATTGTGATATTTATTGTAAATAATTTATTTGTAAATATTGTGATTTTTGTTCACATTTTTTATAAGACTGATTTTTTTTAAATTGTGTTAAAATGGTTCAATGCTAATAAAATAAATTTTTTAATAACTTGTTTCATTTTTGATATTAATTGTTAATTTTTTTATGAAGATTTTTAACTTCCCTGAATTTTCAAAATTTATATATAAATAATTCTATATGTCTTTGGAAATACTAAGTAAATAAAATGTGGATGTTAAGCGGCCTACGCACGTTGGTAGAGCGGCAACACAGAAAGAAACGGCTAATAGTGAAACAATCTTGTAATTTGGTATGCCGAGAGTTTCGGACTCGCCAGATGAGCCATCCAGATGGCATTAGAGATGATGGTGCTGAGTGGATTTTCTTCGCAACAGGTCCGAAAAGTACCATCTCTAATGCCATCTGATGGCTCATCTGGTGAGATGCGAAACTCTCGGATACTGATTTCTGTCAAAACAACTATTTTTCCCAGCAGCGCCAAATCAAAATGGCGTCCGGTTTCAAGATGGCGACCGTTTTAGAAAATTTAAAAGGAGTTTTCTATCTAAACCATTGATGTTACAAAAAATAATTGGTAAGAAAATTGGTTCCAAATTGAATTCTGAATAAAAAAGTTTAATACAGCTTTTCGCCTAAAGCTAAAAATAAAGGCGGTATAGAAAAATATAAAAAAGTTACTTTTTATAATTTAAAAGTTTCCAAGTTTTTCAACTAAATAATTGCTGTTTGTTACAGAAAAAAAATATATTCTACATTAAAATTTGAATAAAAAAAACTTTTGTTTACCTAGAAAATAATTTTATGTGTATTTTACGATCTAAAAGCAATAATTATAATGTTCTTGTTGAGTATTCCTTTACGAGAAACTGAAGACACATTATTTTTCAACATAAAAATAATTTAATAAAAATAGGTAAAGATTTTTTTAGTTAGACTTAATATCTTTTTTAAGTTAGTTACAATCTCCTTTACAATTTGTGCAAAGTAGAGTGCGTTACAAACCGGCTTTTTTACAACCACATTTGGTTTCAATGTATCCTTCTTTGCAACTACATTGAATTAATTGTCTAAGGGCTTTAGATACCTCCGGAAGTGGTGACCATTTTGGCACCCAAACATTTTCGGACAGGAACAATCCCCGTTTTTCAAGATTACGCAAAATCAAATTTGATGTCAGAGACTGTCCCCAAATGTGCCCACTTTGGAAGCTAGCCTGTAAAATGTGTTGATCCAAAGTATCCTTAGAAGAAGAGATGTTACACGTTGTCCTGTTCTTGGAAGTAAACAGCTCCTCTCGTGCTTGATTTACTTCAGTACATTAAAACAACAAACCATTGGGATAAGTTTAAAATTTTATCAGGAATATTTTCTTGAAGTTTCGAAATGCTGCTTCCTCTTGCTTGCAGGATTTTAGAGCAGTATTGCAATAACTATTTTTCCCAATTTCTTCGCCAACAGCTGACACAATTTCGACAGAATTAAAATTATTAGATGTTATATTATTTGCCAATAAACAAAATAATTCAGTTTTATTTTCAGCACTTTTCAGAAATTCTGACCAATTCTTTGGTAGTATATTGTTACTACGGACTTGCCTTCTTATTCCGACTCCTCTAGTTTCTCTTGTATGACTTTTTAAACTGTCGTTTTTGAACACATACCGTACTATGTTGACACATTTAGATTTTAACTTTACAATATTATGTTTAATATGAGCCTGAAAAACCATTTCTGAATATTCTTCAAATTTCGAAACTCCTTTAGGCAAAAGTAGATAGACTAAAGCGGGACCGTCGTAAATTAGGCAGCCGTAGTCATTTTCCGGTGTAATACTTGTCTCATTTTCAGTTAATACTGGTATATTTTGTCTACGCGATTCGCTTACAGAACCGAGATTTAAAATATTATGCCTCCTAGTCTTTTAATTTATTCTATAATTCAATTCTGTTACTTTATAGTTAATTATTATGATAAGTATAGAACATTACTTTGTGTATTTTGTAAAATATCAAATAAAACTGATTTTGTGATATTTTACCCCGTAGAGTCTTAATTTTTAGTTTTATGAAAAAATTTATAAGAACTTTCTTATTCAAAATTTAATGCAGAACAATTTTTCTTAATAACTTTTTTTCATAAAATCAATGATTTAGCTAGAAACGTCGATCTTTTAAATTTCCTAAAACAGCCGCCATTTTGAAACTGGAAGCCATTTTGATTTGGCGCTGCTTGGAAAGTCGTTTTAATGACAGAAATGAGTATACCAAATTACAAAACTGTTTCACTAATAACCGTTTTCTAAGGGATTTTACCGTGCTTACCGCCATACTATGTAGCCATATTGCGATGTATGCCTCATTTAGTGTATCTATTAAAGAATATTACTCACAGATTCTTATAATTACCTAAATTCTTAACTTAAAATTCTTTGTAGAATAAAATCCAGTGTCATGCTTCGATCATCAGCGATTTTGTACCTACATTCGTTATGAAAATCATTGCTATGAGTATAGTCAAAACATACTTCCTAGCAACTTTAGATGAGAGTTGATATACCGAGAGTTTCGCATCTCACCAGATGATCCATCAGATGGAATTAGAGATGGTACTTTTCTGAACAGTTCGGACCTGTTGCGAAGAAAATTCACTCAGCACCATCTCTAATGCCATCTGGATGGATCATCTGGTGAGATCCGAAACTCTCGGATAGTGTTCATTTTTTTGGTGTTCATGTTGTTTCTTATTGATTTAAAAACATTTATTTATACAGGATGATCTACACATCTACAATAACAAATGTCTAAAACTTCAGAAGCCATTAATTGATAAAAAAAAAAGTGCAGTTGCTTATTAAACATACATCTTATAATACTATATCATCTTAAGGGGCAATATTTGTTTTACTTCCACATTCATGTAGTGTAGTGAAAGTACTTTGACATTTTTTGTGTTCAAATAGGCTTACAATGTCATGAAACCGAGAATTTAAATTTGAGCAAAAAAGTTTTTCTGTTTTTTTGCGTACATGATTACTTTGGAACAATTTATGATATTGACTTAAAATTGGCTACACCTATGTAATATAAAGGGTCTGGAAATATATCTTAGCCGGGAAAGGAGGAGAATAATAAATGCATGTAATCAATGTTCTATAATATGTGACAGTCATTAATACTCGAGTGTCTAGGTAATATTGCTTTATTGTCAGTGCTGGATTACCCTATATGCCAATTACGCACGTGCATAAAGCGGCAGATTTTTAGGGGCAGCAAATATTGAGTCTACCATTAATGACTTTGCCGCAAGAAAATCACAGCGAAGACTGTTTTAATACAGATTATTTTTACAATTACCTAATTGTTTCTTATTTATTTGCTTTTATCATGTTTATAAATTATTATTTAGGTATTAAGCAAATCACAACTTACACTTTTTTTTATTTAATATGAAATTAGCTACTTTCTTATTATTATTAAAGGCGGAAATTTTAGGTTTGGTATAGCGGCAAATACTTTATTGTAAGCTACAATTCATCTATGTAGGTCCGTGTGCACATGCGTACTTTGTATAATTGGTAACATGAATGTCATATTCTTGCGAGCATAAGTTCATTTCTGATGAGGATATAAAATGGACAAATGGTGACTTTGAAACCACTCCCACAATATAAAAATTAGAAAATAAAAAAAAAAACAAATTTTCACCCCTTGGGGGGGACCAATCCCCTGAGATTATTACGGACCGAAATACTAAGTGTTAGACAAACCGTATTTACTAACACGATGATCATCATATATAAAATGAAACGTGGATTATGGCCACACCACCTATTAGAAGAACTGACATTCGTTCAGGACATCCATAATTATGACACAAGATCTAGGGGGAATTTTTATGTTGAGACTGTGAACACATCATATAGTCAAAATAATTTATTCAGTAGAGGATTAATTGAATATAATGAATTACCAGACGAAATAAAAAATAGTGAAACACTATTCTCTTTTAAAATCAAATGCAGAAAATATTCTATTGAACATATTGCTATATAAATTATTATTATTGTTATTTATTTATTTATTTTTGTATCATTATAATGTAAATGTGATTCTATATTTATTTACTTGTTATGTCATCAGAGCTGGGCATTATTTTCGATACATGTATTAGAAATACGTATTTTTGATACAACTTGTATTTTTTATTTTGTATCGAAAATACCCACCTAAAATATATTTTGTATTTTGTATCGAAAATACATTTTTTTTCATAAATATGTATTTTCAAAATACTCTTCAAAATACAAAATACATATGCAAAAAGTTAGCAATTATACCTAAAAATATTGACATATTTTAAAAAACTGCGAAACTAAGACGCTATGCAAAATGTTTAACAGTTAAATAAACATACGAAGAGTCTGTAGAATGTTTATGTCTCGGTTTACATCCAGTTTATACTATACGTTACGTATAGTCCAAGAGGTAGCTCCCATTTGATATAACCGGAAAGTTCTAATACAGTTACGTATACTACTCAAGTCTGGAGCTAGCATGAAATAGAAATCTGGTGGTCTGGCAGTCCAAAGCGGCTGGACGTTAAACTGGCGGCGTTTCTAATTTCGAAAAAATTTTCTTCAATTTAACCGGGAAGATCTATTTTTGTTTCAGAGTTTACTTGTTAGATTACTACCTCCTGAATAAATTCGAGCTGGTCTGCCATTCGAAAGCGATCGCAAAATCGCCGCCAGACCAATCCAAAGTTAAACAAAATTGAAGTCGTCAATTTAACCGAAAGTATCTAATGTTTATTTTTGAACTAAATTACAGCTCACTGAATGGCTTTCATGAATTGTTAAGTATGGCAATCAAAAGCAGCCGGATACTAGGTGCCAGATCAAATTTCTTGCAACGCTGCATTTCATTGAACGACGAATAACGTACGACTCTCTGGCTACGTACAAAACAATGTAGGGGAGGGCGGGTTGTAGAAAAATGTAATATTGATTGTCACTTCCCAAACCTATGCAATCTGGTGGAACAACCAGAACTCAAAATATGTTCTCATTTAACATAAATGTATCAAACTTTAATATGGGCTAAGGTCGAATATTCTTGTAAACATAATTTTGTACCTGCTCAGTAAAATAACAATACTTACCATACAACTTTCATTTGTTTTATTTATCGAGCAGTGACCAGTGAACCCCACTAATGTGGCCAGTGTACCCCGACTGCGGGGCACACTGGTCATATTTTCTAAGAAATGTTATTTTGTTGTCATATGTAAAACGTTTGATTCTGTAAAGTGGTATTATAGGAAATTCCTACATGGTACTTTAGGCTTGCACAAAAAAAGTTGCAATGCAATGACATCGATGTACTTGTTATTTTATTGGGTAATTTCCATAAAATTAATGCTGAATCCAAAATTTTGATGGAGGTTGGATTTTATAACAACTCACTTCGTTATTTAGACGTAGGGAACTTGTTCGTCGAACTCGGTCCTGATGTATGTCTTGCCTTACCTAGTCTGCATGCCTTCACAGGATGTGACACCAACATCTTGGTTCTATAAAAAGGGTAAAGTTACTCCTTTTAAGCAAATGGAAAAGAGCTCCGAATTTCAAAAATATTTTCAAACATTCTACCAAGATCCGGAACCAGATTCTGTTCCCATAACTACGGCGGAGAAATTTGTTTGCTTCATGTACAATCTCCCTAGGTGTCCAACAGTTAATGAGGCAAGGTACAGAAAATTTGAGACGGCTTACAAGCCCAGAAAAATAAATGAGCCTCTTATTAAGAGCTTTGCCACATTTGATTCCCTATGAATTCCCCGTGCCAATCATCACTGCTGCTGCATGTGAAAAGAAGTATATTTCAAACATATATATGGATGAACTCCGAAAAACAGGACCCGATGCACCCATTAAATCCCGAAGACTATGGCTGGAAGATAGGTCCTTCTGGGATATGCGAACCTGTGTGGTTTGATGGAGACGTTACTCCACCTGTTGTTACCGACGCAATTGCGGAGGCTTCAGGTATGTTGAATACAATATAGTAATAATTACCTAATTTTTAACTCTTTTTAGACGATGAAGATACTGATTCTGATTCCCTTCGGAATATGACGGGGACGAAGACGATGAATAACGAAAATACTCGTGACGTGGTAGAGAACAGAAAATATTACAAAAATAATTGGATTTTATAGCATCACTGACAAATTAGTGTGAAATTCAAGCTATCTTTTAACTAAATGTCAAAACTAATGTTGACGAATAACTTATAATTATTTTCATACAATAAAATTACATTTCCATCAATTGTTTAGTATACCATCAACCGAAAAATAATGTAGCTCTCTCGTAATCGACGATTAACAAGCTTTGCTACCTTACAAAAACCAATCTGGCATCTTGGATCTGGCTGTTTTTTACTGCCAGACCGAGCAATTTGTAAAAGCCACGCACTGACACTGACCTGTAATTTGGTTGAAAAATTAAAACTAGATACTTTCGGTTAAATTGACATCAATTTTTTTAAAGTGTAAGTTGATCTGGCCGTCATTTTACGACCGATTTCGAGTGGCAGACCAGTTAAAATTAATTTAGGAGGTAGTCATCTAACAAGTAAACTCTAAAACAAAAATAGATCTACCCGGTTAAATTGCAGTATTTTTTTCGAAATCCCATTTTAATGTCCGACTGTTTTGGAGTACCAGACCGCCGGATTTCCATTTCATGCGGACAATACTCGAAACCATAATATTAAACAGAATTAGATCTCTCTGGTTAGATCAGATGGGAGCCAGCTCTCAGTCTAGTATTACGTATAAAAGTACAACTTCACTCGTGACAATTTACTTTGTATCATTCTCTCCTACTCTCCTCACAGGTTTCATCCCAACAACGACGCCACGATGCACATTGGTGCTTTTCGTAGTTAGTAGTCTCAAAAAACGCCTAGAACCTATCAAAGTTGACCAATACAATTTTTTTTTTTTTTTCCTTAGAATATTTCTATCCTCACGAGCTTTTTTGAAAAAGTTACTCTGCATTAATAGAAGCTGGTTTACATTTTGATTATTGATGTAAGAAATTGCTTTTTTTCTTAAACCTCAGTGAAATCAATATTATAAGTAATAAGAAATCAAAATAAAGTTATAAAAAAAAAAGTTTAGTGTAAATTTTACATGTCAATGAATTATTTATAGCTTTATTTTGATTTCTTATTGCTTATAATAGATTTCACTGAGGTTTAAGAAAAAAAAGCAATTTCTTACATCAAAAATCAAAATATAAACCAACTTCAATTAACGCAGAGTAACTTTTTTTCAAAAAAACTCGTGAATTTTGATAAGCTCTAGGCGTTTTTGGGACAGTATTTTTAAAAATTAGTGCTTATGAGAGCAAATAGACATATTTTGTAAAATTTTGAATGAGATAATTTTAATGTAATCACTTAAAAAATAAATATAATTTTTTTCAACCTTACCAATGTATTTTCGATCAATCAATTCTTCACGTATTTCGAAAATACATTTTTCATGTATTTTGCCCAACTATGTATGTCATATATCTAAACTCTGTTTCTAAATGTAAATGTAAATTTAGCTATAAGCTATTAATAAAGTTATTATTATTATAATGGCCGTTAAAGGGGGTGCGCATGACCAAAAACTTCTTTCACCCTGTTATTCATATTCAGCACCTTCGAAAACGGGAAAGGAAATAGGTTTCATAACTTTAGCACGATTTTGCATACTTTCCGACTCCTTACTTCCAATAATATTATCGGTTCATTATGGACATTTGACCAACCATCAAGACATGATTGACCTGATACATTTTCAAAGCACTTTGATTTCTCCTTTTCAAATGTTTCATTTTAAAGGATTGATGATAACTGAAGCCTAGAAGGCGGGACACTTTGGTTTTAACATGTCAATCGCTTTCCGAACTTTTCTAGGTTCGATGAACTTAAAAGTACAATTTGTTGCAAAAATGGCTTTGGCTACCTGTTTGTCTAATTCTTTCTTTTTGTCTTGACATGTTCTCATAGCAAAGAAACTTAAACTAGTGCTACTGCAACTACTACCACTCAAATTCCTGCTGGCTATTCCTTGGGAATTTTCACTTTGGCTTGGCACCCATTAATTTTTCCACCTTCACTTGGCTGATTTTTACAGGTTTCCCAGTGATTTTAAGCCTGTTGAATTTTTCTGAATTTTCTTATTACATTTTTACATATTGCACGGCATCCAAATTTGCCCATAACTTTTTTTTGACAAAATGTCACACACTATCTTCTATTACTGCCTCGACTAGATTTTTATTTTTAGTATACGTCACGTATCAATGCTCAGTCAGTACTAAATTTTAAATAAAGTTAAAAACCCTCTCCTTTTCTCATCTAGTCGACCGGCATTTGCAAATAACAATGTTAAAAAAGGGGCTTTTTTGACCCATCCGTGGTAAAATGTGGAAGCCATTTTTTTAAATTAATTTTTCTGAATTTTCTTATTACATTTTTACATATTGCACGGCATCCAAATTTGCCCATAACTTTTTTTTGACAAAATGTCACACACTATCTTCTATTACTGCCTCGACTAGATTTTTATTTTTAGTATACGTCACGTATCAATGCTCAGTCAGTACTAAATTTTAAATAAAGTTAAAAACCCTCTCCTTTTCTCATCTAGTCGACCGGCATTTGCAAATAACAATGTTAAAAAAGGGGCTTTTTGACCCATTCGTGGTAAAATGTGGAAGCCATTTTTTTTAATTAATTTTGTGGAGCTGAAAACGAATCCGTCATCCATTTTGGCGAAAAATCTCGGGAACACATTAAAAAACACCTTATTTGAGGGTGACATTGGATTTGGTATTAGTCTAAATACTAAGTTTCGATAACCAAGTAGAAAAAGAAGTAAAAAAACCAAATTTGACCGGAGCTGCAAAACCCATGTATTGTGTACGGGGTCCTTTGACAGACCCAACAGCCAGTACATCTTCAAATCCTACTCTTTTTCCAGAACACATTGTATATCAAAATCAAGAAGTTGCTTACGAAAACAATGAAGAACAACAATCGATCCAGGCGATTCCTCTTAATATTAGTATTGAAACTCAACCTTGTAATACTCTTTCACCTATTAAATATCATACAAATTACAATGAGATGGAAAACCATGTAAAATCCGCAACATCAAGTAGGTATACTGAAAACCAAAATGAGCAGACATCAGAGAAAGGTTATATCAAAGATATTTTACCTGTGATGAAACGTTCAAAAATATCAAGCAACAATGCAATAACTGATGAAAAATGACTCTGTGGATGTAAACCTCTTGCAACATTCGTTCGAAGATTTACTGAAAAATTCCGATGCAGTAAAATCTCCATCAGTCTCATGTGTCGAAGATCGGTTTGAGCAAGCATCGTCTGAATACACACAATCAAATCCTCCTTGTGATGAGTCCCAAACATCTTGCGATGCAGTAAACTAGTCACAGTCCAGTCTGTGTGGAAAATCAGACAGAAACTCCGACCGAACATATACCAAAAGAAAGTTCGCTAGACAATGTTCCTAATTTAAATTCACAAACTTCGGATGGAGTCCAGATCGAAAATGGAGAAACACAAACTGTAGCCGACATCAAACCAAATTATTGTCGTTTGAAAGGCACCTTCTTTATCCGGAACCAATAAAAAAATCAAATCGAAATCCAAGAGAAAAATTGCCCAGCGCAATTTCGTCGAATCAATGGAGATCTTATTATGCTGAGAAGGAAAACAATAAGAAAAGAAAACTCGAAGAAGCTAAAAGAAAAAAAGAAGAAAGACTAAAAGCCAAAGAGAAAAACAAAAAGAAAACAAAAATAACACAGAAACCAAAAAGCACCAACCACCTGTCACCAAAGAATAATGAAAAATTCAAATGTGCTGTCAGCGAAGAGGAATTAATAAGTGATGTTGAAAATGATGAGAAGAATATAGGGTGCGATAATTGCCCCCAATGGTTTCACATGAACTGTACTGAATTTTACGGCATTTCGTATGAAGAAGCTTCTTCAATGGATTATATTTGTTTTATGTGCTTATAAAAGTTCAGTTTATATTCTATTATACTTATTTGTTTGTTATTTCTTTAAAATATTTTATTTCTCTTGAAAGAAAATACTTTTTACTAATTTTACTAATTTTTATATATTGTTTAATGTTTTAATTTTTTTTTCATATTTTAAAAAAATTGTTTATATTTTTTATTAATAAACCACTTGTTTATGAATCAGTGCCTTAATTAGCAATGAAATATTATCGGGAACAGACCCTCTATTCTCGACTGTCTAAGAAAGAGCATTGTCGATAAACGGATCTGTTTTCGACCATTTCGTGGTAAATGGGAATACTTATGGTCGATAAATGGAAGTTTTCGACAACGTGGTCGAAAATAGAAATAAGTATGGTCGAGGAGAAGTAGTAGGTAGTCAAAAACCAGTAAAAAATGACTTTTTCACTTGTTTTTATTGTTTAAAATTCCCAGCTACTAAAACAATTATTTGTTTACAATGTGATTCTAGAATATGGCTACATTCGATAGGTGGGTTTACCACGGTCGGACTGTCAAAAGCGTTCGGACTGTATGGTCGGACTAGATCAGCTGAGTGGTCGATATGGTCACATTATAAAACCTGACTTATGTGGTCAGAATCGTTCGACCCGTTTGAATTTCCTTCTTAAAATGACGACAGTAAAAAGTCTGTGAATAAATACGATAAATAATGAATATACATTTGTGGAAATTACACATCTTACTGGAGTAATATTTAAGGTCCGATTAAGTGAATATCAAATTCAACGAGCTAATTACTATTCAAATCCATGATAAATCACTGTTAAAAAAGTCAAAATACCGGTTTTTGAGGTTAGGGCTAACGTTTATGGAGATTGGAAAAATATTTAAAATTCTGACGCGTTCGACCGCAAGTTTGGTTCGACCACAGTGGGCGGACCACATCGGTCAGATGTCGAATGTAGCCTATATCCAAATGATTTGTTTGGTAACAAACTAACCTCAAAACTAATTTTTTTAGCTGTTTGTTGACATTTGAATTAGAAGTATCTTTTAAATGGTCGAAAACTGGTTCATTTTATAACACTAATATATACTTAAACAGTATTTTATTTTTAGAACAACGCTTTTTGTAGGCATTGGATTTCATAAACAAATTCATTTCTGCACTTTCCTTTTCAAGGACTCTATTTTCCTTTTTTGTCTATTAGGATCGCCTTTCAACCTTTTAACGACTAACGACTTATAGTTATTCTTAATAATTTTCTTTCCAACTGATGATTCAGGCTCTTGAGAAAATGCCAAAAACCCAGTCGAGTCCACCTCCATTTTATCACTTTTCTCAACAAACGGTGGAACAAACATCCTCCTGTCTGTTGATTCCCTTTTTAAATAAACTGTTTGTCTAATCTCATCTTCGTTTATTTTACTTCCAGTTTGTTTTGGTTTATTATTTTTATGTTCACTTTCCACAATCATAACCTCATCTTTCAATGAACGATCATAATTTATATGGTTTTTAGGTGCTGGACATTTTTGAAAAATATTTTCAACATGTTCTCTTATCAAGTTAAGTTTAGAATCTGGGCTAAGATTTTTACCAATACTTAGAACAGCACTGCTTACTCCACAAACTCGTTTAAGCACAGTGCTCAAATCCTTAAAAATAATTACCGGGATAACATTCAACACAGCCTGATCTATGACATGTTGCACCATTAGCCTTGGCTTAACGTCACCGGATATTAAGACCGCACTTGCTGAATTTTTTTCCAATAATTTTGTTACTTTATTTATACCAAGAAACACACCTTCACTGAAACAAAAATTAATTGATTAAGTATCTGAAGATGGTAATATTCTCTATATTACCATGCATCTTTGCTTAATTCTGGCTGATATTTTTTCCCGTACTCTTTATTTAATTGTCTCCTTTCAGCCTTAGGTATATCTTTCAATTGTCTCCAAGGCATGTTAATCGTTTCGTATTTCTTTGGGGGTAAATTATTTTCCAAGACCTCCAGCAAAATTTTATGGTCTTCTGGGGATATTTCTGGCCTAAAAAATATTTCTTATATCAGTAAAAACAAGTCCAGTATTTTAATAACACCGTACCAGTATGAATTATCATAAGCTGCTGCAACAATATTTTTGAGAGTTTCTTTGGCCTTGGTCTTCTTTGCTGACAAAGCAGCCCTTTGTTGTTTTTTACTCAAAGTTTTAGTTTCCATCAAAAATGTATACTCAAGTATTTACACCACTAAACCACAGATTAATTGTACTTTTACTAAAACCAAAATGGTGTTGTTATTTGATTTTCTGACATTTTGCTTGCAGCGCTTTATGGTTGTAGTAAAAACTAAATTAGTGGCGGAAAATTTTGAAATCGGCTATAAATTGCTATATCTTCTAAAAATCTAATATAGTGTAGTTATATAGTACTGATTTCTATTTTACAGTAAAAAAAAAACACTTATTGTTTGAAATACTTTATTAGTCAAAACATAAATGTAAATAAGTTATTTTTATTTTTTTTACATTATATTTTAATTTGAGGGAAAACATGCTAAAAGAAAATAATAAAGATACTAAATTGAGGATCAATTTCGTTTTTTCCTAATTTGTGTAGTAGCACAGGTCTTCTGTGGTAGTAGTCCACTCAAATTAGGAAAAAAAATGCCGTTTTAGAGAAAAATTTTGAACAGCAGTTTCTCTGCATAGATAATGAGTACTCAACTTTTAGAACAATTTTTTGCTTATGCGCAGAAAAAAAGACATGATTTTTGAGATATATACGTATATATACGTTTTCTCAAGTTTTTTTTCATTTAGACTTTTATATATCGAAAAGTAAGCGTTTTTAAGGCTAAACTAACATAGGTAAACATGTTCAGAATACGACTTCCTACAAAAAAGGTTCTATACCTATATACAGTTTTCTGATTATCCCATTGGCTTTTCCAGAAAAGCGAGTTGAAATATATATATATATATATATATATATATATATATATATATATATATATATATAGATCTTTCTATCAAACCTGAACCAGTATACAATTCATACTATCCTGCTCTATCTATTTATAAAGTAGTTAGAAAAAAAAAGTGCATATTCGGGTGTATGTATGGGATGGGAGAACCTATTCTGTAATATATACTCCAATATTTCTATAAATAAAAAAATTGTATATCAACACATTAACAGCACCATGCTGAACCAGTTATACTTTTCGTACTAACCTGAGCCAAAATGTATAATTTTACATATTGAATGCAACATCCTGAACCATACCAAGGTTGCCAAACTTCTCATCAACTTATTAGTCCGATCTGTGATTATTTTACTCTTTTACGACATGTCACATTTGCTACTGTAATAGTGGAGTCAAAATAAATTTCGAATCGAATTGTTTAACCGCAGCGATTTTATGGTTTTAATTTGTTTTAGGTGTGTCACATCAAGTGCAATGAGAAGTGTTGGATTAAATCTGTCCATTGCGTATAAAAGGGTTAAACAGTTACTGGTGAAAAACTAAAATTTTCGGCTATTTCCCTTATTATCTTCGGTTTTAGTAACCGCATCTCAAAAATACCAACATGTTCGTATAAAATTTCGAATAAAGCTGTACAAAAAAATATACTTTCTGACGATTTGTTAAATTGTAATATAATAAAAACCGTAAAAAGAGAGATGATAATGTGTTGCCCTAGGTCTAATGCATGAAATTTAAAATTAATATATGAACCTTAGAGAGTGAAAATGGAGAAACACTATGTACCTACCAAAAAAAGAAATAATAAAATACTGATAATGGACATTATTATGTACCTATGTTTCACATTCTGATTTTTTTAGTTATTTCATTTAGTTTTTAAAAATGTTAAATTTTAAGAGCTGAGTACAGTTAGACGAAAAAAGTAAGTTACTAGGAAATCGATTGGACCTGAATGGATTTACCTGAAAACTTTTTTAATTGCTTTCAATAGTCATCAATGAAGTTTTTAGTCCAGTGCAATTAGTCATTATAAATGAAAAATGACGGAACCCAGCTATAGTCAATGGATTTAAATGATATTTTTTTGTTGGATTTCTAATGCCATGCACTAAAAACCGCTGCCCAAGGAATCACTACTTCCACATCCGGATTTTCTATCCAAGTCACACAACGAAAAAATTTTGAATCTGGAAATAATTGTTTATGGAACTTTAATAATATAATATTTGAAATCCTCTACCCCAAAAATTCATAAAACGATACCCCACATCGGTAGTGGGGTGGGGGTGGTGACAGGGGGTGGGAGTGGGGGGTGGATAAAGTAAAAAAATATTTTGAGGTTTCTGGTTCTTGTACACACACTAAATCACATTTTTTTTTCATCTCATTGAATAATGGGGTGGGGGTGGTAATGGGGGTGGCTAATGCCAATTTTTCTTTTGATACCTTAGCTTCTCTTGTCTATACTAAATATCAATTTTATGAACTCTTACCTGCTTGATTTACCTATTTACTCCAAATTTACCCCAATTTACCCCCAACCCTTCGGCGGTACAAAATGAAAATATAATTTAGTTCTAGATCTCGTTAAAGTACATATGTGTACCAAATTTCAAGTCAATATCTCAAACAGCTCCAGAATAAACGTGCGCACAAAAAAAGTTACAGACCGACAGGCAGACAGAAACTTTTTTTTCGCTCAAACTTGAAATCTCGACGTTTCATGACATTCTAAGCCTATTTGAACAATAAAAATTTTAAAAAAATTTTTTGTCGTTACTATACTTCCACTAGATGTGGAAGTAAAATTACCGCAATTTCGAAAATCCGTAAATTAAAAAAAAAAAAAAATTTTGGAAATCTCAACGAAAGGAATTTTTTAATATTCATTTTAAGAAAATAATGATTGTTATAGTTTTCGAGGTTGTTCATAAAGAATTTGTAAAAAAAATAAGACTTTTTAAAATGAAGATGGCAGAAGCTCCAAAAAGCGAAATAAATGAATAGTACAGTAAGTGAAGCTTTTAAATCCTAGCCCGAAAACAATATAATGAATTTCCAAATTTCTTGTTCATTAATTTTGTTCATTTCAACATGCTTCATAAAGTATGTTAATGAGAATCTATATTGTCATTTTTCCTGCTTTTTGGTCAGGAGTGGTGGCAACCCTTCTCAGAGGTTGTCGCAAAAAACAAAAAATACACATAAAATTGCAATTGTCACCCCCTAAAATCAGTATTCCTGGACTTTTTTTAAAATTACTCGAAAAATGTGGACATTAAAAAAATTAAAGCTTTCACGAAAACAAATCGAATGGTTTTTCCCGGTGTTTAGTTTTGGAAATATGACATTTTCAAAATGGCGCCGACACTCAGAAAACAATATACAACGTTAAAATCTAAAATTACTCAAAATATGCCTAAGTATTCTTGTAAAAGTTAAAGGTATTAAAATTTTCTTTCGATTGAGACGTATTACGACCTTTCATACTGAAAACTAAAAAAGTTACAAACAAAAAAGTAACGTATTTCAAAATTTAGGCGCCATTTTTTTAGTCTTATTACTCTAATTTCTTATCAATTCAATTTTTTTTTAATCCTTCTATATATTGTTAATACATATTATTACTAATATGCTCAATTTTTTTAAGAATTTTAAAAATAAAATAATCATTTTTCATTTTGTACCCATTTTCAATAATCAAAAATTTCATAATTTTTTTGAAAAAAATCTGGTTTTTGTAAATTTCTCAGAAAACATTTTTATATAAAAAATGGTAAGAGTACAAAAATGAAGCTTACAAAAAAAACGAATAGCTTGTTTGTTTTTGCTTTACTACGACAAATTGTTCCAGAGATATAAAGGTTTAAAGATGGCTCTTCAGCGTCTAAGCAAGAAAATTATGTATTTAAAATTGAAATATCTCAAAAACTATAAGATTGATAAAATCATGATATAAGAATGAAATGAAGCTTGTAAAAAAACGAAGAGTTTGGGTTTTTATTTTTTTTCCTACGACAAACTGTTCCAGAGATGACAATTTGAAATAATGTTGAAACTTTTCAATTTGTACGCGCATTTTAAATGTCTATAATAGGTAGAGACGAGCAATAACCGTCTATTTTTCGAAGAATACCCAAAAATAGCGGGTTACATAGCACTTTGGCATGTTTAGAGCGCAGATTAAAAATGTTATTTAATTAGTTTACTTAATTGTATTAATTTGATTTATTTATAGCAATTTGTATTTTTAATAAAATTATACATATTACTGTACTTTTTTGTGATCATTTATAATCCACCATTTTTTAAAAATAAATTTAGACCTCATAATCATATTCAGCAACCTAAAAATCACGAGTATATGGATTTTCGTGAATTCATTTGTAACATTAGAAGAATTATTAATTTTTCAGAATTCAAGGGTGTTTCAACCCTTAATATTTTTGTCTCATATGTTTTGATCTCAGTCATAGTCAGCGACCTCAAAAACATAAGTTTATGGATTTTCGTTAATATATTCGTAAAATTAGAAAAATAATTAATTCTTTAGTTTTTAGAGTTGGTTTCCACCTTTAAAAATAAAAAGCTGATAATGTGACAATATATATATTTTAAAAATACAGATTAAAGTTTCATTTCATTACAAATTCTTTATAAACAACCTCGAAAACTATAACAATCATTTCTTAAAAGAAATATATAAAAATTTCGATAATTGTATTTATTGTTGGGATTTCTAAAAATTTTGATTTAATTTTTTAATTTACGGATTCTCGAAATGGCGGTAATTTTCAATGGGTAAACTTTTTAGTTTATGGCATTAGAAATCCAACCAAAAAAAATCATTCAAATCCATTTACTATAGCTGGGTTCCCAGGTATAAACCTTATTGCATTGGACTATTTCCACTTTTCCTTGCCCGCTAAATTTTTTTTTAGAATTCAAAAAAATCGATTTCTTATGAAAAATTATGTTGAAAATGTTACAATCAGAAAATTTTCTATTATATTGGCTTGAAAATATTCACCGAAACGTCATTAATTACGAGTCTGGTGTTTAAAAAATTTGAAAAGAAAACGGTGACTCCAAAATATTCTTCTTTCATATTCCTTAACGTAAGGAAAAAATTGTGAGAAAAATAAATAGGAAATTATAAATATTCAATTAATAAAGTTAAAATATAATATATATATTATAAAAATATGTAATATAGAAGTATCTTCCAAGGTTTACGGGCCAGTTTGCTGGACCCCCGTGGTGGATTATTCACTTCGAATTTAGGTCAGGTCAGTGCACCCTTTAAATAGGTACCTTTTTGACACATGTTTGTCACATTATTGTCTTTTTTTCCGCCTTTTACGCATTACAGCTTTCAAATATATTGAATGGCAATAACAAGAGCTGAAAATTTAGTTAAAGAAATTTTATGAGAATAAATTAAAATACTGATAAAAACTGATAAATACCTTTCTGTATTAGAGAATATTATTTAGGTTATATGCAAATCGTGATAATAGCAAATAAATATAAAATATAAAATAATTACCCTTCTCTAGTTAAAATATTTGATATTTTTTTCGTTCTGCCCATACTAAAATCCTAGTATGTCACGTTAGTACAGTAACTAGAGGTTTTAGTTTCAAAATAATGTCATTTGAATTTGATTTAATTTATTTCTGGCAGTTTAGTAGTGAATGCATCAGAGAAAAGTTTCTATATTATTTATTTATGAGGACCTGAAAATTGATACTTTCGCTTTAAGAAAAAGGTATTTCGAAACGATTTTCGTCAAATAATTGGAAAAGATTACAATTAGGGAAAACATGCTAGAGACAAATAAGAAATCTACTAAACACAGGATAAATTTAATTTTTTTCCCTAATTTCTGCAGAATTAATGGTTTCGGAGATCTGGGATTATAAAGACGGCGTCCTAATGTTTATAAGATGAAGCATTTAGTTTAAATGTTAAACACCTGAGAAATTATGGCACTTACGTCAAAGATTATATCAGCCAAAACAACGAAATATTAATTAAGCTTTCAAATGATTTTTTTAAATATTTCTATAGCATTAAATAAAAATAAGCTGTGAGAAAAAAAACATGCTTTTTCGCATTATTTTAATAAAAAGTTTCCATTTTATTACTGTAAGTAGTCAGCAAAAATAAAATTCTCAAATACTCAAATTCGTTAACAGTATAGTAATATAGTATCATCAGGATCACACGCTCAAATTTTTTCTTCCCTTGAAGAAACAAGAACAAGAAAAAAAAATGCATTTTAAACTAACTAAAAATTTTCGAAAAAAACGTGAAATTTTTGTTCCCTTGCAAATATCTCATTAAATTGCAAAAAATGGGGAACATAAAAAATAAAGGTTATACACTGAGAATGAAATATTTTTATATTTATATAGGATTAATAGTTTTGGAGAAATTTAAGTTTAGAGACGGCAACCGAACGTTTATAGGATTCAGTAGTTTGTTTAAATGTCGAATATCTTAGAAACTGTGACAATATGAAGGACCAGAATTAAAGACGATCAATCAAACATTAAAATGGTTGTATTTTTTATTGTTTCTGTATTATAAAAAACCGCTGCCCAAGGAATCACTACTTCCACATCCAGATTTTCTATCCAAGTCACTCACAACGAAAAAATTTTGTATGTGGAAATAATTGCTTATGGAACTTTAATAATATAATATTTGTAATCCTCTACCTCAAAAACCTATAAAACGATACCCCACATCGGTAGTGGGGTGGGGGTGGTGATGGGGGGGTGGTAGTGGAGGTGGATGAAGTAAAAAATATTTTGAGGCTTCTGGTTCTTGTACACACACTAAATCACAATTTTTTTTCATCCCCTTTAATAATGGGGGTGGCTAATGCCAAAAATTTTTTTGAGACCTTATCTTCTCTTGTATATACTAAATACCAATTTTCTGGACTTTTACCTGCTTGATTTAGCTATTTACCCCAAATTTACCACATTTTACCCCCCAACCCTTCGACGGAAGAAGATGAAAATATAATCTAGTTCCAGATCTCATTAAAGTACATATGTGTACCAAATTTCAAGTCAATATTTTGAACGGTTCCAGAGTAAACGTGCGCACAAAAAAGGTTACAGACAGACCGACAAACCGACAGACAGACAGAAATTTTTTTTTTGCTCAAACTTAAAATCTCGACGTTTCATGACATTCTAAGCCTATTTGAACAATAAAAATTTTTAAAAAATTTTTTGTCGTTACTATACTTCCACTGGATGTGGGAGTAAAATAAATAAATAAATAAATAAATAAATAAATAACGTCTTTATTTCTTTTTGTTATAATACAATATAAGTAATTATTTATTGTGATGGCGACGTTCGATTTCTCGTTCTTCCAAATATTCCATAAATATTCCAAATATAGAAACAATGCGCTTCCTTTTAACAATTGTGGTTTTGGATTATTGTCTACTAGCTGACCCAAAAATATAAATATTGGAGAATAACTAGTACACATTTTAAGAAGAAATATCAATTTGTTTATTTATAAGCGACCAACATGCAAAAACAGCTACTTTCACATCCAGATTTCCTATCTAAGTCCCTAACAAAACCAAAAAATATCGATACTATATTTGTACTTCACTATGTGGAAATCATTGTTGATAGAACTTCAATAATACAATATTTGAATTCGTGTACCCCAAAACCCATAAAACGATATGCCACACGGTAGTGTCCCTTTGGGAGGCATTTGGTTCTTGTACACACAACAAATCACAATTTTATTTTTTACCTCATTTAATAATGGAGTAGTGGTAGTGATATTTATGGTAGAGAGAGTGGCTAATGCCAAAAAAATTTTTGGGGCCTTTCGTTTTCGTATATACACTAAATCACAATTTAATTTTTTTGCCCTTTTAACAATCGGGTACGTAGAGGGCGTGGCTAGTACCAAATACATTTTTGAGGCCTTTTTTATTTCATACATACTAAATCACAATTTTATTTTTTTAACCCCTTTAATAATGGTTTGGGGATAGTAGAGGGGGTGGCTAATGTAAAAAAAATGTTGAAGTTTTTGGTTCTTGTATACACACTAAATAACCATTTTACTTTTTTACCCTTTTCAATAATGCGATGAGGTTGGTAGAGGGGACGGCTAATGCTAAAAAAAAAATTGAAACCTTTGCTTCTTGTATGGACACTAAATGACAGTTTCATTTTTTACCTCTTTCAATAATGAGTTGGGGGTGGTAATGGGGATGGTAGAGGGGATGGCTGATGCCACAGACCGCATTAGGTACTTGTATACACACTAAATCACAATTTTATTTCTTACTCCCTTAAATAACGGTGTGGGGGTGGTAATGGAGGTGGCCGATGTCAAAAAAATTGCGAGCTCTAGGCTTCTCGTACATACACTTAATCCCAATTTTATGAATTGTTACTTGCTAGCTTTAGCTATATACCGCCATTTTCTCCTATTTACCCTTCAACGGAATAAGATCAAAATATAATCAAGTTCAAGATTGCGGTATAATACATAAGGTGTATCAAATATCCAGTCAATATCATAAACCGTTTCTGAGTAATCCTGCGCACATAAAAGTTGCAAACAGACCGGCAGACAGAAATTTTTTTTGCTCAAACTTAAAATCTCGACATTTCGTGTATAAGCCTATTTGAAGAAAAAAACTTTTTTTTACGATTACTATTATACTTCCACTCCACTACGTGGATGTGAAAGTAAAATTAACATATCTCTAGAAATGCATTAAATTTAAAAAAATGCAAGATAGAATTGAAAGTTGATACATGTATAAAATTTAAAAATAAACACCTTTTTCTCTAAAATTTTTCGAAAATTTTAAAAATAACTCCATTTTTCGGCATTTGAAAAGAGTCAAATATGGCAGGTATAAAGAAAATTAAGTGTTTGCTTTTATGCGCGTCGTTTGGTATTAATTTTTAAACAAAAACTGTTGACAAAATCTTGTGCTATTTTCCTCTCTGCTATTATTTGCGGTCCTAGTAATTCCGCCGCAAAAATAAAAGTAAGAAATTATTCACAATAAAATTTAGAATAAAAATAAATGTACAAATAAAAAAAAATAAAATCCTTAGAAATATCCTTTTTTGGATAATTTCAGAATGTAATGTAATAATACATAAATCTTAACGAAAGTAGGTGAAACCATGTCTTTTATTGAACTAAATCTTAGCGCAAAATATTTATTTAAACTGCCGAAATCTAAAAAAAAATCGAAATTTTAATCACACGTAATAGGACTATTTTCTTTATATGTAGGTTTTTACATGTATTTTACAATGCTGACAAGAAAAAAAAAATTTCTTCATTGAAACCATTTTTTGAAATTTGTTTACAATTGTAGTTATGAACGAATTCCACACTGTGGGCATTTTTTATGAAACCAGACTGTAAACGAATTGTGAATGTAGATGAGGAAATCAATATTCAATCAATAACAATACCTACTGTGCCTGTGCTTGCATTTGGGGGGTCAAGATACGTTAGCTTTTGCGTTTCAGTTGTTTACAAATAAACAAATTGATATTTCTTCTTGAAATTTCGTGTGGTTTTTTTTCAATGCTTATATTTTATCTCTGTTAGTTAAAAACAATCCGGAACTGCAATTTTTAAAATTACAAGTAAAGCATAACGCATGCTCTACACGAACAATTTCCCATTCCTACCCCTCGAATTTTGCAACTAGCGTTTATAATAACTAATCTTTCTCAATTTTCAATCCATCGGAATTTTTTCCTTTAATTATTGCCTTTTTTCTAAAATTTTAGATTTTGTATTTAATTTAACATAAAATATTTTGTTTCAACATTTTGTATAGAAAAATCAATAGATTTTTAATTTTTTTTATTTTTGTCTTACTGGAACTTTCTTTCTTTTTAAATTGCTTGATTTCTTTTTGTGCCAATTTGATTGTTCACTTTAATTTTACGTAAAGAGAACCATAAATACATTATTGCCAAATCTATTGGTTCAGCTTGATGCTAAAAATATTTATATTTGTATATCACTATATACAGATTTCAAAACAGCGCCACAACCTAATGCGGACAAACCTCGAACTGGAAAACATATCTTTCTATCAAACCTGAACCATCATAAAACGTGCAATACCAAACATCCCGCGCTTTTTTTCCCGCTAAAAGTTAATGGCAGACGAGCAGCCAATCTTAAGCTTAAAGAAAACGATGTCATCAATAATGGGCGGGGACGTTATGAACAAGTTTATTGAGGAAAACAAACCTGAACCACATATATGGTTCAGGTACGTCAGAGTGGTTCAGAATGGTGTATAAAAAATCATATTTCTGGTTCAGCTTTATACCATTTCTGTAAATAAATATATATATATATATATATATATATATATATATATATATATATATATATATATATATATATATATATATATATATATATATATATATATGTGTTTTTTTTTTTTTAATTGAAATATCTCGAAAAGCACCCGGTTTTAGGGCTAAATGAACATAAATAAACTTGTTCAGAATGAGATTTTCTACAAAAAAGCTGCTATATATTTTTCGATTATCCTATTGGTTTTTCTGGAAAAGCTTCTTGAAGAATATATACCGGGTGTAAACGACTAGTGGGCCACCCCTGTAGCTTCCTTGTTTTTAAAGATATCGGGATGAAATTTTGTATGGTGAAATTAGGTAAGATTTCCAACTTTTTGAGACTTATCCGCCATATTTATCACTTCCGGTTTCACCGGAAATGGCCCCAGTAGTCTTTTCTAAATGGACCACCCTGTATGTTTTTCCATTTTGGAATAAAGATCACATTTTGGATACATTTATACTATTTTGAACAATTTATACAGTGTTGCACGAAAAATAATTCGAATTTTAGTTGTCAATCTAGAGATGGCTGCGAATATGTTAAAATTATTTTTGTTTCAATGTGATTCATATAAAAAATACGAAAACGTCAATATGTCCAATAATACATCATACAGGGTGCTGTAAACTCATTAAAATCACATTTTTCAAAATGACTCATTTGTTTTAAACATTATGATATGGGCCACCCGGATATTCAGAAAGCTCTATTTAGTAGGATTTAAACGGTACCAAAAGTTCCGTAATGTGTAATCGTTACCGGCAGGAATGACAATTTTTCTTAAGAAATTTATGATTTATATCTAACTTCAATTAAATTAGGTAAATTAAAAAAAAAAAAACACGAAAAAGCAAATATGTATATTTCTCAAGAAGCATTTCCGAAAAAACCAAAGGGATAATCGGAAAAATGTATAGGAGCTTTTTTGTAGGAAATCTCAGTCTGAACAAGTTATTCACCTATGTTCATTTTAGCCATTAAATCGCGTACTTTTCGAGATATTTGAATTCAAAATAAAAAAAAACAGAAAAAATACTTACAGGGTGGACCATTTTAATCTATTATTGCAAATATCCCATCGTGTAAGCCAATAGGGAAGATGCATGAAATTTTAAAATGCTTGAAAAAGTGATTTGCTCTTAATTTCCATTACACAGAAAACGATTATTACAAAAGAAATTCAAGATAAAGTTTATTTTCCGTAAAATTAATATTTAGATTATGCCGTGATTTGTAAACAAAACCACGTGACTGCAAAAGGTTTCCTATTGGCGTGAAATCAATGACGACATTCGTTAGTCGGATAATTTGTCCAACGTAGTCGCAGTGTCCTAACCTCTTGCTGACGTCTGTCTACGAACAAATTTTGGAGAATCTTGAATGTAAAATTACCATATTTGTAGTGATACTCTTAGTTTTACATTTAGGCACAATGCAATATTTGTAACTCATAATAATGTTGTTCATTAGCTCATTAACCAAATAATAACACAATAACACCACAAACAAGAACTTGGTAAACTGACTGTAAACAATAAACAGTAAACTGACATTTGACAAACCCATCGAAATTGCTTTAGATATACGAAACTACTGAAGCATGTTTATACGGAAAAAGAAACTTCCGTTCACTATTCCGTCCTTGTCTGACAAGATCTGATTGGTTGAAGAAAACGTCCGATTGGCTTTAACCGTCTGTACACAGACCGAGAAAAAGGATGGAATAGTGGACGTAAGCTTCTCTCTCTGTGTCACTCTAATCGAGTACACCTTCCAGTTTGTTATTAATTTCGATGGACAAATCATGACGGAAAACGTTACAGTTAGTGGCATCAAATAACTGCCGTTTAAAATATCCAACTTCCTCATCGATGAAATTATTTATTTTCGCGCTGTATTAACATTCAGAAAATCGTAAATTTTACATTTTTATAACTTTTTTTGATGCTGTATCGATTTTCATTATAAAAAAAAATCATGCAACTTCTCTATTAAGAAATGACCTCTACAAAAGTTGTTGAGTTCTAAGGGGGCCATCTGATTCTGTAATCGGGCACTCGGTCCGTGACCTTGGTGAGGCCCTGTGATACCCAACTTTGTTTTTTTAAATGGGAACCCCTATTTTTTATTGCAGAATCTAATTCTACGGAAAAAAATAGATTCAAATGTGATTTTCAAAAGTTTTTTCCAGTGGGCCTTACTCGGGCCCAATACCAACAATTGAAATCAAAAGAACCCAATTATCTCGCCGGTTAAGCTAACAACTGAAAAACGACTTGAACAAAAGTTGTAGGATTCGATGGGGGTCATCTAAGGGGCCATCCATAAATGACGTCACGCTCCAGGGGGAGGGGGAGGGGGTTCGTAATTACGTGACTAAGTGTGATAAGGGGGGGGGAGTGGGCTTGACTCAGTGTGACGTAACAAATGGTGAACGAATCAAGAAAAGAAAAATATTGTATTTTTTTTTTGATTTTTAGTAGCATTGCACCCATGAGGCGGTAAAAATTTTCTTTGGACTTCTACTAGCACCTCCCCATGAGGCGGTAAAAATTTTTTTTGGACTTCTACTAGCACCCCCCCATGAGGCGGTAAAAATATTGTGAATAAATAACGGAATCGAAAAAAACATAAAGGGGGAGGGGGTCTCTATAAGCATGACGTAATTTTGGGGGGGGTCTAACTCAGCGTGACAAAACGTGACAATGGGGGGGGGGGTCTAAAATTTCAAAAATTGGCATGACGTCATTTATGCATGGCACCTATTCAAAATATTGTAAGAATTTGTGTAATGTTAATTAAGCAAAGAACTCGTAACTGAAACGAGCTCGCAATGACCCGCTTTTGAGGTCGGTAGTAATTATCTTTGCATTTTGAGTCACTGTTCTGCATGCTGGTAATGAGGATAAGTTGTAGAATGTAACACTACAGATCACAGTACACGTCAGACCATATTTCGAGCCAGTACAGTCGGTTCTTCTAGAGTGAGATAACTGCGCCGCTACTGCGTGTTCAAAGAACAAGGCTAGTCTGACTTTTCACCTCCGCACTGACTTCTTTTCCTAAAAGCTGAATCTAAGGAAACCTCATAGTCTACAAATCTTGAATATTTGCTATGTTCCAGCTCTAGGGACTTTGACTTTAGTTATTTTATTGCTGGGAAAATTTAAACTGGAGTAAAAACTTCTATTAGTTTATTTTTTGTAATTTACAGAAATAAGTTGGACCATAGTTTTGAGATACACAAGGTAAAACTAAATGCCCATATTTTAATAATTTTTTGTTTGCTAGTTCAAATACACTTCTTGATTGCACCAGAGCTGGAGTTAGATCCCTAGAAAAAAATTATTATTAATATTAATCATAAGTTATACAATAAGCAACTAACTTTACAAGAATTTCCATGTTTGTTTCTTCCCAAATTTGTCGCAATGCCATATGTACAACTCCATCATTTTGGATAGGGCTAAGAGAACATGTCGAATAAACAACTACACCACCTTTTCTAACCAATTTTAAAGCATGAAAAAGTAGTTCCCTTTGTAATTCTGGTAACTGTAGTCTTTCTTTGATTCTCGAAGGCTTAAAAATATTATTGTCATTCTCGTGCAATGAGTGTCGATCTGTCGTACATGGAACATCAACCTGAAACATTTAAAAATATAAATAACTTAATAATTTACCTTCAATTTCACCTTGCTTTTATTTATTTCTCTATTTACAGGACAAGCTCTTTTTACAAAAATATTTGTTAATTTGAGCGCCACAATTGGTGACTGTCTAAAGTTCCAATGGAAGTCATAATAATAATAATAATAATAATAATAATAATAATAATAATAATAATATTTATTAATTTCAGAAACTGTACAAAGCGCAGTTAAGAAATATTGTCGGTAGAAATACAAAGAAAAATATCACAAATAACATTGTAAAAATATATACACACAAAAAACATGTGAACAGTGAGCAACTGAAAATATTATAGGGTATAATACACAAATAATAAAAAAACTAGAGAAAAGTAGTCACACATTTTGTAAAAATTCGTCAACATTATAGCTGTTTATGTCCAACAAAAGTGATTTTAAAGCCTTTTTAAACTTAAAAAATGTTGTCATAGATTTAATATGCTCAGGCAAACAGTTAAAAAATTTACAGCCCATGAAAAAAAGACTTTTTTGATATAAAGCCGTTCTGTGGTTTTTTGGTAAAAGGAGATCTTTTACTTCCACATCCAGTGGAAGTATAGTAACGACAAACAAATTTTTAAAAATTTTTATTGTTCAAATAGGCTTAGAATGTCACGAAACGTCGAGATTTTAAGTTTGAACGAAAAAAAAATTTCTGTCTGTCGGTCTGTCTGTAACTTTTTTGTGCGCACGTTTACTCTGGAACCGTTTGAGATATTGACTTGAAATTTGGTACACAAATGTACTTTAACGAGATCTAGAACTAGATTATATTTTCATCTTGTTCCGTCGAAAGGTTGGGGGGTAAATTGGGGTAAATTTGGGGAAAATAGGTAAATCAAGTAGGTAAGAGTCCATAAAATTGGTATTTAGTATATACAAGAGAAGCTAAGGTCCCAAAAAAAGTTTTGGAATTAGCCACCCCCATTACCACCTCCACCCCATTATTAAAGGGGATGAAAAAAAATTGTGATTTAGTGACTGTACAAGAACCAGAAACCTCAAAATATTTTTTTACTTCATCCACCCCCACTACCACCCCCACCCCGCTACCGATGTGGGGCATCGCTTTATGGGTTTTTGGGGTAGAGGATTTCAAATATTATATTATTAAAGTTCCCTAAACAATTATTTCCACATACAAATTTTTTTCGTTGTGAGTGACTTGGATAAAAAATTTGGATGTGGAAGTAGTGATTCCTTGGGCAGCGGTTTTTTCCTAGTGCTATATGGATGATCAGTTCTAATCTTGTTAAATTTGATTCTGTTTTTGTAAACAAAACATGACAACTCATAAATGTAAATAGAGTTCAAGGTAAGAATGTTTAAGCTTTTAAAGGCTTCCCTGCAGGAAGTATTATATCCAAGATTGGCTATTATACGTATTGCCCTTTTTTGCAGTAAAAAAACTCTATTTGCCTCGGATGAGGAACCCCAATGCACTATATCGTACTTTGACAGTTTTCCGCACATATCATGGATGTGATTAGACCATTTAAGACTACAGTCAATTTTCAAACCAAGCATTTTCGATTCATTGGCATACTTCAAGCTTGTAGTAGGAGATAAAAGGATATTAGTGTTGAAGACAATATTAGACTGCAACGTTCTAAAGAGAATACAGGTTGTTTTACTTTGGTTAATACACAGTTTATTAATTTCAGTCCACAAAATTACTTTATCATATATAGTTTTTGCACAGTCTTCAGCATCAGCTAGGGTATTAGATTTTATTAAAATGTTCGTATCATCAGCATACGAAACTGTCAAACATGATGGATGTTGAATAAAATTCAGCATATCATTGACATAAATAATAAAAAGTGTGGGCCCCAATATAGACCCTTGAGGTACTCCAATGCTGACAGTCTGTGAGTCAGATACAACATCCTCAATACAGACCTGCTGATTTCTATTTGCAAGATATGATGCAAACCAATCATGAGCAACACCTCTAACTCCATATTTCTCAAGTTTTGTCAATAATATAGAGTCAAAAGCCCTTGAAGAATCTATAAAGAGTCCCAGAGCTTTTTGTCCTTTGTCCATGGACGTTACAATACCATTTACAAAATCACTTAAAGCAGTGTCTATGCTTTTTTCTTTTGTAAAACCATGTTGACTGGGAGAAAGCTTATTATGCATCATTAAAAAAATTATTAGCTGAGAGTTTACTGCAGACTCAAAAACTTTTGACATACTAGGAGAAAGGCTAATGCCCCTATAATTCTCAAACAAGTTTGGGTCGCCTTTTTTAAACAACGGAATAACTTCTGACAATTTTAAATCCGATGGATACATTCCCTGCTCAAGAGACAGATTTATCAGATGGTTAAAGGTTTAATGATATATGTAGCAATACGTTTTAATAATATATTTGATATTTCATCGTGTCCCGAAGAGTTGGAGTTTTTCAATTTTTTTTTATTAAATCTAAAATGTCCTCCTCGGAAAGGGCCCGAAGAAATAATGAGTGATTCGAAACTTCCAAACATTTATCTATAAAGTGGAAATCAATATATGGAGGTAAGTTAAATGTAACAAACTTGGGAGCATTTATAAAAAAAGTATTGAATTTTTCTGTTAGTTCACTATTATTGAAAAGCTTGTCATTTTCTTTTATTTGTATACCGGTTTTATTATCTTTTTTTGATGTTCCTAGAGTATTATTTAGTATGTTCCACATAGCCTTGCTCTCATTTTTTGAGGACATAACCAACTTGTCATTACGGTCTTTAAAAAAGTCTGATAAAATATGTCTGTATTCGTTATTTGCTGCCTTAAAACTGTCTCTAAACTGAGGGTATTTTCTACTTAGGTCTGCAAAAAGTGATACTTGTTTTTTAGCTTCAATTATTTTCTGATTAGAAATTGGTACTGAAGAGGCTTTATTTGGTTTATTTGTAATTTTTCTTGGTGGAAAGCATGTTTCAAAGTGAAAAGAAATAGTCTCCATAAATGTTTTAAAAGTTATATTGCAATTTGGGATTGCATAAACCTCCGCCCAGCAAGTATTCTTTAGTAAATGATAGAAATTGTTGATGTTGTTTTCACTAAAAAAGCGTTTAAATTTAATGCTTTCATCAACATTTGACACTGCTCCTATTACAATGGCATATTGTGCATAGTGATCTGATAGGTTACTCTTTATAATATCTACTTCAAACACTTTATACTTGTCACTTACTATTATGTTATCAATACATTTACTGGAGAAGGGTTGTCACTCTAGTGGACTCATGAATTGTTGTGTATATATTGTTACAATTCAAAGTGTTAGGTATGTCAAATACTTGTACTATTTGAACATAATTTATCGCCAAAGCTCATTAAAACAATTATTCGGTTAGGTTTTTATTAATATTGAACAGCCCGATAGCTAACTGCATGTCAAAAATGAGCACAGAGAATACTGGGACAAAATAACTGGGCAACAACATGGGAAAACCTTTATTAAAGGACCATCTAGAAAGAAGATTGAAAAACTGCTGTTACTAAGCAGGAATCAGCTCTGCATAATTACTGGCTTCCTAACAGGACATCATGCTCTGAAAGGACACCTACACAGAATGGGAAAGTTTAACGGGGACCTAAGATGCAGACAATGCAATAGGACAACTCTATTGCATTGTCTGCATGAGAGCTTTACAGTCGCACAGAATATGGCACATCCTGTGCGACTGTGAGACTCTGGATTATAGAAACAGGCAATATATGGACAACCAAGACTGAGCCCAGAAGAATATGAAACCAATCCAGCGATTAGGGCTGTACAAGCTAGTGCAAGGAACCAGAGTACTGGACTGGGTATCATAAAGCAAATGGGAGAATATCACGATAAGCCCAAGCAGCGCAGTGATTCTGGAGAAGTAATATGGCTCTTTAACAAAAAAAAAAGAGATTACAGTTGTTTAATCGACTTCTTAAAGAACATAGTTAACTTATTCGCTGCGCATGACACGGATCCATGACACATGCATGTATCGAAAGTTTTAGAGATCATTTTTTTCATATCTTTTTATGTGTCACAGATCTGTCAAACTCAGCATTGAATGAGAAATGTTTTTCCAGGTGCACATGTCACAGATCTGTGACAAGTGAAAAAATATAAGAAAAAATGTATAAATATATTAGCGGTCCTTAAAATCCCGGTCAGCGTCTCATTTTGTCCATAATTGATGTGATAAAATGGTATAGTGAAATTACTTAAAGAAGATAACATACACTATAAAAAATGAGGGTAAATTTACCGTCGATGCGTGTAAAATTTCAGTGTAATTTTACCCGCAAAGAGAGCGTAAAATTCCATTTACCAGGGAGGATTACCCAAAATATAAGGTAAATAGAAATTTTACACTCTCTTTGCGGATAAAATTTCATTACAATTGGGGGTAATTTTACGTGCAACGATGGTAATTTTACTATGAAAACAAAATCCTGTCTGGATAAGGGGCAATTTTATTACACCACCACTGGTGGCGGGTAAAATTACATTGAAATTTTACACGCAACGACATTTTTTACAGTGTACGTCAGTCACAATGTGCACAGACCGATATCGCTAGCGCCTGCCGGTTGTCTAGGCAACGAACTTGTTTTTGTTATTGCAGTGGTGTCGCATGGTTGCATTTAATAGCTGCGCTGTTCATTATTCTAGGAATATATTTTCTAGTGTTTTTCATGTTCGGTATATATTATGTATTTATAGTGACTATTCAACCGTCTCCAGGAATAAAACAGATGAAATGAAATTTATTTTAATTGCAACTGTCCCATATTAATAAACGAAAATAGTAAACTTTGTAGTTTTATTTTATTTAAAAAGGAATAAATTTACCCGGCACTGGTATCATGTCCACAAATAAACTCGATGCGTGAAGCCGTGATGTATCTTATCTTCTCTAAGTAATACCACTCCACCCTACGGTAATCCTTAATGCCCGAATAATTTGCAGGTCTGATTACCCAAAATTTTTCTATGAAAATTCTTGGCCTTCGAAATTTGAAAGTTTCGATGATATGAGATAGTAAAAAATGTGAATTTAAAGGGAAAATGAAGAATGACTTTTTTTCGAAAAAAAATTTCGTTACCAATTTATTGATTATTTAATGTTTAAAATAGGTAATTTTAAGTGGGCCGTAATTCAAAAACAAAAAATCAAAATGTTGTTAAATTCTGGATGTAGCGGTTCTACAGCATGCTGATCAATAATATTGAATTAGTTTTTCAACAAAAAAATGCCTAATATAATTTCTCGAAAAATCGACCCTTTTTTTCATAATAAAAATGCACGCCAATGACTGAAATAAGTTTTGTTTTACTTGGTTAAAATTGGGTGACTAATAACTGAGCTACAAAGGTATTACCGTGAAAAGTGGGACACACTGTATAGTATACTTAAAATTCTATTGCATTTTATTTACTTCTCTCTCAGATCCTGATACTGTGAAAATTAAATATAAGTAAATAAACAGTCAGGTATTTATAATTTTTGGAGTCGTGTTTCTACTTTGAGCTTGCTTCAACCCCTCTCCCTCTCTTCGATGAGAAAGGGTTAATGAGAAAAACCAAGAAGTTGTCTCTATATGATATTTTCAATGCTGTAGTGTTTGACGCGTATGCTGACAATGTCTGCAGTACGAAGAGTATCGAAAGACAACAGCGACTTTTGAAACGCATCAGCACAATTACTACTGTAGATGACACTGACGTACTCATTATCGCTTGTGCACCTGAAGATAAACATATCAGTTTCTTAAGAGAGGCTCAGGGAAAAATAGAAAATAAAGCGTGCAGTTCTCGTGACTTGCAGTCCTCAGAAGTTTTAAAAGCTGTAAGGAGACAGTCTTGTTTGTCCACGCGTTCAGATGCGAAACCACTTCAGCTTTCTTTGGTAAAGGAAAAGTGCAAACGGTGAAATGCGTTAATAAAAGAAAATATTTCAAAGAGGTTGTCCGTATATTCAACAACCATAGCTCAACGAAACAAGAAATTACAAGTGCTGGAGAGCAATTCGCGCTTGCATTATACAAAGCCCCAAAAAAAGAGACATCTTTGAATCATCAAAGTTTCATTATTTTCAATAAGTTGGTCGGTCAATCTAGTACTGCCGGGATTCTACCAAGACTGCCACCAACATCTGAGGGATTACGTCAACATTCCTACAGAGTATTTCTCCAAATTCAATCTTGGGGAGGAGAAAACTTGGAACCAACGGATTGGGGTTAGAAGAAAGTAGGCAACATCTTAGCACCCATTTATACCACCGAGTTACCAGCACCAATTTCCACCCTACAGCTAAATTCTTCAGCTGCAAAAAGGGTTGCGGAAAACAATGCAGTTGTGTTAAGGTTGGATTGTGCTGCTCAACAATGTGCTCTAATTGCCATGGGCAAGGATGTTTAAATTCCGAATCTGAAGAAGAGTTCGTCAATGAAGAACCTCTTAATGAGTAAAATTGGACAGAATTTTAGTGGAATAGGCCTACAGGGGAAACCACTTTAAAAAAATGCACAGAAAGCTCTACCTCAAGGTAAAAAATACAGCTTTGTGGGAAAAAAGGGAAAATAAATAAAAATCACTTGCGTCAAAACCCGCTATACATGCATCTTATAGAGAGAATTCTGCTCTATAAATTCATTCCTGAGCATTTTTCTCATTAAAGTAACTGGTTTTAAGATATTCGCTGTGAAACTTCGAATAGGATTGATTTTTACCCGTGTGCTTCAAGCTATCCCTCTGTTCCGACGCTGTTAGCGCAAAATAGGTAAGGATAAGCTACAAGGTTAATAGGACATTTTTTATGAAGAATTTAATGATAACTTTTTTATTTCTTATACTTTTTTTCTCTTCCGACAAACGGTTTACAAGATAAAAGTGAAAAACCAGCTTGAAGTCCCCGTTGGGGGTGGTTTTCTTTTCAGAAAAGGGACGTTCCACCCTCAACTGAGGAGGAAACTTTTCGGGTATCTATTTCTAACCCTAGCTAGAGTACGCATCTCAAATATTATTACTTTATAAATTATTTCTTCTAAAATGTCTAATTTGCGTGAACTATAGGTATTGTATCAAAGTCAAAATTAGAAATTTGATTGGAGTTATCATCGGAGTCGACATTTGAATTGAAGTTTGTAAACAGTTGTATAAAAACCTCCGCTTAAAGAACTTATATCTAGATACATAACAGGCTATCTTTTCACTATATACCTTGTTTGCTCCTAACATAGTCACATTATATGTCCATTAAAAAGAATAGATGAACATCACATCCTATAGGCAACAGTGGAGTTGTGTGTGTAGAAAATGTGTAGAATGGTAAATATTTTCATTAAAATGAATTATTGCAATTCCTGCATTACCGGCTCTTTATACAACGTGATGTAGGCATACGATATAACAGTAAGATAATACAGTGAGATAAATATGTATTGAAAGGATATTAAAATTTAATTGCTATTCACTTTATAACTGTAAATTGAACTTCATCATGTTACGACTATGGAACGATCGATTTTCTTCTTTTCTAAACTGCTTTCTGCAAACGGCACAGCATTTAACCATTTTGCAATAAATATATTGTCACTAAACTGTGTATGAATAGAGAATATTATTTAGATATTAAGCAAATCACAATTTAAAATAAAAAGACTTCTTCACCACATTTTGATCGAAAAACACGAAAAACACTTATTAACATTAATGGCGAACACTGTCAAAAGTGTCAAACTGAGATTATGATAATCGAACTTACTGATCGTGCCCGAATCGGCCGCGAATAGATCGACTAGCCAATCAAGAACTTATGGGAAGAAGTGCCTTAGATTGTAACTATCTCAGCAACATATAAATCAGTACAAATATGTATCTAGATATAAGTTCTTTAATCGGAGGCAAAAACAAATAAATAAGTAGCTAGTGACGCAGTGTTAAAATTTACTGAGAAGAAATCATCTATGACCTAAAAAAGTTCCTTAACTAAAAACTTTGTGTTAAGTAATAAATTTACCAAAATTCTATCAAAATTATCTTCAACAATAAAACGACCATCAATATTAGTCAACTTGACCCGCTCCTCCTTCAACCACTTCTCATCAAAATCATATAGAAACTGGTCGTATACATTTTGAATTCTATTTAACCTCGAATTTGATACATCGTTAGAGACAATACATTCCGGATAAAGTGTTTGAAGAGCAAGTAAGCTTTTACCACCTGGTGCGGCACACATATCTAACACTTTATGTCCTGGCTTAAGATCCAGCGCCAATACTGGCAAAATAGATCCTCCATCCATTAGGTAATAATTAAATACACCTGTTGATCCTCTTTTTGGGGAATCAAAGTCATTTTCACTATCACCCTCATAGCAGTATATATTTAAATGTTCAGGAAAATGTAAGTCATATTCTTTCTCAACTTTAAAGACAAACTGAGAATCATTGTCATATAGTCTGTAATGGCTTGACTCTGATACAAAATCTTCTTTTCCTTTTATCTTAGTTGCAGGTACAAATTCATGTAAAATTTCTGCAGACAGAGCATTGTTCGAGTCCACAATACGTTTTGTATCATATTCCGCATTCTCTAAGCTGTTATCTAAAGAAAATTGTTTAGCAGTGGTATCTGTTTTAACTACATCGGAGTCACTTTTCTTTTCTGTAATTCTATCTATGGATTCGTCCATTTTAAATATTTCTTGCAATTTCATATTGCGTTTATTCTTCTTCAACTCATCCTGAATGTATCCCTTTTCTAATTTAAATAAAGTTCTCATGTTTATAGCGCCCTTAAGTTCTAACTTCGACATAGTTTCCTCACTGTCGCCATAATTATTTACAACAGCTACATATTTTCGTGTGCCTAATAAGCCTTTTCTTATCGATATCCATTTCTTGTTGAAAACTTGTTTATAAAAATCATCGAAGTGGCTTAAAGCCTTATCCACAGGGTGTATTTTCTTCCTCTGTATAGACTACAAAGATTAATTAATTATATATACAATGTACAGTTTTATACGTACGTACATACCCAGTGGTCAGGTGGATTCTTGTATCTCACAAAATATTTTGCCTCTTTACTAATTCGTTTTAAAATGCTGTATGAAAACATTTTTTTATTTACTTAAAAATCTAAACAACAAAAGATCTAAAAAACTAAGGCGAATATATTTGTTTATGGAAAAAATCCAAAAACATCTAAGACCTAACCTCAAAGCTCAAAAAGTAAAATTCACAATGGTCAATGATCACCAAATAACCAAATAAGTGGAATTGAATGAAAAAATAAGTATTGAGCACCAAGCACCATTGAACTCAATACCAAACTGGAACGCTTACTCGAATGGAGAAAACCTCACAGAAAAAGATAGTTTTAGAATCATATCAGTCCTCTTTTTCCACAGTTTTATCTGTGGTTTTATTAGAGTTTATAGGCAGTTAATGTTTCCTTCAACTCATCAAATCTTGTTAAACAAGAACATAAACGATCCATGTATACCTGTCTCTTACTAAACACAAAAACAAACACCACATATAGTAGACAACCCCCAAATCCCGGAAGGAATTTGGGGGTTGTCACATTTGGAAAAACGCAGACATACATCCATACCACGGTGTATTAAATAGGTGGTCCGACATACGGCACTTTCCTATTATAATAATGGCTTCTAGAGATGAGTTGCTATTTAACAACCTGTTATTTTATAACTGTTATTTGTAAATGGCATTGACTGTTTTATTTCTGTTCGAAAATAACAGATTAGCAGCAGCGGGCAGCGGCAGCAGTATGATGTCTAAAGTAACGTCTCTGAAATAACATTTGCAAACTGGGCGCTTCGGTATGCGCATGCCAGTACTTCTCGGCGATCTGTTATTTTTAAACTATTATTTCAAAATAGCAGTAGCAGTTTAAACTGTTATTAAAAAATAACTGCTTTTACCCATCACTAATGGCTTCATAAGTGCATGGCTTCTATTTACTTTAGTAGATGGTGCGAGCTATAAGGTCCTACAATTACCTGGACATGTGCATCGTATTACTAACATAACCTCAAATTTTAAGGTTTTTTCGTTTATTCTCATTTTTAATGTTTGTATAGGCATTTTTAGCTTGGAGCCATACTCGACGATTCAATTTTCGACTGCTTTTGTTTTTTATGCGTTGCTGTCAACTTACCAACTTGAAATTCGGTTTGACGATTTAACTCCACTAGAGGCATCGTTTCCTAAAATTTCGTCAAAATAGTTACATTGCTGTTTCAGTTATCTTCAAAATAGTATTGAATTAAACAATAACTTACCAAACTTTATACATATATATTTGAGGTTATATGACAAACCTACGTTTTCATTGAGATTGGTCCTTTCTCGTAAATTCACAAAAAAATGAAGTCATTTTTTTCATAAATTTTACACTTTAGAATTTATAGATTTATTAAAAAATATTGTTATTGTTGATGTTTGCTTCTCTGCCTGTATTAGTCCTTCTGGACCACCATTTAGCACAAAATATAGTGCCGCATTCATGCTAAACTTTAGAAACTTGTTTAAGTTGATTTCGAGATGGTGATTGGCTAAAATATCCGAATCTTAGCAAAGTACATGAGTTAAATTTCTGGTCTGTTTTGATCGTTCGTTTAACAAGTTAGTTTAGATAAGAATCTCGAATTTAAGTAAGCTAAGACTGTTGGTAGAAAGAAAGCACCTATCGTCTTTTTAATGCATGATAAAACGTTAATCAAAACCAATCAAAACTATATTCGTTATCTGGACACAGGCGTTACAAGAACATTAACATTGTGGTGCCAGTCTCAAAAAAAGCAAAAAGGCGGTACATTTAAATTATAGCAAATATGAAAAATTACTAGAGGTCAAGCATTCAATTAAGTAAATTAAAAACAAAGCAAATAATACATAGACAAAACTCGGCAACTAAATTAGTTAAATTGATGATCTCATTAAAATACTAAACTCCAAAATAAACATTTTCGTTTGTTACTTGTTGAAATAAAGGATATACAAATTTGAGTTTATTTGCATACCGAGAAAGTGAATACTGGATATTATCATTCGATGATCTTAAAATGTATGTAATTAATTGGCATTAGCTATCAACTAGTTGAAAGAGGTGCAAAAATAAGAAAATCCATTTAATCCTGTGTTACTGTGTAAGTACGGACATACGTCTTATGAGTTATTCATGTGCATATCTGCGATTTTCTGACGTCTATCTTTGCCCGTAAGTCTTAGATTAGCTAGTAATTCCCGGGGTTGTACAAAATCCTATGTATTGATTCTAATGTTTGGAAATATACTCAATTTTCTTTAATTGTTGTATCAATTTGAGTGCTCTAACTTAGCAGTTGACTTGTTTACTAGGTTACTAAGGATTAACACGAACCTTTGAGGTCTGATATAACACGAATAATGAGAAAATCATGAAATAAATCAATGTTGAATGCAATTTTTAAACCTCTGTTTCCATGTTAAAGGAAAAATTATTATGAAACATTGAATTATAAGAAGGTGAATAAATTAGACAGCATGGATGAATCTGAGTTAAAATGGATCATGGAGAGGGAAAAGGACCAGGTTTAGAAACTGTAAGGGCACTACATCAGACTGTCGTAGCTCTTAGGGCTGCGTTAGAAGAAAGTAAGAGTGAAATTTTAAAACTGAAATCGAAAGCTTGGCCTATAGAATCAGTACAAGAATCCTTGAGGGCATTGTCCATTGAAAATCATGTTTTAAGGAGAAAGCTACTGGAATCAGATTTGGAAAAGTCAGATAAGGCAATCGAGACTGAAAAGGTCGCAGATTATGAACACAATGAATGCAGGGATATTGACTTAGTGAAAGGTTTGTTTCTTGTTTAAAATGTGAACATTATGTTGGCTATAAGAAGAATATGAATACTTATATTTTTATCTGTAAATTTTAAACATTCTTTTATGATTATATTATTATACCTACCTATTTTATGGAAAATATGTTTTATAACGCCATATAAAATACTTTTGACTATTATTAAAATTATAATGTTAAAATATATCTTGCATCGTCAAGTCAAAAAATTAAATTCAGTTCGGAATTGACTCCAGTTGAATGAACGTTAAACTTGTAGAGCGCTATATGCATATCTTATTTAACATGATTGAATGAAATACAAGAAATATAGTCGGCAATCCAATTTATTAATAATAATCAATAATGCATAATTTTTTATAATTTTAAATATTAAAAAAATTTAAATATGAAATAGAATATTCTAGGGGCAGGTTTATAAACATTTCATATACATTTAACAATAACTGGGATATTTTTCACTTTTTGTTTGGGTATAACTTATAACTGCTATAATTAGTGAAAATAAATCTAATTTTTAGATTAAATACTTAACATTTAATTGTCGATGGGATAAATACATGAATGTATAACTGGTTGCTGTGTGGATCCAATATATTATACTTTAAATGGATAATCTCGAAAGTTGATCAGCATTAGCCTTACTAACAGTTTATTTATTTAAATTGTAACCTTGGTCTCACATTGCAATGATTATGTTTACAATACAATATTTGTACAATGGCATTTAAACTATTTACTGTACTTATATACAAGCTTGATCATATAGATATAAGATTCGGTTTAAAAATGGGACTATTGAAAATGTCTTTTGTCGTTGAAACAAATTAGTTACCTATTAGCTTTGAATGAAACATATTGTAGTAATGTGTCCTGCAAATGCAAATTTGAAGCAGAGGCGAAAAACTGGGTATTATAACATATATATGAGGAACATGTCAAGCCAGAGGTTTATATTTCATACGTGGTTTGTCCTTAATAAGTGTTATTTGAATGTAACTAGTTACATAAAAAAATCCCCTTTTATAGACTTGCAAAAATGAAGTATTTCAATACATTTTGACCCATATTCTTGTAATGATCAAATCTTTTTGCCAGTTTGAAACACGACCCGATTTTTTGCGAAAAACACACAAAAAATTGCCATTTGAGTATGTTTTATACTTTTGTGCACTAATTTCTCCCTTCAACATTGGCCAATGTAGAAAGTGTTTTTTAATTTTAATTCTATTGGTAATCCAAAAGTCTTGGTTTGCTTATCAGTTTTCAGTCTTTTTTTGGGAAATATTTTTTCCATTATATTTGTTATTTTATAAGAAAATTATATGCATCATTAACCTCATCGAGATCAAACACTTTGCCCCATTTTCACCTGAGGGTTCATGCACAAAATGTTTATTCATTTATTCATTCCAAATGATTCACGTATTCATTCCAAATGATTATTCAAGCATAAACAAAATAATCCAACAGTAAATAATCAAGCAAGTTTAGATCAGGTTACCTAGCCCCGATGTAGGTCCACCTCGGTCTATCCATGTTAGGTACATACAAAAACATTAGTGGTCTCCACCTGGGTAGTATGGCAACAATGTCTAAGCAGAAGTCACAACCATAAATGTCTGGGTACAAGAAATGGTGCAATGGTCATTTATTGATAGGAGAATGTGCATCGTCACTGACAGCTCTTAAAGTTCTGAAAGCAGTAGAGATATATTCTAAAACAGCAAGAAACTGCAATGAGGAAGCGAACAAGCTGGTCAAGAAAGGTGCAAAAGAAGCCTTGATAGCGCCTGAAATGACTTGCGTTCTTACAAAACTGCAGGCGGATCAATAAACAAACCACTAAATCAGAAATATTACCTGCAGGACCAATGAATTGCAGAAGCTAGGCAGAGTTGACACTATTATAGTAACGGATCTAATGGAATAATGAGATAAATTACCATAAGCTTAAGCTGTAGGCTGTAGTACAGCGGATCCTCAGCGATGCAACCCTTAATAAATAAAAAGCTACAATTATCTCTAGCCACATGTTTAAAATTTATTTGAATGTCATCGCAATGCCTTTATGCGCATCGCGTATCAAATCGTACGTCATGTTACCAATTCCAGGTTATGATAATATTACACTAAATGATATAAAGACTCTTAGGGTACACATGATACCAATCATTACCTAACTAGTAAATAAAATAATTGAGACTGGGGGAAGGGGGAACTATAGACCAGTGAGTGTTATCAGTACCTTCGCAAAAATAGTAGAGGTATTAATTAAAAACAGACTGTTAGAGTTCTTAGAAAAATATATTGAATCAGATTCTTATCAATATGGCTTCCAACAAAAAAGTAATACACAGAGTGCAATCAATGATTTTGTAAATTATGTTTCAACTCAGACGAGGATTACGTAGTGGATATACCATCCTTCGGAGGAGATGTAAAGCAGGCGGTCCCTTGTCTATTAAATGTTAGGCAAGTAAAAGATCCCTACTCTTCTTAAGGGAAGAGGTTCGGCAAAATTTCCAGGTTGGGGGTAGCTCGTCTCCTGGCGTCGGTGATAGGCCCTGGTAGCGGAAATAGGCCGATGTTAAAGTTAAAAAAAAAAAAAAAACTAATATGGATGAAAAGAGAGTGGTGGTTACACTATACTGGTGTATATTCACGCCTCAATAAAGCAGCTGGAAGAAACTATTAATAAAGACTTAAATAGATACAAGAAATGGCTTTTACATAACAACTTGAAGATTAATGAAACAAAATCGGTCTATATGGTATTTAAGCAAAAAAATATTAGTGTTGATACAATAAATATAAAAATCGGTCTTTACGCTTTGTGAGGTCCCAGGAACACAAAAAAGTAGTTTTAAACAAATATTTGCATATGTATGTATGTGGACACGATAGCACTGAAACTAGCATTTTGATGGAATTCATACATGAGCTGAAAAGGGTTCGGGTGACGTTTAGTGCCCTTTTGACACATAGACTTTCTTATTTTTCAACATATTGAATTTTTGTTGTATTATTCAAAAGTAGTTGTTATTCTGATATCAACGATATGTCACACTTTACTCTTCCCATTTATTTTTTTTTTCAAAAAAGAATTGCCCAAGTCCTGCGATGGTGAATCATTAAGTGTAAGTTATAGCAACCACAGAATGGGGGTCTGCATTGCATACCTCAGCAGTAACGAGAACAGTTATTAATTAAATTAACAAATTTTCACATTCATTAATGGGAAAGTTCCAGCCGCTTCCAGTAGCTGCTCATTTTTTACATATAGAATCTTTACATTGTGCATCAAAAAATCTACTTATACCTAAAAAATAGATAAATTGTGCACCTCTTGGAAAATTGGTATAGGTTATTTGAGTCGTCCAGAATCAAAACTCACATTATCCAAAATCTGACTTTTTGGCTAGCACAGAAAAACTAGTTTGGAAGCAACCTTTTATCTGGGAAATATTCTATTGGTATATGCTTAAATGAATTTACAATAAAATAAGTCGATATTGTGAAAAACAACAATAAATGATTCCATAAACTTAGAATAAAATACTAAAGTTTGGATAATGTGAGTTTTGACTCTTATTTACGTATAATGTGAGTTTTGACAATTTAATAAGTGGGTTTTGTGAGTTTTGATACTGTGGTATGGCTCATCAGAGATTAAGACTAATATCTATTCTATAGGAGATTAAGACAGAAGCAAAGTTACCTTACCCTACTTCGGTAACTGAAAAATATTGAAATAAGTTTTAAGCTGTAAAAGGTAATAAAACAATCAGTGCAAATAAATGGCTTTATTTTGAAGTAATTGTTTACAAACAATTGTTTGTAAAACTAATTAAAGTTAAATTTGTTGTTTGTTTGTTTCAAAACTAACATTCTCCAAAGGATAATGTGATTTTTGACTCCATCAATCTTTGTAAATTTTTTACGCAGGGATAAGGGCAGTTTTGACCTTAATAAATATATGGCGTTATAAAGTTCAGGCAGCGTTGATAGATGGCACTTTTACCTAAAAATTCGCGATTTTGGAGAATGTGAGTTTTGATTCTAGACGACTCATTTGTATTGCTTTGACGAATGTCATTATTACTTTTTTGTAATCTGGATTTTTAATTTAGGACATTATGTCAGTTTACCTGAGAAAACTTCTGTACAGTAGCCTCCATGGTTAGGTATATCATTTGGTTGCACATGTCACTGAACACGCAGAAATGTGATTTTACCAAAGTTAACATTGCCTCCTTTCACGCTTGTGTAAACAAGTGTTGAATCCACAATTACTATAATTTATTAATCGTTTCAATTTATTTTTATATTTTAGGTAGCACAGAAAACATTAGTGTAAAAAGCCCCATTGAAGAAACTCCAGAAGTAGAAGAGGAAATAGAAAATATTAACCCCAATTTGAATCAACCCCAGAAGAATAAAAAAGTCATTATAATATCCCCAAAACCAAGTCCAAAAAAAATTCGCCGTAATCTTGAGGCTAAGATTTCAATAAAAACAGAGACAATCAATCCGAGAAAATTCACTAGATCTCTAGAAAGTCTGACTATAATAAAATCACCACTAGAGGGCTCGAAAAGATTATCATTTTCAAAAACATTCAGTTTTTCAAACTTATCGAGTCATATTAGTCGGGAATTTAATTTTGACGTTAACGAAGAAGAAGTCAAAATGAGTGATAGCAACGAGAATGTTACGGAACCCACAGAAAATGACTTGGCTGAAGAATCTTCAATTACTGAGGAACCACAGAGTCCCCAAAATGACTTGGATCAGACAGAAGAAGTGGACGATATTGAGCTAATCTTCACTACGGATGACACTAAGGATTCTGATTTTAAAGAGCAGCTAGTGTCAATCGATGCCGGGGAAAGTGCTCAGGAAGCATCAAATATATTGCAACTGCCCCTAAGCGACATGGAACAAAATCTTGATGCTTCTGACAGGGAACTAGATGACGATGTATTTAATGATAACTTTGAAAACGAAAATCAGGAAAATTCTAATTTCCACTCGTTCGATATGAAGCGGGAAAATTCCCAGTTATACGATTCGAAATCGGATAACTCAATAAACCAAGAGAAAAGTCTAAAAAGTTATTATTCTTTACAAGATTCCAGTTTCGAGAATAAGTCATTGGAGAAAGACGAGAGTTTTGACAGGTTTGATGACAGAATTCGTATTGTGGAAACAGATATATCCAAATGTGGAATACATGACATTGATTATGCTTCTGGCAGGAGAAATACATGCCCCAATCCTATTCAATATCGACCACTGTTACACAGGTACGTTAATGACTATTTAAAATTGTTTCAAAATTTTTATTTATACCTATTTAGTAGCACAAAGCTTTATTGGAAATTCCAATTGGCTAACGATCTAAGTCTTCCAGCCTATGTACATTATATTATATTTACAATACTTATTAATTTAAAACAAATATAATACATCTTATGTTTATAATACATCTGTTGAGTGGAGAATGTTTAAAAGAAGTGGTTGTGTGACTTTAGACCGAGAGCTGGCAGTAAAAACAACTTCCTCATAAGTTACCAAAGGTTTGAACTGACAAGTCGGTACTACTTTAGGTTGTAATTTTAAAACCACCCATCTGCCGGGTGTAATTGGTCGCTTTATTAGATTTAAATTAAAAAAAAAAATTAAAAATAGCTCATAATTACCCAATTATTACCAACATAAATGTTGTGTGAAAATGGCCTAGGATCTTAACTAAATTGAAATTGTAGGTGTCTGCCGTTGGGAATGGTCACTATTTTGGAGCAGACGCTGTCAATTACGTCAAAAAAACGCCGTCAACTTCCTCACAGGTTATCGCCGTTATTTTTGTGTCAAAATATTACTAAATATGTTAGTAACCAAAGTTGAAAAAGAAAACTTTGGCAGACGGTCGCATTCAAACCGCAGACGGGGTTTTAAGTTGAAATAGTAAAAAAAAATTGTCTACACTCCAACTGCAAATTTTAGCTTAAAAGGTACCTATTTGGATTAAAGATTTGCAAAATTTCTTACAATTGATAATCACTTGTAACTTTTCTTAAGTAAATATTGCATATTTAAAATAACTCCCTCACAAGTTACTTTCAATTTTTTTTCAATAAATATTTATTATTGTGTAAGTAATAAAGATGTATAAAGAACACTTCGGCAGACGGTCGCATTCAAAGGACAGACGGGAGTAAATTGCTATCGATATATGAAAGTACGCGTAATACCTAAATTATTTAAAACGACCTCGGGAATATAGAGGAGAGCAAAAATTTTATGTAAAAAAGAGGCTAGTGATATAATACTTATTAAATATTTATTTAATTTTAAACACCCAATAAAAACAAAAGAAATAGAAGCAAAAATAGAAAAATTCATCTATTCATCTTCATCACCACTTGTATTGTAAAGGTAGTGAGTGTAGAAGAGGTTTGTGGTCTAATAAACCATTCCACTTGCTATCTTCCATAGATTAAAAGCCAGCCATGTTATTCAGGATTTAAAAAAATTGGATTAGCCTCTGTTGTATAATTCCAGATGACGCAAACTTGATTAACCCTTTTTATTTTATTTATTAGTACCTTTCGACAAGGTGACATCAAGCTCCCATCAAAATTTTTAACTTTATCTAATGAATTTCTTCTCTGGGATACAGTACCACCATGGGTTTTTAAGAAACAAATCTAGCCTTGTTTCATTCACACTATTAGCATTATGCCTACCACACATGCAGCATACAAATTTTTCAATGCCTTGAATTTGCTCTTTCGATATATCCTGGGAATAGCCAAAAGAAGCAAAAATTCTGGCAATATTTAGATCTTTCTCAATAATGTTAAAAGGCTTTATTTTACCTTTTCGGGCAAATGATGCTGTATAATCACTGCCTGTTAAAGTGTAATAGGCAGGTAAAGCTTGAGAAAGGATGTCTCCTAAATTTGTGTAAACAGTGTGTGTAGTGGCGGGCTGGGCATAGGGAGTAAGAATTGCAACATCGCGTGTGCCAGCTGGCTGAAATGAAATAACTGAGAACGGGGATGCTTTAGTGGTCTAGCGCTGACTCTTTAATCTATGCCACCGACGAGCGAGTTTGCTGTTACCTGAATTTTCATTTCTCGCGCGCTACGTGGACGTACATGCTCAGTTCGCAATTACAAGCACTGTATATCGTTAACAGAAACAGAGTATTTTTTGACTGAAGTCCAGTTTCTATCTAAATATTCACTCAATTTGTTAGTTTGTGCATATTTCCCACAGCCATTATTAATATATCAGTATCGGAGGCACGTATTACAACATTTATACTTTCTGGTAGTTTAGATATATGAAATATAATTCTATTATCATCTTCATGATGAGTAGGATATAAAACCTCATCAATTTCACAATTCACACGTCCATCAATTTCATAAAACATGTAAGAAATATCTTCACAATTTACTCGAAGAATTTTGTCTCCCAAAATACCATAAAATGTTTTGTTTTGTTTTGTTTTCTTAACCGCTTCTCAAGTCACCGAAGTAACTCCTTGAAAATCCAGAATGATTTTGTGTTAGGTAAAGAGAAACGAGGCCCTACAGCTTATAGTGGAGTCCGAACCACTTCTTGGGGATAATTTTATAATTAAAATAATTTCGCGATGAGCAGGGATTGAACCTGCTTCGCTAGGTACGCCAGTATGCAAGCTAGACGCGCTAAACCACTGAGCTACCGTCCCCTTTAGGGAGGAATACTAGTTTTCCAAAGTTTCACTAAAAACTTTACGAATTCGGTTTTAAAAGAGTCACTTCTCAATGTTTTTAAAAAATCGTTAACCCGCTTCTGCTCTTCTCCAATAATATTAAACATATTATCGTGTATCAACTTCTTCGAGTCCAAGTCAAATAGATTGTACGATTTTTGATGGATTCTTTTTTTTGCATCTGTGAAGATATTTGTTACATCTTTTATGAGATTGATGGACTTGCGAATTGTGAAATTGATGAGGTTTTATATTCTACTCATCACGAAGCTAATAATACAATTCTATTTCATATATCTAAACTACCAGAAAGTATAAATGTTGTAATACGTGCCTCCGATACTGATATATTAATAATACCAGTGGGAAATATGCACGAACTAACAAATAGAGTGAATATTTGGACAGAAACTGGACTTCAGTCAAAAAGAGATACGTTTCTGTTAACGATATATACACAAATTTAGGAGACATCTTTTCTCAAGCTGTACCTGCCTATCACGCTTTAACAGGCAGTAATTATACAGCATCATTTGCCCGAAAAGGTAAAATAAAGCCTTTTAACAATATTGAGAAAGATCTAAATATTGCCAGAATTTTTGCTTCTTTTGGCCATTCCCAGGATATATCAAAAGAGCAAATTCAAGGCACTGAAAAATTTGTATGCTGCATGTGTGGTAGGCATAATGCTAATAGTGTGAATGAAACAAGGCTAGATTTGTTTCTTAGAAACCATGGTGGTACTGTATCCCAGAGAAGAAATCCATTAGATAAAGTTAAAAATTTTGATGGGAGCTTGATGTCACCTTGTCGAAAGGTACTAATAAATAAAATAAAAAGGGGTAATCAAGTTTGCGCCATCTGGAATTATGCAACACAGGCTAATCCAAATTTTTTAAATCCTGAAGAACATGGCTGGCTTTTAATCGATGGAAGATACCAAGTGGAATGGTTTATTGGACCACAAACCCCTTCTACACTCGAAGAAATTTGCAAAATCCCAGATCCGGACATAGATGAAGATGACGTATTTTACAATACAAGTGGTGATGAAGATGAATAGATGATTTTTTTCTATTTTTGCTTCTATTTTTTTTGTGTTAAAAATTAAATAAATATTTAATAAGTATTATATCACTAGCCTCTTTTTTACATAAAATTTTTGCTTAAGGACCTCTATATTCCCGAGGTCGTTTTAAATAATTTAGGCATTACGCGTACTTTCAAATATTGATAGCAATTTACTCCCGTCTGTCCTTTTAATGTGACCGTCTGCCGAAGTGTTCTTTATACATCTTTTTTACTTACACAATAATAAATATTTATTGAAAAAAAAATTGGAGGTAACTTGTGAGGGAGTTATTTTAAAAATACAATATTTACTTAAGAAAAGTTACAAGTGATTTATCAATTGTAAAAAATTTTGCAAATCTTTAATCCAAATAGGTACCTTTTATAAGCTAAAATTGGCAGTTGAAGTGTAGACAATTTTTTTTATTATTATTTCAACTTAAAACCTCGTCTGTGGTTTGAATGCGACCGTCTGCCAAAATTTTCTTTTTCAACTTTGGTTGCTAACATATTTAGTGATATTTTGACACAAAAATAACGGCGATAACCTGCGAGGAAGTTGACGGCGTTTTTTTGACGCAATTGACAGCGTCTGCTCCAAAATAGTGACCATTTCCAACAGCAGACGCCTACGATTTCAATTTAGTTAAGATCTTAGGCCATTTTCACACAACATTTATGTTGGTAATAATTGGGTAGTTATGAGCAATTTTTAATTTGTTTAATTTAAATCTAATTAAGCGACCAATTACGCCCGGCAGACGGGCGGTTTTAAAATTACAACCTAAAGTAGTACCGATGTGTCAGTTCAAACCTTTGGTAACTTATGAGGAAGTTATTTTTACTGCTAGCTCTTAGTCTATTGGAATGTACAGAGTATTACCATGTTGGGTATCATGAGAATGATTATTATTAAGTGTTTCAAAATCATTTTTATTTTTATAAACGTGCATTATGCACTTCAATATGAAAATAGATGGAACTGTCAATATTTTTTATTTTTAAACACTTTTCGACAGGTCTCTAATGGCTGAAGTAAAAAAATTAATATAATGAATCTTTTTTGAGCAATGAATACCCTAAACAAGTCATTGCCCCCGCCCCAAGAAACAATATTATTTGCTATATGACTGTACGCCAAAGTGTAGTAGATGTTTAAGACTCCTTCAGAGTTTAAGCAAGATTTCAATTGCATTATAGCATAGAATGCTGAATTTAATTTAGAACAAGCATGTTCAATGTGCCTATTCCAGTTCAGTTTATCATCTAGCCATAAACCTAGGCATTTTGATGTCTGCGAGAGTGTTAGATTATTTTCAGATATAAAGGTTTCTGGTAAAGATGAAAATTCATACATACTCTTTCTTATTTAAGATTAAATGATTGTGCTGACACCAAGCCTCTAATTCATCACAAGTGACTGCAATATATGATGACAATTCTTCTGAGTCTTTTGCAGATAACGTAATTGTGATATCATCTGCCAACATTATACCATTTGTAATATGTTGGGGTAAATCATTTACGTATAACACAAATAAGAGTGGCCCCAAAACTGATCCTTGGGGACACCCATTTCAACTTTTCTTGTGTCAGATACTGCTCCATTACAATTAACCAACATCCTCCTGTCAGACATGTATGACATAGTCAAATTTAGTAAGTTTCCACGAATGCCCATGGCGTACAGCTTGGTCTCCATGAAGCTGATATCAACTGTGTCGAAAGCCCGAGAGAGGTCAAACAAGAGTGATATTACTGATTTTTTAAAATCTAATTTATAAACAAGATTTTGTAAGTAGTAGGCTGCCGATAGCGGAATGTACCAGAAACTAGCTGTTACTAATCTAAAACAAACGCAATACATCTTATATTCATGTTAAAAAAAAATACAGTTGTAATAATAACAATAGAAAAATAATATTATGAATGTATTTTATATTATCGTTGATCATGTAACAACATGAGGGATTCTTAGGTTGTTTGGGAGTACTCTTTTGGGTGGGATGTTGGGATTTGTTGGGTAAATTAAAGGACTTATCAATTCGGTCTTTGGAATCAGGAGAGTATAGGATCAATTTTGGTTTTTTGGTAGAGAAGGTGTTATTGGAGGGATTATCCAAAGGATTATTGGGATGCCTAATTTTCGTGATTTTCTTTAGGCTACCTCCTTCCTCTACTTCTATGTTACGCAAGGCTGGCTTTCAACAATTTCTAAATAGAATGTATACTCCATTATGGATCGGAAAATCATTTTATACATAATTGCATGCTGTCGATGTATTTATACCTTCATTTTTATAATTAAGAGATCTAAAGTTTTTGGTTCGTGATATAACACTTTGTTTACACCATTTTGTTTGACTTAAAATTTAGCGTGTTGTCAATATTAATACCTAGGTACTTGCAACTAGAGAAGGTTGCAGTGTCTGTTGAAGTAAATTAATCAAAGGAGAATTATCCATAACTCTATGGTTCAATATAATCAGATGAGATTTATTTGGATTTGGAATAGTTCGCCATTTCTTCATCCAAAATAGAGTATTGTTTGAGAGTTGCTGTAGATTTGCAATGGTTTCTCTCAATGATTTCATCTGGGAGACAAGGCAATTGTCGTCAGCAAATAGGAGCATCTATGAATTATGGTCAATATTCTGTGGACGTTCCATATTGTAATTAAGTATATGTCAGCAGAAAATATTGTAGAGTACTGGAGAAAGAGAAGAACCTTGTGGTAAACCTTGTTTACAAGTAAATAGAGTGGACAATTTGTTTTTCTTTAACTTGGACTAGAAGAGATTGGTTTGAAAGATATCATGCAAACGATCATATTTTATATTTAAGCTGTTTTATTGCTATTTTATTTAGAGCAAAATGTTACTAAGGTTTTAGATTAAAAATATAAGACGTACAATAACTAAAACTAAATTGTAATATACAATGTATTTCCCGGGATTGAACTTTTACATAGATTAGGTTGCTTTAAAATGTTATTATGGTATTTTTAATAAGGCTATTATGAACTTGAAGTCGGGCATTGCTGACTGTGAATACCCATTTCAATAAAAACAAGCTAAAAACGTACTCTTCGCCTGTTCACTGAACTTTTTATATAATTGTTACACATTTTATAGGATACTCTTCGCAGTTTTTTGTAAATAGTGTTAGTTTAGACATTTTTAATTTTATAGTACGAACTTAGTTGGTAAAAGACTCCATGTAAAATAAAGTAATAATTAAAAAAAACATACCAAACCCCTTTTGGGTTTCGAACCCGGGACCCTTGTATTCCAAGTCAAAAGCGTAAGAACTACACCACCACCTTACACGTAAAAAAATGTAAATTTTTACATTATAAGGCACAAGCTAAAATCATATTTTCACGGTTCTATATTACATTATGAAATGTATATTTGTAAGATATATAAATATTTACATATTAAAGTGAAATATCATTCCACCAGTTTTTTATTCAATTACAAAAACATAAAAATAAAAAAAAAATTTCAAATTTAAATCATTAATAACATTTTTATTTACTGATCGATTTTGTTCAAAAACAAAAGGGTTCTTCCTCTAAGTAACACTAACTTACTGTCCAAATTTCAATACAATCGGATTTTTCCTTCTTGAGTTATCGTGCTTACAAGAAACGTGACGGACGGACATTTTGAAAGTTGTTCAGAATTCGTTCACTAACATAATGATATGAAAATTTTTTGTCTGCGAGCGATATTTACTGATTTAGATATGTGCCGATCAAATACAATATACTCTTCGTTTTTGCAAAGAGTATAATAATATACATATTATAGACGTTTGATTTTGGCATAACAGATAGGCACTGATGGTGTCGTCAAGTTGTCTGTTTATAAGATATCTAACTTTTTCATTTATATTTAATATAAATTAGATTAATTATAGACATTTGTGTCAGACACATAAACATATATATGACATCAAATGAAATAAGTTTTAGACATATGATCTAGATGAAAAATAAACGTGTATTATACGCTTTGCGTTACTTGGGCAGTTTGGTTAATTTTAAAATTAATTTTTAAAAGTTCAAACCGCTCAATACAAATAATGACCCATGTAACGAGTACCTATAATGTTTACTATTTTGGTGTTTTATTTAAGAAATTTTACTGAAATTCTTCAAAATGCACTTAATTGTTTCCAGGGAAGCTCTGTCAAAAGGTCTGACGGTAGGTAGGAAAAGCAGACCAATATTAACACATTCTAATGCAATTAGGAAGGAATCTGGAGCTCAGACAGACATATCAGCACTTCCAGGGTCATCATGGAGATCTGAGAGCAGTTTGGCGAATAAAGTAAGTAATTTACTTATGCACCGTTAATTGTTTTATTTATTATTTTGATTTAATTTTATTCGTATCACTTTAGGTGAAGATATTATATTTAACTATTGTGTAAAATCAGGCACAGATATACAAAATCGACAAAAAGGGCTCAGACCTTTTTAAAACCTCATCCAATTTATGTAATTCATGCTGAACAATTTCAGACAATTGAAGTTTACTATTAAAAGTCTGACAAGAGCAGGCACGGATCTACGGTGAGGCCAAGGAGGACCATGGCCTACCCAAAATTGCGTTGGCCCACCCTAACAAATTAGGATTTTTATCATTTTGCACGAGCTGAGTAAATTTTCTAAAGTACTTACATATTAATTAGTTAAAAATTGTGTTAAGTTGTTTGAACTTCTATCCCTGGCCCACCTCCTCAAAAAATCTATGCCCAGCCTCGGCCCACTCAATACTACAGGGCTAGTTCCGTACCTAGACAAGGGCCTGACAAAAATAACCCGTGCTTATGTCCTACATATCATAAAGCTGCATTTAGCTTGTTTTTTGTATATCCAGAATCGTCATTTAGTTAGATTTGCACCCATTTAGAAAAACAAAGTTGGCATTCGTGCAGCTACTCAAGAACCCCATGTACTAGTTGCTGCTTTTTTATCATTTACACTCGAATCACTGCAGTTTTAATACAATGTAATAGTGTTTGTTTTATAGGCAAGGTTAGGTGACAACTTCACAACTCTTCCATCAAAATATCCACTTCCGGGCTCACGTCTTCGCTTATCCGAGAAAACTGTGGAAGCAAGACGTGTTTTACTTTCCGATATAGGTTTCACTAGTATGGTTCCAGAACTGTCGCGCTCTGCAGACCACTTGTTTCCGCCTTGTTTGAAACCCTCTGGACTAACACCAGCATATGGACAATTCCTTAAAACTACAGATTTGTATTCTCCAGGATATACCGTAAGTACATATTTGCAATAGAGAGTTGTTGAGCAACCAGAATAACGTAATCTTTTAAAAATACCATAACTTTATTTCAATACATATCCAGAAATAATGCGTTGCCAAAAAGGAATTTGTTCAATAGCTACTAATCAGCAATCATTACCTATTTGTTATCTGCAGTATATCAAATGGGATAAAGTATTAAATCTTTTCATAAGAATGCAAAAAAAGTATTTAGATAGGGTGCTGCAAAATCTCATTTACCTGTAACTTTGCCTTGAAACCAATGTAGTAAAATACATACAGAATAACATTAGTGTACATATATAATGTTGTCAAATAAAGCATATTATTATTATTATTATTCCCTTATATTCTTATTTTTTTCCTTTCATTAATTAGCCGGGGTTCAATTACCCAAGGCTAGCTAAGTCGCACAATTTTGGAGATACGGATGTTTGTCTTCTTGCTATTGTCTCCAGCGGTGGTAGTTGGGAAGAATTTGTTCACCTTGAGTGCCAGAAACTTGCGTACCATATTTGCTGTGCCCAGTAGCGCCGCTTTCTGCATCGTCTTCAAGTGCCAGCCCTGCAACTGTAGCTTCTGTTTCGCCTCCATCCAATCTTTGGTGACCAGGCCATTCGCAGAAATCACAACCGGAACGATTTCTACTTCGTTATTATTATTATTATTATTATTATTATTATTATTATTATTATAATGTTTACTGTATCTCTCTTGTAGATAACGTAGACTGTTAACGTTATTATGGTTACCATATTTCCTAATTGAAATTACGCATGCGTAGATGTAACAGTAGAGTTACGGTATTTCACTTTTGGCTGCTAACAACTATCTAATAGCTATGTAAGTTTAACACTGTTTTCTTTTCAGTCTCAAAAATTTACATGGGCAACAACCACATCTCCAGGTGATGTCAGTCAAACTCAATCGCGTTACAGTAGCATATATCCTCTCTCATCACCGCCTGCACCTTCAAGACGCTGTTCGGCCCCCGTCTCGCCCTCTAGAAAAGGCATAATTAAAACTGCACCTTCTAAGGTGAAATTTGCCAATGGATCTCTGCCTGAACTCAGAGGTGACTGGATGTTGACGGTGGACAGTGGAGATTCTACGGATAGTCTTGTTGAGGAGGCTGAGAATTATCTGAGAAGGTCGATCGACTGCATTATGACAGGAAGAGATATCGTAGCCGCAGCATATAGGTAATGATCACTAGGTTATAGTCCAGTAGGATTTTATCTTTCAGAGATGTGTCATGCATGACAGATTCTGGCTACTTTTCAGCGTGTAGAGAGTGGCAGGTAAATGTAGTTAAAATGGATTTCACTTTACGTGACAGAAAAGTAAAGGAACGACGTAGCTGATCATCTGCATTTCGTGTCTTCCATGACATTCGATATTCTCTAAATGCGGTGTTAGGAAAAAAAACAGTTGTCTGCAAAATTTTTTTTTAATTGCATTTGTGGTAAATGGTATTTCTTAGGTTATATAGACCATTCATAAATGATTCCAACACATCTGCTCACAAATATATGTAACTTTGTGAATTTCTCCCCCCACTCATCAATTATGATTTCTGAGTGAAAAAAGTAAAGAAAAATGTTGCGATTTTGCCCCTCCCACTCATCAATTTTTATCTCCAAGAAATCAAACTCGGGCCGAAAAAACTTCCCAATCCGGTCTTGACACTGGCCCTGACAAATGCGTCACACAAGGCTGCATTCTGTCACACCTATAGTGAACACATATGCAACAAGTACTGGCGAACTAGCTGACTATCCTACTTGCAGCAAAAGATGATGTGCTCACTCACAGGTTTACTAGACAGGTTTCAGATATTAATAGTACGGGAGCCATCTACCAAAATTTCTCGTCATCGCGACACAGACAAATCCATAAAAACTGTTTAGTTTAAGGGAAAATAGGAAACTCTGTTATGTAAAGCAAAGCTCTGGCGCATTGTGAATGTGGTAGAAAAACATTTTCTGTCGATAAAAAAAAATCTCGTATTTTTTTTATGGCACCTGGATGGAATCCCATTCAAAATATAAAAACAAACACGAATCCGTGAAGAATGGAAATTTTTAGCCTTGTAGAAACTTGATAAATGTAAAATTAGTTGTTAAAAAAAAATGGCTTGACCGAGTTCCAGAGACACGGCTAAAATCTTGTTTAGATGGTTGACCAGGATCTATGCATCCTAAAAAAGTCTAAACGGACATTTTCCGTGTTGCATGGTTGTACAAAATGAAATGGAGTCATCTCTTACTCTGCGGTTTCGGCCATCACGCGCTATAGAGGTATGAAGATAACTACAACTCTTGTCAGAAACTTTTTTCTCCGCATCCTTCCCCGAAGAAATATCGGGACGGTTAGTTTTTCAATTGTCACCTTGTATACGAAAAAAGTTAACGATGGAAAAGGTTGAAGTTTGAACTCAAGGGGTTGCAATGTTCTCTGCGTTAGGTAGATTTGTCTCTTTGCTTTCCCTCGATATTGACCCTTTCGCCCGTAGAGTTTGGTACGTTTGGCTCTTCAATTTCCTATCCCCAGCTAGTTAGATTTGCCTCTGTATTTTTCCTCCCTATCTACCCTTCTGCATGTAATTATGTGTGTGTAAATGAGTCTATTCACGCACCCGAGTTACATTTGCAAGATTCCGACAAATTATAGAACATGAAAACATGAAAACAAGAAACACACACGGAAAATGGATTTTCTGGGAAAACAACAACGCAGAAAACGTCCGTTCCAATTTCTTTTACGCATGTCTAAATCCTGCCAATGATTTAATCAAGGAAACGGACTCGGTACCTCGCGGGAACAGCAAAAAATTGCATTTTATAAATTCATTCACTCCCACGAGCAACATTCAAATCGTCCGTTTCCATTTTTTCATGATTATCTTGAGCAGAAATTAAACTCAAATTACACTGAAAACGGACGGGTCGTGATGAAAAAAATTTCTACTTTCAAATTTATTGGTAAATTTTCCAATTTTCTCTTCATTAGTCGCTTGCACAAGGCGGAAAATGTCAATGTTCAAATTTTTATGGAGTTCTAGACACTGTACTTCAACACAAGAACCAGAAGACGGACGTGTCACGATAACAGTTTTAGCCCATTTTTTTTATATGTTCATTATTGTTTTTGTTGTTTAGCAACATTGAAGACTTCTGTCATAAAGGACTTTTTTCTTTATTTGAGTATAGACTTGAAATTCTCATGTCGCGATGAGGCTGAAAATCCTGATCGATGGCTCCCGTACTCTAAGCTCTGATAGGATAGGATATTTAAAAAACCATAAATGGCATAATTTTTAAAATAGTTTCAGGCACTTCCCTTTGTTCTAAAGAATACAACCATATACATTTTTTATGACAAATTCTTGATATAGTTAAATTCCATGCTCTAATAATGAAATAAGGATCTATTTTCATTGACACATCACAATATTCAAGAACAACAGAAATTTACAATAAAAAATATATGTATATAGTTGTATTCGTTAGAACAATAGTAGCAAGTAGGGATGCACCGGGTACGCGGTAAATACCCAGTATGCCGGGTACCTGGCCCTTTTTAAGGGAAACCCGGTTTCGCTGGATAACAAAAGAGTACCCGGCCGGGTACCGGGCACTAAAGAAATAAATGTCTTTTTAAAGGTTTTATTTATAAATTTAAAACATAAAAGCAAAAATAGTGTGATAATCTTGTTTGGTAAACATTTACCCAACAAAATGATTACACTACTTTTAACATTGTTCACTCACAGATAAAAATATTGCATAATTTCAAAATTTGTTGTGATCTTGAAGTTGATCTTTTTCTAAACCGTTTATTCGATTTTAATGATTTTGTAAAATTCTACTGCTGGTGACTTCCACAGGGTGTTTTGAATTTTTCAACAAAAATACAAATCTTTTTTGTTACGCCTTATATTTAAAGAAAAAATGAGTTTCACTTATATTTCACAATATCTTTGTATCTAATATCTAATATCTTTGTCTGCTAGTGTATATCATCATCATTTTTAATTTTTATACCATAATGATAATACTGATAATATATAAATCAAACTAATAAAAATAAAACAAACATTTGCAATGCCAGAAATTAATTAAAGCCGGTTATCACTAATCATCGGTGATGTGTCAACTGCCGATTTGACTAATAAAGTTAGGTTATGTCACTTTTCGCATGATATGATTCCTCGGTGAATACCCAGTACCGGTAAATACCCGGTACCCGGCCAATATCCGGCACCCGGTCTAATGATACCCAGTACCTGCTGTGTAAATTTCAGGTTAAACCCGGTACCTGGCGTTTATAAAAACAACTACCCGGTGCATCCCTAGTAGCAACCCAAACAGCACGTCCAATTGTAATTACGTCTCTACAAGATATACACATGAGAAACGAAATATGTTAAGGTGGATCTAATTGTTAAACTGAGATGAGCTAAAATGAGAAACACTTATGTTTATATTGACAGAATTATGTGATACAATGTTTAATAATTGTATACTGTATGCACTCAAGATTCTAAACATTTTTATATAACGTAAAGAAGGATCATTAGAATGTTGAAATTTGACGTCCGTAGAAGATGCCTACAAGGTTTAAGTCATATGTATGTGTGATGCTTTATATAATACTTGTGCCTACTGCATACACCACATAAAAGTGCGATATATACACATGATACAAATAACTATATATACACTTTTTAGTTGTGTCTTGTCGTGTCTACATTCGACTATTCGAGCATGGAACAGTGTGCGTGCGCAAAGCGTCAGCGTGAGCATACCGGCCATGTGTATCTCATGTGTCCTCTTTCCTCTATAAGAGTGGTCATAGCCACACATATAGCAGGCATTTTTGTTTTTTAACAATATCCAAAATAATTTATATTCGAAAGAGTTTGCAAAGATTCGGCAGTTTTAAAGATATCGAGTTCTTTTAATAATAAAATTGGATTAAAATGCATTAAAAAGCAAAATCTAGCCGTTGCGTGTTCTACTATAAAGTCTTTAAGCAGATATTCAAACAGAAGTCAGTGGTTGAGTGAGTTAAACATTAAGCAGCGAGTCAAGAGGTACGCGGTTCAATCCATGCTCACTGTCTTTTTTTTTTTTTTTTTTTGTTAAAATAATTGCAAAAAAAACTTTTAGTTGTTTTTTTCAAGGTAATAATTGCTTATAAAACCGATGTACGAATATACTTCTTTTCAATTTTAGGTCTGTTTTAGATCATTAAATATTCTATTTATGTTGTAGATGATATATTATACCTGACCGTTTTTTCTCCAACACGTTTCCCAGGTTTGTATAAGTACTTCAACTTAAAACTTTAATTCTTAACTCAGGTGACAGTTTAATTAAATTAAATAAGTTCTTCTTAATAATTATAAATAAATAAAAATACTAGTAACTCGAAAAATTCAGGTTTGGGAACACGTAAAAAAATAGAAAAAAAAAAGAGAATTTGAAAGATTTTCATATATTTTAAATAAGGCTAGAAATTCAATTTCACACATAATAAATACTTCATACACATCATAAATACTGCTTTTAGCATCCGAAATAACAGTCACCATGATAGCTCAGTTGGTAGAAGCGTCAGTACTGTAATACGGACAACAGAGACATGTAGGTTCGACTCCTACCCACCGCAATTGGCAAATGTAAGTAAAAATGAATTTAATAACTTAATAAACATTATAATTTGCAGGCAGAAATTGGAGTGATGGTAAACAATATTAGATAGTTAATATAAATAAAATCGGATGGCTAACAAATAAATTCGTAGGACAAAACGTATTTATGCATTAATTACTTTATTTTTATCAAGTAGACTTACTAACTAGTATGTAGTTTTATATGTTCCCATTGCTAAAAACCTGTGGGGGGATTACCAAATATAACATGAAAAAGACGTCAAATTAACGTCTAGTATAAGACGTCATTCGTCTGAAACATTAGGAAGTCAATCACTGTGCATCCGATAACACACTGTGGATCAAATTATTTGTGTATATGTAAATGGTATACTGTGGCTACATTGTGAGGCGGACGTTTAACCTTTGTGCATACGTGTGTGCCTACAATGTGTAAACGTAGCACGTTTACATCGTAGAATTGTGTAACCTTGTGTCTGCATCTAGATACATCGTCACAATGCGAACACATCGTAATCGTTATTTGGTGTGCTGTTTGGGAAGTGCCTAAAACAGTTTTAAAGAATATACTAGACATATCTCTGGTTTTTTAAGAGACCGAGTATTTTGTATTGGTGTGTCAGGATGAAGTAATAAATACCTGGAGTGTTATTCGGGGAAATCACGCTCAACAGATAGTGCCTGTAAATTCCAAATATGTCAAATAAAGCGAGGGAAACATTGCGGTTGTCACGTGATTGCCATTATCTTACTTCTGTTGTATGTTGAATGTCTTTGGTTTTCTGAACATTTTCTAGCATGTCAAAGATAAAATTTAAATTGTGTGGTATTTTTCTAATATTGATCAAGTAAAAAAGACAAATGGATTTTTGAAGTGGCAAACGTAACGTAACTAATACCACTTTACTAGTTTTTATTTACATAAGAGATGTCACACCATCTGTGATTTGCTCCAGTTCTAAAGAAAGATGTCCAAACTACACGTGGAGCCTGTATTCATATCTAGAGACCTTAACACACATACTCTTGGCATGTTTCGAATATGCAGTGTCATCCTATATCACCAGGCACAAAGCAGCTCTTAGGTTATTCTATTACCACATTAGCAGTGGCAGATCTAACCGGACGGCCAATGAGCAAATGCCACCTGGACCCCCTGTGCAAAAGAGCCCTCAGGTGGGGTCGAAGACAATCCATCTGTCGCTTGAGTGGTTATCATCCGAAAAAATGGGCCCTTCAAAGTGTTTGCCACCTGGGCCTTTTACCTTAGATCCGCCACTGCACATTAGGCATACTTATGGCATCGTCCGAGATCCTATTGTGCCAAATGTGTTCCAAGATATTAAGTCAGTCATAAAGAATAGCAAGTTCAGAATATATTAGATTTGCCACCAAGTCAGACATAGTGCTTATCTGGATTCGATTGAAAAGAAAATGTATGTTATTCAGTTTTCTTGTCCAGCAGAGAGAAATATTATAACGAAAAAAATCCAGAAACGAGATAAAAACATAGACTTTTTGAATTCAGTAAAAGGCAGTAGCGGCTGGTGATTTTCAATTTTTTTTTCTCGTCTGTGGCGCATGGGACCCATACAAAATATGGGAAATAACATCTAGAGAAGCACTCCTCTATGACCCCTAAAAAATTTTGAAAAAGCAGTTTGTGAAAAAATGTTTTAAAATTCGGTAACCTCCCCTGGTCTGGGACTCCTGTTTAATTTTTTTTTTGTCATATACATTTGACTTTTCATAAAAATACAACAATACGTTTTGAAGTTTATGAAAATATTTTCATTACTAACTGAGATACAACGAATTGAAATATTGTAATTTGTTAAATTGTAAATTACAAAATTTCAGTTCATTGTATTTCATTTAATAATGAAAATATTTTCATAAACTTCCCATTGTTGTATTTTTACGAAAAGTAAAATGTATATGACAAAAAACAAATTTTTTAAGCAGGCTACCAAATTTTAAATTTTTTTTTCGCAAACTGCTTTTTCAATATTTTTAGGGGTTGTTAGAGAAGTGCTTCTCTAGATGTTATTTCCCATATTTCGTATGGGTCCCATGCACCACAGACGAGAAAAAAAATATTGAAATTTCACCAGCCGTCACTGGTAAAAGGTACCCAGATTTTATAATTAAATTAGTAATCTTCATAATTGGTCTTGGAGGTATCAGTCCATCTGTTCTTAAGGAACTCAACACGATTCCTGTCTGTAGATCAGTCTGGTAGTCGAAATGCAAAAGACAGCTCTGTGGGTTCACTCCGTGTTGACAAATCGTACGAGGTTGCATTTTAGGAGCCGCCAACATGGCACTGAGCCACTGTGTCATATCTCCATCGTTTAGGATGAAACTAGAAGGCGTAAATGCCCCTACTACTTTGGGCTAATTATCTTAATGATGATTAAGTGATAATGACAGCTCTGTATTGGTAAAATACAAGGAAAATACCAACTGACCATCGACCGAAGTGTTATAGCCAGTATTTTAGAATTACATGTTTATTAACATTTGGTAAGAAGCAATTTAAAATCATTTTAAAATACAAATATTTTATTTTGTATAATGCATCATAATTGTAAACATTTAAACAATCGTTTTCTTGAAAATTTATTGAAAACGGGTCTGTTTGTAGATGAGCTAGGAGGTAGATAGCCGTTCTACTAGATCTATGCCAAATATTTTAAAATGATTTAGATGATAAATACATTTTAATAGAAGTTATAAAAACATTACAAAAAACTGAAACAAGATGCATTTACTTTGGAGATACAGAGGCTTGTACTGTCCATAGTTTCAACATTTTATGCCTTAAAGAAAAATCTACAGGAGTTCCCAATAAAATACTTGTATTTTTTTTAGTGATGGTAAAACCTCAGTTCCGAGAAGGGCCTCGGCTCCAGAACCCTCACGAGACAACGTTCCTCCTCCGGGCTGGCAACCATTTCTACCTCGTATATCTCGTGATCTAAAACCAGATCACTGGGTTAAAGTTATAACACCTGAAGGTAGGGTGAGGGGAGGTAGGGTTAGATATGTTGGACCAGTCATTACTCAAACGGAGCAGTTTGTTGGGGTTCAGTTAAGCAACCCGGATGGGTACTGTGATGGAACTTATAACAATAGGAGGTATTTTCAATGGTAAGTATTATTGTTGTATGTATACATAAAACCATGACATGGCAAGTCGGCAATTGAACGTATCACATACATGATATAATATAACTTTGGAGGGAACAGGAACAACTGATGCTGATGTAGCTTCTAAAGACATCGAAACACTGAACACTGATTCAAATACTATTTTGAACCACATAGGACAGGTTTCAGACCAATGCCGGACGAGTACCGAGGGTAGAGTGTTCATGAGTACGAGTACCGTGCTAATGTAATCTAGAGTACCGAGTAATCGTATATTAAACGAGTACACGTACTCTAATTCAAGAGTACCTGCCAAATCATGAGTACCATATATTTTATGTAATGCGATTAATTGGAGTTACATAAGCCTCTGCCTTTGTCAGACATTTTAGTAAGATAGTTGAAAAAAAGGAGAGTGGGACTAATTTTGTTTACACCAGGTTTAAGAATGATATGCTCAGCGAAATTATATAGTAAGGTCAGGTTTTGGAACATATTTTCTTCAAAAAAAAGTAACAAAAGTAATTGAGAGACCAAGAAACAATAACCAAAAAGTAACTGATAGATGCATGTTTTGGTTAAAAAAATATTTTATTTCCAGTTTTATTATAAAAATTGTTTCCAACCCAACATAAAAACATTTCCATAAACCTTTAAACAACATAACTTGAATAATATATTTCTTAACTCATTTTTTACCATTGCACGGTAACGTTTTCTTTATCATACAGTATTTTTCTCTTCTCAATTTTTTTTATTTAAATCTTCGACTTCTTTCATGTGCCTTGTTTCTCCCCTCTTTCTTTTTGAACCGACTCTACAATGATTAAGCAATATCACTATGTCAATTGCCTTAGTCTTTGGTTTTATTCATTCAAAAGTTTCTCGATAATTTTCTAATGTGATGTTATCTCATCTCGTTTCCCTTTATATTACTTCTCTAGAGCTACAATAATTTTGTGTTCATTGTGAAACTCTTCCTCCTTTAATTTTTTTTTGTCTTCGAATTTATTCTTCCTTTTTCTTTACCTCTGCCGCTTTTTTTGCTTTTTCCTTACTCTGTTCTAAATATATTTTATAAGATTTGTAAGCCGTTGGTCCAAGTTCGATCAAATTTTGGTCAAATATAAGTTCAGGTTTATTATCGCAAGAAACTTTAAAATAATTTGATATTAATATGCTAGCATTTAACATACGAATATTCATAGAGATTTTATCCTCAGTCGATGTTTGTCCAGATTTAGAAAAAATATCTCAACATCAGTATTACTATGAGGTACAGATCAGGATATTTTTTGACACTTGCATTCCTTGGCATACTTATTCTTGAAAGGGTTGACCAAAACATACTAATTCGGTCGATTTCCTGATCAATTTTAAAATTTTCAAGTTGAAGTAATTTCCACTCATCAATAACCTTATCTGTTGATACTCTTTCTCCTAAATTCGAAGCAATTTTAAAAACATCTGACACACTTATTTCATTTTTAATTCACTCTCATTGACTTAGAATATTGGATGCATACAAACTCGTTTCTGTAAATTTTTTTTGCAAATATCTTATACAACTCCAATTGTTTACGCGCGTGTTGAGGATCGGTTGTCAGTGTCAGGCATGCATTTTTATGTGGCTCGTACTCAGTACTCAAAAAAATACGAGTACAAGTACTCAAACACCAAAGTACTCGTAAGTAATTTAAAAACAGTACTTTGAGTATATCTAATTACAATTTCAAGTACTTTTACTTAAGTACTGCCCAGCTTTGTTTCAGACTCATGTTACTGAAAGTACTTCCTTAACTTTGGACAGATTGACAGCTGGCACCCATCGAAAAGTGTTACAATTTCTCGCAGCATTTAGTTGTATGTTGGATTGCATAAACTTTCATATGTACTTGTACGCAATCTGTTATACAAAGACAATAACTATTTTATGGCAAAATTTACTAAGCAGAGCGGCAGTATGAATAGGAAAGTGAAAAAATGTATATTACTTTTATTATTAAGAAATTATTTTAAATACTAATCAATATGAAGTAAATCTACTGAAATGTTAACGCACCTTTTCTAAGCACAAGTGTCCTATATTACTATTTTACATTGATGTTTCGTTTCCAGTGAGCCTTACCACGGAATTTTTGTACCATTCAAGAAGGTCATTATGGGTTGGAGACCATAGTAAAGGGTAAATGGATGGGTCCTACTTACTCTCTTCTCTTTTCTGTTCCATTTCATCTTCTAAATGTTACATGAATGTGCCATAATGTGGTACAAAACATACAGATACAGAAATTCATATGATTCAACGATTTATCTAGTCATATACCTTATAGTTCAAGCGCATTAACCAAATTCAAGGGCCTTTTCACAAATCGCTGTCATAGAAAGTGGAATTGTTTTAGAGCACATTACTTATTGTGAGGTACATACTCCATTTTTTAGGTTAATTAGTTTTTAACAAGAATAATAACAAAATAAGAGGACTATTTACATTTTCTCGTCAGTATCTTAAAAGCTAAGCGAAATACGGCAAAAAATTATAGATACATTTTAGTAGAGCATAAAATTCTTTACAATGGTTATAAAAAAAAAACGGTGCAGTTCATAGTTATGTTTGTACTGGCCACCAAATTCTCAAAAATGGGGTTCTGTAGAGCTTATTTTTTGTCATTTTTTGATAGTAACCTTACGACTTTTCTCAGTTATTTAAAATGCAGGCATCCTAATCTGAAGAAAAAAAAACGCACATCCTCTGTGGACTCCAGAAAACACTTTTCATGGCACAATACATTTTTTATACCTTCTTTACTTGTTGTTTTATAAACAAAAAAAAGTGCTTTTGTATTATCATGATTTTTTGTGGTTTGCAAATGATCTTAGTCCTGGAGAAGAACCATCTTAGACAATTTTTGTGATACGGATCCAGTTTGTGATGAAGATATCCAACTTGGCATGTGTGGGCGTCGAGGGCAAACATTCATTTTCATTCGTTAAATGTTTGTGTTTTTCTGTTGGCTTGGCTATGTTTCCGGAATTTAGTAAAAATAAACCCATGTTTGCCAGTTGGTTGCCCACAACGCCATATTTTGACAGGTCATTGGATTCCCTAATGGAGTTGCTATATTGAAAAACACCTTTTTTGGTATCATGCTGATGTTTTCCCAGGCCGGTTTCTCCTACCACATCCCCCACTGTTTGTAGCTATGACTACTTTTGAAACTATGCCTAAAATATAACTGATTTTTTAGCTATGCATTAATTTGAAACATCAATTCCAGACAACACAGGATATCCATACGATGTCTATTTTTTGTCCATATCGTGTTCGCATGGCCAAGGACATAGTATGAATGTCCAGTGGATGTGTTTTATATCCATACACGAATATCTGCATATTGTCCACACAGGGATGTACACTAGATGTTCGTTTCTTATCCAGTTACTAATATTCATATTCATGATCCATTAAGGATTATACATGGGATGCCTGTTTCTGATCTTTCTATGAATATCTGTACATTGTCCATGGAGAGATATCCACAGAATATCCGGTCTTATCCATCAATGAATATCTATACATTGACCATTAAGGAATATCCACTGGATATCCGTTTTTATCCAATATCCGCACATCGTTCATTAGGGGATATATATGATGCCCATTTCTGATCCATCTACGAATATCCGTGCATTGTCCATTAAGAGATATACAGGGGATATCCGTTTTTATCCATCAACGTATATCCGTAGATTGTTCATTAAGGGATGGCATCCATATATTTATCAGTTATTTTTCATATATTCATAATATATTGAACATGCATTTGGATATCTCAAATTCAACATATATAATTTGTTTAGCATTTTCAAAATTGCTTGTTCGCTGTTTGTCGATGAAATTTACTTGTTTATGCATTACCAAGTAGTTTGTTGTAGGAATTGTTTATAGATGGCGCAACTTATAAATCATTGACAATAAGCAGTCACACTTTATTTTATATTCTAATCAATTAATACTAAATGATTTGCAGATGATTTTGTTCAAAACGTCAAAATGACAAAATGTTATTCTGGCTATTTATCAGATTATCATAGAATTTATGGGCATGACACAAAATTGCTCACGTGCACAAAATGCTGTAAACGAAGTCTCAAATTTTTAGTGAAAACGATTTCAATTCAAATCTATTTGATATTGCGAGAGACAGTTTTATTTTCAATATCTTCCTTTTTACCTATCAAGTCAAAAGAGAAATATGAGATTGCCTAAAAAATACAGTATTATATAAAATATTTACAGTAATCAAAATATGAAAAATTCACTCCTAAGTTGATATGCACTTTTTGAAAGTGTTAAATAATATTTTCAAACATTTTAATCATCTATAAATAGACCTAGAGCTTATGAGAGCTTAAATATAAGGTATTATTTACTAGAAAATGTGTGTATGTTTTGTGCCAAAAATTAATATTTTGAAAAATCTGTAATTATGTACAACTTTTTTTACTTAAAGATAAAGAAATGTTGTTAAAGTTGTTATATAGTAGAGGAAGCATTTAGTGTCTAAAGTTCATAAAATCCATTATGATATTTGGACAAAATCTGTGAAAATGTACATTAACAGTTTGCAGGAAGGCTTATAATGTTAGTTTGTAAAATGATGTTGATTACGTAAACACAAATTTGCAGAGTGGAAATATTTATATATTTATTTGCAGACTGGAAGGAGATCTATTTCTTTCTCTGCCCAACAAAGATGTTGATGCTTTCCTAATATACATATATACCTATATATAGTTGTAAAAAATTATTTTTTATTACTATTTTGCATAGTTATTATTAGGGAAATTGTTTGTAACCCCGTTTTGAAATGTTATCCGATGAAAAACCAGGCAATTATATACTATTTCTTTAGAAATGTAGGTAAGTTATTTATGGAAGGGCGTAAGGGGTTGTTTTTGGCCAAAGTGTAAAAGTTGTTGCTCGAGATGTAGTCCTAGGCAACAGCCATATTAAAGCTGAAAACGCACTTTATGTCAGAGGTGCATACACTATTTTTTCGCACGATCATGTGAATTCAAAACTATTTCAGATATAAGATATTAACAACACAAATTTTCTGATTTTTTGAAGTTATATCAAGGACTGGATTTGTGAAGCATACGTGAATATCTCACCGGTCTAAGGTCGCTCCAGCCGAGGAAGTACTTAATTCAAATGCCAATTAAATATCAAAAAGAAAAATGGCACAAAATGTATCTCCCGAATGTATTTAACAATATTTGTAAGAAAAAAGTCCAGTTCCTAAAATCGTCTATACACCGGAGCTCAATGTGTTAAGAATCACTTTCGATTTCAGTTTTAATGGAAATTCACCCTTGATGTAATTCTCGATTGATTTTTTTAAGATTACCCTCACTGGTTTGACCAAAAATACTTTTAAGTAAAATAGTGTACGAGATAGATTTATTGATATTATTTATGTAAATTAAAAATATCGGAAGTATATTTTTCCAGTTAATTTTATGTCATAATTACCCTAATAAGTAAATGAGTCTTTCGGGGATGAGGTACGTTCACCGGTTTAAATTCCGACACTTAATCAGTGAAGTAAAGCACGCTGAGCGAGTCCAGCATTTGGTTGGACGAATAAAGTATCTCGTCTAATAGTCGGTAGGCTACCAACTGAGTCAATCCCGAACCGTTGAACCACCAGAAAGGTGGTGGATGACCCAGGGTAGGTTAAAGTTGGTGGCCAAAGACCGTGGTTTGGAGTCCACACTAAACTGTAGCCCCTAGGCGCAATGGGCCTTTCCGCCCTAGCTGCCTAATAAAAAGTAGTATTACTAATGCTAATAAAAATGAGTCTTTCACCAAGTCGCTAATTTTAAGGAAAATGTTTGTTGAGTAGGTGCCATTACGCAACATCATTAACTCAGAGATTCTCTACTTAGTCCACCCGTCAGGTCATATAAAAAGGCCTTACCAGGAGTTAAGTCGGGAAGTTTTGAAATTTGGCAGGGTTGTAGATTTAGGTACCTACAACTAAAATCCACATTTTGCACAAAGTAATATCTGCCGCCGGCGTAGCCATATTGCTAAGATGGCCGCCAAAAACAGTTTTTTGAAATATCTCCTTTACCTTGGGTTTTACAAAAATTAAAGAGGAGCAAATTTCCTACAAATTACGTTATATATATGTTTTTGTAAAATCAATAGTTTAGACAGTCGATTAAAGGTAAACATATTCATTTTACTTTCCCTAACGATATGCTTAAATTTATCAATTTATGAGTTTTAAATGAATATAAGAGCTATTGAATTCAATTTGGATTATTATTTGCAAACCTTCTCAACTGAAATTCTACCTACTTCTTACCTGTACCGCGCCTACCTGCGATTAAAGCAAACCTCCGCCAGCCGGGCGCCGTCGTTTTTATAACGTGCATAGTCTCTACCTTTATCACTTTTCAGTATTGCTTTGACCATAGTGCAAGTATAACAACGTTTTGTATCTGTTATTTTTGTTATCATTGCTCTGGGACATATTATTTTGCAGACTGTGGAATTTACAGAAGAACGCCTGGCCATGGAAAACACTCTTTGTAATTTGATCTACGATCTACGATCTTCTGAACGGATCATCAAGTTTGTTTAAAACGATTACTAAAAAATTTGAAGAAGGAGTAGCAAAACTGGAAAGCAATGGACCTACCGCTAAACTGTGGATGCAATATTTTCGCATGGTAACTTTGGTGAAGCAGTTTATAGAAGCAGAAAGAATGGGTAATTGACAGCTTCACCTAGAAACTGCCAAGAAAATGCTGCCTTATTTCTACGCAAGCGGCCATCATAATTATGCAAAATCATATCATTTATATTTGCAATATATGATATTCTTAAAAGACAAAATGACTCCTGATGAGTACAATAAATTTAAACTTCTTGTTACTTTTGTGACTAATATTAATAAGCCTTATCTTGTTTGACTATATTTCGATACTTCCTGTAAGTCTATGAAAATAAAGTTATTATTATTATTATTATTATTATTATTATTATTTACAACAGACGGTTTTTTTCACAACCAGGCACACCAAGTTTTGGTCTGTTGGTCAGATATGACCATTGAACAAATGCTAATGAGGACGATGAAAGGTTTTGGAAGGCTTACTCATGGACGAGGAATCACGGATAGCGTGTTAATAATGTGGACATTGGGAATGGTGTATTTGCACAACGTATGCGATGAGATTGAAAGATTTTGCAACGTTTCTTTTGCATCTACAGAACAACACGTGGATATGAGAAGTTGACTTTATTTATCACGTATTATTCAAGACAATGATGATGTGCAAAAGCTGTTGGCTTGGTTTACGCAACACCCTCCTTTCCCAGATGTAAACTAAATAATGTCTATTTCCTCAGAAGTTATTGAAGATGAAAAAAAACGCCTTTAGTCGAAACTAAACGAACATTTATAACTTCACTCGACTGCTGCATGTTGATTTTAGAGAAAACATACGTATGACGTTTTATAGAAAATTTCCTACTCTTTAATTTTGGCTATATGTATTGTGACTATGCGGTAATGGAGATATTTGAAAAAAACCGTTTTTGGAGGCCATCTTGCCAATATGGCGGCTTGAGCGGCAGTGCTTGCTTTGTGCAAAATGTGAATCTTAGTACTAGACACCCATCTCGAGAATTATACCAAATATCAAAACTTTCTGAGTTAATTCCACCTAAAACTACCTGACAGATGGACTAACTTGTGAAAGGGAATAATACTGCAAATTATTCAAAGGCTCATCATTATAATTTATTTCTTCGACCGCGACTGACCGAAAAGTAGATGTTTTCGAGACTATTTATCTGTCCGAAAGTGATGTTTTGCACTAGACATAAAATAGTATATTGTGTATCTAGGTGTGAAAGCGATACATTCCCGGACGACGATGCATCGAAGTCTGGGAATGTGCTTTCACACCGAAGTACACATACTATTTTTTCTGAAATCACAATAAATACTATTTTAAACGTATAAAAATAAAAAATATAAACATTTAAAAAAAAAAAATTTCTGAAATCACAATCAATACTACTTTAAACGTATAAAAATCAAAAATATTAACATATTAAAATATATATAAAAAACCGTACGGGAATGTTACTTCCCAGCCTAGGCCGGGAAGTAACATTCCCGTACGGCTCTGTTGATCGTTGCTTGGCAACGGATCTTTTCAGAAAAATAACAATTTTTTCTGAAATCGATTGGCAATTTCTACATTTTCGGCGCGATTTCAGATCGAAAAATGCACAATTCCAGTATTTTAGTCCGTTGCTAAGAAACTATCAGAAAACAGACCGGAAAAGGTCCGTTACCAAGCAACGATCAACAAAACCGTACGGGAATGTTACTTTCCCGGCCTAGGCCGGGAAAGTAACATACCCGTACGGTTTTTTATGTATATTTTAGAGAGTAAATAAATACACGCAGACAAACTAACTCACATTCAAATTGCATTTATTAGTAAGCAGTTAGATTGTAATGAAGAAATGTTATGCATTAATACAAATTCTTTAATTTATAATAATATTGATTGTGATTTCAGAAAAAATAGTATGTGTACTTCGGTGTGAAAGCACATTCCCGTACTTCGATGCTTGTTGGCCTCGGCTAGCGCCTCGACCAACAATTTGCATCGTCGTCCGGGAATGTATTGCTTTCACACCCAAATACACAATATACTATTGCAGATCTAGAACCGAAAGTAACCACTTTCCAGTCTAGACCTGCATAAAGAGCTACAAAAGTGCACTTTAGGAGGTGAGTCAATATGCACCCAAGGTTTTTGGCAATTTCTAAAGAAAACTGTGTTACTGTTGGTAATTATTATTTTATTTTTCAGTTCATTGTCGGCCGCAGAACAATTAGTGTATGCACCACGTTCTGAGTCATTCTACTGGACTCATAAGCTTCCACGATGAGCTACAAATGAGTCCTGGAAATTGCCTAATTGTCCAGTAAAATTACTTAATATACAGTGTGTCCCCGGATTGTTCATTTTCTGTAGTCTCGGTCTGCTTGACGTAAAATGGATTTTTACCAAATTTCAGTTAAAATGGGATCTAACTCGCGAAGTTAATCTAAGAAGAAAATAAAATAAATCATTGTAGGTAAACTGGTCTTTCTGTTAATTTTACGGAAAAATTCTATTTGGATAAAATATTTGGCATTGAAAGTTAGAGCCATATGCCAACTTTCATTACATTGCAGAAAATGAAAGCTGTACTAATTTTTTTTTCGGTATTTTACACCTATCACAAACAATCCGGGGACACACTGTGTATTATTACTGTTTTTTAACATGATTCAAATCCCTCATTGTTTTTCTAATAAATTGTAATAAATAATTAACAATAATTTTATAGGCCAATAACTGTTGCAAAATTTGTATTATAGTAGCAGATTATACTAATATTGCAACAAATTCAAAGTCGAAAAGGTTATTCGTGACCTAAAATATGAATATTTTCAAATGATTTGAACTGAATAATATGCTTCTTTTTAGTATTACCACGTCAAAACGAAAAAAGCCATAGTTACGGTTGTCAGAAGAACTCCTTTTACTGTGGTTCAACTATTTGAGGAATTGTTACATCTGGTCTTAGCTCAAAACAAATCTTTTTTAATACATTAAACCGAATTGTCATCTAGAAAAGTGCCAAAAGGGAGGGTAAAACAACTTTTGAAAATTGAGACAATTTTTTATAACTACGTGAATATTAATTATGCAGATTACTTATTAGTCATAAATTAGCAAAGCTAATATCGTTGGACAAATAAAATCTGTCATTAAAGTAACTAAGATTTGTCATAGGTCCATTATACAGTGGTTACTAGTGCGCCAAACTATGTTTTCAACATTAAGTTTTGAGATTTTTAGGAATTTTAAAGTGCAGTTTTGGTAAACAGAATTTAACCGATCTTTTAAACGATAACGTAAAAATGTAGTGTCGCAAATAGAAAATCTGAACTTCCACTTCTTATAGTGGGTTCGGAAACTGATAAGGGTATAAGACTATAAAAAGATTAAAAAAGTACAAAATAAAATGAGATTGTACAAAACATTCATTTTATAGTGCATTTATTTTTACTCATCTTATATAATTCACTGACAACTTTATCAATGTGTTCTGTAAAGTTTAGTTTTTCATCAAGTACTACACCTAGATCCTTCTGAGACTTCATTCTAGTAAGTGCATGATTGTTCAGTACATAGTCAAATGTAATCACTTCCTTCTTACAGGAAAAAGACATTACAAAACATTTTTGAATATTAATAGTGAATTTATGATCTAAACACCATTGAGCTCTATTATTTAACTTAGTTTGTAAAGCACTACAATCATCAGTGTCATTTATACTTTGAAATCATCGGCATAGATCAACCCTTGTGCATCTCCAAGTTGCAACTGATGATTAAATCGTAAAATATTAACAATAGCGAAAAACAGTTTAAATAAAAGTGGTAGCTTTTTATTTTTCTACAATATTGAGAATACGTAATCTTAGTAGAACTAACAGGAAAGGAGATAATTGGAGAAAAACCTATTTTGACCGTCATTTCTACAACATGGCGATCGTAGGGTGCAACGACATTTTTGGGGAAAACATTAATCAATGATTGTGGTAATCCCCGCTACATTATATAAACCGAAAATTCCTTGTAGAAATTATCCATCGGTCAAATGACAAATTGACTCTACTAATATTGTATAAGGATACCCAGGTTAATCTGAAAATATTTTTAAAAGATGGATGAAGTCGTCTTTGCCAAGACTGCACATTAAAATTTTAAAACTTCCAAATCTTAAGAAATAATCTATTTTGATGCTCTAATGAGCAATACGTATCAAATATACGAAAAATAAGTTATTATTTCAAAGTTATTTACATTTTATTACTCAGGGCACTGTTAAAAGGGTAAATCGTATATAAAATTGTTCGCATTTTTTTCAATTTGTATTAATAATTGTGAAAACTATGACTTTTAGCTCTTGGATGCCTCTAGATTTTAAAATAATAGATTAAGTACATTAACTATATAGTACCTAAGTTGTTAATTGACCAATGCAAGATTAATATTAAACGGAATTGAGGACGACAGCATTTGTGGATTGAAGAAATATTTTAATATAATTATTATCTTCTTTAATGCTTTTTATTTTTAATCCAGTCAGTAGGGACAAAAAATGGCCTTTGCCTTACAAAAGGTGAAGTAGTAATGATTTTGATATATGTTGTTTAAGTTGAGGGCTTGATGAAAAATACAAGTTTTCGACCTTGGTGAGGAGAGGTGCGAGCTGTCATCTTGATTGAAAGGTGCAAAAAAATTGTCTTTTCAAAATAATTCGGCAACGCTCGATCCTAGGAGAAAAATGTTCAAGGCAAAATTTCCAACATTGTTTGTATATACACTTTTATTGTAAGTCTAATATGTAACAAGATACAGTGGTGGGGAAATGAAGTTTAATGAATTTTTTTTCCATTGAGAAATATTGTAACGTTCATCTTGATACATCCGAGCAACGTGTCGATACGAGGACTTCACACATTACTCGAGATGGTGAAGACTTGAAAAAACTGTTGTATTGGTTTTCTCGGCATCATCAGCATCCTTTTCCCGAAATCGATTAGCCTTTTTTCCATAAGTACTGGACTTGTTGCAGATGAAGAGATAAACTGTCATTTGCCTAGAGAAAAAGGTCTCAAGCTGATGTCGGACATGGTTACCACGTTCGAAGATTTCGAGTCCATTAAATTTAAATGTAAGGACAGAGTCATCCCATTGGCAGCAATCAATGGCAGCAATCAATAGCAGCAATCAATGGCAGCATAAAAACTGGCAAAGAAAAATTGTTATCAACCCACTAATGCAATGCTGTTCCAAAGAAATTTGATGACGAGTTGAAGGATTATCTTAAGTTCGAGCTTGCCCCATTTCCTTTGTCTCTTTTCACTGAAGAAGGAATGCGCAAAGGCATGAAATCATCATTGTATAGTGTTTTCGAACAACTTCTAGAAGGCATGGAACTCGGAAATAACCAAATCAATTTTGTAGATGGAGGATATCTTTTACACAAAGTTATATGGCGTCCTAATGATTTTTTTGCGTCCATTTGTGAGAAATACGTTCAATATGTATGAGATCACTACGGTTCACATGCAGTCGTTGTTTTTGACAGATATCCATTAGATGATACAAAGAACACAGAAGGACTTCGCCAATTGAAGACGAAGGCAACTGCGGATGTTCTTTTCGATGAAACAATGCCGGTTCAAGTTTCCAATGAAAGATTTTTAGCCAATGATAATAATAAAGTCTTATTTCGTTGCTGAAAACTAAATTCGAACAGGCTGCTTTTATGGTTAAGCAGGCTGAAGAGGATGCTGATGCGTTGATTGTCAATACAGTGATTCCCTTGGACTTAAAATTTGATGCTGTTTTCATTGGCAAAGACGTTGACCTCCTTGTTCTGCTAACAGCATTAGCACCATCTTAAAGCAATTTCTATCTTCGTTTTTTAAAAGTTCATTGAATTTAATTTCAATATATTCTACTTTACCTTTCACATGTAACATTGTCTCAACCGCAAACAATTTGAGGTTACATTTCTTATAACAATCACAAATATCAAATATCATTATGGTATAAAAAAAGAGTATAGGAGCAAGTACCGACCTTTGAGGTATTCCATGTTTTATAGCCAATTCTTTTGAATAACTGTCATTAAATTTAACAATTTGTTTCCCATTTTCGAAGTATGATGTAAACCACTGTAATAATCGTCAATTTAATATTATTTTTAGTTTCAATACAGTAGATGTTTATTAAAATAATATAAAATATGCAAAGTTACTTTATATAATAAATTTTTTTTTCTTAAATCCATCTTTCTGACGCTGTAGCTATTTAAACATATGACTTACAGTAAAAATGTATATACAAAAAATGTAGGAAATTTTACCCTCTTTAATTTTGTCTGGAATATTTTTCTCATAGGAACGAATGTTGCCGAATTATTTTGAAAAAAGAACAATTCTTTGCACCTTTAATTCAAGATGGCGGCTCGCGCCTCTACCTCTCCCCTCCAAGGTCGAACACTTGTATTTTTCATCACGGTCTCGACTTAACCAACATCATATATCCAAATTATTACTACTCCACCTTTTGCAGGGCAAAATCCCCCACTGATTGGAGTATTTATGCAATTATGTTATTTTTCCATGCATTGTAAGTACTCATTTTGTTATAATTTTTAAGTTTTAGTCATACTGAATGTGTATCTAACTGTATATATTGTAAAAATATCTATGCCTCTAAAGAGAAAACAACTTCAGGGGTTAATTTTAGCAAAACTATTTAAATGAGTGCTATCTAGAAAAGAAAAACTATCTTTGTGATAATGTTACTTATTAACTTATTTTTAAGTATAAAATTTAAATTAATTAGTATATCATCATGGCTGCAAGAAACTGTCCTTGATGATTCATAAGAGTGCAAAATTTTTATAACATTGAAGACATCCTACATTATAAATGACAAAGAAACCGGGAGAGAGATTTGTTTATGCAATTTTTTTTTTATAGATTTCTCTTTCTCATCAGATTATGCTACAACCTATTGTTACAAGAAATCATAAAAAAATTATGTGCAAACTCCTTGAGAAAAATACAATATAAAGTCTGTTCGCTGATAGACTCCCAGTGTGACGTTACGAACGTCTGAACTAAGATGCTGATCAAAAGTTCTTATCACATCGAGCCAATCCTATGGACAGTTTTTGAGATACAGCTTGTCAAAGTTAGGTAATTTGCGTCATTTTAGACATTCAAGAACTTTTTACTCTTAAACTATTAACTTTAGTACTTCATGTCCATGCTCTCTAATTAATTGTCGACAACATAGTGTTGCTCTGTTCTGTTAGCTCTAGCGTTTTGGAGCAATTCGGCTTTAAATGAGGTAGGTATCACTGAAATCTACGTTTTTGGTCGTTAACCAGGTTTGCATTTTTTCGTTTGTCCAAGATCGGGTTGGTTGTTTTTATTCAATTCGACAGTGGTACTTAGCATTATCTAAAACAATAATGCTTGGATTTTGTAACGCCGGCAAAAGTCTCTCTGTCAGCCACTTTTCAAAATTTTCAGAGTTCATGTTGTCATGGTAATCTACTGACTTATTCCTGGTAGAGAAGACTAAACTTGCATCTTCAGCAAAGCCACGAATAGATCCTGCATGTACAAGTATAAATCTTTTACCTTCTGTAGCTGTACGATGCCTTTTTGATTTACTAGAATCATCTTGCCAAGAACGTTTTAATCCTCCTCTGCTAAAGATCCAAGTTTCGTCTAAGAACACTACATCTTTGGGGTCATTAATTTTCAAAATTTTTTACGTATTTGCGTAAAAACTCTAGCCGTTTTAGTTAAATTTGTGGTCTTTCACACAGTACTTTTCTGTTGTCATCTTTTTTAAAGGAAAAGCCTAATTTTTTAATCACTATATAAACTGGTACTGTCAATATCAACTATTGCTCTACATTTTAGCTCTTCTAAAAGGATAGCCAAGGAAATTTGTTTACGATCAGACACCATATCATAAATAACATTTTTTATTTCATATTTTACAGCATCGTGTAACTCTGTTTTGGACTTTTTACGATTCCGTTTAACCGAAGCTTGAGGTTCCACATTTTCTTTATCGTTTTTAGCTATTTTTCTTACAGTCTTTTCATCGATTTTTAAAGCCTCACCCACTCGCCTTTGAACAGCTTTTATTGACAATAAAGGTCCACCATTTTCATTTTCCTTTTAAAAGTATTCCAACAAATTCAAAAGTAACTGTTGTGATTGCAGATTTAAAAATTCACCACGACGCATGTTTACTATTTTAACAATAGAACAAGACTAAAATTGCTCTCTTAGGCACTAATTGAAATAAGTGCACTATACCTACTATACTCAATAAAGACAAGGAAGGGTAGAGCTCCCGACGATATTCCTTACACTATACGATCAGGATTCTATCAGCGAACAGACTTTATAAATAACAATGAAGACCATAGTTTTCTGAGTGATGGAAATATTTCTATTGTAGTTCCCCCCTATACAATTTACAATTCTCTTTAATTAATAACTAAATAATGCATACATGATCTTTTTTCAATTCAAATCAAATCAAATCAAAGATATTTATTAACGTTTAAAGACATGAATGCGCCTCAGCTGGGTCCAGTCTAGAGCCGATCACCCCACCGTGGCGTGCATTTATAAGTTGAAGGTTTTTCCTTGATTTTGTTCATTTGATATACAGTTCCATTGATTTTTATAATTACACCACCAAAAATGAAAATATTTCTTATAATCACATGTATTTTAAAATAAGAACATGCTTCTACATAAGTTTATGTTTATAACTGTATTCAAGCATTTCAGAAATCGTTTGCCGATTAGTTTTTAATACTCATTTTGATTTGAAATAATCAGCAGCTTGAATTCCTTTTTGTATAAATTTTATACATCAGCAGGAGATTTTGTCAGCGATGATGATATAAATACAGTATATCATTTTTGGTAATTTTTAATCAGTATTATAAGCCAAAAAAAAAGACTTCTAAATTATTGTATTTATTAAAATTGCAGTGCATTGAACTGAAGGAAGAATGATACAGGGCATATATTTGAAAGTAATAAAATTTACATATCCATGTCAAATTTGTTTTTCCTCTATCCACTACATTCCATCGGGTTTCTAAGGCCTGCTAGATAGATTTTATTAGCCAATGTCAGTCACGACAAACTTCTAGGTTAAAAAAGCAAAAAAAAGTAAATTTTTTTCTGTGCTCTACGATGCTTTGAAAGTCTAACAAGCAGGTTTTTCAAATAATTACTCAGTGATGGTGAGAACTACCGATTTCAAACTCGGCAGGGAAAACTGGTTTCGTAGTAGCTATACAATGTGGATGGCCCAAGTAACACATAAAGTCGCGGGAACGTATCGGCGACTATAAAAGCCACGATAAAGTGGACCACAACCATAGGCTGCCACGTCCCTGCTACGTAGCTGCCACGTCCCTGCTACGTAGCTGCCACTAAAATAGGGAAAAATTTTTAGTCGCCGGGTAGTGTTTCGGGTAGTCCCAGCCTTTTTGTTTTTTTTCCTTTATAATAATGGCGCAATGAAATAATATTATACCAAAAAGATGTGTACTTTAGACGCGTGTTTAAAGTACTTTAGCCATTTTTTCAAACGCAAGTTACTTTTTTGATATAAGTTGACATCTTAAATGATAAAATTTCGACACGCCCTCGGTTTTGAAAGCGTCAGCAAATTTTTTTATATCATTTGTCAAAAAACATCCGCTGTTTCTTTGACATACACTATACAGGCTTAGAAGTTACTTTCCAGTAACATACTAGCAAGTTAATTGTTATTTTTGGATGTAGAATATGTTGGTTCATATTCAGCGAAGTATCCATGATCGATGGTACTTGATTATAATAAAATGTTTAGGTTTGGTCTGAACCTTCATTTGTTGAACCACTGATGCTGGAGCTACGTGGCTTTTTTGGAAAGTCATCGTTACAAGTGTTTTCTATGCATTGATTAATTGTATCGAACTTAAATAACGACAAAATAGACTTCTGGCATATGTCAGCCCTTCGAGTTGGCCATGGTTCAAGATATAAAAATCAGTGAAATTATGCCATCGTTACAAGGCTCATTTTTTAGTGTGTATACATTTTGTTTAAAAATGCGAAAAATAAGATCGCCAGAAAGTATGGGCCGTCAGGAGGCGCAGCCAGAAAGGTCAAAGTTGTAAAAAAAACGGCGTAATTGTTACAAGCCTTTTTATACGCTGAGCATATTTATTTAAATGTCTTGAACACAGAAAGAAACTCCTGTCAGTAAGGCTAGCTAGAAAGAAAATGTTTAGAATTTTTGAAGAAAATTGAATTTTTTTCGCATATTTCGTCACAGAACTCTAAACTCATCGTTACAAGTTCTGGCTCCTTTTTAAAACGCAAACATAAGATCCTTTAACAATAAAATAGCCTCCCCAGAAAGTTCTTAGTGTTAACAAAAGTATCATACACCCTTAAATACACAGGAATTTAACACTTTCGGCTAACTTGACTTCCTATCGTTCCTCCAGATGTATCCCAAGTAACACATAAAGTCGCGGAAACGTATCGACGACTATAAAAGCCACGATAAAGTGGACCTCTATCATAGGCAGCCACGTCCCTGCTACGTAGCCGCCACTAAAATGGGGAAGAATTTGTAGTCGCCGGGTAGTCCCGGCCTCTATAGATGTGACTATGTTTAGTTACTATAAAGGATCGGGGTAGTAGCGGGTACTACGCCCCGACTCGGCGGCCTAGTAACCGCTACGTGGCTGCCTAGTAACTGCCACTATCACTTTTTAAAATGGTGTTTATCTTTTAGCGATCTCTTTGTTTTTTTTTCTTTTATAATAATGGCCCAGTAAAATAATATTATACCAAAAAGATATGTACTTTAGGCGCGTGTTTAAAGTGCTTCTTTAGCCATTTTTTCAAACGCAAGTTACTTTTTTGATATAAGTTGACATATTAAATGATAAAATTTCAACGCGCCGTCAAAATAACCTTTTCTTGTAAGTTTTTGACAAAATAATTTAAAAAGGCAAGATTAAAAAATTTAAATATTTATTAGGGAAACATTTGGAATACTTTCACAATCAATATGAAGTTTAGTTGCAAAATAAGGAAATAATAAATTTCAAAAGAAAAACATTTTATTCAACTAAGTTGAAAACACATGTAGATCTACTAGTACACATTTTTCTAATCTTTTTCTGAATTATTCATAGACAAATGAGATCACATCTTCATATATGGTTGCAACAACATCCACAATTTTTTGCTTTAATAAATCTACACCGTCTTCGAAATCGTTTGCGTATACTTTTGCTTTAAATACCCCCATAAGTAATCCAACGGGGTTAGATCTGGTGAACAGGCTGGCCATGCTGTTGGTCCAAAGAGGCCAATCCATCTGTCATGAAAGTGATTGTATAACTCGAATTGTAGAATGTGCTGACCATCTATCTTGCTGAAAAATTATTTTCCTTCTAAATTCTAAATTTTTATTGTTCAGTTCGCCCAAAACAAAATTATTCAAAATTTCTAAATAAGTATTTTGATTTAAATTTCTATCCACAAAATAAACACCGATTATTCTGTGATGCATTATGCCACACCAAACATTTACTTTTTTATACTTTTGACTGTTAGTGGTAATTCGGAAATTACGATTTGCCTGAGCCCGGTATCTACAATTTTGAGAAGAGACTACTCCATCAGTCGTAAAAGTAGATTTGTCTGTGAATAAAATGTTTCGATGAAATAGTCTATCTGCTAAAATTTTCTTGCCCATAATTAAACAAAAGCCCAAACAGCGAGCATCATCTCCAACTTGAAGTTTGTAAATAAATTTGAATGCATAAAACTTGTTGCTGACTAAAATCTTCTAAATATGAGATTTGCTAATACTTAAATTTTTTTATCTTTTCCTTATCTTGAGTGTTCTTGCATAGATTCTAAAATTACAAGGGTAGCAGAGTCATCTTCATTTAATTGCTTTTTGGTTTATTTGATATTTTTACAACCCCAGTCAGTGGAATCAAATTTATAAATTAATTTACGTCTGCTTTGAGAGTTACAACATCTGGATAGTTCTCATTAAAAACCTCTATTGTGTATTTATAAGAAACATTTCCGATTCCATAGCATTTGACCAAGTAAATTCGTTGTTCCAGTGTTAGCATAGTTCAATAATCGGTAATTAATATTTTTATAGAAAATACAAAATACGAATAACCTAGTACACTGACGTTGACATTACTCCATGGCATTATACTACGGGAGCCCACCCCGAGTGTCCGTGCACCCCCCCCCCGGATCCTTTAGGACAATGTTTTTCATAAAGATTAAAGCCTAAGGAACAATTTAAGACATGTCCTAAAAAAAAAAAATTGGCTGCACTTTCAAAATGGCGTCCGTTTAAAAAAAGAAAATTTGCAAATATGGTTTTTGTCATTTAACACAAAAACTAAAAAAGATGGAGAAAAACTTTCTGCACAAAAAACAAAGTGCATACAATTTTCTACAATTTTGTTCCTATACAATATTTGCATAGGAGTTACCATTTTCCAGATAAATGATTCATCTCTTAAAGTAAAATATAAAATTCAACATAAAATGTAACACTACGGAAGCCCACCCTAACTGTCCGTGCACCCCCTCGATCCTTGGGGACAATGTTTTTCATAAAGATTAAAGCCTAAGGAACAATTTAAGACATGTCCTAAAAAAAAAAACTGACTGTACTTTCAAAATGGCGTCCGTTTAAAAAACAATGCAAATATGGTTTTTGTCATTTAACACAAAAACTGAAAAAGATGGAGAAAAACTTTCTGCACAAAAAACAAAGTGCATAAAATTTTCTACAACTTTGCTCCTATGGAATATTTGGATAGGAGTTACCGTTTTCCAGATACCACTGTTACCGTTTTCGAGATAAATGTCTGCAAATTACAATATTATTATTATTATTAATTTTTTTCAGTTTATTTTATTTTATTTTGTGTATGTAGAAAATTTTATGCACGTTATTTTTTGTGAAAAAAGGTTTTGTTCATCTTTTTTAGTTTTTGTGTTAAATGACAAAAACAACATCGGCAACAGTTTTTTTTAACATATGGCCGCCATTTTGAAAGTACAGCCAATTTTTTTTTTTTTAGGACATGTCTTAAATTGTTCCTTAGGCTTTAATCTTTATGAAAAACATTGTCCCCAAGGATCGGGCGGGGGGTGCACGTACACCTAAGGAGGGCTCCCCGACTATTACTTGATATAACTGATCTGTCTATGAAGAATTTAGAAAAAGATTAGAAAAATGTGTACTAGTAGGAGGTTTACATGTGGAATAGTTTACAACTTCGTTGAATAAAACGTTTTTTATTTTTTTGAAAATTGTTATTTCCCTTTTTTGTAACTAAACTCCGTATTTAAGCTTTTCTTCATAATTAAAAAAATTTTAATAAAATTTTCAATAAAAATGTAAAAAAAAGTAGTCGATTTCATAGTTCCTAATTTTTAGAATACCCTGTATAATTTATCTTAAGTTTGACAAGTGTTTATGACAAGGCAAGCAAAACTTTTTTAAAAAATGACTTTTCTCGGCAAATTAAAAATAAGAAAATTTACAAGAGTGCCGGGGACACACTGTATATATGAAAAATTTCATCAAAACTAACCAGTTGCGTCAGAGTTTGGGCGGATTGGGGTGCTAGAATTTTACATGAGAAAATTATTTGTATTTTGAAAAATTCGATTAAAAGGTGAAAAAAAAAAAAATTTTATCTTTTTAAAATTAAAATAATCGAAAAAACATGTATAATAAAAAAAAATTACAAACAAAGAAGGCAGCCATTCCTCGATAAAACTGTGCCCACATATGAAAATTTACTTAAGTATTACATCCGATTTGTTTGTCATTTCGCATTATGGATGAATATTCATTTGTTGATCTGGCTGATATGCATGCATTTAATTTATGGTGCAGCTGATGGGAATGAGTGTGAAGCAGCTCTATTATCTCAAGAAGAATTTCCCAAATTGGTGACAACAGTATCCATACCTCGTCCAAAAGGCACAATGTCTAGAATTTGAAGACTTTGCACTTCAACTTGAGTTTTGTACTTGGATTGTATTTCACTAGACATGATTTATCTATTTAATAAGCGTATCTGGAATAGAGATGGGCACGTGACGTGAATTTCACCGTGTCACGGCGTGAGCGTGTACATTTAAGGTATCAAATCACGGAAGATTTCGTGAGTGTGCGTGAGTCAAAAGATCCCGTGCGTGAGATAATATTCACGCCGTGCCACGACGCCCCATCTCTGCTTTAAAACTTCAACCTGTCGTGTCGTGACAAGAATAAGAAGCGAAGCGATAGACGAAAGACGGAACACGAGCGCGAGAAGGGAGGGAAAAGGACAGGAGACAGGATGAATGACGCAACATTCAAATCAAACTGCGTAATTGCAATCTCTCTCTACTGCATTCGCCAGTCGCCTAGCCCTTCTGGCCTGGTCTGGTCACTCTGGTCCAGAGATGGGCACGTGACGTGAATTTCACCGTGTCACGGCGTGAGCGTGTACATTTAAGGTACCAAATCACGGAAGACTTCGTGAGTGTGCGTGAGTCAAAAGATCCCGTGTGTGAGTTTGCCTTAACATATATCAGTCGTGCGTGAGCTAAAGGTTTAAAGTCGTGAGCGTGAGTCAAAATCGACTCACGCGCCCATCTCTAATCTGGAACTATGACTATCATCCTCATACTCATACGATACTTGGTCATCAACAGCATTATCTGAGCTGGACGTATTGATGACTATCTAATCCGACTCCATATTTTCCCACTGCGGCTCAGTGGTCAAATTTATCTTGAATTTCTTATCAACACATATCAACTCATAAGAAATGATGGATTACTTTTCAAGAGAAGATGTATAAAGCTACCCTGGTGGTTGATGAGGAAGATCTAGAGTGTATCAAATTTTCACCACGTTTGAAGTAGTGAGGCAGATGCTTGAAATCTTTACCAGGGTACGCCAGTCAATGATAAAACGGTGTAGAGCCTGTAAAGTTTTGAGAAAGGAAACAAGATTCGGTTTTGGAAGCGTCAGCAAATTTTTTTTTATATCATTTATTAAAAAACATCCGCTAACTGTTTCATTGGCATAAACTTTACAGGCGTAGAAGTTACTTTCCAGTAACATACTGGCTAGTTAATTGCTATCTTTGGATGTAGAATATGTTGGTTCATATTCAGCGAAGTAGGGTTTGGTTTGAATCTTCATTTGTTGAACCACTGATGCGGGAGCTAGGTGGCTTTTTTGGAAAGTCATCGTTACAAGTGTTTTCTATGCGTTGATTAATTGTATCGAACTTAAATAACGACAAAATAGACTTCTGGCATGTCAGCCCGTCGAGTTGGTCATGGTTCAAGATATAAAAATCAGTGATTATTATTATTATTATGCCATCATTACAAGGCTCATTTTTTTAGTGTGTATTTGGTTTAAAAATGCAAAAAATAAGATCGCCAGAAAGTATGGGCCGTCAAGAGGCGCAGCCAGAAAGGTTAAAATTGTAAGAAAAAAACGGCGCTATATCAAGTAATTGTTACAAGCTTTTTTTATACTAAGCATATTTATTTAAATGTCTTGAACACAGAAAAAAATTCTCAGAAAGAAACTCCTGTCAGTAAGGCTAGCTAGAAAGAAAATGTTTAGAATTTTTTAAAGAAAATTGGATTTTTTTCGCATATTTCGTCACAGAACTCTAAACTCATTGTTACAAGTTCTGGCTCCTTTTTAAAACATAAACATAAGCTCCTTTAACAATAAAATAGCCTCCCCAGAAAGTTCTTAGTGTTAACAAAAGTATCATACACCCTCAAATACACAGTAATTTAACACTTTCGGCTAACTTGACTTGACCAGATATATTGTATCATTATTACAAGGTCATTTTTATATTTAAAGAGTAATTATAAGTCTCTTGAATAAGAAAGTATGCATCTTAAGACCAAATTCCCGTCAAAACAATTTTTACACGTATATAAAAAAGAAACGTCGCATCTCGGAGGTTATAAGTCATTGTTAAAAGTTCTGTCATTTTCTTGGTACCTTAATACAAGTCTCATTAACAAAAAAATATGCTCTACAGAACAAAATGACCGTCAAACGAGTTTTTACGTTCAGATATATTTATAAGGACAGCATTCTGCTCATTTCAGTCAATTTAATGCAATTTCCAGCTTAAATGCAAGTATAATAATTGTAAGTAAAAAAACGTAAACTATAAAGAAAGAAAAAGAAATTACAAAAAATTTAGAAACGCAAAGGAGGAGGGTCTCTAAGGCCGGTTTTCGGCCTAATTTATTTCTAGAGAAAAAAAATTGAAAAATATTTTTTTAGTATCTACTAACAATATTTAATCGATTCTACCCCAAACGAAACTTTCCCATACTCACCTCCCCTATTTATACCCCCCTAAACTATTAAATAATCAGCATTCAGTTGATTTTTTTTGAGGCCATTGAAATCTAATTCTCATACTGTAGTGCTCAGAAATAAAAAATGTGCAACAATTTTTAGTTTTCAGCTTTTGAGCCGCCGGCACAACCGATTGATACTGGGCGGTACAAACTCGTCACTAGGTGCCACTAGTGCCGTCTACTTTATACGTTATTTTATGCTCTGGTATATATGGTACATTTGTTGACACTAAGAACTTTCTGGGGAGCTATTTAATTCTTAAGGGGGCTTATATTTTAAAAAGGAGCCAGAACTTGTAACAATGAGTTTAGAGTTCTGAGATGAAATATGCGAAAAAGATCCAATTTTCTTCAATAATTCTAAACATTTTCTTTCTGGCCAGCCTTACTGATAGGAGTTTCTTTCTGGAAATTTTTTTCTGTGTTCAAAATATTTTAATAAATGTGCTCTGTCTAAAAAAAAAAGCTTGTAACGATCACGTGATATAACTCCGTTTTTTTTACAACTTTGACTTTTTTGACTGCACCCCGACGACCCGCACTTTCTGGCAATCTTATTTTATTAATTTCAAACATAAAATGTGTACACACAAAAAATGAGCCTTGTAACGATGACGTAATTTCACTGGTTTTTATACAGTGTTTGTGACGTACCTGACAAGAAGTGCCCCGCCACAAGTCGATTTTATGAATGTTATCCATTAAACCATAAAAATATCTTAAAGTTGATAAAACGATGACGTGCCGAAAAAGCCACCTAGCTCCCGCTCTACACCAGCATGTTGTATTTAGCAATAATTGTAATTTTTTTACTACCTTGGTGATAGTTCTGACATGGGATACAAGGGCGGCTTCGTCAGCAAATTGAAAGATATATCCATTGTGGCCAAATTGTCATTAAAAATATGAAAAAAATTTAATATAATCTAAAATATAGGTTTTTATAAACTTTAAATTTAATGAAATATTTTTAATACTGACCGATAGGAGCCAAAATATTGATTTCCCGACTATCCGAAAGTGCCATCTTCAATTGGCTACCATAGGAGTGAGTGCAGCTCTATCTTGACTATACTCATACTCAATATGATAAGTTGAGCAATAGCAATTTGATCATTGCTATTGCTCAACTAAAAAAGGGAGGTAGGTACATAAAGACACTGAACTTAGTTTTATTTGACAACGGTTACTGATCTAATTACAGGTAGTCGTGAGCAAAAAAAAATAGGACAACTATTTTTTTCTAATGCAAATCTGTCTCTATTTGAATATGTAATGAGTAGCCGAAATAAAACAGTTAGCAATTTTATTTTATTTTTTATTGTAATGCTGTAGTTATTGCTATAGCAAATGATGGATGGTCAATGAGACAAGTTGCACTGCATTATAACATTAACAAAAATTTAGTGTTTAACATTTTAAAAAAGTGGAGAATAAACGGCACAATAAGTATAAATCCTGGATCAGGGGACAAAGGATATCCAACTTAACAAGAAACTAACTATTAATATTTCGTTATTGCACCATTTCTATCTATAACTAACAGTAATTCTTGGGTATTCCATGGACTCACATTTAGTTTTTGGATATTTCTTACGAGTCCCCAGACTTCTTCCATAGGGTTAAGATATGGACTATGACTGGGCCAGTTAAGAACATTAATGTTGTTATCATGAAATCAGTTAGTTAAGGTATGAGCAGTATGAATGGAACATAATATTGTCTAAAATCCTAATATACGTTTCACGATATGCCACAAAACACCAGGACCACGTGCAGATATCCAAGCCCATAAATTAACGGAAAATCTACCACTTTTGTCATTGTTAGATATATATTTCTAATCGAATCGAGTACTCGGAGGTCGGTAAACACGAATACGACCGCTGTGTGTTGACTGGAAAGTTTTTTGTCTGTAAAAACTATTTTGTTCCAAAAATTTACATCATGCACTAAAAATTCAAGCGCAAATCCTAGTCGAGCTTCTTTATGCTCAGCTTTAAGTAAGTATTTCTGTGCTGCTGGATGACAGCATAGCTCCGATTCTCTTACTCGATGGTGACCAGTACTATTCGATCCAGGAAAATTCGTTTCTTCAGCAGCCTGAATAACTGAGTAAAATGGATTTTATACTAATGTATTAATCAATTGCAAATCTTGTTGAGTTGATATTCTTCGTCGCCCTGATTTAGGATTTCTACTAATTGTACCGTTTATTCTTCAATTTTTTAAAATGTTACACACCGAATTTTTGTTAATATTATAACGCAGTGCAATTTGTCTCATTGACCATCCATCTTCAACTTTAACTAAGTCGTTTATATGGGGCATATTAGTTTTTGCACACTTGCAATGAATTTTGACAACTGACAATGTCACAAAAATTAAAGTTAGATGTACACAACTAGATTTTGGCAAAAATACGTTATCAGACTTGTCCCATTTTTTTGCGCACGACAGTTCTATCTAGCCAGAAATTCTCGTCCAACATTAACATTTCTTTTTTCTCTCCAAAACTATGGGCTTTAGAGCTCGTGTTTAATAGGTTTTTGTTTGTCTGGTCACTCTCCACTATCAGTTCTTTTAATGACATGAAATTTCCTAATTTATCAAAAATGTAAACTGATATCTTGTGTCGAAGTAAGTCGATTCAAATGTGTACGATCAGCCTTTTCAATAATGATACTATTTTCAAAAACGCGTATATTTGATATTGGTTTCCACGTTTTCACCTAAAATTTGTACACTTTTTGCTAATTGATCATTTTTAAAGTCATAATATATTGTTAATAGTGAACCCCGGATGAAAATATTTTTTTTTCAAACTTCAGAAAAACATGACATTTCTTACCCATCTCGTGACATTAAAGTTTGACTTTTTAGATGGCTGTAAGTTGTCATTAACACCGGAGGCAAAAGTACTTTTTCTGACGTTGTGAGCAGCAGAAAGCAACGCGTATTTTATTTATTACGCCGGCCATGCGATATTAATGCGTTTTTGATGGTGAAATTCGAGATTTTTTTATAGCTAATTGACGTATGAAGAAAAAATAGCATGTTTTATTCAGAGTAAAAGCCACTTGTGACTCGTCTGTAATTGCCTACAAACCTACAGACTCGTCACAAAAGTATCACTTTTACTTCTAATAAAACAATATACTATCATAGCCTCAAACTATCATTTTAAATTTTATTTTTTTCTGCTAAAGAAAAACTATTTCTTCTTATCAGTAATTTTGAATACCTACTTTAGAAAAAAAATACGGCAAGGAAAATTTTGAGAAACAAAAAAATTACTAATAAAGGATGATTTTATTAATTTTAATTATTAAAATTATACAATAAACTTTTACTTCCTTTGTTGTTGTTGTGCTCTGTTGTTGTCACGGCCAGGGAAGTTCCTTTGTGGAGGAGTCCTGATCCTCCTGTCCTTCTTGCTTCTGTTACGCACTACTTTGCTGTGAATAGCGCAGGACACGCAATAATGGAGCTTAGCGTACAACTTAGGAAGCACATATTCTGAAAAAAAAAACCCGGTGTAATAAAACTTATTACAAGCCACTTAATATAAAACTACAAAGTAAACACAGAACTCTTTAAAAAAAAATTAATCTAGTTTCACTGCCACAACTTTCACTTAGTTAATATACTGAACACCTTTCTTTTTATTTCCTACCAATGTGCTGTGGTAATAATTAACGTTACGCATTATAAAAATCTCAGATTAATTATCAGCAAATTTATTAAATTTTCTAACTGGACTAAACAAACCGAAAAACGTTTCTATAGAATTTTTAGTAAATCATTACAATTGGATTGTTGCACTAGATTAAAATATGAGTAGAATCTGAGTCAAATAATAACATTCTTCATAAAAAATGATTAGAAACATGTAAAAGTTGAAAATAAAATCTTATATTACAATATGGATTATTAAGGATTTAAGAATATACTTTGATTCTTCATTATCATTTTGTACGCGTTGATCAAATATGTAAGTCCGCTTCAAAAATGCTGGGATTCATAATACGCAATACTCAATCGTTTAATACTGTTGTGTGCCTAAAAGCACTATATTTTACATATGTTCGGTCGAGGTTGGAATATGGCTCATTAATCTGGTATCCAATCTATGAATGTCATAAAAATAGAGTTGAATCAATTCAACGTAAATTTGTAAAGTCTCTGTCCTACAGAGACATATCCACCTCAGGGTGTTGACCATATTACATTGTTGAATAGATTTGACCTATTATCTATTAATACTAGGAGGGTGAATATATCCCCAACACAAGTTAATACAGACTTGGAAAGTGTTGGTATTGGTATGGCAATAAGAGCAAGCGAGGGTGAACCAAGCAATGATGTACACGATTGTCTTGATGGGGCAACACTTTCCGAATCTGTATTTTCTTATACTGATTGCCCGAATTTGTTGGGTGAAATTAATTTTACTGTACCAAGGCTTTCCAAAGGGCAGTCAATTGTATTTAAACCAAACATATGTTTAACAAATATGATGCTAAGGTCCCTAACTAATATCATGTGTAAAAACTATAATTATATTAATTATTTAAGTAGCAACTGCGATATTAATTTTTCCAGCCTTAAGTCCATTTTATGGTGCAATAATATTAATAGACAACGGTGTTCTATTCATATCTCAATGCAAATCTTTAATTTTTTTTTATACTACAAAAAGATAGTGTACAAGTGGTGTTATCTGCCGTACTATGTAAATAATACCACCAATGGGCTCATTTAATGCATTTCATTTAATAGTCGTTACTTCTTGTGGATAAGTATTACTTAAAATTAGACGATATTGAAAATTTCAAATTAATCTGATATGTGGTTTTCGAAATATACGACTTTTAAAGAGGAATTGGAAGCGCGGTGCGACCAACATCGCGACTTCAGAGAATAGCAATAAAAATCGCTGAAAATAGTTGATAAACTGAAATTCTTCACAAACACACATAAGTTTCAAAACACACTGCTTGAGTTAACGATTTGTAATATTGTGAAACTATAAACGCTGCAGCTAGATTTCGACGTCACGGCCGATACTCGACCGCGGGTACGGTCCATTTTTATGATTTTTTTTAGACGATTTATAGGCCTCACAAAATTCTAATTTTTTGCACAGGGTCTTAAAATGATAAGATCTTTCCGATAATCAAATAAAAAATAGTTCTAGATGAGCCCACTTAACAGAAAAACTTTTGTCAAGTGTTCGAATAATGAATCATGAACAAAAAAAGAATGATTCAAAGCCACCAGATAAAGACCAAGTCTTTTTGTTGGGAAGACCATTTCAATGTAAGTAGAATAATAATCTCTATTATATTTCTAAAACAATGTTTATTGTAGCTTGAAGATACAGCAAACTACTAGCAATATAAGCTAATGACTGTATTTTCATAAAACCTGATGTATTACTACATTTGATTGGCCCAAATAGAGGAAAAGAAAATTTGAAACGGATACACATTCACATGAAAAAAACAAATTAAATTAATCGCAAGCAATTAAAAGGAATGATTTTACAAAGGTGATTGTTCCAAGCATTTCATTAGTGGTAGGTTGTTGCATGTTAATGTAAGAATTTGATTTTTAGCAAGGGTTATGTTGTAGGAAAAACGGCCACATTACAAGACCACAATGATCCATAAATTAAGAAAGGAAATTTATAAACTCACTTCAATTGTTTAACATTGAAAAACCAAGAAACCATTGTGAAAGTGGTTTGAATTCAGTGAACACATAAACGAAGTCCGAATGTGCTATGAAAGTGTTGAACTGTAGCTATAAATGACCTTTAAAATATGTATATTATAAATGTTACTTATTGCTGAGACAGACACTAGTATAAAGTGTATAATATAATTCTTTATTTTTTGTTACAATGTAGACCATTCTTTATCTCTTGTAGTTTCATGTAGATTCATCATAAAAGTATCAATGGAACTTTGGATAATAAATAATATCTTTAGCAGATATATTTTGTTTTATTCTCAATTAAAAGCATATATATATATAATGTATTTCATGTAACGGAATAAGCCTGGATTTGTACTGTATGCACAGTTTACTGTGTGTACAAATCTCTCTTCTCAGACATAACGAGGGCATTATCACCATAAGATTCTCGAACTGCACTGAAATCAATGTGTGTAAAAACTAATAGAAGTATTTAATAGTTTTTGTTGTTTCTAATATTTAAAATCAATACTTTAGCTGTAACGTACCTTGCGGTTTTTGTTATCTCTAACCACTGTAATGCCAAAAACGATCGCCTATTTATTCACTGTCCATAAATCTACTGCATGTAGAATGCCAGAATTAGCCTTTACAAATTAATCTACCTCAGTTATTTAAAAAAAAATATTAACAATAACAGCAAACACTAAACACTGCTAGCTAAATGTTAAATTTACTTTTGACATACGAGGTTATATTTTCTTTGTTGCCAACAACGTCACTTTGTTCGTTTTCTTCTGTTCTGCATATAAGTTCACGTCTAACTGCCATTTTCGCAGCACATTCAAATAGTCAAACTTAAACAATTTTTTAAAACATATTGCGTGTAGAATTTTTCTTCCAAATTAAATATATAATGCAATTAACACCTCCACTACTATATTTCACCATTTTTGAAAATTCAACAATCCAATTATGTCCACTTAAGTACATACAATTGATATATATATTTCTTTAAATTCAAACCATAAAAGGCCACACAGGGCCAACAATTTATTTTTTAATTTATATTTAAATGCTGAATGTCCATTGGTTAAAATGCATAACGTTCATTATTTGTACCGTACCTGACACTTTGCATTTATATAATAGACAAAATTCTACAAATTTAACCCGTATACTATAAAAACATTTAATATCTCATTAAAAATGAGTGTACTGTTACATTTATTTACGTCTTTCACGGTTTAATAGATTTAGATATTAAACTTTTTCTACACAAGAACTTTAAAGATCTATTCCTCACACAATAACAAATTCTGAAAGCAATAAGACACACCCATGTAAACCTTTTACTACTTTGTAATAAATACAAACCGCAAAATCTTTAAATAACTTTATGATAGTATTTTTTTAAATGTAAAAAAAAAGATTTTTACCATTGATGGGAAATAAATGAATTTGCTTCAATCAATTTTTTATGATCTTCAGATTATGTGGTAAAATGTAGAGCTTCCAGATTGTTTTACCTTCAAATTAGTTGCAGCAGCAAATTACTTAAATAACCATAATATCTAGGTCACTACTTTGAGAGTTTATCATTGTCCTTTTTGATTAAATTTAATATATTTATACCATTTTGAATATTATGAATTGTAATGTCCAAATGAGATTTCGACAATATTAATTAAAGGAGTTTAATATTTATATCAGTAAATATTCAAGATTAATAGCATTTCTAAAATGGAAGAATGATGGATATAAGTCAAAAGTCTAATTTTAAGTAGACGAAATTGACGTTTTCTCAAAATATGCCCCCTGATGACATATACAACGTGATTTACCATGATATGCGGAAAATAAAATGGTGTACTATTCTTCAATGTGGGAAAGCCCCTGCAAAATTTTAGAGTGTTCTGAGGTAATTTAGAATATTAAATTATTAGTAAATTTGCGAAGATACACCACTGTTATTGACTAGGTCAGTAATAGGTCGACAAACTTACTTGTGAAAGAACGTATTGGAGATGCTTACATTTCCTTAATTGGCATAAAAAGTGAAGCCGGCGAGTGCAGTCAAAGTGCCGTGTTTTTTTACTTTCGGTCGAACAATCAGGACACCGGTGTGTTATTGACGAATTTAAGTAAATATAACACACACCACAGATAGTAGACAACCCCCAAATCCAAAGCTAAGGCTGTCCGGAAGGGGGTTACACATTCGGAAAAACGCAGACATACATCCACACCCACCGGTGTTGTTAATACCGGGGCTGGGGGTCGAACCCAGAGCGCGGTAGCGAGTCGATCAGCGTATTCGCCACTCAATACGCCTTAACTGATTGAGCTACCGTGCCGGTATATATATCTTATATCTACTTGTTTTTGCGGAGTTCACTATCATAGGGTCAATGTCTTTTCGATTTATTTCGCTATTTTTGTAGTGTGATTTGATTAAAACCAAAGTCACTTCTACCCGCTCCAGCTTTGCTGTAAATAGTGTCAATCCCAAATCTGATAAAGTGATATAGTTGTACCGCGTTACGTCAGATTGGTTAAAGTCATTGGCGACGCATTTCTACAAAAAATAAGGTACTTTTTTATCCTTTTTTTTTTAATTTCTCATTTTTTTTAACTCCTTTTGGTGGGGACAACTTACTGTTAAATTTTCCGCATGTCATAGTAGATCACGTTGTATAATTAAAGTAAGCCATAAAACATTTTTAATTCTGGACAAAAAATTCAGTGTTGTTTTTTTTTAAGGTATCACAATTTTTTTTGTATGTGGAGCATGATGGAGAGAATTGTCGAATATTATCATAGACATAAAGATTCATTAGTAACAATAACAGAATCAAAGACTAAAATAGAGTGTTTAGTATTATTGATAATGAAAATAAATCACCGAGTTACCATTGCGTTAGACGTTCATCAGCCACTTTGCTAGCAGATGCAGGAAAAAAACATTACAAATATTCAGCGGCATGCCGGCTGGAAATCAACTACCGCTGCTGAGAGCTGTAATGAGAGTTCAGTATCTAATACGCTAAAAATCGCTGGAAATGACATGCCTTCAAATAGTCGCTTAAATGTGTCCTCAGCATCTTGCAAACATAATATCGACAATGAATTAATACAGCCTTTTGGGCACACTTGTTTATTGCATTCTAGATCGATCGGAGTTTAAGCTATGTAGGTACTTATGTACTCCAAAAATTTAAAACACTGATCGTTATAAATGCTTTGATGACCAAAGAACTTAGGAATCATGAAAATTCTTTACTTACGGCTGTATACTGAAGCCTCAGTAATATCCCTTACAGCAGCAGCTTCCACGATGTTTCGAATTACGAACTTCTTGATAGCTTTGTCCTTTGGTACACACCTAGCACAATTGGTGCAACGAACAGGTTTTACGTGGCCTCTTCCGTGTTTCGAACGTCCTCCATTACGTCTTTTGCAAGTCTAAAATACAGAGAAAACAGTTACAACTACTACCATGTGGTACAACCACTAGGTTATGTTATTAAAAATAAAATAAAGTCATTTCATTAGTAATGATAATGCATTCTGCGATTGTATATAACAAAATTAGTAAAAAATGCGTAAGATATGAAAGGTAAATACACTTACATATTAAGAAAATCAAAACTTACCATTTTGCTTGTTTCTGTCACTTCACAGCGGAAATAAAGGACGACTTTTTCATTTCACTATACTGGGGATATTTGATGGATAGTATTGGTAGTGTCAGCGCAACGGAAGTGCCAACACCGCGTAATACAAATTGCCGGTAAGAAAAGTGCATTATTTTAAAATACCAGTAGAGCACCTAATAACCGTGCAATTTCTTCCGTCTGATATTCTAATAACCCTTTATTAACTTTTAGTTCAGTTTTCTGCATTCAATTTTGTATTAAATGAATGCGTACAACCACAAAACTGAATGCACGTCAGTTTTTTTACAATGCAGATTTCGTAACTGCTAATTTATTTCCTAAATATAATTATCGATAAATATGGTACAAACTGGATAAAAAATTTTACACACGGCTACGCAATCGCACATTTACCGAATCGCCCAATAAGCAAAAAATAGTTCTGTGGTTTTTAGAGAAAGTAGCCAGTATACTTTCAGCATATAAATACAAATTTTAATAATGTCAAGCTAACATTTGCTTTTAAACTTTGGTGCCAGTATGTACAATATGAAAATCGTAAGTAGAAAGATTTATCTAGATATATATTTTTTTTACTTAAAGAATATTTTCCTGTAGCTTATGACAGTTTTATGCACCCTTGCATTCGCATGTGCATTGACGGTTGCCCACCCTTTCCCGGTAGAAGATCAGGTTCAAATTCCTTCAGCCAGCAACGAACGTCCCCAGAGACATGTAGACCATTATCAGGGTCATGATGATGCCGTAGATTTCGGGGCTCATACAGGCGATAATGGGGCTTTTGGATGGTACGCAGAATTCCCTGTCCAAGGAGCACATTAAGAATTTATGACGCCTGTACAAAAGTGGTTGTTATTTAGTTTTTAATTTTGGCCCACCAGTTTCATGGAAAGAATTGTAAATTTGCTTCGATTACCAAAGATGTGGGCAAGCTCATTGATGTACTATTGTGTTTGTAAAAAATATTTCCTAACTTCTAATACTTCCTGCATGTACTATATACCTACCTACCTACCTACCTGTAATTTTCATTTTAATTTATTCTACTTATAACATGCTTTCTAAACAAGGGTCATCATGATTAGAAAATAGTACAAAATGACATTTTAGGAATAGAAACACTATGCATGACTTAAGCTTTCTTATTTGAACATACATCTCTAGTTGCTTTTCACGTTACCTTTTTCTTTCATGTCTAACTCTACTTTCCGGCCTGTTTCATTTCATCATACTATAACTACATTTAAATAACTACTATATACTATACTTTGCTCTATCTCTTTCATCTAATTTATTAATTTCATATTCTTTCATTCATTCTCGTTTTAAAATCTCTCATTATTTATTAATCCGCATGTTCTCTCATTTTCATTTCATATTTCCGTAACATTTATTTTATTTCTTTTTGTACCTGTTATACTGTACTATATAACTATTAACGTTTTGCTAAAATAAAATATATTAAAAAAATTAATGTTTTTGATTTGATAAGTGCGGACAATCATATACAGGGTGGGGAAATAGTGCGTCAGATATCTCGAGTTCTACGATAGCTAGAAATAAAAAAAAATACAAGTAAACTAGATGAAAAAGTCTATAACTGGAAATTATTTTCGAATATACTGGGCGAGCCAAGATGAAATTATAGGATCAAGTGCCTTTTTTTTTAATGGAATGCTATGTATATCAGTACATTTTTTCAAGCCTCTTTCTAGACTCCATTCATTCCTATATTATTGACTGTCTCTCAACCACTTGGATGTAATGAATTTTTTTGCTGAAATAATGCCATCTGCAGAAGCATATTGAAAAAATCACCAAAGTTACAATTACAGGTTTTAAGAAAAACTTATGTGAATGATAGTTATGAGACATCTAATTAATGTTTTTGACTCGTTTTTACTTCCTAAAAATGTTAAATTGAATTTTCTCATTTTTTTCAAATGGAACACCATGTATATTTTTGGACGCTGTGATGAAGAAATGAAAAACGAACATTTTTTGTAAATACCTATGCAATATGGCGTGCAGCTAAATAGTTCGAATAACGAAAATTCGTTTTATTGAGCAATAAGTACTAAATTCGAGAATAAACTTAAAAAATAAAGGTTGTTTATAATTTTATAATAAGTGCACCACATGTGGCCTATTTTGATCGACATCTCATTTCAAAAGCGCATATAGAAATATGCGCTTTTGAAATGAGGTTTCTACTGTTCCTAAAATTGCCGGCGTGATAGATCTAAAAGCATCCTTTCCTTCATATTTTGTACTGTTGTTGGTGTGTCTATAAACAATTTCCTTCACATATAAAAAGAAATGCGGGACATCAATGATTTAAGGGAAAAAAACTGTATTATTTTAAAATATACAGGGGACCTTCAGATAGAAAATAAAAAAAACCTGGATGAATTAAATAAGCTAAAGCAAAAACCTGAAGTTCCTAAAGGAAGGGAGAATAATGAAGAGTGTTACAGGGAGAAAATTGAGGAAAAAATACTTCCTATGATTCACAGCTAAAAAAGGACAAAAAGTACAAGTCGTGCTGATCATCAAAAAATGCCACATTGTCGAAAAAGTAAGCTTCTAATTTTATGCGATGAAGCTGGACGCAACTTAAATAGGATAGTGACAAATAAACTTAATGAAAATGAGTATCATGTTGAAAGTTTTCTTAAACCTGGAGCTACATTAGAACAAGTAATCGAAAATATGGAATCTTTAACTTGAACATACTCTGCTCAAGATCACGTGATCATAATGGGAGGTTTAAACAATTTTAATGTAAAAAATAGGTATCCACATTTTAAAGACATTTGTAACAAAATAAAACAATGTACAAATATCAATATAACAATTGCGACTACGGCTAATGACCACAGCAGTCGATGCCATAAATTTAATACAAAGTTAGGGGAATTTATAATAAAACTCGATAATTATGTTCTTGACTCAATCAGATTATTAAATGTAAATGGTAATAAAAAACTATTGAGCAAAAAGGAAATCTCTAATGAAATAGTCAAGATGACTATAAATAAAAATAATAATAAAAATCTAACATTTGTAAATATAGAAAACAACAAAAATAACTTAAGAGTCGATTATCATATTAGACGAACCTGTTTCAATGTCTGATGAAATTCTAAATGTATCTGTATCAAGCTCAGATCAAACATTATATTTTTTAGACCCTGCTATAGCCCAAAATGACGAAACCCTCAAAATATCACATGTAAATGTCCAATGCATCACAAATAAATTGAATAATATTGAAATTTTTGTAAAGGAAAATAACTTAGACATTCTATGTATTACAGAACACTGGGTAATGGAGGATAACACTGGCAGTATATGTCTGCCTAATTATGTTCTTAAAACTAATTTCTCTCGTACTAACCACATTTATGGTGGCAGAGACGAACCCACGGGGGGTTAAGGGAAAGGGGGGGTACGCTCCCCCCCCAATGTTGATTGAGTTGTTGATTGAGTTGGGAAAATCACAAAAAATGTAAAAAAATCTTTATTGGGTATAATTGCAAAAAAACGAATAATGAGTTGATAAAAATTAAATGACACTGTCACTATGACCATTTTTTTATAAATAATTTTAATTGATATTATTTATGACTAGATGCGACTGATGTGAGAACCAGTTCACTTTTACGAATGAGTTCAAAGCATGCCGACAAGGCTGGCTCCCTGCCGCTGGATCGTGTGTAGACCCCTTAATGCTACTACCTATTGCGTATCACAATGTGAAGTGGGAAGTGGCCGGTAGCCGTACTAGCGCGAATCTTCACGAGCTTGCGCCCCGACTTGCGCGTAATCGTATTGTATCTCGCTTTTCTCCACGGTCATTAAACTATAACGGCTACCTCATCCAGTAGCTTCTAGACGGAGAGCGCGGGGTCAACTTAGGTCTAGCGCCTACATCATGTAGTTTAGTTAAACTTCTTTTGCATAATATTTGTATCGCTAGGCTAACTTATAGATTAAGTCTGAAATAAAAAAAAAAACATAAGGAAATATAAGTTGTAAAAAAATGGGCAGTTGGCAAATTAGTTGTAGCTTTCACCCCCCCAAAAAAAATAGCTGGGTTCGTCTCTGTATGGTGGATCCTTAATAATCTTCGTTCATACGTAATATACAAAATAAATCTTTCCATCGAATGTCACATGTGACACAGAAATGTGTGCCATCTCAATCACCACCTCAAATAAAAAAATTATTGTAATTAATATATATATAGACTTACAAATGGATATTTTAATTTATTCTTAAAGAATTTAAGTGAGGCTTTAAAATTAGCAGCTAGAAAATGTGACTATATTGTTGTTTATGGAGATCTCAATGTCGACTATTTCACCGACAGCGCTGATAAAAAGTCACTGTGTGACTTGAGGCATTTGAACTAATTCAAACTATTAATGAACCAACCAGGGTATATAAAGATATAAGGGGGCATATTAGCTCAACATGTATTGATTACATGGTTGCTAATTTACCTCTGCAGACAAATAGTGTTGTAAATCCTGTACTTGGAGATAATTATGCTCCCATACTGACATTTGCCTATAAAATAATAATGATAATGATTTGAGTAACAACACTAGTACTGTTACACCATTATATAATAAAAGGATACATGAAAGTAACTTAAACGAACTTAAGAATCACTTAGAAACTATGAATTGGAATGATATTTATTATCTTGAATTAAATACAGCATTTTGTCATTTTATTGAATCCTTATTGTGGTGTCTAAATGTTAATTGTCCCTATAAAAGCATAAAATATAGTAAAACAAATAACGTGGATAAAGGTTGGCTAACACAAGATATAGTCTGAGGCAAAGCAATAAAAAATCTCTTTTTAGAGGTGATACATTCAGATATCCCCGACTTGTTATTAATATATAGAGACAGAAAAAGAGAATATAAAAGAAATATAAAAATTGCAAAAAAAGATTATTACTATTTATTACACAAAAAAAATAAGCACAGCTGCAAACAAATGTAAAGAAATCTGGAAAATCATCAATAACACTCTAGGTAGATGTAGAACTGACAGTGATAATGATGAATTAATCCTAAATATAAATGATAATGTGATAACTGGAAAAAATGTTACCAATTCCTTTGCAATGCATTTTGCAACTGTGGCAAGCGATAAAATGATCTCTTACTTTGGTCAGAATATATCACTGCCTTGTACAGTCTCAAATCATATTGAAAACTCAATATTTTTTCCACCAGTTACTGAGCTATTGGATACTGTAAAAGATTTAAAAAATAAAAAATCATCTGGTTTCGATGATTTAACTGCCCAGGTACTTAAACACGTAATTAATGCAATAATTGATCCTTTATTATACTTAATCAACCTATCACTAGCTCAAGGAGTGTTTCCTTCTATTTTAAAAAAGGCATGTGTTATACCCATTCATAAAAAAGGTAATTTAGATGATATTGAAAATTACCGTCAGATATCCTTATTAAGTGTTCTATCCAAATTAATGGAAAAAATTGTATCTGATAGAATAATTTCCTTTGTTGAGGCGAAGAATGTACTCACAACACATCAGCATGGTTTCAGACCAGGAAGATCTATTGAAACTGCATCTTACCAACTTTTGAATCATGTATACAAGAAATTAGACGAAGGCAGATATGTGGTGTCTATATTCTTTGACTTGTCAAAGGCATTTGACACAGTAAATAATGACATGCTCTCAATTAAGCTATCACGCATTGGTATAAGGGGAAATTTATTGAAATGGATAAATTCTTATATGTTGGGACGAACACTGGTTGTAAAATGTAATAATAGCGAGTCAGAAACTTATGATGTATATTTGGGAGTTCCGCAAGGCTCGATACTGGGGCCACTGTTATTCATGATATATATAAATGACCCGCCAGCTCGTATAAGAGATGGCTTCACTACAATGTATGCAGATGATACAACAATAATTGTATCTGGTATGTCGCCTGATGAGCTTCAATGCAAAATAGACTCTGTCATCAATGATATAAACGTATGGTGTGACCGTAATAGACTCATGTTAAATGACACCAAGACCATGTTCGTAAACTTTAATATAAGATCCATATCCTTAGAAAATCGTCTGCTCTCTGATACCACTAAATTTTTAGGAACCCATATTGACAATAGGTTGACTTGGGAGTATCAAGTTGACCATGTTTGTAAGTTACTAAACAAATCCTATTATGCACTGCTACAAATGAAGGATGCTCTCAACGAATCTGGGCTACTAAATATATACTATGCAATGGCCTTCTGGCATATATCTTTTAATATAATGGCATGGGGTAAACATTATAAGAGTTTTTATTATTCAAAAACGAATACTATGTTTAATGTTCAATATCAATTATAGAGAGAGCTGTAGAGATATTTTCATTGACAAAGGAATTCTCACCACACCCTGCATTTATATATACAAGTGTTTAGTATTTGTTAAAAGCAATCCTTTAATAGTCACTTGTTTAAATGAGAGACATATATATAATACAAGGCAAGGTGACAAATTGTTAATTCCCGCTCATAGGACAACGACTTTTAAAGATTCTCCTGAATATAACTGTGTCATATTATTTAATAGCTTACCACTAGCTTTACGGGACCTCCCCCTAAGCAAATTTAAAATTAAAATTAGAGAAATTTTACTGAAAAATGGTTTCTACTCAGTAAAGGAGTTCTTAGACAAATATAATTAACAACAGTCTGTAAACTTTAACCTACACTGCACCATGTCTACATTTTTTTATTTTGTTATTTTACTTATCTATTTATTACCCATGTGTGTATGTATATATGTGTATATATATGTGTGTCTTATGTAATTATATATTATTGTAATAATATGTTTTTTATACACCATTATATTTGAAAATGTTAAATTTTATATGTATGTATCCTGACCTGCCAAATGTACACTAAGCTGTATCTTATATTGGTAAATAAATATCTATCTATCTATCTATAAGATCTGGGGATCTAGCAAGCCATTTAGTGGGGTCTACAAGTTCCGCTTTATTAAAATTCACTTTGTAAAACTCGAAAATATTTTAAATTTAATACAAATGATAACTGACGATCGATAAGTTTGATAAATGTTCATTGGTACAAAACAATTTATACCAAACTGAGGTTTTATTGTTTGTCGAATAACGAAAACAACAAAAAAACTATTACAGTAAGGGACCAGTGAAATACTATTTACCCACTTCAATGGATTGGAAGAAATGGTCCCACTAAGTGGCCTCATTTCAAAATTGCTTAAAGACGTCTCTGAATCAAAATGGGCAACATGTGGAGCACTTATAATATTTTCTAATGACTTATTTGCAGAAAGAGTTCTAGATTTTGTGAAAGCGAAATTTGTTTTAAACTAGATGGAAACATTGTGCTACTGTGCAGGTTATTGATTTTATAATTATTTGCGTTGAATATTCTATCCTTCGCGGTTTTTTGAAAATAAGTTAACTTTTTGGGTATAATTGCTATACTTATAATTTAAATCACCTCCTGATGATGTAATCTTAATTGGTGAAATGTACATCAGTATACTATTTTATCAAAGATTACACATGCATTTTTGTTTAATGTTTTCATAACTTTTATATTAGCTGATCGATTTTTTTTTTCAAAATCTGTCACGTTTCTTGTCAGCACGATAACTTAAGAAACAAAATTCGATTGTATTGAAATTTTGACAGTATATAAGCATTAGCTAGAGGAAGAATCCTCTAGTACAGGATTTGAATTGGGACGTCCGCATCCTGGAGGCCGCAGCAAAGTTGAGGGAGCAGGATCTTCTGTGGTGTTACCTGAGGAATGTCGTTATTTCCTTATTTTCAGTTCCATTTTTGAGGATTCAATTAAATGCTGCACTGCGACTGGACTTGGCGATACATCCAGTATGAGTGTTGGTACGCAGCTTGTTGATGATGGTAGTGATGTTAGATTAAATTTATTCTTAGTCACTGTTTTCCTAAACGACCCATAGTGAAGTGGAGTCAATGACAATTTTCATCTCTACCATAAAAAAGGAAACGCTAATTTATAAAAAAAAAATCATAATTTTTAATCTATAATATTGATATAACTAGTTACTATAATTAATAATAATAAAACAATAAACTATCTATCTATAGAAGCAAACGGGATAGAGATAATTGTAAAAATCTGCAGTGAAGCACAAATCTTTTTGACCTCTGTAAATCGTAAAGTATAAGTACTGACTTTTCCAGGTCATTATGAGCCCTGTTAAAATGTCATTTGAAATTTAAATTGAAGACATAAGTGGATGAAGAGTGTGACATTTCCGAAAAAAACGAGTTTTTTATATGAATGAAGATTTTAAGTACACAAAATTCTCCCAGGTACATTACATTTGATTCTAATGCTAAAAATCTCATTTATAAATTGCTAAAGGATCTATGTACTGTTGAAGTTGTTTTTTTTTCTTTTATCTGTTTATTTAACGTCGGCCTATCACCGACGCCAGGAGACGAGCTACCCCCAACTTGGAAATTTTGACAAACCTCTTCTCGTAAGAAGAGTAGGGATCTCTTACTTGCCTAACATTTAATAGACAAGGGACCACCTGCTTTACATCCCCTCCGAAGGATGGTATATCCACTACGTAATCCTCGTCTGAAATGACATAGCTTCCGCGTATACACTGATATACAAGCCGCTAGAAAGTGGGACGAGATCACTGTGTTTCCCAAGTACTAACCGCGCTGCACGTTGCTTCACTTGGAGTATCGATGATACATATACAGTGAAGACGCATCTACGCTCGTCCCGTTGAAGTTGATAGGTTGTTAAAAACTTTAAGATCAATTATCTCAAAATCACTTTGTTGTTACATAGAGCCTTCATCCACTTGTGTCTTCATTTGTCATATTTTCACTTAATCTACATTGGTTTATGTCCATAGACCTATGACACATCCTATACGTTTGTTATATTCATTATTAAATGTTTGGTTGATGCTTTCACTGGTCAAGCTGAGGTATTAAAGGCAGTCCAGAAGACATTCTGAACGAGCCGTTAGTTGTTTCTTTATTATTATTCGTCTGACGACATGTCACCTATGGTCACTTTTATACTTTAGAAAACCTTCAACAATTTCCCACAATTTAATTTTTAAATACTGGATTGAAATTGAACATTTAATGGACTCATTTAGCTTTTTTTTTAAATTCATATTTCGAAAGTACACCTTGTAGTTAGTAAATGTGCAAAATATTAGATTCTTTTTCCACTTCTCCCTCAAAATAAATAATGAAAATAGAGCGCACGAAAACGCAGTGCCTTGTATGTATGTAATAATAATAATAATAAAAGTACAACGGAGACGCTAATTTCATTAATATCTTTTAAGTGTTCTGTATTTTGCTATTAACATGGATAAAAAAATATTGTATAGTTCCAGACTGCAAAAGTACATCAGTGTCTACTCCCAATAAAATATTTATTTCATTATCAAGTGATGAAAGTATTAGGAATTTGTGGCAGCAAGTTATGTACAGGGAGAAATTTGTAAGTAATAAAGGGACGAAGTATTGTTGTGAGCAGGGACGCTGCTTGAGCTTAATGTGCCCGCGTGCAACCAAATTTTTGGCGCCCTATTTCCTAATTTCGAATGAATTAATAACGTAAAACATAATTAAAACAAAAACGCCTTTGGTTTGTGCTGCTATTGGCGCTGTTCCCAAAGTGGTTCGTTTATAGGTAATCGAGGAAAAACTTTCTGGTATAAATATTATATTATATGTAATCTTTATTAAAATATTCCGTAACCATAAAAATGTCTAGAGAACACATATTTTTATGTATAAAAAATAAGAAAACCAAATAAGTTAAATAACATAAAATAGCACCACACACATGCACAATGACAGCAAAAGCCCTTAAACTGAATATAACCTCATAAACCATAGAACCAGCGGAGCGGTGTGACATCATCCAGGCCGCCGGCCGTTTCAAATATGTTACGAATTGGAAATCAAATATTAACATTAATATTAACGCTAGCGGCCTAATTTTTTCACTATATACTTGAAGGGTTAAATACTTGGAAATGCAAATATAAATTATAAAGTAAATATCACTAAATGAGCCCAGTGTTTCTTTGACAAAATCTGAACACTTCTAATATAAATAATATAATGTAAACTCTAAACTATATTAAATATGTAAGAGCTCAATCAACACACTTTTCTTCAGTTTGGTTCAGAGGAACTTCAAACATTAAAAAAATATCTGATAATCCAGATATTATACATATTGTAGCAATCCTGATACAAGAGAACCAGATAATTTCGATAATCATTAAAATTCTCAACCTATCTCAAAATCTTTAATTCACCGACCAGCGAATCTCCATTTATATTATAAAGTTACTACTTTAATAAACAGAACAAAATAACCAAGAGAGGGGCGAGTACAGATTCTTGACTATATCTCTCTCCATATGAAACGTAGAGTACTTGGAGTCATGACAAGGAAATGTGATCTCGTCCTACCTTCTAGCAGCTTGTATAGCAAGTACATATTACTACATTTAGTACATTTTAGTGTAGTTTTATGTCTTTTCTTTTATAAAATTGTATACCTGTATGTATTCTGTATTTTTTAAATTCTTTCTCAAGTTTCGACTATTCATGTCGAGTAAAATGGCTTACATGAGTAAATACATTATTATTATTATTATTATGCAAAAGCTATGCAATTTAAAGCCAAGATTGCATAGTGGATATGCCATCCAAATGTAAAACAGTTGGCTCCTCATCTATTCGATGTTAGGCAAATGAAAAATCCCTACTATCTTTATGAGAAGAGTTTCGGTAAAATTTCCAGGTTGGGAGGTAGCTTGTCTCCTGGCATTGGTGATTGACCTTAGTCACAGAAATAGGCAGGAATTAAACAAATTAATAAAAAAAAATTAAGCAAAACTTATCTTAAAGAATAAAACACAAGTAAAAGTGATATCGTCAAATCTATTAAACAGAAATAATACTTAAACCTTATTGCATCTATACATTCCAAATTGTTAATTAATAACAATAGTATTTAAAATATCATTGACAGTACAATGAAAAATAGGAATATTTTTTTAAAAATGGATTTATCAATAAAATTAATAATATAAGTATAATAAAACGCAACACTTAAGGTTTTATTAAAAACAGAAAAACATTTATATATTCCACTTTTAAATAAATAACCCCAGTCAATTAGTAATTATTTGTACCTAATCGTCAGCTAACGCACTTTCCATTGCTTCCTTTAAATTTTTTTCAAACATTTTCTTTGCATCTGAAAAACCCTGTTTTGTCTTTCCAAATGAGTTTGGGCCAGATGATGTGGGCGTATCTCTGAAACAGTATATTTTACTTTCGCTCGTTTGTCTCCTGTTGAATTTAAAATAAATAAAATCTTAATAATGAAAATTTCTCATGTATCAAAATAATAACAGTGTCGTAAACCTAAAACCCTCTATTAGGGTGGTCCAAAAAAATTAAAGTTTCGTTAGACACCTCTCTCTCATTTTTTATATATTCAACTATCGTATTATTGTGGCAAAGTTTCAGCATCGAAAATGATGCTCTACCTTAAATCGATTTTCTTATGTAAGGATATACTGCAAAAATTTATTCATTTATCTAACTAATAAAAATTTATTTGTTATGAGTAAAATAGAACTAGCCAATGCTTTTAAACGTTAAGAACAGTTGCAATACTTATTTATGTACCGAGGGTCGTAAGTGCACTTTTTTTGGTCGAGAATACAGTTTGCAATCCGAGGCCTGTAGGGTCTTTTGTAAAGCCAAAGTAGCACAAACTGTCAGTGGCAGTTTCAATGGAGGCTGAGCCTCCTCAAGATAACTTAATAAGGTCAATAATTGGCTAACAAATCATGGATAAATAATTATTTTTTTGCCTTCTGGCACTAATCTATCCCATACTTGGGTAAATTATCTTAAAGCGTGTTATAGACTAGCGCCAATGCACCAGCAGAACACAAAAATAATCCAGACAAGAAGCACTGTATTCGACTTAAACGTGAGGCTAATTCACATTTGCCTCAAGCATAGACCAATATCCTATTGCCAATTTTAGCAAAGGTCCTTGAGATTATTTAAAAAAACCAAATATGTAAATTTTTTGAACAGCACGATATATTTTTTATTAATCAATATGGTTACAGTACAAAAAAATCTACAACTAAGACAATCAGTGATTTGGTTGATCTAATTATGGAAGGTTTTGAAAATGGGGATTATGTGGACTCAATCTTTTGTGATTCAAAAGGCCTTCGACTGTGTGTCCCATGATATTCTATTAGATAAAATGAAATTTACTTACGGTTTTAATCCCGTTAGCTTAAAGTTAATGAAATTCTATCTAAATAATAGACTACAATTTACATACATAAATAACTTGTCTTCAGATAGGTGTGAGGTGGTTCGTGGAGTTCCCCAGGGGTCAGTATAAGGGCCTATACTGTATCTACTATATACCAATGATATTGGCGGAGCTTTCACAGGTATGGATTTTATACCTTTCTCAGATGACACCACTTTAACAAATAGTGATAAAACTTTGACAAACTTGGTGATTAACTTAGAGGACACACAAAGACAAGTGATTGGTTTGCTCAGTTTAAATGCAAACAAAACTAAACAAGTTATCTTTTCTCATAGGGAAATATCTGACTTTAATAACCCCCTGAATGTAACATTTTTAGGTGTATACCTGGACCCTAAACTAAGTTGGTCATCGCATGTTGATTACATTTCCAACAAACTTGAAAAAACAATTATGTTATTCGAAATTTGGTTAATATTGTCCCCAGTGAAATTGTTTTGTCAGCCTGCCATTCTCTCATAATGTCACATATGTCTTATGCATTATTATGTAGGGGTCATTCTCCTTCGGCCAAGCGAATCTTTGGTTTACAACGTAAAGCTCTTAGCGTAATAACTTTCAGGCCCTATAGATATGAAATTATTAACTTTCCCTAGCTTGTCATTTATACTTGCCTAATGTATGTAAAAGAAAGTTTTTATAAATATACACCCTGAACCACTATTCATTCTCACGATACAAGAGATAATACCAAAATTAGAATTAACCCCATAAGACTTAATGCCAGTCGTCATGGTCGAAATTATTACGGCCCTAAGTTTTTTAACTTGTTATCTGAACATGTAATACAATTGCCCATGTGTAGATTCAAGACTACAATAAAAGACTTCCTTGTCAGTAAAGCTTTTTATAGTATTGAAGAATATCTAAATGGTGACTTCAATTTTTAACCTGTAACATTTTAGTGTCCAGTATCTGTATTATTCTTATTGTTATTTTACAACTATTTTTATGCTAGTTTTTATTATATCCTATTTAAGCTATTTTATTGACGTATGTAAATACCAAGTGTATAATTAATGAATAAACTATTCTCTCTATTCTCTTCTCTTCTCATACGCCGTGAGCACTGTCATTTTGTTGTAGTAGAAAAAGAATCGAAATCTCAAATACACTTGACTTGGTCTATACCAAGTCAGCAAATATGTCACGTGATGGAGTCTAGCCTTATCGTCGGCTGATTGGTCAATAATATTCTAGCGAGTCGATTCATTCTACACAAGCGCACTCTCAGTTACAAAAGTTGAATTCGCGAAGTAACATCGCCCTTTATCACTGCGGGCAGGTTGTCAAAACAGGGACGCCACAGGTGTTAGGCAATAGACAACTTCTGACCCCTAGTGTTAGATCAAATAGTTACAATTTTCAATAAAAATTTCAAGATTTTCTGAGGTATATAGTTATTATATAGATTATTAAGAGAACATTTTCAGACCTTAATTATAAAGCTTTTATTCTTATACAATGGCGATATAGATGCTCTTATTAACCCCCAACCCTAAAAGACAAGTTTGACGCGTATGTTTGTATGTTTGTTTGTCTGTCTGTCTGTGACTTCATATCTCTTCAACGGGTGATCCGATTTTGATGTATTTTTTTTTATTTGAGAGTATTTTGTCGAGAAGGTCCATCTTGAATTCGGCATGTTGAACTTCTCTAGAAATTGTCCGATTGGAGTAAAATTGAAAATGTGCAGACAATTACGGTAGCCGAACATGATTTAGGCCTCATTTTGATTCGGACATATGAAACTGGTACGATTAGAAACATTGATCGGGGGTTTTTAAAAATTTTCAATTTTACTTGCAGCTATTATAAACTAATTAGTGTCAGTTGGGCAACTAATACATTTCCGCTAGCTCTTGAATCAAATCAGTGGAAACTGCCGATAAAGCCTTGTACATCGAGTCCCAAGGTTTACTGAAATGACCTCGAACTACAGATTCATTTATTAGATATAAATATTATGGTAATAATTTATACTGGCATGGTACCACAGCTAGCTAAAGCATATTGTGTGGTGTGCATCTTTGAACACATTGTCTATTGCAGGGTTTATAGCAGGGACCGTACCCAAACCAAAATCATAACCAAAAACCGGAATAAGAGTTTCTGGTTAACCGAAACCGAATACCGGAATGAGAGGTTCAGGTAAGCCGAAACCGAAATTAAAATTCTCAGGAAACCGAAACCTAAAGTATAAGTTGCGTATATGAATTTGCCCACACTTGAATTGTGAATAAAGTACAAAAAATACATTTGAAACCAAAGATTCAAATCTTTAAACCGTGATGTAGAAATACCAAATTGTATGGTGAAAACCATATCTAAATCGATTCGTCCATTATAAAGATTATAGAAAGTAAAAGGCAAGTAAAAACCAGGAACCAAAAACCGCACCGTAATTACTAATTCTTTCTAACTGAAACTGAAATCAGAATTTCACTACCCCAAAAACCGGAACCGTAACCGAATTGTCGCTGCCTTGAAAACCGAAACTGTAACTGAAAACCAAATTCTCACTGATCTGAAAACTGAAAACATAACCAAAAAAAGAAAATGGTGTACGTTAGATAACCATAACCGAACCGAAATAAATTTCGGTTTCGGTCCCTGGTCCATAGCAAATTCTCTAATTTAAATTCCCTGTCTTTTCCAGGTTTTCCAGCACTTTTGGAAGTTTTTCCCAGGTCTAATAAAGAGACATTGTTTACCATTTAATGAACCGCTGGACCGTCAAATTCGTAGTTTTATATTATGATCGTTAAAAATTTTTCCAGTCCCTGACTTTTTATGAAAATTACTAAAATTCATTGATTTCTCAATAAATGTTCCAAATTTCCGTTTTTTTCACATTTTCCAAGTCGCTATGAACCCTATACCAAATTTCAGGAATATAAAATTATTTTTTTGAAACTTCCCATTTTTTGCGAATTAAGAGTTGAATTCATATTTAAAGTTGTGTAGGAGCAAATGTTAATCATCCACTGCTTTTCTCATAGCCTACTTTTAGCTTCTACATAACTTTAAATATTAATTCACAAAAAATAATTTCTATGCAGTTTTAATTGAATGATTCAAAATAAAATACTAATTTATTGAAAAAATGGGAAGTTTCAAAAAAATTATTTTATATTCCTGAAATTTGGTATAGAGGTATAAAATTGCATTCTAAATAACTTTTCTTAGTGGAATTTTTTCATATTTTGAAAAATAAAGGTAACTTTATTAGTGGTGATTTTTACAACTTTGCTTATAAAACACCCTGTAGAACACCAAATCAAGTCATTTTTGGTATACTTTAGTTTTACAACAAGCAGGACTCAATCCCCAAATACCATTCCAAAATTCCAAAATTTTTGGTCCATTACACCTCTTGTTACATTTATCCTGGGACACACTGTAACTAACTTTAACCACCTATTTCTCTGGTTTAAATCGCGTTATTAGTTAGATCTCTGTAGGAGTGATTTTTAAAGTTTGAAATGTGTACTTTAAGATGCTTCAAGGAGATTTACCTTACAAATTAAATTAACCGTTTCTTGGTGAAAATAAAAAAAAAATTTTGCTCTAAAATTCGTGAAATTATGGGCAAAATAAACGTTAATAACTTTTATAAAAAATTTATTTAACCTACCTATGTAGCATACTATAGCAGGGCCTCAAAATAAGTAAATCTGATGATAAAAAAAATTTAGAATATATATAAACCTATACTTTTCACGAAATATTGAAAAAACCAAGTTTTTTCGGTAAATCGACTCAATGTTGATTGTTTACAATTTTTATCCTGTTTAAAATATCGAAAACATATTAAAAATATTCACGTGGTACAGGGCCATGAGTCAAATTATAATGTTTGAATAATAGAATGAGATTGAAAATAAAACATCTTCGCAGCAAGCAGTATGCATCACCTGCCCCGCAAGCTGCGCTGTGTGTGTCCACAGAGCATTATAAAAGTAGTTTGGGCACTTCTTCACAGATCATCTTGTAATGCTATGTACATCACGTTTTCTTTTTAAGTTTTTATGTGAATATTTAAATTGTGTTTTTAATTGTGTGATGTGTGGCAACCCCTAGAATGAATTCAATTAATTCAGATGTATTTGCACCTACTCGAGAAAGAACCTACCAGAAGTTCTAAAGTGACATCTGGAATTATCTAGAGAATGGTGGCCACGGTCAATAAACGGTACGGTTACCTCAATCAGCAGCTTTAGGACGAGAGAGACGCGGGGGGCGGGAAATCGAATGAAAGAGACAAACATATCTGATTTCCGTGCAAAAGACAGAGACAAAGATGCCTGTAGTGTCTACAGGTGACGTAGGCTGGAGACCCTACCGGAATCTTTGTCTCTGTCTATTGCACGGAAAACTGATATGTCTGTCTCGTTCATTCGATTTCCCGCCCCCCGCGTCTCTCTCGTCCTAAAGTTGCTGATTGAGGTAACCGTACCGTTTATTGACCGTGAATGGTGGCGTCATCACAGAAAAATCAAGATCTGTCATTTTTAGGTATAAAAGACCGCATTCTCGGCGGGTAGTTCAGAAAGTACAGAAAGTTTTGAAGTCTTGGATTTGACAAGTGAGAAGTGAGGTTAAGACTCCAAAGTGAAAAACAAAGTGATAAACATTGTTATTTTTAGTCAGTCAAGTTCATTCAAGTTAACCCTTTAAGTACGGCTCCTTATTTTATCAACCTACCTACCAGACGGCTCCATTTTGAGAGGCGTAGGGACGGTTGCCGTATATATACGGCGTCTTTTTTGTAAGTGCGAATGCATTTAGTGCCATATTTAAATGGCATTTTATAAGTTTCATTTATTATATTACTTTTATTAAGCCAGTTTCAAAGAAATAACAGTCTACATGACTACAATACCCGTACAAGAAACCAAATACATATGCCATTTTCAAGATTGTCCGTGGGTCAAAATTCACATATTTACCTTGGTATCACCTGCTATAATAAGTTCATCCAAATACTAGAGGATGTTGATACACTAAGCTTCACGATGTTTAAGCATAAATTACATATGTACTTACTAAGTAAGGCTTTTTATTCTGTTGATGAGTTTTTAACTTATAGTGTTTAGTTTGTTTTTTAGCGTTTATTGTTTGTATTATTGTTTGTATGTTCTTTTTAGTAATTTAGTCTATTTTTAGTCTATAGTAATTAGTGACAAGTCTGATAATTTGTATTGTGCAATTTTTAAAGATGAATAAATGTATATTATTATTATTATTATTATTATTATTAATTGTCAAAAACAAACACAAAGTAAACAAAGTTTTATTCAACATTCCGAAAATACATGCGCCGTTTATGTACGGCATCTGGTCGCGCAGAAGTGCCGTTTTTATAAGGCATTCGTCTGGTGAAGAAGTTTGAATGAGCCGTTTAACTACGGCAACAGTTCCTCGAGGTTGCAATTTTTAAAGTTAAGTGCATTTAAACGGCGGCCATCCCGAGAGCAAAAATAACCTTTAACGTATATATACGGCAGTTGGCGGTGGGACAAAGCAGGAAAGCCGTTAATATACGGCAACCGTCCTTAAAGGGTTAATAATCAGTATTGTGAAGTATCCAGTAAACTATTTAATAAAGTGTGTTAGTGGACAATCTCTTGTTATAATTTTTGGAACCCACGAAATTTGCGAGGGTGGTTTCCTAGGGGTGGAAACACGTTACAATTGAATAGTGTTTTGAATTATTTTATTGCTTGATGAAAGTCGGTCATATTGGATTAGCCATTTTGAATTACTTTTTTTGACATCATAATCTGTTTCAGCGACCCCGACCTTATATGTCAATTTGAATTAATTTGCTTTAAAATTGTTCAACTTATAATTTTATTAAAAAAAAAAGTTTGTTTTTAACATTTTATTTTAAGCTATGTAAGTGATATCAAAAGGTTTTAGAAAAATCGAAGCTTCCCATAATTATTCCGAAATAATGCTTATTTTCAGCCTCTATTGACTCCACTAATAGTATTCAACCCCCTTCCAAGCCAAGGCCGTCCGGAAGGGCATTACACATTTGGAAAAACACAGTCATAACCACCGGTATTATCACTTGTCAGTACCGGGGCTGAGGCTCGAACCCAGACAGTCGGTTAGTATATTCGCCACTTAATACACCTTAACCAACTGGGCTACTGTGCAGTAACCTAGGGCTACTGGGTGGGTGAGGACCTGTGTGGGGATTGCCATCCTGCCCAATCTGCTGCTGTATATAATAAATTATATTCCTAATAATAGCAAAAATATATCAATGTTACAGGTCAGTTGAGTGAGAAGTATTGATACACCTTTTCGAGTAGGTTTTACTTATAAGTAAATAATTTTCAGTAAATTGGCTGCCCACTTCGATACCTGTATTCAAGTGACTAACTACCCTTGTGCCACCAGTCTTGGTGTAAAAGTGGACAAAGTATATATATATATAAACCTAGGACCACATATTCTACGAAAACTAGCCATTGTAGTTCATGTTAACCTTTTCGAGAACGGACCCGGACAAACAAGCAAATGGGTGATATGCCAGACAGACCAGAACTGATAATCCACGCAAGAGTGAAAGGCATCGTTTAGGACTGGGGTCAAGCGAACTCGCTTTAAAATAACATATTTAATAGACAAATGAAGCACATTGGCCACACCCACATCTACATTTTATTATTCATTCAGAGCACAAAATGAATGAATTTTCCTCTTATGGGAGATTCTAAATGACTATAGCTTCAGTAAATTTCTGTGCAATGATGAAAACAGAAATTGTAACATGAACATACTTATTCAAAGATCAACTACAGTAATGATTAAGTAAGATACATAAATAAGTTCATGCTAAAATAAACCTCAAGTCAGTATAACATAAAAGGGTACCTTCCAATGTTTCTCATCCTCATTCTAGCTTCGGGAGGCATTTCCTCAGGTTCACTGTCACTGTCTTGATTAAAGGCAGCAGCTACCGTTAACTTAGGTTTAGCAGCGGGGCTTGTTTTCTTTGAACCTAGCTTCATTTGGATACTCATGCTTTTTAGTCTATTCTTAGCTCCAAGACCGACGTTTTCTATCTTTTTGTCTTGAAGTTTTGGGGCCAGGTCATTATCGTCTTCCTGTTTGATTTCTTTTTTCACATTACGGATTTCAGTTTTCTCTTCTTTTCTCCTCGGTGATCGAGACCTTGATCTTTCCCTTTTTATTTTGCGAGTACCTAGTAAACACTGACAAATTTAAAGAACTTTAATAAATGAAAAAAGGTAAAATGACATCATGCAAAAATATTTGTACAAAATTTTGTGTTATAGTATATCTATATCATTACCATTATTTACATCATCTTCGTAACGTTTACTACTCATTTTAGTATTTTATGTGCCCTTCTTGTAAAAATCAATAAACTCATTAAAAATATAAACGTGACACTAGACGAACCAGTCTGGTAGACAGTCGATTAGATTGTTTGACGCTTGACTTCGCAAATAGTAACTTTTGTTTTTTAACTTTACATGTTGTTAACACTGTGTGAATAAATAATTGCAATGGGTACTAATTACCCATATATTAGATTATAAATTAACTTTGAATAAGCAAATAAGCAAAAAGGTAAGCAATTTATATATTTAAATTAAAAGTGAATATTTCTCTGTAGGTATCTCCTCTGTCTACATACACTAACTTGAGTAGACTAGTTTTAAGTCATCCACTGAAACATAGATGGTAGTGCTTAAATATGAAAAATTCCCTTTCCAAATTAATGGAATCTTGGAACTTGGAATGCAATTCGCAAAAATCACCCACCAACAGAAGGCGCTCTAAATGTTAGATATTATAAGAGTGGACAATCTCAATTTAAGATGCCAGCGCCAAAGTGGAGAACTCGTGAACTAATTATAAGCCGTTTATTTATTTGGCGAATACTTATATCGATTTTTTTCTGTTTATTGTTATTTTTGGCGTTAAAAATAATAACATTAATAATATATTACCTAAAGGTTTGCAAGATTTTGTTGTACGTGATTTGCAAGATGTTAATGGCATTATTCAGCAAAATTCATATTTTTTTAGGTTATCTAGTTTTTCCCTTGAAAAGTACAGTTTCTTCGACATAAACGATGTCTGGCTAGTTAAATATTAATAAACTTAAATATTTCTTTAAATTTATGTACAGTTGTAGTTTAAATCACTTTTTTTTTCAGGAAACATGAAGTGACATTTAGATTAAGCATTTTGCAATGTATGGAACGTTTGGGAAGCACAAAAAATGTAAAAATTCTAAGTGTGTGTATAAAGGGGAATATGTTTTAAATGCAGGACATATTATTTTGTGTGGTACAACCCAAATTCAACACAAAACTTAATAAATGTGTATGCTCTATGTTTACAAACAAGTGTCAGATCAAATACCCATGAAATTAGTGGTACATTGAATATAAGGTAACTGAAAAGATATTTATTAATTCTTTAAGTAAAATAAATGAAACAGTATTTTGTAAAATATGAAATAGAAATATTCAGGGGTAAAACATAATAGTGCATGGTGCAATAGTATATATTACTTTTATAAATATACTGAAATTGCATATATTTACTTAATTCAAAAATTTCACTTACAATGTGTGATTGTTCAGGCCATTGTTATTGCTACTCGGGCCCTTTGGGCCACGGTTATTTGCACCTGCTTTTTCCCTCTCAATGCCTGGTTACAAAGAGGATTTGCTGTGAACATTGTCGTACCAACTCAACTTTCACGAGTTGTCCCTGCAATCTACAAAGGATACCGACTAGGTTGGCTCCAGCAAATTGTATCTTGTGTAGCCCCTTTAAATGCTATCATATTTTTAATAACTTAGCATCTCAGTTTATCATTATTTACTTATTGTTGATATCATCGTACACTAAAGAGACAATGACAGAAAGGCCTATAATTAGTTTGACTATAGACCACCAGGTGGCGTACTCCTTATTTTCAGACGCCTATTAATACAGTGAAAATTGTGTTTGGTATTAAAAAGACCGGACAAGTATGAAAAAATGCCTAATATACTTTTATCAAGTGAATTTTCTGAGATTTGTTTTGACAGTTTCAGCTACAAACCTAACCTTGTAACCCTTCCACCAGGGTGTATTAATACACCCTGCCTTCCACTAAATGTGATTTGTTGTTCACCCAACCTCGTTGGTTCCTGAGTTAAACAATATTATTTCTTTATCAGGTTGGTTCACTCTTATAAAAGTTAAACTGTCAAAATGTAGATGTTGCCACTGTTGCCAACTCTGTTAGACGAGGAAACTGTAGATAAGCAAAAAAAAACGCTGTAGAAAACTGGGAATTTATTTTAGTGAAACTGTTAATCTACTGTTTATTTTTTACTATACAGCCACTTAAAACTCCTCAGGCACGTAACTTCCTCATTTTTTAAGCTACGACCATGTTCGGCACATCAAATTGTAGATATTTTTAAGGCCTTTAAATATGCACACAGAGTGATTTTAAAAAAAATTCTTTGAAAATATTATTACGAAAAAAAAAAATTAATTTCCTTAAATATTTTTTTCCCTCACCCCGTACATGAACTGTGTTAATAGAGGTTTTAATTAGCTTCAATTTGTTATTAAAAAAAAAAACATTTTTTTATTAAATTTTGCAATTTCCTATTTATTATTACATTTTAATAAAGTTTTGTTTTTAAAAATATTTATTTCTTTTGTTTCTTGTTGATGTTTTGTTACGTTACGAGTATTGTTTGTGATGTCTTTTACAAATAAAGCATAAAATTATTATTTACATTTTTTCAGTTATTTTAAAAAAATCAGTTTGGAATCGGTAGGAGTGTTTTTAATTTTTTTTTTCTAAAACGAAAGAGAATATGACGTGATAACATAAATTGAAGCCAATTAAAACCTTTATAAGAAAACATTAACATAGTTCATGTACAGGATGAGGGAAAACATATTCAAGGAAATTATTTTTTTTTCGTAATAATTTTTTCAAATTTTTTTTAAAAAAATCACTCTGTATGCATATTTAAAGGCCTTAAAAATATCTACAATTTGATGTGCCGAACATGGTCGTAGCTTGAAAAATAAGGAAGTTACCAGTCTGTACCTTTCCCACTCTTTTTTAACCATCCACTAAATCTTTCGTCATGTAGCCACGAGTCAATAATCTTTTGTTCATATTTCGTATATTTTGTTTTTTTTTTTTAGGTGTACTATGACTAGTAGACGCTATATTATCCGAATTAGAATCACTGCTCATAATGAACAATGTTTTATAAGAACTAAACGATAAAAAATATTCGAATTAAAACAGTATATCGGCCTGGGTTTCACTGGTCATAAACAACGAGTTCGAACAAGACTGCGTAATCATCGTAATGGATTTCCAAACTAGAGTGTGTATTTTACAAGTAGCTATAGCGCTAGCGGCATCTAGCGACTATTACGAAACCTACTTAGAAATCGTCAAGGATGTATCTACAATTATTTCAGTGGGTGCGGTATTTTTCCTTTTTGGTGGACTTTAAATAAAAAAAAAGACGTGTGGCACTCGGGGACTGCCGCGGTAAAGCTATTGCATAGCATTTTGTATCAACTTATGCAATTATAATTTTATTTATTTATTTTATTCATGCAGTATTGCTTTTTCTTTGATATTAATTCAAGTTACACTTTTTGAGCGTGGTGACCGATAAGAAAACAAATTTTTCTATTATTAAATAATGACTTTCTTCATTAATAATAAATGCACTTTGTTCATTCATATTCAAAACACTTTATACACAAATTTTACAAGTACAGCTATTCACTGTTGTACATAAATACCTATACACCTATATACTTTCTCATAAACAGCTGCTTATGTATTCGTCCGATTTCGGAGCAGCTCGTCTCGATTCGTGCGAGTTTCGTAGAGTCGTACAATACGTCTAATCGCACGCACACAACGCCGTGTCGAAGACTGCTGAACTGAAACGACGTTAGACGATGCACGGCCTTCAAGCCACACCTCCTTGCCCGTCGGAGTGGGGAGCGTGAGGTTTTTTCGTTACGGAATTTCTGGATTCGGTCCCCGCGCTCAAGGCCCGCGATAGAAGCTATGCAATAGCTTAATAATTGATCCATATGCAAAAAAACTGTAGATTTAGCAGGTCGAACTAAAAACTGGGAAGAAAACCAAAAAACGGTAGATCTACTGAAAAAACAGTAGGGTTGGCAACTATGGATGTTGCCCACTTCGTTATTTTCGCGAATAGAACTTTGTCATTATAGAAATTAGTGATGGGAATAATCGAATGATTTCAAAAATCGAATACCTGGTACTCGAATGATTTTAATAATCGAAATATCATTCGAATGATTTCATTCGGATGATTCGGGCAACTCGGTCTCTGTCTCAATATTTTATATTTGCGCGATGTATTATTTTTGTTTTTTTAAATTATTGTTATTATAAGAATGTCAAAGATTTATTTTATTTTGTTAGAATATTTGTTGTTTTTTATTTTTGTATTTATATTTATTTATTTATTTATTCTTGTTTTATATTTTGTAGAAATCTTTCCTTTATTTTATATTCTATATATCATATATTTATATATTTGTTGTTTTGTTTTCTTATTTATTATTATATATCAGAATTATACTTACGTCTTGTTATTCTCTTTTAATTGAATCATTTCATTATCATTTTATTTTATTTCATTTTTACCGGCCCTGTGGACATATGTGCTATGTGTACGACAAATAGGAATAAATAAATAAAATACCTGTACTTATACATTAAGTTCAAACAAAAGCAATACTATATTATCCCCGCGCTCTACGGAATCGAAATAATTGGTAGGTATTCGAAATACAACAGCTCTCGCTCTCGCTGAATCTGAGACAGTCCCGAGCAGTGAATGAATCATTCGTCATTCGAATGATAGGAGGCATTCGAGCAGCGAGCGCCGAGTTACAGGCCGAGCGATGAAATGAACATTCATGCTCGAATGTCAGTCATTCGAATGATTTCGTAATAAAATCGTCTACATGCAATACATAATAGATTAGGTATTATTCACGGCCGGGCCCCTATTTTACTCGATTTTCACCCTAAGAATGAAATTTGAAATCAGCAATCTCAAAAATTCCTAGAAATAAACTTTTAAAATGAAAATCATGCATTTTGTCAAATTTTCATTTTTACACACCTTTCAACCCCTAGTTTACTCGATTTTCACCCTAAGAATGACATTTAAAATCAGCAACCTCAAAAATCTTTAGAAATAAACTTTAATTTAAAAATTAAGTCCCTAGTACATCTAACATAAAAGTTAACCGTAAAACAGACGACAACGTTTTCACTGCAAGAGCGTAATTTGTTAATAAAAAAAAAAAAAATTGAATAGCCTGGCCCATTTTAGACCACGTTTAATAGAAGGGTGGGTTCTTTAGCTTTAATTTAAGAAAAAAAAATTAAGTCCCTAGTACATCTAACATAGAAGTTTACCGCGAAATTGTCGTTGACGACGTTTCCGCTGCTAGCGCATTTTTTATGTTAAACTAAAATAAAATAAGATCTATTAATTAACCTGGCCCTTTTCGGACCGATTTTATCGAAAGGTGGGCTCTTTACCTTTAATTAAAAAAAAATAAATAAATAAAAAGTTGTTAATAGATTATTTTCTATAAAAAAACCGATGTATTTGTATTATTTAATGTTTCTTTCATTTATTTCGCCTTTTGGAGCTTCTGCCGTCTTCAAATTAATTTTAAAAAGTTTTATTTTTTGCAAATTCTCTATAAACAACCTAGAGAACTATAACAATCATTATTTTCTTAAAATAAATATTTAAAATTTCCGATAATTTTTTTTTAAGATTCCAAAAAATTTTATTTTTTTTTTATTTACGGTAATTTTCAATGGATAAACTTTTTAGTTTATGGCATTAGAAATTCAATAAAAAAAAATCATTCAAATCCATTCACTATATAACTGGGTTCCGTCATCTAATATATAAAAATCTCGTGTCACAGTGTTTGTTATCGAACTCCTCCGAAACGGCTTGATCGATTTTTATGAAATTTTTGGTGTATATTTGGTAGGTCTGAGAATAGGTCGTAGGCTATTTTTTATACCTCTAGGTGATAAGGGTGGCCATATCCAGAAATTTTCTTTTTATTTTTTGGACAAAAATTTATAATTTATATGGCAAAACAACGTTTGCTGGGTCAGCTAATTTTTCATATATAATGACTAATTGCACTGCACTAAATAAAGAAAATTACAATTTTTGGGAACCATGACCCTTCTCAATCAGTATGCCGCTTATGATTTGACGTTGATATAACATGATTGACTCAAAATTGGAGAGGCATACTGAGTTAAATCATAAAAATTCTGTCGTTTATTTCGTACAAGCGGTTTTTGTGTTTTCATCATAATTTTATATTTTACCAGTCTCGGACCTTATCAAATGGTATGCCTTTCAATACACCATATAAATACATCTCAATGGAATGAAAAACAAAGAAGCATACTGATTAAACACACGGAAATTTAATTAACCCTTTTGCAACTTCTCTTGCGTATGCCTGTACTTATGACTGCCCTGATCGCTATGCCAATTTTATATGCAATATACACTATCATAAACTTCATGAAAACATAATGGCATACTGATTTAAATAACGGAATCTTGTTAAATAACTCCACTAGATGTTTTTACTGTGAGGTATACTTGGACATGCGCAAACGGTATGTCATTTTTTCTGTAGCTGATGTATAGCACAACCATGTATACTTCTTAATGGCAGCCTGTTCAGAAAATCATTTTTTTTAATGCAAGTACACCTGACCGTGAGCACCTTTTGGGCTCACGCAAACTGTATGCCTTTGACTATTCAACTGTCGTATTTTTCTTGAATTTTATTGTGGATTCATGGCAGCCTGGGTGAAATCGTATCGAAACGCTTAATTTCCAAACAAATGTTAATTAACTTTAATATATGAAGAATCCGGGATGACTCTTTAGTTTATCATTTATTAACAACAGAATATGCATACCATAATACTCTCCAAAAGGCATACTGGGTAAAATCACAACCCAAAATCTGTCACTACCTGCCGGTGTATTACGTCAAGCGAGGAAAAACGTTTGGATGATTACTGTCTGGCTCGCATATGGGAGACCTAAAACCCTCTGACTTCTATCGTTCTATGTTGAACGACGCCGGTGGCTCTAACATGGTCAGCCAAGAGCTGCTCATTAAACTACGGAAGCGTCGTTTGCCTAAGACAATATTAACCGACTCACATTAACGAAATCATAAGTATCGCAGGTCGCATTTGGGAATCGCGCCAAAGTTCAATGATCACACCAATATCTAATTCCCCTTTTGTGACGTGGAGCCCTTATCAGATTTAGTGACAACCTTCAAAAATCTCTCCGTTACTTTTCAAGATACATCGAATCAAGTTTTACAAAGGCAAGAACATTTTAATACACAATTACTTGCTATTGAATCTAAAATTTCCAAACAAACTCCAGATCCTCCAACTTCTACTTCTTCTTGTAACAATTGTAGAAGTAGGAACTATAATCGGTTTCGTTCTCCTTATAGTTCACGTAACAGATATGATGGTATAGATAATAAAGTGTGTTACTTGCACCAACTTTATGGTGATAAAGCCCGACGCTGCGGAGAAATTTGGTGTTCCTTCAGTAAAAATTCTATTCTAGACCATCGAAAATGACTAGAAAATGATGATATTTTTACAACTGACATTATTGTATCTGTCAATAATCGTAGACTTTTTATATATGACAGGTCAAACAACTTACGATTTCTCATCGATACTGGGGCTGATTTATCAGTTATTCCCCGTAATATTTTTGTTGATTTAAATAAAAATACAGATATTATATTGACAGCTGCTATTCATACAGATTTTTGAAAGTTGATTTGAATGTACGCAGATTTTATCCTTTTGCTTTTAATATTGCTGATACCATTGGAGCTGATTTTTTTATCACATTTTGGTTTGAAAGTAGATTTAAAAAGTGCATGTTTAATTGATAAGATAACTAGTTTATCCGTTAATTGTTCACTTAGAAATGGTTTCTTATATTCCCTTAAACTTTTTACTTTAACAAACGAATATAACAAATTACTTTTGGAATTTCCCAATTTAATAAGTTCACCAAATTATAACTTGCCTGTGAAACATTCTGTTGTGCATTATATTATTACGGAGGGCCATTTACCATTTTCACGACCGCGTAGGTTAGATAATATAAAATTTAAAATTGCCTCGAAAATTGCTAAAAATGAATTTAGCCAAATGGTAGAGTTAGGAATATGCAGACCTTCGTCTTCCTCCGTCTCTTCGCCACTTTACATGGTAGCCAAGAAAGAGCAAAATGACCATGAGGAGATTATAGACAACTAAATACTGTTACAGTCCCGGATAGGTACATACCCATTACCTCATATTCACGATTTCAATTCACAATTGCATGATTGTATTATCTTTTCAAAGATTGATTTAGTTCGTGTGTACTATCAATACCAGTAGCAAAAACTGACATTTATAAGACAGCTATTACTACGCCTTTCGGTTTATTCGAATTTACTCGAATGCCCTTCGGCTTACGCAATTCTGGCCAAACCTTCCAAAGGTTTATGAATGAAGTTCTTGTCGATTTACCTTTCGTGTTTGTCTACCTAGATGACATATTGATAGCGAGTAAATCAAATTCACAACATTTACAGCACTTGAGAGTAGTTTTTGAAAGATTATATTTGTATGGTATTAATATTAATCCTTCAAAATGCGTATTAGGTGTTGATCATTTGACGTTTTTAGGACATAATATATTTTCAGTTCTTGGTTTACCAGCTACTGAACGAGTGGACGTCATTCATAATTTCCCCTTACCAACAACTCTCAAACAGCTGCAATGATTTATATGTAGGTATGGTAAACTTCTATCATCGTTCGGTACCTAATTTCGCTGAGATTTTAGTACCTCTACATCCCTCATGTACCATAATAAGATTAAAATAATAGGCGATTGGCCTACTGACTGTCTTGATAGTTTCTCGAAAGCAAAAAGTGCTATAACTAATCCGATAGTATTAGCCCATCCTTGTGGTGATGACAATACGTTTTTATCGCTGACAGTTGACTGTTCCAATGTCTCTATGGGAGCAGTTTTGGAACAACGTGATAGCAGGGAAGTAATTACCTCTTTAGCTTTCTTCTCACGTAAGCTTACTATAGCACAAACCAGATACTCAGCTTTTGATAAGGTACTTCTTTCCTTATTCACGGCCATTAAGCATTTTAGGTTTCTGCTTAAAGGTCGCAAATTCGTTTGCTTCACCGACTACAAGCCATTAATTAGAGCATTATTCACCAAAGCTGAAAGGTCTCCTCGTCAAATACGACATTTGGAGTATATCGCACAATTTGCATGTGAAATCCAGCATATTAAGGGAAAGGATAATATTAGGTTTGTTCCAGCAACAATCACGGACTCGTTAGACGCAATACGATTGGTTGAAAACAGTTCGTAACTGATCAGCTGACTACGTTAGATAAAGCTCATTGGCGCTGGCTAGTTCGTAACTTCTTGCTGGAACAAACCTATTATAGCTGATACCTTATCGGGTATGCATGATACGTCCTCCTTACAGCAATGCATTTCTTCAGTACAGACCAAGAAGTCTAACTTGATTAATATTAATTTCGACTTAAAATTACTAAGCAAAGCTCAAGAAGAAGATTTCGATCTTAAATTCCTATTGTCGAATCGATCATCAAGTCCTAAAGTTGTTTATAACCTGAAGAAAATTGATATTCCAGATTCAGATAAATTTATTTGGTGTGATACTTCTCGCCCAAAGCTACGCCCGTATGTTCGCAACATGTATAGATGGACTATCTTTGATATATTTCATGGTTTATCTCACCCTGGTATTAAAGCTACTAGAACGTTGGTTATTAACAACTACTTTTGGTCCAAGATGAGCACAGATTGTAATTTATGGGCGAAATCATGTATTAGCTGTCAAGTTAATAAGGTCAACCGTCACACCAAAAGTCAGATTGGAAATTTTGAAATTCCGAAAGGGCGCTTCGAACATATTCATATAGATCTAGTCGGGCCATTGCCCAAGGGCGGATCTAGAAATTTCAATAATTTTTTTCTCGTCTGTGGCGCATGGGACCCATACGAAATATGGGATATAACATCTAGAGAAGTACTCCTCTAACGGCCCCTAAAAAGTTTTGAAAAAGCAGTTTGCGAAAAATTTTTTCAAAATTCGAGTGCCCCCTCGAGCCAAGGGACTCCCGTTTAAAATTATTCTTTTTTGTCATATACATTTTACTTTGCATCAAAATCCAACAATAGGTTTTGGAGTTTATGAAAATATTTTCATTATCAACTGAAATACAATGAACTGACATTTTGTAATTTACAATTTAACAAATTACAAAATTTCAATTCGTTGAAATATGTTACATACAACGAATTGGAATTTTGTAATTTGTTAAATTGTAAATTACAAAATTTCAGTTCATTGCATAATGAAAATATTTTCATAAACTCCAAAACCTATTGTTGGATTTTGATGAAAAGTAAAATGAATATGACAAAAAAGAATGGCTTGGCTTGGCTTGGGGGGGCACTCGAATTTTGAAAAAATTTTTCGCATACTACTTTTTCAAAACTTTTTAGGGGCCGTTAGAGGAGTGCTTCTCTAGATGTTATTTCCCATATTTCGTATGGGTCCCATGCGCCACAGACGAGAAAAAAATTATTGAAATTTGTAGATCCGCCCTTGGCACATACGGCAATTTAGGACGACAAAAATACTTTCCCAAAAATGAATATTTTGCCTTATATCGGGCTAAGAGTAGAGGGGGCTGGATGGGTTGAAGTAAGATGAAAAATTCGGAATTCCACTTGTAGGGGTAGAATTTTAGCGAACATTCATGAAATAAAAAATGGTATTAATTAATTAATGTCCTACAAGTCTGTTATTTTACAATAACCACCCTATTTTGAGATACATTAAATGAAAAATAACGCCCTAGGGCGTTATAAATATCTATAACGCCCTAGGGCATTATAAAATTATAATACAACCCAAAACAAGCAAATTATGATACCGTTATTGACAAACAAAATGCGTTGCTATGCAACGGCGGCGTTTACAAACAATTTTGATTTTTACCCTCTTTTAAATCAAATCGTTCTGAACATAATAGATGTCAAATTAATAAATCGTAAATGTCAAAAAAAAAATCGAATTAAATAACAGACTTGCAGGACATTAAACGTTGAAGGCACCACGGGTGTTATAGGATAATGACGCCCTCGGTCGACGTACACTCCCTCGGGCCAGAGGCCCTCGGGATTGTACACTGCCGACCTCGGTGCGTTATTATCCTTATAACACCCTTGGTACCTTAATAACTATAATTATGTCACTGTCATGTATTAATATCTTATGAACAATCGCGCTCATATAGTACTATTCATATAAAATTTATATCTTTCAAAAATAGTTCTTGTCTATTGACAGTAATTGGTGTCAAAGCGGTGTTGTCGCGTCTTCCTGTAAACAAAATGCTTTATATAAGAAATGGATCATTTTGGATAGCTACATTTTTCTATGCTTGACGTTCAAGGTCCAAACTAACCTACAACAAAAAAACTAGCGGTATTCGGCGGAACTTTTTTTAACCCTCGAGTAATATCCTTATTTAATAGAAGTATTGACTTAAATTGTGTCTTATAAAGTCAGCGATTTTTCAAAAGTAACTTTCAAAGTAATCGATGTAATAATGCAATTATTACATAACTGCAACTTCAGATTCTACACACATACCTGCAACTTCAGATTCCATGAAGAAATATTCTTGATAGTGACAACAAAAAAACCGCTGCCCAAGGAATCACTACTTCCACATCCAGATTTTCTATCCAAGTCACTCATAACGAAAAAATTTTGTATGTGGAAATAATTGTTTATGGATCTTTAATAATATAATATTTGAAATCCTCTAGCCCATAAACCCTTAAAACGATACCCACATCGGTAGTGGGGTGGGGGTGGTGATAGGGAGTGGTAGTGGGGGTGGATGAAGTAAAAAAAATATTTTGAAGTTTCTGGTTCTTGTACACACACTAAATCACAATTTTTTTTCATCCCCTTTAATAATGGGGTGGGAGTGGTAATGGGGGTGGCTAATGCCAAAAATTTTTTTGAGACCTTAGCTTCTCTTATATATACTAAATACCAATTTTATGGACTCTTACCTGCTTGATTTACCTATTTATCCCAAATTTACCCCCATTTACCCCCCAACCCTTCGACGGAACAAGATGAAGATCTCGTTAAAGTACATATGTGTACCAAATTTCAAGTCAATATCTCAAACGGTTCCAGAGTAAACGTGCGCACAAAAAAAAGTTACAGACCGACAGACAGACAGAAATTTTTTTTTCGCTCAAACTTAAAATCTCGACGTTTCATGACATTCTAAGCCTATTTGAACAATGAAAATTTAAAAAAAATTTTTTGTTACTATACTTCCACCGGATGTGAAAGTAAAATGAGTTACTCCGTCGATGTTTTGGACACAATAGATTCAACCGCAATCGACAGAAGGAACGAGCACTTGTGGGCCGCGTTTGCACCTTTATTATTATCCTCTTCGCAAATACGGAAACGAAGAACGAAGAGTATATTGTATTTGACCAGCACATTTATAAAATCGTAAATATCGCTCGTATAATTGTGTAAGTGAACGAATTCTGAACAACTTTCAAAATGTCCGTTTGCCCGTCCGTCACGTTTCTTGCAAGCACGATAACCTAAGAAAGAAAAGTCCGGTTGCATTGAAAATTGGAAAGTAAGTTAGTGTTAGCTAGAGGAAGAACCCTATTATCTTTGAACAAAATTGATCAGTAAATAAAAAATTTTTTTTTGGTTTTAATGTTTTGTAATTGAATAGAAATCTGGTTAAATGATATTTTGAATGATTTTATAGTATCTATTTATATATTTTATTTCATACTGTCCGGTAAATGACTATTTCCCGGACTCATTTGCGGCCGGTAAATCGAACATTACAGTATCTGATACCGTAATGTGTTACATTCAAACATTACAGTATCTGATACTGTAATGTGTTACCTAGCAACACTATTATATTATTTGTTTCTATTGACAAAACAGTCCATATTCTTTTTGATATCAATCTGATGATTTTTTTTTGGGATTAATTTTTCCGTTGCTTCTACAGATTTATTTAAAATCCCTCCGAAATCTCCATAATACTCTACAAAACAATGCAAAAATTATGGTTTTATTTATTTGACAGTGACAAGCTAAAGACAATCATAATTAGCTAGGAAAAACAATGGCTATAACGTCGTTACGGTGATGCGATTGTTAGACTACGAACTTATATTTTTTAAATTTCAATAATTATAACTTTTTATTCATTGTAAAAAGGATTAAAAAGGATTATAAAGACAGTATGAAATAAAATATTATATAGGTGTCATTACAGTACTCGTTTATATTCCAGACTCGGCTCCTGTGTCGCCTCGTCCGTAAAACAACTCGAACTGTAATATGTCACCTACCGGACTTATGACGTAAATTACTATTACTAATACACATTTCATAGTATAATATCCAACTGTGGAAATATAATTGCAACTCATTGCTTATATGTAAAAATTTACATTTTTTTACGTGGCAGGCGGTGGTGAAGTTCTTACGTTTTTGACTAGAAAGCTTTCCCTCTACCTCTCTTGACCCCCTGCAGAAATCTATTCCATCTAAGAATTTGCTCTTTAGAGCAAATTCTCGTTTTTATACATTCGACGCCTGAAACGGGGTTTTTAGAGCCATTTTCCCTGTATATTTATTAGTACTCTCCTCCCTCATTAAAAAAACAAATAAATAATTAAGATGTGAAATGCCTTGATATATCCCATTGTAATATGGTCAAGGTACCCAAGGACCATTTAAACAATACAAAAACATATTCTAACTCACTTGCCAAAACACCCGGCCGCTGTGTCACTTTTCGTGCCCAGTACGCGATTTGTGACGCAATGAATATTTTTATGATTGTCAAATGAAATATTGAGATACTTATGAAATGTTAACCACAGTTAAACAAAATAAAAAATTTATTGGTAATTTGACTTGAAAGCCAAATGTCCCGGGTTCAAAACCCACTTTGCATGTAGTTTTTTTTTTTACTTTATTTTATGCTGAGTGTTTCACCAACTAAGTTCATATGATAAAATAAAAAATGTCTAAAACTAACATTTACAAAAAACTGCGAAGGGTAACCTATATGTGTAACAATTATATAAAAAGTCCAGTAAATCGGGGAAGAGTATAATGTTTCCTCTAGTTATTAATACAAATAAAATATAGACGAATGCGAGTTGTTAAACAACATTTTTTATTAAATTAGATATATTTTAGCCCTAATGGAGAAATGGATTTATTTTTGTCATCCTAAATAGGTAGGGTGCCACTTATACGACGGTTACTAACAAACGGGAATATAGAATAGAATAGAATAGAAACATTTATTTGCCATAAAAAACTGTTTTCACAGAAAAGGTTTCGTCAGCTGTAAATTAGAAAAATACAAAAAAAGAGTAGACTTATGTAAAGGACAAACAGAAAAATATATACAAACAACAGACGTACATAAATTGTAGATAACAAAAAAAAAACACAATCTTAATGTATTGAAATAGTCAGTCTAAATAAAATATGAGTGCAGTCTATGTCATTGATGAGCAGAATTCGTCAACAGAATAAAAACAGTTTTCTATTAAATAACTTTTTAGTTCTGTCTGAAATAACCTGTATGTGTTTATAAATTTTAATCTGTCAGGAAGTAAGTTGAATAGCATTAGGCATGTACATCCATATAGCTGCCGTAAATTCCTCCGTCGAGCGGAGCATTCCAGCCTGTTATTTCATTTTAGCCAGCTGGCACGCGCGATGTTGTAATTTTACTCCCTATGCCTAGCGTTCGGCTACACGCACGGTATTTACTAAGCCTGTAGTTGTGGATGTGTAAATCCGTAAGCTTGTACCGCGGCATTTCAAACTGGCATGGCGGATCAAACTCTATGTAAATGGCCAGCTATTAACTATCAGTGCAGATATACAGTATGTGTAGTGGCGGGCTGGGCATAGGGAGTAAGAATTGCAACATCGCGTGTGCCAGCTGGCTGAAATGAAATAACTGAGAACGGGGATGCTTTAGTGCTCTAGCGCCGACTCTTTAATCTATGCCGCCGACGGGCGAATTTGCTGTTACCTGGGTTGTCATATCTCTCGCACTACGTGGAAGTACATGTCCAGTCCGCAATTACACGCACTGTATCATAGTATCCACTATACGAACTCTTGATACGCGACTCCTACTTGCACACGGCTGTTAGCAATTTAACGTTTCAAGGACAAACTTTTAGAGCAGTTAACGCATCAGGACATTTCCCAACTGTTTCATGCTTTTTCTTAACAGATATTAGCTTGTTTCAGTTTTTGGTGTTATAATCAGGTTCTCAAATACTTCATTTTAAAACAATAAAAAATTCACAAGCTTAAAAAATAAAATTCGTGTGTATGTAGACGGAGCAAAGTTAATAATATTTTATAGTGTGTATATATTCAAAAAACAATGTGGATCTAAAGAATCTCATTATGTTTCTGGACCAGCCCAATAACCATAAAGTCTTGAGTTGCAGCAGAGTCTAACAGTTAAAAAGTAGATGGCCTCCATAAGGGATAGTACAGAGAATCCTGTAAAAAGTCCCAGTAAACCTCCAAAATTAGCCAAGAAATCTGTCGGTCCATACAATTCATTTCTTTCGGATGCAACAAATTGGGAGGATTTGAAGTACAGCATCAATCCTGTCAGATAAAAGCTGCAAAAAAAGAAACACATAGAATATAGAAGACATATTATGTTCTACATCTACTTTTGAAGTAATTAGAAGAGTTTGTAATATTTTATATAGTTCTAATATCCATGAGAGTTTTACTTTATGTAAACTTAATACTTTTTCAGGAAGGTATGGAAGGATCACTGATTTTCTTTATTCCACGTTTAATCACTGAACTACATATAATAAATGGAGATAGAGAAGACCAATACAGAAATATGCATGATTTTTTTTTATAATGGAAATCGATACAGCATCAAAAAAAAGTTATAAAAATGTAAAATTTACGGCTTTTTGGAATGTTAATACAGTGAGAAAATAAATAATTTCATCGGTGAGGAATTTGGATATTTCAAAACGGCAGTTATTTGGCGCCATTAACTGTGACGTTTCCCGTTATGATTTGTCCATCGAAATTAATAACAAACTGGAAGGTGCACTCGACTCACGGTCATTAAACTATAACGGTTACCTCATCCAGTAGCTTCTAGACGAAGGAGCGCGCGGGGGGGGGGAACTTGGGTCTAGCTCCTACGTCATGTAGCCACCTATATCTTTGTCTCTATCTTTTGCATGGGAATAGGATATCTGTCTCTTTTGCACGCTTTATTTGTTTAATTATTCAGATCAAGGTCAAAGTCTAGGTAGATCCAGAGCCGGCACTAGTTGCCACGTGTCGTGTTTTCAATTTGCCTGGCATACTACAACGACAATGTGTTTATTTTCATATTGTTTGTCGCACGTCGCACTGTCACTGTCCGGTGTAATAAACTAGTTTGCTGTCGTCCCAGTGTATACTATTCGTCTATATCAGTGTTTATTAATTGAGTGAGTAGCAAAATGTCTAGTGCCGGCCCTGGCCGGGTCTAGAGGCTACGTCATTTTCGGTTACCTCCCCCGCGCGCTCCTTCGTCCAAAAGCTGCGGGATGATGCAACCGTATAGTTTACTGACCGTGCACTCGACTAGAGAAAGTGACACAGAGAGAGAAACTTGCGTGCACTATATTCCATCCTTTTTCTCGGTCTATGTACAGAGTGTTAAGCCAATCGGACGTTTTCTTCAACCAATCAGATCTAGTCAGACAAGGACGGAATGGTGAACGGAAGTTTCTTTTTCAGTAGAAACATGCTTCTGTAGTTTCGTTTATCTAAAGCAATTTTGATGGGTTTGTCAAATGTCAGTTTACTGTTTATTGTTTACAGTCAGTTTGCCAAGTTCTTGTTTGTGGTGTTATTGTGTTATTATTTGGTTAATGAGCTAGTGAACAACATTATTATGACACGAATTACAAATATTGCATTGTGCCTAAATGTAAAACTAAGAGTATCACTACAAATATGGTAATTTTACATTCAAGATTCTCCAAAATTAGTTCGTAGACAGACGTCAACGAGAGGTTAGGACACTGCGTCTACTTTGGACAAATTATCCGACTAACGGATGTCGTCATTGACTTCACGCCAATAAGAAACCGTTTGCAGTCACGTGGTTTTGTTTACAAATTACAGCATAATCCAAATATTACGGAAAATAAATTTTATTTTGAATTTCTTTTGTTATAATCATTTTCTGCCTAATGGAAATGAAGAGCAAATCACTTTTTCAAGCATTTTAAAATTTCATGAATCTTCTCTATTGTGCGTCGCCGCAGTAGAAATTCAACATTAAAAGTATATCTGTGCTCAAGTCAGAATGCTTCTTGGGGACTTTATGCACAGACACAATTTTTCTTTGATTTGTCTCCCTTAACGGGCGGTCTTGGTTTAGTGCAGAATGTCAGAGCCGGCGTCCAGCAATTCTCTCGTTTTTATCGGTTATTTTGAATTGAAAATTAAATAATTACGTTTTGGGAATAGCAACTTTTATGTTCTTTAATAAAAATTAAGACAAAGGTTAACTGAGAATTGTCATTAATCTATACACACATATTTTTGATGATTTCTGAAAAAAAAAGACGAATGAAAAAAACTTGCAATAAAAATAGAGCCGGCCTTGGCGTCCTCCCTAATGCGACTGCGTGCCTCTACCTGGCCGCCAGGTTCAATTTTACCTACAAATAGGCATGAACATTGACAATCCATTTTATTATGTAGTTCAGTGGTTTAATTCCAGGATTCCGACTGATAGAATTATAACTCTTATCTCGAAATTCCTACTTTAATTTCAGAATTCATAGATTAAAATCGAAATTACGAATTTATTTAGAAATGCGTTGGTGCAAAACGATAGTAATATTAACACAATGAAATGTAAAACGATAGTAATACCTATTAACACAATAACTGAAGATACCCTAATAGCACAGGACATCCAGTGGATGTCCGATTAAGATCCAATTACTGTACAAATGTCCATGGACATGGGATGGACGTCCTATGGATGCTCATTTTATATACGTACAAGGACGTCCTCTATGAGGTATATATTTAAAATACTTAGTGCACAACAGAGTTAGTGTAACAACGGTAAAATTTTTTAGCCGCAGCACGGGCGTCTCTTTCAAAGTCTGATGATCATTTCGAGGGATTTTCTATGAATTAGTTCCATTACGCCAAAACCGGGCATATGAGAGGCAAACATTGATTTTTGGTTGAAAAATAGAAGATACCTAATTACCAAATTATATTTTTTATTATTAAATAAGTAGTTAATAAAACTAAAGTTAATAAAATAGCCTTCTATTTTATTATTATTTGATAAATAAATATTTTTTAATACATAAAGCGTTCGTATTTTATTTTATAAATTAGATATGCTACGTTTATTATACTAAACTTAATATCAATAGGTAAAAATGTAAATATACAGTACTAGGAGTTTGCTATAAAACTGTTTTAAAAAAAAATTGTCGATAAGGTCTCCACTATAGGCCGATAGCCATTTTTCCATATATGCAAATAAGAAACAGTACCTATATAATATTTTGAAATAGAAAAGGGGACATCTCCTTCATGTTAAACACGTCGGAGACAGTACTTAAAGACTTTATTCTATCCGCTGCCCTTTTTTTCTATCTCATTATGAAGTGACATACATAATAATATAACTGTTTCGATCTGTACATATGGTAAAACAGTGATGGCACTAGTGAAGATCGTTTCGCATATTTTTTTCAAAGATCATCTTATAGTAAACTTATAGAGAATTTACGAGGAAAAGTTTATACCTCGGTTTATACAGTGCACCAAGTCTGCACCATATGAGAAACTCAGTTGTTGTTGACTTTTTGAAAAATTTCACTTTTGATAAAAGTTAGTGAATATTCTCAAACGAAAAAGTGGATGCATAAATTTGTGTTAGTCCTGGAGCTTTATGTCGGAAAATTAATTTTTTGGAAATTGTCCCGAGAGTATTTTTGAAGATATCGAAAGATGTTATTTCAAGAAGTTGCTTACAATACGAAGTTATAGCTAAATATCAAATTTGGCTGTTCTATTTTAAAAATAAAAAATTTCTACTTTTTACGCATAATTTCTGAACTATTTTGATATTTTTTTGTTATCAATAATTCTATCTCTTTAATAGTTTCAGATTAAGTAATGGATCTTTAAAGAAATTTTAACAGTACTTTTTTACCAAATAGATATTTTAGAAAAAACGCTGTATTTTGCGGAGTTATTCTCTCTTTTCCAATTTTAACTTGTTCATGAATTAATCATAAAAGAGTGGACAATTTTTATTTTTGAACTAGAATAATCCAATGTACATTATAAATAACTTCTTAAAATAAAATTTTTCGATATCTTTAAAAATAAGGGTGTTGTACCCAATTTCAAAAAATTTAATTTTCCAATTTCAGCACCAGGACTAACAAATTTTTGCAGTCACTTTTTCACTTGAGGACATGCACTAACTTTTATTAAAAATAAAAATCTTCAGAAAGTCAATAATAGCAGAGTTTCCCATACAGATTTTTTGACAGACACTGTAGGAGTTAAATTTGTAACTCGAAGATAGCTTCATTAGAATATTTCGGTAAGTATAAATAATTGAACATTACATGAAAATAAATTATTTGTTCCTGCGATTTGTTCCTTGCGATATGTGACATTGCAATGCAATATTGTCGCGTGGACATTAGGGACATTGCATCGATGTTACAGCAAACTAAATATTGATTCCTAGAATGTTACAGTTTCCAAGATAAGATTATTTATATTAAAATGCTTTATAGATTTCGTGTTTGTTCACTAATATATTTTTTTCCCAAAATGGCTTGACACTTTAGAGACACCCATTATTGGTCCAAATAAAGACAATTTTTATTGGTCTAAATAATGTCCATCATGGACCACCGTTTAAGGTCCAACATTGGACTTCCATAAATTATCCAAAGTTGTGACATTTGTGCGTCCTTGGGCGTAAAGAGCGTTAAATTTCGCTTCGAATGAGTAGCTCAAAGTTGATTTTTTTAAAAAATTTTTTTTTCTTGCTCAATATTGATCGAAATTGGAAAAAAGTAATCTGTGAACTTGAAATTACATGCTCTACAACTTTCATTCTATGGATTTTTTTCATTTAGATTAACCGTTTCAGAGCTGAACACGTTTAAAAAGTTACCCAGTGTGAATTTTTTACAAGTTGGTAAAAATTGTTGCTATTCGACTGCCAATTACGCCCATACCTCTTGATGGAATTTCAATTTTGATGTACTCATTCGAAGCGAAATTTAATGCTCTTTAGTTTTGATAATAAATGACTTTTCGATTGGATGCATTGTTTTTAAGTTATAGGCCACAAACGGAAAAAAATGCCAAAAATTCGTGGTTTTTTCGTTCACACAAAAATTTGCCAAGTAAAGGGTTTGGAGGTCTAAAACTTGGATTCTATATAGTCTCTACAATACATTCAAGATAAAAAAAATCTACTACTTCGTTTAATGTAACTATCACCCCCTTTCGATGACGCTGTTCCTGAACTAATTTCACGAGGGTGCAAAGTTTTAGCAACAATTGTATATTTGACCCGTGTTTAGTAATCATTTTGATTTGAAATTATAAGTAGTGACTGTACTTTATAAGAGCTATATTTTTCCAAAATTTCATTGCATATTTTCCATTATTTTTGAAAGAACAGTGATATGTTTAAAAACGCATAATTTTGCAATTCAATTTTTTTTAAAATAATAATAATTGGAATGAATTATAGTTTATGTACTTTTATTGTACAGCTCAAAACGAACCTTCTTTTTATTGTTTTCCATAGGACTAAATTGTATAAATAAACAATACGCAGACCTCGCAGAAACTGCAAAACTGAGCTGTGAACTGTGAAAGTTGACCCCCTGAGCATGTTAAAATAGAAAAACTGCCCTGACCAGACAATTCACATTAAAATCAATTTGACTCCACTACTATAATTACATCACGCTTATTACAACTTTAATCCCTCATATCTCAAAAACCAAAGATAATTATGCTCATCTTGAAATTTTTTAATCAGTATGTTCTCATCATTAACAATAATTTAGCAATTAGTTTGAAACAAAATTCGACGGCGAGAAAATGGGTCATTTTTCAAAATTTAAAATGGCGGATTCAATATGCCTTATTAACGCGCTCGAATTTTTATATTTCTGGGACTGCAATCGCAAACAAAGTGAGCTACTTTTAGTCCAGCCGGGTGGTAAATAATCGTGCACTTCAAGCAAAAAAAATGAAACTTGGCACACTTGTAGATAATAGCGTATACTTCAATTTTAAGATGAAAGCCCACTCAAAAATCCAAAATGGCGGCCGTGGCGGCGGTTTTTCAAAATGGCCGCCGTAATTGCAAAAAGTTTGATATCTTCGTCAGTTTTAGCTGTATTCATGCAGGATTTTCACAGAATCTTACTAAATTAACAAGAAGAACGCAGGCTTTGCAATAAAAAGTTGAATTTTCTTTCTAAATATCAGTCAGTATGTTGACTATTTATAGGGATAACTGCATTTTATATCAAATCACAATTCAGGTGTAAAATCAAGCTATATTTCAAATACTGCATTGCAGTTTATACTTAGTCTAATTAATTTATGAACAGTTCACTTCAGGGCAAATTAGCTTTTCTACATCTGTAGCTTCTTGATGAGCAGCCTTTCTTGCACCCGCACTGCAACACTTCTCTGCATGCCTTTGATGCTAGAGGCAGTGTCATCCATTTGATCTAATAAAAGACGAGACATATAAGATAAATTAAATGTCAAGGGAATAAATTTTAAAATTGTAATGTACATTAGATTGAAAATGGATGCGCCTAAGTATACGAATAACGTATACTCACTTCCCAGGTTCCGTCCGATGACTTTTCCCATCCAAAGTCCGCAGGTGAGGGTAAAACTGGACTTTGCCCAGCCTGATATGCCACACGTAGGGTATGTTGGCGCAATGCGTCCAGAGTAGGTGGTATGTTTTCAATCTGCCGGTTTTTGCGCACGAACATGGTGTGTTGTGCGATGTTCACTGAATCTTCTGAACTTGTTCTGTCATACAGGATTACCACAAATCGTTCTATATCAGGAACTTACTGTTATCAGTTCTGGGGTCTGGGAAAGTGCCTTCAAAGCCGTTGTTACTGCGGGAAAGCTAGACCACGTCATCCAGACTGTTCGTTTTCCTTTGCCCAGAACAGAGGCCGTTGTGTCACAGCCTGATAGCTCATGAAATGCCATCAGAGCTTCACATTTCTCAACTCCTAAATTATCATCAATAACTATTGCATTAATATACCTGGAGAATAAAAGTACCAAAATTATAAAGACATGTTATTACTTCACAAGAAATAAAAACGACCGCACTCACCTGAATGATTTCCCTACAGAGAAAGCGATGTCAAGGTGATTGCAATTCAGTTTTTTCGCGGGACTGGCTGCCAGAATCACAACATCTGAGTCTACGGACCTGATCAGCAAATTGCGGGACTCCATGATGGGCGTGCAGGAAGATGCCCGTGTCAGCTTCCTCTTGGTTGCGTGGGGATAGTCCTAAAATGTCTATTTCATTGCAGTTGCTTGTGATGCCTTGTCCATTTGTGACTATTACTATTCCGGAAAATCTAATTTTTGGGAGATATGTAACCAAGAGTTGAAACGGTTCTTCTTTGTTTTGATTCATCCTAAGGAAACCTTTCCAATCCTTCGGGACACGTTTGGTGAGTTCCACATGCCAACGAGTTCCGTTCCCCCTCTTCTTCCGCGTACCTGCCTTTAAACTGTCCGTGTAATATGAATAAAAAACGACATCAATCCGTCGGACTGTAGGGCGGAACTGCTTGAAGACGTATTCTGAAAATTTTTTTGCGTAATTTTGGAATGTGTCGTCTCCGGTAGGGCTGATCATGTTCAAAACGGCCGCTCCATCTAGCAAAACAAAATCGTAGCCATGGACAAAATCATCATCATTTTGCATTTCCTCCTCTTCTGTGATGGGTTGTAATTTTGCAAAGCAATCCAGTATATCTGATTTTTGGCCTAATCTGATTCGACCGTAATCCGAAAGTGACACTGGGTATGAATGATTCTCATGCCTAAAGAAGTCTTCAAGATCGCCTTCACGGACTTGACATCCAATGTACAGTCGTAAGAAAAGGCTTCTGTCTTCTTCAAGAGAGTCGATTTCAAATTTCTCCCGTTTCTTTGGTTTGCACGGAGGCATTTTAAAAAGGGCTGGGGAGTTCATTTTTTTTAATTGCAATATCCATATTCACAGACCGTGATATGTTTCTTTCCTCCCAAAAAGACTTGCACTGACTTCTACTAATGTTGATTGACAATCTCCCTCGTATCCAAAACAAGAAGATCGCTGCTGGGATTGTTGTAGAACTCTCCAAAATCGTCCTAAGTTGAAGATAGAATCAAAATTCGACTTAGGCAAAAATTTCATTTAAAGACATTTTTAAGAGTCTGTAGAGGCACAGATCAGTCCATAAGGACCGTTTTGGGTTCTAAAAGGCGTTGCAAATGACCAGGTGAAAATTCGAAGAAACACCGAATTTTCACTTAGGAAAAATGTTTTTGGTTCAAGATATGAGAGCAAAAGTATATAATGACAAAGATTTATGAATAATATACTTTTTCAAAGGTACCACAAATTGGACTTTGAAAAATAATATTTTTGAAAGGGCGTCGAAATTTGGCTCAAGAATCGATTTATCGAAAGTACGCCAAAATTTCATTTGCAGACTAATTTTTCAAAACTGCGTTGAAATTTGGCTTGAAAATCGATTTTTCAAAAGTACGCCAAAATTTCACCCGCAGATTAATTTTTCAAAACTACCTTGTTTGGCTTGAAAATCGATTTTTCAAAAGTACGCCAAAATTTCACCCGCAGATTAATTTTTCAAAACTACCTTGAAATTTGGCTTGAAAATTGATTTTTCAAAAGTACGCCGAAATTGGACTTAAAATAGATTTTTCAAAAGTACCACAAAGTCAGTTTAAAAAGTACCACGAAAATATACTTTGAAATATTTTTTATTTTTTATTCCTCCATCAAAGACATTGACCTTTGATGTACGGTCATTGAAAGCCCAATTCTAAAGTATGAGCATAAAATTCTAGCGATGCACTGCATCCAAAAGGCAAAATAGAAGATTTTAACAAAGCCGGCGTAGTGCCGATAAGCAAAAATTGATAAAAATCAATGCACATGTACAAGGCCGATTCCTCGCATAGAAAGAGTTTGGATTGACTCAGCGGCTCGCAATTTGGTCGAGCGCGTTGAGTGGTCCAGACAAAACAATGGTAGAAAAGCCAATAGCAGGGCTTTTCAAATGACAAAGTTATAGAGGAAAACTAGTAGAGTAAAATCAGGAAGTAAAGTCGCTTAGTTTTCGAGAAAAAAAAAACCGGCGTAGAACCAAACCAGACTTAGTGGGATTCTTTAGTAAGATAATCGTGTACACGAAATCGTTTTTTACGACATTTTTCGGTGGTCGAGAACTTTTTTATTTCGGAAAAACTCAAAAAAATAGATTTTTAATGAAATATATTTTTTAACGTCTCCACCGCTATATCTCTGAAAATATTTGTGCTATCAAGCTATTTTTTTTTTTAGATTAAAGTAGACACAATAGCGCTTCGAACAACGTCCCACGTGAACCACATTTATTTTTTTTTTAAGTTGGTAAAATAATAGGAAACTCAAACTTGTTATTTTCAGTAACGTAATTTTAGGCAATCGAGAAAAAAGTTTATTTATGAAAATTTGTATATACATGATGCGTACAAATTGAAGCCAATAGTTGAAAAAGTTTTTAGGATGTCCCGTTCATAGTATTGAGTCAGCGATTTTTTTTTAACGGGCCAAAGTCATATTCTTGCGCGCTCGGCTGTAGCAAGCCTGCCGACTGCAACGATCTGACGATCCCGGTCGGGGTGTATATAATAGTTTAACTTATATCAATAGGTACAAAACCAGTAGTGATCAAAAGCATCTAGGGGATCAATATTATTGTTCAATATTTCATATATTGTACAGTAGTATTGATCATATGTTGTTAATATTAAGAAATTGTATAATAAATATTAAATAGTCTCCTTTTAATAATAAAAAGACAGGTGGTAGTAGTACAGTACCTAGAGGTAAAAAAAATTTCGAAGTAATGTCATATTGAACGGATTTCGTTCATTTTTGGCAGTATAATAGTAAATGTTTCACAGAAAAGTTTCTATATTGAGCGGGGGCTTGTTAATTTATAGGGGGTGGATGCCACCCCCTTTGAGGGGGCGGCACTTAAAAAATATATGAAGTACAATCATATTTTAAGAAGAAAAGGTTCTATGCAATTTTTCACATAAATTGAAGTTTTTAAGTTATAACGACTTCAAAATTGCGATTTTAGCTTAAAAAAAGGTATTTCTAAACGGCTTTCGTCAAGTATCTCAAAAAGTATTACTTTATCGAAAAAACGTTATAGACCAATTACAGAAAGTACAAACTGGGAATTAATTATATTTTTTGTTTATTGATGTAGGATTAATAATTTCGGAGATATTTAAGTTTACATTTGGCATCCAAGTGTTCGTAAGATAACTATGTAGAGTGAGAGTTAAATATCTCAGAAACTGTGACACCTACGCCAAGGATACTAATAGATACAATAATAGGTTATTAATTAAGCTCTTAACTATTTTTTTATTTGTTTATGTAGCATAAAAAACAAAGAAGTTATAACCGAAGCAATGTCCGTCTACACATTATTTTAATAACAACGTTGCCATTTTGTTACTGTAATTAGCCAGTAATTAAAAAGAAAAAATAATTTCAAACACGGTTTCTCATTAATATACAGCATGACGTAGATGCTCAAATTTTTTGGTTCGTATACAGCACTTGCTTTAGAAAAAATACAGTTTAAACTATAAAGGTATTTTCGATAAAACGTATTTTTTTTTCCTATTCCAAATATCTCAATAAATATTAGTTTTGTTCAAAAATGTGTAGAGACCAAAAATAAAGCTCATAAACTAATAATAATGAATTTCGCTTGTTTATTTATTTACATAGATTTAATAGTTTCGGAGATATGAGTTTACAAATGGCATCCGAACGTTCATAAGACGAAAAATGCAGTTTAAATGTTAAATACCTCAGAAATTGTGACGCATGCTAAGAAAGGAAATTAAAGACAATTAATTGCGCTTTCAAATTATTTTTTACTCGTTTTGTTACTCTAATTAGCCGATAATCTAAAAAAATTATCTCAAATACAGTTTTTCGTTAAAATGTAGCATTACCTAAATGCTCAAATTCTTTTTTGCTCATTTAAAGCACTTGCTTTCGAAAAAAATGCATTTTAAACTTTAAAGGTAATTTCGAAACCCTTGGATACCAAATATAAACTTAAATATTTCCGAAATTATTAATCCTACGTCAATAAACAAAAAATATAATTAATTCTCAGTTTGTAGGGTGCTTTCTGTAATTGGTCTATAACATTTTTTCGATAAAGTAATACTTTTCGAGATACTTGACGAAAGCCGTTTGAAAATACCTTTTTTAAAAGCTTTTATTTTAAGCTAAAATCGCAATTTTGAAGTCGTTATAACTTAAAAACTGTCAATTCATGTGAAAAATTGCATGGAACCTTTTCTTCTTAAAATTTGATTCTATTACAGCTCCAATAAATATATATATTTTTTAAGTGCCACCCCCTGAGAGGGGGTGGCACATTTTTTCTGAATGATCTAATTTTTTAGATGACAGTAAGCAACTCCACCCCAACCTAGAATGCCATATATTAATCTAGATTCAACTAACGCTACTTCTACGCGACTAATCTAACCAACCTGCATGCGAGGTGTATTAATTGCGTCCCAATGTCGCGTTTAGCGCTGATAAAAAAAATCGCTGTTGCCAAACGGTACACTTTAGGCAAAAACATATTTTTTCAAAAACTTTTGTGATTATTAGGCTTTATTTTCTTTGCTGCATGTTTGCAAATATTTTCAAAAATAAAAAAGTTTATCGATTGGTGAAGATTTCAATACACAAAATATGTATTTTTAGTTTATTTGATTTTTAGAGAAATGAAAGTGCGAATTGTGCCCAAACCGTTTATATTGGTAAAAGCGCTACAGTGTGTGCTTTAATTTGACACAAAACAAATTTCGGTACCTTTAATAGTTTTAAAGATATGGCGGTGGAAACAAAAAAAAACAATTTTCTTTAAAAATACATTTTTTTCACTTTTTATTGACTTAAGAAGTTCGAGACCACAAAAAAATGTCGTAAAATATGATTTCATATGTCCGGTGACATACTCAAAGGAATCTAATATGTTTGAACTGGTTCTACGCCAAAAAAAAAAAACGGTACACGATAGACTTAAGAAATCGCTGCTCTAATCGCCTTGTGCATAAAAAACCAAAAATTCAATTTTGCCTAAAAGTCGCTCGAAGGTGGGTTGCTGCCATATCGATAATATTAAACAACTGCATAGGAGCAAGTAAATCATGGGCTGATCGAACGCCATTAATTATCTTGATTGGGGAAGGCACGATTCTTATCTTGAGAATTTTGTATAACCATTTCTGTTAAATAAACGGATTCTTTGGGCCTGTTGACGGTCTATAATCCCTGGAACATTCGTATCGAAAACCGGATGTGTCGAGTTAATTCACATTAACACTCGACCTTTTGGTTGCTTTACGGAGGTTCGACAGGGATTTTTTTATGCGTTTTTTGAGAAATAGAGTCCGTTATTAACAGACCAAAACGTGGTTTCCACGTACAAAAATTAATCCCTCCGCAGAGAAATTCTTCGGTTGGGATTTTTTTGCAAAAATTCAGGAAATTAAGAGGTACCTAAACCCCTAACGAGGGAATTCAGGTCCAGAGGGAATTCAGGTCCAGAGAGAGCGTCATTACCGATCTGTGGTAGTGCAGCCTTGGTCCATTATCCGGCTGTCGAAGTGCATCTTATCTCGAACCCGCCTGGGAGGTAGAAGAACGGGGTAATACCGACTGGCGCCCCCTGAGAAATAAATTGGTGTCGCATCATTTTGACGCCCGGTAGTGTGTTCTTCTACAGGATCACAGAATGGATTTCCCATTTCCCTCATGGTGGTTACGAGATTGTCCAAATTAGTCATGTCCAAATTAGTCATGTCAATTTACTTACATTATGTGAAAATCCTACATTAATACGGCGAAAACGGCCAGAGATAGTTGTTTTGCATTTTCAGCGGCCATTTTGAAAAATCGCCGCCACGGCCGCCATATTGGATTTTCGAGTGGGCTCTAATCTTAAGTTGAAGTATACACTATTATCCACAAATGTACCAAGTTTCATGATTTTTGCTTCAAGTGCACGATTACCTTTGATTGTGCAATATGCTGCCGGGCTATTTATTTACATTTAAAGTTGGGTCTTTACTCTCAAAATGATCTATTTTCACACTAATTTTAGGAAGCTCCTATTCCGTGTAGAATTGAAGAGAATTTTATCTCGTTGATATTTTTCTGTAAAACTAAAAGTTTCGTAGATACTCTTAAATAAAGTAAAATATTTCTTGTTTCCTCTTAAAAATTATGAAAAATACGACACTTTTAAAAATATAAATTTCAACATGTGCAAATAAAGCTGCCAAAGTAGCACAAGGCATGGGCGCAGCCAGGGGGGGAGCCATGGGGCCCGCCCCCCCCCAAGCCATCTTCCATGAGCCAAAAAATAAAGAATCAGTACAAAGCAGTATCTAAATTATCCCTTGAAATAAATATTTTGTAATTAATGCCAATATTATCTAATAGAGGAATCTACACATCCGTTTTCAATCATTTTCTGAAAAATATTCCTCATCCTCTGGGGAGGCCGGTTCTATTGCCCCCCCCCAGATGAATTTTCTGGCTGCGCCACTGGCACAAGGAGTTGTATTTTGGTCATCATCATGTTACAGTAGCTAAAAAGGATGGCTATTTGGTTATAGTGGCTGTTATTAAATCTGAATTGTTACGTTTTGAAAACGTAATGGTGACGAAAATGGGGAATAATATTTTGGTCATCAAAACGTAACTGGAGCCAAATGGCCATAACGCATATTATGCAACTCATTTAGCGTTCTTTTTGATATTTGTGGCTGCTTTATTACTAGTTATGAAATGGCTCTTATAAAATAAAACAAGAACACTATTATTGTCATCTTTTGGCTTTAAGCAGGTTAGATAAAGTGGACGTCCATCATACTTATAGTTTGTTCATCTTTAAAATTTTTTGAACATCATAATTGCATATATGGCCAATCAAGAGGGTTAAATTGTATCAAGGCACGAATTATTTTTGTAAATATCGTTATTTTATAGGTATAATTAATAAAGTATTGAAAATGAACGTAATGGCCGTCGTTCGGGTTCTTCTTGCTTGATAGAAAACATGGCGGCAAGTTGTCAAATGGCAAATTTAACCGGCCATATTGGCCAAACTATTACCGGAAAAATGGTTGAAGTGGTTAGCGAGTTTTCGCATTAAAATACGAAAAACATAACCTCTCTTTTTTACGTTTCTTTTAACTGCCTTTGTGAGGAACCGGTTAACTTTGCATTTTGACCTTTGCTTCTCCAACGTTTTTACATTTAAGTGTCTCCAACCAAATTTGTTACTAAAGTTTTTGAAAATGTATTGCGTGGTCCAAACCATCGAGGAGAAAATTTGCTTTAGTGCAGTTCCTTCATGTTGGGTAGGTAGTAAATAGCCAACTGTACTAGTCAAATACAAAAACATACATACATTTTTGACTAATCTGCAATCAAAACTAGACTCAAAATGATACCAGCACCAGTGTACAATAAAAAGGAATAATATTAAAATGTTAATGATGGCTAGAGCCATAGAAAATGAAATGTCAGCATTCTTGGAAACTGATGCAGAAGATAGGATGACACTTTCACTTTAACAATCTAAATATTTATATTAATGCATAAGCTTTTATAAACACAAACGTAATAAGAAAAATGAAAACACCCGGTGAAAAGTGTTATGCCGCTAAATAAGTACCTATCCTTTGAACTTACTTTTATTTAGACGATATTCCTCCTGGAATAATATGTGGAACTATGCTTATATTTTTTTTTTACATTTCATTTTTATTTTTCTGTGTTGATATAAAACTTATTAGCGTGTGTACAATGTTCTCAACGTTATCAATACTTACTTATTTTTAGGTTATATTTTTATCTTGCCATTTAGCCTCAATTTAGATTTTAATGTGTACAAAATTACTTCTAAATTAGTAATTTAATAAGGATATTTTTCATACTTGTTTTACTCATAATGCGGTAATAGCAGCTAAGAACACCGTCAAAATAGAACCTAACTAATATAGTTATGCTTAGGCTATTTTCTTAGTATTAGTTGACATCAACACTATATTAATAACAAAAACCGTGTCAACATATTCTAATCATTTTTATAGCTAGATTTAACATTGTTGCTATTTAATTACTTGTTATTTTTTACAATTAATTATTTTTTATTTATTTGCTTTTATCATGATTAGAGAATATTATTTAGGTATTATGCAAATCACAACGTACACACTTTTTATTTATTATGAAAATACCTACTTTCTGTATATTGTTGCCCTAATCTGGGCACGCTAATATACTAGTTAGGTAAATACTTTAAAACACTTATTATTGGAGAACCAATCAAAACAACTACTCTCCTAGCTAATACTGACGAAGTATTGAATTACATGATAGGATTCTTAGCATTTTAAAGAAAAAAATATTGAAAATACTTAAATCATTTATTTACATTTAGTCATTCACACTTTTTTTATTTAATATGAAATTATCTACTTTCTGTATATTGGTACCTTAACCGGGTCACGCTAATATACTACTTAGGAAAACACTTTAAAACACTCATTATTGGAAAACCAATCAAAACAACTACTCTTCTAGCTAATACTGACGAAGTATTGAATTACATGATAGGATTCCTGGGATTTTAAGGCAAAAAAAAAAAAAAAATATATTGAAAATACTCAAATTATTTATTGAAATTCAGTCATTCACAACAATTATTATTGAACCTTACATTCTATTTCAACTCTAGAAAAGTTGTACAAGTTTTTTCGAACTCGTTAGTTCTCATCAGTAGAGTATAGAAACATTCATTCATTATTTACAAGCCTATTCTTGATTTATTTTTTACAATTAATTATTTTTTATTTATTTGCTTTTATCATGATTAGAGAATATTATTTAGGTATTATGCAAATCACAACGTACACACTTTTTATTTATTATGAAAATACCTACTTTCTGTATATTGTTGCCCTAATCTGGGCACGCTAATATACTAGTTAGGTAAATACTTTAAAACACTTATTATTGGAGAACCAATCAAAACAACTACTCTCCTAGCTAATACTGACGAAGTATTGAATTACATGATAGGATTCTTAGCATTTTAAAGAAAAAAATATTGAAAATACTTAAATCATTTATTTACATTTAGTCATTCACACTTTTTTTATTTAATATGAAATTATCTACTTTCTGTATATTGGTACCTTAATGAATGAATGTTTCTATACTCTACTGATGAGAACTAACGAGTTCGAAAAAACTTGTACAACTTTTCTAGAGTTGAAATAGAATGTAAGGTTCAATAATAATTGTTGTGAATGACTGAATTTCAATAAATAATTTGAGTATTTTCAATATATTTTTTTTTTTTTTGCCTTAAAATCCCAGGAATCCTATCATGTAATTCAATACTTCGTCAGTATTAGCTAGAAGAGTAGTTGTTTTGATTGGTTTTCCAATAATGAGTGTTTTAAAGTGTTTTCCTAAGTAGTATACAGTGGCGGCTGGTGAAATTTCAATATTTTTTTTCTCGTCTGTGGCGCATGGGACCCATACGAAACTTGGGAAATAACATCTAGAGAAGCACTTCTCTAATGACCCCTAAAAAATTTTGAAAAAGCAGTTTGCGAAAAAATTTTTGAAAATTCGCTAGCCTCCCCTGGGTCTAGGGACCCCTGTTTACTTTTATTTTTTTTTGTCATATGCATTTGACTTTTCATAAAAATGCATCGACAGATTTTGGAGTTTGTGAAAATATTTTCATTACTAACTGAGATACAACGAATTGAAATATTGTAATTTGTTAAATTGAAAATTACAAAATTTCAGTTCATTGTATTTCAGTTAGTAATGAAAATATTTTCACAAACTCCAAAATCTGTCGATGCATTTTTATGAAAAGTCAAATGCATATGACAAAAAAAAATAAAAGTAAACAGGGGTCCCTAGACCCAGGGGAGGCTAGCGAATTTTCAAAATTTTTTTCGCAAACTGCTTTTTCAAAATTTTTTAGGGGTCATTAGAGAGGTGCTTCTCTAGATGTTATTTCCCAAATTTCGTATGGGTCCCATGCGCCACAGACGAGAAAAAAAATATTGAAATTTCACCAGCCGCCGCTGGTAGTATATTAGCGTGACCCGGTTAAGGTACCAATATACAGAAAGTAGATAATTTCATATTAAATAAAAAAAGTGTGAATGACTAAATGTAAATAAATGATTTAAGTATTTTCAATATTTTTTTCTTTAAAATGCTAAGAATCCTATCATGTAATTCAATACTTCGTCAGTATTAGCTAGGAGAGTAGTTGTTTTGATTGGTTCTCCAATAATAAGTGTTTTAAAGTATTTACCTAACTAGTATATTAGCGTGCCCAGATTAGGGCAACAATATACAGAAAGTAGGTATTTTCATAATAAATAAAAAGTGTGTACGTTGTGATTTGCATAATACCTAAATAATATTCTCTAATCATGATAAAAGCAAATAAATAAAAAATAATTAATTGTAAAAAATAAATCAAGAATAGGCTTGTAAATAATGAATGAATGTTTCTATACTCTACTGATGAGAACTAACGAGTTCGAAAAAACTTGTACAACTTTTCTAGAGTTGAAATAGAATGTAAGGTTCAATAATAATTGTTGTGAATGACTGAATTTCAATAAATAATTTGAGTATTTTCAATATATTTTTTTTTTGCCTTAAAATCCCAGGAATCCTATCATGTAATTCAATACTTCGTCAGTATTAGCTAGAAGAGTAGTTGTTTTGATTGGTTTTCCAATAATGAGTGTTTTAAAGTGTTTTCCTAAGTAGTATATTAGCGTGACCCGGTTAAAGTACCAATATACAGAAAGTAGATAATTTCATATTAAATAAAAAAAGTGTGAATGACTAAATGTAAATAAATGATTTAAGTATTTTCAATATTTTTTTCTTTAAAATGCTAAGAATCCTATCATGTAATTCAATACTTCGTCAGTATTAGCTAGGAGAGTAGTTGTTTTGATTGGTTCTCCAATAATAAGTGTTTTAAAGTATTTACCTAACTAGTATATTAGCGTGCCCAGATTAGGGCAACAATATACAGAAAGTAGGTATTTTCATAATAAATAAAAAGTGTGTACGTTGTGATTTGCATAATACCTAAATAATATTTTTTAATTACTTGCTCATATATGACAATCTTGAAAACGACTTTATAACCAAACCTGCATGACGATATTATGGCTACTAGTAATGACCAGTATATAGCTAGAAAGAGATCATATGATTATTTCGTTTTTAAATTTTACGCTAAACCACGACTAGAGTAAGATGACCAAAATATAAATAATAGACCAGTGCCAAACCGGTTTCCAGAGGCCAAAAATCCGAAAAATTCTTAGCAGTATATGGGTGGTGGGAAAATTTAGGATTAATGGTATATAAATGGGGAAAAATCGATTGGACCGCAATAGATAATCGGAAGTGGGGTAGGGGTGCGAAGAGGTGTGTTTTTAGGGGTAGAACGTGGTTTTATACGATTTCTGGCAAAACTAGACCCACTATCGAAAAAAGTTTAATAGAAAAGTTGTAGATAAAGAAGGAGATCTACAACTTTTATTTGAACCATTTTTTTACATAACTTACGTTTTTCTCAAAAATTTTGGGAAAAACGTCAAAAACCAATTTTTTGTTTCTTTATTTTTATCTTCCACAAAAATAATTTAATTTTGATGAAATTCGGTGAAAATGTACATTTTTATACATCAAAAAAGCTGTAATTTTTTTGACGCGTATTATTCATTTTCTGATTTTTTTGTGAATTTAATTTGAAAATAAGGCTTAATTTTCAATAAAAAAAGTTGATTAACAAAGTTTTGATTTTTGGAAATTTCAGGACGGTATTTTTTTCGTTGAAACCTCTACTTTAAGATGGTGTAAAAAAATCATTCTGTTACTATGGAAAAACATTGTCAAAAATGGAAAAACATTGCCAAAAATGGAAAAAAACCAAAAAAACACTTTTTTCAAGATCGATTTTTCTGTAAATGTCACAATTCTTCATTGTTCATTTAAATGAAGTGTGGTAAGTGGTGCAAAACGGTAATTTCAATATAATATGCAATAACGGAACTTTAATTAAGCGTTTAAGGTTCCGACTGCTGAAAACCGAAATGTTTAAACAATAATTTTACCTAAGAAATTGCTAAAAATGACCATTTTTAGGCAAGAAAAAACTTTTTTATGCTTTATGGACACACATACATTGAAACAATTTTATTGACATACATATTTCAAAATATTCAAAGTTGAAAAATTGAATTATGGCGGGGCAGTTCTTCTACTACGTGCTCTCGAGTGCGCGCGCACTTCTTTTTCGTTTTTTTCTTCCAGCTCGCTTGCAACCCACCTGTCTTTGCCTTTTCACGCATTTACAACTGGCATGTCATTGTTTACACCGGTATTCATCGTAATTTTCAATATTAACTTTTGAGAACATTGTTGCGTTCCTCCACTGTTTTTTTGGATGTGACACGACTTCCAGTTTCGCCGAAAAAGGAAAAAAAACAATTGTAAAACCATTACTGGCTAACCAAAATTTATCAAAGCTCACAGAAAATGGATTGAAGTTAAAAGCGTCTATTTATAAATGTAAGAAAAATAATAAGTCACTAATCAAATTGAGGTTTGAAATGTACAAACCGCTACGGTAAGGACTTCATTTAATTTAGAAAAACTACAACCAACTGAGGGAGCAGCTGAACAACACTGCTACAAGGCTTATTTTCAAATACAAACCTGGCTTGGAAACAAAATTACAGCTACAGATTGGGGATGGAAACACCATCTAACCGGAATAATGCCTAAATTGACAGAAAAAGAATTAATTCCTGAAAGTTTGCTGAAATCTATCTGCTGCAGCTGTGAAACTGGTTGTGGTAGTAAAAGATGCGGCTGTCGAAAACATGGAGTAAAATGCTCGAATTGTCACGGGACCGAAAACTGTTCTAACTCTGAAATACAACCATTAGAAGAAATCAGCGATTCGGAGGAGATGTGTGACGAAACAAATGTTCAAAACAATATTGAAAATAAAGATCTTGATGAACTTGAGGACCTTGATGAAGTGGAAGACCTTATCGAAGTTTCTGAAGAAACCGAACAATGTGTTGAGTCTGATGATGTAGAGCAGCTTCCCAAAAAAATGAGATTATTATAAATTTTAATTATGTATTTCTACTTTGTAAATTGATTTAATATAAAATACGTAATAAACTTATTTTTAATGTGAGAGTGCCCATAAAGCATAAAAAAGTTTTTTTTCTTGCCTAAAATGATCATTTTGAGCAATTTCTTAGTATTGTTTAAACATTTCAGTTTTCAGCAGTCCGAACCTTAAACGGTTAATTAAAGTTCCCTTATTACATATTACATTGAAATTACCGTTTTCTACCACTTACAACACTTCATTTAAATGAACAATGAAGAATTAGTGACATTTACGGAAAAATCGATCTTGAAAAAAGTGTTTTCTTAGTTATTTCCATTTTTGACAATGTTTTTCCACAGCAACAGTGTGATTTTTTTACACCATCTTAAAGTAGAGGTTTCAACGAAAAAATACCGTCTTGAAATTTTCAAAAATCCAAACTTGTTAATCAACTTTTTTGATTGAAAATTAGGCCTTTTTTTTTTAAATTAAATTCGCAAAAAAATCAAAAAATGAATATTACGACTCAAAAAAATTACAGCTTTTTTGATGCATAAAATTGTACATTTTCAATGAATTTCATCAAAATAGAATTATTTTTGTGGAAGATAAAAATAAAAAAAAAAATGGTTTTTGGCGTTTTTCTCAAAATTTTTGAGAAAAACGTAAGTTATGTAAAAAAATGGTTCAAATAAAAGTTGTAGATCTCTCAATTATCTACAACTTCTATATTAAACTTTTTTCGATTGGGGGTCTACTTTTGCAAGAAATCGTAAAAAACCACGTTCTAAATACACACCTTTTCGCAACTCCACCCCACTTCCGGTTATCTGTTGCGGTCCAATCCATTTTTCCCCATTTATATACCATTAATCTTAAATTTTCCCACCACCCATATACTGCTGAGAATTTTTTTTCTTTCAAAAACTATTGGCACTGGTCTATAAACAAAAGCCGTTGAAACGTTTTAGTGGGCTGCATTTTGCAGAATAGCATATTTGTGCTACTTGGGCGTCCTGTTCCAGGATCTTTCTGTTGAAGTACTATATTTTAAGGTACCATAGGCAAAACATATCTTTAAAAATTTTGGAATTCGATTTTTTCCAATTCGTATAACAATAAGAAATTTGCGCAGGAATTGCGTCATAATTTAAATTGCTCTGAAAAACGAATCTGGTGGTGTTTTAAATGGCTTTTAATAATTTCTATTCAGCAATCATTTTTAACATTTCATTTACTTAAGAAATATGAGTTCAGAAATGTCCACAAAATCAAAACTAAACAGTTTTTTTAGCGTGAGTGATCTACTACAATTAAAATGTTCGAGTAATCTTTCAGTACTTAATGCTAGCAGTAATTTAATACCTTAACTTAGTTTGTTTAGGTAATGTAAAAATATGTTCATAGTAGAGAGCTCATGCGTCCGAAAGTGCCTTAAAAAATGAATCTGTAGGGCTTTAAATACTAAAAGCTGACAAGTGGATAAATCGATAGCATATATATAGGCAAACTCCCAAAAAAAGTTGTCCAAAGATTGTCCTGTGCAAAAGGGCGTTACTCAATTTTTTCGATTTATGTAGTGCATCATATAGCCAAAGTACATATCTTTCTTTGGTAAAAATTTCATAATATTCTCTGTAGCTGTTACGGCTGTAAAAAAATAAACTATATACAAAAAAGCATTGCGCCTTATGGAAAACGCAAACTTTACCTCTGTACCTCTTTTCGACCTTCTCTAGAAATTAATTCATTTTGCCATTTTTCTACATTAGACACTCAATTACTCGAAAACTAAGTCTCAAATAAAAAAATATATTGTTTATAAAATGAAGGCCTATGCTTTCTGACTACGACGGTACTTTTTAAAATATTTTTAGTGAAATAATAACTGAGTTATGAATTTAAAACTAACGCGGTTACAAAATATAGAAAAATGTTACATATTTTTTTTGTCATTATAATTAATTTATGCAGCATTATATACAAAATTATTGATTTAAAAACGTATTTGAACAGAGTAAAACACTTGGGAAGAAGACTGTTTTGTTCATTACGGTGTGTAAACATAAAAATAAAGAAATTTTAATAAACTGGAAAAACAATTTAAGAGGAATTATATTCATAGAAATGAAAAATTTAGAATGATTAGAATGATGAAAATTAGAAGTAAAAGGAGTACAAAGAAATGCATGTTTTGTGACCATTTGTCTGGGGTGATGATATAATTATCTAACACACAAACAATTCAATTTGTAACAAGTGGCGGATTTCTTGATGTTATGGAATACCGAAGCAATTTTAAGTTAGTGGATGATTTGTTAATATCAAATCACGAAGAAGCTGATACTAGATTTTTGCTTCATATTTTATTAGCAAAAAAAGCTGGGTACAATAAATGTATCATTGATTCCAAAGATACCGATGTTTTGGTACTACTTGCCCACTTCAGGGAGCACCTAACACCCGAAATTTGGGTAAATCGTTCATGTCCTTTCTTCCCAGCTTTTACCTGGGAAGAAAGGACATGAACGATTTATAGCAGTGCACGATTTGGCAATAGATCAGGCGTTATTAAATAAATTGCCAGCGTTTCACGCAATCACAGTCAATTTTCTGGTATGGGTAGAAAAAGCTGCTGGAAAGTATACCTTACAAATTACAAATTGCTTGGTCGTATTGGAATAGTTAATTTTGACGATATTTTGTTTAGAGAAGTTCACACCTTTGTTCTAAAATTATATACAAGCAACGAAGATATATCGTCGGTGAATAATTTACGTGGTATCCTAGCAGCTTCGGAAACGCTGGATACATTACCACCTACTGAGGATAGCTTAAAACAGCATTGTTTATGGACTCATTACCAAACCATTATTTGGCTCAATGCTCTTAGTCCCATCATAAACCCCCTTAATGCGATCGAATGTGGTTGGCAATCTGTCAGTGGTAAACTGCTACCGCTATTTTAAACTGCTCCAAGTTTCCCACAAGATCTCACCATCTTAAGCAGCTGTGGATGTAAAAAAGGTACCTATAGTTAAAGATATCATTTATTCAGAGAGAAATAAGTAATGTTTATTTTCAGATTGCAGATATAAATGGTGCAGCTGTAAAAAAAATAAAATTCCGTGCATAGGATCTTGCAATTGCATGGGCCAAAAATCCTGTTCAAATATCTCCTCCAAAAAAATATAATTGATGAAAATATGTTTATAGAAGAAGAAAGCGGTGAAGATTTAGACTAACATTTTTATGATTTTTTTTTAAATTAGAGTAGTATTTTCTATAAATTTAGACGTTACTCCAAAAATCGTTTAATTATTATAATAATGTTAATTACTCTTGTGAAATAACTGATACATACACATCACATCACAGACAGATCGTAGACACCGCTCGACCGCGGGGAGTAATGCGGGCGATCGAGGTTTGCAGTTCTAACCGCTTGGAGATTTTGTAACCGCGTTAGTTTTAAATTCATAACTCACTAAAAATATTTTAAAAAGTACCGTCGTAGTCAGAAAGCATAGGCCTTCATTTTATGAAGAATATATATATATATATATATATATATATATATATATATAGTTTTTTAGTAATTGAGTGTCTAATGTAGAAAAATGGCAAAATGAATTAATTTCTAGAGAAGGTCGAAAAGAGATACAGGCACTTAAAGTTTGCGTTTTCCGTAAGGCGCAATGCTTTTTTGAATATAGTATATTTTTTTACAGCCGTACAGCTACAGAGAATATTATGAAATTTTTACCAAAAAAAGATATGATGCACTAGGTCAACTTTTTTTTGGAGTTTGCCTATATATATGCTATCGATTTATCCACTTGTCAGCTTTTAGTAGTTAAAGCCCTACAGGATGAACATTTTGAGTCTCCGAGCTCTCTACTATTCAGACTTACTCTGTCTCCTTATATGGAAGTTCGTAATCCAGACCAGCCTGATACATACGAAACCATTCCCAGTTGTTTTGGGAAATTTCAACATTGTAAGTTATGTCAGTACAGATCGGCATGCAATTACAGTGTGGGATGTCATCCTGATCACCAGAAGATTTATTTGTATTACTAGCTTCCTTGATTTTATGTCGAAGGTCGCCTATTTGTAAAATGCGTTCCGTTTCCACCATGCAATCCCATTTTCCTGTGCCACAAATTTTGGTTGTATTTTCTCCTGGAAATGAATTAGTTGTCGAAGTACTTTTTGATTTTTTAAAATTCTAAGTTAAGGTTGGAACAAAACTAGTTGAGAAATACGGATAAAAGCAAATAAATAAAAATAATTAATGGTAAAAAATAAATAAAGAATAGGCTTGTAAATAATGAATGAATGTTTCTATACTCTACTGATGAGAACTAACGAGTTCGAAAAAACTTGTACATCTTTTCTAGAGTTGAAATAGAATGTAAGGTTCAATAATTCTTGTGAATGACTGAATTTCAATAAATAATTTAAGTATCTTCAATATATTTTTTTGCCTTAAAATGCCAGGAATTCAATACTTCGTCGGTATTAGCTAGAAGAGTAGTTGTTTTGATTGGTTTTCCAATAATGAGTGTTTTAAAGTGTTTTCCTAAGTAATATGTTGGCGTGACCTGATTAAGGTGCCAATATACAGAAAGTAGATAATTTCATATTAAATAAAAAAGGTGTGAATGACTAAATGTAAATGAATGATTTAAGTATTTTCATTATTTTTTTTTCTTTAAAATGCTAAGAATCCTATCATGTAATTCAATAATTCGTCAGTATTAGAGGGGGGGGCTAGAAGAGTAATTGTTTTGATTGGTTCTCCAATAATGTTTTAAAGTATTTACCTAACTAGTATATTAGCGTGCCCAAATTAGGGCAACAATATACAGAAAGTAGGTATTTTCATAATAAATAAAAAAGTGTGTAAGTTGTGATTTGCATAATACCTAAATAATATTCTTTAATCATGATAAAAGCAAATAAATAAAAATAATTAATGGTAAAAAATACGGAGTGGGTCCTAAGTAATAGTACGTCGGGTACAGGGCTATATAAGCCAAAAAGCTGCACTTTTTGATTGGGATGTGCTACTTTCTGTGGTCATAGTTGATGCCAAATGGTAACTTTCCAGATAGGGAGCCACTTCAAAATCCGTGCAGGTCACCAAAATGGCGGCCATTAAAGATGGCCGCCATTAGCCACAATACATTTTTTTGTATCTCAGCTCCTAACGGTCCGATTTCTATTTTCTTTTTTGTTTGAAAGCTCTTGTAAATAGGTCACTTTTCTATCCCTATACATTTATCTCTACTCATTAAGGGTTCTGTGCAATTTTCAAAAACCTGAAAATTTCACTTTTCTCGCAAATTTCATTGATAAGTAAGCTTTAATTGTGCTCAATATCTCTTTCTTTCCCCACAAAAAACGGTTTATGTATATGGTGTTCCGTATATGTCAAAGAGAGACTTGTTTTCACAAACAACAGTGATTTTAATTATTTTGAAAACATTTATTACTGTCACGTGTTTCCACCCTTAGGAAACCACCCTCGCAAATTCCGTGGGTTCCAAAAATTATAACAAGAGATGTCCACTAACACACTTTATTAAATATTTACTGGATACTTCACAATACTATTATTAATTTAAATACACTTTTACTGACTAAAATCACAATGTTTATCACTTTGTTTATCTTTGAAGTCTTAACCTCACTTTCTATACTTTCTGAACTTCTGAACTACTCGCCGAGAATGCGGTCGGTCTTTTATACCTAAAAATGACAGATCTCGATTGTTCTGTGATGACGCCACCATTCTCTCGATAATTCCAGATTGTCTCTTTGGAATCTTCTGGTAGGTTCTTTTTCGAGTAGGTGCAAATGCATCTTTCTAGGGTTGTAACACATTACACTGCCCCCTCCTTAAGCCTGAACGTCCCGGTCAGGCAGTTCAGCCTCTTTCAAGTACTTCGCCAGTCTATCCAAGTGTACGATCTTCATCTTGGACTTTTTGTTTCGTTGAATCCGATAGACGACATCATTAATTCGGGTAATAACAGTATACGGTCCATCCCAAGGAGGTTGAAGTTTCGGGGGTCTCCATACCTTCCGCTGTGGGTGGTACAGCCAAACCAGATCTTCCACCTTGAATCCCCCTGTACTGGCATTCTGATCATAACGAGCCTTCAATCGGTTACTAGTTTTGTTCATCTGCTCTCGGTCATTCTTCGGCTGTTCTCGATTTCCATTTCTGAAGTTGCTCATGGAAAATGGTTCCCCACGGGCAGCACAATTCTTACACTTGCGACACCAGGCCTCCACATCCTGGCGACTATTAACCCAATAGAATTGTTCCCGTGCTCTACTCAATGTCTTGTTTATGCCGAAGTGTCTGCTGGACGTTTCATTGTGCGCTTTCTGGAGTACTTCTGGTACACGACACCTGGGAATCACTAAACGCATGGCAACCTGCTTCCCATCTGGGCTTTCCCATGCTCTCCTCAAAAGCCCATCTACGACCGTAAGTGAATCCCATTGTGACCATAAAGCCTTCAGCCCCATTTCTTTGTTGGAAACATCCTTCCATGCTGGACGCGTTCCCTCTTCTTTTGCTCTCAACATGGGTCCGATTTCTACATCGCGCAATTGCTCTTGCCTCAGAGTTTTCTTTGTCCAATTGTCTGGAAGATCGACCTTGACAATGTTGACTTCAACCATGTTCGGCAATTTTCCCACCTGAGGGTAGCGCTTGCAATCTTCCTTGCCTGGTTTTCTGGATAATACAGGAGTTTTGCCTGCCTGCGTTGTCAACAGCCTGGTTTTCTCGCATTGGTCGTTCTCTTTTGACAGAATAAATTGTTCGTTTCCAATCCTTAGGATTCGCTTTCCTACGTCAACAATAAATCCATACTGTTCCATGATGTCTAGCCCCAAAATGAAGTCATCCGTGATGTCAGCCACGATGACCCTGTGGTCGAACCTTAACTGTCCAATCTGCAAACCCAGGTCTACTTCTCCATGAACCGTAGCCCTGTCCCCCGTAGCTGTCCGGACGATCACTTCATTTTGCCTCTTGGTAATCTTTATGCCTGATATAAATCCTGGCCGTACTATTGATGACGTAGTACCTGTGTCGATGGTAAACAAACATTTCCTTCCATTCACGTGGCCTTGTAACAATAGACTATTCGAAATTCCTCGAAGCTGGGAAATCTTTATTTCTCTGGGGTCACTGCATTCCCTAGCCAGAACAACCCCATTGGTACTGCTTTCCTGCTTCTCTTCAAGATTCACAGCATTTACTCGACTCTCCGAATTCTGCTGTCGACAGTCTCGCTTCATGTGTCCTACCTTGCCGCAGTTGAAACATTTAATACCTCCGCTCGGCTTTCCTCTATTTTGTTGTTTTTCTTGGTTTCCGAGGCCATCCAATTTATCGCATAATTTGGTGAATATTTTCTGCATCTCAGTCAGCAAGGGGTTCTGGCTCATTTCTGGTTGCGATTCTTCAAGAGTCACAGCTCGCACTCTCCTTGGAGTATCCCTGTAAGCGGCTTCTACTTCGAGTGCACGCACCAAAGCTTCGCTACTACTTTGGTGTCTCGTCAGCCTCAGAACTCGCCTGACCTCTTCGTCCCTTATACCATCTAAAAAGGCCCCCACGGCTAATTGTTCCTGGAATTCTTTAGGTGCACTCGGATACGCCAGGTGTGCCAGTCTCTCTATCGCAGCTTCAAATTCTTGTAAACTTTCCCCAGCTTTTTGCATCCGGGATTTCAGCTGAGTCTGGTATAATTGGGCAAGGTGTTGATCGCCATACCTCAAGTCTAATGCAGCTTCCAAGACTTTAAAGTCCCTTTGTTTCTCCACCGGGATAGTCTGAAGTAATTCTGAGGCCTGGCCCCTTAACGCCAGAACTAATGCCATGGCCTTTTCCTCGTTATCCCAGTTGTTCGCACATGCTGCTGCCTCAAACTGCCTCTTGTACGTCGTTCAGGAACTTTGGCCATCAAAAGAAGGAGGTTTTAGTCGCTGACCTGATGATACCACCTGCTGGCTTCCTCTATCTCTCAACTGTCGTTTAAGCCGGTCTATTTCTACTTCAAACTCAGTTACTTTTTCTTCTACCTTATCTACTTTTCCTTCAACCTTATCTACTTTTTCTTCGACCTTGTTTATCTCTTCTTTAACTTCTTCCTTGACAGAAATGATTGCGTCCTGTTGTATTTTTATTTGATCGCTCAGGATTTTCCTTAATTCCTCCTGGCGTCTTTCTTCCAAGTCTTCCATTATTTTTCTGAGTTCGTCTTTTTCCTCTTGACGTTGTCTTTCTTGTTCTTGACGTCTTCTTTCTTCATCCTCTTTTTCTTTCTGACGTCTTGTTTCTTCATCCTCTTTTTCTTTCCGACGTCTTGTTTCTTCATCCTCTTTTTCTTTCCGACGTCTTGTTTCTTCATCCTCTTTTTCTTTCCGACGTCTTGTTTCTTCATCCTCTTTTTCTTTCTGACGTCTTATTTCTTGATCTTCCATAATTTTCTTTAATTCGTCCCTTTCTTCTTGACGTCTTCTTTCTTCTTCTTGACGTCTTTTCTCCTGTTCTACTTTGTCTTCTTGACGCCGTTTTTCCTCCTCCTGGCGCTGCTGTGCCATCATTTTTTGGAATTGTTCAAATAAGTCCTGTATTTGTTTATCGGATGCCATACTTCTTGTTGTTACGGGCATACGATGAAATTAAAATAAAATAAATTTAACTGTCACGTCAATATCGGTAATGGAACAAATCTCGAAATAGCACGAAAAAGTCTTATCCAGAGTCTTTTGTCACTATCCAGTTCAGAGAATTTAATAATCTCCACTAATGTCCAAATAGAAAAGTTCTAGAAATTTTCACGCACTAAATGAGTCTTTTTCAGTGTCTCTATCACTTCTCAGTTCAAAGGATTTAATTATCACACTAATGTCCTAATAAAATGTTCTACAATGTCTCAAAAATGCACTTAAACACTATTTTCCTGTTCGAAAACAACCCTCGAACAATGTCCAGTAAATTAGTCCTGTGTTAGCACTAACCCTCGAGAATCCTTCTCGAACACTCCAGTACAACTTCAGAGCTCCTCTTGTCATAAAATTCCGCTTTCTGACACCAATTTGTCACGTGTTTCCACCCTTAGGAAACCACCCTCGCAAATTCCGTGGGTTCCAAAAATTATAACAAGAGATATCCACTAACACACTTTATTAAATATTTACTGGATACTTCACAATACTATTATTAATTTAAATACACTTTTATTGACTAAAATCACAATGTTTATCACTTTGTTTATCTTTGAAGTCTTAACCTCACTTTCTATACTTTCTGAACTTCTGAACTACTCGCCGAGAATGCGGTCGGTCTTTTATACCTAAAAATGACAGATCTCGATTGTTCTGTGATGACGCCACCATTCTCTCGATAATTCCAGATTGTCACTTTGGAATCTTCTGGTAGGTTCTTTTTCGAGTAGGTGCAAATGCATCTTTCTAGGGTTGTAACACATTACATTACAATAAGTAAACAAATTTTTACAAACAAAAATCTACTAAATACTGAGAAATATTCATGTAAATGAACTGCTTCTATAGAGCTTTTACGACTCTAGATCACTCGCAATCATTTTTTTTATCTTCCAATTCATCCCTGGAACTGAATAATTATACATTATTATTATATTAAGGAATTGGATCAACAAAGCAATATTATGATCTTGAAATTGTGAAACGAATTTAAACATAATCATGACTTGTTGCGATCAGAATAAAACAGAACTCTTCAAGTTACTTGGAGAACATGCATTTTTGGAATTTGATTGGGCTCATATCAGTACTGAGATGGCATCATCCGTTCATCTCGGCCGGATGAAACTTCAATTGATGGAGTACAATGCAGGCAGCAAGAAGAAGCAGACGGCAGGATTTTTCTCCACGCTAAGGACAATGTTAGACATGGAGTAAAAAGAATAATTATTTGCACAGTAGATACTCATGTAGTTGTTTTGGCAATATCTTTCTTTCATGCCATGTTTGAAAGTATGGGTGAACATGAAGCTGTTGCATTGAGAGGATTCCATGCATTCATTGGATCAGATGTAACATCATCATTTGCATTGAAAGGGAACAGGCTGTCTGGAAAGTGTGGAAATCATTTCCTGAAACTACTGCAGCCTTCCAAGCCATCTTTATACCACAACAATCTATTTCTGATGAGACCTTTCAAGTTCTGGAGAAGTTTACTGTTTTAATTTACTACAGAGACGCAGAAGACTTCTCAGTCAATCATGTTAGAAAGCTTCTCTTTGCTTCAAAAAGTCGCAGCCTACAAAGTCTACCCCCAACAAAAGAGGCACTAAGGCAGCATTGTCTTCGTTCAGCATACCAGGCAGGACAAATTTGGGGTCATGCGTGCTCAGTGATGGACAAGATTCCAGGGCCAGAAGGATGCGGATGGACCATGGTTGATGGGGAGTGGATGGCGGTCTGGTATTCTCTTCCTTCCATTATGGCAGCCCGCAGAGAATTAGTTAAGTGTCGTACACGATGCTCCTGCCCAAAGGCCAAGGTTCCATGCACGCTACTTTGTACGAACTGCACTGGGGGTCGACAATGCAGCAATAAATACAATAAAAGGTATATATTCAATTGATTATTTTTAAATTCGTTTCACACTTTCAAGATCATAATATTGATTTGTTGATCCAATTCCTTAATATAATAATAATGTATAACTATTTAGTTCAAGACTAGTATAAGATTACATAAGTGACCGTGACATGGGTACCAGGGAGGGAGGAAATGAGGCTGATGAACTAGCTAGGGAGGGCCCGTCTAAGGCCCTAGTAGAATCCGAACCCTCTTGCGGCGTTGCTAAGCCATGCATGCTAGAATGCATTAATAAATGGGTACAAAATATATCTCTAAATTGGTGGAAGAAGAGCTTGCCACTACCGAGACAGGTCAAAGAGTTCATTAAAGAGCGATCGGCCAAATTCATGGAAGATCTACTACTCTAAAATAGAAAGACCATTAGGATAATGATGGGTCTTATAACTGAACACTGTAGGCTTAAAGAGTCTAATGAGTCCGGCAGAGGATGCAACATTCAGATTCTGTCAAGAGTAAATCTTAGTAGATGTGTTGCTCCATTCTGAAGGCCTAGCTAGAGAAAGATTCCAACTACTTGGTGAGGAAAAACAGCAGATAGCTATACTGAGGAGCACTTATCTAGGTTATGGTGCCTGATACAAAAGACAAAGCCGGTAAGGAGCTCTAAGTAAAACTAGACAGAAGTGCCACAGTAGATCCACGAGGGTCGCGATGGATAAGACTAAGCAGCCAGCTCCTCTTTTTCGAATCTGAATATGAACGGCCAATACATTAATTAAACTATTAACGACTCAAAAAGTTGTACATAGTTTTCTGGAGAATCATAAAGATGAAAATTATAAAGAAGCAGTAGAGCTGATATAGCGGAAAATTTTGGTAACATAGGACGTTTGATGAACCTCAAGTTGAACTTTCTACATTCACACTACGACAAAGTACCGTGAGCGATTAATCAGGTAATTAGAGGTACAGTGCAAAGTAAACCAATTTGATGCAATGTAAGCACATTATTAGAGAAATATATGGAAGCGGAAAATGGCAGACTTAACAAGCTGTGAGAAATTTTAGTCAACACAAACAGGAATTATAGGCTTCAGATTCTTCCAAAGCAGACCTACAAAAAGACGGAGTGGCAAACGTTGTATTAAATTAATATAATATTTAAACTGCGAAGCTCTAATGCAATGGGTATAACCTTTATCTTTACCCAAATGATATTTTTTCTCAATGATTTTTACCGAAATCTCGATTTTTCGAGCAAGACCATGCACTAAAATACGTTACTTACGTGGCATATAATATTTGACACACCCACAACGCTGTAAAGTGTAATTTGTGAGACATTCCAATTTGCAATTTAGTGATGAGTAATCTTTAAAATATTTCAGCTTTCTCTCTGATGGAAAAAAGCATTGTCTTCGCTCTGGATTATAGTTTTTTACAGATTCTGACGTTGTGATCATCGTTGGTTGTATTGCGCCCATAGTAACTTGATTTAGAGGCGCCTAAAAGAAAAAAATTGTTGCTGATAATTGAATTAATATTTTATTAATGCATTAAAGTCAATGATTTATACAAATTACTCATACACTTACCATGAAGTACTGTTGACTAGGTCTTGGAACCCTTACAGGTATGTGCAGCATAACCTGAGACAGAAATATGCAAAAAATATATTAAGTAATTTAAAGAGATGTTTGATGATCCAACCAAATTTAAGATGTAAACTAGCAAAAAAATGATTGAGAAATAATCAAAATGATTCAATTTTGATTTATAGTTTCATTAACAATTATAAAGTCCGTTTTAAAAAAAATATGAATAAACAGTCACACTCTTCACGCCCAGAGGTCTTTCAAGACGACTTTATGGCTATATTCGACTGGGACCACCGTGGGCACGCCCACAGTGGACGAGGTCGAACGCTTTCACAGTCGTATCTTAAAACGTGACCATGTCGACCAACTTCAGACCGCTGATTCGAACGCTTTTTCGCAGTCCGACCGTGGTCCGCCCGCCAGTCGAACGGGACCTAGATAAACACACACAATGGGAGGCCACAGTCTGCATTCTTAATTTTCTCCTTCATACCTTCATTGCTTGTGCAGGATGGTGGGAAAATCGGCTTTTTTCTAAATATTTCGGTTTTCCTGATTTCTACAACAATAGTTATTATAAAATCTGTCAATTTTGTTTCAAATTATGTTCTATACATTTTTCTGGAAAGAAAATAAAGAAAAACTTTCATTTTTCGTTTTTAGTTCTCCATTATCATGGCCGTTTTCACATTTTTACCGACACGATGCCAGTGCAGTGATGCCGATGTAGAACATAGCAAAGTTACTTAAAATAATAAAAATGATCTTGTTTTAATAGTTTTAGCTTAATCGATAATCTTCAATTGGGTTTCTTAACATTTTTGGCACAAGTAGTTTCTGAGATATTTAACTTCTAAAGAAATGTTTTGATTTAAAAAATGTTCTTCGCCTTTTTTAAAACCTCCATATCTCCGAAAAAATAAAAAGTCCCAGAGATTTTTAAAACAACAAATTGTGCCTCGGTTTATGATCTTTGCCTTGGAGCTCTTTATTTTTTTGCTAGGAGTGATATTTCTCGATTTATTCGACAAAAACCGTGTTGAGGCGCCCGTTTCCGCAATCTGGAAAGAAGGCGAAACACGAAATCTTTGAACATTCAGATCTTTTTAACCTCCCCACATAATTGTGGGAGGAAATCTTTACGTTTTGAGGTCCCAGGAACCCAAAAAAGTTTTGAAAAATGTCTGTGTGTATGTACGTGTCTGTGTATGTATGTGTGTTAGCACGATAGTGGCGAAACTACTAAACGGATTTGGATGAGACTTTGCATGAGAGTTTCTTTAGTGCTCCAGAAGATCTGAAAAGGTTTTGGTTGAGATCGGATTACGTTTAGTGTCGTTTTGTCACAACAAGTTGTATATTTTATGATTACTTACAATTTGTAATCGAATCATTGAGAAGCAGTAAAAATTTCGATTTCAACGATATATCGCACTTGCACCATTTCGATTTGGTTTCCGTGAAAAAAAAAATTAAAAACGAAGCAAGTTGAGATCGGATTACGTTTAGTGCCGTTATGGCACACAATTTAGTGCTCTTTTTGGCTTTAAAGATCCACCAGGTGGGGACGTTCCAGCCGCTTCCAGCAGCTGCCGATTTTTTAATATATGAGTTGAAGGGCCACACTATGTAATTACGAAAAGAGGAAGAATTACATGTGATGCACATCGTGAATCGCACCGGCGAAATCGATAACTCGAGCCTACAGGAACGTACGAAAAGTGACATTTTTTTACTTTCGGTGAAATCGATGACCTGCTTATTATGGCAGATAGAATTAAGTTATGACACACGCGATGTTTTTGAATTTTAAATCGTCTCTTGTGATTGCTCCACAAAACTGTTGAATAATGAATATGAACCCTTGTGATTGCTCCTAGTCTATTGAGTAATGAATCATTACTCACGACTGTGATTACATGTTCAAAAACGTGTCTATAATAAATGAATTATTCAATAGTCTCAGAAAAATAATTTTATCTACATAAAATTAATTTATTTATCTACCCTAGGGTGGCCCATCTTTTTCGAAATCGAAATTTATTTTTTCTCACCCCTGCAAATGGTTCCATTTGAAGAAAAACAGTCCCCTCAAAATATTATTGAGGCAAATTGAAGGCAAGAGGTGCCGCAGAATGCATTATTATGCAATAATAAAAGTAGATGGAATTATTTACATTCTTTGGTTGATGCATTGTTTTTTTTTTAATCAGCAACATTTATCTTTAGAATAACCAATCAAGTCATACAAATATCAAAGACATTATCTGTTGTGACTATGACATGTGTCATACTACTGTAAATTCGTAGTCTAAGAAAACTAGACTAGAAGTTTTTGAAATAAAACTCTCGTTTTATCTTTGTGTATTTTATTATGAAATGTTTTTTTCATACATAGTACCAAATATTATCCTAAATCTACAAGACATATAGTAATAAAAACAATATTTTTTGCACTAGGCCAAAGCATGCGACAGGGTTTCTTTTTTTACATTTGGAAACTGTGATTTATAATCATTTACAACTTGGAGTAAAAACTGTTTTTGGTCTTCATTTTTTGTTAAAATGTCATTATAGTCAGTAATAAGTTTGATTCCTCTCTCAGCGGCATCATTTACAACTTTAATTTTGTTTACAATATTGAAACATCGGGTATAACTTTCATTTTCCCTCCATGTTGTTGGATCATTTTCCAAAAATTCCATAGACAAACCTAATTTTTGAAAAAACTGTTTAGTGTTCTCGCATATGAAGTCCTGAATTTCCTTGTTTTCAACGTCAGTAATGTTACTAATCATAAGTCGTTTAATACCCTCTTGATTTGGTGCTTTCCTATTCAAAGCTTTAACCATTTCTCTTTTAGTGGTAACTGAAATATCGTCATCAAAGAAAGATAAGCCAACATTTACTGAATTAAGGTACCACAAATGGTTCACTATTTTCCTACTTGCGGCTTGAGATATTTCTTTGTCAATATTTTGATAATTAATGAGTTCTTTACAAAAGTCTAAGTCATGAAGCGGTGCTTTACTAGCAAATGACGCTGTAAACCAGGCCTTTACATAAACCTTTACAATAAAGAGACATATATCTTCAATACCTATTTTTTCTTTTTTAGTTAGTTGGAACTGATCTTGGAAAAAAAAATATTTTCAGGCAGTAAATGGCTTTGGCCATCCAACGTGCATGATGAAATGCCCCTGCACGCAAAAAAAAAAGTAGGTATTTGATACAAATAAGTCGAAAGTTTTAAAATGAAATGGTTAACACAAATCCATATTTATTAAATGTAAATGTATACATTTTTGTGAAACTTAGTGAAAAGTTTATTGTAATCTAATATTTTTCTTGGGATATATATTATTTGTGAATATATTACGATTATGGGAAATGTTTCATAGTTTTAAATATCAATATTTTATACATTAACTATAACGTAATTAAATAGTTTTCGCAAATCTATATTTATTAAATGTAAATGTATACATTTTTGTGAAACTTAGTGAAAAGTTTGTTATAATCTAATATTTTTCTTGAAATATATATTGTTTGCGAATATATTACGATTAGGCGAAATGTTTAATAGTTTTAAATATTAAATTTCATACATTTTCTTATTCCGTATATTATGTTATTTTTGTTTTAAAACCTTCGTACCTTGAAACAAATTTATGTAGTACTTATTTCAACTATATTTACATTATTAAGGGAAATGTAGATATATCAATTAAAATGTAATTTTCTTGACAGAATATTATTAAATTTAATATTATATTATCTTAGTTTTCGTTTCAATATCCATTACATTTATCGCGCACTCCTTGTCGGTCGCGGTCGCTGGCAAAGAAGTAGCTAAGCCGTGCGTAGTGTCGAAACTTGTTGACTTGTTCTGTTCTGTTGTTAGTTGTTATTTACTGTGACCGTCGTGTGCATATTATACACCTTTACTTACTTCCTATAATCTGACTGATATACTGTAATCACATTTCATATTCCTGATGTATATACACAAATATCAACGGAGTTTATGGCCGTTCGACCAATACTAATGATAGCATGCGTTGACATTTGTTTACATCAGGAATATGAAATGCGAATGTGGTATAGTTAATCGTGCTTTAATCGGAATAAAAAATACAGTCCCGTAACCTATTATAACCTTTAAGGGGTCTAAAGACGATCCAACCAACCGACCGACCTTCTCGGTACACTTTGAAGATTGCCATGCGAACTCGTAAAATTGGCGGACCCAACATTGTCGGTACGCTTTGAAGTCGCTGGAATTTCAGCTGACCAGCTTGCTTTTACGAGTTTTCATGGCAATTTTCAAAGTGTACCGAGAAGGTTGGTTGGTTGGTTGGGTCGTTTGTAGATTCCTTTAATTAAACCTTTATCACTGATTAGGTCAAATATATGCTTATTATTAATTCAAAACGTATTGGTTTGAAGTTAAAAAATGTAAAATCTCGGGATAAATAGGTTTCTTTATATTAATTCTATAATACTCTGAAGATAGAGATACCACAGATTTATCTTAAAACTTTTTATTAATGGTAAAACTATACGTAATTAAATATGAAACAATATATTGTTAAAACAAAACTGTTCTGGTTTTTACATAAAACTTTAAAAGTTTATTACAATTACGTAACATTCTTCTATTAAATATTCGCATATTCTGATATTAAGAAAAAAGGTTATTTGATTTTAAAATATAGTGACATTAATCACAATTATTTCATATATTTGAATTAAATAGTATATATTCACGAACAGAAATTAAATCAAATAAATTATTTTCTCGGATGAAGAAAATATATTCTTGCGTATATATAAACGTGCGATGCATTAAAATTAAATGTTTTATTTTTAAAACAAGAATTTATTTTTTTCCGTGTGGTTGATAGAATGTCGTGTGAGTGGGCTCTTCTTCAACAAAAAGTTTAGAAAGCATTAAAAATTCTTTATAATCATCACGAGGCTGTTGCAAAGTTAAAGCTGCATTTAGAAACTTTACAATTTCGGCTTTAACTGGTTGTAAAATGTGTTTAATTTTTGATACCTGAAATCCAGTTTTTAGTTTACTTTGATATATTTTAGGCCAAAATTCCCTAAAACGTTTAAATAGTGGCACATTTGGACCAGATGAGGAAGGCATTTTTGTGTCAAACACACTTCTCAAAACCACTTCAAAAATATGATGTCTACAAGGAAAATATAGAATATCTCTTTCTAATTTTTGTTGCAATAGTGTGGCTGCCCGATTTATATAACCCATATTTGATGCTGTTGTATCACAACATAAAGCTATTACCTTTTCGTCCAAATTCCATTCACAAAGCACATCATAAACTGCTTCAGTCTGTTCTCTTCCAGTTGAATTGGGCAAAGCTGGTACTCCAAGTAGTTGTTCAATATCTCCACTAGTAACTAAGATAGCAAGTCTATCGATATTTCCCATTCCAGTGAGAGAAGGTAAAAGTTTTCCATCCCAATGGATGACTGGGGCCGGCAATTCAGAATTACCGAAGGCAGTTTTTAATATTTCAGCTCTTTCTTCGCGGATGCGTTGTCTAGAGCGCTGAAGTGTGATTCTGCTGATGGACAAAGATGTGGTGTCATGTCCTAGTGCTTCTGCTACTGCCGTCAAAATATGGACTCCATACCTGTCGCTTATTTTGCAAGCATCAAATGCAGCGGCTATTTTTGGTGTGATGATGTTACATGTTCCATACAATCTCCTCTTTTTTGGCTGTGACGGGCCAGGCTGGTCTTGTAACAACTCTTCTTGGGCTTCGATTATTTCATCTTCATTTTCGTTGGACTCGGCTGAATTACTACTTGATGATGGACAGGTGACTGTTTCCTCTAATCTAGCTTTTTCTTGTTGACTTCGTTGCATTCGTTCGGATAATTTCTGTAATTTCTCCTCAGCTGAGTTTTCTTGAGAAGCAAGTTGGTAATCAATACCATGCATAAATCCAGGACGTCCCTTTTTTCTTTGGTTAATTAAAAACTGCTTATCTTCATCTATTTTCATCAACTCCAATGCATTTGCATGAGAAATGTCAAAAAGATCGTCCAATTTTTCAACGAAATTTTTTTCTTTACCTCCCGCACTGGCCCTTTTAGCCGATTTTTGTAAGTTCCTCCACTCTGCATAAAGTTTATCTAGTTGTTTAACACAATGAAAATCCTGACGTGTCGGAATGCGAGCTTTATCCCAAAAAACTGACACCTCTTTTATTGTTAATTTAGCACTTTCATGTACACTTAGCTTCACTTCACGAATGTTATAAAAGAGCACTTGTAATACCTGTCTATTAGACGGCAATTTATTGCCAATGATTTGTGACGAATAGTGTCCAACTAAGTAAATGAAAGTATCCTTTCGTAAGGATCTAACATCAGCCATCGTTAAATGTTTTTTCAAAAAGGAACGTATGCTAGAACTTATAATGTCACTACTGTAAAACACAATTGCAAACTGACATAAAAACCTACCGTAGGTGCATTATATTTCCAAACTTCCAAAACAAATAATTTCTAGGAAATAATTACATCAATAAAACATTATGAGAAAACAGGGAGATATTTGTATTTTAAGTAAAATTTAAGTGTATTACCGTAATAAAATCTTATCTAGAAATTTCTACCTGAATGCGGCACGGGTTACCGTTCATCGAATTATCTGAAACTTTGACATAAATTATTCCTAGTATAATAGTATATTTTCGTGGGGTGAGACTTAAAAAATACGCAAAAAAAATTCACCCCCTATAGAGATGGGCCACCCTAAATGGCCCACCCTAATCTACCCCTTTAATAATGGGGCGGGGGCAGCCGATGCAAATAAGTTTTGAGGCCTTTGGTTCTTGTACTCACACTATATCCCGATTTTATGATTTACCCATTTACACCCCCAACCCTTCATCGGAATAAGATCAAAATATAATCTAGTTTCAGATCTCGCTATAATACATAGGTGTAGCAAATTTAATGTCAATATCATAAACCGTTTCTGAGTAATCATGCACACAAAAAAAATTACAGACAAGCAGACCCACCGACCTACAGACAGACAGAATTTTTTTTTGCTCAAACTTAAAATCTTGACGTTTTATAACTTCCAAGAGTATATTGAACAAAAAAAATTATCACCATTTTTTTTATGATTTACCACACTTCCACGATGTGGAGGTGATAAACATTATGACTAGGCAATTACCCTGAATCCTTGAATAGAGTTTTTGCAGGTCTGGTCAATATCATTCTTCTTGGAAGTCACCAATACAACTTGCAAAGAATTTTCGGCTCCAGCCAGAAGAGCTCGTCGGGGATATGGGCTTAAGCCTGCTTCTTCGGAATAACCATGCTCCATGCTCCAGTCCCCATTGGATAAATTTTGAGTCGAGTAATAAAGTTGTAAATTGACACTAAAACATTCTCAGTAAATTGTGGTACCATTTAATTTGTGAAAAAAATTATTGGGAAATTAATATTAATTAACTAGGAATGGATGCTCGTGGCACCTGCAATTTATTACGACCCTTAATATAATGAATGAAGTCTAGTCACGTGTCACTGAATACTATCTAATAATAAAGAAAATGTCATACTTACACGGAATTGTGATAAATTTCTGTGTGATCCAACATGTTGAAAGTAAAACAAATTCCCTCGTCAGTGATAATGGCCTTAAAGACTTTAAAACAATCTACTTTTTCATTCATATATTGGCAAAGATGATATATATAAAAATGTTTATAGGACCTGATCTAAAAAAGTATAATGATATATGGATAAAGTAAAATATTTGTTACTTCAATGATCGGAATTTGGGTTTAATTCCAGTGGCGCATATAGGTAGGTATATAAAATTTTACATTAACAACTTAAAGTTTGTTCTTTCTTACAAAATTAAATCGAAATTAAATACAATACGAACCTACCTTACGAGTTTCTCATTTATTTTGGCATAATAGAATACATGTATACATATTTACAACTAATAATGTGTGCATATTTTAATAAAGCCCTGTAACGACGCACCTGAAATTAAACCCAAAATTCCGATCACTGGATAAACGATAAACGATAATAGTCCAGTCAACGGAGCGCTAAAATGACCAAAATCTCTAACTTGAGTGCTAATGAATGGATTTTGATGAAACTTTGTGCAATGTGTTTCTAATGACGTTAATAAAAAATTTAAAAAACATTTAGAGTAGGAAATAATCGGAAGGGGTAGAAAACGCCCCTTTTATCACGGGTTTCGTAACTTGTAGAATTAGGTCAAAATGGAAAATAAAATAATGTATTTACCAAAATAGGATGTTTTTACTCTCGTGAATTTTTTCGAAAAATGCATATTTTTCGAGATATGGTCACTCGAAAATTCCTAAAAATGGGGGAGGGCAAATGTAAATGTTGAAAAAAAATCTGAAAAAATTCAGGTGAATGTATCATCGAATTACAAGACTTCTTTATTTGCAACTTTCCTGTAAAGTGCGTTTTCACCGAGTTCTTCCGGAAAAACATGAAAAACTACCTCTATCTTTGACATTGTAGCGCTTTAAAAACATGTAATTTAAAAATTTGAAAAAATTCAGGCTTACGCATTGAGGCCATCTACACATTTTTTATCTCTTGGAATTTTTTTGTAACTTACTAATTTTCCGAGTTACAGGCAGTCTTTTACGATAAATAATGTACTACATTTTTGCACATTAGAAAATACATAAAAATTCGAAAATGACCGTGATTTATACACATTATTATAAAAAAATATGAAACCTTATACTATTTTTAAAAGTTCAATATAATTTTTAAATCGACAATTTTAAAAAAATTAAAAAAATACAGCACATTATTTATCGTGAAAAACTGTCTGTAACTCGGAAAATTAGCAAGTTACAAAAAAATTCTAAGAGACAAAAAATGTTTAGAAAGCCTCAGTGCATACATCCGACTTTTTTCAAATTTTTAAATTACTTGTTTTTAAAGCGCTACAACTTAAAAGAAAGGGACAGTTTCTCACGTTTTTCCGGAAAAAATCGGTGAAAACACACTTTACAGAAAAGTTGCAAATAAAAAAAGTATTTCGATGATACATTCACCTGAATTTTTTCAGATTTTTCTTTCAACTTTTACATTTCCCCTCCCCAACTTTTAGGAATTTTAGAGTAGCCATATCTCGAAAAATATACATTTTTAGAAAAAATTCACAAGGATAAAAACATCTTATTTTGGGCCAAAAAAGGTAAATATATTGTTTTTTTATTTTATTTTTGACCTAATTCCGCAAGTTACGGAACTCATGATAAAAGGGGTGTTTTCTACCCCTTCCGATAATTTTCTACTCTAATCTTTTTTTTAACTTTTTTATTAACGTTTTATTATTCATTAGCAGTCAAGTTAGAGGTGAAACCTCCCGTTGACTGGACTATAAGTATTGTGTAACCTTTCTAAAATAAGTTCTTTCAGCAAGAATACTACGGCACTATAAGGCGGTTAATTTAGCTGCACGAAGAATCATATTTTTACTCACTGTACCAAACCTCAAATAACGATATTGTTGAATTACTTAGGTATTAATTATTGTAACAGGTTTAAATGATCATTAACTGAAGCGACAGTAAATTTTCAGTTCGCGATGAATAGCATATTGTTTCATTAGGAGTAAAAGTGATACCTACTTTTGTGACAAGTGAGTTCGGCAATTACAGACGAGTCACAATTACAGACGAGTCACAATTACAGACGAGTCACAATTACAGACGAGTCACAATTACAGACGAGTCACAACAAGTGGCTTTTACTCGGAATAAAACATGCTATTTCTTCTTCAAACGTCGATTAGTTAGAAAAAAAATAAAGATAAAAAATCTCGTATTTCATCACCAAAAACGCATTGTGTTAATATCGTATGGCCGGCGTATTAAATAAAATACGCATTGCTATGGATATTATTTTTTCTGCCGCTTACAGCGTCAGAAACAGTACTTTTACCTCCGTTCTTAATGGCAACGCACAGCCATCTAAAAAGTCAAACTTTAATGTCATGAAAGGAGATAAGAAATGTTATGCTTTTCTGACGTTTGAAGAAAAACATTTATTTTTCTTACTTTCAGGATGATGGACGACACCGAAGTATGCCGACCCACATAACACAGTTACATAAAAAAAAGTATGATCATAGTACAAATCTAGAAGTACGTGCTCATGTAAAGCATATTCTAATGCATATACTTTCTCCAAAGAAATGCAATTCAGTAGTTGCAAATGTTTCCAATTCTTTGGTACTGTCGCGTGTTTCCACCCTTAGGAAACCACCCTCGCAAATTCCGTGGGTTCCAAAAATTATAACAAGAGATGTCCACTAACACACTTTATTAAATATTTACTGGATACTTCACAATACTATTATTAATTTAAATACACTTTACTGACTAAAATCACAATGTTTATCACTTTGTTTATCCTTGAAGTCTTAACCTCACTTTCTATACTTTCTGAACTTTCTGAACTACTCGCCGAGAATGCGATCGGTCTTTTATACCTAAAAATGACAGATCTCGATTGTTCTGTGATGACGCCACCATTCTCTCGATAATTCCAGATGTCACTTTGGAATCTTCTGGTAGGTTCTTTTTCGAGTAGGTGCAAATACACTACATTCATTCAGATATTCGATCTGTTGAAGTTTGCCTACTTTTTAGTAACATAACCTTAAATTTTAAGGGGTGCAACATATTACACTGCCCCCTCCTTAAGCCTGAACGTCCCGGTCAGGCAATTCAGCCTCTTTCACATACTTCGCCAGTCTATCCAAGTGTACGATCTTCATCTTGGACTTTTTGTTTCGTTGAATACGATAGACGACATCATTAATTCGGGTAATAACAGTATAAGGTCCTTCCCAAGGAGGTTGAAGTTTCGGTGACTTCCCTTTCTTCCGCTGTGGGTTGTACAGCCAAACCAGATCTCCTGCCTTGAACCCTTCTGAACTACCCTTACGGTCGTATCGAGCCTTCATTCGGTCACTGGCTATGGTGATTTGGTCTCTAACCAGCTCATGAACATATCTTAGCCGTTCACTCATTTCATCCACATAGCTGTTCACAGGAAGCTGTTCTCCGCCTGGTGTTCCGAAAATCAAATCACATGGCAGTCTGATCTCATGTCCAAATACTACACGGGCTGGTGTTTGTTTCGTAGACTCGTGGATAGCAGCTCTGTATGCCATGAGGAAGAACGGTATGTGGAGATCCCAATCACGTTGATTTTTATGAACCACTTTAGAGAGATGTTCTTTCATGGTCTTGTTATGTCGTTCCACCATTCCATCTGATTGCGGGTGAAGGGCTGTTGTCCGTGTTTTGTGTATCCCCAATAACTTGCAGATTTGCTGAAACACCCCCGACTCAAAGTTCCTCCCTTGATCTGAGTGCAGCTCCAGGGGTACACCAAACCGACATATCAAATTATCTACCAAGACTTTGGCAACAGTGACTGCTTCTTGGTTTGGAATTGCATAGGCCTCTGGCCACTTACTAAAATAGTCCATGGCAACCAGTATATACTTGTTACCGTCCTTGGTTACTGGGAATGGGCCGGCTATATCGATCGCAATCCTCTCGAAAGGAGCTCCGACGTTATATTGTTTCATTGCACCCCTACTTCTAGTCTGTGGTCCCTTACTGGCTGCACAGATTTTGCAATTGCGACACCAAGCTTCCACATCCTGACGACTATTTACCCAATAAAATCGTTCTCGTACTTTATTCAGGGTCTTATTAACGCCGAAGTGTCCACCGGATGCTCCATTATGCACTTCCTGAAGTACTTTCGGTACTCGACACCTGGGTATCACTAGACGCATAACAACTTCCTTGCCATCCGGGCTTTCCCAAGCTCTCTTTAGCAGCCCGTTCATAACTTTGAGTGAATCCCATTGGGCCCACAAAGCCTTCAATCCAACTGCCTTATCCGAAACATCCTTCCACGCTGGTCGAATTCCTTTCTCCTTTGCTCTCAATATAGCCCCAATTTCTGTGTCATTCAGTTGTTCTTGTCTCAGAGCTTCGGTTGTCCAATCGTCCGGAACCTCTATTTTAATAGTGTTGACGGCCACCGCACCCTGCAATTTCTCAACGTGGCGGCAGTGCTTGCAATCTTCCTTGCATGGTCTTCTAGATAAAGCGTCTGCGTTCTTATGAGATCTTCCAGGCCGATGTTCTATTTTGAAATCATACTGTTGCAACCGTTCTATCCAACGAGCCAGTTGACCTTCAGGGGTTTTCAACTGCAACAGCCATTTTAATGCAGCATGGTCGGTCCGAATCTTGAAATGTCTTCCATAAAGATATTTATGAAAATGGTCCACTGATTTAACGATGGCCAGTAACTCTTTCCGGGTTACACAATAGTTTCTTTCCGGTTTGGACAGCACCTTGCTGAAGTACTCGATCACTCTTTCCTGCCCATTCTGGATTTGAGACAGTACACAACCGACCGAAGAATTGCTGGCATCCGTGTCTAAAATAAAAAGTCCTTCCCGTTGTGGGTACGCTAGCACAGGACCAGTGCATAGAGCTGTCTTCAATTTTCTCCATGCTGTTTCACATTCCGGTGTCCATTGGTACTGCACTTTCTCTTCTGTCAGCCGGTGTAATGGCTTCGCAATTTCTGCAAACCCTTCCACAAAGCGCCTATAATAAGTGCAGAGGCCAAGGAAGCTCCGTACTTCATGAACGTTAGATGGTCTTGGCCAATCTCGTACAGCAGAAATTTTGTCGGGGTCTGTTTGTATTCCATCCGAAGACACCACGTGACCAAGAAATTTGACTTCTTTCTGGAAAAGCAGGCACTTCTTCGGGTTCAACTTCAGATGGGCATTCCTGACTCGCCCAAATACTTCTTGAAGATTTTTCAAATGTTCTGTAAAGTCCTGTCCCATAACAAGCACGTCGTCAAGGTAAACCAGGCACGTCCTCCAGGTTAGCCCTCGCAGTACGAATTCCATCAATCTTTCAAAGGTAGCTGGCGCATTGCAAAGTCCAAAAGGCATCACAGTAAATTGATAAAGACCACTGCCTGCTGAAAACGCTGTCTTCTCCTTATCATCAGGATGAAGCCCCACTTGCCAGTATCCACTCCTAAGGTCTAACGTAGAAAACCATTGTGAGCCTGCCAACGTGCTTAACGTGTCGTCAATTCGTGGTAATGGGTAACTGTCTTTCTTCGTGACATCATTTAATTTTCGATAATCGACACAAAATCTTAATGTTCCGTCCTTCTTGGCAACCAAAACTACTGGCGATGACCAGGGACTCGTTGACTCCTCAATGACCATCTTGCAGCATCTTGTTTATCATTGCCGAGGCATCCTCTTGTTTCGCTAATGGAAGCCTCCTAGGTGGTTGTCGAATAGCTGGTGAGTCGCCAGTATTTATCCGATGCTGGACTATGTCTGTTTTTGTAAGGGCCTCTGTATTCTTGGCAAATACTGAACTTTCCTTTTCCAGGAACTTGATTGCCTCCCTTCGTTCATCCTCAGATAAATGCTCCAACTGAGTACTCAGCAGGGTCAAAACTTCCTGGTCTATTTTTGTAGACGAACTTCCCTCTGTTTGTTCCTCGCACCTCGCTACCCATGTGACCGGTTCATAGGAGCCAATCGGATTGCCTTCCTTAATTGTCGCTGAGTGGGAATTTAAATTAACGACTCTTATTGGGATTTTGTCTTTAGTCCGGGTTAAAGTTCTTGCCACAATAACATTGGGTAGGGACTTAATCGATTCGTCATCTTCAACTAGGCCAACACGGTACCCTCCAGGATTTCCTTCTAAGGCAGCATCGATCATTTGTTCCGAATGAGCAGGAATCTTAATCGTCTGTGTTGTTAACAACCTTGCTTTATGGAATTGGTCGTCTGGGGTTGCCAGAATAAATTCCTCATTTCCAATTTTTAAGACTCGCTCCCCTACGTCAACAATAAATCCCTGCTCTCCCATGATGTCCAGACCCAAAATGAAATCATCCATAATGTCAGCCACAATGACCTTGTAATTGAACCTCAACCGTCCAACCTGCAGTTCCAAGTCGACTTCTCCATGGACCGCAGCCCTGTCCCCCGTGGCTGTCCGAATGATTACTCCATTTTGCTTTTTGTCAATCTGCAATCCTGATATAAACCCTGGCCGCACTATTGATGACGTAGCACCGGTGTCAATAGTAAACACGCATTTTCTTCCATTCACATATCCTTGCAACAACAAACTGCTTGGAATTCTTTGAAGCTGGGAAATCTTTATTTCTCTGGGGGCACCGCATTCCCTAGCCAGCACAGCCCCCTTGGTGCTGGCTATCTTTAGTTTTCCTGCTTTTCTTCAACATTCACAGCATTTACTCGACTCTCCGAGTTCTGCTGACGACAGTCTCGTTTCATATGTCCCACCTTGCCGCAGTTGAAACATTTAATACCTCCGCTCGGCTTTCCTTTATTTTGTTGTTTCTCCTGCTTTCCGAGGCCATCCAATTTATCCCATAATTTGGTGAATATTTTCTGCATCTCAGTCAGCAAGGGGTTCTGGTTCATTTCTGGTTGCGATTCTTCGAGAGTCACAGCTCGAACTCTCGACCTTGGAGTATCCCTGTAAGCGGCTTCTACTTCGAGTGCACGCACCAAAGCTTCGCTACTACTTTGGTGTCTCGTCAGCCTCAGGACTCGCCTGACCTCTTCGTCCCTTATGCCATCTAAAAAGGCCCCTACGGCTAATTGTTCCTGAAATTCTCTAGGTGCACTCGGATACGCCAGGTGTGCCAGCCTCTCTATCGCAGCTTCAAATTCTTGTAAACTTTCCCCAGCTTTTTGCATCCGGGATTTCAGCTGAGCCTGGTATAATTGGGCAAGGTGTTGATCGCCATACCTCAAGTCTAATGCAGCTTCCAAGACTTTAAAGTCCCTTTGTTTCTCAACTGGGATGATTTGGAGTAACTCTGAAGCTTGGCCCCTTAATGCTAGAACTAATGCCATGGCCTTTTCCTCATTATCCCAATTGTTCGCACACGCTGCTGCCTCAAACTGCCTCTTGTACGTCGTCCAGGAACTTTGGCCATCAAAAGAAGGAGGTTTTAGTCGCTGACCTGATGATACCACCTGCTGGCTTCCTCTATCTCTCAACTGTCGTTTAAGCCGGTCTATTTCTCCTTTGACTTCTTCTTCGAACTTGTTTACTTTTTCTTTAACTTGACCGACTTCTGTCTCGACTTCACCTACTTTTTCTTCTACCTTGTTTATCTCTTCTTTGACTTCACTCTTTAATTCTTCGTTGGCAGAAATGATAGCGTCCTGCTGTATTTTCATTTGTTCATTCAGAATTTTCCTTAATTCTTCTTGGCGTCTTTCTTGTTCCTCTTTCTCCTCTTGACGTCGTCTTTCTTGTTCCTCTTTCTCCTCTTGACGTCGTCTTTCTTGCTCTTCTTTCTCCTCTTGCTGTCGTATCTTCAGGTCCTCCATCATTTTCTTCAATTCATCTTTTTCTTCTTGACGTCTTCTTTCTTGCTCTTCCTTTTCTTCCTGGCGTCTTCTCTCTTCATCCTGACGTCGTTTTTCTTGCTCTTCCTTTTCTTCTTGGCGTCTTCTCTCTTGCTCTTCCTTTTCTTCTTGCCGTCTTCTTTCTTCATCCTGACGTCGTTTTTCTCGCTCTTCCTTTTCTTCTTGGCGTCTTATTTCCTGGTCTTCCATAATTTTCTTTAATTCATCTTGCTCTTCTTGACGTTTTCTCTCCTGTTCTTCTTTGTCTTCCTGCCGTTGCTGCGCCATCATTTTTTGGAATTGTTCGAATAAGTCCTGTATTTGTTTATCGGATGCCATACTTCTTGTTGTTACGGGCATACGACGAAATTAAAATAAAATAAATTTAACTGTCACGTCAATATCGGTAATGGAACTTTCCAGACAAATCTCGAAATAGCACGAAAAAGTCTTATCCAGTCTTTTGTCACTATCCAGTTCAGAGAATTTAATAATCTCCACTAATGTCCAAATAGAAAAGTTCTAGAAATTTTCACGCACTAAATGAGTCTTTTTCAGTGTCTCTATCACTTCTCAGTTCAAAGGATTTAATTATCACACTAATGTCCTAATAGAATGTTCTACAATGTCTCAAAAATGCACTTAACACTATTTTCCTGTCCGAAAATAACCCTCGAACAATGTCCAGTAAATTAGTCCACTGTGTTAGCACTAAACCTCGAGAATACTTCTCGAACACTCCAGCACAACTTCAGAGTCCCTCTTGTCATAAAACCCCACATCTGACACCAATTGTCGCGTGTTTCCACCCTTAGGAAACCACCCTCGCAAATTCCGTGGGTTCCAAAAATTATAACAAGAGATGTCCACTAACACACTTTATTAAATATTTACTGGATACTTCACAATACTATTATTAATTTAAATACACTTTACTGACTAAAATCACAATGTTTATCACTTTGTTTATCCTTGAAGTCTTAACCTCACCTTTCTATACTTTCTGAACTACTCGCCGAGAATGCGATCGGTCTTTTATACCTAAAAATGACAGATCTCGATTGTTCTGTGATGACGCCACCATTCTCTCGATAATTCCAGATGTCACTTTGGAATCTTCTGGTAGGTTCTTTTTCGAGTAGGTGCAAATACACTACATTCATTCAGATATTCGATCTGTTGAAGTTTGCCTACTTTTTAGTAACATAACCTTAAATTTTAAGGGGTGCAACATATTACAGTACTTTACACGATCCTTGTATATGCATAGCGCATGTAAACAGTATAAAGTATGCATAAGAATAGTAGTACTAATTAAATATTTTGTATAAATATTTTTGTCTTTCGGATGGAAGGATAATAAAGAAAATATGGTACTTAGCTCCACATGTTACCATATCTAATATTGTTTACCACATTCCAATTTACTCTTACAAGGGTTTCCTGCAAATTATAATGTTTATTAAATTATTATATTCATTTTTACTTACCTTTTTACCAACTGCCGGTAGAGATCAAACTGCAACGTCTGCGTTATCTCTATACTGCTCTATCAATCAATCAAAACAAAGAAGGATGCCAATTGTGGGCCCAATGCGCCCCCCTTAGAAAAGTGTACTTATGTTTTTTGGCATGCTGATTACAAATATGACCTTCAATTTGTCGAAAATTGAACGGTTTCAGAGATGGTACCTAGGATATGCTCAATACCAAGAATCAATAAGACTACCTGCCGAAAATTTATCGCTAGTACCAGTTTTACAAGAGTATTCTGATGAAGACGTACAGTGGAAAAAGTTGGGTACCCATTAGAGCATTATTAACTCATACACACACAAAAAAAGGCTTGGCCTGAGGACCAGACCAGTGTATCCTTATGTATTTTGACCAGCTGAAACCGAATCCGAAGTCAAAATTGTCAGACTGATTCTTTTTCCCCCAAATAAGTGGTCAGAATTGTTAGATTGGTTCGTTTTTCACTTTAACCCCAAAAAAACACCCCTTGAACAAAGAAAAATGGTCTGACCTGCGGACCAGACTTGTGTGTATCCTTACCATATACGTAAGGTATTTGGTATGGTATGGTCCGCCGGACAGACCATTTGGGGGGGGGGGGGGTGTTTCTTGGGGGTGAAAAACGAGCCAATTTGACAATTCTGAATTCGGTTTCAGCAGGTCCAAATACATAAGGTACACTGATCTGGTCCGTAGGCCAGACCACTTTCTTTTTGGTTTGGGCATGTTTCTTGGGGTTGGGGGTCAAAAACGAGCGATTCTGACAAATATGACTTCAGATTCGGTTTCAGAGGGTCCAAATACATGATACACTGGTACGGTCCGCAGGCCAGACCACTTTCTTGGGCGGGGGGGCGTTTTGTTGGGGTTAGGGGTGAAAAAAGAACCAATCTGACTATTATGACTTCGGATTCGGTTTCAGCGGGTCCAAATACATCCGTAGCCCAGACCACTTTCTTTTTGGTTTGGGATTGTTTTTTAGGGTTGTAAAAAACGAGCAATTCTGACAATCATGACTTCAGATTCGGTTTCAGAGGGTCTAAATACATATAGTCTAAGAGGTAGTGTCAAATTTTAGGGGTGATTTTGGCACGATTTCTATGAGTTTATGATGACAGTTAGTACGTGTTGAAGAACTAAAATTGACGTTAGCTGGCGCGACTCCGTGACTTTTGGGCGTGGGAGGCTGCGAAACTTGTAGAAAAAAAAATTTGGACCATTTTGGCAAAGATGAAAAAGTATGAATGATTAATTTATGAAACGCTGATCTTATAGCTGAACATATAAACATGTCGGAAAATTCAGGAAAATCGGAGCATTTTGGCAAAGCTGAAAATTTTATATATTAAAGTTTATGATTTAATAATTGCATTAATATGTGTCAGCTGGTATTCCGATGTGGCAAAACCTGTTAGCTGGACTTTCAAATTGTGGCGTAGCGTTTAGTTGGGCGCAACACGCGGCAGTTTCGTGACTCAGCTAACGTATTTTAGGCTGCTGTTAATGTTAATAATTCTGTGAATGAATCGTATCAGTTTATTTTTTATTATAATTCTCATACATAAAATATAATAATAATTATTCATCGCTCGAGTCTTCATCATAATCTACTTCTTCTTCATCAGAAATATCTTCAATAATGGGATTCTCCTCAGCCTCTGGTGATTCATTGTTTTCATTCGTATCTTCCACAATTTCTGTAAAAAGATATGAATATCATTAACGTTAATAAAATAGAATTCATTAGGAATATAAAAAATGCATATATCCAATACCTCGTATGTCTGCAGTTTCATTTACAATGCTGGTTAATTTCGGTAACTGTTCACCCTGGAATCATTTGAACATGAACTTCCCGTCGTGCTCCTCCCATCCATAATCAGTTGGCGAAGATGAAGTTGGAGTTGGAAGGTTCGCATTACTCCATAACTGGGCAATATAAGTGGTTCGCAGAAAATGTGAAAAAAAAAGAACCAATCTAACAATTCTGACTTCGGATTTAGTTTCAGCGGGTTCAAATACATGAGGATACACTGGTCTGGTCCTTAGGCCAGATCACTTTTTTTTTGTGTGTGACTTTGTATTTAACGTCTTGACACATACAGTGTAACCAACTAAGAAAAATGCACTTTTTTGAAATACTTGAAAAATTCATAATAAGTAAGGCCAAAACTGAGGTCGTATTCGATTTCAGCGAGCTGAAATAATAGTCCATACGAAACTTGCAAAAAAAGTCTAAAACCCCAAAAGTGCAAGGGTAGCGACAAAATGTTTTCGAGAACTGCCAACACGATGGTGATATTCGCGCGGTCCCTACCACTCTCGAACTACCCCTAAACGCAAAAAACCACCCCTTTTCTTCCATTTTTCGTTGTTGGGCATGCAAGGACTTGTTGGATCGGGTTTTTTTGAGGAAACTCAATATGTCCTGTAAAATTTCGCAACCAGAGATTCAAACGATCCCCGGGGGTTGAAACGACCCCCTCCTTCAATACCGAAACATGCAAAAAATACCCAAACGCGCCGAAATAGTATATTGTGTATTTAGGTGTGAAAGCAATACATTCCCGGACGACGATGCAAATTGTTGGCCGAGGCGCTAGCCGAGGCCAACAAGCATAGAATCTTTAGAATGATGACATCTCGAATTATCTAGAGAATGGTGACGTCATTCAGAAAATTCGGGATCTGTCATTTTTAGGTATATAAGGCCGCATTCTCGGAGGAAAAAAGATTGGAATTGACAAGTGAGGTTTAGATCACAAAGTGAAAACAAAGTGGTAAACATTGTTATTTTTAGTCAGTAAAGTGTATTTAAGTTAATAATAGTATTGTGAAGTATCCAGTAAATTATTTAATAAAGTGTGTTAGTGGTTATCTCTTGTTATAATTTTTGGAACCCACTGAATTTGCAAGGGTGGTTTCCCAGGGGTGGAAACACGCCATAAATTGGTGTCAGGAAGCGGAATTTTATGACAAGAGGAGCTCTGAAGTGTTCGAGAAGTATTCCCGTGGATTAGTGCTAACACAGGACTAATTTACTGTACATTTTTCGAGGCTTATTTTCGAACAGGAAAATAGTGTTAAGTGCATTTTTGAGACATTGCAGAACATGTTATTAGGACATTAGTGTAATAATTAAATCCTTTAAACTAAGAACTGATAGAGACACTGAAAAAACTCATTTGTGTTAGTGCGTGAAAATTACTAGAACTTTTCTATTTGGACATTAGTGGAGATTACTAAATTCTCTGAACTGGATAGTGAGAAAAGACTCTGGATAAGACTTTTTCGAGTTGTTTCGAGATTTTTCTGGAAAGTTCCATTACCGATATTGACGTGAGAGTTAAATTTATTTTATCTTATGCCCATAGAAACAAGAAGCATGGCAGCAGAGAAACAAATACAGGACCTGCTTGCGGAGTTTACGAGGATGATGGCGCAGCAACGAGAAGAAAAAGAAGAGCAAGGAAGAAGGAGTCAAGAGGAAAAAGAAGAGCAAGAAAGAAGACGACAAGAGGAAGAAAAGTGGCGTCAAGAAGAAAGAGACGAATCGAAGAAAATTATGGAAGACCTGGAAATAAGACGTCAAGAAGAAAAAGAAGATCAAGAAAGAAGACATCGAGAAGAGAAAGAACAACAAGAAAGACGACGTTAAGAGGAGAAAGAGAAACAAGAAAGACGACGTGAAGAAGAAAAAGCCGAACTGAGAAAAATGGTGGAGGACCTGAAAATAGGACAGCAAAAGGAGAAAGAAGAACAAGAAAGACGCCAGGAAGAATTAAGGAAAATTCTAAATGAACAAATCAAAATACAGCAGGACAAAAGGCTGGGGAAAGTTTACAAGAATTCGAAGCTGCAATAGAGAGACTGGCACACCTGGCGTATCCGAGTGCACCTAGAGAATTTCAGGAACAATTAGCCGTGGGGGCCTTTTTAGATGGCATAAGGGACGAAGAGGTCAGGCGAGTTCTGAGGCTGATGAGACACCAAAGTAGTAGCGAAGCTTTGGTGCGTGCACTTGAAGTAGAAGCCGCCTATAGGGATACTCCAAGGTCGAGAGTGCGAGCTGTGACTCTCGAAGAATCACAACCAGAAACGAACCAGAACTCTATGTTGACTGAGGTGCAGAAAATGTTCACCAAATTATTCGATAAATTGGATGGCCTCGGAAAGCGGGAAAAACAGCAAAATGAGGAAAGCCGAGTGGAGGTATTAAATGTTACAACTGCGGCAAGGTGGGACATATGAAACGAGACTGTCGACAGCAGAACTCGGAGAGAGTAAATGCTGTGAATGTTGAAGAGAAGCAGGAAAACTAGAGATAGCTTCTGGTTATCACCATGTACAGATATGGACCAATTTCAGTAGGGATTATGATAATATGCTGTTTTACATATGTTCCAAATTGAAATCAAATATTTTAAGTCTAACAGAAGTTATCGTGTTTACAAGAAACGGTATACACGCACACATAAATATATACGCACACACATACTTACAGACGCAAAGACATTTTTTATTCGATATTTCAGTTCAGTCTGCTGTGAAACGGATATATGTACAAGAAATTTTTGTTTTTATTAAATAATAGTGATTTTTGAAAAACAATATTAATTGTTATTGTATTATATGTACATATATACAGGGTGGGGCAATAGTGCGTAGGACTTCGATATCTCGAGTTCTACGATAGCTAGAAATTTAAAAAAAATCAAAGAAACTAGATCTGGATTGTTTAGCGGGGGGTGATCTTACGCTCACGTGCACTCAGGCCTCATAAGCGGGCCCATTGTGTTGCCCCCGTAAGTGGTGGCATGTCCATCGAGCCTCTCATTGCTCAAGCCAACCAACACTTGCGATGTATTTGAGGAGGAGACCAGGTGAGACGCCACCTATGCTGGCCATACTGGGCCAGAAGTCCTCCAGTATGGATCCTCTTTTCGTTGAGAGAGCAGGGCAGTGGCAGAGCACATGCTCGGCAGTCTCGTCATCCAGATTACACCCTCTACACTTGGGGTTGTCTATAACTCCCAGTGTATGGAGGTGTTTGTTTAGTCTGCAGTGTCCTGTTAGTAATCCTACATAAATGCGCAGATTACTCCTGGACATCTGGAGACAGTGTTTGCCTAGCTTACGACTGGGTGTGGCTAAAGCCATTCTGCTATGTCTGCAGCTGCTCAAACCACCCCAACAGTCCGCATGGCGTTTGAGTGTATAGTTCTTTAGCAGGGAACTGTGGACTGAATCTGAGAGCGCTATTGCAGGTTCTGGACCATGCATTGCGCTCTCAGATCCCTTGCGTCCGCTTCTTCGTTCCCTGAATTCCGTCATGTCCTTTCACCCAACGGACCTGGACACTATTGTTTTGTGCGAGCACGTCTAGGGCCTTTCTAATTTCCAGAACCAGCCCCGAGCCTATCCTACAATTGTTTAGGGCAAGCAGGGCTGCTCTGCCGTTGATATGCGCACCGTTTTACCACTGACGTTTGCCTTCGTGGTTTCTATTACCGCTTGCAGGATTCCTACTAGTTCCGCCTGGAAGATAGTGGCATGTGTGCCTAGCGGTATTATCGAATGTAGATCTAGGTCTTCTGAGTAAACCCCAGCTCCTGATCCACAGTCCATTTTTGAACCATCGGTGTAGATTGATATGTCCGGCTCGTCATTACCGGACACATTCAAGCTCACCTATATAGGGGGGGATACGGTCAGTTCCCATTCCCAGAAGAGGAATTTGTTTTGTAGCCTCCTCTAGGATACGGGCATGTCTCGTAGCCGTGCCCTTAATATACCATTGGCCTACAGGGCGTCGTTTTCATCGCATCAGTAACGCAGAAATATGCCAGTCTTTGAACATGCTCCAGTTGAGATGCTGCTGTTTTTTGCCTTACTCTGGGCCACCAGACTATGGCTGCGTAACAAAGCATGGGTCTTATCACAGCAGTGTACAGTCAGAGGGAGATTCTGGGTGAGAAACCCCAGGACCTACCGACCGCCCTGCGACACTGCCAGAAAGCCGCACATGCCTTGTTTATCTTAACTTTCAAATGTCTCTTCCAATTCAGAGTGCGATCAAGTATGACCCCCAGGTACTTGACCTCACTCGCTAAGTGGAGTTGACTGCCCGATAATTTGGGCATTTTCATATTTGGTAGTTTCCTTTTCTTGGTGAATAGTACTAGCTCAGTTTTCTGGGGGTTAACCGAGAGAAAGTGTTCTGTGCACCAATTATCGACCAACTTGAGGGCTGTTTGCATAAGTTCGCATAGCAAGCCCTCAAAGTTTCCATTTAGCAAGATGGTAATGTCATCTGCGTAACCTATTGTGAAGAAACCAGAGTTATTGAGGCGGTGTAAGAGGCTGTCGGCGACCATAGCTCACAGTAGGGGTGATAGGACGCCACCCTGTGGACAGCCTCTATTGACCATGCCTCTAGTCACTATGTTCCCCACATTTATTCGGACCGCTCTCCATTTGAGCATGTGTCTTATCCATTCACTAAGTGTGTTGGGAACACCATGCGTTTGGAGGGCTATCCATATACTCTCGAAGGTTGTTTTATCAAAAGCACCTTCGATATCAATAAACGCTCCCAGGGTAGACATTTTCATATCCGCCGATCTCTCGATACGAGATACCACGGAGTGAAGTGCCGATTCTGTTGATTTCCCTGGGATGTAAGCGTGTTGATTTGGATGCAGTGGATGTAAAACTAACACTGTATCCCTAATTTCTCGATCACACAGTCTGTCCAGATCTTTCAATAGGAAGGAAGACAGGCTGATGGGCCGATATGATTTTGGTAGGGAGTAATCCGTACGTCCTGGTTTGGGTATGAATATTACCTTTATTTCCCTCCACTTCACCGGGGTGTATTTAAAAGCAATGCACGCCCGTTAAATATGCACCAGGTGGTGGTGTATGTATTCCAGCCCCCACTGGAGTAGAGCTGGTGATTTAAAGGGGAGGAAGTTGTTGATCGCCCAGGCTACTTTTGCGTCGTCAACTGTCCCATTCGCAACCTCCCAGTCAGCTGCAGTAGTGAGGTACGTTGGGCCAGTCCATACAGGACGACACAGTGCTGCCTGGAAACATTGTTTTTAGCAGGAGTTCAGAAGTTTCAGAGAGGTTGGTTGTAAAGGAGCCATCCTCTCGTTTCATGAGTCCTGGTTATTGTTAAGGATCTTTGGAGAGTATCTTATTGTGCCGAGCTGCTGAGGCAGTAGATGCAACCCCGCTACAGAAAGATCTCCATGACGATCTTCGACTTTCGCGAATGGTCTTTTTGTACAGCCTTTGACTGTTCTTGTATGCCTCCCAGTCTTCGGCACTTTTAGACTCCATCGCTTTATTGACAAGTTTTCTTGTCTTCTTTCTCAGCCGGTCGAATTCTTTGCTCCACCAGGGTGTTGCATGCCCCGTTCCGACTTCTCTTAAGGGACAAGAGTCCTCATAACTTGAAACGAGGGCTTCCTGTAACTTAGCCACGTTACTATCAATATCCTCTATCGTTTCTATGTTATTTGTGTCGAGGGGCCCCAGGCGGCTAATAAGAAGTTCTTGGAACTGTGTCTTATTTGTCCGCCTAGGGTTCCGGTAGATAAACTAGATAAAAAAGTCTATAACCGGAAATTATTTTCGGATATACGGGGTGAGCCAAGACGAAATTAGAGGATCAAGTGTCTTTTTTTTAAATGGAATGCTATCTATGTTTTTTGAATCCTCTTTCTAGACTCTAATCATTCCTATATGATTATTGACTATCTCCCAACCACTTGAATGTAATGAATTTTTTGTCGAAATAATGCCATCTGCAATCTATCTGCATCTATTGAAAAAAATCACTAAACCCACAACTATAGGTTTTAAGAAAAACTTATGTACATGCTAGTTACGAGACATATCTAATTAATGTTTTTGAATCATATTTACTTCCTATAAATGTATATAGTGGCCAAAAATCATTTTTCAATCAAGAACTTTTTAAATTTAATTTTCTCAATTTTTCGACGATATGGTGCAGAAATAAAAAACGAACTTTTTTATAAGTACTTCCCTATGGCTAATTGCAACCATTTTCGTTTTATTGAGCAATAAGTACAAAATTCAAGAATAAACTTAAAAAATAGAGGTTTCTGCAAAGAATTCATTTGAAAAAATTATAATAAACGATCTACATGTTGCCCATTTTGATTGACACACATCTTTATGCGCCTTTAAGATGAGGTTTCTACTGTTTCTGAAATTGCCGGTGTGATAAATCTAAAAGCAGTTATTAACCTTTCTTTCTTATTATACTCTTCGCAAATCGAAAACGAAGAGTATATGCATTTGATCGGCACATTTCTAAAACCGTAAATATCGCTCGCAGACAAAAAATTTTCATATCATTGTGTTAGTGAACGAATTCTGAGCAACTTTCAAAATGTCCGTCCGTCTGTCCGTCTGTCCGTCACGTTTCTTGTAAGCACGATAACTCAAGAAAGAAAACACCGATTGTACTGAAATTTGGTCAGTAAGTTAATGTTATCTAGGGGAAGAACCCTATTGATTGTTTGAACAAAATCGATCGGTAAATAAAAATGTTATTGATTTAAATTTGAAAAAATTTTTTTTTGATTTTTATGTTTTTGTCATTGAATAGAAATCTGGTGGAATGATATTTCATTTTAATATAAATATTTATATATTTTTAACATAAACATAAACATAAACACACCACAGATAGTAGACAACCCCCAAATCCAAAGCCAAGGCTGTCCGGAAGGGGGTTACACATTCGGAAAAACGCAGACATACATCCACACCCCCCGATGTTGTCAATACCGGGGCTGGGGGTCGAACCCAGAGCGCGGTAGCGAGTCGATCAGCGTATTCGCCACTCAATACGCCTTAACCGATTGAGCTACCGTGCCGGTACAAATACACATTTCATAATGTAATATACAACCGTGAAAATATAATTTTAGCTCGTGTCTTATAACGTAAAAATTTACATTTTTTTACGTGTTAGGTGGTGGAGTAGTTCTTACGCTTTTGACTCGGAATCCAAGGGTCCTGGGTTCGAAACCCAAATGGGGTTTGGTATGTTTTTTTTATTTTTACTTTATTTTACACTGAGTCTTTTACCAACTAAGTTCGTACTATAAAATTAAAAATGTCTAAAACTAACATAATTTACAAAAAACTACTAGAGTATCCTATAGAATGTGTAACAATTATATAAAAAGTTCAGTGAACAGGCGAAGAGTACGTTTTTAGCTTGTTTTGTACTGTTGTTGGTGTGTCTTTATAAACAATTTCCTTCACGTATCCCCATAAAAAGAAATCAATTTTTGTAAGTTCTGGGGATCTAGCAGGCCATTTAGTGGGTCAATTCCTTCCAATCCTTTGAAGCAGATAGGTATTATTTAAGTGGTCTCTAACTGCATTTAAATAATGTGGTAGAACACCATCTTGCTGAAACCATATCCTATTTCGAATCCATTCAGGAAGATTCACCAATAATTGTGGCAGATAGTTTTCCAGAAAATGAAGATAAATAGCTCCAGTCAATGTACCATCAAAGACATGTGGTCCTATTACATGTTCTGGCCTCATTTCAAAATTGCATAAAGACGTGTATCAATCAAAATGGGCAACATGTGGAGCACTTATTATAATTTTTTCTAATGAATTATTTGAAGAAACCTCTATTTTTTAGGTTTATTCTTGAATTTTGTGGTTATTGTTCGATAAAACGAAAATGGTTGCAATTGGTCATAGGGAAGTACTTACAAAAAAATGTTTGTTTTTCATTTTTACATCACATCGTCGAAGAAGTCCATTTGAAAAAATTGAGAAAATTCAATTTAAAAAGTTCTTAATTGAAAAATAATTTTTGGCCACCCTGTACATTTTTAGGAGGTGAAAATGATTCAAAAACATTAAATAGATGTCTCGTAACTAGTAGTCACATAAGTTTTTTTTTAAACCCATCATTGTAACTTTGGTGACTTTTTCAATCTGTATCTGCAGATGCATTATTTCAATAAAAATAGTACCTATATTATGTATTTAGGTGTGAAAGCAATATCGTATATGGGTATTACATGTAACCGCACACACGAGGCTGCGTGTTTCAGTTGTAAATTTGATGCGTGCTTGCCAAATCAAATCTGTTTACAAATACTTTGCGTGAAATAACTGACAAGAATGGGTGACAGGTATTATATTGTGACGTGTTTCTGTAGAAGAACGCACTACCGGGCGTCAAAATGACGCGACACCAATTTATTTCTCAGGGGGCGCCAGTCGCGTATTACCCCGTTCTTCTACCTCCCAGGCGGGTTCGAGATAAGATGCACTTCGGTAGCCGAGTAATGGGACCAAGGCGGCACTACCACAGATCGGAAACTACGCTCTCTCTGGACCTGAATTCCCTCGTTAGGTGTTTAGGCACCTCTTAATTTCCTGAATTTTTGCATAAAAAAATCCCAACCGAAGAATTTCTCTGCGGAGGGATTAGTTTTGGTACGCGAAAATCACGTTTTGGTCCATTAATAACGGAATATATTTCTCAAAAAACGCATAAAAAAATCCCTCTCAAACCTCCGTAAAGCAACCAGAAGGTCGAACGTTAATACGAATTAACTCGACACATCCGGTTTTCTATACGAAAGTTCCAGGGATTATAGACCGTCAACAGGCCTCAAGATCAATTAAGAAATATTATTTCAAAGAATCCGTTTATTTAACAGAATTGGTTATACAAAATTCTCAAGATAAGAATCGTGCCTTCCCCAATCAAGGTAGTGACTTTCAGACCATACAAGCGAGAGCGCTCACGCTAACGATCGATTAGGTAGAAAAGATTCATACGTACCTTCTCAGAATCAAAATGTGAGCTTTTTGAATTATTTCAGACTCTGGGTAAATGAAAAATTAAGGCTGACTAAAATTAACTTAAAAAAGTTTTACTAAATGAATTTAGTTTCGCTAGAGACTACTTAGCTTTAAAGTTCTTGTATCATGGAGATTCACGTACTCAAACACATTCAGAGGACTTATTACTGCATAAGTTGAGTGGCGTTCGATCAGTCCACGACTTACTAACCCTTATCACAGTCGATTAATAATATCGATTTGGCAGCGTCTCACCTTCGAGCGACTATTAGGCAAAATTGAATTTTTGGATTTTTATGCACAAGGCGTTTTCCTCTATAACTTTGTCATTTGAAAAGCCCTGTTATTGGCTTTTCTACCATCGCTTTGTCTGGACCACTCAACGCGCTCGACCAAATTGCGAGCCGCTGAGTCAATCCAAACTCTTTCCATGCGAGAAACCGGCCTTGTACATGTGCATTGATTTTTATCAATTTTTGCTTATCGGCACTACGCCGGCTTTAACAAAATCTTCTATTTTGCCTTTTGGATGCAGTGCATCGTTAAAATTTTATGCTCACACTTTAGAATTGTGCTTTCAATGATCGTACCTCAAAGGTCAATGTCTTTGGTTGAGGAATAAAAAATAAGAAATAATTTAAAGTATATTTTCGTGGTACTTTTTAAACTGACTTCGTGGTACTTTTGAAAAATCCAGTTTAAGACCAATTTTAGCGTACTTTTGAAAAATCGATTTTCGAGCCAAATTTCAAGGTACTTTTGAAAAACTAATCTGCGGGTGAAATTTTAGCGTACTTTTGAAAAATCGATTTTCAAGCCAAATTTCAAGGTACTTTTGAAAAGTTAATCTGCGGGTGAAATTTTGGCGTACTTTTGAAAAATCGATTTTCAAGCCAAATTTCAAGGTACTTTTGAAAAGTTAATCTGCGGGTGAAATTTTGGCGTACTTTTGAAAAATCGATTTTCAAGCCAAATTTCAAGGTACTTTTGAAAAGTTAATCTGTGGATGAAATTTTGGCGTACTTTTGAAAAATCGATCTTCAAGCCAAATTTCAACGCAGTTTTGAAAAATTAGTCTGCAAGTGAAACTTTGGCGTACTTTCGATAAATCGATTCTTGGGCCAAATTTTGACGCCCTTCCAAAAATATTATTTTTCAAAGTCCAATTTATGGTACCTTTGAAAAAGTATATTATTCATAAATCTTTGTCATTATATACTTCTACTCTGATATTCTGAACCAAAAACATTTTTCCTAAGTGAAAATTCGGTGTTTCTTCGAATTTTCGCCTGGTCATTTCCAACGCCTTATAGAACCCAAAACGGTCCTTGTGGACTGATCTGCGCCTCTGCAGACTCCCAAAAATGTCTTTAAATGAAATTTTTGCCTAAGTCGAATTTTGATTATGTCTTCAACTTAGGACGATTTTGGAGAGTTCTACAACACTCCCCTCCTTTGGTTGAATCTTTTCTACTCATCGATTGCCTTTAATTTCCATATTCACTTGTATGTCTGTATGCCTTCATTTGACGGTCTGACCTATGGTACAGATGTTTAAAAATAACGGCCTTAATTGGGGCAGACGGCTGATTCGCCTATCTAACTTAAAAATAAATACATTTTTTTTAAACAATACGCCAAGTTGATACAACATTTTTATCAACTTAATTACACCCGCGTCGAGGTGCGAAGCGTAGCACAATTTTGATTAGCGTCCACTCTCACTAATTCGTTGCACTCGCTTTTTCGCCCTGGTCTCGCTCTTGCTTGACTTCGGTCCTTTCTAGAAGAGGCTGTCTATATCTCCATGCCGCAGCTTGGACGGTCCTCGCCTTTGAGTTCCAGACTTCACCATGCCGCGCCCTTGCGACAGGCTGGGTCATCTTTCCATTTCTGCACATGGAAAATGCAGTTCTGCAACTAGATTGACTTTTTAGCAAGTCGTCGACTGGGACGCGTCGACTAACAAACACAATGTGTTGTTTTTAATGAAATATTTTTCTAACATGAATTTTGTTAACTTATAATGGTTAGAAATTGGTTCTTCGTAAGGTAGATTGAATCGGCTTACGATACTCGTGCGGTCATCACTACTTTGTGAAAAAAATATAAAAAAAAAAAAAAATTGAAGCGTCTTCTTGAGCGAAGAACGGCTTCTGAAACTCGTCTCGTAGTTTCTACTTCGTAAGGTAGATTAAATCGGCTTACGATACTCGTGCGGTCATCACGACTTTGTGAAAAAAATATAAAAAAAAAATTTAAGCGTCTTCTTGAGCGAAGAACGGCTTCTGAAACTCGTCTCGTAGTTTCTACTTCGTAAGGTAGATTAAATCGGCTTACGATACTCGTGCGGTCATCACGACTTGTGAAAAAAGTATAAAAAAAAATTGAAGCGTCTTCTTGAGCGAAGAACGGCTTCTGAAACTCGTCTCGTAGTTTCTACTTCGTAAGGTAGATTAAATCGGCTTACGATACTCGTGCGGTCATCACGACTTGTGAAAAAAGTATAAAAAAAAAATTGAAGCGTCTTCTTGAGCGAAGAACGGCTTCTGAAACTCGTAGTTTCCATTTGGGGTATACGTTAATTTTGTTGACTTAAAATGATTAAAATAGAAGTTGTCTTCTTGCATAAGAAAAACAGCTTCCGAAACTCGTACTGATTCGTACTTATGCCTACGTCCATTACTCGAACTTGGCGGCTCTCGCTCTTGAGAAGCTAGGCTTACCGGATCGCGCTCTTGCGTCGGGTTCGCCGTCTTTCCATGTCTGCTCATGGAGTAGACTTTAAATTTTCGATTCGACCGCATATAGGTCAAAATCGCTACTTAGAATTTTGAGAAAAAATATAAAAAAAAGCGAAAACGGCTATTAGCCGTGGTCGACCTCAGAAATATCTAGAGGTGACTCTTCTATGTCTGGCTCATCTCGAGCATCATCGGGATCTCGACTTATTACATCCTGCTCATCTTGAGCACTTGCGGGAACATTGATTTGAACTAGTGTGGTATCGCTACGTCGCTCTGACCTGGGCGCGATCTCATTGTCTGATGAGGAAGCGTCGTCACTAAGATGAGTTTCATCCGGACTATCTTCTGATTCTTCAGACAATTCCAATTCAACATCGGGGTCTCCCTTAGGTGCCGGCCTGATGGCATCGACATGTAATCTCGTCGAAGTTACCCCCTTGTGAATGAGGTAAACTTCATTGGACAATCTCTTTAAAACCTTGTGTGGCCCACTCCACGACGGTGTGAAGGTATGATCCTTCCTGATCCTTTTAGTCATTACCATATCTCCCACTTTATATACGACCGGCGTTACCGCCACTTTGGGCGCGTAACGCCATTGGTAATTTGTTTGATTTTTACGAATCTCCTTGACTCTTTCAAGGCGGGGAACGTCCGCTTGATTACGACGTTCTTGTCTATAAGCGAACATATTCCAATCACCAATCTGCGGTAATTCATAGCCGAGTACTACGAAACTGGGCGTATGCCCCGTAGCGGCGTTTTTTCTTGTTCTCAAGATATATGCCATCTGACTAACATGTCGATCCCACTCGTCATTGGGTGAACCATATAATAAGGTTTTTAAGATCTTCTTAGCTTCTTGCACCCTCCTTTCTATTGGATTGGCCTGTTGGTGGTAAGCTGCTGTGAAGAATCTTTCAATATTGTTACGTGTACAGAACGTATCATAAAAGCCGGAATTGAAGTGGCCTCCCTGGTCGGAAATGATGACCCTCGGAACGCCATATCTCGCCACTAGTTCCTCTTCGATAAATTGTGCTATTGTTTTTCCACTGACTTGGGTGAACGCCTTGGCTTCGACCCACTTACTAAATACATCCTCTACCATTAATATATATCGGTTATCTGCATCTTTGGTTCGCTGAAGCGGTCCGATTACATCGACGCTTAGAACTTCGAACGGATGCGATGGAGCATGGCTTCTGAGAGGAGCCTTCGGTTGTGATTGTCTGCTTTTTACGGAATTACAAATAATGCACTCATTTAAATATTTGTTAACTAGTCTCGACAAATTATTAAAATAATAGCGGCCCGAGATGATTCTAACAGTTTCATCGCGGCCGGGGTGACCTACTTCCGGTCGGTCGTGAAAATGAGATATTACTCTCATGACCATACTTTTTGGTACGTATAATTTTTCTATAACATTTTCGCCTCTCGTCCAAAGTGTGCCGCCTATCACTTGTCTTGTATTGACGAATTTCACCTCTGCCTCGGTTCTATCTGCTTGTCGCACTAGAGTATTCCATCGTTCAATTTGGTCTTGGATATCTCTGGAGTGCGTTTGCGCTTCTCTGACCTGATCGTTTAATTCTAATGTGGTAATCACTGATATTCGTTCCTTGTACGAGAATTTTGGTGGATACATCCTTTCCTCTTCGTCGTTTGCTTCGACGTTTGGGCCTTGAGGATTCCTGCTAAGATAGTCTGCCAATATATTTTCCTTGCCGGGACAATGTTCTATGGTGAAGCTGTATTCCTGAAGTAATAATGACCAACGTGTAAATTTCGTTTTCTCGTCCTTATGCTTATTTAACCATAGTAAAGCTCGATTGTCGGTTTTGACTATAAATGGACGGTCTGACAAATATATTTTGTATTTCCTTATATAATTAACGACGCTCAAACATTCCAATTCATTGATATGGTATTTTCTCTCCGTCGGAGATAACGTATTACTAGCATAAGAGACGATGTGCTTCTGGTCATTATCCCCCAATTGATATAATACTGCAGATAATCCTATTAAGGATGCGTCCGTCTACAGTATGAACATTTTATTGAAATCTGGCCGGTGCAGTCCTAGAGGTTTATTTAATACCTCTTTCAGTAGGATAAAGGATTCTTGGGCTTCTGTATTCCACTTATAGCGCCAGTCCTTCGAGAGTAGTCGGGTCAAGGGCTTAGTAATTATTGCAACATTCGGGATATATTCACGTACCCAATTACATAGGCCAAGGAAACTCTGAAGTTGGCGCCTTGTCGTAGGCACAGGATAGCTCTGTATCTGCAGAATATGTTTTTCTAAAGGTTGAGTAGTATTGGCATTTATCTTATGCCCGAGATAGGTTATACTGGATGTGGCTATCACACATTTTTCTGGTGACACTTTTAAATTATGTAAACGTAGGCGTTCAAAGACGGCTCTCAGATGGTTTACATGCTGATCTATATTTTCACTGTAGATGATAATATCATCGAGATATACTTTACAGAAATGATGCAAGCAGCCGGTCAATACGTCTCTTGCCATAAATTTTTGGAACGTACATGGAGCGGTCTTCAATCCGAAAGGCATCACGTTAAATCGGTAAGATGCTCCATCTAATGTTGTAAACGTAGAATAATTTTTTGACGACTCCTCAAGAGGGATTTGCCAATATCCGCTCTTGAGGTCCAACACCGTAAATATGTTGGCGTTTCCTAGATCCTTTATACTCTCGTATATCTTAGGTAAGACGGATGCTTCGTCTTCCGTTACTTCATTTAAGTGACGATAATCAATGCAGAAGCGAGGCTTCTTGCCGGGCCTTTCTATTATAATGGGAGGCGAACTGTACTGAGCGGTACTCGGTTCTATAACTCCGGCTTTCAGCATCTCTTCAATTTGATCGTACATAACTTTTTTCTTAGTAGGAGACATAGGATAAGGTTTGATATTGAACGGGCGGTCGTCTTTAACTTTTATTTTATGTTTCGTTGTCACCGTGGTAGCTTGGGTAGGCACCGCGGTGAACAATTCAGCGAATTCCTCGAATAGAGGTTTTAAATTATCGTTTCCGATGATCAGTTCTTCGGGAAGCCGGCATTGCTTCCTTGCTTGATGTGCCGCTTGATTCCAGAAGACGGTTATTCGCTCTTCAGTGCCGACGTAGACACATTTACGTTGATAATCGAATACGACATTGTGAGCATATAAAAACGGGACTCCCAGAATGAGCTCTTCGTTTAAATTTTGAATGACCTGAAACGTGGTCTGAAAGGGTACATCTAGTACATTAACGTTCATGGTCGTAGTCCCGAGGGATTCTACTAAACCATCGCCACAAGCCATAACAAACGTTTGGGGAGCTGTAAGTTGATCAATATCGTTCAAAAATTTCGGTTGGATAATATTCCTTGTCGAACCTGTATCCAATAAAGCGTTAACCGCTCGATTATTAATTATAATCTTAATGCGAGGCAGAGGGAAAGCGTCGTTGGTTTGATTGATAGATTCTGATGGAGTGAATCGGTGGGGAGATAGGTTGACTTCTTGATCCTTAAACAGGTAATTAAGGTCAGGAAGGTCATCGAAGTTTTTTAATTTAAACTTCTTACTTCGGAGCTTCCCCGAGGGTCGCTTCGAGCCTGCTGGGGCCTGGTAGGCGGGGCTGGTACAGTTCGGCCTGGGCCATCGCCTCTGACCCCCGCTTGGTTTCCCGTATTCATATTACGATAGGGATTGTTTGGGCATTCCGCATGAAAATGCCACTGCTCCGTTGGGCAATATCTGCAAGGGCGATACGGGACTCGGGAGTTCCTTACGTCTCCAGTACCCCTTCTCGGTATATCCCCTCTGGGCAGCGAGGAAATATTATTTGCAAAATGCACCCTTGGTGCTGGCGGATTATCTCTTCTTTGAGATCCATTAAATGGTGTCCTAGATGCACCAAAGGAACTGGAGGACGGCTTCGCTAATGCGGAGGGTTCCGTTCTCCAGTTACTGCTCGATTGCTGATTCCCTTGAGCTGAAGCGGTAGAGGTGGACGCTTCTTGGTCCTTGCTTTTTTTGACATTTTGCAGAGCCTCGAATTCTTTATTCTCATCCATGATTTTGGCCATTTGTTCGGTCATCGTCACTAGTGTATTTGTATCTAGTATGACGGCACTCTTTAGGAGCATTTTCATATCAGGTCTCAACTGATTGAAGATGGTAGCCGCCTTCATCGCCTCCGGCTTAAACGGATCGATCCTCTTGAAGAGGCATACCTTCCTGGAAATAAATACTGACGTATTTTCCTCGGCATCTTGTTTCTTGCCATATAAATTAGCTACTGCTTCGGTGAGTACTTCACCTGAATCGTAACGGCTTCTGAACCGCTCGAGGAATAGAGGATACGTGGTAATTAGGGTTCGGTATTGTTCGAACCATTTCCTAGCATCGTCTTTGAGCTGTTCTGATATTTTATACAGACGGTCGTTATCCTGCGTAATTCGTACTCGGACGAAAAATTCCTCCATATGATGAATGAAGGTTTCAGGGTCTTCGTGTTCGAAGCCATGAAATTCCGCATTTGGATGCTTCGACCGATACTTATGCTCGTGCGTGGCTTCGCTTAGAGCTTTGGCAAGACCTGCTGCCATTTGGGCGAACACTTGTTCTGAGGAGGGCTGTATGACTCCTTCAGTGGTACTCGGGCCTACCCCCGAACTACCCAGTACATCCTCCGCGCACGGCCTCTCTAACCCTCTAGAGACGTTGTCCATCACAGATGTCGGCTCGTCGTAAAACTGGAAAGGCGTTGATTCATCCATATCCTTTCCAGAAAGCCCTGCTGACTAACAACGCCCCACGTTGGGCGCCATGTAGAAGAACGCACTACCGGGCGTCAAAATGACGCGACACCAATTTATTTCTCAGGGGGCGCCAGTCGCGTATTACCCCGTTCTTCTACCTCCCAGGCGGGTTCGAGATAAGATGCACTTCGGTAGCCGAGTAATGGGACCAAGGCGGCACTACCACAGATCGGAAACTACGCTCTCTCTGGACCTGAATTCCCTCGTTAGGGGTTTAGGCACCTCTTAATTTCCTGAATTTTTGCATAAAAAAATCCCAACCGAAGAATTTCTCTGCGGAGGGATTAGTTTTGGTACGCGAAAATCACGTTTTGGTCCATTAATAACGGAATATATTTCTCAAAAAACGCATAAAAAAATCCCTCTCAAACCTCCGTAAAGCAACCAGAAGGTCGAACGTTAATACGAATTAACTCGACACATCCGGTTTTCTATACGAAAGTTCCAGGGATTATAGACCGTCAACAGGCCTCAAGATCAATTAAGAAATATTAGTTCAAAGAATCCGTTTATTTAACAGAATTGGTTATACAAAATTCTCAAGATAAGAATCGTGCCTTCCCCAATCAAGGTAGTGACTTTCAGACCATACAAGCGAGAGCGCTCACGCTAACGATCGATTAGGTAGAAAAGATTCATACGTACCTTCTCAGAATCAAAATGTGAGCTTTTTGAATCATTTCAGACTCTGGGTAAATGAAAAATTAAGGCTGACTAAAATTAACTTAAAAAAGTTTTACTAAATGAATTTAGTTTCGCTAGAGACTACTTAGCTTTAAAGTTCTTGTATCATGGAGATTCACGTACTCAAACACATTCAGAGGACTTATTACTGCATAAGTTGAGTGGCGTTCGATCAGTCCACGACTTACTAACCCTTATCACAGTCGATTAATAATATCGATTTGGCAGCGTCTCACCTTCGAGCGACTATTAGGCAAAATTGAATTTTTGGATTTTTATGCACAAGGCGTTTTCCTCTATAACTTTGTCATTTGAAAAGCCCTGTTATTGGCTTTTCTACCATCGCTTTGTCTGGACCACTCAACGCGCTCGACCAAATTGCGAGCCGCTGAGTCAATCCAAACTCTTTCCATGCGAGAAACCGGCCTTGTACATGTGCATTGATTTTTATCAATTTTTGCTTATCGGCACTACGCCGGCTTTAACAAAATCTTCTATTTTGCCTTTTGGATGCAGTGCATCGTTAAAATTTTATGCTCATACTTTAGAATTGTGCTTTCAATGATCGTACCTCAAAGGTCAATGTCTTTGGTTGAGGAATAAAAAATAAGAAATAATTTAAAGTATATTTTCGTGGTACTTTTTAAACTGACTTCGTGGTACTTTTGAAAAATCCAGTTTAAGACCAATTTTAGCGTACTTTTGAAAAATCGATTTTCGAGCCAAATTTCAAGGTACTTTTGAAAAACTAATCTGCGGGTGAAATTTTAGCGTACTTTTGAAAAATCGATTTTCAAGCCAAATTTCAAGGTACTTTTGAAAAGTTAATCTGCGGGTGAAATTTTGGCGTACTTTTGAAAAATCGATTTTCAAGCCAAATTTCAAGGTACTTTTGAAAAGTTAATCTGCGGGTGAAATTTTGGCGTACTTTTGAAAAATCGATTTTCAAGCCAAATTTCAAGGTACTTTTGAAAAGTTAATCTGTGGATGAAATTTTGGCGTACTTTTGAAAAATCGATCTTCAAGCCAAATTTCAACGCAGTTTTGAAAAATTAGTCTGCAAGTGAAACTTTGGCGTACTTTCGATAAATCGATTCTTGGGCCAAATTTTGACGCCCTTCCAAAAATATTATTTTTCAAAGTCCAATTTATGGTACCTTTGAAAAAGTATATTATTCATAAATCTTTGTCATTATATACTTCTACTCTGATATTCTGAACCAAAAACATTTTTCCTAAGTGAAAATTCGGTGTTTCTTCGTATTTTCGCCTGGTCATTTCCAACGCCTTATAGAACCCAAAACGGTCCTTGTGGACTGATCTGCGCCTCTGCAGACTCCCAAAAATGTCTTTAAATGAAATTTTTGCCTAAGTCGAATTTTGATTATGTCTTCAACTTAGGACGATTTTGGAGAGTTCTACAACATTTCCACCCTTAGGAAACTACCCCTTGCAAAATCCGTGGGTTCCAAAAATTATAACAAGAGATTGTCCACTAACACACTTTATTAAATATTTACTGGATACTTCACAATACTATTGTTAATTTAAATACACTTTACTGACTAAAAATCACAATATTTATCACTTTGTTTCTCTTTGAACTCTTAACCTCACTTTCTATACTTTCTGAACTTCTGAACTACTCGCCGAGAATGCGGTCGGTCTTTTATACCCAAAAATGACAGATCTCGATTTTTCTGTGATGACGCCACCATTCTCTAGATAATTCCAGATGTCACCAGAACTAACTTCTGGTAGGTTTCTCGAGTAGGTGCAAATACACTACATTCATTCAGACATTCGATCTGTTGAAGTCTGCCTACTTTTTAGTAACATAACCTTAAATTTTAAGGGGTGCAACATATTACACTGCCCCCTCCTTAAGCCTGAACGTCCCGGTCAGGCAATTCAGCCTAATTCGGGTAATAACAGTGTACGGTCCATCCCAAGGAGGTTGAAATTTCGGGGATCTCCATTCCTTCCGCTGTGGGTTGTACAGCCAAACCAGATCCCCCACCTTGAATCCCCCTGTACTGGCATTCTGATCATAACGAGCCTTCAAGCGGTTACTAGTTCTGTTTATCTGCTCTCGATCATTCTTTGGCTGTTCTCGACTTCCATTCCTGTAGTTGCTCATCGAAAATGGTTCTCCACGGGCAGCACAATTTTTACACTTGTGACACCAGGCCTCCACATCCTGGCGACTATTAACCCAATAGAACTGTTCCCGTGCTCTACTCAATGTCTTGTTTATGCCGAAGTGTCTGCTGGACGTTTCATTATGTGCTTCCTGGAGTACTTCTGGTACACGACACCTGGGAATCACTAGACGCATGGCAACCTGCTTCCCATCTGGGCTTTCCCATGCTCTCCTCAAAAGCCCATCTACGACCGTAAGTGAATCCCATTGTGACCATAAAGCCTTCAGCCCCACTTCTTTGTTGGAAACATCCTTCCATGCTGGACGCGTTCCCTCTTCTTTTGCTCTCAACATGGGTCCGATTTCTACATCGCGCAATTGCTCTTGCCTCAGAGTTTTCTTTGACCAACTCTCTGGAAGATCGACCTTGACAGTGTTGACTTCAACCATGTTCGACAATCTTTCCACCTGAGGGTAGCGCTTGCAATCTTCTTTATCTGGTTAAAATAAATTGTTCGTTCCCAATCCTTAAGACTCGCTTTCCTACGTCAACAATAAATCCATACTGTTCCATAATGTCCAGTCCCAAAATGAAGTCATCCGTGATGTCAGCCACGATGACCCTGTGGTCGAACCTTAACTGTCCAATCTGCAAACCCAGGTCTACTTCTCCATGAACCGTAGCCCTGTCCCCCGTAGCTGTCCGGACGATCATCTCATTTTGCCTCTTGGTAATCTTTATGCCCGATATAAATCCTGGCCGTACTATTGATGACGTAGTACCTGTGTCGATGGTAAACAAACATTTTCTTCCGTTCACATATCCATGCAACAACAGACTGCTTGCGATTCTTCGAAGCTGGGAAATCTTAATTTCTCTGGGGGCACTGCATTCTCTAGCCAGAACAACCCCCCTGGTACTGTTTTCCTGCTTCTCTTCAACATTCACAGCATTTACTCGACTCTCCGAATTCTGCTGTCGACAGTCTCGCTTCATGTGTCCTACCTTGCCGCAGTTGTAACATTTAATACCTCCGCTCGGCTTTCCTTTATTTTGTTGTTTTCTCTGCTCCCTGAGATCATCCACTTTGTTTAATAATTTGGTAAACATTTTCTGCATCTCAGTCAACATGGGGTTCTGATTCATTTCTGGTTGCGATTCTTCGAGAGTCACAGTTCGCACTCTCGACCTTGGAGTATCTCTGTAGGCGGCTTCTACTTCAAGTGCACGCACCAAAGCTTCTCTACTACTTTGGTGTCTCGTCAGCCTCAAAACTCGCCTGACCTCTTCGTCCCTTATACCATCTAAAAAGGCCCCCACGGCTAATTGTTCCTGGAATTCTTTAGGTGCACTTGGATACGCCAGGTGCGCCAGTCTCTCTATCGCAGCTTCAAATTCTTGTAAACTTTCCCCAGCTTTTTGCATCCGGGATTTCAGCTGAGCCTGGTATAATTGGGCAAGGTGTTGATCGCCATACCTCAAGTCCAATGCAGCTTCCAAGACTTTGAAGTCCCTTTGTTTCTCCACTGGGATAGTCTGAAGTAATTCTGAGGCCTGGCCCCTTAACGCCAGAACTAATGCCATAGCCTTTTCCTCGTTATCCCAGTTATTCGCCGATGCTGCTGCCTCGAATTGTCTCTTGTACGTCGTCCATGAGCTTTGGCCGTCAAAGGAGGGAGGTTTTAATCAAGGACCCGATGATGTTACTAGCTGGCCTCCTTTCTCTCTTAATTGTCGTTTAAGTCGCTCCACTTCTCCTTCGAACTCGCTCATTTTTCTTCTGATGTCACTCACTTCCTCTTTTACATGACTGACTTCCGTCTTGACTTCAGAAACTTCAGACTTTACGCTACCCATATCATCTTTGATTTCTTTCTTTAGTTCCTCAGTAGTGGAAATGATAGCGTCCTGTTGTATTTTCATTTGTTCATTCAGAATTTTCCTTAATTCTTCCTGGCGTTTTTCTTGTTCTTCTTTCTCCTCTTGCTGTCGTATCTTCAGGTCTTCCATAATTTCTCTCAATTCGGCTTTTTCTTCTTGGCGTCTTGTTTCTTCATCCTCTTTTTCTTTCTGACGTCTTGTTTCTTCATCCTCTTTTTCTTCTTGACGCCGTTTTTCCTCCTCCTGGTGCTGCTGTGCCATCATTTTTTGGAATTGTTCGAATAAGTCCTGTATTTGTTTATCGGATGCCATACTTCTTGTTACGGGCATACGATGAAATTAAAATAAAATAAATTTAACTGTCACGTCAATATCGGTAATGGAACTTCCTAGACAAATCTCGAAATAGCACGGAAAAGTCTTATCCAGAGTCTTTTGTCATTATCCAGTTCAGAGAATTTAATAATCTCCACTAATGTCCAAATAGAAAAGTTCTAGAAAGTTTCACGCACTAAATGAGTCTTTTTCAGTGTCTCTATCACTTCTCAGTTCAAAGGATTTAATTATCACACTAATGTCCTAATAAAATGTTCTACAATGTCTCTAAAATGCACTTAACACTATTTTCCTGTTCGAAAATAACCCTCGAACAATGTCCAGTAAATGAGTCCTCTGTGCTAACTCGAACACTCCAGCACAACTTCAGAGCTCCTCTTGTCATAAAATTCCGCTTCTGACACCAATTTGTGACGTGTTTCCACCCTTAGGAAACTACCCCTTGCAAAATCCGTGGGTTCCAAAAATTATAACAAGAGATTGTCCACTAACACACTTTATTAAATATTTACTGGATACTTCACAATACTATTGTTAATTTAAATACACTTTACTGACTAAAAATCACAATGTTTATCACTTTGTTTCTCTTTGAACTCTTAACCTCACTTTCTATACTTTCTGAACTTCTGAACTACTCGCCGAGAATGCGGTCGGTCTTTTATACCCAAAAATGACAGATCTCGATTTTTCTGTGATGACGCCACCATTCTCTAGATAATTCCAGATGTCACCAGAACTAACTTCTGGTAGGTTTCTCGAGTAGGTGCAAATACACTACATTCATTCAGACATTCGATCTGTTGAAGTCTGCCTACTTTTTAGTAACATAACCTTAAATTTTAAGGGGTGCAACATATTACAATATAAACTTTTTGTCTGGCGTTCCTTAACAATTAGATGTTCCCACATACGCCTATTTTTTATTTTTTTTGATTGACAATGTAATAAACCCAACAGAATTAATTCTTCCTCTTAGCTGTACTACTGAACTGACAACGTAGTATTTTGATGCTTTCTGCGACAACTGGTTAAACCGCTTCGTGTGTGTTGTAGGGATGGCTGATCCGAATATTTTTACGGATCAGTTCGGACCTAATCCAGTCCAGAGAAGAATCTAGTCCAAAGATCAGTTTCAGTTCCTAGTCCATGCTAACCAACTCGCACGGTGAACGGCTAAGCGGACCGGCAGACAAACTGGACTCAGTGGGCTAGGGCTAGACTGGTGCAAAGGGACTCGTAATCTTGTACTGTACTAGTCGTACTCGTTTAGTTCAACCAGTCCATACGTCTATAAAGTGCGCGCGCCATACCGAGTCTCTAAAAAGTTCAGCCGGACTCGGTGTACTCGGACTAATATTCGTACCTGCCGTATTTATTAATTGAGATCAGTTCCACTAGTCCAACCCACTGGACCTGTTCCAAAGTATCAGTTCCAGTTCGGGTTAGCCAACCCTAGTGTGTTGTAACAGGCGGCTGCCGACTCGTCTGCCGACTCGGCGAAAACCGTCTAGTGTGTTTTTACCCTTTATTATTCATGATTACCGACCATCAGTATGACTTGCGCCGATCGTATTTAACGTTGGTAGAGTTGTACAGTTGTAGAGGCCTCTGATCTCATATTAATCCCAAAAACAATTTTTCGTCATACCTCCCTCGTAAGTATACTCTAATTCCATTGTTTTGTTGATCGTAAGTGACGCTTTATGTACCAAATACTTGTTGCCATTGGTAACTGGACATTTTTCATAACGTCCCTAAGGAAATAAAGTAAATTTGGAAAAATTGTCTCTTTTTTGTAACAAGTATTAAATGTTTTAACTTTTTTGGAAGTAAATCTAGACAAGCCTTACTTGCTATAGCTTCCATGTCCAACATTATTTTCAAAAATGTTCAAAGCTATTATAATAATGTGATTTAATTTATCTTGACAGTAGTTATCATTTGAATAGAGGCTGCGTCTTAAATTTATTTTATTGACGTTTCCCTGCCAAAAATTCCACATAGAAACTTATAAAAAAAAAGTGATGCGGTTTTATCGTTCCTATAAGTTATATTAGTATTATACAGTCAGGATTTTATCTGTTTTATTAAGTTTTACATCGGTTATGAAACAGTAATTCCGAATGAGCTATTTGGAATTATCATGTTGCCCTTTCATGAGTACTTATATGAAATATACATCAACAAATCTACAGTTTAGTGTCTGCAAATGCACCCTTGCCCTTATATCTGTAAACATATGGAATTACAGATACAACTTTAAAGAGATTCTAAACTTTTCTATAAGTAATATCATAAGAGTTCCAGTCCGTCCTTTCTCCAGTATCTATCGTATGTAACACACCATTTATCAACATGTTTTTATTGTAAATTTCAACATTGTCTTTTTATTAGTATTAATGTGGATATACATGTCAACAAATGTACAGTTTCAATTGTATATTTTACAGATGTATTTTTATCGTAAACTTCCATTTTGCTTTTTTATTAGTATTAATTTGGATATGCATGCCGACAAATGAACAGTTTAAATTGCATATTTCAAATAGAAATACTAATATTGTGGTAAACACAAAATACTGCAAAGTCCTTATTTCCTCGGGTGTTCTTGTTCTAGCCTAGAAGCAATGAATGAGTTGGCAGTGAAAGAGACTGCTTTACTTTTAATTTAACAAACACACGTCAGTTCCTTAGGTCACATTAGAGTAGATATGAATTAGCGACACGTATACAGCTCCCTCTACTGGAGCCTGGAGTAAAGCTGCTGCTGAAATTTCTATCAGTTTCTACCAGAATGGAGCAGCAAACATTTACTTATGCCACATCAATGAGAATTTATAACAACGGTATCTAAGGTAAAACGTGCGGCTTTCCGTGGTTAAATGGCAAGTGTTTCTATAACGAGCTGCTTTAGGTTAGGACAGTTTTGACTTGCAATTGAAGATTACTAATTATAATGGTTGAATAGGGATTTATGAGATCAGTTTCTATGAGCATTAATGTTTTTTTTCAGTAATATATTAAATGTGTTTTCATTTGTTTGAATGGGTAAAAAGAAAGGTCAGTTTTCAACTGCAATTACAAATACAAGTTTAATCACTTTGAATGGGGTTATATGCGATTAATTTCTAAAAGTATTTATGGTGTTTTCCGAATATAATTGTGATGAGGTTTAATCAGTAACAAATTGTTCACTACTTGTTATGATATGGTCGGAAATTCCAAGTACACCTTCAAGTATTCCTTCAAAAGGACTGATGAGAGCAGTTTCTACGAGTATCTATTTGTTGTTCCTCTAGTAAATTATATAAGTATTTACATTTACTTATACTATCTCAATGAGAATTTATGAGAACAGTATCTAATGTAAAACGTACGGCTTTCCGTGGTTAAATGGCAAGTGTTTCTATAAGAAACGAGCTGCATTAGGTTAGAACAGTTTTGATTTGCAATTGAAGATTACAAATTATAATGTTTGAATAGGGATTTATGAGATCAGTTTCTATGAGTATTAATGTTTTTTTTTCAGTAATATATTAAATGTGATTTCATATGTTTGAATGGGTAAAAAGAAAGGTCAGTTTTCGACTGAAATTACAAATACAAATTTAATCACTTCGAATGGGGTTATACGCGATCAATTTCTAACAGTATTTATGCTGTTTTCCGAATATAATTGTGATGAGGTTTGATCAGTAAAAAATTGTTCACTACATATTACGATATGGTCAGAAATTCCAGGTACATATTTAGTATTACTTCGAAAGGATTGATGATAGCAGTTTCTACGAGTATGTATTTGTTGTGCCAATAGTAAATTATATGTCTTTATCAGTATGCATTCGGATCTAATTTAAATATGAAAATTATATCAGAATAAAGCAACCAAATATTTTAAACAGTATCTATTTGTAAATCCAGACATTTACTTATACTATCTCAATGAGAATTTATGAGGTCAGTATCTAATGTAAAACGTGCGGCTTTGCGTGGTAAATGACAAGAGTTTCTATAAGAAACGAGCTGCATTAGGTTAGAACAGTTTTGATTTGCAATTGAAGATTACAAATTATAATGTTTGAATAGGGATTTATGAGATCAGTTTCTATGAGTATTAATGTTTTTTTTTTAGTAATATATTAAATGTGTTTTCATTTGTTTGAATGGGTATAAAGAAAGGTCAGTTTTCAACTGCAATTACAAATACAAGTTTAATCACTTCGAATGGGGTTATATGCGATCAATTTCTAAAAGTATTTATGCTGTTTTCCGGATATAATTGTGATGAGGTTTAATCAGTAACAAATTGTTCACTACATGTTATGATATGGTCGGAAATTCCAAGTACACATTTGGTATTCCTTCAAGAGGATTGATGAGAGCAGTTTCTACGAGTATCTATTTGTTGTTCCTCTAGTGAATTATATAAGTCTTTATCAGTAAAGATTCGGATCTAATTTAAATATGAAAATTATATCAGAATAAAGCAACCAAATATTTTAAACAGTATCTATTTGTAAATCCAGACATTTACTTATACTATCTCAATGAGAATTTATGAGGACAGTATCTAATGTAAAACGTGCGGCTTTCCGTGGTTAAATGGCAAGAGTTTCTATAAGAAACGAGCTGCATTAGGTTAGAACAGTTTTTATTTATTTATTTATTTATTTATTTAGAAGAAGAAACAAACAGGTTACAAACCTAATTACATGTTTCTTGAGGGGGGACTACAGGCGATATAACCCGCCGGAGCCAACCCGGGCGACACGCTTCGAAGACCGGGTTTTGATTTGCAATTGAAGATTACAAATTATGATGTTTGAATAGGGATTTATGAGATGAGTTTCTATGAGTATTAATGTTATTTTTTTCAGTAATAAGTATATCAAATGTGTTTTCATTTGTTTGAATGGGTAAAAAGAAAGGTCAGTTTTCAACTGCAATTACAAATAGGTACAAGTTTAATCACTTCGAATGAGGTTATATGCGATCAGTATTTCGAATATAATTGTGATGAGGTTTGATCAGTAACAAATTGTTTACCACATGTTACGATATGGTCGGAAATTCCAGGTACATATTTAGTATTCCTTCGAAAGGATTGATGATAGCAGTTTCTATGAGTATGTATTTGTTGTTCCAATAGAAAATTTGTCTTTATCAGTATGCATTCGGATCTACTTTAAATACAAAAATTATATCAGAATGAAACAACCAAATATTTTAAACAGTATCCACTTGTAAATCCAAACATTTAAAGATATATTTTAATGAGAACCAATCAGAACAGTATCTAACGTAACGCGTGCGGCTTTCCGTGGCTAAATTTTAAAAGTATTTTTAATAAATAGCTTTAACAGATTTGAACAGTTTTAATTTGCAATTCCAGATGAAAAGTTTTAATTGTTAAATAGGGATCTATGAGATCAGTGTCTTTGTGTAATGTTTCATTTTTAATAAAAACACATTTTATTGAAAAAAAAACATTACACTGACCTCATAGATCCCTAACAATTAAAACTATTTATCTGGAAATGCAAATGAAAACTGTTCGAATCCCTTAAAGCTTATTTATTGCAAATAATTTTAAAATTTAGCCACGGAAAACCGCACATGTTACATTAGATACTGTTCTATTATAATATTATCTTTAAATGTTTGGATTTACAGGTGGACACTGTTTAAAATATTTGAGGTTTCATTCTGATATGATTTTTGCATTTAAATTAGATCCGAATGCATACTGATAAAGACTTATATAATTTACTGTAGGAACAACAAATAAATACTCGTTGAAACTGCTCTCATCAATCCTCTTGAAGGAATCTAAATATGTACCTGGAATTTCCGACCATATCGTAACATGTAGTGAACAATTTGTTACGGATCAAACCTCATCACAATTATATTCGGAAAACAGCATAAATACTGTTAGAAATTGATCGCATATAACCCCATTCGAAGTGATTAAACTTGTATTTGTAATTGCAGTTGAAAACTGACCTTCCCTTTTACCCATCCAAACAAATGAAAACACATTTAATATATTACTGAAAAAAAAAACATTAATACTCATAGAAACTGATCTCATAAATCCCTATTTAAACATTATAATTTGTAATCTTCAATTGCAAATCAAAACTGTTCTAACCTAATGCAGCTCGTTTCTTATAGAAACACTTGCCATTTAACCACGAAAAGCCGCACGTTTTACATTAGATACTGTTCTCATAAATTCTCATTGAGATAGTATAAGTAAATGTCTGGATTTACAAATAGATACTGTTTAAAATATTTGGTTGCTTTATTCTGATATAATTTTCATATTTAAATTAGATCCGAATCTTTACTGATAAAGACTTATATAATTTACTAGAGGAACAACAAATAGATACTCGTAGAAACTGCTCTCATCAATCCTCTTGAAGGAATACCAAATGTGTACTTGGAATTTCCGACCATATCATAACATGTAGTGAACAATTTGTTACTGATTAAACCTCATCACAATTATATCCGGAAAACAGCATAAATACTTTTAGAAATTGATTGCATATAACCCCATTCGAAGTGATTAAACTTGTATTTGTAATTGCAGTTGAAAACTGACCTTTCTTTTTACCCATTCAAACAAATGAAAACACATTTAATATATTACTGAAGAAAACACATTAATACTCATAGAAACTGATCTCATAAATCCCTATTCAAACATTATAATTTTGAATCTTCAATTACAAATCAAAACTGTTCTAACCTAATGCAACTCGTTTCTTATAGAAGCTCTTGCCATTTAACCACGGAAACCTGCACATTTTACATTAGATACTGTTCTCATAAATTCTCATTGAGATAGTATAAGTAAATGTTTGGATTTACAAATAGATACTGTTTAAAATATTTGGTTGCTTTATTCTGATATAATTTTCATATTTAAATTAGATCCGAATCTGTACTGATAAAGACTTATATAATTTACTATAGGAACAACAAATAGATACTCGTAGAAACTGCCCTCATCAATCCTCTTGAAGGAATACTAAATGTGTACTTGGAATTTCCGACCATATCATACCAAATAGTGAACAATTTGTTACTGATTAAACCTCATCACAATTATGTTCGGAAAACACCATAAATACTTTTAGAAATTGATCGCATATAACCCCATTCGAAGCGATTAAACTTGTATTTGTAATTGCAGTTGAAAACTGACCTTTCTTTTTACCCATTCAAACAAATGAAAACACATTTAATATATTACTGAAAAAAAAAAACATTAATACTCATAGAAACTGATCTCATAAATCCCTATTCAAACATTGTAATTTGTAATCTTCAATTGCAAATCAAAGCTGTTCTAACCTAATGCAGCTCGTTTCTTAAAGAAACACTTGTCTTTTAATCATGGAAAACCGCACGAATTACATTAGATACTGTGCTCATAAATTCCCATTGATGTGGTATAAGTAAATGTTTGGATTTACAAATGGATATGGCTTGACTCGTTTTGCTGGTCAATTCTGATATAAACTGATAACAATTTCAACAGCAACTTTACCTAACTCTTATAGAAACTTATTGACCATATAGGTTCTCATAGATACTTATTAATTTTTGATAATTTTCAATACGGATTGATGAGATTTTTTTGACAGGGTTGCCATGGATATTCCAAGCATCGCTACATTTACTATATGCTTAGCAAATATGAAACCTGACTCAAATAATTATAGTTTTCTACTAGTTTTCTCAAGTTTCTTTCTAGTTAAATGATTCCAGGACGGTAGGGGGAGCCTTAGAAAATCATGGAAATTTCAGTGAATTTTAAATATTTCGCAAAAATCATGGAATTTTGAGTCACAATATGAAAAACAATAAACTGCTTACGAGTTCCTATTGTTATTTTAAATTATTTTTAAATTGCAACCTTCTATTCATTCATTGACGATTTTATGAAACAAATTATTTTTTTTTAAGCTATTGCATAGCTTCTATCGCGGGCCTTGAGCGCGGGGACCGAATCCAGAAATTCCGTAACGAAAAAACCTCACGCTCCCCACTCCGACGGGCAAGGAGGTGTGGCTTGAAGGCAGTCTTCGACACGGCGTTGTGTGCGTGCGATTAGACGTATTGTACGACTCTACGAAACTCGCACGAATCGAGACGAGCTGCTCCGAAATCGGACGAATACATAAGCAGCTGTTTATGAGAAAGTATATAGGTGTATAGGTATTTATGTACAACAGTGAATAGCTGTACTTGTAAAATTTGTGTATAAAGTGTTTTGAATATGAATGAACAAAGTGCATTTATTATTAATGAAGAAAGTCATTATTTAATAATAGAAAAATTTGTTTTCTTATCGGTCACCACGCTCAAAAAGTGTAACTTGAATTAATATCAAAGAAAAAGCAATACTGCATGAATAAAATAAATAAATAAAATTATAATTGCATAAGTTGATACAAAATGCTATGCAATAGCTTTACCGCGGCAGTCCCCGAGTGCCACACGTCTTTTTTATAAAATCGAAAATTAAAGTAAAAATCACCCTTAACATATTAATAATTATTATTATTTGTCATTGAAAAACATTTTTTTTTGTCATAGAAAACCTGGAAAATTCAGGGATTTTTTCAGCTACATAAAGTCTGAACCATGAAATAGCATATTTTATAGTTTTTTTATTATAACATTTGGATTCGGCGGAAAAAAATCCATCAAATGGTAATTTTAGTTTTTGTTATAAACGTTTCTATCGCCGGAAAGATGGCCTTGTTCCGTCTTTGGTTAGGGCACCCTGTACATTGTACATAGTGAATTTGAATTCGATTTAAATTTTTTAGTTTTAGTAGCTTTTCTTAGTTATTTATGTACCAAAGGTCGTAAATGCACTTTTTTTTGTCGTAAATACAGTTTGCAAGCCGAGGCCCGTAGGGTCGAGGTTTGCAAGTATTCGAGACAAAAAAATCGCACTGTACGACCCGCGGTGCATATTATATTTTTCGTCATACCCATGAATCATTAAATTAGAAAAAAACTTTAGAAAACTTGTGGAAAACTGTAATTTATTTGAGTCAGATTTCATATTTGCTAAACAAATAGTAAAAGTAGGGATGCTTGGAATATCCATGGCAATCGTCAATAAAATAAATTTAGGACGCGGCTTCTATTCAAATGACAACGATTGTCAAGATAAATTAAATCATATTATAATAGCTCTGAACATTTTGGAAAATAATGTCGGATATAGAAGATATAGCAAGTAAGGCTTGTCTGGATTTACTTCCAAAAAAATTAAAACATTTAATACTTGTTATATAAAAGAAAAAATTGTGCCAAATTTACTTTATTTCCCTAGGGACGTTATGAAAAATAACGACCCGTTGCCAATGGCAACAAGTATTTAGTACATAACGCGTCACTTACGATCGACAAAACAATGGAATTAGAGTATACTTACGAGGGAGGTATGATGAAAGTAACTATAAAATTCAATGTTACCATTCTTACTCACATTTATACAGGGTGTAATCAGTTTCATGTCATTAAAAAAACTGGTGGTGGGGAACGACTAAATGAACAAAAAAACCTTATATAACATGGGGTCAAAAACCCATAGTTTTAGAAAAAAGAAATAAACAAAAATTTCGAAGATTTTCAGCAAAATTGTTCGAGAACTGCTGGAATGTTGGGATAGGCTTTTATATTCGTATATGTCGGCGCCTCTAACCACCAAATACGCTAATTCGGCTCTCAAAGTGCCGCGTTCCTTTGTTAGAGACCGCGCGTCGACGAGGACACGAGTTGATAGTCACACTTTTTTATGGCTTTTTAAAATTAGGTAAGGTAAGGTCTTTAGTGGTGCCGTATTTTAGTTTCTGTGAACATTTCGTTAAGTACACACATGCCGTTCCTTGTTTTGTATGTTACTTTGTTCGTTTGAATTTTGGACCACGTATTTACAGTTAAGATTTAGGGTTAAGTAGAGTAGCTTCGGCTAGACTTCGCCCTAGGTATTGTGTTAATGTATAATACTGAAATAAAGGCAATTTTTTATTATTATTATTATTATTTATTTTATTGACTTACCGTTCAAGTCGTTAAGTTCTTGATTACGTACAGACTCTACTTGTTCGTTCTTTTTGTGTTTGTTGTGGATTTTGCACCAAGTTTTTATTTTTATTTTCTTTATTGACAACGTTAGTTAATAGTTTAGTGTGGTATTTTAATGTGCATAGAAACCATAAAAAATGATCCTAATTTACCAAATGTGTTGAACGGAGTGCGTATGTGCCGAAAAGTGTATTGATGCAGACGGAAGCCATTTCGAACAATTTATGTAAATCAATAAATTTATTGGTAAGTTCTAAATTTACCGAATATTTGTTTTCGATACCTAATCGGCAATTCTTTAAATAAATCAGATTTTTCCCTAACTTATAAATACACATAATTGTTTTCTGTTATCGTGTATCTCCTACGTCTAACTCTTTATTTCAAAATGTCATGCAATAATTATTCATTTTTTAAGCTTTTAACCCAGAACACTCATTTAGGTTACAAATGTTAATAAACCACATTTAAATCTGATAAATTATAAACAACAATAAAAGCTGTTTTAAATTAAAAAAGCACACATGTTAAGAAATGCTGTATTTAACTTCTACGCCCACCATTTGCTTTTGCAGTTCTGCAAAAAGAGATAACGAATTATTTACATTTTTATTTGAGGCACTCATCAAAGGTGCCGCCCTCCTTTGCTTTGAACCGCCGCGCCGCGCCGACCGGCGGAACGAGTCGGTCGGTAATCTTTGCACTTTTTTATGACAATTTAAAAGTTGTATAATAGGGAACTACTACACGTCCATTGACCCAGAGAGGCAGTGGTTCTCAGATGTTTCTTACCCTAATATTCAAATTGTTGACCTAGGTCAGTTTTTTTCAAAGTGCCCCTAGGGAGAAAAGTCATAAAGGTTTTTTGTTTGTTTAGTCGGTCCCCATTACCAGTTTTTTTTTAATGACATGAAACTGATTACACCCTGTATTATTCATTACATTTTTTACATTTAGTTATTACAAAACACACGTAAAAGATATGTATATTTTTTTATAAACTTCAAAGTGTTGGACTAGTACATTCATCCATATATGAAATTTATTATTGTCCTTATTACTATTTTACGATTATCAACTTCTCAGTAAAGAATATGTTTATCGAGGGCTATACAAATAATAAAGTACTCACTTCTCTCAGTTCATTAAAGAAATCAGCTGTGTCAAATACGTCAGATTTCGAATAATTAAATAATGGATTCTTGCCACACAACATTGCCATATAATCGATTAACTTTTGTCTAAAACATATAGAGTAGATTTTATCACACTATTAAAATAACGAATATACATATGCCATTTTAGTTACGGAGGTGGCAGTGCCACTTCTGCACGAAAACTTAATTATCTTATGCGGCCAGTATATAATTTCCTTATAAATTCTATCTTGCTCAAAGTTAACTAAATCTTCCCTTTCTATTACACTCCTCTGACTATTTGAGAAATACTATGTGCTGATTACTACCATAATAAAAAAATCATAACATTATTTTAATAAGTTGAAAATGTCTTCAATTGGAATTAGTGGACTGTAACTAGATTTCTCTCCAGAAAAAATCTTCAGCAGCTGAAATTTTGACATGCACTTAAAAGTAAAATCATTATTATTCGAAGACTTTGCCATTTTAACTTCTTTAGATCATTTAATAAAGAGGCTTTATAAAACCGGTTTTTCTAAACAAAAAATGTATATTCCCTACTCCCCTGTATGACTCAAGTTTTAAATTGAGTCATACAGGGTGATTGCCAGAGACGTGTAAACTGTCATGTTTTATATGAACTAGGTTTTTTTTTTATAATTTTAGAGAGAAATGTTACTAAGGTTTTCGAGTAAGTACACAAATATATAAAGACCTGTAAGATATCGAAACTGCAATATGTCTCAGGTTTGAATGAACTTTATGTAGATCAAATATCAAATATACAGGGTGTTTCATTAATAATTGGACATACGCTAACTGAAGAATCCTTAGTCCAAAATATGAAGATTTAACCTGAAACACTTAGATAAAATTTGCCTCCTTACTGAGATACAGGGTGTCAAAGTAATATTTCTTTCTTTTTTGCAGTATTTAAACTACCTCTTGACCGATCTTCTTCCAATTTAGTAAGGAAACATTTTTTTAAGCTAAGAAACAATAATTTAAGTATTACATCACGCTAGTCCGTGAAGGGCGCTTCATGAGGTTTACCTGATGATGAATATTTTTCTCTTTTATTTTTACGAAATGTAGTGGCACTTTTGACTAGAAAATACCATGTCATTTCTACGTAAAAAAAGGTACACTTTATAGAACTTTATAATTCCAACCGTTTTCGAGAAAACTGCATCATAGATCTCAAAAATTCTTTGAAAACAAACCCAATTTGATAAGAAAAAATTGTATTTATTGAGAAGTGTACTTTGGTGACGTCTTAGTTCTGTAAAAATGGCAAACTAATGAAATTATGCGTAAATGGTGAATTTACGTAGAAATGACTCCTGCATGATATTTTCTAGTCAAAAGTGCCACTACGTTTCGTAAAAAAAAGAGAAAAAATATTCATCATCAGGCACAGCTCATGAAGCGCCCTTCGCGGGCTAGCGTGATAAATTATTATTTCTTAGCTTAAAAAATGTTTCCTTACCAAATTGGGAGAATATCGGTGAAGAGGTAGTTGAGGTATTGCAAAAAATAGAAAAAAAATTACAATTTTGACACCCTGTATCTCAGTAAGGAGGCATATTTTATCTAAGTGTTTCAGGTTAAATCTTCATATTTTGGACTAAGCATTCTCCAGTTAGCGTATGTCCAATTATTAATGAAACACCATGTATATTAATTTTATTTTAAAATGTTATTTAGGTATTTCTACTACGGTTAATAGGAAACTAGAGGCAAATAGGTTCATTCTTCGTATTTTGATCGAATCTACATGTAGTTGCTCCATGTCTACTTACTTACTAAACACTCTGTATATTTTGTTATTGTTATTTACCAGTATATTTTTTATTTTGCATTTCAACAACTCAATCTGCTTGATAAGCAAGTAATGTTAGTAAACTGTTAATTATTCATAGGCACACAAAAAAAAGTGGGCGTTTTTTTTGATTAGACCAACTTCTCTTTATGCATTTTGATGCGCTGAATTTGAATCCGGAGTCAGAATTGCTCCATCGCCCTCCAGTTTTTTTAATTGTGGAAAATCACCCTTAAATTCGGAAAATTCCTCTGTAAAAAAAGAGTGGGCAGTTCTTTTGACTAGACTAACTTATCTTTATGTATTTTGACGTGCTAAATTCGAATCCGGAGTTAGAATTGCTCCATCACCCTCCAGTTTTTTTGAAAACCATCCTTAAATTCTGAAAATTCCTTAATAGTCCAGTGTTTGACGGTAAAAATAGGATATTACCTCAGAATTCTTTCGAATAACATCGATTTTGATGACAATTTGTAATTAAGCTTTTCTTATCCTCCTATTCAAAAGTTATATGTTCCTGATGTGTGCTTTTTGTTTTTTGAGGGTGAAAACTACCCCTTTCTGACAAAAAATTTAAAAACCATAGATTTAAGCGTTATATAGATTGAAATCATGTTTAAATGTGTAGAATAAATATTATTTCGTATTCTGGAATATAATGTATGATGTGTTACAACATGTCAACCCTTTAAAACCACCCCTTGTGACGAAATTTAAAAAAAATAGTTGTCAACAGCTTGAAATGTTTTAATGGTGCATTTATAATGAATTAAAATCCCGTCACTGTTTATAATATAATTTCTGATTTATTGCAACGTTTCATCCCTTACAAACCGCCCTCGTGATAAAATTAACTACCATGTTTACTTAAAATTAAAAACTGAAATTATAAAATGAGTTTAAAGGGGAAAAATAAAAATTTTATGTACTTTATAATAGCATGTTTTATTATTGAAAATTTATGGATCATCAAAAGAACTATCATCACTGTCGACCTCCTCCTCTTGGTCTGTAATTGGAGAACAATTTTGACAGTTGTCACCGGAGCATGTTCCGCATGTTGCGTTACAAGAAAGTCTAACTTTTCGGCAGCTACAAGTTGCGCCGTATCATTTCTTGCAATTACAAAATATTATTTTGAGTTCTTCCGGTACAGGCAAATTCAGCATTTTGATTGGTAGTAAAGATCCTTCATTATTAACACATCCCCAATCAATTGGACGAATAATTTTGTTCCCAAGCCACTGAATTTGTAAATAAACCCTCTGAATGTGCTTATTCAGAGCATCAACTGTCGAAAGAAGGGTTGATAATTTCACAGCAGTGTTTTTAGTGATAGCCTTAATTAATAAAGGATAGCGCATCTGCTCGAGAAACGCTGATAAGTCTTCGACACGGCTGAATTACTTCCACATCCAGTGGAAGTATAGTAACGACAAAAAATTTTTTAAAAATTTTTACTGTTCAAATAGGCTTAAAATGTCATGAAACGTCGAGATTTTAAGTTTGAGCGAAAAAAAAATTTCTGTCTGTCGGTCTGTCGTTCTGTCGGTCTGTCGGTCTGTCGGTCTGTCGGTGTGTCGGTCTGTCGGTGTGTAACTTTTTTTGTGCGCACGTTTACTCTGGAACCGTTTGAGATATTGACTTGAAATTTGGTACACATAATATGTACTTTAACTTGATCTAGAACTAGATTATATTTTCATCTTGTTTCGTCGGAGGGTTGGGGGATAAATTGGGGTAAATTTGGGGAAAATGGGTAAATCAAGCAGGTAAGAGTCCATAAAATTGGTAGTTGGTATATACAAGAGAAGCTAAGGTCTCGAAAAAAAATTAGCATTAGCCACCCCCATTACCACCCCCACCCATTATTAAAGGGGATGAAAAAAAACTGTGATTTAGTGTGTGTACAAGAACCATAAACCTCAAAATGTTTTTTTATTTCATTCACCCCCACTACCACCCCCTATCACACCCCCACCCCGCTACTGATGTGGGGTATCATTTTATGGGTTTTTGGGGTAGAGGAGATCAAATATTATATTATTAAATTTCCATAAACAATTATTTCCACATACAAAATGTTTTCGTTGTGAGTGACTTGGATAAAAAAATCTGGATGTGGAAGTAGTGATTCCTTGGGCAGCGGTTTTTTTTAACTATCTGTTTAGCAGCTCCGTACAATAATATTGTGCAGTACCTACCGGCTTCTAAAATTTCTTCCAGCTCTGAAGTACTATTATATAGTTAAAGGCATATGTATTTATATATATATATTTATAAATGCTCCAAAATTGTCGAGAATAAACCAATTTACATGCTCCGAAAATTTCACCGAAAAAATGCGTTTGGTTTTTCAACGATAACTTCCTTGATTTTTAAGCTATCCAATCGCTCCAAAAATCATTTTGCATGGAATTTTAAGGACTACAAGGCACGTAAAGTTGAACTTCCTTGAACCTTTCGTTTTTAAGTTTTTTGCACTCTAGCATTTTTTGCTTTTTTTTTTGGTTTTTGAATTATTGCGAGAAAATGAAAACTTTTTATGAAACTTCAAAAATCATTTCAAATTTGAATCAAACTTTTTTTCAAATCTAGGCATCCCAAACCGATCAAACTTCTAGAACATATTGCTAGTACTTAAATAAAGTAATTGTATATGGATTACGTTCAATTTCAATTCTTACGGTGAAGTCTAGGGCCGGGATAAGGATTGGCGCGCCCCTAGACTAATCATGTATTTGCGCCCTCTTATTCATAATAAGAACATTAAATTTGTCCAGATTCAAAATTGACGAGCGGGGGGGGGGGGAGATATATGAAAAAAATGTTCACTTTCAAAATTGATGAGCGGGGGGGGGGGATCTAAAAAATAATTTTTAATCAACATTGATGACCAGGGAGAGTGGCCAGCGGCTACAATAAAGGCAGCGGCATTACTATAGAAGCGGAAAGATATAATATCTGTCTCTTTCCGTTCCTATTTTCCTATAAATAATCCTGTAAAATGTTGATATATTGAAAAGGAACATATAGGAGACGTATACATTTCCTTAATTGGCACAAAAAGTTGAACTGGCGCGTGCCGATCAAATTGCAGCGTTTTTTGCTTTAGCGCTTTAGGATGAACAATGAGACCGGCGCGGAAGGTATACAGAGGTGTGCAGACGTTCCAACCACCCAACCAACCAACCTTCTCGGTACACTTTGAAAATGTCCATGACAACTCCTAAAAGTGAGCTGGTCTGCTGGAATTTCAGCGTCTTCAAAGCATACCGACAGCAGACCAGCTCACTTTTATGAGTTCGCATGGCAATATCCAAAGTGTACCGAGAAGGTCGCTTGGTTGGTTGGTTGGTTGGTTGGATCGTCTGTAGACCTCTATATAAAGTGCAGAGCAGGTCGGGTGTTTTTTTGTACTATCCGCGGGTTTAAGTAAACATCTCTTCGCTGAACTATACAATACAGAGGTAATAAATTCGACAATTTTATCAAAATAAAATAATCAAATAACAAATAATTTTCTTGTATAAGAAAAATACCGACGTAGATATAACGAAGGCCTTCGGCTATACCCGGAAGGATCAGGCCCCCCACATCAAATCACGGGCCCTGGTACTAAATTCACTGGCGGGCCCCCTAATAATTGATGAGCGGGAAAATTTTTTTTGTCAAAATTTCTGGCAGGCCCTTGCTACGGGCCCCCGCGCTTAGTAATTGATGAGCGGGGGCGAGAAATTTGAAAAAAAAAATTGCCAAAACCTCTGGCGGGCCCCCACTACGGGCCCTCGCGCTTAATAATTGATGAGCGAAGGGAAGAAATTTGAAAAAAAAAATGCCAAAATCTCTGGCGGGCCTCCGCTACGGGCCCTTTCAAACACAACGGGCCCCTGTGCTTAATAATTGATGAGCGGAGGGGAGAAATTTGCGAAAAAAAATTTTTGCCAAAATCTCTGGTGGGCCCCTCGAGGGCCAACGGACCCTCACGCTAATTAATAATTGATGAACGTATGAACAGGACTCTATTTTAAATTGTATCGCATTTTCTATTTCATATTATTTACTTTTCTCTCAGATTCTGATATCTCTTAAAAATAAATATAAGTAAACGAATATTTAGGTACTTTGGTATTTATAATTCTTAATACGGATATAATTATAAAATGTAACCAAAATAGTTACATAGAATGGGTTTACATAGGCTTACACAAATTTATTAATTTCGGCCTTGATAAGACGGCGGTTACAAAAGCTTTTTATGCTTGTCTTTCCTTAAACAAACATTTTTTTTACGCTCATTATCCCAACTCTATTTTATGGCTATTTTTTTCGCATTATACGACGTTACAATGCATTTATTTTCGAAAAGTCAATGGTAAACAGTACATGTCACGTCGGCCGTCGGGAGATAAATGTAGTTAGTTTTGAATTGCCTTAGCGCCCCCTCGCGCTTCGGCGCCCCTAGGCTATAGCCTATTTAGCCTTATGGATAATCCGGCCCTGGTGAAGTCATTGGTTTCATTGCTGATTTTTTCTGCGAGAAAACGGGACAACCATTTTATTTCCATCATAACTCCGTTAACTTTTATGCTAACGACTTTTACCAAAACTCATCTTAAAGGTCTTTTCAAGTGCTTTTGAAAATGTCTTATATGTTTTTCTCCGAAAATTTTCCGCTTTTCCATTATTTAACGTTGAAAGGTTCGAATTCAGTTTCCGGCGAACAAAAAGTCACTTTCAACGAGCCATAACTCGGTTCGTATTGCATCTACAGAAATAAAAAAGCAATATACATATTTGTTATTTAACTCAAAAAGTATTGACTCATCGAAATAACTTCATAGAACATTTTTTGCTTAGAAGTTATTCCTCTATTGACTTCTGCGGTTGTTTTGAATTTAATAATTTCCACCCCTGAGAAGGGGCGGCATCCACCCCCAGATTAAAAGCACAGATCGGCACTATAACTTTTGTTCCTTGAGCGATTCCCTAATTACTGTCCAAATTTCACGTCAATCGGTTTTATCCGAAGAAATTCTAAGCGAAAAACCGTCAAACACTGGACTATAAGTGCGTTAACAAATATGCCAAAAAACAAATTAATAACGGATTCTATCTCACATATACGTAATACAAGACACAAAACACAAAAAATCTATTATTACCGAAAAAAAAGTAAGATCATTGGAAGAGAGTATACCATTACATTGGCATAAAAGTGTACAATCCTCTATCACCCGAATTAAAGCAAATAATATACAAAAAATCCTCAAAAATAAAACATCGCCAGTAGTTAATTGAAAATAAACCTATGCTTTTATGAAAGCTCGTTATTAGATCCGCTTTTCTCCTTTTTATCTTTTTCTTCTGTGGTGCTAAATATACATTTGACAGAATCGTTGTTATTTCTTTATACATATTTGCATTCTTTATGTATATGTTTATATATTTTGTTTCTTCCCTTTTTAGTCTATGTAATGAAGCTTTATAAGACGACTTTTTTTGTAAATATTTCGTGTAAAGACAAGATTCCCCCCCCCCCCCCCGTTTCGAGGGTGCTGAACACGATGCAAGTGGTGGGAGAAGTTTTTGACCGCGGGGGTTATAGAGTAAGTGGAATTCGGGCCTAGGGGGTTGATTAAACCCTCCCGAGGGGTGGAAAATCTTTTTTTCTTAATGACTCGGTTTAAACGCGTTTCCTCCTTTTTCGGAGTCGCTGATCACAGAAAAAATATTCATTCTCAGCTCCTCATCCCTCAAACGGGCAGAAAGCACCCCTCACTCATCATAAAGCGCGTGTCCTCTTGTACTACTCTTGCCGCAAATATTCAGAGTGTTTAGAAAGTTGTGTTTAGCTGAATGTTCAAGTTGGCGGTTTATTTGTTGAGTAATGCTCTCTATGGAGAGTATTTGGATCCAGTGATTTACTCTGGTAATGTTCTGGAAAATATACGTAGCCATTAAAAATTAAGAAAGGAAAAACCTTATAAATTCCAGCAGTCCAGCGAGATTCTGAGTCATCTTCCTTGATACTTAGAGCACATCTACCAGCGCTTCAGTGTCTTCGTGCAACTTCTCCCCACAACATTCCAGAGAACAGCTGCTACTCCAGCATAAGTGCTCCCGGATTAACATGAATAATTTCATTACGATGAGTGACAGGATGGCGTGGACCAAGACCAGTTAAACAAGCCAGTACGAGGTGCTTCCAAGAGGATCAACATAACCAATAATAAAACCACGTGTTTTTTTCAGAACATTCAACAACTCAACAAAAAAACCGCCAACTTCAACATTCTAAACACTCTGAATATTTGCGGCAGGAGTAGTACAAGAGGACACGTTAGGACATCATCGTCCGGTGGGCATAGGTCCAAGAAATCTCACTTTAGCTGCGATGCCACTAAAATTCCTCCACAAAGAGATCAGCGTGTCCGCAGGGTTTCGCAGTTTTCGCAAGAAGAAGAATGACGTATTTCTTCTTGTTCTTTGCTATAGTTCCCGAGGTTTTCAGGTAAGTAGTCAAAGTGAGAGTGTACAAAACGCGATTAGCAATTCTGACTTAGGATTCGAATTCAGCGCATCAAAATACAAAAAGATAAATTGGTCTAGTCAAAAGAGCAGTCCACTTTTTTTTACAAAGGAATTTTCCGAATTTGGTGGTTTTCCACAATTAAAGAAAACTACATAAAAGAACAAGCCACTTTTTCTGTGTGCCTGTGATTATTTAATGTAACCTAGAGGTGTAATTCAAAATAACACTACCACCTCCAATATTTCATAAAAAATTTGGATTACAGCTTCCAGCTCTAATCCAAAAAATTATAGTTTGAAAGTAATTATTTTATTTTATAAAAATAATTTTTACATACTCCCGCTCGGTAATATTTTCGTGTTCAACGAACTTCCTCATCATAAGCGTATGGTTGTATTCATTTTGGTCAGTTTTTGATTCTGGACAAATGGTGACAGCAGGAAACGGTATCGTGTAGATTGGCGTTTCAGTTGTTGCAAAGCTGACTATAACAGGACTTCTTACCCATTTTTGATAGACTTCTCTTATTGCCATCACACATCCTACTAGTGTTAAACTAAATACGATAAACCACCACACCCTGAAGAAAAAATATTCACATAAATACACCAATAACATGCAATGAGTTAACAAATTAGTTTTCAGGTGTGAAGTTATTACAAATTAAACGAACAGAAATCAGTGTATTTGATGAAATAGTCTCACAAAATTACTTAAAAAATATTGAATCTAAATGTACAAGATATATACAGGATGCACAGGTGTAAGGAGGACTGCCTCGGGATCGTTTAGTTTGGGTTAAATATCAATAAAAGTAATTCTACTGGCGTCTTTCGCATCTTGTCTAGGAAACCATGGATGGAATAATACCCCGAAGCTTTGAGATAGATGCATTTTTGGAATTTGAACTATCATTTTAAAATTTCTGGAACAATTTTCTAATTAAATGGTTCCCAATTTTGATACTGATTAGACGACCCGACCAGTTTTCCATAAAAACTTTGGTCAATTAAGGACCGAACAAAAACTATTTTTGTGTTTGCTGCGATTGTGACAACACTGTTCACATTATCGATTTCGGTAAAAACCATGTTGAAGTAGAAGTCCTCAGCTTTCATTAAATATATCATTTTTTATGCTTAATTCCTCCAAGCATAGCTAATACAAAAAAAATCCATGAAATATCGGGGAGACACGTTGACAAATTAATAAACGTTTTTATTAATTTGGTTATAGTTTCATTTAAAAAAATTATATTTTGTTGTGCAACTCGTTTTTGTGACACCTTGTATAATTGAAAATAATCTTGCGCTGTAGTAGAGATGAAACATTGAAAGTTTTGTTAAGAAAGTTTTTTTGTAAAGTGAGCCGTTTTTGCACAATCTTCCGAAGGAACACTACACCTTGTATATGTCAAGACAGATTTTTTTACATAACAAATGTATTTTAACGATTTTGTGTACACCGAGCATTTTTTAAGACGTTTTTCGGGCCTCCCCTATCTATTAATTTTAGAAAGGTACCGTAACTGCCTTACTTCCTTCTTTACAAATTCGGTTACATTAATTTTTACTTCATCTTTGGCTATATAGGCGGCCATCACCTTCAATGAACATGACGTGAAGTAATGCCATTTTTTGGCTTTTTCGTTTTTTGTTTCCAGTAACACAGGTGACACAGGTGTCGGACAATTCCAATAACTCAGGTCATACTTACATATCTCCCTTGGAAGTATTAAGCGGTTTTTATGAGTTAACTTCATATCTGTCTAAATTAATCTATTAGAAAATGTAACGCAAACAATTTGATTCAAAAAATTTTTCAATAATATATTTTTTTAGTTGAAACTTGGATATTATTTATTAACGGAATTTAAAAATATGAAAACTGGTAAATAGTTCAGTAAAATAACGATTTATATCGGACAAAATTCAGAAAGTTTTGAAAATTGGTGGAAATGTTAAGGATAGCATCAGAATTAGTAAACCGAAAAGTTCCTACCCCTAAATAGTGTGTTTCGTTCTCTAGGAGGTCCATTTTGATGTTTTCTAGATTACCTCGTGAACGGTGCACTTTTTGATAAAAATACCTATATACAAAATTATTCAACAGTAAAATCACAAGAGTTTTTTTTATCGGATAAATTTCTCTTTGTAACAAAATAATTTTGCCAATCAGTAATTTTATAAGAAAAACTGACATGAAAAAATCGCGAGACCGGAGGTCGAGCGATTTTGTCAAATATCAGTTTTTCGAGCAAAATTTCTGATTGGCAAAATTTTGAGTTAATAAGAAATTTACCCATAAAAGAAAAGCTCGAGTGTTTTTTGGCAACATAAATTAACGACAGAATATGTGAACGAACAACAACAATAATTATCTTTATTTATACAATTATTTGAAGGAACAGTTATTAAAAACACAGTTGTTATAAATTGTTTGGTTTGGTGTACTGATTTCAATATTCTCTTCTCGTTATCACACATGTCGAACATTCGTAAATTATAGCTGACAGTACAGACTTTAAAGTGACGTGCGACTACTAGATGTATTCTGCTGTTGAGGAACAGGCATTTTTATTGGTGATAAAAAACGATGCACCTTTTTTATCTCTGTCAAAGTGACAAAAATGTGACTGTCAAATAGACTTTTTTATATAGGAGTTAATTTATCCTTATAAAATTCTCTATCAAAAACGTATCTACAGTTTTTTTCCTAAAATTAATAGTACCGTGGAAAATAAGGCGCACACATAAGGGTTGGTTCCAGTTAACACAATAAATTGTAATCTTTACTATAATCTACTTTAAAGTTGAATTCTTAACGCTAAAGCAGTAGCTATTATACTCCACTTAAAATTATAGTAAATGTAGTGCTTCCACCCTCTCACCCCTATAAAATAACGCGATTTTTAGAGGAGCGAGAATATTGTATATTGTACTTGTTGCCACGCCATCACATTGAGGCTTTTCGTAGTTAGTAGTCCAAAAAACGCCTAAAGCCTATCAAAGTTGACCAATACAAATAATTTTTTTTTAAACGTTCCTTAGAAAATTTCTAAACAATCCCTCAAGAGTCCTTTTGAAAAGAAGTTACTCTGCGATAATAGAAGTTGGTTTACATTTTGATTATTGATGTAAGAAATTGCTTTTTTAAATCTCAGTGAAATCAATATTATAATTAATAAGAAATCAAAATAAAGCTATAAAAAATTCATTTACATGTAAAATTTACACTAAGCTTTAGTTTTTTATTGCTTTTTTTGATTTCTTATTACTTATAATATTGATTTTACTGAGATTTAAGAAAAAAGTAATTTCTTACATTAATAATCAAAATGTAAACCAACTTCTATTAACGTAGAGTAATTTTTTTCAAAAAAACTTCGTTTAGAAATTTTCTAAGGTACATTTAAAGACAAATTATTTGTATTGGTCAACTTTGATAGGCTTTAGGCGTTTTTTGGACTACTAACTACGACAAGTCCCATTGTGCGCCACCACAGAGGTAAGGTAATTGGCGCGGTTTTTTTACGTGGTGTCCCCTGTATACCTAATCCGCTAATTATCAGAAGGTTACCTGCGTTAATTAATCTTCGTCGTCTTCCATAGATTCGACATTCATGCATGCTTGCCCGTGGCAATGGTAACAAATTGTAGAGCAACGTAAGCCAGCTCTTCTGCAACTACACCTGTTTTCGCAGCCTAATTTGCATGAACAAGAAATTAATTTCAAAACGGATTCGGGAGCTGGTTCTTTAGTTGTCATAATTGGGGTTAATATACCGCTAACTTTTTTCCATTCTCAATCAGTAGCTTCTAGCGTAACGTTTTTCCATGTTTGAATTTGGTAAAAAATGCGATATGAATGTTACTGAGCAGCAGCAGAAGTTGGTGGTAGTTTTAATAACATTATAGTATTGTTCGCTTTACCAACAAGTTTGTTAAAAGACATAAATCTGTGTACATCTAGACTTTTTTCTGTTGTATAAAGCTAGAACAAATCGCTCTCCTACGTCTACAATTTCTTCATGACTAGCTTTTTCATTATTAAAAGTTTGCACGATGTCTTGTAAGTCATCTCTTTTATCAAGCACATTGATTGGATTTACCTTTCCTATGGAAAAAAAACGATGAGGTTGTGTCGCAACCGCTAATAGCGTGTGCAAATAATATTGTTTCTTTACAGTTTTTTTTTTTAAAGTTGAGGATTGTAAATCCTTTTGCTGGTATTACCTTGTTTTTCTTTTAAAAATGTAATGTCTTTGTTGGAGGGAGAAAGAGCAATAAGAAGGACTAGCCTTACGACAACAGCTGTGTCGCACTTATAACATTTTCGACAGCAGTTTGTACTATTAACAAATCGGTGTCATCCGCAGCAACGAACACCTCGATTCCTTCATTACTAATTTTCTTCACTAGTTCTTCAATCAAACGTTCTTTTTTAAACAAATTACTAAGGAACTTCTGCTGAGTTTCAGAAACAACAGTATTTTCATCAAATATGATTTCAGGACAGGTTTTTTGTAACACTCGCCTCTGTCGTTTTACGCTCTTCGTGCTGTTTGCATTATCTAAATAACCATCGAACACGACAGTTACTTTATTACCATAATGTTTTCTTATGTAACTAACGTAATAGTCCAAGATCCCAGAGCCGCCAAACCTACGTCATTTTAGCGAAGCTAATATTTTGACAACGAATAGTAATATCTAGTTAAGAACGTATGCGTATTTGCTAGCTTGAAAGCCGGGCGCTTTTGCAGGAAACAGGTACAAAAGGTACATAAAAATTTTGCACTCCTACGTTAAAGTATGATGGCTGATTTATTTTTCAAGTGAGAGGCTAACGACATGGTGTAAGCGTCAACCTCCGTTTAATAGGAATTTCTCAGGGGTAGAGAAATTCCTATTAAACGGTGCGTGAAGTATCTGGGGGTTAACTTGGGGGGTAGCGGACTTAACAGAAATAATAAAAAACTGTTGTACACTATGGTGATCAGGCCGGCAATCACATACGCGGCGCCGGCATAGTGCAGCATACCGGCCACGACAATGCGCAAACTTAAAGTTCTAGAACACAAATTTATGCGCCTCATTTCAGACAGAGATCTCTATGCATTCTGCCACGACATAACCCCACTACGTTCAAGAAATCTCTCCCAAAAATTTTACACCACCAAACTGGGCGATAGTCCGCTAACCCGCAACATAAATCAAATCAGACAGCATAATGCAATGTTATTCAATCTGAGACACCGCCTACCATACCAGGCGTTGCCTATTTTCCGGTAACTCCCTTAGCCAAATCTTCACCTGCCATAACTTTTATAAAACCCTATCCTATCATCTTTCCTAAACTTTATCTGTAATTCCCCCTTTCCTTTTCAATTTGTTCGTTTTTATGCTTCTGTTGTTTTTCTTTTTTGTTCTTTTTGTCATTTTATTCGTAAATTCTTTTTAGGCCGAGAAAATTCTTGAAAATTATAACATTTTAAACGATACTTTTTTACATTATCATATCTTCCTGGAGGCAGGGAGACCACCAGGCCGACAGTTCTCGTACGGGTTTTTCCGTTTAGCTTTTTACCCGAGTTAACAATCAAAATTTTGTAAGTGCTTTGCCAAGTGTTGTGTTACTTTTAATTAATTTTAGGTCTCTGCGTAGACAGCGATTTTTAATATTATTATTAGTTTTTGAGTTTGTTTATAACAAACAGGAGAGCTAATCCCCCCCCCGTTAACCATTAAGCCGAACCGGACCTGCCCCGTCCCACCTTACATTCACCACAGCACCACGTGCCGTGGTTGTTTGGTTGGCTCCAGGCAAGGATCCGGCAAGGCACATAGTTGTACTAAACTTAAGAATAAAATCTGTTTTGTTTGTTTGTTTGAATCTGTTTGTTTGAATCTTAAGGTCCGAGGTTCGATCCCTGAGCGTTCTCACCTTTTTTCTTTTTCAACAAATATTAACTTAAGGTGGCGATTACCAAGAAAGAGACAATCGATAGGGAAATATTTATAATTTTTGGCCAACTTTTTTTCTTAGTACGTATATTTGAAAAAAAAAACTGAGAACGCTCAGGGATCGAACCTCGGACCTACAACAACAACAACAACAAGCATTTATTAATGTTTCACAAGGTACAATAATGCGCCATTCCGGAGTCCGGCCCGAAGCCAGCCTGACAACCACGGCGAACATCGCCGAGATGGGTGTGAGACTGGGCAGGGAGGGTCCGGTTTGGCGGTGACGAAAATTATTTTCTGAGTTAAAACTCCTGCCTAATGGAAAAAGGCTTAAATTTAACGGTATCGTATAACGTAGTACACAAGGGTACTTAAAAATAATTAGAATTAAAACCGTAAAAAACTATCGATTTCGCGCACACGCGAACACTTAAAAATTTTGATTGCTGGCACGGGAAAACAAAACTCAACGAAAAAACCCGTTTGAGACAATTCCACCCTGGTAGTCTTCCTGACGCCAGGAAAGTGTCGTGGATAGTTAAAAGTGTGTAATGTTATGTGAAATTTTGGTTTGTTAAGAATTTATTGGTAGAGACTGAATTTAGAGACAAAAAATAGACAAAGAACAAAAAAGGTAAAAACAAATAGAGGGAATAGAGAGGGGTTGGTTGTAGGTTTTGGTGAAGATTAAAGGTGGGGACAGAAGAAGTTGTCGTAGAGGGAAGTGTGGTTAGAGAGGTTGCCGAAAGATAGGCAACGCCTGGTATGGTAAGGGGTGTCGGATATCGAAAAGGATTGCATTATGCTGTCTGATTCGTGTTATGTTGCGGGTTAGCGGACTATCGCCCAGTTTGAATTGATAGAATTTTTGGGAGATTTCTTGGACGTAGTCCGCTAGTGGACCTCAAGATTCGGAGATTGACGCTTATACGATGTCGTTAGCGTGTCACTTAAAAAGTAAATCAGCTATCATACTTTAACGCAAGTGAGAAAATTTTTATGTACCTTTTGTACCTGTTTTCTGCAAAAGCGCCCCGCTTTCAAGCTAGCAAATACGCATACGTTCTTAACTAGATATTACACTATTCGTTGTCAAAATATTAGCTTTGTTAAAATGACGTAGGTCTGGCGGCTCACAGTGGGGCAAATAGCTCATTTTTTGGACAAGCGATAATTCCCAAGCCTGGAATTAATGAAATTTAAAATTTTTTTTTTTAACTCTTCGTTATAAAATTGCCTTTAATTCTATCGAGCTCGAATTTTGATATTTCAAAATTAAAGGACTTAAATTTGAAAGTAAATTAAAATTTTATCAAAAGATTGTTTAAAATTATAAAAAAATGTTACTTGGGGGGGTTTTTTGGTTTCTAATCTCATTTCTGATCCCCGAATTTTGCGATTTAAAAACCAAGATAGCGGATCCAACATGGCGGCCATAATATTTTTTTAAATGAAATGTACATGCACAAACTGTTAAAAATTGTTACTTAGGACTTTTAAGGGTTTCTAATCGAGAATCTGAAATCTAAATTACGTAATATCGTAATCCAAAATAGCGAATCCAATATGGAGGCCATAATATTTTTTTAATTGACATGTAAATGCGCAAATTGTTAAAAATTGTTACTTGGTTTTAGAGATTGCTGATCATGAATCTGAAGTCCAAATTACGTAATATAGAAATCCAAGATGTCGGATCCAATATGGCGGCCATAATATTTTTTAAATGAGATGTACATGCGCAAATTGATAAAAAATGTTACTCAGGGTTTTTAAGGGTTTCTGACGATGAATATGAAGTCTAAATTATGTAATATCGTAATCCAAGATGGCGGATTCAATGTGGCGGATCCAATATGGTGGCCACAATATTTTTTTAAATGAAATGTACATACGCAAATTATTAAAAATTGTTATTTAGGAGTTTTAGGATCTGCTGAACATGAATCTGAAGTCTAAATTACGTAATATCGAAATTCAAGATGGCGGATCCAAATGGTGTCCGTAAGTTAAAATAGAATGATAAATCAAGAAAGAAATTGCTAAAATTTTTTAATCTTGTTTCGGATATTTTAGTTTCGTCACTTTGGAAACCATAATATCGGATTCAATATAGCTGTTATAAATTTAAAAAAAAATAAGACGTAGATGCAAAAATCATTAAAAATTAGTTCCTAGAGATTTCTGATTCCGCAGTTAAAATTTCGTAATTTTGAATTCTAGGGTTGCATTTCCAGTATGTGCTAAAATGAAATATTAATATTTCCTCTTTTCTTATGAGATATTTAAATCTGGATACGCACTAAAAATATATCACATTGCTCACATTTGTAAAGTTACTCTCAGTGTAACTTCAAAACGAAAAACAAATTTTAACAGTTTCCTTCTTGATTTGTCATTCTTTTTTAACTTACGGACACCATATTGGATCCGCCATCTTGGATTTCGATATTACGTAATTTGGACTTCAGATTCATGATCAGCAACCTCTAAAACCCCCAAGTAACAATTTTTAACAATTTGCGCATTTACATGTCAATTAAAAAAATACTATGGCCGCCATATTGGATTCACCATTTTGGATTAGGATATTACGTAATTTAGATTTCAGATTCTCGATCAGAAACCCTTAAAAGTCCTAAGTAACAATTTTTAACAGTTTGTGCATGTACATTTCATTTAAAAAAATATTATGGCCACCATATTAGATCCGCTATCTTGGTTTTTTGAATCGCAAAATTCGGGGATCAGAAATGAGATTAGAAACCAAAAAAACCCCCCAAGTAACAATTTTTTATAATTTTAAACAATTTTTTGAAAAAATTTTAATTCACTTTCAAAATTTAAGTCCTTTAATTTTGAAATTTCAAAATTCGGGCTCTATAGAATTAAAGGCAATTTTATAAGGAACAGTTAAAAAAAAAATTTAAATTTCATTAATTCCAGGCTTGGGAATTATCACTTGTCCAAAAAATGAGCTATTTGTCCCACTGTGCGGCTTTGGGATCTCACTCTATAAGCGTTGTAAACGTTATTAAATTCTCCTTTTTTTGGCCATGTTACGTGGCAAATCAAGTATCCTCCATCAATCACATACCTACTCACTAATTTCGAAACGATGGTCTCGTTCTGGAACAGTATTAATAATCCGGTATAAAGTTGCCTTGTTAGTTTTTCTCATTAGGCCTTTGTGATCGAAAAGGGAAAGAGGTACCGAAGCCAGCTCAAAACTAAAGCACATTTTTAACCCCAGACTCGAATGAATTGTGCAAATAACTCTTTAAAAATTGTGATATTTTTTAGGGATGAGAGAGTGGAAGCGCTACATTTATTATAATTTTAAGTGGAGTTTAGTAGCTACTGCTTTTGCGTTAAGCATTGAACTTTAAAGTAGATTATAGTAAAGATTACAATTTGTTGTGTTAACTGGAACCAACCCTTATGTGTGAGCCTAATTTCCCACGGTACTATTAATTTTAGGAAAAAAAGTGTAGATACATTTTTCATAGACAATTTTATAAGGAATAATTTTGTATATAGGTATTTTTATTTTTAAAAGTGCATCGTTACCGAGATAATCTAGAAAACCTCAAAATGGGGGTGGAAACGACCTCCTAGGGGACGAAGCAAACTATTTATGGGTGGGAACGGTGGGAACTTTTCGGTTTACTAATTCTTATGCTATCCTTAACATTTCCACCAATTTTCAAAACTTTCTGAATTTTGTCCGATATATTACAATATTAACTGTTTTACTGAACTAAAATGAAAAAGTTAATTTTTGCCAAGGAAAAAGTCACGTTATAAGTTAACTATTGCTTAACACTAAAATATTAGTTGCAAGCGCTCAAATTACGCGAAAGGCTTATTCGACTAACAATCATCAGATGCATATTTGTGTCTTATTAAAGGTCACCAACACTATTGATTCGGTAAGTTTTATTAACCTTTAACGAATTAGCTCTACTTCCTGAGATAATTTTTTCTAATCATATTAGCATAGTTAACAAATTACTTAGTTTGTTGGGTATTTTGCCACAGTTTTTCAAAGGGGAGCCACATTAAGATCTGTTTTATCAAAGACTAAACCGGTGAATATTATTCAAAATTCCAAGGATTGTATTTATAGTATTCCATGTGAGTGCGGTAAGCATTATATAGGTGAGTCATCTAGACCTTTCAACGTAAGGCTTGGTGAACACCGGGATTATGCTAGAAAGGGAGAATTTCAAAAATCGAAAATTTGTGAACACGCGTGGGATAACAATCATAGGATCCAGTGGGACTCCGCGAAAATTTTGGAAAAAGAAAGCAACCCAACTAAAAGAACACTTAAGGAATCCGCTATTTTAATAATAATATAATAATAATAATAATAATAATAATAATAATAATAATTTGTTTATTTACATAAATTACATAGACTAATACACATTACATAATAATAACTCTCTACATTATAACATATATTAAAAAGTATATTAAAAAGTTCATGTAAGACATAAAGTTGTAAGTAAATAAACAAAAGAAAGTACCACAAAAGTAACACTTGCAAGTGGCAATAATTTCTCAGTTCATCAGCACTCCAAACAATATATATTCCATGTACTTATCAACAATATACATACATACACACATGCACACAAAAACACCTAAGTAAACACTGACCTTGTCTATCTAATCTTAACAGTACTATAAATAATACTAAATATATATTTTAATCCCTATTTACATTTAATAATGTGGATACCTCGTCCCTACTCATATTGAGTACAAATTGTTTAGCCATAGTTTTAAATTGATTTAATTACCTCACTTGGCAGTTCATTATATAATCTAGGGACCAAAAAAGCTAAGCTTCTTTGACCCACCGATTTTTCAGCAGCAGGCGTTTTTGCTTGGCCGTTCATTTTATTCCTAGTTTCATACGTATGGTCAATTGAAACTAATTGATGTTTGTATTTCCACTGGTGAGTAACAGTTTTTAAGAAAAATATTTGTCGCAAGTCCAAAATTTTTGCCTCATGATACAGTAAATCGGAAGGGTAAGTATTATTTTTTTGATAAATTATTTTAAAAAATTTTTTTTGTAAAATTTCTAATTTTTTTAAGTAACTATTTGCAGCGCCGCCCCATCCAAGAATTCCATAAGTTATGCGTGATTCCACTAACGCAAAATATAATATTTTTAAATGTGGTATATCTAAAAATGATTTGAAATATTTAAACTTATATAAAATACTTCTTAGAGTTTGAGTTACACGCTCGATATGATAATCCCATCGTAGATGTTTGTCAAAGGTTACTCCAAGATATTTAGCTTTCTCTGCTGATATAATTTATATTTTTTTTTCCATGGTTGTTGATGGTTAATTTGTTATAAGTAGGTAAAGAGTTCTTGTAGCAGCCAAAAGGCATAAATAGAGTTTTTTCGAAATTAATTGTTAGAATCTTGTGGTTAAACCAATCGATGAAAATATTCATATTATTTTCCACTTTTTGCTTAAGGCCCTCCCATGATGTATCTGTATAGAAAACGGCGGTGTCGTCTGTAAAACTAATAACTTTTCCCTCACAATCAATTGATAGTAAATTATTAATATAGATGGTAAAAAGAATAGGACCTAGAACAGTGCCCTGTGGTACACCACACGTTACTGTTCTCTCATTACTGAATTTATTTCAACGGATTGCTTACGGTTAGTTAAATAGCTTGTCATTAATTTAAGTGAATTTCCGATAAAGCTCATATCTTGCAAGGCTTCCAACAACTGTTCATGATCAACAGGATGAGGATAAATGTGTTTCTAATTATTCTATAGATTTCTGTACCAGCTGGTTGCCGATCCTCAGAGACGAAGTAAGTAAAAATAAAATAAATATAATTTAATGTCTTACGTGACTATGGAAATACATAAACAACAAACTGTCTGGTTTGACATTCTCAAAAGTGAAAGTTTTGATAACGGAAAAAGAACTATTTTCCGAAACGTCAACTGCCTTCGTGTTAATTTTTCTATTTATCATTTAACGATTTTGTTTTCAGTTTATATATTTTTAGGTGTGAGACATTTTGCAATAGAAGTATAAAAAACCAGCCTCTGATCCTTTCGGGGCAGAGGTTTATTTCATCAAAATTTTTAAATATTTTTACAGTGGCAAAATACCCAACAAACTAAGAAATCATGAATATGCCACAAATAATAAATTATAAACAATAACAAATTACATTGGAAATTTTAATGTTTAAAGTACAAATTCCTTACCTCTCAATATTTGTCCTCTTTTCACCAAAATATCTAATTCCATGAATACTGGAACAATTACAATATTCTCTGAAATATTTTCTTACACTTCTTAAAAATGGTGGATGTTCTCTTTTCTTATTTTTTTCCATTTTCTTTTTAATTATTATACTTTTTATCTCGCTATCTTTCATCAGTACTAACCAGTTTCAGTTCGGGTAGCCACAGAAAATGAGTTTTTATGGCCCGTGTAATATCTGGTCATTGTCCATTACGTGATGAATAAATTTGTAGTCAATAGGGTGAACCATTAAGCACTAATCAGCTAAAAGCTTCGAAGTCAAAAAAATATATATGATTTTAAATAAAATTATTAAATTTTTCGATCAATAAAATTAGAAAATTGATAAGCATATATGTCAGAAATGGTACCGTGTGGTAATTTTATCTGACTGCATATCGGGTGATCGATTTCTCCCTATTTGTTGAAATATTTCGATATGGTGTCCTTTTCTTAGTCCTATACGAGCTTGAATGCAGCTATTATCTCCGCTACTAAATGTATTGAAAATAGGCAGATTAGTACTTCCATGATTGCAGTAGGCGTTGTAGTGACTGCTCCCATTCTGCCTACACACGGTACTCTAGGCGTTTTAGACTTTTGCTACCAAATTCGTGCCCTACGAAAAAAAATTTTTTATTGTGTTTATTTGGACGTCTTGAATAACATTTGGTAGTTACGCCACGATACACCTGGAAGAGTTCGTGAAAACCACGTCGGAAGGTCGCGGAAACCGCAGATTCGCGATTAACTCAGTTTTTATGGCCCAAACGGGAACAACACCTATTATAAAAGTTGTGCATCTGTAAATTCTCTTAAAGGTCCTATACATTTTTTTCGTAAGCCTAACCGTTTTGGAGATACGACGCAGACTAAGTGAAAAATGCATTTAGTTCCACCAAACCTCTTTCGCACCACATATTTCGCAATTATCTTGCTTTCTGTCTCAGAATGAAAATTAAATATTGCTATTATAGAGCTCGGTCACCTTTATTCTCTACCAGAATATCTTATACATTTTATTTACATTTATTTACAGTGAATAAGTCAAAAAATACATTCATTTCCGCACCACCTTGGAGGTACAATGTTCGGCGTGCTTTCTTTATATGGTTTCCCCAAGAGGCCTAATCCATAAAGGATCTTAAATTAGTCAATGTTTCCGACTTCTTCGGTATCTGAAACGTTATCGTCCAATGACAAATCGTTGTCATTACTTTCATTCTGATAGGATTCTACCTCGTCCATTCATAGCAATTATAGGTGCGGTATTCAAGAAGGAGTGACCGTGGCAATGGCTACAAGCCATTGAGCAATTCAGTCCTACTTTCCTACAGCTACATTTTCCTGCACAACCTTTCGTACAGTTGCAAAAAATTGAATTTAACAATATATCTGGTGCTGGTGGTAACTGCGTTGGTACTGGCTGCAAAATATCATTCTTCCTAATCCAACCATACTGCTCAATATCAATGTCTTTTCCCAACCAGGTTTGAACTTGATAATACACTCTACACAAATGCTGTTGAGCTGCTGAAGATGCTGGAGGAAGTGATGATAATTTTACAGCTGTTTTGCAGATTTGGCAAATGTTAAATATCGGTAATTGTCTATGGAAGTTTCCGTTTTGGGCACCATAAATTGCAAGAATAATCTTCATTCCATTATAAATCAGGTCGTCCAAAGGGCAATTTTCTTGCATGAACACATGTGCTGCAGGGTGTAAATCCAGCCGTTTCTCGAACATTTTGAGCACTTGAGTTTTCCCTTTGGGAAAACTCAAGTGCATCCTGTCAGGGCGTGCAAAAACAAAGTATGCTTTAAGCAATTTGGATATTTGTCCATGCTGGTAGTAGATTAATGTTTTGTTTCCACTTTTCCTTTTCCTGGTTTTTTGAAAATGATGTTACTGCTAGAAGTTACGCGCCCAAGTAAAATTACCATCAAGTCAATATCTTCTCCAACGATGGCGGGGGTGTTTTGAGTTGATTGTTCAGTTGCTGTCTCAACAATGAGGACATCGGCATCATTCCGGGCTTGTTTGACTCCAATATTGGCATTATTTAATTGTTTTATAAGCTTTTCAATTAACTGCGTTTTATTCGAGCTGTTAGCTAGGAACTTCTCCTGCTTCATCTGCATTTCCATGGTTTCATTGAAACGAACTGTACAGGATGACGAAGTAATGTGGCAGCTGTAAGCGGTTCAAGGCTACTTGATAGAATCAATAGCACGTCTCAACAATTCTGCGCTGTTCTATATAAAAAAATATAAAAAAAAACAAACGGAACAATGCATTTTTCACTTAGTCCGCGTCGTATCTCCAAAACGGTTAGGAGTACAAAAAAATGTATAGGACCTTTAAGGTAGAGAATTTACAGATGTACAACTTTTAAAACTTTTTCCCGTTTGGGCCATAAAAACCGAGTTAATCGCGAATTCCCGGTTTCCGCGACCTTCCGGCCTTTCATGAAATCCTCAAGGTGTATCATGGCGTAACTACCAAGTGTTATTCAAGACATCCAAATAAACGCAAAAAAATAATTTTTTTTTCGTAGGGCACGAATTTAGCACAGAGGTCAATTTTACAACTAATACGCCTGGATTACGGTAATATTTGCAACTCTTTAATTTATATTCCCGTTTCCAAATTTACGTCACTAGGTTATTATTGATACAACAGCCCTTTCATTTGTACATCTCACACATCATTCTTGGTTGTAGTGTGTCTAAAGCTTATCCACCTTACCTTTGCGGACACTGCGCTTTGGTAATCACTTTAAAGTTTAATTTGGTACCAAATATCTGACCGCATTCACCTGTAATCCTCTTCCACAAAGACAATTTCTTCAAGTTTTAGAATTTCCTTTTCGTGATATTTTTGTCATGCCAAATTTTGATCAGCTGGCAAGTTGCCTAATCGAATCTCATAATTGCAGTTGCCAAAGTTGTCAATGATATCTCCAAGATCTGCTTATAACCTCACATTCAGTTATTCTCAGTTAATACTGGAGTTACCATCGTCGTGACAAAATTAGTTTTAATTGATTTATAATGGTCAAATTTGGCATGTTGTAAAGGACAAATCATGAAATATAATTTCATTGAACGTTTTGGCAGTGAAAAATCTGCTTAAAATTATTGACAATTTTCCACGCGTAAGTCCAAACATCTTCCAAAGGGCGAAACATTTGTTCAAAACTTTGTCCCTTGGATAGAACACTGGATTTCTATATCATTTGCTAATAATTAACATGAAGAACTAAACAAGCTAAAAACATACTCTTCGCCTGTTCATAGAACTTTTTATATAATTGTTACACATTCTATAGGATACTCTTCGCAGTTTTCTTCTAAATAATGTTAGTTTTTAGACATCCTAAATTTTGTGATACCATCTTTGTTGTGAAAAAATTATATGAAAAAAAAAAAAAAAGAAAAAAAATATTCAACCTGTGCGGGATTCGAACACGGGACCTTTGGATTGCAACGCAAGCAAGCAAGCAAATAAAATTTATTAACATTTATAGATACATATGCGTCTCCCCGAAACCTGGCCCGGAGCCAGCCAGACAACCACAGCGCGTAGCGCCGTGGTGATTGTAGGGCTGGGCGGATCAGGTTCGGTTCGGCTTGACGCAACGCAAAACTTCAGCCGCTGCGCCACCACATATTGCTACGAAAATTGGTTGTCTGTGATATATATATCTTTCAACAATCATACATATTTCAACTCCTATTTCTATGAAATATATTATGGAAACAATATTTCGCAATATTTCCATTTTAGTACAAGCGACAAAAATTAAGAGAATATATTTTTTTTAATTAAATAATTAATAACTTTTTTATTTACCGATCGATTTTCTTCAAAAACAATAGGGTTCTTCCTCTAGCTAACACTAACTTACTTTCTAAATTTCAATACAATCGGACTTTTCTTTCTTAAGTTATCGTGCTTACAAGAAACGTGACGGACGGACGGACGGACGGACGGACAGACAGACGGACAGACGGACGGACAGACGGACATTTTGAAAGTTGTTCAGAATTCGTTCACTAACACAATGATATGAAAATATTATACTCTTCGTTTTTGCCAAGAGTATAATAATGTAAACAAAAAGTTTGTTACTCCGCATCACGAAGCTCTTGATCCATTTGTATAGTTGCTCTCACTATGAGGTCGGTTACCTTAGATGGACACGCGGGTCTCAGTGGGTGGTTGATGTATTCGAATCATGTTAGCATGTGTACTATAATACTTATGCTTTAAGGAAGTACCAAAAAGTAGGCTTTTGCATTAACTGCAAATGACTTATAGTCAATGCCCCCTACTATAACGAATTTGGACGATTTTCATTTGCTCAGTCTGATTTTATAATTTTTGTTTTTAAAAGCTTTTATTTAACTTGCAATGTTTGTATGTTTGTGTTTGTTTGTATGTTTGTTTGTTTGTTAGTTTAGGTCAAATCTTGCAAGCTGAATTTCGACTAGTTCTAATTAAGCTAGAGCTTTGAAATTTGGCACACGTGTATAAGTCCGGTGACAATGCAACATACTATAGCCATTATCGGTCTAAATCCAATATGGCGGACGTCCCAAGATGGCGGATCGGATTTTTAGACACAACCCCCTTGATATGGATATCAAATGACGAGTAAAATACGATAAACAATATGAAGTTACTCTAAATCCAATATGGCGCACGTCCTAAGATGGCGGATCGGCTTTTTAGTCACAACCCCCTTGATATGGGTATCAAATGAAAAGGTTTGACGAGTAAAATAGCATAAAGTAGGTGACGTCATTTTAAATTCAATTTGGCGGACGAGGGAGAGGTGGAAAGAGGTGGGGAAGGGGTGGAAAGAGGTGGAAAAGGGAAGAGGTGGGGAGGGGGTGGGAAGAAATGGGAAAGGGAGGGTGGGTGGGTGGAAAGAGGTGGAAAAGGGGTGGGAAGGGATGGGAAGAGGTAGAAAGGGGTGGGAAGAGATGGGAAGAGGTGGAGAGAGGTGGGAATGGGGTGGAAAGAGGTGGAAATGGGGTGGAAAAAGGTGGGAAGAAGTCGGAAGTAGTGCTAAAGGGGTGAGAAGGAGTGGATGGCGGTGGCAAATGAAAAGGTTTTGTCTGTCTGTAAAATAAGTAGAATAAAAAGTAAAAAAATAAAATTATATAAAAAAATATTTAAAAAAAAAGCTTTTATTTGAAAAAACTATTAAAAAGTAAAAAATTTTTTAAAATTCATACACCTGGAAACCAAATGCTTTGGGGGCGGTCTATTGAGCAAATTAAATATGCAATAGCGCTATATGACCGCCCCCAAAGCTTTTGGTTTCCAGGTGCATGAATTTTAAAAAAAATATTTTTACTTTTTGGTAGTTTTTTCAAATAAAAGCTTTTTCTTAAAAACGTTTTTTTATATAATTTTATTTTGTAATTGACACTTAAAGCGTACTCAGAGCCAGAGCTTATGGTTTGAAGATTATTCTGCAAGTGTGTGAGATGTAACTGATGCCGCAGAAATTTGCTAGAGTAACATTCTTGGAAACTCTCTAGCAACATGGATAGAAAAGCAAGTTGCTCTAAGAAATACCATCGCAACTTTGTACGTGAACACTTGGCTTTACAAATAATACTTTTCGTTCGCTCTTCCTAAGCGTTCTGAATTAGAGGGATGATTGTGTTAGTATGGTTATTCATTCGCAGAAGGCTATGTGGAATCTTTCCTAATTAAGAATCCGTTCTAATGTTGTTAATTCACAAGGTCCTAAAAATTGTATTCATTATTTTATTACAGTTGGAGTTATACTTTGCAATTATGTATTAAGATTTTTAATCTCAGTTGGTGGGTGAGTTCTGTTTTAATATTTCACCTTGTGCAAGGAATTGCGCGTCCTTCTGCAATATTTGGATTGGTATTTGAATAGTGTTTTTAGGACTCGCATAGCTTTTACAGATAATTAATTTTATCAAATAATGACTTTTAATTATTCCCTTAATATGAAGAAAAAGCGCGGGTGAGATAATTTTTGTATTACATTTATGTAATGAGTAATAAATAAAATCTTGCCTTGGTGGACCTTTTCATGTATATTAAAAACAGTTTTTTTAAGACTATTAGCCCAGAAGAGACAGAACATTTTATAGTGAAACCCACAAAAATTTGAAAACTGAATAATTTTTTCTTTAATGAGTTCGTGAAAGTGTATAAAATAATATCCTGAAAAGTTTACATTCCGCTCGGATGCAGAACATAAAAAAAGTGAAAAAAATTTTTCTTTAATCCATTTAAAAAATTTTTTTAAATTAAGTCAAGGTAGACAAAAACAAAAAATACAGGTGTTTTTAAACAAAAAAATGTCCTAATAAAATTTATCGCTAAAGCCACGGTATTCCTGGAATAAAATAGTGAAGTAACTTTGTCACTCTGCGCAGACAAGCGCACGGTTAAATGCATACTACGGAACCTCTAAGAATTTTTAGCAGTTTTAACGAGTAAAATAAAGCTTTTTTCTCTTTCTGATTACACATTATTAACATTTTTCTTAGTGAATAGGAGGATAAATAGTGAGTTTGGAGGGAAAATATATAATTATGAACGCATACACAGACACCAAACATCGCTGAATCGCTCGCATGAATTTTTACGTGCCTTTACTGTATTGCATTTATTACACAGCTATATCCAATGGATTCCTTATACATTTGTTAATCTATTGGAAAAGTTCCAGAATTTATATTCAAAACGCATTTGCAATTTTAATATTTTGTGAGATACAAGCTTCCAAAGTTTTGGACTTTTTTCAGGTTATTACGAAAATCGGTTTGATTTACAGCAACACTATTCGAATCAATTTTAATCTGGACTAAATTTGCTACAACTTTGGACTAGATCTGCTTTTGTAACTTTAATATTTTGCGAGATACATACTTTCTAAATGCTTGGCCTCCGTCTTTGAGTAATCACGGGGATTTACGACTGACTGACGATAAATCAGATTTACTGTCCTACCTATCTTCAATTAAAGACCACGATATACTAAACTTTGATGCCAAAATAATTGATGGACCTGCCATTGTACATGCACTTCCTAAATATGATGCATGTATATTTGGAGAATATAGTGATATCGTCTTCTTACCATGGGTCAAGAGACAACTTCAGTATTGCCTAAGAATCGATGTTGTATGGGACACATACAAGCCAGACAGTCTGAAGGAAACTACACGAGTGAAGAGAGGGAAGGGAGAAAGGAGAAAAGTCACAAGAGAAACCACACTCCCCAAAAATTTTGATACATTCCTGAAGAATTCAGAGAACAAAACAGAACTGTCTACCCTACTAAGTGATGCAATCGCAGCTTATGATGTATAAGAAGGTAAAGAAATATACATTACCTATGGTAAATCTGTTATTTCAAAAAATAGCAGTGCACCGATGTCCTAACTGACCACGAAGAAGCTGATACCAGAATGTGTCTTCATATATTGGATGCATTACAAAAGGGTGCAGCCAACATTCTCATAAGTACAGTTGTCGCAGATATTATTATGGTACTAGTAGGCATCTTTTTCGAGCTATAAACTTACAAACCTAATATTCAACTTTGGATTGCATTTGGTAAGGGTAAACACTTCTGAAATATGTCGCAAGTATTGCCCTTTTTCCATGCTTTCACAGGTTCAGACACTACATCACAATTTTTTGGTAAGGGGAAAAAACAGCATGGAAGACATTGAAAGCATACCCTCCAGGCACTGAAGGATTTATCTTCTCTGAAAAACATCCATTTCAGCCAGTAGATGCTAAAACAAGGGGATCTGAACTTATAGAACGATTCACATGCATTCTGTACGATGGCACAACAGGACTTGACAGCATTAATAAGCTCAGAGAGGATCTCTTCACACAAGGAAAAAAGTAAAGATGATGCAAAGTCTACCGCCCACACAGAATGCCCAACTTCAACACACTAATCGCTGCATCTATCAATCTAGCATCTGATTAATCAGTTTGAAATCACTCCGAAATGTACCTACTTCGGCTAACTTTGGACGGAAAAGAAACGAAGAGACATGGCAACCAATTTGGATGTCTATACCGGAAGCAAGCAAAAGTTGTAAGGAATTAATCAAGTGCGGATGTAAGGCTGAAGTCCTGAGCTCTAAGAATTGTGTTTGAAACATGGTCCAATACATTATCTCAACAAATTGTGATTGTATCGATGTCTTTCTTTACTCACATTGTAGCCTATTTATTCTTCTTAAACATTAATAGAAAAATGTTTACGGCAAAACTGACTGCATTGGAGATATTTAGCAAAACCGACAAAAATATAGATTTTCGTAATTACCTGAAAAAAGTCCAAAACTTTGGAAGCTTGTATGTCGCAAAATATTAAAGTTACAAAAGCGGCTGCAATCTCAAACTGTAGCAAATTTAGTTTAAATTAAATCCTATTTGTTACAAACCAAGAAGTTGGGGAGATATTTAGTAAAAACCAAATAAAAGTCGAAAATGTAAAGGTACAGTCTAAAGAAAACAAAGATGGCGTCTTATTTCAAGATGGCAGACACTGAAATCGGACACCCCCACTGAATTGATAGTACTGAGGCTATATAAAAAGTGTGCAAAATTTGGAGCTTTAATCCAGCAGGTCACGATCTTTCTGCTAAGCCACCAAACTAAAAGCTTCATTTCCATCTTTTAAATGAACCAACACTCACATAGATTGAACAAATCTGATTTAGTAACATGAAATTCAGTGCGTCGGTGTCATGCGTATTCAAGCGGGCGGACGCATGTATCTCGCTCCAAGTTAAAACGTTACACTTGACTATTTTCTTCCGGGAAACCCGTGGCTCTAGCGATAAATTTTGTTAGGACATTTTTTTTATTTTTTCCTAGCTTAATTTAAAAATTTTGAAAAAATGGATGAAAAGAAAAATTTTGTTCACTTTTTTTTATGTTCTGCATCCGAGCGAAATGTAAACTTTTCGGGATATTATTCTATACACTTTCACTTATTAAAAAAAAATTCAGTTTGCAAATTACAGGTGGGCAAAATACTTGTTCTTCGTTCAAATCAACATTCCGGACGCAATTTTTAAGACAAATTCAAGTTTTTTTTAAAAATCCTTATCATATAATTCCCTATCGATCCCTCTGTGAGGAATTTTGATAGTTTTTCTTTTTTTAAATAATTATGAAAAGTCTGGAAAATTGTATTTTTTCCCTACAAGCATCCGCAGATGTTTCTAGATGCTCTATTATTTATCAAAAGTTTTAAAAACGGCTCTATGGGGGTTTTCGAGATCGCTGGTTATAAATTAGATGTGAAAACTGAACAATTCCGCGAGGAAAATCCAGTATGGCGGCATTTCCATTTTTTTAAATTACAGTTTAAAGAATCGTGTAAGCAAATAAATAAAAAATAATTAATGATGAAAAATCGTGTAATATGTACAAAAGGTTTTTGAGGTTCCGATTCTGAATTTGTCACAATACTCACAATTGCGTATTTATATTTTATTTGCGAACTTGACGCAATTTATACGTTTGGAACTGGAACAGAAACGGATATCACTTAACTGGAGAACACAGAACAGTGGTAAATATTGGTGCAACTGTCGCAAGGAGCAGTCAACACTTGAATTGGCGGGGCGCACCGTGGCTCCAAAGTGACTCTTTTCTTTCAAATCAGTTCTTATGTTGGTCTTAATACTTATGCAATCGGAAAGTTTTTTTTTTATCTTTGTTTTTTAATTGCCTATCTATCTGTCAAGCCAGATTTTCGATTTTTGTCCCTGACTTTCAAAAATTTTCCAGTTTGAAGTTTCATAAAAAATTTTGGAAAATCAGGTACACAAATCGAAATTCTGGCTTGACAGATAGATAGGCAATTAAAAAACGAAGATTAAAAAAGAAACATTTTCCTATTGCTCAAGTATTAAGACGCAGACTGATTTGAAAAAAAACAACTTTGCCTCTTTGTCATCAGTCTGCGGAGGTCTTAATACTTAAGCAATCGGAAAGAGTTTTTTCGAAATCTCCGTTTTTTAATTGCCTATCGATCTGTCAAGCGATATTTTCGATTTTTGTCCCTGCTTTTTCTTTGGAAAATACGCTATCCACTTTGCCGATAAAAAATTGTCGAATAGTCGATCTCGAAATTTCGATCCATTTAAAGTATCTTAGTAGGCCTTGAAAATATGCAAATTACAAATTTTTCAAAACAGTCAAATAAAGCTCATCGAGCACTATATCTAAAAAAGAACAAAAAAAATAAAATTGGCCAAACGGATTCCAAAATAACGGATATAATCACACACTGTATAACTTTTGGGACTTTTAGAACTTAGTAAATAAAGGTTAATATTACCCTGAATTGTCCGTTTTACTGCGTGTGTGAAAGAGTCTAGTTTTTTCTATTTTGACTCACTGGACATTACCTTTCTCCACTCAAGCCCCTGCTTCACTGGCTTTTAGGGTAGTGACGTTCCCCCACTTAAAGGAACTGGCACCCAAACAACAGTTCTGTAAATATTGCTGTTGCTGGAATGTCAAAGTTGCACTCTCGGCCTCACCGGGAAGTACGTCACACTGTTCAGTATATTATGTAATAAGTGGAAATCTTTTTTTAACTTCCCATCCCAATATAGTGTAACATTTTAGTCTCAATTTCACAGGGTCAAAAGTCAAAAAGGTTTAATTTGTTTACAACTTTCACTGCATCATATATCTTTGGCTCATTGTATTACACTAGTTACGATGTTATTACTAATAGTGGAATACCGGAAAAAGGCACCCCGTATCCGCCATTTTCACAAGATGACGAATTTAGCATAGGCTGGATCGGTGAGGACATTTCATGAATTCTTTAGGAATACCATTACAAGAATTCCATGATTAAAAATTCTGTCACCGACGCGACGGATGTTGCTATTACGCATGAACACTTGTTGATCTCGGAAACCACTGAACAGTGGCGGCTGGTGAAATTTCAATATTTTTTTCTAGTCTGTGGCGCATGGGACCCATACGAAATATGGGAAATAACATGTAGAGAAGCACTTCTCTAATGATCCCTAAAAAATTTTGAAAAAACAATTTGCGAAAAAATTTTTGAAAATTCGGTAGCTTCCCCTGGGTCTAGGGACTCCCGTTTATTTTTATTTTTTTTGTCATATGCATTTGACTTAAAAATACAACAACAGATTTTGGAGTTTATGAAAATATTTTCATTACTAACTGACACAATGAACTGAAATTTTGTAATTTACAATTTAACAAATTACAATATTTCAATTCGTTGTATCTTAGTTAGTAATGAAAATATTTTCATAAACTCCAAAATCTGTTGTATTTTTATGAAAAGTCAAATGCATATGACAAAAATAAAAATAAAAATAAACAGGAGTCTCTAGACCCAGGGGAGGCTACCGAATTTTCAAAAATGTTTCGCAAACTGCTTTTTCAAAATTTTTAGGGGTCATTAGAGAAGTGCTTCTCTAGATGTTATTTCCCATATTTCGTATGGGTCCCATGCGTCACAGACGAGAAAAAAAATATTGAAATTTCACCAGCCGCCACTGCCACTGAACCAAACCTAAAAACAAATTGACTACGATGGCTAGGAAGCCCCAGGGCAGAAGGTCTAGAAAGTGATAGATGATGAGAAGAAGGACTTGGAATAGATGGGAGTCAGGAACTGGAGGACAGAACTGAATGACGTCATTTAGTGAAGCAAGCTAAGAATATATAATATATATTTTATGAAATATGATAATTTTAATAATATGATAATAATTATAACAATAATTTAATTCACCATTTGATAATGATACAATTAAGGGAATGGTAATGATAAATGTGATAATAGAATAAAATAAACAATTTAAAACAATGGTAATTGGTAAGTCAACAGGAATATAAAAATAAAGACATATAACAAGAAGGTATAAAAATCAAGTTAAAAATGCACGAAAAATTTACACAAACAACATTTATAGAAATATGAACGTAAAATAATTCTACCTGAAATTCTTGATTTAGATATTTATCTATCTGCACTGCAGTAACCATTTTGCAAGAGTTTTATTTTATAGTAATTTTGTACTCACTGTTTTCATATTCTGTATATTATTTGATAACCTATCACACAAGAAGATGCAATTATAGTAAAAAGACTTATATGTTTATTTTCTACTTGATATTAAGGATAGGATTTTGCAGAGTGAGAGGGAAATATGCGTTTATATTATAAATACTTAAAATATAATAAATGGTATAATCTTTAAAACAGTTTCAGATCGATATTTAAAATCATTCATCGCAGAAATTTTGTTTACAAGTATTTTACTTTTTTTTGTTTAATGACACAGCCACACAAAAAAAGGTGGTCTGCTGAAACCGAATCCGAAGTCAGAATTGTCAGATTGTCTCGTTTTTCACCCCTAAACCCCCCCCCCCCCCCAAAACTGGTCTGTCCGGCGGACCATACCAGTGTATCCTTATGTATTTGGACCCGCTGAAACCGAATCCTAAGTTAGAATTGTCAGATTGGTTCGTTTTTTAGTTTTTCAAACCAGTGTATCCTTACCAAATACATAAGGATACACTGGCGTGGTCCGCCGGATCGACCATTCTTGGGGGGGGGGTTGTTTTTTTGGGGTTGGGGGTGAAAAACGAGCCAATTTGACAATTCTGACTTCGGATTCGGCTTAAGCGGATATAAGGATAAGGATACTCTAGTCTGGTCCGCAGGACAGACCATTTCTTTTGTTTTGGAGGTGTTTTTTGCAGTTAGGGGTGAAACCCGAGCTAATCTGACAATTCTTCTCAAAGAAGACATCCTTGGATAACAGGTCTGTTATAGTAACGAACACGCGATAAGAATTGGACCTCGAGAGTAGATACTATCAGCCGGCCATACACATAGAGATTGGCCCGTCGCGTCGGTTTGGTCCACCACGGATAAATATGATGGATCAAAACCCTGGTAGTCCACTAACGCGTTACAGAAATTCAAGAATCAATCTTGTATAGTTGATCAATCACAGGCAAAATCGTACGTTAGTGGATGAAACCCGCGGGTATATCCAAGGATCAAACTGAAACTATGGAATTTTACTCTGGCGAAAGTTTTAAGTTATATTTGCACTGTTTTTAAACATAATTAGTGGTTGATAGTAACCTATTCAATATAAATATGTATAAAAGTAACAAAATGAAACATGTTCCTGTTGTAGAAACGATTTAAGTCGAAAAATGGTAAAAAATCGACTTGAGAAAAATTTAACAAAAAGTACATTTTAGTGCATAACTAACCATAGTTTAGGTATCGGCGCCAAAAATTAGCACGAAAAACCTTTTTCACGTACGCAGAGATGCGGGGTATGTACCAAAAGTGAAAATTCGAAAGTGTGCCGAATTTCGAAATATTTTTAAGTCATTCAACGATGATCATATCCAAGACGCAAAATTCGAAAGTAGAGGAGTTGGGAAATACTATTAAGTTGACTGAAAAAATGATAATAATAAAACATTTTTGCGTTGACGAAGCATTAAGTAGTAAAATGGAAAAAGTGGCAAAGGCGTGTATGTTCTGAATGCAATTATCGGTTAAAAAATGAGAAAATTGCCGAGGCCGCATTTTCAAAATAAAATGAATTGATATCCATCTGGCGACTTGTCCATGGGACAGTAGCGTCGGAGTATCATCAAAAAGAGACAGTTACATGCCCAAAAGCAGGTCTATAAAAACAATATTAAAGAATAAGCGGGTTGGTAAATGAACGTCATTTTCATAGAGGTCAATCGAACGGCACAAAACCTTACTAGGTTACATGCCGCCAGTACGTCTCTGCAAGGGATCAGGAACACCGCATGTAACTTATATACTGCCGTAAAACGCTTTTCACGCATTTTCAAATTACATTCTTGTGAATGATATAATCACTAATGGAATTACAAAGCTAGCCATAAGTGCTTTAAAATTCTAGTAAAATATTTTTATATTATACCCGTCAGTCCCAAAACCAAACTGCCACATACACCTCTTAGAAGTTGTGAATCTTTTTGTGCCAAGTCGTTGTTACTACACACTCTCCATCGTATGGTGGTTGAGGTGGTGCACGTCCTCTAGAAGAGGCGTTTGCCCTTGCTCTGTCTTAGTATTTCACAAACTTCTTGGTATTTATCATTATTTTCAAAATGGCTAGCGTGTTTAATTTTTGGTAGTATATAATCTTTAAAACATTGACAACGCTGTATTCGAATTTATTAAGTCCGATGGAAACACTTAGTCTTTTTTTATTCGGGAAAGGTTTCTTTATTTTTGGTATGGCGGTACGGTAATGTTTTAAATATTACTTGGTGTGGATCGCGTTTGCACCTTTATTATAATGCAAATAAAATATAGAGAAGGTTAGGAGCGCGGGTTGTTAAGCAACATTTTTTCTTAAATTAGATATATTTTAGCTCCGATGGAGAAATTGATTTTGTCGTCCTAAATACGTAGGGTGCCGTATATGCGACGGTTACTAACAGACGGGAAGATAAATCCGTACGCTAGTACCGCGGCGTTCCAAACTGGCGTGGCGGATCAAATTCTATGTATATGGCCGGCTATTGACTATCAGTGATACATCATATTATCTACTATACGAACCCTTGATACGCGACTCTTACTTGCACATGGCTGCTAGTAATTTAACGTTTTAGGTACAAACTTTCAGAGAAATTAACGCATGGGAACACTTCCCAACTGGGTTTTTTAAACAGATACTAGCTTGTCTTTGTTTCTGGTGTTATAATCAGGTTCTCAAATACTTCATTTTAAAACAATACAAAATTCACAAGCTTAAAAAATAAAGTTCGTGTGTATCTAGCAGGGACCAAAACCGACGTACACCATTTCGGTTTTCGGTTACGATTTCGGTTTTCAGAGCAGCGTTAATTTGGTTTTCGTTTTCGGTTTCGGTTTTCAAAGCAGCATCAATTCGGTTTTCGGTTACGGTTTCGGTTAGGAAAAATTCGTAATTACGGTGCGGTTTTCAGTTCAAATTAAATTAATGCTTACAGGGACCGAAAAAGAAATTTTTTTCGGCTCAGTTTCGGTTACGGTTACCTAACTTATACCATTCTCGGTTTTCGGTTATGGTTTCGGATTTCAGAGCAGCGTTAATTTGGTTTTCGGTTTCAGTTTCGGTTTTCAAAGCAGCGCCAATCCGGTTTTCGGTTACGGTTTCGTTTTTCCAGAATATCTCATTTCGGTTTTCGGTTACGGTCCCTGGTATCTAGAAATATGGAGCAAAGTTAATAATATTTTATAGTGTGTATGTATTCAAATAACAATGTGGAACTAAAAAATCTTATAATTATGTTTCTGGACCAGCCCAATAACCATAAAGTTTTGAGTTACAGCATAGTCTAACAGTTAAAAAGTAGATGGCCTCCATAAGTGATAGTATAGAGAATCCTGTGAAAAGTCCTAGTAAACCTCCAAAATTAGCCAGGAAATCTGTCGGTCCATACAATTCATTTCTTTCGGATGCCACAAACTGAGAGGATTTGAAGTACAGAATCAATCCTGATAGATAATAGCTGCAAAAAAAGAAACTCGTAGAATATAGAAGAATATTATGTTCTACATCTACTTTTGAAGTAATTAGAAGAATTTAAATTAATGTCTCAGAGTTTTACATTATGTAAACTTTATGTTTCACTACGAAGGTGTAGAATGGTCACTGATTTTTTTATTCCATGTTTAATCCCGGGATTCCGACTTTAAGGATAGAATTATAACTCTTTTCTCGAAATTCCTACTTTTATTTCAGAATTCCGAGAATAAAATCGAAATTATGAATTTATTTAGAAATGTGTTCATGCAATGATTGGACCGTAAAACGATAGTAATATTAATACAATAATTGAAGATACCGCGCATGTAGTCGGGAATCTGAGACCCGATTTAAGGCTTAGTTTTTGAAGCCTAAGTGCAGTAGACGCAAAAGATATAAGAGAAGACCTATTATCGAATATCAAAATCGCGGGGTATACCGACAAAGGAATAAGTCGTATAAAGGGTCGGCAATAAAAGAATAATCTTAGGAAGGCTCCAGGATGTGATGGCATTGGGAACATCGCCATCAAGAAGCTACCCAGGAAAGGAGTAGCAGCGATGGTCAACATCATCAACGCAATGTTGAGATTGAGACATTTCCCCACCAGGTGGAAGAACGCCGACGTCACAGTCATCCCGAAGCCAGGTAAGAATCTAATTTTTCCCTCTTCTTACAGGCCAATCAGTCTCCTCCCAGCGATGAGCAAGGTAGCCGAAAGGATCATCCTCAAGAGGATAGCTGAGAAGACAGAAGAGCTGGACATCCTCCCGGACGAACAGTTTGCCTACAGGACCGAACACTCTACCGAATTCCAAGTGCTTCGCCTCACCGAGGAGATCACTAAGGGGTTCAACCAGACAGGTCACGGCAGCGCTGTTCCTGGACGTCGCCCAAGCCTTCGACAGGGTCTGGCACGATGGTCTCCTAGCCAAAATGATGAGTATGGGTTACCCCACTTCACTCGTCAAGCTAGTGAGATCATACTCCACAGGAGACAGATGAGGGTGAAGATCGTGGATAGGGTGTCCACGTACAGAACAATGGAGGCAGGAGTCCCCCAAGGCTCGGTGCTCTCCCCGCACTTGTTCTCCATCTTCACATCCGATCTACCCCGGACGGAGAGGACCTCCATGGCCCTCTACGCAGACGACACAGCCCTGACAGCCAGATCCTGGAACGAAAGGCTAGCCACCAGACACCTCCAGGAGGCGGCCACCCTCCTAGAGGACTGGTGCAACCGATGGCAGGTAGCCGTCAACGCCGAGAAGAGCAAGGCGGTCCTCTTCAAGAAAAGGAAGCAGAACCCCACAGGCCACGTTTCCATGTTCGGCGAAGACATCCAATGGCACGACTCCGTCAACTACCTTGGCGTGGTCATGGACAAAGGCCTAACATGGAGACAGAACACGGAGGCCATCGTCAAGAAGGCCAGGAGGACGAGAGCCCTAATCTACCCGATGACGGGTAGACAGAACAGACTCAACCTGAGGAACAAGCTCACGCTTATCAGGTCCCTCATCAGGCCTCATCTGACGTATGCTTCGGTAGCTTGGGGCTACCAAGCACAGAGCTACCTCCAACAGATCCAGAGAGTGGAGAACGTCGCCCTCTGGACAGCAGTCAACGCACCCTGGTTCGTGCGCAACGAGGACATCTTCAGGGACCTGGACTACACCCCGGTCACTGACATCATCAAGGAGAGAGCCAGGAAGATGTACGCCCTTGCTGAAGAGCATGGGAACCCACTGGTCAGGGAGGCTACTGACTATGACCCAGCAGACGCTCCGAGGCACAGGCGGCCGAAGGTGCAGCTACTGGATAACGGGTGAGTATAAAACATACCACCGTCCGACGAAGACACCCCACGGAAGAGACAGGACGATCACCCAACCACCCATCCAAGACCCTGCGGGTACCGGACAAACAACCGTCCAGTACCTGTAGTCCCCCTAGCTTCGGGCAGGCCGAAAATGCTACCAAAGCAGTTAGGTCTGCCCCTCCTCGAGCTACACAGCTCATCCTTACCCTACCGACGATCCGGATGGCAGGATGTCAATTGACATTCTGTGTACCGGCAGTCACTCCTGCCAAAAACCCAAAACACCCGACTGACCGATGACACCCCCCGGTGGGGACAAGCTGGCGAAGAAAGAAGATCAAGACAGAAGCACGCCAGAAGAGGCCTTAGCCAGCAAGGTCCAACGAGCCAGGACCCAGGGAATCGTCTGTACCGCTCACATTTGTGAGTGGGGCCGACGTAAAGTAAGTTCCCCCGCCCTGCACGAGGCTGGTCCCCGGTCTACAGCGATGTATTGGGGTAAAGGGCAATAATCCTGCCCGACCCCAGTCATCCGCGACCGACATCTTTAGCCAAGAATACTGGCGAATAATCTTATATCTATTTAGCGTACTATACCTGTCAGACATACGATTGGAAAGTGTCGTACTCGATGTAAAATGGTATGCTCAATCCCAATCCAGAGGGTGCATAAAAATCGGGGATTGCTTTTAACCCTTAATCCGCGAATTTATCTTTATTTCGGAAATTGTGAAAAACTGAAGTTTTAAAATATAACTTGCGGTTTCTCCCACAAACATTAGTTAAAAATCTATTCTTTTTTTTTAATTGTAGCTCACAATGTAACAGTGCAGTCAAAACCTATCTAATACTAATAGAAATTTTAGAAAAAAATATCATGTGAACCTCTACGCAGTAGCCTGCGATTTTTTTTTTGATTTTGGGAAATTGACAAAAACTAGATCGTACGAAATTTCAAGAATACCAAAATTATTTTTTGTGATTGATTCATACTGGTACCGTGGGTAAAACGGAAGATTTTTTAAAATTTGGTTGTTCAGAGATGGAGGATGGAGCGCGCTACGAACCGAAACCGAATGATGCGGGCACTTGTTTGCATTATATTTAGCTATTTGGTATTGTATTAGTAGGTACAATATTCCCGTCTTAGACTTTGACAGCTTTATTTTGTTTAAAAGATGTAGTTATTGGAGTTGTTTAAAATTACTTAGGTTCAATTACTTCCACATCGTGAGAGTATAGGAACAATAAGAAATGTTATATTTTTTTGTTCAACTAGGATTAGGATGTCATGAAACGCCGAGATTTTAAGTTGGAATATAATTTTGAAAAATCTGTCAGTCTGTCTGTAACTTTTTTGTGCGTACGATTACTCTGGGACGGTTTATGATATTGACTTGAAATCTGGTAATTTTAGTACAGCACACCTACATATTATAACTAGATTATTATATATTGATCTTATTCCCTTGAAAGGTTGGGGAGTAAATATGAGTAAATGGGGGTAAATAAGTAAAGCAAGCAAAAGTTCATAAAATTGGAATTTAAGATCTCACTAGACTGTTACATTAAATGCACTGTAAGCTACAATTTTAAAAAAATAATAGATTTCTAGCTCGTGCTCTGTGGGGGAAAACGCAAGTTATATTTTAAAAATTCAGTTTTTCACAATATCTGAAATAAGGGTAAATTTGCGGATTAATGGTTGAAGGCAATCACTGATTTTTATACGCCCTCCAGATTCGGATTGAGCGGAAAATTTTACATCGAATACGATACGTTTCAGCTGACACAAATTTATATCGAGACATATTATTTTTTTGAGACGTCACCAGTACCATATTGAATGTGTTAACACAAGCGAAATTTGTTTGACATTTATCGAGTTACGTAATTTTTAATGAAATTTTTATCGAATAGTCGGCTATATGAGATCTGCCATTTTGAATTACCTTTTTTTGACATCATAATCTGGTATGGCGACCTCGAAAACCCCTTTTATGTCAGTTTGAATTAAATTGCTTTAAAATTTTTCAACTTTAATAGGTTTGTTAAAAAAAAAGTTTTTTTTTGGTTAAATAACATAGAAACGCAAAAAAAAAATTCTTTCGGATCTGGAGATCAGACTGTCACAGTATTTTGACCCGCTGAATCCAAATCTGCCGTCAGACTTGCAAAAAATGCAAAAACCTTGAAAATAAGCGCTACAAGCCAAGGTTTTTTGCATTTTCTGCAAAACTGAAACGTGCTGGCTCAAATCTGATGGCAGACTTGGATTCAGTGGGTCAAAATACTATAGGATATGAAAGTCTGATACCCAGATAAAAAAAAATTCTGATATGGGGATCAGACTTTCACATCATATAGTATTTTAACCCGCTGAATCTAAATCTGCCATCAAATTTGAGCCAGCACGTCTCAGTTTTGCAGAAAATTCAAAAAAACCGTGAAAATAAGTGCTACAAGCCCAAGGTTTTTTGCATTTTATGCAAAATTTAGATGGCAGATTTGTATTCAGCGAGTCAAAATACTATAAGATTTGATAGTCTGATCTTCAGATCTAAAAGAACTTCTTTTTTTTGTATGGCTGTGTAATTAATAAACGATTTCCTCCTATATGTTTATAACTTTTTATTTTAAGCTATGTAAAAGTGACACCAAGAGGTTTTAAGAAAATCGAAGCTTCCCGTAATACAATCTTTCAGCATCTATTGACTCCACTAGCAAGTAATTTTCCGAAGCGGTCATTCAATAAGTGCCAGCAGAGATTGATCATGAAAATTTTTATACGCATTCTAATAACACAGGATCACAAAGCATTCTTGCGAGTTGCGCCTGACCAGACCCAGTGTAGCATATATTTTTGGGATCGCTGAAACCGAATTTGAAACTTATTTTGCTCCATCACGTCAGGATTTCTTTAAAAATTAAGAAAACAATTTTTTTAGCAGGCGTATTACGAGAATATTCGAAGATTTGTCGGAGTCGCCGGTAATATCAATTAATTCACAAACAGGGTGTTATTGTTATAGTAACATTCACATGGTACCAACATAAAGAGAATTTCACAATAGTTTTCTCCATTATATAAAAGTTAAATAAATAAAAGAAACTACTAAAAACATTTTTTTTTAAATAGAATCTCCTTCAAAAAACATCTCTAAAAAGTAAGAAACAAAATTTCACTCAGTTTTACAAATATCGGTCTACCTGTTAGTGGAAAGTAGAAGGAACTGTTCTTAATATAATAATATTTCAAAATTCTGACATGATGGGCCAATTCTGAGGCCAGATTCGGATTCAGCGCGAAAAATTACTTCGGAAATGACCCTCAGCTACCCAACAACATTCTATTCGTAATTTTTGATGGTTACGTGGAAGAGCATGTATATGAATGTTCTATTTATTGCTTTGTTATATTGTATTTAATTTAAATAAAGACACATTTATTATTATTATTATTTTTTTTTTCTTTTCGGGTTGCTTGCTGCCGGACAGGACTTCCGTGGCCTCCGACACCTCACGGTGGCCGCACCGGCGAATACCTTGCAGCCACTCTCCACGACCTGTGGAGTTAGTGACTGCAAATACCTAAATCGTGTGCCCTAAGTAGACGAAGGGATCCCAAGATAACCGCCTTCTGTATCTGGCCTGCCAACCATTCTGCCGAATTCTGACAGGCCGGTATGATCTTCAATTCTGAGAGCAGCGAAGGCTTCATCCCTCCGAGTACGCCGATTATTAGGACGACCATCTTGACAGAGTAGTCTGGGTACAGCACTTGGAGCTCATACCGGAGATAACGATATTTGGTCCGTTTTTCCCCCTCCTTCAAAGCGATGTTTGTCTCAGCAGGTGCTGAGAATTCGATTACAAACATCACTTTGTTCTGATGGTCGAGGAGGACTATGTCAGGCTTGTTGGCTTGAATTAGTCTGACGGTCGGGAACGAGTAGTTCCAATAAATTCGGCACCTCTCGTTCTCGACAACGGACTCAATATCTCCGGGGATGTAAGGCAGCACTGGTGTTTGGTCTACCCCATACGAGTGCCGTAGATGGTAGTATAGCACTCGTAATGTGCATAAGCGATTCCGGCGCCTGACGGCGGGTCCTGCAGTCAGGGACCTCTACACCCATTACGGGGACCTCTACACCCTCTACACCCATTACGCGGCTCCGGTAGACCAAGGTGTTTATTACACCATCCTGACAGGCTACAATGAATCCCTCGGTCTCCGACTTAAGCCCAGCTGACCTTAAAAAGGCGAATGTCAGCCTAGTCGATAAACCCAGTGTTTCCATGTTTTTGTAGAATACGCCGTGCATGGGTTTATCGACATGCTGCCTAAACAGGCTCTCCTGTTCGGCAGCTTTTATTTGGGCTTTCAGACGAGTTGGCTGAAGCTCAGTGACTGACTCTGGGTCAGCACCGCGCCGGCCGCCTCGTCTGACGTCGAACACGAGACCGAGTTCATCTGCGGCTCTTTTTGCTGCCTTAAACAATCCTGCGCCCACCCCTACGATTTCGTGATCTCTCACTAATAGCAGGAGCGGATCCGAGCTCCTGAGGATGTTACATGCCATACTCAGTACTACTCTGCCGTGCATACACTCCAGACCCAAGAGTCCTCGGCCCCCCCCGATGACGTGGGAGGTAAACACGAGGAACGGACGATCTAGGATGAATACTCCTATGGATGTTCATCATCTTGCGGGTGTCTCTGTCTAGTTGGCGCAGCTCATCTACTGTCCATTTTACTACCCCAGAGGAGTAGAGCAGAACAGGAACGGCAAGCATGTTAGTAGCAGACGCCTTATTCTTCCCCGAAAGTTCGGACGACCAAATCTTTCGGAGTAGGCGTCTGTACTTGCCGCGGAGAGATTCCTTGATTTGTTGCACATCCTGGATGTGATGTTGTTGCACATCCAGGTATGTGTAGGTCTCTCCGGCATCCAGATGTCTTAGGATGCCTTCCGTCTGCGAGCTGCGCGTCCTCAGAAAATTCCCCGCATCGCCCTCTCTTGAGGTGGACGACCGCGCACTTGTCCAACCCGAACTCCATACCAATGGCCCGCGTGTACTCCTCGACCACCCTTAGATCATTTTGAAGTTCACGCTCTCCGGAGGCATACAGTTTCAGGTCATCCATATAGAATAAATGAGTGACCTTATGCCTCCGGTTGCTGGGTGGTCCACAGTGGTACCCGCGAGTTTGGCGGAGTTCAACAGATAACGGCAGCAGTGAGATGCAAAAGAGGAGGGGACTCAGAGAATCTCCCTGGAATACTCCTCTTCTGAATGCCACCTGCTCTGTCGTAACCCGTTCTGCACCTGATGTTATGGTGAAGAGGGTCCTCCAGAGTGGCAGCAGTTGTTCTATGCATCTCACTAGTGGCTCTGCTAATGCAAGACATTTGAGCAAATGTAACAGAAGTTCATGTGATGTTGTGTCAAATGCCTTACGATAGTCAATCCAGGCCATCGATAGATTCCGCTTGTACTGCACAGAGTCCTGTGTAATACAGCGGTCTACCAGCGACTGTCCACCCTATAGATGGACTTACACGTGTTTTTATGAACGCTAGTCAAACTACAATTTTTCTCGCGATTTAAAAAGTTTTCGTGTGCCATAGTGTCCACCCAAGGGCTAGTGAAATAGGAAAGCGACCGTGTGTATACGGGCAGCTCTTAATTGGGCTTCTGTGAGTTTTCCAATCATTTTCCAACATTAACTGACAGTGAAAGTAGAATTCAGAAAGTCCACGCCCATTTCCGGCGCCAGGCCGGAAATTCTTCCGGTGTCTCCAACCTCAAAACGGTCAGACATAACCTAAAAAGACAATCCCAACCTAAAAACTAGTGTGTTACCAAAATAAACTTTTTGAAAAAACCCAAAAAAACCAAAATAACCAGATTTTAGGGGAAATTTTCCAAAAACCACTATAACCTATAAAGACTCTCACAACATCAAATTTAACAGTGCTACCATCCCGAAAATTTCAAAAACCCCCAAATCCAAAAATCCCCAGAAAACTTTTTGGAACTAGATTTTGACAGTTTTTCCCCCAAATTTTTTTAGGCGAATATTTTTTGACAGCTGTCACTTTGACAGCTGTCAGTGAAAATTCGCCAGACGAGAACTTTTGACATCTGTCAACTTTGACACCTGTCACTTTTTCCTAATAAACTTATCATCGTACCCACCCTCGTAGTGACTGACAAATCATAACTCCCCATCCGCGCGACCACCCCGACCGGATCGGTCGAAGGGTACAAGTTAAAATTAAAGCCGAGCATGAACGCATCTGGCCAAACTCCCAGTAAAGACCCGTGCGGTCAGTCTAAAGACTGGCCTCCCCTCCCTCCCACCAGAATGTCAGGTGACGAAAGTGACGTCTCGATTTCATCCGCCGTCTCGTTGGACAGAAGGGCAACCCTGAGGCGTCCTTTGAAGAGGACCAAGCCGTATACAGCATTGAGGTCGAGGGCACCCGATAATCCAGAATCAGAATTCAACTCTCAAGATTCGATAAAGGCACGTCCAGCCACCGTATCGTCATCCCCCATCACCACCGCCGCTGCCACCACCACCACCGCTGCTGCTGCCTCCATCGCCACCAGCCAGCCTCAGAATGATATGGCAAATATATTTAAATTACGTGATGTTGCAACCTCAAGCAAAAGACGAAGGATTGCCGTACGTGACGAGCAGCACCCTGAGTTTACACATCCCGGATCTGGCAGAAAAGCGGCGCTGCCACAATCCAAAACTCCTATCATCATCGAAAACCGCCACGCTGGTCCCATCAACATCGATGAAGATATGGACGTGGTGCCGCCACAACCTTCTGCAAACCAGATTGCCCAAGAAGCGGCAGAGATAACACCTCGTCAGTCTGCCCCTAAAAAACCCCCACCGATCGTTATTCATGGTCGTTTGAACGATCATAAAAAAGTCAACAATTTTCTCAAGGACAGACTGCGAGGTGAACATCTATGGAAACACTCCGCACAATCCACTATGCTGCAATTAACCAACAAGACAGATTGGCAAATCATGAATGAATATTTGGAAGTGGGGAAGGTCGATTTCCACACATATACTCCGAAGGATGAGAAGTCCCACGCCTTCGTCCTTCGGGGAATATACCACGAGGTAGAGATAAAAGACTTAAAGGAAGAACTCGAGAAAATACATCATATCGCCGTAAGAGAAATACATACCATGAGGGGCACCAGGAACCCCCTATATATGGTGGTGACCACCAATGATGTGACGCTGAAGGAGATTCAGACCCGGGTCCGCTGCCTGGACCATACCTCCGTTCAGTGGGAACGCCAGGCAAATAATAAGCGGATTATTCAGTGCCATAGATGCCAACAGTGGGGACACGCAACGTCTAACTGCCATGCGGGCCCCCACTGCGTGAAATGTGCAGGCCCCCACTTAACGAAGGTATGCACCAAGCCGCGCGACGAACCGGCGGTCTGTTTCAACTGTGGCACAACAGGTCACACGGCCAACAGCGTCACCTGCACCGTATATAGGAGGAAACTGGAGGCGATGAATTCTCGATCAATAAGAACACCACCCCCACCCGAAATGAAATACGTGGCGGCACCGTTGCCGAAAGTTAACGCTTGGACACAGAGGAGGACACAATTCCAGCCCCTGCCTCTGCCCCATCTTGAACCCCAACCAATTAGGTCGCCTCCCTCTCAACAACAACCACCGAGGTCACTCCCCACAATACAAGCGAATCCGCCACCAGCAACCCCCACAGGATCCGAGATGGACAAGCTCCGTCGGCTGCGCGATTCAACAATGAGGATGGCCTCGCTAGTCGATATTGACCAGCTACTTGCTCATTTGGACAAACTTAATGAAAAACTCGAGAGCTGCACCTGCGCTCTTGACAAGTTCCAGGTGGTTACGGCCTTCTTCCGTGAGCTGCCTGCCGATGCCTTTTAGGCTAAAGGTCTCTTCATGGAACGCCAATGGAATAGGTAACAAAATTCCCTTTCTAATAAATTATTTAATGAGGCATAAAATCGACATTATGCTTCTGAATGAGACGAAACTCGACAGACGGGACAAACTACGCGTCCGAGGGTATACGACAATCAGAAAAGATAGGGCCGACATAAACAGAGGCGGCGGAGTGGCTGTACTCATAAAGTCAGACATCGCGCACACGCATCGTTGTCTACGGAACACTTCCATGGAGAACGTGTGTGTGACGCTGGAAGGCGGCATGAGTATTGTCGCCGCGTATAACCGGCCCTCGAACGGGTTCACGGCGGGTTGCCTTGAGAATTTGCTTAACGCGAGCCCGCGCTGTTTGCTTATAGGCGACTTTAACGCTCGGCATAACGCATGGAACTGCCATCGCAACAACGCCAACGGCAACACTCTGTATGATTACGTAAGTAGTCATAATGTCGTACTGCAACATCCGGACGATTCCACGCATTTCCCGGAAAACGGCACAACGCCCACCACCCTCGACATCGTTGTCAATAAGGGTGTGAGGGACTCCACACCACCAGTGGCGCTGGAGGAACTCACATCCGATCATAATCCAATTCTGTTGGAATTGGACAACATGTCGAGGGAAGACATCACACGAAAAATCACCTCTTATAGGGACGCCGATTGGCGCCTCTATAAGATACATATAAACACACACCTTACACTCACCAACGATATCGCCACACCCGCCGAGCTGGAAAATGTGGTGGAGGAGTTCACGAGGATAGTGCAGGACGCCAAGCAGAGTGTTGCAACTATGATAACCATAAATCCTTACAAAGACCGACTCGACGCGGCGGTCATACAGGACATACGAGAAAAGAACAGACTCAGACGGCTTTGGCAGCGAAATCGCGATGTCGACGCTAAGGCCGAGATGGGCAGACTGCAACGGCGTATCAGGACCGCCATCAACACCGCCAAAAACCGGAAATGGCGGGACAGGCTGGAGGCGTTGAATCCTCAAGACAACTCGCTGTGGAAGCTGTCGAGGGCCATGAGAAATACGCGGGAGGCCATCCCCGCGCTGACTAACCCCAACGGACAGACAGCTATGACAGACGCCCAGAAAGCGGAAGACTTAGCGAATCATTTTGCGGACATACATAATGCACAAACACCGAACAATCCGGGACACGACCGCATCGAAAACGACGTTAACGAACTAATTGGTCATGACATCCAATTGACGAGACGAGAATTTCTAAAAGTCATGACCAAGCCCTCAGAAGTGGCTGGCATTGTCCGGACCTTACCTAACGACAAGTCCCCGGGGGCAGACTGTATCGAATACAGGCTGCTCAAATATCTTCCGCGGAAAGGCATTGTACAATTGACGTACATTGTCAACGCGATCCTGCGGCTACAACATTGGCCTAGCCAGTGGAAGTGCGCCGTGGTCGTGCCAATTCTGAAACCGAACAAGAACGCCAAACTCGTCGGCAGTTACCGACCGATCTCGCTACTGTCGGCGATCTCCAAGTTGGTGGAGAAGGTCATCCTGATCAGACTAGACGCTGCTCAGGATGAACTTCACATCGATGATGAATGTCAGTTTGGTTTCAGAAAAGGCAGGGGCACTGTGCGCCAGGTCGTCAGGATCGTGAATGACGTCAAAGTGCAGTGCAACCGCGGAAAAAGCACAGTGATGGTGCTGCTTGATATTGAGAAAGCCTTCGATACAGTATGGATCCCGGGCTTACTCTACAAGTTAAACTCATTGAACTTTCCCACGCATATCACCAAACTGATTCACTCTTTCCTGACAGACAGATCACTGCAGGTCAGGGTGAACAACAAACTTTCAACTCGACGGGACATTCGCGCGGGCGTCCCCCAGGGGTCGTGCCTGTCACCCAAGTTATACAACCTATACGTCTCCGATTTTCCGGAGTTCCCGAACACGAACCTTGCTAAGTACGCCGACGACACGGCCATGTACGCGCATTCGCATAGTGCACAAGCAGCGAACATGCTGCTCAAAGCGCACATGGCCCGTGCCACGGCGTATTACGACAAGTGGAAGATTCGGATCAACGCCGAAAAGTCGGAGTCCATACTCTTCACGCGCCGGTTCACTGAGAACCGCATCTTAACACCAATTTCGATAGGGGGTCGCCAAATTCCAATTAAAAGGTGCGTGAAGTATCTGGGGGTGAACTTAGACAGAAGACTGACGTTTAACATCCACGTTAACGAGACTGTACGAAAGGTCTACTCCATGTCCAGGAGTCTGTATCCGCTCCTGGCGCGGGGTAGCGGACTAAACAGGACAAATAAAAAATTGTTGTATACGATGGTGATCAGGCCGGCCATCACATATGCGGCGCCGGTGTGGTGCAGCATCCCGGCCACGACAATGCGGAAACTTAGAGTTTTAGAACATAAATTTATGCGCCTCATTTCAGACTCCGGTAGGTACACCTCCCTCAGAGACCTCTACGCACGTTGCCACGACATAACCCCACTAGCGGACTTCGTCCGGGAAACATCCCAAAAATTCTACCAATTCAAATTGGGCGACAGTCCGCTAACTCGAGACATAACACGAATCAGACAGCATAATGCCATACTTTTCGATATAAGACACCCATTACCATACCAGGCGCTGCCTATCTTTCGGCAACCTCCCTAGCCAAATCTTTCCTATACCAAAATTTCCATTTCACCACCTTTTACTCCCAAACCCCTCCTCTATTCTCTCTATTAGTCTTATTTTTGTTCTTTTGTTTCTTTTTGTTCTTTTGTTTCTTTTTGTTCTCTTTAAAATCCCCTCTCGACCAATAACTTCTTACAAATCAAAACCTTTTAAATCATAACTTCCCCTTCACCCTACCTTTCCGAAGGCAGGTAGACCATCGGATGAAGGTTGTCATTTGTTCGAACGGGTTTTTTCATTGAGTTTTTCCCGTACTAGTAACCCGACCTCTTAAAACAATGCGCGTGTGCGCCAGTGCGCGTGTGCGCGCTTAAACAAAATTCGCCATTTTCTATTTATTTCTAAGTAGTTCTAAGTATTTTAAAATCGTTCATGATTATTTTTCAATAAATTGTTAGGTTTAAGTTTTATTTCTTATTAAAACAGGAGCCCTAACCTCCACCCATTTTATTTACTGTTCTAGCCGAGGCTGGACCTGCCCCACCCGGCCACCCATCTACCAGGGCGTTGCGCGCCGTGGTGGTGTGGCCGGCTCTGAACCGGGTTCCAACTCAGGCGCATTTTTTTTTGTAACCGAAATGTTAATAAATCTTTTTGAATTGAATTGAATTGGTCTACCAGCAGGCTGTCCTTACAACCTGTCATGCCCTTCTTGGCGCCACGCTGCTCGTATATCTGCTGGAAGACCGGATCAACCTGCCGTAGTATCCGAGCATACAAGATACGAGTAAATAGCTTGTAGCAGGAGTTCAGACAGGTGATTGGTCTATAATTCCTTGGGTCAGACAGATCACCCTTTTTAGGAATGAGCACAGTACGTCCCTCGACAAACCAGTCCGGAATCTGCTGCCCCTCGTTCAACCACTTGTTGAAAACTCGGGCCAGACGACGGTGGGTGGAAGGAAGTTTTGTCCACCACCAGTTATTTATGCCGTCTGGCCCCGGAGCAGCGAAGTTCTTGGTGCCAACGAGAGCTTGTTAAACTTCCTCCGGACTGATTTCCGGGCACACTTCTTCCGGCTCTTCAAAGGTTCTGTGGCACAGAGCCTCGAAGTGTGCTATTGCTGGAGTGTTGCTATCGAACGGACGTGTTGTTTCGTAGATTCCTTTCCAGAAGCTTTTGACATCGGCTATAGTTGGTGGATTATCGACAACACGCTGTGGCTCTTGAAATAGGCGGGAAGGATTCGTACGGAACAACGTATTTTGCTCCATACTTCGTACCCGCCTATTTAGCTTTTTCTTGATAGCCATAAGCGCTCGAATCCTATCTAAACAGTGCTGCTTAATAGTGAGCATCACTGTTAGATTTAGAGTGTGGTGCTGACGTCCGGCTGCTGTTCGCCGGACTTTAGGCGTAAATGCCTTGCCAGTGGTTACGTATTCCACCACACTCTGGATTCGAGAAGCGTGTTGTCTGGCCAACTGTATTTTGCCTTCGATCTTTTGTACACGCCGCTTAGCCTTTTCGATACCGCTCGAGGGGTTGGTATTCGTCTCGCGGGGCACGAGTTGGCTAGCAGCGTTGTACACGGCACAGTTGATCTGTCTAATGCGACGGTAGTATTCCCTCGCAATACTACCCTTCATCTCATCGTTGTCGATTCCGGCGCACTCCTCAACATCTAGGTACTTATATGTTTCCCCCAGATCTATGCTTCGTATTGCAGACTGATCACTCAGCACGATGTTCTGACTCTTCACGTATTTACCTCGCTGGAGGACCACCGTGGCGCATTTGTCTAAGACGAATTCCATCTTGATGTCATCACTGAACGATTTAACGATATCCAGCTCTTACTTTAGTTGAGCTTCATTATTAGCCAACAACTTCAGGTCGTCCATATAGAAGAGATGGTTTATTTTATTGTTGTCACTGATTTCAAAGCCAACTTTCTGTTTGTTTAGTTGGTGTGACAGGGGGGCGAGTGCCAGACAGAACAGTAGAGGTGAAAGAGAATCTCTCTGGAATATTCCTCTTTTAATTTGCATCTTCCCTGTTCTTATGTGACCTTTCGAGTGGTAGAGCCACATCTCCGTTTTCCATCTCTTCATTGTAGTTTCCACGAAGTCTGTTATTGTTGAGCACACATGATACGTTTTCAAGGATTCAACAATCCAAGTGTGGGGAACGCTATCAAATGCCTTTTTGTAATCTACCCATGCCATGCAGAGATTTCTGTGCCGCTTCTTTGCAATTGATGTTATGGTCTTACTCACTAGCAGCTGATGCTTACAGCCCCTGGAGGCCTTTCTACAACCTTTTTGTTCTTCTGAGAGTATCTGGTACTTTATTATTATTATTATTATTATTTCAGCAACCCCAAAAACATTCTACTCTGGATTTGGTCCGGCGTACTTCGCAGAAATATTTTTGCGAGGTGCCAAAGGCCTGTTTTTATCGAATGAGCCTTAAGCCCACATGAAAAGGCTTCAATAACCCAACATCCCCAAACTACAAACAAGTCAAAGGCCTGTTGTCAACTAGACACCCTATGAATTAACCCCTAAAAACCATTATAACCCTACACGCTTAAGCCGCAGACAGGCCGAAGGCTTGTTTTTATCGAATAAAGTGGGCCCACGTTCATAAAGCCCAATAACTCGACATCTTCGAACCACAGACAGGCCAAAGGCCTGTTCACAACCGGTAAAGCCATGAATTAACTCCCGAAAACCCGAATAACCTGACACTCTTAGAGGGCCGCGCCGTTCATAAGGGCAAGTTGTGCGGTGCACGACGGTGCCACATAACTAAAGGCGCTGTGAGGCATCGCGAGTTTCGAAATTTAATTTTTTTTTCTAAATAAAAACGTTAAGTTACAATTAGGCAATCTAACGACCTGTCAAATTATTTTGGTAATATGGCGTTGTGGGCAAACAGGGGGTATATTTTAATTAACTCACGGAAACCAAGCCAAGGCAACCGAAAAGCAAACTCTTTAACAAACGTTTACCGAATGAAAACGAACGTTTGCCGGATGTTTGCCCACAACACGTCACGTGGTTTAGATTGCCTAATATAGTATGAACCAGGGCCGGATTATTCAATAGGCAAAGTAGGTAATTTCCTAGGGGCGCCAATGCTCGAGGGGGTGCTTCAGCAGTTCAAAACTAACTAATTTTGTCTCCTCATGGTCGACGAGCGTTTGCGTTTACCGTTTACCGTATGTTGGAAAATATTATCAATTGAAAAAGTGATGTTGATCTTTACCGTGGCGGAACTTTGACAACGGCACAGATCAAATGTCGGCGCTCTGTCGGCCTTTTTTATGATTTTCCAACTGAGTTTAGCAAGAATTTACAACAAAATTATTTGTCTGTTAGTTGATTATTTTATTTTGGTAGGATTATCGTATATCACTAGTGCTTAAAATTTTAATGAAAATTTTTTCGAAAGCGTGTTGCCTGGTAATATAAAGAGTGCAAATTGGCAGTTTATTATCTGATTAAATCGTGACCGTTTTAGCGGGAGGGGTTTAATCTTTGATAATAAACTGCCAATTTGCACGAGTTATATTAACTAGGGGAAACTTAGCTTGAGAAAAAATTTTTAGATAAAATTTAAAGCACGAGTGATATTTGAGGAGAATATTTCACGAATAAATAATTCATTAAGTACATCTTCAATATTATGTTTTCTCATTAATTGCCTTCAGACGTTTTCTTGTCACTTTTTAGAGTTTACTGACCTTTATTTTCAATTTCCTCATTAATTTGATATACAGAAATATTTCCAAACCGACTCATATTGTCAAAACAGCAAATCTGAAACAAACTCAGTAGAAACAATGGAGATTCCCTATATTTTAAAATAATCTAGTGACGTTTTTATGGCAACTAGTAAATAAAACGAGTTGAAACCTTAGATATTATAATATATAGACTGGCTTAACACCTTTCAGGCGTTTCTGAGGTGCAATATGACGAGGAACGATAGAAAGAGCACTACATCTTTAATCTGCGAGCACTACTTTATTCCCAATGTCCCGCCTATTTATTACTATACACTCATGGTTCCGAGATTGACATAGAGAGCGCCATCTAGCGCTACCGCTACTAGAGTTATATTCCATAATAATTGTTCATTGATTCATATTTACGTATTTAATCCTTACGAAGTTTACAAATTATGTTGAGGTTTGCTTCGTTAGGCAGAGTGAATTTTAAATACAACAAATTAAAATATTGCGCAGCTTTGATTCAACTAGTTACTTTTTGATGGATTACCGTATGTAAGTAGGTACCTAGGTACATTTTTAGTTTGTTTCCAGAGCGAATGTGTTTACTTGACATTTATAATAAATGATTTGCTTAACTTTGTAATTACGTTATTGAGCTATTGAAAGCTGTGCTTGACTTGTTCCTGTATTATGAGCTAGGTATATTAAGTACAATCTTTGTATATTATTGTTACCTGATTGAAAAGTAGGCAAATTGAAATAGTTACAGATAAGCAAGGATTATAGCCTATATATTTCAGACAGGCTTCTCTTTGGAACTGACGATTGTTTACTATATATGTGGTGTGTTTATGTTTGCTAGTACATAATACAATATTACAATTTACAAGGTAAGTTAACAATTAGTAATAAGCTAGAGAAGATATTTATAGATAAAATTTAAAAGCGTGAGTTGCCCTATTTGCCGAAAATATTTCACGAAACAAAACGACAAAAAATTATCGCAGTATTTGCCGCTGCAGCGACATAAAAAATTAGAGCGATAAATTTTGCATGTTGGTAATGTCAAAAGCCGATCTAGCTTGAATTACCACTAATAATGACATTTGATTGGTGCAATGTTGTGAAAAAACGGGCTCACATTGGCTATAGCGTTAATGAGTGAAATAATCGAGTTTATTAACTCCTGCACCGAAGCAACATTTCACAGAATTATTTATTATACTATAGCGGAGTTCGCAAGCAAGGAGTTTCGAAAAAGGATATAAGTTTTGTTTTTCGGTGTATTATTATTATATTTAACATTTATATTTAGTTCAGGGAAAAATATGGGTCCTGCAATTTTTTTTATAATAAAACATTTTTATTGGTATTTTATATTTTCATGTCTTGCACCCACGAAAGACAATATAATACAATTTTAAATCGAATTTCCAACTTTCAATTTGAGGCTATTTGACCTTGAAATATTAAAAAATTTCGAATGAGGCGCATTTCGTAATCTCTTAACCCCGCCTATAAACAAGAAGACGCAAATATTTCATTTACCTAAGGGTGCGCCAATCCTTAATCCGACCCTGGCATAAACTGGAAAATTTCGGATTTTTATATTCAATTGTTTAGCGTGATTTATTTTAGATATTTCTTTCTTCAGATCCTCTTTTCATCTGAATTTTAAATAAAATGCTACCGGAGGGAGCATTTGCACGACGTCGCACAAAAGCCTTGGCGCGACCCTGTACCCTTGAGCCGCAAACATGCCAATGGTTTGTTTTTATCGAATAGAGCGAGTCCACTTCAATAAAAACCCAATAACTTGCCATCACCTAACCACAGACAAGCCTAAGACCTGTTACTTCCACGTCCAGTGGAAGTATAGTAACGACAAAAACATTTTTAAAAATTTTTATTGTCCAAATAGGCTTAAAATGTCATGAAACGTCAAGATTTTAAGTTTGAGCGAAAAAAAAATTTCTGTCTGTCTGTCGGTCTGTCTGTAACTTTTTTTTGTGCGCACGTTTACTCTGGAACCGTTTAAGATATTGACTTGAAATTTGGTACACATATGTACTTTAACGAGTTCTAGAACTAGATTATATTTTCATCTTGTTCCGTCGAAGGGTTGGGGGGTAAATTTGGGGTAAATGGGTAAATTAAGCAGGTAAGAGTCCATGAAATTAGTATATAGTATATACAAGAGAAGCTAAGGTCTCAAAAAAATTTTTGGCATTAGCCACCCCCACCTCCTTATTAAAGGGGATGAAAAAAAATTGTGATTTAGTGTATGTACAGGAACCAGAAACCTCAAAATATTTTTTTACTTCATCCACCCCCCACTACCACCCCCCCTATCACCACCCCCACCCACTACCGATGTGGGGTATCGTTTTATGGGTTTTTGGGGTAGAGGATTTCAAATATTATATTATTAAAGTTCCATAAACAATTATTCGCATTATTCACATACAAAGTTTTTTCGTTGTGAGTGACTTGGATAGAGAATCTGGATGTGGAAGTAGTGATTCCTTGGGCAGCGGTTTTTTTATGAAAAAGCTATGAACCAGTACTCCTGCATACAGTTCGCTTCAATCCAAAACAAAATATGTCCAGGAACATCAACTAGAGCTGTCTGCTGTATTGGTCTCTGTGGTTATTGGGGCCCTACCTGTCTGCTGCATTCGGTGCAAGTATAAGTTTGTATAAGTGTATAATGTTAGTTTCGTAACTGAAAATTCTAATGAAGGTGAATTTTTGGGTATCTATGAACTATAACAACAAGTTTTGAAATTAGATATTTTTGCACCAATTTCAAATTTATATTAGATAATAAGGTACAGTTCCTTGTTACTTTCACTAATAGGGAGATAGATATTTGTAAGACTGAGTAAAATTTTATTTCTTACTTTTTAGAGATATTTTTTAAAGATTTTTTGAAGGCAGTTCGAGTTAAAAAAAATTCAACCTTTCTAGTAGCCTTTTATTTATTTCAATTCTACATAGTGAAGTGAAATTGTAAAACTCTCTTTATGTTGGGCACCATGCGAATGGTAGAGTAGTATTACTATGAGAAGATGACAGCAAAAAATATGCGCAGAAACGAGTTTGTGCACTCCATCATTCTAAGTCAATGAAAATGAATTACGTGACATTCAATGTCGACCAGTGATGGCGGTGGCCAGCAGTAGAGCGGTGGCAGCGGTAAAAATGATAATAAAACAACTTTATTAGGCAAAGTTTAGTACAAATTACTATTCTTACACTTACAACAGTTGGCAAGTTTTAATCTACTTCATTACACAGTTCCTTTGACCCCGAATTTTTTTTTGCAATTACATATCCCATATACTTCAGATGACGCTATGCCACTGGTAAAAATATTCGCACATATTGGCTCCGCCCCTATCATCTTCTCATAATAATACTACTTTACTAGAAGTTTAGAAGAAAATATATGTGGTAGAGCATCCCAATAAGAAATACAGAAAAATTAAGAAAATGCCACAAACAACATTTAGGAAATGTTTTCGAAGCTTATCCCTTCGAAAAAATACTGAAATAGATTCTAAAGTGTATTTAAACATTTATATTCAGTTTTATTTCTCTAACTTTAGTAGTTTACTAAATACATCGATATGAAAAAAAGTCGTCCTCGGACGGTTTTTTTTATTGTCTCCATGAATAACAAGATGGAGGAGGGGCACATCTATATGTCTCAGTTACTAGTAACCTCCCCTACATTATAACGTCATAAGTTCCTACTGGGGGTAATTCAACCGGGGAAGTACGGTTAGATCCTTAACTACCTTAATTTAGTTTGTCTAGGTAATGTAAAAAAAAGTTCAGACTTACTCTTTCTCATTAAATGGAAGTGGATCTTTCAGAGCAGCCTGAAACATACGTAACCATTCCCAGTTGGTTTGGGTAGTTTCAACGTTGTAAGTTATGTCAGTACAGATCGGCATGCAATTACAGTGTGGGATGTCATCCTGATCACCAGAAGATTTATTTGTATTAGCTTCCCTGATTTTATATCGAAGGTCGCCCATTTGTAAAATGCGTTCCGCTTCCACCATGCAATCCCATTTTCCCGTGCCACAAATTTTTGTTGCATTTTCTCCTGGAAATGAATTAACTGTCGATGTACTTTTTGATTTTTTAAAATTATTAGTGAAGGTTGAAAAAAAAACGAGTTGTGAAATACAGAGTGGGTCCTAAGTAAGTGGACATGTATGTATATCCAAACTATGATGATTTATCCTAACACCTCTACAGTGCGTCCCCAGATGGGGTTACCTACACCCGATGGGGTTATCTATATCGGCCAAATTCACGGAAAACCTACTACATGATAATTGAAAGGCCATTAGGATAATGATGGATCTTATAATTGAACACTGTAGGCTTAATAGACACATGAGTCTAATGAGTTTGGCAGAGGATACAACATACTGATTCTGTCAAAAGGAAAAGGAAATCTCAGTACATGTGTTGTGCCATTGTGAAGGCCTAGCTGAACAGAGATTCCAACTACTTGATGAGGAAAAAGGGCAGATGTCTATACCGAGGAGCACTTATCCAGGCTGTGGAGCCTGATACAAAAGACAAAGTCGGTAAGAAGCTCTAAAACTAGAACAGGAGCACCACAATAGATCCACGGGGGTTGCGGTGGTTAAGGCTAAGCAGCCAGCTCCTATTTTTCGAATCTGAATCTGAACGGCCAATACATGAATTAAACTATTAACTACTCAAGCTCATCTGCGACAAAGTACGGTGGGTGATTAATCAGGTGATTAGGTACAGTGCAAAGTAAACCAGTTTGACGCGATATAAGCATGTTTTTAGAAAAATACATGGAAGCGAAAAATGGCAGACTAAACAAGCTGTGAGAAATTTCGGTCGATAGAAACAGGGATTATAGTGTTCCGATTCTTCCAAGGCGCACCTACAAAAAGACGAAGTGACAAACGTATTATATTAGTATAATATAATACTTAAACAGCGAAGCTAATTTGTGTTTTAATATAATCTAACGCAATGGGTATAACTAATTGTCCAAATGACACTTTTCTGCAATGATTTTCGCCGAAACCTCGATTTTTCGAGCAAGACCATGCACTAAAATACGTTACTTACGTGGCATATAATATTTAACACATCCACAACGCTCTAAAGTGTAATTTGAGAGACATTCCAATTTGCAATTTAGCGATGAGTAATCTTTAAAATATTTTAGCTTCCTCTCTGATGGTAAAAAGCATTGCCTTCGCTCTGGATTATAGTTTTTAACAGATTCTGACGTTTTGATCATCGTTGGTTGTATTGCACCCATAATAACTTGATTTAGAGGCACCTAAAAGAAAAAAAATGCTGAAAATTGAATTAATATTTTATTCATGCATCGATAGTCAATACAAATACAAATTACTCATACACTTACCATAAAGTACTGTTGACTGGGTCTTGGTACCCTTATAGGTATGTGCAGCATAACCTAAGACAGAAATATACAAAAAATAAATTAAGTAATTTAATGAGATGTTTGAAGTTCCAACCAAATTTAAGATGTAAACTAACAAAACAGTGATTGAGAAATAATCAAAATGATTCAATTTTAATTTATAGTTTAATTAGCAATTATGCCAGACACTGACGTGATAAATATAAAGTTAAGTTCTTTTTTCAACAAAAATAGAAATAAATAAGGTCACACTCTTCGCTCCCAGAGAACTTTCAAGACTACTTTATATAAACACATACAGTTGAAGGCCACGGAGTAATACCCCGTAATACTAATATAATCACACTCTTCAGTCCCAGAGAACTTTCAAGACTACTTTTTATAAACACATACAGTTGGAGGCCACAGGGTAGGTGTTTATAATAGAATTAAACAAGAGGAAAACGATTTTAAACCTGCTGTAACTCCCTTCTGCGGAGTCGTGGAACCTTGTCGTGGTAGATGGGCTTAATAGCCCAGACGACAGAGATCATTTTATAGTGAAAACCACAAAAAGTTGCAAACTGAATAATTTTTTTTTAATGAGTTCGTGAAAGTGTATAGAATAATATCCTGAAAAGTTTACATTTCGCTCGGATGTATTGATTGATTGATTTACCAGCGTGCGGTAGGCATTGCTGCCACTCCCAAGTTATACAGCTGGGCCTGCTACGTCCACGCTGGGTTGGACTAAGGTCATGCTTGTTGCCAGCAGCGAGAGCCACATGGCGCATGGTAAAGGAATGTGGGATGGGAGGTGTAGGTATTTGTGAGATGCGTTACCGCATTATGTCGTGAGGGAGCGTTTAAGCCCCCTTTTTTTGTATTTTTGGTTCTGGGCTTCTGCCTATTCTGGGTCTTCTTGTGAGATATGTTGCCGCGTTGTGTCGCTGCTATTTGTGCTCCTATTTTTTTTTTGTACTTCTGTTTCTACAGGTCTTCTTCTTCTTATGAGACTTCTGATTCCTCCGTTTCTGATTCTGGTAGAGTATATATCGCTCCGATTTCTTTGTGAAATTCATTCTTTCCCCTTGCTTTTCTTTCCCAGTATGTTTGGTCCTTTCCCAGTTTGTTCATGATCCTCTCGATTGTTGTTTTCCACGTGTAACATGGTCTCCCAATTTTAAGTTTGCTGCTATTCTGTTTTTATTCTCTCCTTTACTGTTTCTCTCCTTTTCAGTTGGTTCGTCAGATATGTTCCTAGGTATTTCAGTTTGTTCGTTGTTCTTAGGGAGTAGTCACCTATTTTGTGTTCTTCTCCACTGATCCGACTTTCTTTTGTTGATGGGTCTCGCTCCATTATTAGACATTTTTTGAAATTTATTTTCAGCCCAGATGTGTCCAAATGCGGTTTCATGTTTTCTAGGAAGTTGCTCTTCTTCTGCGACGATTAGGAGGTCATCGGCGTAAGCTAATACGATTGGGGTTCTCAGTGTTTCCGTGTCTTCGTTAAAATTTGGTGTTTCCCTTATTGTGTTTTGTATCGCTTGGTCTAGGACCGTGGTGAATAGACGGGGGGATAGGGGGCATCCTTGTTTGACTCCTCTGTTCTTTTGTCTGGTTTCCGTCATTTGTCCGAACCATTGTATGGCAGTTGTTTCATGAAGGCAGGCCTTTATTATCTTGTTTATTAGATAGTGCGGCACTCCTTTGTTATACAAGGTGTTGACTATGGCTTCGTGACTGATGGTATCGAATGCCTTTTGGAGATCTATAGCGGCTATGTGCAGTTTTGTCCCTTCTCTCCATTTTTCTTCCAGTTCCCCGTCGGCTGTTGTTCGCCTGTGGCCTTCATCTTTTTTAGCTGTTCGTACTTGTTATTTTTTTTTTCTTTCTTGTCGGGCTCATAGGTGATCTGTCCCTTTTTAACGTTTTTCTTGCTGCAATTTTTATTTTTGCGCCCATTGATGTCCAGTCTAATTCTTCTCCTGTCAGTTGGTTTTCTATTTCTTCACCGTATTTCTTCCGAAAGTCTTCGTGCTGTAGTAGAGAAATATTCCAAGTACTGTGTAGTGTCTTGTTGTTTCCTTGACTTGTTTTTCCTTCTTTTATTTCCAGTTTTCCGTATAGAATTTTGTGGTCTGTATTGATTTCTGCTGCCCTTTTTGCTTTAACGTTCTTGATCCTTTCTCTTATCTCCCTGCTTACCAGGATATGATCTACTTTTGGGGTTGTTCTTCCATTGGTCCAGGTGTCAATGCAGGTTTGGCTTTTGGCCCATGTGTTTCTTATTGTCAAACATGTGTGCTAGATTTTTTAGCGCATTTCCGTTTTCATTTGACCATGTGTGGAGTAATGTTTTTCCTATGATGCTTTTATCCTCCTCCGTCTGATCGTCTTTTCCTATATGCGCGTTGAAGTCTCCTAGTATTATGATGGGCATTTTTCTTTTTCCGTTTCTTCTGGTTTCTTGAGTTAGCTGCCTGAATACCCTTCCTGCTCTCTTGTCTGAGGGTACGTGGACTCCTATCATGCAGATGTTCTCCTTTTCATTTTGTATGATTGCCGTGACTATGTTTTCGTTTATATTTTCCGTCCTTATTTCGATGGGTCTCTCCCGTCTGGTTACCCATGCAACTCCTCTGCTGGTCTTTTCTTGCCCCCCCCCCCCGCTTAGTTGCCATTTGTAATTTTGTGTGATTGCTGTTCCGTCTATCATGTGTGTTTCTTGTATACATGCAACGTCGATTTTTTCTCTTTTAGCTCTTTGTATGCATCCTCTGACGTTCCATGTTGCCAGAGTTATCCAATCATCTGGTGCTTCCTGACTGTGTCCCTCTTCCATTCTTTGCGATATTTGGATGTATTTGGAGTTGATATTCGTCGTTTCCTCCCATTCTGGGCGGGGGGTTATAGCTATGCTTGGGGGGTTTGTTTTTTCTAATCGTTCTAGTTCGTTTCTTTTCTGCGTAGTGATTATGCTGTCGTAGTGATTTCTGTTGTTTCCCTGCTTCCTGTACACGATCTCAATTGGCATGTTGTCGTCTTCTTGTTGGTTGTTGGGGTGAAAAGTTATGATTTCGCCCTCCTCTTGGTGTATTATTATTGTCCTCCTCTTCAAGTTTGCTGTTGCTGCTAGCGTCTCCTGCCCACCCCAGAAACCATCTTTTCTCAGGTCTCCGATGAACGCCTCTATTTTTTCTTTGTTTGTGCTGTGTTCATTGTAACGGGGTTCCAGTTCGTTGATGGATGCTAGCATGAACGGGGTGAAATAATCTATGTTGTTTTGTATATAGTCCGCTACTTGTTTCCGTAGATTTTTGATGGCGTTGGTGTGTGCCGGGGTTGTTATGTTTTCTCCTTCTAACTGATGGCTTATTGCTCCATATAGACAGTTTCCGTCGCCGTCGATTTTTTGTACCAGTAATTGGTGTGTCTTCGTTCTTACGTTCTGTAGTGGATACATTGTTTTTGTGTTTTCTGGAGAGTTGTTATTTCTTGCTTACTTTTGCTTATTCTTGACCTAAATTTTTTAATAAAATAAAATTCCTTAGCCTTACCAGAGCCGTACCAGACGTGGAGTGTAAACAGTCAGTATGTTTTTAAAGCATGCATGAGAATTTTCTAGATATTAATGGCTCTGAAACCAGGATTGGCAACAATTTTATCCAAAATTTTTGTTATTTTTGAATTAATTTAATTAGGCGCGATGTACTGTTACTCTGATGGTACGCCCCTGGGGCTTAGTCATATATGTATAGCTGAAAGAGAAATTGTTTATTGACTTATCTAATTTATTGCCCGACCTGTTTATGAAATTCTTTAAGTTGTCTACAAAATGTGACTGGTTTATAAGTGGTAATTGGACACTTAGCTTTGATTTATGGTCCGTCCCTTCGTCGAAACCTGGATCTGTCAGCTTTTCTCACTGCACAACACTGAAGAATTTAATCACGTATTTACTAATTATTGATTATTGGCACTTATCACTTAATTGTTGTTTTGTTGGCACCACCACCGTATGTAGAATTTTTTACTCAATAATTAGGTTAATTTTGACCTATTTAGGCCAGCTTATTACCGGCTTTTTTCACGATTTACACTCCGTTTTTAAGAAGCGTCTATTCGCTTTCAAGTACGAGCTTGGACCCTTTACATTTCGCTCGGATGTAGAACATAAAAGAAAAGTGAAAAAAAAAATTTTTTTTATCAATTTTTTCAAAATTCTTAAATTAAGTCAGGCTAGAAAAAATAAAAAATACAGGTGTGTAGACCACGTGTTTCTGAAGAGAAAATGTCCTAATAAAATTTATCGCTAAAGCCACGGTTTTCCCGGAAAAATATAGTGAAGTAACTTTGTCACTGCTCGGCCAAGCGCACGGTTAAATGCATACTACGGTATGCACTCTAAAAATTCTTAGCAGTTCTAACAAGTAAAATAAAGCTTTTTTATCTTTCCGTTTACAAATTTTTAACATTATTCTTAGTGACTAAGAGAATAAGTAATGAGTCTGGAGGGAAAATATATAATTATGAAAGCATACACAGACACCACACATAGCCGCTGAATCGCTCGCATGAATTTTTACATGCCTTTACTGATTTGTATTCATTACAGATACACCTATTCACATTTCAGCTATATCCACTGAATTCCTTATACATTTGTTAATGTATTGGAAAAGTTCCAGAATTTATATTCAAAACAATCGAAGATATTTTCATAGTTATAAGATCGTGACAATCACAATTTCTTATCATGATATGATTAATCATATTTTCGGAAAAATGCATACAAGTAAACAAATTTGTATTTGAACATTCGAAAAGTATACATTTTTTCCGAAATAGTGATATTTTATTTTTTCCAATGTATCAAGTTCTCGGCAAATTACAGCCTCCAATATATATATTTATCAAGAAAATCATCAAGCAATTAAATTAAAATGATTTGTTCTCAATGAAGAAAGAATTTCTTTGAAGAGCTTTTATTTTTTTCTATATTTTTTATTGCGACGATTGAGTTCGGGCGTAAAAGTAAAAGCAACAGAAAGCTACAATTTCCATCTTTTAAATGAACCAACACTCATATGGATTGAACAAATTCTGATTTAGTGACATGTAATTCAGTGCGTCGATCATGCGTATTCAAGCGCGTGCACGCATGGATCTCGCTCCGAGTTATAACGTTACACCTGACTATTTTTGGCTTTAACGATAAATTTTGTTAGAACATTTTTTGTTCATAAATACGTATTTTTTATTTAATTTAAAAATTTTGAAAAAATGGATGGAAAAAAATTTTTTTTCACTTTTTTTTATGTTCTGCACCCGAGCGAAATGTAAACTTTTCATGATATTATTCTACATTCACGAACTCATTAAAAAAAAGTTTACACAGTTTGCAACTTTTTGTGGGTATATACCTTCACCGACTGGGCTATAAGTACCTGCAATGATTCTGATAGCCAAGCCGGCGGGAGTCTTGTACTCCTGGGGCCACTAGGGACACCTATGCCGTTGAAGTCAAAGAAGAGCGGCGAAAAACCAAGGGTGATTCAACCCAAGCCAAGGTGGATCCAACGTAACAAGGGCTGAGTGGTCGCAGGTTGAAATGCGATCCCGAACATTTCCCTGGGGGCACCAGGCCACACCTGCTTGTATTTCACGCCTTACTTGGGCATGCGGGGCTCTGACGGGCGAACTCATATTTCCCTAACTGCTCGTGGGCACATCGAGAGCAAAATAAAGATCAAGGTCCTGTAGGTGAATCTCCATCATGCTAAGGCTGCTTCGGTCATTTTATGTAAGAGATTCGAAGAAGAAGAATATTGCCCTTCTGCAAGAACTCTGGCCTGTAAACGGAAGTCTCGCAGGCCTAAAGCCTTTACAAAGTAAGTTGCTGTACAATACGCACTCAAGTAAGTCAAGGGCGTGTATAGCATACAGTAACAGGGTAAGCTGCACATTAATTCTGATGCTTTGCACCGATGATTTTGTTATAGCTTCCCTAACAGCGTCAACGGAAGTGGGGACGAAGAGCTGCGAGGAAAGACCCTGCCCTCCAAAATTACTGAGCGACACAGTCGCCTATTGCGGAGAAAAGGATCTACCAATGATAATGTTGTAGAAGATCCCAGAAGGGAATGATTATTAAAAAGACCATTAGAGCATATAGTACAGTAACTAGAGGTTTAACTTCGTTAATTTTTGACAGTATTATAGCAAATACTTCACAGAAAAGTTTCTATATTGTGCGGGGGCTTGCTAATTTATAAAGGGTGGATGCCACCCCCTCTCAGGGGGTGGTCTTAAAAAATATATATATATTTATTGGAGCTGAAATATAAATGAATTTTAAGAAGAAAAGGTTCTGTGCAATTTTTCACATAAATTGATAGTTTCTGAGTTATAACGACTTCAAAATTGCGATATTAGCTTTAAAAAAAAAGTATTTCCAACCGGCTTTCGTCAAGAATCTCGAAAAGTATTACTTTATCGAAAAAATGTTACAGACCAATTACAGAAAGCGCAAACTGGGAATTAATTATATTTTTTGTTTATTGATGTAAGATTAATAATTTCGGAGATATATAAGTTTATATTTGGTATCCAAGTGTTTCGAAATTACCTTTAAAGTTTAAGATGCATTTTTTTCTAAAGCAAGTGCTTGAAATGAGCAAAAAAATTTGAGCATCTAGGTAATGATACATCTTAACGAAAATCTGTATTTGATATAATTTTTCTTAATTACTGGCTAATTAGAGTAACAAAATGGCAACCATTTTATATAACAAAATATAAATACGCATATTTTTCCGTCATAACTTCTTTATTTCTTATGCTACAAGAACGGGTAAAAAATAATTTGAAAGCGCAATTAATTGTCTTTAATTCCATTTCTTATCATGCGTGACGTAGGTGTCACAATTTCTGAGATATTTAACATTTAAACTGCATTTTTCGTCTTATAAACGTTCGGACGTCATTTGTAAACTTTCATATCTCCGAGACTATTAAATCTATGTAAATAAATAAATAAGCTAAATTCATTATCAGTTTATGAGCTTTATTTTTGGTCTCTTTGGTCTCTTGGCCATTTTTCAATAAAACTAATATTTATTGAGATATTTGGAAAAGGAAAAAAAAATTACGTTTTATCGAAAATACCTTTATAGTTTAAACTGTATTTTTTTCTAAAGCAAGTGCTGTATACAAACCAAAAACATTGAGCATCTACGTCATGCTATATATTGATGAGGAACAGTGTCTGAAATTACTTTTTTTTTTATTACTGGCTAATTACAGTAACAAAATGGCGACGTTGTTATTAAAGAAATGTGTAGATGCACATTGCTTCGGTCATAACTTTTTTGTTTTTTACGCTACAGAAACAAATAAAAAACAGTTAAATCTTAATTAAAAACCTATTATTCTACCTATTAGCATCCTTGACGTAGGTGTCACAGTTTCTGACTCTAAATAATTATCTTATGAACACTTGTATGCCAAATGTAAACTTAAATATCTTCGAAATTATTAATCCTACATCAATAAACAAAAAATATAATTAATTCCCAGTTTGTACTTTCTGTAATTGGTCTGTAACATTTTTTCGACAAAGTAATGCTTTTCGAGATACTTGACGAAAGCCGTTTGGAAATACCTTTTTTTTAAGCTAAAATCGAAATTTTTTAACTTTAAAACTATCAATTTATGTGAAAAATTGCATAGAACCTTTTCTTCTTAAAATTTGATTCTATTTCAGCTCCAATAAATATATATATTTTTTAAATGCCACCCCTTGAAGGGGGTGGCCATCCACCCCCTATAAATTAGCAAGACCCCTCACAATATAGAAACTTTTCTGTGAAGCATTTATTATTATACTGTCAAAAATGAACGAAATCCGTTCAATCTGGCATTATTCCGAAGTTTTGCATATTTTTTATCGTACTGTACTAATAACTTAACAAAAACAAAAAAGGCATCATACGTGGTCGCCCAAAATTGAACTAATACGCGTTCACAGAAAAGTAAGGCACAACACGTGGCGTCCAAAAATTTTTCACATAGAAAAATATGTTTATGTCCAGACCATGAGAATGAAAGTATATTATGGTCATGGAAAAGTGTATCGAAAATAAAAGTAAATTTTTGGTTCAAAAAATATACTTTTTTGAAAATGAGCCAAAATTGGACTTAAAAATATTTTTGTATTCAAGGAAAAGAGGATATTACTTTTTGAGAAGTACGCTGAAAGTGTACTTTGAAAATGTTTTTGAATATTTTTAAATTTTTTATCGCTTCACGAAACATGATGAAAGTGGAGACACAATAATTGTGAATATCATTCAAAAGAATACATATAAAATTTTAACGAGGCGACGCGACGTACTGAAAAAGCGAAACCGAAAAAATGAACACGGCCGGTTTCTCGAATATAAAAAAATTGGATTCATCCAGCGACTCGTCAGTTGGACGAGGAGATCGGCAAAAAACTGTGGTAGCAAAACCAATGCAGGCATTTAAAGATGGCAAAGTTATAGAGAAAACCGCCTTATGCATAAGTAAGATAAAAATGTCATTTGCAAAAAAGTCGCTCGAAAGCGAAGTAGTGTCACATCTCCTATATGGAACCTATATGAGGTCCGGTACGTCGCAAGGCAGGAAAGCTGTAATAACTCATATATAGCTGAACTTTAATTGAATTCCGTTCTTGTGAATGATATAATCACTAAAATGAACCTTACAGTTAACCACTAGTGTGTCAAAATTTTGGAAAAGTAAAATATTTTTATATTATTTTCAGTCAGTCCCAAAACCAAACTGCATGTATAAACTTCCGAGAAACTTATGTGAATATTTTTACCTAATCGATTGCTATTGCACGCTCTCAATTAAATGGTAATTGCGAAACCAAAGTCCTCATTCGTCCTTGCCCTACTTGGGGAGAAGTTTCATTGAAATATATAGATTCTCTTAGACAGAATATTGCATAATATTATACCTTCAGTCTTATCTCTCAAGGGCTTCTGTGTGTTAGGTCGCAATTGAGTTTCGGGCATCTGCAGACAAGTTTGAAACTCAATAACCGGGGACTTGAGACGGATTTTTTTATGAAGGTAAATTAGAGATTTCTAAGCCAAAAAATCCATTAGATTGTTAGGTAAATAAGATAAAGTGCATCAAGAGAGAAAATAATTTTAGGGAGAGCACCGTTAGCAATCTACGGTAAGTGCAACTTTTACCTTTCTCTTGTGTCAAACATCTCATAAATATATATGGAAACGCCTGGGAGTGAGAAACCACATACGAACAAGAGAGAATACGGCTGGCGCCCTTTAATAAATAAATTGACGTCGTCTCCTTCAGACGCAGTGTGTAAGGTTCTTCTACAATAACAGGATCTGATGTCAATGCATACCACATATTGTAGGGAAGCACCGACATCATATAAATCATTCTAGGTGATGAGTTACTAATAGCCAACACAGGCAGTGCGTAAAGAAGTCTTGGATGTAGCCTTATACACGAGCAACATAAGAGACAATATTATAAATTGGCATGTGTCAGAAGAGGCATCATACTCAGATCACAGGCACGACTCCATCTCTAACAGAGACAAAGTTCAGAAATTATCTAGAAACCAACTGGGAAGGCTATACAGAATCCCCCGGAAGGCACCTGCAGGAAGGAACAGCATCCGGTAGAGGTGTAAGGAGCCTTGGGGTGGCAGAGGAACTGGGAAGCGAGGCTATAATAGCCGCTTACCAAGGAAACTGACCAGAGAAAACAAGGAAAAACGGAGATAAAACAATCTGATGGAATAAACATCTGAAAGGCCTCAGATGTGAGGAAATTGTTCAATATGGCCAAACTCAACGAAGATTGGGTGGGATACCTACAAAATTAAACTCACGCAATATAACAACGAAATCTGCAAGGCCAAAAGAGACTCATGGAGGAGGTTTTGTGAACAGATCAATGATGGTCCTGCAGCCTCCAGAATCCATAGGGTACTGGCCAAGGATGGTTGTACTGCAAATGAAGTAGGCGTCATCAAAAAAGAGGATGAAACCTACACAGAAACACTAACGGAAGTATCAAAAAATGGGGACCACTTTTCGGGCTCACTGATAATGCATGGTTTGGAGGCGGTGCAACTCCCAGATCAAAGGCCAGAGCGGCCCAGACCTTGGGATTGGAGGCTGGCCAATTAGGTAGTAAAACCCGACAAAATCAGATAGGCAATTAGCAAGTGCCAACCATTCAAGTCTCCTGGGATGGAAGGAATTTACCCAATTCTGCTCCAAAAAGGGCAGAATATACTAATACCACATTTGTGTAAAGTATTCAGAGGCTTCTGGCCTATAAGTACATACCAAACATATGGCGGAAGGTAGGATATCAGACCAAACGCCCAAGTCATTCATATAGACTCATAGTCTGTCCTCTTTCTTACTCAAAAGATTGGAAATACTACCGAACAGGTACATCGTTAGTGTGCGTCAATATGCATACTAGCAGGCAAAGTCAACAGACCTCGCTCTGGATGATTTAAATACGCTACTGACATAGTCATTAAGGGACAAAGAAATGGCAGTGGCAACATTTCTAGATATGGAAGGAGCGTTGAATAACGTGACAACGCAATCTCTAACGAATGCTTTGGTAAATAAATAAATACGTTTATCTCTGTACGTACATCATTGTACATATATCGCCCACTATATTTCATTGCAGTTGGAGAAATTGTAGTATATCATTTAGACTATTACATGCTAGCAGAATACTATACTTTATCGACGACTATTTTAACTATTTTAATCGTTTAAAAGTAAAAAAATAAAGTTAATTCACAGTAAAACTTCATTTGGCTCGTTGCTAATTAGTTCCTAATTAGTCAAAGGTGCGTTATTATGAGTTCATGTTCATAATACGCTAGATTGGAATTATTCGTCAATTATAGTTATTAAGGTACCAAGGGCGTTATAAGGATAATAACGCACCGAGGTCGGCAGTGTACTTCCTGAGGGCCTCTGGCCCGAGGGAATGTACGTCGACCGAGGGCGTCATTATCCTATAACACCCGTGGTGCCTTCAACGTTTAATGTCCTACAAGTCTGTTATTTAATTCGAATTTTTTTTTGACATTTACGATTTATTAATTTGACATCTATTATGTTCAGACTGATTTGATTTAAAAGAGAGTAAAAATCAAAATTGTTTGTAAACGCCGCCGTTGCATAGCAACGCATTTTATTTGTCAATAACGCTATCATAATTTGCTTGTTTTGGGTTGTTTTATAATTTTATAATGCCCTAGGGCGTTATAGATATTCATAACGCCCTAAGGCGTTACTTTTTATTTAATGTATCTCAAAATAGGGTGGTTATTGTAAAATAACAGACTTGTAGGACATTAAATGTATAATGCAATGATTATACGATAGGCGTGGATAAATAATTTTGTCCACGACCTTTTTTATAATATATCAGTTATATAGTCCGGTAAACTCTAAGGTGGCGTATGTATGAGTTGGTAACACGACGTACGATTTGATATGCGATGCGCATAAAGCTATCACAGTGACATAGAGATTAACTAACTAGTTGCGACCTTTGGACGCGCCAGCTTAGAGTTTACTCGACTTATACTTGTGTTTGTTCAATCATAATTATATACATTATTCACTACTACCAGTGACTACATTAATCACTATCTAGTAGTGATTAGTGACTAATCTCTGGTAGGTACTTCTTCAATTTGAGTGCAATCTCGCAACTTTATAGTGGAATTTATGTTCAGTTTCTAAAATGTCGTAGCTACAATTGTGTGAACAATTTTACTATTATTATGAAATTTATGAATAGATAACTTTATTTAAACAGACCCTTTATCATAAAATTTGGTTTTTAAATTCTATTGAGTAGGCCGTTATGTGTCAAAAGGGCGGCTTAAATTGAATTTAAACTTCAACGTTATTTACAATAATTTTAAATATTACAAAAATGTTAAAAGTAAATTTTTCAGTAAACAATTTAATCAAAAATATTTAATAGTCGTGGACAAAGCATAGGTAGGAGGAGAGGAGAGATAGGTAGGTTTAAAAATGGCGTCAAATATTTTCAAGTCAAAATATTACTTTAAAAGTTAAATATCTCAGAAAGTATGAAATCTACGCCAAAAATGTTAAGAAACCAAATTAAATATTATCGGTTAAGCTAGAAGACATTTTTAATTTTTTTTTGTCTTAAAAAATAAAAAGGTTATGACCGATACAATGTGCGTCTTCGCATCTTTTCGTATAAATCTCGCCATTTGTCACAATTATATTATTATTTTCGGCAAATTTACCATAAAGTGCTATTTCCTGTTGAGTAGTCGTAGAAAAAGTATAATATTCTACTGGCGTGTAATAACTATTACTTACTGGAATGAATTACAATACTCGCTTTCGGCTAATCATCCTCTTGAGTAATACCATCATTACATGCTCGTGAACAATATACTATTATCTACATAAAATTATTTTATTTTTTACCCCCTTTAATAATGGGGTGATCGGGAAAATTATCAATTTTTTTAAATTCTCAGTCGTGCGCAAAAAAAAATGGGACAAGTCTTATAACGTATTTTTGCTAAAATCTAGTTGTGTACATCTAACTTTAATTTTTGTGACATTGTTAGTTATTTTTCAAAATTCATTGCAAGTGTGCAAAAACTAATATGCCCCATATAAGCGATTTAGTTTAAACTGGAGTTATAGTAAATTTATTGTTAAGTTGGATATCCTTTGTCCCCTAATCCAGGATTTATACTTATTGTGCTGTTTATTCTCCACATTTTTAAAATGTTAAACACCAAATTTTTGTTAATGTTATAACGCAGTGCAATTTGTTTCATTGACCGTCCATCATTTGCTATAGCAATAACTACATCATTGCAATAAAAAATAAAATAAAACTGCTCACTGTTTTATTTCGGCTACTAATTGCATATTCAAATAGAGACAGATTTACATTAGAAAAAAAATTGTTGTCCTATTTTTATTTGCTCACGACAGTACCACCTAATTTGTGAAAAAGATTGTTGGGAAATTAATATTGATTAACTAGAAATGGATGCTTTTTTCCACAATGAGGAGGTAATGAATATTATGAGTAGGCAATTACCCTGAATCCTTGAATAGAGTTTTTGCAGGTCTGGTCAATACCATACTTGGAAGTCACTAATACAAGTTCCAAAGCATTTCCAGCTCCAGCCAGAAGAGCTCGTCGGGGATATGGGTTTAAGCCTGCTTCTTCGGAATAACCATGCTCCATGCTCCAGTCCCCATCGGATAAATTTACACTCGACTCAAACTCAAATGTTTCGAAAGGAACACTGAAACAGAAAAATTGTCAGTAAATGGTGGTACCACCTAATTTGTGAAAAATGTCGTTGGGATTGATTAACTAGAAATGGATGCTTATCGCACCTGTAATTTATCATGATCCACAACATAATGAATGAAGTCTAGTCACGTGTCACTCAATACTTCCTAATAATAAAGAAGATGACATACTTACACGCTATTTTGATAAATTTCTGAGTAATCCAACATGTTGAAAGTAAAACAAATTCCCTCGTCAGTGATAATGGGCTTAAAGAGTGTATCACAATCTACTTTTTTATTCATAAATTGGCAAATGTAAAATAGCTCAACAAAATTGAAGTAATTGATCTAAAAAAGTACAATAATATTCAGTACTCCGTGGATAGAGAATATATTTATTCTGCATATGTTTCTGTTTCAAAAAGTTCTGATAAACACGGACAAACATGTGTTTCAGCGCTTCAAAGTTATGGATAAATTAAAATTTTTGTTACTTCAATGGAACAATGACAGCATCTTTCGTTAGAAATGGTCAACTAAAGAAATCCTAAATATTATGTAAACTTTCTAAAATAAATTCTTTCATCAAGAACACTATGGCACTATAAGGTGGTTAATTTGGCTGCACGAAGAACCTTATTGTTACTCACTGTATCAAACCTCAAATAATGATATTGTTGAATTATTTAGGTATTATTTATTGTAACAGATTTAGACGATCATTAACTGAAGCGACAGTAAATTTTTAGTTCATGACGAGAACATTTATTTTCCTCACTTTCAGAATGGCGGACGATACCGAAGTATGCCGATGTATTTAGGTTGTTTGTTTTCAATTTCAGCCTATATTTTGAACATGTTATAGTCATTGAAACGATGTATTTTAATGAAACTGTAATAACTGAGGAAAGCGACCTATTTTCCCCTGAAAATATTTTAAACGGCGTTATTATTTTTCATCATAGTTTTAATAAAAAAGTATTTCTAACGACGCCAAATAAAGGATCCCTTATGGTATGAGAACTATGGTCTTTATTGGCCATTATCAGAAAACCTCAAGAAACTTAAAGAGTATATCCATTTTAAGTGAACTACTAAACAAAAAGACGTTTCAGTCACTTGAGAGGGTGCTTCACTGAGTCATTCTTGCTGATTTTAAAGAACAATTTATTGCAAATCGATGTTATCAACCAGAACTTTAAAGTGGCTTTAACTCAACTACTCGTTGACGGAAAGGGAATATCGATTGTAAAGGGTATAGGGAAGATCCGAACTTTTTTCTGAGGCTAACATTCTATCGTCATGACGATAGCGTTCACTTTGTTATGCTTCGAAGTTAATATCGTAATAAATATTATTTCTTTGGTGATCGAAGCCCTGAAAGCTATATTATTAAAATTTGTTATTCCACAAACGCGAAATAATGGAAGTCAGCTAGTTGGGTCATCAAACTTTGGGAAATAATATGCATCGAATATTGTGCAGAAGTGCCATGCCATTCAGCTACCAATGGATAAGTCGAAATAAATGTATGCCAAATAAAAGCTAGGCTGGAGAGGTGTTTAGACAATTGCGATGTAGCCTTTCCAAGATGAGCTCGCTTGAATTGGAAGATATTTTTATTTTGATTAGAAGTCCGAAGAGGTGCACCTGCATATTATTTGTCCAACTAGCTACAAAGATGTAGGATTTATATCTAGAAAGTTTACGTAGTCAAGTACTTTCAGATATAGTTAGATATAAAAAATAACTCTAAACTAACCATAAAAATTAACAATTAAAAAACTCTTCGGCCAAAACTTAATTTAAACAGAACAAAGTATTTCGGTTAGTAAGTTTAATTCAAAACAGGTAGATATATTTAAAACTATGAACACGGTCTATAAAGCCATATATAAAATTCCTACTCAAAATAAAATCATTCATAGTTTTGAATACAAATAAATTAAAATGAATTAAAATAAATCAATAAATTAATAGGTACATACATTGCCATTGCTCATTCACTGTTCTTAGAACCGGTACTTGAACAAGAAACCATTAACAGTCTAGATAATAATGTCTCTCTAAGAATAGATGGCATACGATTATCCACATTAAAAATAATACTATTATAATGGTGAAATCACTCAGTTAATAAATATGTCAATTACGTCGGGAATATTTCCCCAATTATTAAAGTGTGCTATTGTTAAACCATTACATAAAGTGGCGATCGTAATCAGATGGCAAACTATTGTTCAATCTCTCATATCAAATATAGCAAACATTTTTGAGAAAGCAATAACCACACGATTATATAATTATTTTGAAAAATACAACATCCTTTCAATTAATCGATTCATATACATTATCTTGAGTTGGTGGTCGAGAAGGACTACGTCAGGTTTGTTGACTTGTATTTTCCTGACGGTGGGAAACGAGTAGTTCCAATAAATTAGACACTTCTCATTTCTCACAATGGACTCTATATCCGCCGGAGCGTAAGGCAGCACTGGTGTCTCGTCTATCCCATACGAGTGCCTCAAGTGATAATAAAGCACTCGTAATGCTCCATCTTGCCTCTGGACATAGGCCGAGAGTGCATATATCGGACAAGCCGACAGCAAGTGGCGCCCTGCGGCAGGCCCTTCAGCTGACATAAGGGACCTCTATACCCATGGCACGACTACGAAAGACGAGGGTGTTGAATACACCATCTTGGCAAGCCATTATGAATCCCTCAATCTCGGATTTCAGCCCGGCTAACCTTAAGAAGGCAAAGGTCAGCCTTTCGGATAAGCCAGTTTTTTACATTTTTATAGAAAACTCCATGCATTAGCTTATCCTTGTGAAGCTGCAGAAAGATGTGAGGTTCTGCAGCCTTAATTTGGGCTTTTCGGTGAGCAGGTCCGAAGTCGGTGACAGAGTTGCAATTTACCCGCTCGACGTCGAAGGAGAGACCAAGTTCATCGGCTGCTTTCTGTGCTGCTAACCCTCATTTCCTGCATTCTCATGGTCCCGGGACATGCAGAAAAGGGGATCTGAACTCCTGATGGCTTTACAGACTCTATTCAGAACCATCCTATTAAGGAGACAATCTAAGCTTGATGCACCTTCTTGCAGGTTCCTACATCGAGTTGACGCAACCCTTCTCGATTCCATTTCACTACTCCAAAGGAGCAGAAAAGGATCGGAACGACAATCATGTTGGTAGCAGACACCTTGTTCTTCCCCGACAATTCTGAAGACCAGATCTGTCGGAGTCGGTGCTGATACTTATCGCGGAGAGCATTTTTCACTACACTCACTTCTTGGGTGGAGCGTTTCCGGACACCCAAGTAAGTGTACGACTCTCCGGAATCTACGAACTGCACGTCCTCTCCGTAGTTCCCGCATCGTCCTCTCCTGAGATGGACCAGTCCACATTTGTCTAACCTGAACTCCATACCAAAAGCCTGCGTGTACTTCTGTACCACCCTGAGGGACTGGTGTAGATCTGTCTCTCTCTCCGGAGGCACAAAGCTTATGGCCACCCACATAAAACAGATGATTATTATTATTATCATTATTATAAATGACTAGAGCCGTAAGCGTTAGCTTGGGAATTACTGTAAATTTATCCATGATTGTTAAAATTAACGCAAAATTCCTCAGTCATTTTACTTCCGAACCTTCCTACGTACCTGTGTATGTATTTAAGATGTCTAAGACTACCATCCAAAGTGCCAACTCCACAGTGGGTCAGAATCCGAAAAGCCGGCCAAAAGTCGAAAAATCGAGTTTCGAATTTAGTACTTTTTTGTCCCAGAACGTTTAGTAGATGGCTCCAGGTATAATATAAACTGGTTCCTAGGAGCCGACATCCCCCGAGCTCTTTGTAACTTCATTCCGAATGTGACAGTCACACGAAGCGCACCGAGCTGTTTATTTTACACGTGTTGTTGTAGTTACAGAAAGTGCTGTAAAAATTTAGAAAACAGTGCCATTAAAATACATTAAAATGGATTCTCATCCACAAGACATGCGTAATTAAATGTCGAAGGTGAAATTTCGTAATTATTAATTTATAAAAAATTATTAATATTCAATAGGAGGTGGTTTTTTCACAGAATATAGAAAACATTTTTTTCTTTATCAAGAAAAAAGTTTATGATTCGTTCACACTCGTTCAATAAGTTTATTTTTAAGTTATTCGTTGAATATTCTTGTAAAAAATATATAAAAATTGGCTGCCTCTAGGTGTCACTGTTGTTTTTGTGATCGTTTCTCTGACACGGTGCAAAATACAGCGACGCGTTAACTTTGGTTTATATTGTCGTTTTCGCATAAAAATCCCATTTAAACATAACAATTTATAATATTTATGTGTTATAAACAATTTTTGAAAAAATTAAAGCATTTCGTTATATCAAAAATAACACAGGCCCACAAAAAAAAAGTTATTTGAACTGGACATCTGAATATACTTTTCTTTAGTATTTTTTCCGCTGATTACGAATCTGAAGCACATATTATAGAAAAAAACCCGAAAAACTGTCAAAAAATGCGTTTTTATGGTTTTTTGGGTGGTAAAATATGCATGTGGCGTGTTCGGCTAGGCTGCATGTATTTTTCTTATGTTTTTTGCCCCACTGACCTCGAATCTATTGTTAGAACCCTGGGCTCATTGTCAAAATGTTGAGGAAAATAAAAAAAAAAACGTAAAAAATCACGTCTTTCACGGACCCTATGTTTTTTTATGGATATCACGTTTTTTTCATGAATACGTAGCGTGTTACGATGGCCTGCGTACATCTTTTTTGAGAAATTTTTCCCGCTGATCACAAATGTTAAGTCAAATTTGAAGGTCAGTGATGAAAATACTGATAAAAATCAAAAAACTGTCAAAAATTAGGTTTTTTCATTGATGTAATTTTTTTCGCTGATCACGAATCTGGAGACAAATTTTGATGAAAATACTGAGAAAAATCAAAAAAACTGTCAAAAATCTGTTTTGTTCAGGATACCCAATCATTGTGCGTGATATATAGTATTTCAATTTTATACGGGTTTTCGTTTTCGAACGCGCTTATCTTCAAACAATCTGTATAAGGGGTTTCTTCGTGGTTTCGTTCCTATTGGTTTCACTGCTCTTTGTAGCATCCACCAGTAATCTGCTAACATGTTGACATCCCATTTACCCTGAAATCGACGTTCAAAGTCTTTTAAATCTTGGTGGCATCTTTCTACTTGCTCTTCGCTGAAGTCGCCATTATTTTCTGGAAACTCATCCAGGTGTGAATCGAGAAAGTGCAATTTCACACTCATCCTACAACCTACCCTTTCGTAATTTTTTATCATTTTTTATACAATGTTTCTGTAGTCTGGATCTTTGGTATTACCGAGAAATTTCGTGGACACGTCTCTAAAACTTAACCGTGCCGCCTTTTCTACTTAATTCATAGAATCAACGAATTCTTCCTTTCCTAAATAAAGTTGGAATCCCAGGCCCAACGAATATACCTTCCTTCAATTTAGCATCAGATTTGTGACTCATCAAATGACTCAAGTATTTAAAGCATTGACCATCTTTGTTGTTGACCATCTTTATTGTTTCATTAGCCCAAGCTTAATGTGCAACGGAGGAATGAGAATTTTAGAAGTGCTGACAAGCGGTTCATTTATAATATTCTTGGATCCAGGGACGAGAGACATTCTGGGCTCCCACACCTTCTTTTTGTAATGATTTAATCTGTCCCTGCTATCGAACATGCACAAATAACAAGGATATTTTGTGAAACCAGCTTGCTGCTCAATACAAGTATCATGGACAAAATTTTGAAATCTCCACAAATAAGCCATTTATGATCTTCATAATTTAATTATATATTACAAATTTTACTCAGTACTTTCATTACGAAAACCAATATAAAATTCAAATACTATATACCATGAACAACTAGGTAACCTGAAAAAATGAGATGAAAAAAAAAAACGATTTTTGACGTGTCCACAAAATTTCTCGGTAAAACCAAAGATCTAGACTACAGAAACATTGTGTCAAAAATGCTAAAAAATTACGAAAAAGGTTGTATGATGAGTTTGAAATTGCACTTTCTCGATTTACACCTGGATGAGTTTCCAGAAAATAACGACGATTTCAGCGAAGAGCAAAGAGAAAGATTCCACCAAAATTTAAAAGACTCTGAACGTCGATTTCACGGTAAATGGGATGTCAACATGTTAGCAGATTACTGCTGGAGGCTACAAAGAGAAGTGAAACCAAAAGGAACGAAACGATGAAGAAACCCCTTGTACAGATCGTTTGAAGACAAGCTCGTTCGAAAACGAAAACCCATATAAAATTGAAATAGTATATATCACGCACAATGATTGGGTATCCTGAAAAAAAAACGATTTTTGACAGTTTTTTTGATTTTTCTCAGTGTTTTCATCACTGACCCCAAAATTTAACTCCAGATTCGTGATCAGCGGAAAAAAATACTCGATAAAGGTATATGCAAACCATTGGAATACGCTATGCGTTCATGAAAAAACGTGATATCCATAAAAAAACATAGTATCCGTGAAAAACGCGATTTTGAACATTTTGACAATTAGCCCTGGGTTCTAACAATAGATTCTAGGTCAATGGGGCAAAAATACATAAGAAAAATACATGCAGCCCAGCCGAACACGCCACACGCATTTTTTACAGTTTTTTTACAGTTTTTCGGGTTTTTCTCTGTAATATGCGCATTACTGACTTCAGATTCGTAATCAGAGGGAAAAAATACTAAAGAAAAGTATATTCAGATGTCCAGTTCAAATAACTTTTTTTTTGTGGGCCTGTGTAATTATTGAAAAATTATTTATTTTTGGTTGGAATTTATAAAATGCCTAAAAGAATTGTAAAATTGAATTCAAATTAATTAATTAATTTAATTTTTTAAATTTGAATTGAAATTCGTAATCAGCGACCTCGAAAACTCCCGAATACCAATTTTCAGTTGAAATGACTTACTTTTCTCAAACGTTTCTCGTCATGTTGAAGCCACCATTTTGTTCTTGAAAAAACTATTACCAAATTCGTAATCAGCGACCACACAAAAGTGAAAATTTTCAAAACCATTACTTAATTTTTCGACTTTTGACCAGCTTTTTCGAATTCTGGCCCACTGTGAACATTTTAGACGAGTATTACTTGCGCTGATTGTACTTGTAGATTGTAGATTGTTTAAGGGGTCGCTTGGCCCTGGGTTGGCCTTTCTTCACCTCGACCTAAAAGGTCTTTTGTGAATTACCCTGCATCTAGATGTTACCCAGGATTCCAAGACTTTTTGCAAAGCTTGCGATTTTCCTGGGGGCTGATTTCCCTATGTCTTCAGGCGCTAATTCCGCCTGTTCTAGGTACTTTAGCCTAATTCGGATTAACACCTTGCATTCACAAAGTATATGTTCCGCAGTTTCGGTTGCAGCTTCACAGTATCTGCATTTGTCATCTTCTGCCATGCCCATGTTCTTGAGATGGTATCTCAAGGGGCAATGGCCAGTTAGAAGGCCTGTGATCAGCCTTAAATCAGACTTTTCCAGTTCGAGAAGCCTTGTGGCATTCTTTGTAGAATAGGTTATAAACCTTTTTGCTTGTCTTTGTCCTGGAGTGTTCCTCCAGTAGGACTCTTTTTGTTCCTTTTCCCATTTTAGGACCTCCTCCGTTATGTGTCCCCTGGATAGGCCACAGAACGGTTCGGGTCCAAAAAACGGGGCTTCAGCCCCTTTTCTTGCGAGGCTATCAGCTAATTCGTTGCCTTCTATCCCCTCATGCCCTGGCACCCACATCAAGGTAACCTTGTTGTTTTTTGCCAGTTGCTTCAGGGATTGTCTGCATTTCCAGGCAATTTTTGACTCAAAGGTATATGACCTGAGAGCCTTTAATGCTGCCTGACTATCTGAAAGTATATAGATCTTTGCCCTTCGAGTGCCTCTATTTAGGCATTCCTGGGCGCATAGATCTATAGCATAAATTTCTGCTTGGGTGTTACCAAGGGCTTTAGATAGCCTGCATTTAGGCCCTGCTACGCCCACACCAACCCCTTCATCCATCTTGGATCCGTCTGTGTACCAGATGTGTGACTCTTTCTCCGACCGCAATGTTCCGGCCCTGCCCGCTTGACGGCTTTCAATCAGCACATCAAACGGGCAGTCAAAGTCATATTTGATTGGCATTGAGTCAGTGGGTTTGGTTATGGATTCGAATTGGATTAACTCCAGAATCCTTAAGTGACCAACCAGGTCGCCTGGTCTGAATTTAAGTGCCTGATGCAGCCTTAAGGCACTAAGTGCTGCCTCCTTCCTCACATGCAAATGCAGAGGGAGTAAGTCCAGCATTGCCTCCATAGTTGCTGTGGGACACGAGCGCATTGCTCCTGTAGTCCCTAGACAGGCAAGGCGTTGCAATTTCTGCAACTTTCCTTGTGCTACTTTTTCTTCTGTTTTTGGCCACCATATGCATGATGCGTAGGTAACCACAAGTCTCACAACCGATAGGTATGACCAATGTATCATTTTCGGCTTTAGACCTTAAGTCTTACTAAACAGCCTACGGCACGTCCAAATAGCCGTTGTTGCCTTGGTAAGTGTCCTTTCTAAATGTGAGTTCCAGGTGAGTTTTTGGTCCAGAATTACTCCTAGATACTTGACCTCACTGGAAAAGGTTAGTACTGTTCCATTCAACATAGGAGCTCTCAAGTTGAGTTTTCTCCTTTTGGTGAATGGAACAATAACTGTTTTGCTCGGATTGACACTAAGACCCTCTGACGAGCACCATTTGGATATTATGTTTAGGGCAATTTGCATGTGGTTTGAGATCATAACCTCATGCCTGCCCCTGACACTAACGACCAGGTCATCAGCGTAGCCCTGAACGTTGAAGCCATAATTGCTCAGCTTATGGAGGAGATCGTCGACCACCATCGACCACAGCAAGGGCGATAAGACTCCACCTTGTGGACAGCCCCTAACTGCAGTCACGGTGGCCGACTCACCCCCCATGATTGTACTTAATATTAGTCCCAAAAACAATTTTCATATGTGAGAGCTTTTAACTATTCAACTGTTTAATTGTAAAATATTAAAAGAATATATTTAAAATGCAATGTTACTATTTCTACTCACATTATTTACATTGTTTATTGCATTTATTTATTACAAAACACACATAAAAGATATATATTTTTTTATTATAAACTGCAAACTGTTGGACTAGTCCATTCATGCATCTATTATAATTTATTATCGTCCTCATTATTACTTTTTGGTTATCAACATTTTAATAGAGAAATATGTTTATCGAGAGCCACAAACAATAAAATACTCACTTCCGTCAGTTCCTGAAAGAAATCATCTGTGTCAAATACGTCAGATTCCGAATAATTAAATAACTGATTCTTGCCACACAACATTGCCATATAATCGATTAACTTTTGTCTAAAACCAATAGAATAGATTTGATCAAACTACTAAAATAACGAATATCCACTTAACATTTTAGTTATGGAGGTGGCAGTGTCATTTCTGCATGAAAACTTAAATATCTGATGCAGCCAGCACATAATTTTCTTATGCGATATATTACATTCTATCTTGTCCAAATTTGTTAACTAATCATCTTCCCTTTGACTATTTGAGAAATACTATGTGGTAATTTACTAGCACAGAGGCAATTTTTTAATTATTGACCTTCAAAAAAGCATAAAATTATTTTAATAAGTTGAAATGTCTTCAATTGGAATTAGTGGACTATAACTAGATTTATCTTCAGAAAAAATTTTCAGCAGCTGAAATTTTGACGTGCTTTTAAAAGTAAAGAGTAATTATTCGAAAACTTTGCCATTTTAACTCATTTCCTTCTTTTTATCATTTAATAAATAAGCTTTATAAAACCGTTTTTTAAAAAAGAAAAATGTTCTTGTATACTTCCTATTGAAACTTGAGTCATACGGGTGGTTGTGAGAGACATATAAACCTATTCTTGATTTATTTTTACAATTAATTATTTTTTATTTATTTGGTTTCATCATTATTAGAGAATATTATTTAGGTACAGTAGCGGCGTTAGGGTAGGGCGCGGGTGGGCGATCGCCCAGGGCGCCATACATAAAGGGACGCGGAAGGCGCTCCTAGCTTTATTTCCCCTTTTTTTCACATGGGTTTGAATAGCAGATAGGGGGCGCCGTAAAAATCTCAGCCCAGGGTGCTGGTAGTGCTAAAACCGGCACTGTTTAGGTATTAAGCAAATCACAACATACACACTTTTTTATTTGTTATAAAATTATGTACTTTCTGTATATTGTTGCCCTAATCTGGGCACGCTAATATACTAGTTAGCAGAGCTGGGTAATTACTTGTAATTGGAAAATAATTACAATTACCAGGCGCGGATTTATAGGGGGGACGTAGGGGGCGCGCGTCCCCCCCCCTGATCCAGTAATTTATAAGGTCAAGGTTTGTAGATTTAGGTTTTTTTAATAAAAAGTTCAAAATGCTATATATTTAGTTTAAATGTGCGCCCCCTCCTCAATAATTTTCTAAATCCGTGCCTACAATTACAAATTACTTTTTAAAAAAGGAATTATTTACAATTACAAATTACTTTTTTCAAAAAGGAACTAATTACAATTACAAAGTACGTCTTTAAAAAAGGAATTATATTCGTTTAATACAATTACTTAAATACAATTACAATTACACGAAAAAAAAAAGGAATTGTAATTGCTAATTACTTTTTCAAAAGGAATTACCCAGCTCTGCTAGTTAGGTAAATACTTCAAAACACTCATTATTGGCGAACCAATCAAAACAACTATTCCTCTAGCTAATACAGACAAAGTATTGTATTACATGATAGGATTCTTAGCATTTTAAAGCAAAAAAATATATTAAAAATACTTAAAACATTTATTTAAATTCAGTCATTCTCATTTTTTTTTATTTAATGTGAAGTTATCTACTTTCTGTATATTGGTACCTTAATCTGGTCACGCTAATATACTACTAAGGAAACCACTTTAAAACACTTATCGTGGGAGAACCAATCAAAACAACTACTCTTCTAGTAATCCTATCATGTAATTCAATACTTCGTCAGTACTAGCTAGAAGAGTAGTTGTTTTGATTGATTCTCCAATGATGAGTGTTTTAAAGTGTTTTCCTAAGTAGTATATTAGCGTGACCAAATTAAGGTACCAATATACAGAAAGTAGATAATTTCATATTAAATAAAAAAAGTGAAAATGGCAATTTAAATAAATTTTTTAAGTATTTTTAATATATTTTATGTCATACTATTTTATTATTGTGTTTTTATTGCTTAGTTACCAACTACATAATAGTGTACTTTATACCCTTGCGGGCATAAAGTGCATTTTACGGCCCGCGCAGGTATAAAGACAAAAAAACATTTTTGATTAACTTATTAATAAACTTTATTAATTACAAAATATGAAATTAAAGTATTATGTAAATAATCTACTTAACTTTATTTAGTCGAATTCACATTAAACTGGCAATTCTGGAAAGATCCGGTGATAGTTAGATTGCCTGCAGCAAAAATGTTGATTCATGTTTCATTGTCTGGGTGTCCAGTTTCTGTAAGGCGAAGCAAGATCCAGAAGGTACGCCTGTCAGCATCCTTGAAATCGCATTTTTTGAAGATATACTGGTCCTCTAAATATCCTTCAGCAACGACGTACTCTTCCATCCACCATGGCGCTTCAACGTGGTCATACTGGCTTCAGCCTTTGCCAGAAAAGTTGCCGATGTTCGATGCAGACAGTGTCCTGTATACTTATCAGGATCGCTCAAGCCAGATATTTCGCAATGATGAACGGGATTTTTCCAAATGTTGTAACGCCTCCTAGTGGAGTTGTTCCAACGTATAATAAATTCAATAGTATGGACGGAACTACTTAACCGTTTTCTGTAAACTGATGCGTGAAGCGCGGTAGTTCGTTGAAAGGCCGACGCAGCACTAATATCGTCCCTTGGGCGATGTGAATAATGTCGACGCGAGCCCGGTCTCTTTTACGTTCTCGCGGTGATGAAAGCAAGTAGCTAATGGCGCATCGTCAAATCAAACATAAGTGTTCAATATCTTTAGTGGAAATGGGATGTAAGTTGACCATTTTCTACCCAATTTTCCAAGTTAATTAAGTTTTCTATTTATTTTAGGGTTCTCAGATTGAATACTAAGATACTTAGCAATATACTAAGTTACTAAGTTACTTAGCAACATATTAAGCAATATACTAAATTACCAAGTCATATACTAAGCCATAATAATATACTACGTTGCAATGAAATACTAAGTCACATAAATCACGAAGTGATAATGATTTACAAGTTACAATTATTTAAAATTATAATTACGACAATTACGTCAGCTACGTAAATTAAGTACACTAATTGAAATGATTGTTATCAGTATTTTAAATTCTCAATAGATCATATTAGCCGTAAATCACCATAATTATTACAAAGTATTAACCAAACTTACTTCATCGTTAAATTACTGAACCATCATGTTGCTTTCACCCACACCGTAGTCAAAACGGCCGAACTCGTTCAATGATTGTACGATCACGTTACTTGGAGGCAGTTACGACGTTCAATTAATAATTTTATTGGGAACTACGTCATAAATGATTATTTGCTGTTTAAATTCACATGGGTGGATCACGAAGAAATTTTTTTCTTTAAACGTAGGAGCCAAGATTGATTGCATTTTCTCGGTACGGGACCGTGGAAGCCACGAGGTGTGTCATTTTCAAGCGACCGATTCCAGCTAGAGGGATTTCACCTCTCTAACAATTTGCGAAATTTAAATGGCCTATGCCAGATTTAATTATTGATTTAATTAAAATCTTACGAGCTACGTAATCACTGCGTTAACTAAAGAGCAAAAATTTTAGAGTGCCCTATGCATCTGTTAATTTTATTGGTGTTAAATTTTATGTATTGTAAGATACAGGGTGTTTATAATCACGTTGTAGTAGACGTTTCCATTTAATTTACCGCGTGATTGGGGGTTTGTGTTGAGACGTCAACACAAAGCCTACAAAGGGGTGGAATCTGTCGCCTTTTGCGCCCACTTCCTTTTTTTGTAACTTTTGGTTATTACCAATTTTACCTTGTGTAGATTTATTGCTTGTTACATTTTGTAATTTTGCCGTGTGGTTCATCTTTTATTGGTTATTACCAAATTTTACCTTGTGTAAAGATATTGTTTGTTACATTTTGTAACTTTGCCGTGTTAGAGATTCTTTTGGTTATTACCAGTTTTACCTTGTGTATATATTTTTGTTACCTTTCATAATGCTGCCATGTGTTTTTTTTATTGTAGAGTAAATTAATGTTCTTACTTGTACATTTTATTAGCTGTTACGTGTTAAGTCAGTGATAAATTTATGATCAATTTATATTTGTTGCGTAATTAAATCGCCAATTTGTGATCATTATATTGCCTATTATAAATTTCCGGTTATTACGTAATTGTTATATTTTTGCTAGAATTTTTGGGTATCAAGCAACAGACTGTTTGAATTAAATTACCTACTAAATTGTTACTTTTATAGTAGTGTTTGTTTGGTCAGTATTTAGCTGCAGTATCTACACGCAATATCGTTAATTCTTTTGTCAGTGACTATATGGTAACTAATTTTTTTATAATAATATTGTTTTATATCCTCTGTTAAACATTCTGCCTAGCTTAAGACAATTTTGTGTATGAAATTTTGTTTATATATCAACCACATTTTATTACCATGAACCCTAGGACAGATTGAGTCACAATTCGCCATTATCGCGCACTTATTATCATTTTGATCTCGTTTTTTGCTTGAGCTACCTTACTAACCCACACTGTATATATTAGAATATTTACTTGAATCTCTTACCAATTTTTATTTCGATTATACGTCGAAACCCTGTACTATTGTCCTTAAATCGATATTAAATCGATACTATAATTACTTCTTGTTTTATTTGTGTTGTGTAGTACTTTCTCTTATTTCACGGCTTCACTAGAGAGCCTGGCGCCCATAAAGTTTTGAGTTTTTTGTGTACCAAATTTGTTTTTTGCTAAAATATTAGTCAGTTCCTAACCCTAACTCACGCCCTTGCCTCCAAAAACACTGACTAGCCTGGGCCTAATTTGATTTGAGGCAGGCCGTTAGTTTACCTATTAACATATTCGGTCACCCCAATTAGATTAGCTTTTGTCTGTTTTTTATGTCAAAGTAGCTTGGTTAAACTTCATTATTAGAGTCACGTGGGTGCTATAATTTTTCTTATGTGGTAGCTGATTTATATTATGTTCTAGAGTTTATCTTTTGAGCATTTTGATATTTTTTAGTCGAGTGTTTAGCTACGAGGACATTTTACTTCATAGTAGGAGCCATTTTATAAAATGGCGCCTCAATGCTAGGGTAGAAGGTTGCAATGTGTACAGCGACCTTGTCTATAGGTCAGCAAAAGTCTTTTTTCTGAACAATAACGTGGTCATAAAGACATGTAGTCTCTTATCAGCTTCAAACTGTTCATTTCGACTTCGTCAACAATGGTAAAAACGCGCTTTTTATCGGTTTTTGTCTCTGGTACATTTACCGCGAAAACTGATTTTGTTTCTTCTACGTGAGTAACTAGCATATTCACAACTTCTTGTCGTCGACATCCACCAAATACACCAAATGCAATTTTGTTCATTAAAAACATCTCATTTTGTGCCTCATGAATAAATTTTAAAACATCTTCTTTAGACAGAACTTTTGACTGTTGCTTCAAATATTCGCTTAATTTATGGTAACTAGCGATGTTAATATTCTTATTTACCATTAAAGTCTTCTTTACCTTGAATATTTGGACCATAAGGAAGTCGAAGAAAATGTTTCAACGATATCGCCGAAGTATGCAAGCAGCACAGTCTCATCAATATGTTCTACACAGTTTTCTGCCATCCAGTTTAGTAATTTATCATATTCTCTGTTGTAGGCGTCTCTCGATTTATTGGGCAGCAAGTTTTGTGTTGCTTTTTCTGCTTTTTTTGCAATTTCGTCAGAAATTTCAAAACATTCCTGCATTTTGACTTTTTAACTTTGACAGCTAGCAAAATTTGTTTATTCAAAAAATAAATAAAGCATTTCCCTAGCAACGATATGATAAAATGAAAATGTTGTTATAATCAAATTGAATTTTTGGATTTTTTTAAATAATATTGTGGATGCAATAACGAACTAGTATGACATAAAAGTTTGTATGCACCGCGGGAATTAATAGATGTTTATGCCCTCGGGCGACTTACAAACCTTCGGGCCAGAGGCCCTCGGGTTTGTAAAATCGTCTCCCTCAGAGCATAAACTTCTATTTAATTCCTTTGGTACATAAATAACTATTGTTTGCTTTAGAATGCTAAGAATCCTATTATGTAATTCAATACTTCGTCAGTATTAGCTAAAAGAGTAGTTGTTTAGATTGGTTCTGCAATAATGAGTGTTTTAAAGTATTTACCTAACTAGTATATTAGCGTGCCCAGATTAGGGCAACAATATACAGAAAGTAGGTATTTCCATAATAAATAAAAAAGTGTGTAAGTTGTGATTTGCTTAATATTTAAATAATATTCCCTAGACATATAAACTGACATGTTTTATATAAATTAGTTTTTTTAAATAATTTTAAAGCGAAATGTTGCTAAGGTTTTCGAGTGATCACACAGATATGTATTAAAGACGCACAAGATATCGAAACTGCAATATGTTTCAGGTTCGAACGAACTTTACGTAGATTAGATGTCAAATATATATTAACTTTATTTTAAACACTATATTTTGTTATTGTTATTTACTAGTATATATTTTATTTTTTCATATTTTGGATATTTTTATAAGTCTGTATTTCTGTACAGCGCAATTTGCTTGATAAGCGAGCAATGCAATTTTTAATTATTGACTGTAACCTAGCGACGTAATTCAAAGTGGCACTACCATCTCCAATATTTCATAAAAAATTGTATAGGTTCCCGCTTGCAATCCAAAAAATATTGACTCAAATATTTATTCTATAATAAAGTAATTTTTACGTACTCCCGCTCGGTAATATTTTTGTGTTCAACAAACTTCCTCATCATAAGTGTATGGTTGTATTCTGTTTGGTGAGATTTTGATTCTGGGCAAATGGTGACAGCAGGAAATGGTATCGAGTAGATTGGCGTTTCACTTGTTGCAAAACTGACTATAACAGGACTTCTTACCCATTTCTGATAAACTTCTCTTATTGCCATCACACATCCTACTAGTGTTAAACTAAATACAATAAACCACCATGCCCTGAAGAGAAAATATTCATAAAAATACACAAATAAAATGCAATGCAAATTAGTTTTCAGTTGTGCAGTTTTTACAAATTAAACAAACAGAAATCAGCGTATCATAAATAAAAAAAATAAAAAAGACATGGTATTTTTTTCAAGTGCCAAGTACCCATTTGATCACTTTAGAAAAATTGTGTGCGGTAAAAAACCATCCCAAATTCTACAGAAAAAATGTGGTAGTTGTGTCAAAACTTTATAGAGGTTAAAAGAGATCCAGAAAAATTCATAATTTTTTTTCAATGTTCCCGTTGTCAGATTCTCTTCTAATAGACCGTCAGATAGTGACAGATTTAGGTGCCCCATTTTCACATACAAGCCTCGAAGAGGGTTGAAAAGCACATCGATTTTGAGTAGAATAGAAACAAAAGGTATTGTTGCCCATATTTTCACGCAAGCCATGTTGACTGAATGCTTAATTAATAGAACTTGACTTGGGAAAATCAAAGGCTTGAGTGTTGTAGGTGGGGTTGAAATAAGGGCGTAATCTTGTAAGGAAAAATCCAAATTTTGGCCGATTTTTCCACACAAGAACATCGAAAGTATGAAAACGTACATCGTCACTAGCCCGAAAAACAGATTGGCTTGAGTGGCGCTAATGGATAAGTACATTTTGGGGTCGGAAAATTTAACGGAAATTTTTTCAATTTTTCAGTTATTTTCTCATGCAAGCCTTTGAAACTATGGAAGGTTATTGATGTGTTAGGCATTATAATACAATTGGCTTGACCATCGGATGTGGACGGAACGAAGGCTTGCGTCGGAAAGTTGCAGGATGCAAATTGCCACCATTTTCTCACGCAAGCCGTTAGATACATGTTTAGAAAAAGTGATTCCTAGGCTATATAACAAAAGGCTTACGTGTCGTACATGGTCATCATATTAATTACACAGGCACACAAAAAAAAAGTTAATTACCAGAAATATGACTATCATTTCCGGATAATATGGGGGCATCTGAATACGAATTTCATAGTCCCGATGGCCAATTTCGCTCCATTTTTTTGGAAATGACCATACAGGGTGGTCCCGCAACGGTATATTTATTCTATCAGACAAAGCAAATTAAAAATATGATATTGGTTCCCTTAGTGAAATTTTCCAAGCAATCGAATGCGCAAATCAGATTTTGGGTCAGGTGTCCCCCTGAGGGTGAAACAGGGCCCAACTTTGAAATTTCAAATGAATACCCTAATTTTTTATACCAAATTCTGATTCAGCGGAAAATTTTAAGTTCGAATACAATATAATTTAAATTTTTGGCCTCTTGTGGGACTTAGGGACCCAAAAAAGCCCAAAAAATAGCCTAAATTGCCTGAAACCATCCAGATTCGAAATTTCACTTGGTAACTTCATTTTTATTCCGAATTTAGATGGGATTTTACGACCGAATACGCGATAATTTTAATTTTTTTGACCATATTTGGATAGTAAGGCCCCAAAAGAGGCCAGAATGGCGCTTTTTGTGCATCATAGTAGTCCAGAAAAGGCTGATTGATAGCACTAGGTTAATCGCCAAGAATAGATACCATAACCAAAAGGACTCCATGGCACGTCATATCCCCGGTGACTTTAAATCCCTCTTTTGATCATAACCTTATTCAAACGGACAATCTTATTTTATCAAGTGTTTAAATTGATGACCCTCAATAATTGTCTGGCAATATATTCTGTGTAAATAAAGTATTTCCAATACTTTTAAAAAATCCACTTGGCATTGAAGTTTCATGTATACTAGAATGGGCTAAAGCCCATTCTATCTCCTGCGGGCTGGAGTGCTTCGCACTCAATTTGAGCGCTTTGCGCTGAATTTTGAGCGCTACGCGCTCTATTTCACGTTTCAATCAATTTAAAACTTTTATGAAAAGTTGTCTTTTTTCCATATATTTGAAATTTCTTTAAAATTTGACATATTTCCGAAAATTTTACATTTTTTAATAATTTTAATTTCTTTTTAATTTTTTTTAGACATTTTACATTTTTTAAAAAAATTTTACATTTTTAGAAATTTAAAATATTTTTAAAAATTTGACATATCTTTGAAATTTTACATTTTTAAAAAAATTTTCTCTTTTGTGACGTGGGTGTATTTTTGGTTCACTCGAATTTCGTTTTTTCTTTAATAGTGCCACCTACATTTCAAATATGAAGTCAGTATCTCTGCCCGTTCGTGCGTAGTAATAATTTTTCTTTTTTGTGACGTAGGTGTATTTTTGATTCACTCGAATTTCGTTTTTTCTTCAATAGTGCCACCTATATTTCAAATATGAAGTCAGTATCTCTACCCGTTTGTGTGTAGTAAGTGTTTCTTTTTTGTGACGTAGGCGTATTTTTGATTCACTCGAATTTAGTTTTTTCTTCAATAGTGCCACCTATATTTCAAATATGAAGTCAGTATCTCTACCCGTTTGTGCGTAGTAAGTGTTTCTTTTTTGTGACGTAGGTGTATTTTTGATTCACTCGAATTTCGTTTTTTTCTCAATAGTGCCAGTATCTCTACCCGTTCGTGCGTAGTAAAAATTTTTCTCTTTTTGTGACGTAAGTGTATTTTTAATTCACTCGAATTTCGTTTTTTTTCTCAATAGTGCCACATATATTTCAAATATGAAGTCAGTATCTCTATCCGTTCGTGCGTAGTAAGATTTTTTCTTTTTTGTGACGAAGGTGTATTTTTGATTCACTCGGATTTCGTTTTCTCTTCAATAGTGTCACCTACGTTTCAAACACGAAGTCAGTATCTCTATCTGTTCGTGCGTAATAAGCGTTTTTCTGTATTGTGACGTAGGTTTATTTTTGATTCACTCGGATTTCGTTTTATTTTCAATAGTGCCACGTATACTTCAAATATGAAGTCAGTATCTCTATCTGTCCGTGCGTAGTAAGAGTTTCTCTTTTTTGTGACGTAGGTGAATTTTTGATTCACTCAGATTTCGTTTTTTCTTCAATAGGGCCACCTAAATTTCAAATATGAAGTCAGTATCTGTTCGTGCGTAGTAGGAGTTTTTCTTTTTTGTGACGTAGGTGTATTTTTGATTCACTCGAATTTTTTTTTTTCAATAGTGCCACATATATTTCAAATACGAAGTCAGTATCGCTGCCCGTTCGTGCGTAGTAAGTCTTTTTTGTGACGTAGGTTAATTTTTATTCACTCGAATTTTGTAATCTATATCATATTTTATCATGAACAGTTTCGATCATTTTAAGCCCTATTCTGGACTCTTTTGGGCCCTTGCTATCCAAATATTGTCAAAAAAATTAAAATTATCGCGTATTCGGTCGTAAAATTTCCCGACCAATCTAAATTCGGAATAAAAATGAAGTTACCAAGTGAAATTTCGAATCTGGATGGTTTCTGGCAATTTAGGCTATTTTTTGGGCATTTTTGGGTCCCTAAGTCCCAAAAGAGGCCAAAAATTTAAATTATAGTGTATTCGAACTTAAAATTTTCCGCTGAATCAGAATGTGGTATAAAACATTGAAAAAATTTCAAAGTTGGGCCCTCACCCTCAGGGGGCCACCTGACCCAAAATCTGATTTGCGCATTCGATTGCTTGGAAAATTTCACTAAGGGAACCAATATCATATTTTTAATTTGCTTTGTTTGATAAGAATAAATATACCGTTGCGGGACCACCCTGTATGGTGATTTCCGAAAAATTGGAGCGAAATTGGCCATCGGGACTATGAAATTCGTTTTCAGGTGCCCCCATATTATCCGGAAATGATAGTCATATTTCTGGTAATTCACTTTTTTTTTTGTGTGCCTGTGTTATAATTTATTTAACAAAGAGCTGACAAAAAAATATAGAAATTTCCACCATTTTCCCACACAAGCCGTTTGGCATAAGTATGCTTAGAAAAAGTGATTCTAAGACTATTGTAACAAAAGGCTTGAGTGTCGGATATGGAGCATATTATTTATTTAAAAAAGAGCTGACAAAAAAAATCTATAAATTTTCACCACACAAACCGTTTGGCACATGCTTAAAAAAGTGATTTTTAAGACCCTACAATGAAAGACATAAGTGTCGGAAATGGAACATATTATTTATTTAAAAAAAAGCTGACAAAAGGTCTAGAAATGTTTATGCAGGTATTTGATTGTATAATTTAGCATACATTTCCTTCTATAAGTATAATAATATTATAAGTATATTAATATTATGAAAATAGTGCGCTGGATATGGCCTTCATATCCATATAGATAAACATAAACATAACATAAACACACCACAGACAGTAGACAAGATAGATAGATATACAAAATAGTAACACTAAGGAAGAAATTAAACAGAAAATTCGATCCACCAAAAACAATATCTTTAAGGAATAAGTGAAAATTAAAGATGAAAATAACGAGCTAAAAAAAGAAAATGGGATTTTGAAAAATAGAGTGCTAAATTGTGAAAGAAAATTAAAAAAATAAACCTTATATTTTACGGACTCCAGGAAGAAGAAGAAGAACTAACATTAATGCAAAATTTCCTTGAGATCTTAAACGAAAAATTAAATATTGACTGTAATTTTTCTGACATTCGAGATATTCATCGTATAGGACAGAAAACAACTGAAGAAAATCGCCCGCGACCGATGATTGTGGAATTAGTAAATTATAAAGTGAAAATACTAACTACTAACCAACTCGAAAAAACTGAAGGAGACTGGAATATTTATAGCTAACGATTATATCACCGAAGACTACGAAAAACATAAAGTTCTTATAACGCACTTAAAAAAGGCAAGAATTAACAACCATCATGTAGTTACAAAAAACAACGTTTTGGTTATAAACGGCGAAAAACGACGAAGATTTAGTAGATAAGGGTGAAGCCCTATACGAAACCAACGAAGAAGAAACTGCAGAAATAATAGTGCAAAATCCCAAAAGACAGAAGATGGGCCTAACCCAAGAACCATACACGCCAAGGATAGCTAGATGAAGCAAATCTTTCCGCACGGTGCCGCCACTACTATGACGTAGCCGCGAGTAATATTCCAGCGCGGTGCCGTTTAAAATACATCGTGTGGAGCATATTCTTTTATAGTAATTTATGTTATAAGTCCGATAGGTGACTTATTACAGTACTGAATATAAACTAGTACTATAATGAAACCTACCAGACGTGTATCGTATACACACTAAAAAAAAAAAAATGTTTGAAGCTAACATGAATTTTGTTGCGTATTTACAAAGCAATTTCTTGGTTGATGTTAATAAATTTTCGTTGCTCCAAACAGTTTTTCAAAAAATTGTTTGGAGCGACAAATATTTATTATCAACCAAGAAATTGCTTTGTATGTACGCAACAAAATTTTTGTTTGCTTCAACCATTTTTTTTTAGAGTGTAATATTTTATTTCATAGTTTTTATAATCTTTTTTAAAATGAATAAAAAGTTATAATTATTGAAATTTAAAAAATATTAGTTCATAATCTAACAATTGCATCACTTTAACGATGTCATAGGTCATTGTTTTCCATAGCTAATTATGATTGTCTTTAGCTTGTCAATGTCGCCAAATAATAATAATAATAATAATGTTTATTTGCTCAGAAGTTTTACAATATACAATTGGCACATGTATAATTATTAATCTTTATTTACAAATAAACGAAGACCACAAAGCCTAGGGCTGTCTGTGGTTTAGAATATTTATTTAACGATAAATGTAATAATGATGTGAAACATAACTATATAAACCTACTGGAAATGGACTTTAACAAAAATAATTATATTACTAAGCTAGATTGTACAAGAATTATTATCTTAAAACTAGAAAATTTAATATAAATATACGTCAAATATATATATATATTTATCTTACTAAGCTAGATCTAAACTAAGAATTATCTTAAAACCAGAAAATATTAATATAAGTTTACGTTAAATATACGCAATATATATATAATAAAATACACTAGGTGTACGTATAAACGTAAAATATATATTTTTACCAACATATGTAACATCATATTTTATGAGGTACATCTTCAGAATTTTGTGATTTTAGTTATTTTTCATTGTTATTAAATCATAAATTTTTGTTCTATTTGCATTATAGATGAAATATTTGGAACGTTTTTTAAATATATGATAATTAGTCAGATTTCTAATTTGTTCCGGGAATTCATTATATAATTTGGGTGCGAGAAATGTAAAACTTCTCTGGCCTATGGACTTGTCACAAAAGGGTGTTATATATTTTGATTTGTGTCTGGTTGCATGGGAATGATTTAGTTGAATTAAAGTATCCTTATTTTTAAACTGGTACAGAGCGACAGTATAAAAATATAACTGTCTGATGTCTAGAATTTTAGCATCTTTGAAGAGATCATCGGAAGGGTAAGTATTTGGTTTACTAAGTATTATTTTTAAAAATATTTTCTGCATTATTTCTAATTTGTTTAGGTGCTCTTTCACAGCACTTCCCCACGCAATAATACCGTATTTTAGCCGAGAGTCGATCAATGCGTAGTATATGGTTTTTAAAGTAGAACAATCTAGTATATTTTTAAGGCACTTCATTCTATATATTAAGCTTCTTAGAGTGTTACACACATTATTGATATGGTGATCCCATCTTAGGTGTCGATCTATAATAATACCCAAGTATTTGACTCTGTTTGCACTTTCAATTTTAGTTGTGTGATCAATTGTAAGTGATGAAAATTTGGGCAGCGTATTTTTGTAACAAGCAAAAGGTAGAAATTTAGTTTTATTGAAATTTATTGTCAATAATTTATAATCAAACCAATCTTTTACTTTTTGTAAGTCTAATTCTGCCTGCACTTTTAAATCTTCCCACGTTTGATTACTGTATAGAATGGCCGTATCATCAGCAAAACTTATAACCTTTCCGAAGAATTTTGTTGTTAATAAATTATTTAGATATATTGTGAATAACAGTGGACCTAACACGGTACCTTGTGGGACGCCAAATTCGACAGTACGTTGTTCACTATTCGCATTACCTATTTTCACAAATTGTTTTCTGTCTGTCAGGAAGCTTTTAAACAGATTTATACTAGGACCGCGAAAACCAAAATCACCCAAGGCTTCCAATAGCTGTGCATGACTCACAGTATCGAAAGCCTTGGTAAGGTCAAGAAATACGCACATACAAGGAGTTCCTTTATCCAGATACCTATAAATCTGGGCAATTAAATATTCAATTGCGTTTTGTGTAGATTTGTTCTGCTGAAAGCCAAACTGACGCTCTGATATTAGTTTGAATTTTTCTGTGTAACTATTTATTCGATTTTTGATAAGTTTTTCTAGTATTTTTGCAATGTTTGATAGAATTGAAATAGGTCTATAATTAGAAACATCCGTTTTATCGCCGCTTTTAAAAATGGGATTAACAACAGCAATTTTTAAAGCCGAAGGGCAAATACCAGTGTAAAATACTTTATTGATTAAATAAATAATATGAGGAGCGATACCGTCGGCAATTTCTTTAAGCGTTTCGGCTTTTATCATTTCTACTCCGGGTGACTTGTTATTTTTAAGCTCGTATATAACATTTTTAACTTCTATTCTGTTTGTAGGCGCAAGATAAAAGGAAAATTGCGTTGAAGATCTTAATGGTGTAAGAGACGGTTTTTTAATTTTATTTGCTAAATCCTTACCTATATCTGTAAAAAAATTTACAAATTCACTGGCTATTCTTGAACTATCGGGAAAGGAAATAAAACCATAATTTCTGCACTGTTTTGTATTATGGAGATTTCGGAGATATTAAATAAATCTGTAGAAGCAACGGGAAAGTTATTCGCATCTAATTGAATTTTATTATTAAATAGGTATAAATATTTTGTTCATTACTAATTTATCGTTTTTATTATTTTTTCTATTAAGTATTGTACTTAATTAAAATGTAGGGTTTAATGTACTTAGTGTAAACTAAATAATCTGTATATTGGCTCCAAATAAAATAGAGAATTCTAACTTTATTTAATCAAAATAATAAAAATTTAGTAAAGAGAAGCCCGATTTTTTTGTTTACCATTCTTCATTTACTAATGTTGGTAGAAAACTATATTTTACCTATAAATGCTTAACAATATTAATATATGTATTAATATAGCTCCAACTTAAATTAAAAAAAACCGCTGCCTAAGGAATCACTACTTCCACATCCAGATTTTCTATTCAAGTCACTCACAACGAAAAAATTTTGTATGTGGAAATAACTGTTTATGGAACTTTAATAATATAATATTTGAAAATTCATAAAACGATATCCCACATCGGTAGTAGGGTGGGGGTGGTGATATGGGGTGGTAGTGGGGGTGGATGAAGTAAAAAAATATTTTGAGGTTTCTGGTTCTTGTACACACACTAAATCACATTTTTTTTCATCCCCTTTAATAATGGGGTGGGAGCGGTGATGGAGGTGGCTAATGCCAACATTTTTTTTGAGACCTTAGCTTCTCTTGTATATGCCAAATAACAATTTTATGAACTCTTACCCGATTGATTTACCTATTTACCCCCCAACCCTTCGACGGAACAAGACGAAAATATAATCTAGTTCTAGATCTCATTAAAGTACATACGTGTATCAATTTTCAAGTCAATATCTCAAACGATTCCAGAGTAAACGTGCGCACAAAAAAAGTTACAGACAGACCGATAGACCAACAGACAGAAAATTTGAACAATAAAAATTTTAAAAATTTTTTTTGTCGTTACTATACTTCCACTGGATGTGGAAGTAATTAATAATTTTAGTTAATCAAAATATTAAAAGTAGAAGCCTAATCTATAGTTATCTATTCTTCATTTGCTAAAGGTAGTAGAAAGTATATTCTACAGTAAAAAAACCGCGGTGAATGATTTTCTTCAAGATAATACTTCTCAGGACGCATTTTTATAGTTGGCTAGACTCTGCTCTTGTGTGCTTTTCTGAATTATGACAGTTATATTTTTGTTATAAATAATGAATAACCTATTAATAGATATTATTATATCTCTGTTTTTCAACAATATGGCAAAAATATTGTGATGTGTTGCAACCCCTAGAATGAATTCAATTAATTCAGATGTATTTGCACCTACTCGAGAAAGAATCTACCAAAGTGACATCTGGAATTATCTAGAGAATGATGGTGTCATCACAGAAAAATCGAGATCTGTCATTTTTAGGTATAAAAGACCGCATTCTCGGCGGGTAGTTCAGAAAGTACGGAAGTAGTTTTGAAGTTTGATTGACAAGTGAGGTTAAGAGTACAAAGTGAAAACAAAGTGATAAACATTGTTATTTTTAGTCAGTAAAGTTCATTCAAGTTAATAATCAGTATTGTGAAGTATCCAGTAAACTATTTAATAAAGTGTGTTAGTGGTTATCTCTTGTTATAATTTTTGGAACGAAATTTGCGAGGGTGGTTTCCTAGGGGTGGAAACACGTTACAAATTGGTGTCAGAAGCGGAATTTTATGACAAGAGGAGCTCTGAAGTTGTGGAGAAGTGTTCGAGAAGTATTCTCAAGGGTTAGTGCTAACACAGAGGACTAATTTACTGGACATTGTTCGAGGGTTATTTTCGGACAGGAAAATAGTGTTTAAGTACATTTTTGAGACATTGTAGAACATTTTATTAGGACATCAGTGTGATAATTAAATCCTTTAAACTGAGAAGTGATAGAGACATTGAAAAAGACTCATTTAGTGCGTGAAAATTACTAGAACTTTTCTATTTGGACATTAGTGGAGATTTTTAAATTCACTGAACTGGATAGTGACAAGACTCTGGATAAGACTTTTTCGTGCTGTTTCGAGATTTTTCTGGAAAGTTCCATTACCGATATTGACGTGGCAGTTAAATTTATTTTATTTTAACATAATCGTATGCCCATTACAACAAGAAGCATGGCTACGGAGAAACAAATGAAGGACCTACTTGTGAAATTTACGAGGATGATGGCACAGCAGCGCCAGGAGGAGGTAAAACGGCGTCAAGAAGAAAAAGACGAACAAGAAAAGCGACGTCAGGAAGAAAAAGAAGAACAAGAAAGAAGACGCCAGGAAGACAAAGTAAAACAGGAGAAAAGACGTCAAGAGGAAGAAAAGCGGCGTCAAGAAGAAAGGGACGAATAGAAGAAAATTATGGAAGACCTGAAGATACGACAGCAAGAGAAGAACAAGAAAAGCGACGTCAAGAAGAAAAAGAAGAACAAGAAAGACAGCGTCAAGAAGAAAAGGAGGAACAAGAAAGACGCCAGGAAGAATTAAGGAAAATTCTGGGCGATCAAATAAAAATACGACAGGACGCAATCATTTCTGTCAAGGAAGAAGTTAAATAGGAGATAAACAAGGTCGAAGACAAAGTAGGTGTGGTCGAGACAGAAGTTAGTCAAATCAAAGGAAAAATGAGTGAGGTGGAAGGAGAGGTAGAGCGCCTTAAACGTCAGTTGAGAGAAAAAGGAGGCCAGCTAGTAACATCATCGAGTCCTCGGCTAAAACCTCCCTCCTTTGACGGCCAAAGCTCATGGACGACGTACAAGAGACAATTCGAGGCAGCTGCATCTGCGAATAACTGGGATAATGAAGAAAAAGCCATGGCATTAGTTTTAGCACTAAGGGGCCAAGCATCGGAATTACTTCAGACTATCCCAGTAGAGAAACAAAGGGACTTTATAAAGTTTTGGAAGCTGCCTTGGACTTGAGATATGGCGACCAACACCTTGCCCAAGTATCCAGGTTCAGCTAAAATCACGGACACAAAAAGCTGGGGAAAGTCTACAAGAATTCGAAGCTGCGATAGAGAAACTGGCACACCTGGCGTATCCGAGTGCACTTAGAGAATTTCAGGAACAATTAGCCGTAGGTGCCTTTTTAGATGGCATAAGGGACGAAGAGGTTAGGAGAGTTCTGAGGCTGACGAAACACCAAAGTAGCAGTGAAGCCTTGGTGCGTGCACTTGAAGTAGAAGCCGCATATAGAGATACTCCAAGGTCGAGAGTGCGAGCTGTGACTCTCGAAAAATCACAACCAGAAACGAACCAGAACCCCATGTTGACGGAGATGCAGAAAATGTTTACCAAATTATTCAATAAACTGAATGACCTCGGAAAGCAGGAAAAACAGCGAAACAAAGGAAAGCCGAGTGGTGGTATTAAATGTTACAACTGCGGCAAGGTGGGACATATGAAACGAGACTGTCGACAGCAGAACTCGGACAGCCGGATAAATGCTGTGAATGTCGAAGAGAAGCAGGAAAACTACACCAGGTGGTCTGTGCTGGCTAAGGAATGCAGTGCCCCCAGAGAAATTAAGATTTCCCAGCTTCGAAGAATTGCAAGCAGTCTGTTGTTACAAGGATATGTGAACGGAAGAAAATGTTTGTTTACCATTGACATAGGTACTACGTCATCAATAGTACGGCCAGGATTTATATCGGGTATAAAGATTACCAAGAGGCAAAATGAAGTGATCATCCGGACAGCTACGGGGGACAGGGCTACGGTTTATGGAGAAGTAGACCTAGGTTTGCAGATTGGACAATTAAGGTTCCACCACAGGGTCATCGTGGCTGACATCAAGGATGACTTTATTTTGGGACTGGACATCATCGAACAGTATGGATTTATTGTTGACGTAGGAAAGCGAGTCTTAAGGATTGGGAACGAACAATTTATTCTGTCAAAAGTGAACGACCACTGCGAGAAAACCAGGCTCTTGACAATGCAGGCAGTCAAAACTCCTGCATTATCCAGAAAACCAGACAAGAAAGATTGCAAGCGCTACCCTCAGGTGGAAAAATTGCCGAATATGGTTGAAGTCAACATTGTCAAGGTCGATCTTCCAGACAGTTGGACAAAGAAAACTCTGAGACAAGAGCAATTTCGCGATGTAGGAATCGGACCCATGTTGAGAGCAAAAGAAGGGGGAACGCGTCCAGTATGGAAGGATGTTTCCAACAAAAAAGTGGGGCTGAAGGCTTTATGGTCACAATGGGATTCACTTACGGTCGTAGATGGGCTTTTGGGGAGAGTATGGGAAAGTCGAGATGGGAGGCAGGTTGCCATGCGTCTAGTGATTCCCAGGTGTCGTGTACGAGAAGTACTCCAGGAAGCGCATAATAATGAAACGTCCAGCAGACACTTCGGCATAAACAAGACATTGAGTAGAGCACGGGAACGGTTCTATTGGGTTAATAGTCGCCAGGATGTGGAGGCCTGGTGTCGTAAGTGTAAGAATTGTGCTGCCCGTGGGGAACCATTTTCCATGAGCAACTACAGAAATGGAAGTCGAGAACAGCCGAAGAATGACCGAGAGCAGATGAACAAAACTAGTAACCGATTGAAGGCTCGTTATGATCAGAATGCCAGTACAGAAGGGTTCAAGGCAGGAGACCTGGTTTGGCTGTACAACCCACAGCGAAAGAAAGGGAAGCCACCGAAACTTCAACGTCCTTGGGAAGGACCGTATACTGTTATTACCCGAATTAATGATGTCGTCTATCGGATTCAACGAAACAAAAAGTCCAAGATGAAGATCGTACACTTGGATAGACTGGCGAAGTATGTGAAAGATGCTGAATTGCCTGACCGAGACGTTCAGGCTTAAGGAGGGGGCAGTGTGATGTGTTGCAACCCCTAGAATGAATTCAATTAATTCAGATGTGTTTGCACCTACTCGAGAAAGAATCTACCAGAGAAGTTCTAAAGTGACATCTGGAATTATCTAGAGAATGGTGGCGTCTTCACAGAAAAATCGAGATCTGTCATTTTTAGGTATAAAAGACCGCATTCTCGGCGGGTAGTTCAGAAAGTACAGAAGTAGTTTTGAAGTTTGATTGACAAGTGAGGTTAAGAGTACAAAGTGAAAACAATGTGATAAACATTGTTATTTTTAGTCAGTAAAGTTCATTCAAGTTAATAATCAGTATTGTGAAGTATCCAGTAAACTATTTAATAAAGTGTGCTAGTGGTTATCTTTTGTTATAATTTTTGGAACGAAATTTGCGAGGGTGGTTTCCTAGGGGTGAAAACATGTTACAATATGTACTCAGTTTGTACATTTTGTATCTGGGTTAAAATTCTGGCCTTTTGCAATTGTTTATCCATTCACCTCTTATGATTTTGGATGCCAGATCTTTGGGTCCTGGAAAAACGTGAAAAATAATATTTTGTTACAATAGTCTTAGAATCACTTTTTCTAAGCATATGCCAAACGGCTTGCGTGGGAAAATGGTGGAAATTTCTAGATTTTTTTTGTCAGCTTTTTGTTAAATAAATTATAAATAATTAATATGATGACCATGTACGACACGCAAGCCCTTTGTTATATAGTCTTAGAATCACTTTTTCTAAGTATATGTTAAACGGCTTGCGTGAGAAAATGGTGGCAATTACATACAATTTACCTGCAACTTTCCTATGTTCGGAAAATTTGAAGGCCACGCTCTACACTCAAGACATTATTTTTTACGGACTCTTAAATTCATAAGTTTATATTGCAATTAATTTCGTTGATGAGAAAATAACTGAAATATCGAAAAAAATTTCCGTTAAATTTTCCGACCATTAGCGCCACTCAATCTAATATGTTTTTCGGGTTAGTGACGATGTACGTTTTCATACTTTCGATGGGCTTGTGTGGAAAAATCTCTACTCAAAATCGATGTGCTTTTCAACCCTCTTCGAGGCTTGTATGTGAAAATGGGGCACCTAAATCTGTCACGGTCTATAATTTATTCCACATTTATGTTCTGGTAGTATCTATAATTGGTTAAAATTTTATTTGAATCAATTATGCCGTTCAATAGATAAAAATTATTTTCTAAAATTTTCGATTTTTCTTTACTCGTTTAATGCTGAAATTTGGCAGAACTGTAAGTGAAATTGATAATAATCCAAGCAAAAGAGAAATGAGCACAATCTGTGCGGGGGAAAATTCACCCATCTTATCCGACTATAGCCTCTACATTGATAAATAACAATTAATGCTTAAAGCACAAATTCCTTACCTCTCAAAATATGTTCTCTTTTCACCAAAATATTTAAATCCATGAATACTGGAACAATTACAATATTCTCTGAAATAATTTCTTACACTTTTGAAGAATGTTGGATGTTTTCTTTTCTTATCTTTTTCCATTTCCCTTTTTTTTATTATACTTTTTGCCTTGCTCTCCTTTGGTTTGGGAGCTACCGGAAGTATTACTAATTGAATATTGTTTTGTAAGACACTGGCTCATTTAATATGTTGTTATTGTCCATTGCGTGATGAATAAATTTATAGTAAATAGGGTGGGGTGAACCCATTAAAAACATTTGAACTTGCAGTAATCAGCTAAAAGCTTCGAAGTTAAAAGAATATATATTATTTTAAATAAAAATAATTTATTTTTCGAAGATCAATAAAATTAGGAAATTGATAAAAATAATTCTGTCAAAACTGGTACCTTGCCGTGGTAGTGCTAAACTTAAAGACTATCAATTTATATTACAGTGGCATCGAGATTTTTCTTCTCAAAATTTGATTCTCCTTCAGCTCCAATGTTTTTGTTCTTTTTTAGATGTCACCCCTGTCACTCCCTGAAAAGGGATGACATCCACCCTCTATAAATTAAAAACTTTTCTGTAATGTATTTACTATTAAATTGCCAATAAGAAACGAGATCTGGTTCATATCAGATCATTCCAAAGTTAAAACGTCTACTTATTATGTGTACTTTATGTGCGATCTTTATTAGAATTAGGTCCTGTTTGGGAATGTCTATTAGTAAAAGTCGCATACGCCTTCGGAAAAATATCAACCGAAATTTGCACGACTCTAAAAATGTGCATTATATCCAATGTCACATTCTACAATTTTCAGTAGAATGTTCGAGTGGGTAAAAAATTTCTAAAGTCGTGCAAATTTCGGTAGATATTTTCCCAAAGTCGAATGCGACTTATGCTAAAATAGATTCGCGAATAGACCCACTGGAGTGCCGACCTTAATCAGACAGAATCTCTTGAAATCTGTAAAGACACATGTAGACCGAGACGCGACCCTATGAAATCCTACGTCATCGAGCATCCGATTAATTAATGATAGATTCCAAAGAATATATACTAGCAAACACTAGACCATTGACCTGCCTAAGTATATCCTGGCGGGAGGCCCTCAATTAGGTTAATTACGGTGCGTAAACAAGGTATGTTTCCCATGTCTCGAAGCATCCGCTTATAATTTATATGGATTATAGAGAAATGTAAATTGTTCAAAATTATTTCGGTCTGCCTTGCCTCAGCTTGCCGGAAATGCCCGGCGGATCACCAAGGACGCATTTCCAGTGGATCACCTACGTCATCGAACATCCAATTAATGTATGATACATTCGAAAGAATATACAGGGTGTTCCGGCACTATGGGGCAATACTTCGGGAACGTATAGTTTGGGTCAAAATAACACTAAAAGTACCTATAATTTTTTTTCTTATGGCGCCCCCCTACGGAGATATTACCCTTTAAAGGTTACATATTCAAGAAGGGTTTTTGCCTATTACTTCCAAACCGTTCTATCGATTTTAATAAAATTTGGACTGGGTACATATTAAATGAGTATCTTTATTCCAGAAATATGGCGCCCTTCGTATCTTGTCTAGGAAGCCAGGGGTGGAACACCCCTAATGCTTTTTACCCTAAATTTTGACATAAATTAATATTTGAAAATTAGTCACATTTTTAAATTCCTTAAACAATTTTCTAAAAAAAGATATTCTTGTTTGACATCGATAAAGCGATCCGTTTTTGAGAAAAAATGATTTAACTGATAAGGGACTAAGGAATATTAGTAATAGGTACAAACTACTGCATAATACCTGTGAGAAAACAATTGAACAAATTTAAACGTTGAGTAGCAAGTAATGTAAGTTGTAAGTAGTTCTGTGATAGTAGTTTATTGACATGGCAAATTTTTCATCTGGCGAATATGCCGACATGCAACTTGCCACAGGTAATGGTTCGGAAGACAGACCACTTTATGGGGAACACTTTCCTAACAGGAAAACTTTTGAACGGGTAAACCGTCGAATACAAAAACAGGTATATAGCCATCTTAGCAATAAAAATACAAAATAATAAAAATTGAAGAATAAATAACTATTTAAAAAAATAACCCTATTAATGTTTAGGGAGCGTGGAACCGAAACGAGGAGGTGAAGGTGGTCTTAAAACTGTTCGTACAGTTGTACTAGAAGAAGCTGTATTAAATGCTGTTGCCGAAGACTCATCAATAAACGTTAGGAAGCTCTCAGCGCAATTTAACACTTCGAAGTCGGTGGTTTACAGAATTTTGAAAGAACAGCTTCTCCATCCTTTCCACATCCAGAAAGATCATGCACGACTACCCTGCTCGAGTTCAATATGCTAATTGGTTCCTGCAAAATCAACAGGAAGACCGAAAGTTTATTGCTAGTGTTTTGTTCACGGATGAAGCAGGATTTCGCAGGGATGGTGTAATAAATTCTCACAATCTACATAGTTGGAACGATGAAAATTCTCATGCAATTATTCAAACTCATCACCAACGACAATTTCAAATTAACGTCTGGGCAGGAATAATTGAAAATTATTTAATAGGGCCATTTGTTTTGAAAAATCGGTTAAATGGGGAAAATTACTTAAGATTTCTACAAGAAAATCTAGATGGTTTATTGGAAGATGTGCCATTAGCAACTATAAGAAACATGACGTACATGCATGATGGAGCTCCTCCTCATTTCAGCATCTGTCACGGAATATTTAGATCAAAAAAATGTCCTCACCGATGGATTGACCGAGGAAGTCCAGTACCGTGGCCTCCTCGCTCTCCTGATCTAAACCCATTAGGTTTTTTCTTTTGGGGTTATCTAAAAAATTTAGTGTATAATACACCGGTACAAAAAAGGGAAGATATGTTACAAAGAATCACTACCCAATGTGAAGCCATTCGGAATGGAATGCTATTTCAGGTTCAGCGATCCAACTTATCTCGCTTACGAGAATGTATTCTTGTACAGGGTGCTCACATCGAACATTTATTTTAGTTATGTAGTTATTGTAGTTATGTGTGTATTGTAGTTGTAGTATGTAGTGATGTGTTGACGAAATGTCAGTCTTTGTCCCTTATCAGTAAAATTATTTTTTCTCAAAAACGGATCGCTTTATCGATGTCAAACAAGAATATCTTTTTTTAGAAAATTGTTTAAGAAATTTAAAAATGTGACCTTAATTTTCAAAAATTAATTTATGTCAAAATTTAGGGGTAAAAAGCATTGGGCTTCCTAGACAAGATATAAAGGGCGCCATATTTCTGGAATAAAGATACTCATTTAATATGTAAACAGTCCAAATTTTATTAAAATCGATAGAACGGTTTGGAAGTAATAGGCAAAAAACCTTCTTAAATATGTAACCTTTAGAGGGTAATATCTCCGTAGAGGCGCGCCCTAAGAAAAAAAATTATAGGTACTTTTAGTGTTATTTTGACCCAAACTATATTAGAGAATATTATTTAGGTATTATGCAAATCACAACTTACACACTTTTTTATTTATTATAAAAATACCTACCTTCTGTATATTGTTGCCCTAATCTGGGCACGCTAATATATTAGTTAGGTAAATACTTTAAAACACTCATTATTGTAGAACCAATCAAAACAACTACTCTTCTAGCTAATACTGACGAAGTATTGAATTACATGATAGGATTCTTAGCATTTTAAAGAAAACAATATATTGAAAATACTTAATCATTCATTTACATTTAGTCATTCACACTTTTTTTATTTAATATGATAAAAGCAAATAAATAAAAATAATTCATTCCAAACTATATGTTTCCGAAGTATTGCCCCATAGTGCCGGGACACCCTGTATAGGTATTAACAAACACTAAACCGTTGGTCTGTCTTAGCAAATCCTGGCGAGAGGCCTGTAATTAAGCTGATTCTAGAGCAGAATCAAATGGTTATAAAACACGCTGTAATTAAGTAAAGTAAATTTTATTTCTATTTTTAATGACAAAACAACTAATTAATAATCCAGTCATCTTAGTCAAAATAGGGTAAGCATCTCGGAATTCAAGATAACCGGCTGTAAACTCGTATAAACCTTTATTTTAACATCCTAAAATTTGTCTCAAAACCTACTTACGATAGCGTGGACGCGACTTGCAGATAACTAAGGTCAAAGGTCAAAAAATCGATTTTTTGCAAATATCTGGTTCCCTGTAAAGTTTACGCTATGTGTATTTATTATAAATATTGTAGGGGATAAAATTCTCTACAACTTTTGTTTCAAAAATTTTTTTATACCTCAAACCGTTTTTGAGATAGAGGGCGGTGAGCGCGCAGTCTTTCTTTAAAAAAGTTGGAAAAGGAAATGTAAAAACTGAGATATACTCTTCCAAAAGTTTTGATAAATATCCTCGTTTGAAAAAACACATTTTGTTTCTGCACGCAGTGAGTGGCTGTGACACGACTTCTGCGCTCTTTAAAAAAGGAAAAAAAACTTTGACAAACTTCCGGAGTTGGATCAACTTGCTGCAGCATTTGAAGAAGAAAACTGTCCGGCTCAAAGGTTATTTGAGAATGGAGTGCGAACTTTGTTGGCAATCTATAATGCTCCAAAATCTGAGGACAGTATCGATCATCTTCGTTATACACAATTCGTCAAATCAACCAAACTTAATAAACCTGTGCAGTTATCAAATCTTCCACCAACAAGTGCAGCAGCCCACCAACATTTTAACCGTGTTTACTATCAAGTTCAGACTTGATTAGGGCATGATTTAGAACCCCAGGAATGGGGTTGGATAACGCGTAATGGATTCCTGGAACCTACCACTACAATTCTACCTCCAGCTCCAGAGGATTTGCTGAACACAATATTCTGCAACTGCAAGAATGGTTGTGGTTCGCGATGTGGATGCAGGAAATTGGGGTTGCCGTGCTCTTTAGCTTGTGGCCAGTGTAATGGGCAAGCTTGTCTCAATGCTTCACCCTATCAGAGTGATGTCAATGGAGATGGTACATTTGACCCCGAAATCCTAGATGACTTGGAGACAAATGTCGTTGAAGATGAAAACGAAGAAGAATTTAAAATTCCACAACGACCAGACGACGATAATGAAGAAGAAGAAGAAAACTAAAAATAACAACATGGAGTTCTTTTTATTTTTACTCAATTTTTTTAATTTAAACCATGAAAAATGTATGAAATCGTATTTTTTAATAAAAATATAAATTAAAAATTTATTTATTGTCTTTTTATTTACTTAGGAAGTAATTAGTATAAATCTGAATATAATTAAAATGTAATTAAAGTATTTCTGTTAATAATTTTCTAATTGTGTTATTAAATGAAGATATACTTAATTTATGAAAAAAATTATTATATTAAATGTGATATTTAATGAAAAAATGTAAATTATTTATAATTATATATTTTTCAATAATTAACGGGCTTTATGCGGTGTGTTTTTGACCGAGACTACAGATCGAACTTGAATGACACCGTACATAGTGAAAGACTGCGCGCTCACCGCCCTCTATCTCAAAAACGGTTTGAGGTATAAAAAAATTTTTAAAACAAAAGTTGTAGATAATTTTATCCCCTACAATATTTATAATAAATACAAACACCGTAAATTTTACAGGGAACGAGATATTTGCAAAAAATCGATTTTTTGACCTTTGACCTTAGTTATCTACAAGTGGCGTCCACGCTATCGTAAGTAGGTTTTGAGACAAGTTTTAGGATGTTAAAATAAAGGTTTATACGAGTTTACAGCCGGTTATCTTTAATTCCGAGGTGAACCCACTAAGATGACTGGACTATAAACTTGATGTATTGAATTGACATTGGGGCTGATATTTCTCTTATGTCTGATAAAGTCGAGATTTTTATCAAAATTTATTAAAATATAAATTTCAGGCTGAGGTCAGCGTACTAGGTTAATTTTTATGGTTATTCCTGTCCTTAATCTTGACTAGGACGTGATTATTTTTAGTAATTTATTTAGAGATACGCGTCTTGTCGCTAGCACAGATGTGATGATGCACCTGTTATTAGCAGACAGCTTCCTTGAATTTTACGAGTAAAATTCAGGTTCCCCTTACCCAGTATAGATGATCACTTGATCGATTTGAAAGCGGTAAATCTCTTGGCTAGGCCTGTCAAGAGGGGGGTAAAGGGTCAGGGCTTGTTTGGGAGAGGGGCCGGTTTTTTCAAATAAAAATTTGTATAATATATTTTCTTCCTCACACCTTTGTAAATATTTTTTGGATTTCTCCCCCCTGACTCATCAAAAATGTTTTTAGAATTTCTCCCCACCTCCGCTCACCAAAAATAAATGTTTTTCTTCATCAATTTTCATTTTTTTTCCATCCGTCTCGTATTTTCTCTCCACAATCTTGCTCTTGACATCGCTTCTGAGTTTCATCAGATCCCTATCTATCCTGGTTTAGTACGTAAGACGGCTTTTGTAATTCCAGACGACCATTAAGAATATTGGTTAACGCGCCTGCTGTGATTCAAACGGCAATTTGTGCTTTAGGTAATTTAAAACATACTGTAGCCCTTGTGCGCATGGACGATGTTTTAATCCCTTCAGAAACAATTAAACAAGGTTTGTCATATTTGAACAAGCCTTATAGGTTTTGCAAAAAGTTGGGTTTTCATTAAACATTTCTAAATGTTCATTTCTTCAGTAGAAAATTGCCAATCTTGGGCGTGGATATCAGATGATGGTATCAGCACCCCCCCCCCCCCTCATGGGGGCCCTGGGCACCAGGCCTAGTGAATGAAAAAACCGCTGCCCAAAGAATCACTACTTCCACATCCAGATTTTCACTCACAACAAAAAAATTTTGTATGTGGAAATAATTGTTTATGGAAAAGTTTAATAGTACAGGGTGTAATCAGTTTCATGTCATTAAAATAAACTGGAAATGGGGACCGACTAGACAAACAACCTTTATGACTTTTTCCCCTAGGGGCACTGTGAAAAAAAAACTGGCCTAGGTCAACAATTTAAATATTAGGGTTGAGAATCACTGCCTTTGTGGGTCAATGGACGTGTACTAGGTATAATTCTACGACTTTTAAATTGTCATGAAAAAGTGCAAAGATTACCAACGGACTCGTCGCCGGCCGGCGGTTCAAAGCAAACGGCGGTCGGTACCTTTGATGAGCGCCTCAACCGAACAAATTATAAAAATGTAAATAATTCCTTATCTCTTTTTGCAGAACTGCAAGCAATTCATAGGCGTAGACGGGATTTAAACACAGCATTTCTTTACATGTGTGTTTTTTTAATTTAGAACAAAATATTGGAGCTTTATTTTTGTTGTTTATAATTTATCAGATTTAAATGTGATTTATTATCATTTGTAACCTAACCTAAATGAGTGTTCTGGGTTAAAAGCTTAAAAAACGAGAAATTATTGCATGACATCGGGAAATAAACAGTTAGACGTCTGAGATACAATAACAAAATTATTAAGTTAGGAAAAAATCTGATTTATTTAACGAATGCCGATCAGGTATCGAAAACTAAAATTATTCAATAAATGTAGATCTTACCAATAAAGTTGATTTACATAAATTGTTCGAAATGGCTTTCGTCTGCATCAATACACTTTTCGTCGAACTAAAGTCATACGCACTCCGTTTAACACATGTGGTAAATTAGGATCGTTTTTTATGGTTTCTATGTACATCAAAATACCACACTAAACTATCAACTAACATTGTCAATAAAGAAAATAAAAATAAAAACTTGGTCCAAAATCCAAAACAAACACAAAAAGAACGAACAAGTAGTGCCTGTACGTAATCAAAAACTTAACGACTTGAACGGTAAGTCAATAAAACAAATCTTAACTGTAAATACGTGGCCTAAAATTAAAAAAGAACGAAAACAACGAACGGGTTCGACGTGTGTGCTTAACGAAGTGTCCGCAGAAACTAAAATATTGCACAAGAGGGAGTATAGTTTTACCTTACCTACTTTAAAAAAAACCATAAAAAAGTATGATTATTAATTTGTGTCTTCGCCGACGGGCGGTCTGTACAAAGGAGCGCGATACTTTGAAAAAGCCGTATTAGCGTACTTGGTGGTTAGAGGCGCCGACATACGCCAAAATAAAAACCTTTTCCAACGTTCCAGCAGTTCTCAAACAATTTTATTGAAAATTTTCGAAATTTTTGTTTATTTTTTTTTCTAAAACTATGGGTTTTAGACCCCATGTTATATAAGTTTTTTTTGTTCGTTTAGTCGTTCCCCACCACCAGTTTTTTTTTAATGACATGAAAATGATTACACCCTGTATAATATTTGAAATCCTCTACCCCAAAAACTCATAAAACGATACCCCACATCGGTAGTGGGGTGGGAGTGGTGATAGGAGGTGGTAGTGGGGGTGGTTGAAGTAAAAAAAATCGGCAGCTACTGGAAGCGGCTAGAACCTCCCCACTTGGTGGATCCAAATCAGCTGTGTTTGGATATTACATCGGAAATCAGAGCATTGAGCAAACAGATAAATTACATGTGACTTTGGTGCCATTTATTTCATGGACAAATATCGAACGAACTGAAGTGGACTACAAACAATCTGTTAAAATATAACCTCTCATGTTTGTTTATGTTGCATGTTAATCAATTGCCGGATATTATAAGGGTATTAACAGATAACGTTAAGATTTTATAGAACATTGAATAGCGAATAAAAATAATACAGAATTTAGCCCAAATGACACTCTAACCTCAACAAGTCAATAATAACATTATGGACAGTTCAAGCGGACTACGTATGCGTGAAATAATCAAAAAGGCCCGAGCAAGTCGAGCTTCGTCTGAGTCCTTTATTTTGTAATATTCGAACGTTTCAGATTTAGCTCGGTTAGCTCGATTTGCATTAAATGAACGATTGTGACGCGTCCCATCAATCAGACGTAATATCCGAACACGGCTATAAACAATTATTACCTTAAAAAAACCAACTAAAATGAGTCTTGACATTGTCAAAAATATTTGGGTTGGTTTGTGACCAGTGCAGCATTTTTTCATGTAGTTTTTGCGTTTTAAAGGTTTTTAATGTGAGTTTTTTGTAAAGAATTGTTTAATGTGTCTTATTAGATTTTTCGTGATAATATTATTGGCATAGTAGTGGGTTGTGGACATCGTGGAAGTCATGACAAGGTTAGCTTTTACCGTCATGAATTCTAAATACTTATTTCCCTTATATGAATGATCTGTCGAGAAAACGACGTCAAAGATTGATAACCGCGATTAAAGGGGATGATCTAACACCTTCCATCGTTTTTACATCTCCATTTTCCATCTTGATTTTCCAACACCAACTTCTTAAAATACTCACTTTGCATAATTAAATAAAGTTTATTACTTGAAAATAATCAAAAACGCCTTGCTACAATTCACAAAAAACACTATATTGTTAAAATTTCGAGATACTTAGCCAGGCCGACGGAAAAACACAAACTGTTTTGACAAAAGTTTAACTACTGTCAACAAATGTTTGACCGCAACGCAAAGTTGGAAGTCACATGGTTTGGATTGCCTAATTGTTGATTAATAAAAATAGACAGCTAATTACAGGTTAGATTTCCAACCTACAAAAAGAGTCCTATTTTATTAGGGCAAAGTATTTAGAACTTCATAAACATTATACTGTACTAGATTTTAGTTGAAGGTACGGGAACCGGGCAGAAATTTTAATAATAAAAATTAAATCTTAAAAAATATATATTTTTCAGGTTAGCTGTAACGTCACGTATCATAACTGATAAATCAACATTCACAAAGGTTACCAACCCAAATATTTTTGACAGATGGCAAAATACATTTTCCCCTAATAATACCAATAATATTTGTTGGATGCTGTCATGTGTGCACATATAACGAATTCTTTTTAATTTTTTTAACGGAAACGAAATTGAAAGGGTGCAAGTGTGATATATCGTTGAAATTGGAATTTTTACTGCTTTTAAATGGTTCGATTACAAATTGTAAGTAATCATAAAATAAACAACTTGTTGTACCAAAACGGCACTAAACGTAATCCGATCTCAACCAAAAATTAGATAGACAAAAATTTTGTTACTGAAAGTTGTTCAGAATCACTAAATATGCCCCCCTGTAAAGTTTTGTGAAAATCGGAATATTAAAAAAAAAAAAAATTTGTTTCACTTCTCGTGAAGACACCCTTGTATCTTTTTTATTTGTGACCGAATTCATTTCAAATTTCCATCAGCTATAGAACTCCATGAGACGATTATATCTAACACATAAAGAGAACTTTTTACAGCAAATGAAAGTTATTATTGAAATTATTTATTATTTAATTAAACGTGTATGCAAAATTTCAGCTCGATTGGATAACGGGAGGAGGATAAATTTGATTCATTCATACATAATACATACATATATACATACATACAGATTTCCAAGTATTATAAAACGATTGAAAAAAAGAATATGTAATGTAATAATAAAAAGTGTCCTTTTTAGCGTTTTATTGAATACCGATTTTTTGTTCACAACTTTCATTTGTTGAAAAAAGTTCTCTTTAGATGTTAGATAAAATTGCCCTATGGAGTTGTATGGCTGATAAAAATTGGAAATTAATTCGGCCACAAATAAAAAACCGCTGCCTAAGGAATCACTACTTCCACATCCAGATTCTCTATCCGAGTCACTCACAACGAAAAAACTTTGTATGTGAAAATAATTGTTTATGGAACCTTAAGAATATAATATTTGAAATCCTCTACCCCAAAAACCCATAAAACGATACCCCACATCGGTAGTGGGGTGGGGGTGGTGATAGGGGGTGGTAGTGGGGGGTGGATGAAGTAAAAAAATATTTTGAGGTTTCTCATTCCTGTACATGCACTAAATCACATTTTTTTTTCATCCCCTTTAATAAGGAGGTGGGGGTGGTAATGGTGGCTAATGCCAAACATTTTTTTGAGACCTCAGCTTCTCTTTTATATACTAAATACCAATTTCATGGACTCCTACCTGCTTAATTTACCCATTTACCCCAAATTTACCCCAATTTACCCCCCAACCCTTCGACGGAACAAGATGAAAATATAATCTAGTTCTAGATCTCGTTAAAGTACATATGTGTACCAAATTTCAAGTATATATCTTAAACGGTTTCAGAGTAAACGTGCGCACAAAAAAAGTTACAGACAGACAGACCGACAGACAGACGGAAATTTTTTTTCGCTCAAACTTAAAATCTCGACGTTTCATGACATTTTAAGCCTATTTGGACAATAAAAATTTTTTTAAATTTTTTTGTCGTTACTATACTTCCACTGGACGTGGAAGTAAAAGATACAGGGATGTCTTCACGAGAAGTGAAACAAAATTTTTTTTTGAAAATATTCCGATTTTCACAAAATTTGACAAGGGGACATATCAATTGATTCCCAACAACTTTTATTAACAATATTTTTGTCTATCTCTAAGGCTACTATGATTTCTGGAAAATTGCTATTTTTTTTATCGCAGTAGAACGGCGTTTTAGATATAGGCGGCATTTATATATTGAGTAAAGTCGTCTTATGGAGTTGTATGGCTGATAAAAATTTGAGATGAATTCGGCCACAAATAAAAAAAGATGAGGGGTGTCTTCACGAGAAGTGAAACAAAAATTTTTTTTTGAAAATATTCCGATTTTCAGAAAATTTTAAAGAGGGGCATATCAAGTGATTCTGAACAACTTTTATTAACATAATTTTTGTCCATCTCTAAGACTACTATGATTTCTCGAAAATTGCTATTTTCTTTTTATCGTAGTAGGTCGGCGTTTTAGATTTAGGCGGCGGTTATGTGTTGAATAAAGTCTTCTTATGGAGTTGTATGGCTGATAAAAAATTGAAATGAATTCGGCCACCAATAAAAAAGATACAGGGATGCCTTCATGAGAAGTGAAACACACTGGGTGGGGTAATAGTGCGTCGGAGTTCGATATCTCGAGTTCTACGATAGCTAGAAATTTAGAAAAAAAATACAAGTAAACTAGATGAAAAAGTCTATAACCGGAAATTATTTTCGAATATACAGGGCGAGGCAAGACGAAATTACAGGATCAAGTGCCTTTTTTTTTAAATGGAATGCTATGTACATCAGTACATACTTTGAAGCCTCTTTCTAGACTCCATTCATTCCTATATTATTATTGACTATCTCCCAACCACTTGGATGGAATTAATTTTTTTGTTAAAATAATGCCATCTGCAGATGCATATTGAAAAAATCACCTAAGACACAATTACGGGTTTTAAGAAAAACTTATATGAATGCTAGTTGCAAGGCATCTAATTAATGTTTTTGAATCATTTTTATTTAACCTAAAAATGTACAGGTGGTCAAAAATTATTTTTCAATTATGAACTTTTTCAATTGAATTTTCTCAATTTTTTCAAATGGAACACCCACTATATATTTTTCGACTATGTAATGTAGAAATGAAAAGCGAACATTTTTTGTAAGTACTTCCTTATTTTCGTTTTATTGAGCCATAAGTACAAAATTCAAGAGTGAACTTAAAAAACAGAGGTTTCTTCAAATAATTCATTAGAAAAAAATATAACAATTGCTCCACATGTTGCCCATTTTGATTGAGAGACGTCTTTACGCAATTTTGAAATGAGGCCATTGAAGTGGGTAAATAGTATTTCACTGGTCCCTTACTGTTTTTTTGTAATTTTTTTGCTGTTTTCGTTATTCGACAATCAATAAAAGATCAGTTTGGTATAAATTGTCTTGTACAAATGAACATTTATCGCACTTATCGATCGTCAGTTATTGTTTGTATTAAATTTAAAATATTTCGAATTTTACAAAATAAATTTTAATAAAGCGGAACTTGTAGACATGACTTTTGTTTTGGGCGAGTCGGACAGACATTGTTTGTTTGCCACTAGAATTTATAAGCAAAGGTATCCTGAAAGAAGGATTCCTAATCTTAGTAGCTTCCAAATCCTCACTTTTTTGGACAAGTTGATAACCAGCGCAGATGGTTTCTAAACATTTGTGGAAGAATTATTGGAGAATATGTAATAGGGCCACATTTTTTTGACGTTACATTGACTGGAGCTAGTTATCTTCATTTTCTGGAAAACTGTTTGCCAGAATTATTGGTGAATCTTCCTGAAAGGATTCGAAATAGGATGTGGTTTCAGCAAGATGATGCTCCACCACATTATTTAAATTCAGTTAGAGACCACTTAAATAATACCTATCCACTTCAATTGATTGAAAGAAATAGACCCACTAAATGGCCTGCTAGATCCCCAGATCTTACAAAAATGGATTTTTTTATGAGGATACGTGAAGGAAATTGTTTGTAAAGACACACCAACAACAGTACAAAATATGAAGGAAGGATAATAACTGCTTTTAGATCCATCAGACCAGCAATTTTAGGAACAGTAGAAACCTAATTTCAAAAGCGCATAGAGATCAAAATGTGTAACATGTGGAGCACTTACTATAATATTATAAGAAACCTCTATTTTTAATAGTCCGGTCAAGTTAGCCCTAAAAATAGGAGTATCCTTGCATAAATTCCCAAGAAGCTGAAAATTTACATGTACGTTGGGGATACCATTATAATGAAGTTGTGAAAAGTCCCCATTGATCCCGTGTGTGCAAAAAATTTTATGCGAGGTCAAAGTTCGCAAAAATGGGTTTTTTGGATTTTTTAGCGAAACGGTTAGTTTTATGATAAAAATAGCTTAGACAAAAATTGTAGATCTTTCAATTCTCCACAAAAATGGTCCTTACACTTTTTTTCCCTAAAATTTACCTTTTTTGAGAAAAAGCCATTCTAAAGTTATATTCTCCATAATATGCACACGTTTCCACGCCACCTGGTAGTGTACTTGGCGCGTCTTTTTTAAAGTGGTTTCCTCGGTAGGCCTATTCCACGGTCTTTTTATTGAATTTTAATATAATATTAGGTGTTCTTATTCAACTTCTTCTTCTTCTTCATCTTCATCTTCCTGAGTTGACGTAAATTGTTCAAACAGCGATACATCAGTTGTTTCGTCGTTGATGTAAGGCTCGTCTTCTGTTGGAGATTCAGTATTTGAACACGACTGGCCTTGACAGCTGGTGCATGCTGGTGAACAAAGTAAGCGTACTTTTTTGCAGCCGCATTTCGAATTACACCCCTTTTTACAGTTGCAAGAGATAGTATTAAGGAGCTTTTCTGGTGCCGGTGGAAGTAAAGTGTGGATTGGTTCCAATACACTATTAATTAGCTTCCAACTCCATTCTTCTGGGTCCAGTTGATTACCAAGCCACATTTGAACCTGGTAATATACTCGATAAAAATATTGATGAGTAGAAGCCGAGGTTGGAGGAAGACAAGCTAATTGAACCCTTTTTTATTACGTGTATGTTTTGCAAAAGATACGTAACGTAACTTATCTATGGAAGTAATTTTTTTGGAGCTCCATATACAGAAAGAAGAAAGCGAATTCCGTTGGTGATTAGAGTTTCTGGAGCAGAGTTCATATCTTCGAAAGCTTTTGCACATGTAATTAAATCTTGTTTTTCAAACAATTTGAAAACTATTGTTTTACCCCTCCGGAACATTGCTGATGTTGTATCACAGCCAGTCATAGCATGTAAAAATAGAATATGATTTTTACATTTAGGATAAGCCGATAAACTCATATTTGAAAATATTTCCGATGGTTGTTGAGCCTTGCCTGGTTTTAAAAACTAAATGGTATTTTCAATTGGAGTTCGAGCGGTAAGTAATACCAACAGATCAACATCTTCACCAACAACAACATTGACATCAGTTGGATTGAATTGATTTATTGCAGTTTCTATAATGAGTACATCAGCGTCATTGTCAGCTTGCTTGACTAAAATATGTTCAGCGGTAAATTTTTCTTTTGGCATTGTAATCAACCGAGACTTATTATGAATGTTTGGACAGAAATTGTTGTTGACTAGTTGGGACTGTCATAAATTGGTCAAAGAGAATATCAGAAGATGCCGATGTTTTCGCCACACGGCGACGTTGTTCTGCGGCTTTAATATTTTTTGTGGAATCGGTATAACCATTAAACACTACGGTTACTCTTTGACCAAAATGTCTGCGTATATACTGAACATATTTATCTGGGATGTTGCTGAATGTGTCTTCTCGATCCCAGACCACACGGTGCAATAAATATCCTCCATCGATAGTATATGTAGCATTTACGTTGTCAATATCAATGTTTACTTTTTTAAAACAATCATAAATGGCTGATTTTTGTGATTTTCGCATTCCAAGCTCATCGAATAAGGACAACGGGTAGGGAGCCAATTCATATTCAAAACATTTTTCAATTTTATCGTCAAATGCCGTAGTTATACTCATGCGCTGAAATAATAACACGGGGTCAACAGCTACTTTTTCATCATGAACTTTTATGGTGCTACTCATAGCTAAAAGAGGAATTACTTTATCAGGACGTTTGAGTTTAATATTATCAAATGGCAGTCCTGTCAGTTTAGACATGGTGGAAATCCCAACTTCGCGAGCTTTATGGCAGTTAATTTTATCATCACCAACGACTCCACTGGCAATAGATAAAATTTTGTTAACCTCTGGAAAAGGATTATGTGATGAAAACCACTCTAGAAGTTTTTGTACATCCTTAGCATCTTTCTTTACTGGTGAGTCGCTTGCATCAACATGCTGATCTGTGGTAACCATTCTTACATTCGCGAGATCTTCCAATTACCACATTAAAAAAGACGGGCCAAGTACACCATCTTATAGGTGGCGTGGAAACGTGTGCATATTATGGAGAATATAACTTTAGAATGGCTTTTTCTCAAAAAAGGTGAATTTTAGGGAAAAAAGTGTAAGGACCATTTTTGTAGAGAATTGAAAGATCTACAATTTTTGTCTAAGCTATTTTTATCATAAAACTAACAGTTTCGCTAAAAAATCCAAAAAACCCATTTTTGCGAACTTTGACCTCGCATAAAATTTTTTGCACAGACGGGATCAATGGGAACTTTTCACAACTTCATTACAATGGTATCCCTAACGTTCTTGTAAATTTTCAGCTTCTTGGGAATTTATGCAAGGGTGAATGTCTATTTTGACCGGAGTATAAGTTTATTTTCGAATTTAGTACTTATTGCTCAATAAAACTAAAAAAGTTGCAATTACCCATAGGGAAGCATTTACAAAAAATGTTCATTTTTCATTTCTTCATCACATCGTCGAAAAATATACATATTTGAAACAATGAGAAAAAGTTCTTAATTGAAAAATAATTATTGGCCACCCTGTATATTTTTAGGAAGTAAAAACGATTCAAAACATTAATTAGATATCTCGTAAGTTTTTCTTAAAAACCGTAATTGTGACTTTGGTAATTTTTTCAATATGCAGCTGCAGATGGCATTCATATTTCAACAAATTACATCCAAGTAGTTGGGAGACAGTCAATAATAATATAGGAATGAGTCTAGAAAGAGGCTTCAGAAAATGTACTGATATACATAGGATTCCATTTAGAAAAAAGGCACTTGATCCTGTAATTTCGTCTTAGCTCGCCCTGTATATTCTAAAATAATTTTCAGTTATAGACTTTTTCATCTAGTTTACTTGTATTTTTTTCTAAATTTCTAGTTATCGTAGTACTCGAGATATTGAAGTCAGACACACTATTGCCCCACCCTGTATATCGTAATTAAAATTGAAGTCATTTTTATTTTGATTTTGTTGAGACTCTGGTCTTGTGTGCTTAAGTCATCAAGCTGGGATGATGGTTAAGGTTGCCAACGCCTCTTCAATATACATAAGTGTTTTATCTAACTGCTTATGGTAGTATTAATTTTTGCATGACATTGACTTTTTTGTGTTTTTATCTTTTGACATGTTATGGAAAAAGGAACCTCTGGAGAAGGATTTTCCGAGAACGAAAAATCTGTCGTTCTGGCCGTGTTAAGGATTTCTCCCTGTGGAAGTCCCGTCAGCCGAGGGGAAGATGCTACGTCGGTGAAATACAATACAATATGTTAATATTTTCATCCTCAAGTGCGTGTGTTCTATTTTAATATTTCATTTTATGCAAGGGATTGTCCGTCCCTCTGGAATGTTTTTGATTGGATATTAAAATGGTGTTTGCAAAACTCATATGACTTTTACAAACAATTAATTTTATCATATAATGAGTAATGACTCTTAGTTATTAATTTAATATGAAAAAAGTGCAGGTTGAATAAATGAATGTTGAATAAATTTTACGTAATGAATAATAACAAACTCCTAAATTATATTCAAGGGTGGATCTTGTTTCATGAATATTCAAGAGTTTAATAATTTCATGATTAAAATATAAAAATTTGACCAATATTTTAAAAATAAGTACTAGTGGCATTTCTATTCAAGAACAGTATATTATTCAACGAGCGGTTATGTAGGTAATAACTCACGCAGATGAAAGTTTACAGAACGAGCCGTAGGCGAGTGCTGTAATTCATCAAGTGAGTTATTACCATTACCGCAAGTTGAATACTATACTTTATCTACGATTATAACAATCAAATTAAATTACAAATTTAAAAAAAAACCCGCACAGAAATATCGACTAAATACTAAATATATAAAAAAAATAAATTAACAACTTTAAAAATTATGAAATAATTTTGATTCCATATACGAACTCTTATGATTTATTTAAATCCAGATTACATTGTCTTTATGTCCTCGAGATTTGCTTTCTTATACGCATGAATATATCGGGAGCTGCTGTTTTGAATATAACTATCTAGTAGTTCGTCTTTACAACAGCCCCCGACATATTCATGCGTATAAGAAAATGTAAGCTGGATTTAAATAAATTATAAGAGTTCGTATATGGAATCAAAATTATTTCATAATTTTTAAAGTTGTGTTAATTTATTTTTTTTATATTAGTTATTTAGTCGATATTTTTGTGTCGGGGTTTTTTTAAATTCGTAATTTAATTTTATTTTATACTTTTTAAACTAAACATATACAATACAGCGTATTATTATATCACGAGTCCTATTCAGAACTTTTTAACTTTTAAGCTCCCACTAAACACGAAACATTTATGAAACGTTTCGAAAAAATTGTAATCTGGAAGAAACGAAACATTTCCTAGAAACATATCTGTTTATATTTTTGACACATTTCAGAAATTCATAATATTTGTTATTTTGCAGAAACATTTCATATATATCCCACTAAACACGAAACATTTGTGAAATGTTTGGAAAAAAATGTAATCTGGAAGAAATGAAACATTTCCTAGAAACATATCTGTTATATTTCTGACACATTTCAGAAATTCATAATATTTGTTATTTTGCAGAAATATTTCATATATATTGTTCCGTCGGTAAAATATATATGAAATGAAATCATGAATTCAAATGACATCGGTAACAATATGTCCATTCCCCTCGATTTTTAAAATGCCTTGTTTGTAAAATTACAACTATTCTCGACTTAGATTCCGTCTGGAATACTGAATGCTTGGTTATTAATAAGTAATTACTCGAAAACTAGACGTCAACGAATAATGTGGAGAATATAATAATATATATAAAGATCTGAAATATTGATATTTGTAAACTCTGCAAAGCATAAAAACTTTATGATCATTTCCATGCGGCAAGTTGTGGAATTACATTTAACGAAAAACACGAAGGGATAGTATACAATCGTTTACGATCGATACGATTCTGCCTATTTGTTTTACAGCAACTAATTAGTAATTATAATTACTGGAAATTTCAACTCCAAATCGAGAAGTCAACATACCAGTATTGGTAGATTATTGCACAGAATACGCATCAATTAAAACGTCAAATTGTAGAAATTCATTTATTAAAATGAGAAACGAAAACATACGACCGATGACGATTCTAACATGGACAAATGTACAGAGCAGGAGAAGCTAGCCGCCATTTGCATTTTGCTATTGTTGGTTGCAGTTAAATAAGTTCTATCTTTAAGCCTGGAAGGACACTGTGTGCATCAAAAATAAAAAAAAATATTGCGGGTGTCGGGTCAGTTAATTATTATTAATACTTAAAGTGCTGTGGTTTTTGAAAGATACATTGTTTTTCCAGTAATGGACGAGAAAAAGGTTAACAAATATTCATTTGTGTTCTGTACATTCAATTTGTGATTGTTTTTATGACTTTTTCAGCCCCTGGCGAAGGCTTAGTACCAGCATGAATAAAACATTCGAAACTTAGTATCGGCGTGGTTCATATCAGGCCCAATAGCGGTTCATCAAATAGAAGACAAGATAATATACCTAATGGTTAACTACTTTTGAGGGCAACTGCCAACTTGATTTTATGAAGCTGATATTTTATTTTATGGAGGAATAAGATATACTTTTGTTATATATTTTTATATTTATATACTATGTTTTTTTTTAGATATTTACAGTTTACAAATATTTAAAAGTGTTTCTAATACATGTTTTTTTTATATTTATTGGGTAATTTTATTTATTTGTAGACATCTAAATGCCAAGGAAAGATTGATGGGATCGACAGCCCAGTGAAGATAAGTAAAGATGAAGACACTAGAAAGTTAAAAAGAAAATTGAACCACCTTCCAAAAAGGTCGCTAAAAATTATGAAATAAAATTTTACGGTCGCCCAGTTAACTGAACCTTAATATTGTTATTGAAGTCGCCTAAAAATATATTTCAATTCATTATTTGTTTATTTTTACACCAGCTTCAATTTCGACATTAGGTAATAAAGTTCAGTTAACTAGGTGATATTGAAATTTTATGTCTCATAATGTTTATAGCAGAGATGTGCCGAGGATACTCCATATTTGATAAAAGTCTGTAAAAGGCATTTAAATAATATAACTGTATGCACTTATTTGGTATCAAAATGAAGCAAGCATCATCACGAATCAGATTTCACCATAAAATAGCTTATCAATATACCCAATGGCAAGTTAGAAGGAAATCTTCCTGGAAACTTTCCATTTTGAAAACTCCGAAAGTTTCAGGAAGTTTTCCTTCTAACTTTCCATGGGGTATATTGATAGTCTATTTTATGGTGAAATCTGATTCATGATGATGCAAGCTTCATTTTGCTACTAAATGAGTGCATACAATTATATTATTTACATGACTTTTACAGACTTTTATTAAATATGGAAAGTTTTCTCAGCACATCTCTGGTTTATAGCGACCTTTCCTGAAGGAAATGTTTCTTTGAAACGTTTCTTGGGTAGGACATCTCTAGGATCTACAATACATCTGAAACGTTTCTGTAACAGTTCCAGGAACGTTTCATATTTTATATGCATTTCTTGAGACGTCGGAAACATTTTTGTAAATATTCATAAATGTGTCGGGCACGTGTCTTTTGAAATGTTTCATTGAAACGTTTCTTAGGTAGGACATCTTGAGTTTCTGCAATGAGTCTAGAACGTTTCTGTCGTACTTCTAGAAACGTTTCATGTTTCAGTACATTCATTTCAGAAACATTTCCGGAACAGAAAAATGTTTAGTGGGCTGACGCGGTCCAATTTTGTATTCTACTAGTCGCACACGGTCTACAAGACCAGTTCTATTATAAATATATTTATGTGTTATATTATATAAAAATTAACTAACTTCAAACCCTTTCATCTGATACCCATATCATGGAGGTGCATAAAAAATAACTGGTCCGCCATCTTTGGGAGTCCGCCATATTGGATTTGGAATGACGTTGCATTGTCATCCAAATTAAACGTGTATGCAAAATTTCAGCTCAATTGGTTGGGGATAACTATTTTAAAATTCAGTTGCAAGATTTGACCCACAAGAACAAGGCAAGTTAAATAAAAGCTTGTAATCAAGATGGTGACCAAACATCAAAATCCAATATGGCAAAAACCTTCTCGACAAAATACTCTTTCAAATAAAAAAAGTGCATCAAAATTGGATCACCCGTTGAAGAGATATGAAGCCACAGATAGACAGACATTCAAACATACGCGTCAAACTTATAACACCTCACTTTTTGGGTCGGGGGTTAATAAATATTAAATTGAGAAAATTTTGTTTAAATTACTCAGTTTCTTTATTAACAAAATTAACTGTAAAATTTAATTTCTGAAGCCACTTTTATATTTGTTCTGCGATTTTTCTGGTAATAAATTATGTATTGTATCATGTTTTCATTCTGGTGGTGTACATATTAGTTCATCTTCACTAACCGAATTCATCATTTTTGGCACAATTATTACTTAACTTGATTTGAAAACGTCGAAACATGATAACTGACCTTCCTCCCCTCAATAATAATAGAGTGTTCTATGTCACCATATCGGAAAAGACTTTCTCAGAGCCAGCTTCGTGTCGCGCGCGTTACGTCGATTGGACAGGCTAGGCATGAAGATAAAGGTGATTGGCTCTGTTCCTAGTGAGTTATAATAACTCACTCATTATAACTTACGCCATTTGTTTATGGATACTATTAATTGTTCAAAAGTGGTTCATTAATTAGTACATAACCTAATAAGAGCAGATAAACATTATTTTTTCTTCAAAATTCAAATCAACGTGGCTATAATGACAAGTTTTGTGAACTTAATTTATCATTTCTACACTTTAGCGGTACTAAAAATCTTCTTCTGTCGCTTACGAGTGACACCAAACATAATATTTTCTCAATCAATAAAACATATTATCATGTGAAAGAAAAGTTTATTCAATTCGTTAACAATACCACAAATTCAGTACAACAAAAATTTGAGAGGATATTGTTAAATGTTAGTAAACTGTATATTGAAGACACAATTATGAATAGTGGCGTTTCGAAAATTGAAACCACATAAAGTTAATGCAGTCCTTTATCTACGTTCACAATAAAATTATTTAAACGATTTTCTTTTGTAGATATATCCAAACACAGTTCTTCTTTATCAGTGGCCTCTGCTTCAAAATTTCGGGTGTTATATTCATGTTCTAAACGAGTTACCACTTTAAAGTAATGAAAAATTGACAAGCATAAAAAGTTCGAGTTAAGTTAATTATATTTTAAAGTGTATATATATATAATTTAACTTAAAATGTGGAACTAAAGAATCTTATTATAATTATGTTTCTGAGCCAGCCCAATAACCATAAAGTCTTGAGTTACAGCAAATTCTGACAGTTAAAAAGTAGATGGCCTCCATAAGGGATAGTATAGAAAATCCTGTAAAAAGTCCTAGTAAACCTCCAAAATTAGCCAAGAAATCTGTCGGTCCATACAACTCATTTCTTTCGGATGCCACAAATTGGGAGGATTTGAAGTACAGAGCCAACATTGACAGATAATAGCTGCAAAAGAAGAAACATATAGAAGGCCGAACGCATATTATGTTCTACGTCTACTACTGAAATAATTAAAAAAGCTTAAATTAATATTTGTGAAAGTTTTACTTCATGTAAATTTAATGTTTTACTACGAAGATGTGTAGAAGGGTCACTGAACATTTTTTTTCATTCCGAGTTTGATTTCGAGATTTTGATATCAATGACATAATCACCTAGCTCCGATTTCGGTATTCCTACTTTAATATCAGAATTTCTAGATTAAAATCGAAATTATGAATTTATTTAGAAACACCTTGGTGTAATGACTAGAGACTAAACCGATAGTTAATAAAAGTAATATTAAAAAAAAAAAGAAATAAATTTTCTCAAGACATTTTAAACGGTAGTCATGTTTTATAGTTCGAAATTGGGAGCTAGGTGACTTTTTTGGAAACTCTCTTTAAATGTGTTGATAATACCGAACGTTTTAGTAAGTTAAAGTATGAATACTATTGTTAAACATTGTCAAGTTTCAGATAAAAGCGTATTTGAAATTTCAATGTCATGTGACTCTACAAGATTCAATCACAATAAAATTTCAAATGACCCACATTCTCCCTTTCCCCCTACACGACAGAATTCTTCGGACAATTTATTAAATCAGGCAGGCAGTTGGCCACTTACACAAAATAAAATAGAATTTAACAAATTTTTTGAGCTAAATTGCATAGAATATTTACATTCAACCCCATATCATCCTCAATCGAATGGGGCAGAAGATGCAAATGTAAAAACTGTGAAAAAGGTTTTGAAAAAATCAGTATTTCCAAATAAAAGCAAGGACATTAATTTATTATTCCATTCCACTCCTGGTGTAACTCTTTCTGAAAACACAAAATTTTTTTGTAATTTTTTTGTTAATTTTTCTGAATATCTGAACTGTGAAAACCGGAATCGCATTAATTTTGCTGAAATGGGTACCGTATCTTTTATCTGACAGTAATTTTTCTTTTAACGGTCATTTCATTCAGAGACAGAACTTTTAACAATTATTATTTATAATCTCTGAGATATGACGGTAACGTTAATGTGGCGTAAATCGTACATTGTCTGTTTGTCTGGCTGTTTGCCCGTCCACCTGTCACTTTTGCCTAAAGAAAAATCTGATATACTTTTAGTAAAAAAAATGTATAGGGTGGTCATCCGACAGAAAAAACAATAAATAAATAAATGAAGTCAAACAGAGAAGGAAATTTTGTGTAAATAAATTAACAGATTTTAAAAAATTAAAATACAACTTTTATTCTAAACGAAATCAGAAATAAATTAAAATAAATGGACGATAAATGAAGAAATGAATTTTCTAAAAAATTATGACTGATGTTTTTTAAAAATATAACTAGACACAATAAAATCGCATCTTTTACCCATTGTACTTTATATCTTATGCTGCATTGTTCTAAAGCGTACCATCCAGAATGTACTAATCGTGCAAAGTTTTTAATACCCTGAATACCCTGCAAACTCTAATTAAATTTATAGAAAAGTTATTCCATCTAATATTTTGATTTTTTTTTTATGCAAATCTGTTTTGAATATCAACCGATTTATTCCTACCCATTTTTTTTACCAATCATAAAAAACTGCTCTTTATGCGAGCAATCTGCTTCAAATTTTCGTTTTACGTAAATTTTCAGCAATGCCCGCAGAAAATTTCCAACCTTAATTTAGTTTAACTGAGCAAGGTAAAAAATTTGATTATACTTACTCATTCTCATTAAATGGAAGTTGACCAATTTGCCGAAAAGCCGGTAGCATATGTGGCCATTCCAAATTGCTCTGGGAAATTTCAACATTGTAGTTTAAATCAGTACACGTGGGTTGACAATTACAGCGTGGAATGTCATTCCGACCACGAGAAGATTTATTTGTAGTATTACTAGTTTCTTCGATTTTGTATCGAAGGTTGCCCATTTGTAAATCGTATCCTGTATTTACCATGCAATTCCACTTTCCCATGCCACAAATTTTGGTTGTATTCTCTCCTGAAAATGAGTTAAGTAACTACATATCTTTTGGTTTTTAAAAGATTTGTGGGCAAAAAAACGGGTTTACAAATACGAGCTGTGGACATGCAATATCTACTAGAGTATTTGGCCAAAATATGATATTTTTACCTAGCTGGCCTCTATATCAAAGTTATATTCTCTTTTGCATCCATTACTTAATTTGCAAAAGTTTTATTCCAAGTTATGTAGAATTTGATTTTAAAATTGTATTCTTAGTATTTATTATAAAAATTATAGTATAGTAAATATAGTATGTCACGTTCTGTTTCCGGTTTTGCAAACTTACGCCATTTTGAAATTTTAAGTTCAACTGGTTGTTTCTGATATAAAGTGTACTATCGTGAGCAAAAAAAATAGGACAACTATTTTTTTCTAATGTAAATCTGTCTCTATTTGCACACTTGCAATGATTTTTGACAAATAACTGACAATGTCACGAAAGTTAAAGTTAGATGTACACAACTAGATTTTAGCAAAAACACGTTATAAGACTTGTCTCATTTTTTTTTGCGCACGACAGTACAACATTCCCACTCTATATCAGCGTTATGATAGAGACAGATAGCTAGTAGACTGAGATAGTGACACGTTTTTAAACAACGTCTCATACCAGGATGTCTGTTGATTTAAGTGCGATAAAAGCAATTAAAAAAAACCGCTACCTTGCAGCGCATGTGGGGCATTACCTAGAAAGTGTAATTGAAAATGAGACATAAAAGACGATTCATACCAGGCTGCCAAAGATCTAAAACATTCTTCAAGTCAAAATATCCATGAAAAGCAAGTGACAGCCAGTTTGCACTTGCACTTGGCATCTATTTTTTTAAGTGTACAATTTTCCATACATAAAAAAATCATACAAGCACCAATTTTTTTTTGAGTTTAATTCATACCGTCAAATGTTCATTAATTCAGTGGCAGCCGGTTACAGGAAGTAGAACAATGGGCTTGTTACCGATAATTATTTTTTCGTTATTTTTATGGCAATCGATATAGAATTCGATCATCGATAAGCTGTTAAAATTTCAGCTTCATAAGTGTATCCAATCCTTAGATATTAAATGTTAAAGATTGAAGATTAAAGATAAAAAAGATATAATTCAACAATCAAACGCCGTTTCCATAGAGAAACACAATAACACGCGCCACACGCTTATAGGGCATATGCATCATATAACTAACATAACCTCAATTTTTAAGTATTTTAGGTTTATTCTCATTTTAAATGTTTGTATACTCATTTTTAGCTGGAGCTAAACTGACTCCAAGCAAATATTTAAAAATTCACGCAAATAATTTTTCAATATTGATTGATAAAAATCGACTGCTAATTATAGGTTAGATTCCTAACCTGCAAAAAGTGTCTTATTTTATTATCATAAACTATTTAAAATTTCATAAACATAGTACAGGAATCAGGCAGAAATTTTAATAATAGCTACGTAATACTTGTAAATCTTAAGAAATATATATTTTTGAGGTTAGCTGTGAAGCCACATGCAAATGTCCTATTAAATCTCGACTGTCGCCTGATCAGCATCTGCAAAGTGACGTCACGCGAAGCTCCGCCCCGTTTTCACGCGGTCCAACTTTGGTAATTTATTTAATGGCTTAAACGTCCTAATAAAAATCTAAAAATTTGGAAATTGCCTTAAAATGTGTTCTACTTTCGATTTCCAAAATAAAAAAAAAATGCTGAATGGGCCTACGAAAAATAATTCACATCTTTTTTTATATAAAAAAACGATTCATACCAGGTTGCCATTTTATTATTACAAAAAATATGCTCTTTTAAGACGTTCGCTTTATTGATCGCTGCGCCGGTTACAGCATGTAGAACATTTTTTTTTTTAAATCAATAAAACGCAAATAATTTCGAAACGATTCTTACTAGGATACTGGGCTGCCATTTTATTACTATCAAAAATATGCTATTAGAAAACCTTTGCTTCATTGGCAGGCAGTGACAAATATGAGATCTCACGATTCCTTACGATTTTTTCCTAACGGTCTCACGAAATCGGTTTAGAACTTTAACAAACTGTGTGCTCATATGGGGGAGGAGGGGCAGAAACTATACAGAGAGAAAGTTATATCAGCAGATCCCTTGTCTCTGTTGCCTGAATACATACTTTTACAAGTGCGAGGGAAACAGAGTACCTTCCTGATATATGTTTCTCTCTTTATAGTTTTGCGAAAGAAAACAACAGTTTCCTATTGTTCGAATATATTGAACAGTTTTTTATGTAACGAAAATTCTAAACTTACAAAAATACATTGCCACTTGTTTTTCATGGATACGTTGACTTGAAAAATGTTTCGTACCTTGGGTAGCCTTGTATGAATCGTTTTTTATGTTTCATTCTCAATTACTTTCTAGGTAATGCCTTACGTGCGCTACAAGGTAGCTCTTTTTTTATTGCTTTGGAACGTTGTCTAAAACGTGTCACTATCTCTTAGTCTATAGAGCGAAGGGCGTTCCACAAATCAAATTGTTGGCTATCTTTTCCTGAAGAGATGGACAGCCGCAGGTTTTTGTAACACTTTTATGTACAACCGTTGAATTGAATTGATTCTAATACGACACCGTTGTTGACTACGCTCTTCCACAGACCTATATTTGAGATTATTACGAAAGAATTTATCAGTCCTTCTTATTAATCCTATAGTTGAATAAATGTGACGAACGTATGATGGCTGTGCTTTCTTAGACTACCGAGCAGAAAATATATTTTTTTCGAACGTCAGAAAAACATGACATTTCTTAACTCATGTCATGACATTAAAGTTTGACTTTATAGACGGCTGTGCGTTGCCATTAACAACGAAGGCAAAAGTACTTTTTCTGACGATGTGAGCGGCAGAAAAAGTAATATCCATGGCAACGCGTATTTTATTTAATACGAAATTCGAAATTTTTTATCTTTATCTTTTTTATAGCTAATCGACGTTTGAAGAAAAAAATAGTATGTTTTATTCGGAGTAAAAGCCACTTGTGACTCATATGTAATAATTAACCTGCAGAATCGTCACAAAAATATCACTTTCACTCCTGATAAAACAATATACCTACTATTTTCTACTGACGTTTGAAAATGGTCTATATTTCAGTGCTAATTTGAGTTAGGAAAAGTCGAACTTTTCCTAACTAGAGCTGAATAGTACATTATGTATCTAGTAGTAAAAGTAATATATTCCCGGAGGACGATGTAAATTGTAAAATGACAATTTATTGTCAAAAAAAAAAAATTATAAATGTGGAATCTAGAATTCTTTTTTGAAACAAAGTCATTCCTCATTTTCCATTTAATATCAGTTTTTCTAACACACATTATCATCAGTACCTTCAAATTCGGCAATACTTAATGCCGGAATAATTTACAGGACTGCTGGTTTAAACTTTTTAGTAATTTTTCAATTAAAATTCATTTGAAACAATCGATGCCATTGGGTGGTAGAGAAAGTGAATTTAAATAGAAAATGAGGTAGGTAGAAGTTAACACCTTCATCTTTACCCAGACTGCATATTGTCTCATGGACTGTTACCGAAACGTCGATTATTGCGAAGAGGTCCATGCGTTGCAAGAGACCACTACTTATAGCGGAGTAAAAAACCTGAAAAATGTTTCAATTTTTTTTTGAGCGTAGAACAAGTGACCTAAATAATTCTATATATATATAAAAGAATACCCTGACTGACTGACTCACTGATCTATCAAACCGCTGGGTCTAGAAACTTCAAATTTTGCGTAGAAGTTCCTCGAATGGCTAGGCATCCTCTAAGAAGGGATTTTTCGAAATTCGACCCCCAAGAGGAGGAAAAAGGGGGTTGAAATTTTAGGCTTTTTCGGAAACGGTTATATCTAGATGCGTGAAATTTGCCAGAAATATTTTTTGTTGAAATCTATTAGATACGGGGACGAAATTTCGATTTTCGCGTTTTGAAGGGTCAAAACGGGGGTAGTAGATGGTTAAAACACATACGGTGCAAACGGCAAAATATATCATTTTGAAACTGAAAATGTCACGTCAGAAGACACAATATTATTATGTTTCATATATGGTGTTATCATTTCCAATGTCTCCAATGGTTGCAAGAATTGGGAAATTTGTGAATTTTTACTTTTTTTAACGAAATGGCTAAAGAAAATCTAAGTTGTACAACATACTGATGTCCCAATTGTAGGTGATGGAGCCTGTTTATTCCGTTCCCTTTCATTCTTAATGTACGGCTCACAAGAAGGTTAGTAAACAAATAGTCAGCTTTGTGTTAGACAATTGGAACGAATTTTTAATTATGTCCTATAACAGTGAGGGCGACAATGGGCTCATTTAGCACTTTTTTTTATTTGATTGTCGGAAAGATCTTATCATTTTAAGACTCAGTACAAAAAATTAGAATTTTGTGAGACCTATAAATCGTCTAAAAAAATCATAAAAATGGACCGCACCCGTGGTCGAGTATCGGCCGTGACGTCACTTGATAGGAACCCGCTAGCCGAGACGGCTAGGTGCAGCGCGTTATTATAGTTTTACAATATTACAAATCGTTAACTCAAGCCACAGCCTACCAAACAATCAGCTCACACACTTCTGTCACTACAAAGGAGCCGACTCGAATTGGAATTCTGACGTCATCAACGCCATTCCGGGTTAGAATACAGGACCGGAATAAAAGAATATAGAATATTGATAGACAGGATCGGACTTTTTTATATTGCACTATTGTTATTATTTATTTTTAATAAAAAAATTATCTACATTTTTGTGTTCATTATTAAATAAATGAATTTTTAACGGAATGAATTTTTTATAGACATCTTTATTTACATAAATATTACAATAGTAGTTTGTGCAACAAGAGTGGATATGATATCCATATCGCACGATAAAGAAGTTTGATCCTCAAATCTTTTGAGTGCGATATGGATAATCCACTAGAGTTGTACATGTACAGTATACTTTTTCTACGACCAGCTTAAAAAAACTACAAAATTTATTAAACATTAATATATTACACAAATACACACTGACAGTTACTTTGACAGCTTACGCACTAATTTGATTTTAAAACGATTAGTTGCCTATATACTTAATACATGAACTGTGATTGGTCGGTTTCATTTCATATCCATCCTAGAACTGATAAGAAATATATCCGTTCAGTTAACTGGAACTGCCTACTTATCCATTCTACAGACTGTACAGAAAACAGCAAATTCACATAAGGGAGTAGAAAAACAATTTTTACAATACACATGTCAAGAATGACAAAATGCAAAAAGCACATTCCCAAGCAGCAAGGTGACGTCATTATGACGTCGTTTTTTCGGCATTAATTACGTGAATTTCACCTTCAGCATGACGTAAAAATGACGTGAAAAAGACGGCACAATGTCACAGCTCAATGACGTCATACATATGACGCCAATATGACGTATTGGTAATCAATTTCAATTTTGCGATAAGGGATGCAAACCTCTCATTATAATATTTTTCCACAATTATTAATAAAGTTTTTGACGAAAAAAAAAACCGGAATGTGCAGGGATCGAACCGCGGATCTCTTGACTCGTAACGTAATACTTAACTCACTGAACTATTGAACATCTTTATTTCAATACGTTTAAAAGCTGTATACCTAGTTAGAAATAGTAAAACAAAATTATTATTACTATGTGGAACTAGTCACTAAATACTTCTATTTATTATACTCTTTGCAAAAACGAAGAGTATATTATTGTATTTGATGGGCACATTTCTAAATCAGTAAATATCGCTCGTAGAGAAAAAAAATTTATATCGTTATGTTAGTGAACGAATTCTGAACAACTTTCAAAATGTCCGTCCATCTGTCCGTCCGTCACGTTTCTTGTAAGCACGATAACTCAAGAAAGAAAAATCCGATTTTATTGAAATTTGGACAGTAAGTTACTGTCAGCTAGAGGAAGAACCCTATTGTTTTTTAACAAAATAGATTGGTAAATAAAAAAGTTATTAATAATTTAAAATTTAAAAAAATATTTTTTACATTTTTTTGTGGTTTGTAATAAATAGAAATCTTGCGAAATGTTATTTCCTATCACTATTTTTTTTATACATTTTACTAATGTGTGTTTCCTAATAATCACAATAAATTTATCAATAGTATATATATATATTACACTCATTAACAATTTTAGTAATAAGAAATGGTGGTGTAGCGGCAAAAGTTTCGTCTCGCAACATAACACGAATCAGACAGCATAATGCGATCCTTTTCGATATCGGACACCCCTTACCATACCAGGCGTTGCCTATCTTTCGGCAACCTCTCTAACCACACTTTCCTCTACGACAACTTCTCCTTTCCCCACATTTAATCCTCACCTAAACCTACAACTAACCCCTCTCTATTCAATCTATTTGTTTTTATCCCTCTCTATTCAATCTTTTTGTTTTTACCTTGTTCCTTGCCCATTTTTGTCTCTAAATTCAATCTCGACCAATAAATTCTTAACAAACAACAATTTCGCATAACATTACATACTTTTAACTATCCACGACACTTTCCTGGCGTCAGGAAGACTACCAGGGTGTAATTGTCTCAAACGGGTTTTTTCGTTGAGTTTTGTTTTCCCGTGCCAGCAATCAAAATTTTTAAGTGTTCGATAGTTTTACAGTTTTAATTTTAATTATTTTTAAGTACCCTCGTGTACTACGTTGCACGATACTGTTAAATTTAAGCCTTTCCCCATTAGGCAGGAGTTTTAACTCACAATTAATTTTCGTCACCGCCAAACCGGACCCTCCCCGCCCAACCTCACACCCACCTCGGCGATGTTCGCCGTGGTTGTCTGGCGCTGGCTCCGGGCCGGACTCTGGAATGACGCATTATTGTATGTGAATATTAATAAATGCTTGTTGTTGTTGTTGTCTCGCAATCCAAGGGCCTGGGTTCGATCCCTTACAAGGTCGTTTTTTTTTCATGTATTTTTTTTCACAACAAAGTTGGTATCACAAAATTTAGAATGTCCAAGAACTAACATTATTTACAAAAAAAATGCGAAGAGTATCCTATAGAATGTGTAACAATTATATAAAAAACTCAGTAAATCGGCGAAGAGTGTAATGCTTCCACTAGTTTTTATTTTATAATGATTTATTTAAATTAAAATTTCAGGTTGCAAAATATATTCGGCAACTATGTCAAAACATACTGATGCTTCTATATGTACGTTTTTATTGTAATAATATATTGCTATTATGATTGGTCAAAGATCTCTCTATATATATAGTGAATATATGAATATATATGACCTAAAAGAAACGTGTATTTGACGTCTTCATGATGACGTCAGAAGTACGTTTTAAATATCATGTCTCTGGTACGTCATTTATTGGGACAATGACGTCGGCGACCAAAAATCACCTTTAAAAGACGTCATAATGACGTCACCCTGCTACCTGGGTTCCTTTATTTAAAGTACATAAAAAAAACTATTGCTAATGAATTAATATAAACAATAATAATAAAACTTAAGTGGAAAATATAATTACTGATTTCGCTATATTATTAGTTTATTTTTCCTAATATTTTTAAAGTTCCTATTGATATCTTTAAAAGTATAATAAATTCTAACTCGTATATATAATTTAATAACATAATTTATGGGAAACAAGGGACAAGGATGACAAAATGGAATGGTTTGGGAAATACTTAAAAACTTCTGAAATATACATGACAAAACAATGAATTTGTGAAAATTGTCTTGAAAAATCATCTCAATTTTTGAGATAAAGGCAACAAAGTCATCGTGGGGGTTCTTTAAGTTTCCATATATATCATGCTACCATTTTCATACGCACGAAAAAATATATATAGAGAGGTGTCATCTAAATCTTGATGTGCTTTAGAATATTGCAAGCAAATTTCGCAACCGTGGATTTCCCCATATTTATTTAGGAGATATAAACAAATTAGCACTCCACACCACTGGAATCAGCACAGAAAGTATTAACCTTAACTCGCAACTGATACCTTCCACGCTACTGACTTGACAGGTTCTAACCCGGAATGGACGGTTGCGCGAAGATCGGCGCAGAAGCTTCCCGCCAAAGAAGTCTTCGAGCTGATTGTTTGGTAGGCTGTGCTCAAGCAGTGTGTTTTGAAACTTATGCGTGTTTGTGAAGAATATCAGTCTATCAACTGTTTTCAAGGATTTATATTACTATTCTTTGACGTCACGATGTTGGTCACACCGTGCTCTTTAAAAGTCGTATATTTCGAAAACCATACATCGGATTCATCTGAAATTTTCAATATCGTCTAATTTTAAGTAATACTTTATCCACAAGAAGTAACAACTACTAAATGAAATTCATTAAATGAGCCCATTACTCCACATGAGCTGAGGTATCCGGATCTCTGAAATCGCGTAAGTCAGAGTGACGGGATCTTCTGAGGAAGTAAGGAGACACGTATTCGACGGCTTTCAAAAAGAGACCCCCTACCGAACGGGTGAACAGGGAGAGGGATGCTTTTAAGCATGAAAGACACTACCCACCCATATCTCTATTGTCGATTAAAATAATTATTTTTTTCGATGTGAAGACGGCTTCCTTAAATGCGCAGTGGGTTAGTATCTCAATGTTCTTAATTCCACGCAGACGAAGTTCCACCCGAATGAAGTTCCACGCGGGCGAAATCGCGGGCATCAGGTAGAGGGTGAAAAAGGGGGTTGAAATTTTAGGCTTTTTCGTTAGATCTAGATGCATGAAATTTGGCAAAAATATTTTTTGTTGAAATCTGTTGGATACGTATACGTGTAAGATAAAATTTCGATTTTCACTTTTTGAAGGGGTGAAAACGGGGGTGGTAGATAGTTTAAAGTTAAAGCGTATTTTTGAAGTCGCTTAAATCAGAAACGTGATCATTCGAGCGATGGACTCTTCTGAAGAAATAAGAAGATACGTACTCGACGGTTTTCAAAAAGAAACTCCCGAAAGGGTGAAAGGGGAGGGGGAGGTTTCCTCGGATACTATGCATGCGCAGTGGGTTTTCCCAAGCACTAAGGATACGCAGTAGGCTTCCTCGAGTACTATGGATGCACAGTGGGTTTCCTCGAGTACTATGGATGCGCAGTGGGTTTCCTCGAAAACTATGGATGCGCGGTGGATTTTCCCGAATACTATGGATATGCAGTGGGTTTCTTTAAATGCAATGAATGTGCAGTGGGTTACTCATTTTCTGCTTGATGACTAGAGTACCAAATTTTTAATTGATATACACATCTAAAACACAGAAATTTCTATTAGGTATTTAACCTATATCAAGATTATAAGTAGGTACCTTTTAAGGTGTTGCTTAAAAGCATCCTCTGTAGGGGAAAGTTCTGTGGCCGAGCGATTGGTTGATGATGTTAAGAAGACTCGCATTTCAATCAGACTCTGAATATTCTTGTTTTTATTTTCTGTCTTTGGCTTAACTTTGGTGTCTTTAAAAGTTAAGATTTTCTCCCTTTTTGCAGGTTTCCAGAAATTATCTTCACATGGGTTATTTAAAATAGGTCTGACTTTCTCGGTTGCAGTTTCTAGGAAATTTCCCAAGTTCTTTTCTATTTCTTCAGTAAATACTTTTCCAGTGCATATATTTACCAAGCGGTTAGGAACATTTTCTAAATCATATGGATATATTAAGAACTGGCTTGGATTGTTCCTCATTTTGTAACATACTAGTTAAATTGTTGCCGGGATAGTACAAAGTGCAAGCGTGTGGACAGTGACCATTGCGTGCTCTATTTTTACACCCGACGATCACGTGTCCTGTTAGTCGCAACTTACTACAATTTTTTTTTTAAACTTCTACAATATTTTTTACTTCAATTCATTCGCAGGATGAATGTGGAAATTCTCAAAAATAAAAAAGTTTCTCGATTGCTGAAAAAATCGGCGAACAAAAAATAAATATGAATGTTTCCTTTCTCTTTTTGAAAAAAAAAAAAAAATAAGATGATTTTTAAAATTTCTGATAACGTTTACCACCGCTAAAATGTCTACTTTTAAATAAAGAAAGTTTACTTAAATCCGTTTAATACTTTTGGAGACATCATGAGTTATATATTTTTTTATTTTCCACATGGTTACACATTTTTCGCTATAAAAAGAATCAGCCCCAGCTGAAGATGTCGTAAATATCAATTTCTAATGGCCGATAAAATTCCTAATAAGAAGACATACGTCACACTTTGTTCTACCTCAATTTTTTTCCTTGAGATAGAAGCGTCTTTCTACTTGGCATATGATATTTAACACATCCACAACGCTGTAAAGTGTAGTTTTTGAGACATTCCAGTTTGCAATTTACTCTTTACTCTTTAAAATATTTCAGCTTCCTCTCTGACGGAAAAAAGTATTTTCTCCGATTTGGATGATAGTTTTTCACATTTTCTGACGTTGTGATCATTTGCTGGTTGCATTGCACCTACAATAGCTTGATTTAGAGGCACCTAAAAGGAATAAACTGTTGCCGATAAATATGAAAAAAATATGAAAAATGTAGAATATTTCAGCTATTCCGTCACCCCGTAACAGGCAAGAATCAAACTAACGAGGCAAGTTTCATGGCAACCACAGACTTATTTTTGTGGTGTAAGTAACGGAAACTAAAATAAAAATGCGCATGTAGACGATTAAAACCAGTTGGGAGTCGATTTGCTTATATTAATTTTAGGTACTTTTAGATCTTTTCAAGATCTTTACTCAGAAAAGTTTAGTTTGAACATTATTTAATTGATTAACTCACTATACCATGCCAGTGTGATACAGACGATCTTAAAAAAAGAGTGTTACGTATTTGTTTTTTTAGATAAATTTTTGGACACTGACCCTTATAACCAGGCGATACAGGCTTTTTTTCGATACAGATTCGTCAAGATGCTATAGATTTTAATCTGTATCTATGATATATTTAATGAACCTATACATTTTTAGGTACTCAAGCTATACAGATATAATCTTTATCGTGTCTATATCGTATCTTTTACGGTTGTATTTACAGGTTTACCATTATACAGGGTGAGTCATGAGGAACTGTACATACTTTTACCGTAAGTAGAGGCAGCTAAGACAAATACCAGGTGACCATTAAAAAGTGTTTGTTCCCTTTCTTTACTATCATACAGAGTGATTTATGAATTTTGTCCAAAAATTGTTTTGGTCATAACATTTTAACGGTTAATCCGATTTGCCTCATTTTTTACAACAATGTACACTGTTGCCTACCAACCATCATACATATCCAAAATTTAAAAATCCAGGGACGGTTTCAAAAAAATTTGTTGGATTGCTTCGTATACGATAGTTCACCCTGTATATGATTTATCTAAAACTTAATTTATCTAAAACTTGATATGAAATTTGTATAGGACACAAATAGGTAGTAAAACCACACTCTCAACAATTTTTTTATTAACGATCAATTTTCAAGTCAAATGAAAAGTTTGGCAAAATGGAATATTTTAATGCATACTAATATTAATTAATACAAAAATTTAGCTAAAAGAAAATAATATCTACCTACCTCGTGCCTAGGTTTAGTAAGTACCATCATTTTAATCAATTTCCAGGCCAGGTCTTAAAAATGTGGCTGATGTGGTCCATCTAAAAAGTTGCCTCTGTATGTATTTTCTCCAATTAGTCAAATTTCTTCCAAAAAGGACAGAAATAAGTAGTCAAATTTGTGTTACCTAAATTTCCCCCATTTAAAGTGCCCAACCTATATGTTCAGTTTAAGATCAATTTTAACGAAAACTGTACATTTTTCGAAATATTTTTAAAAGCCATCATATTCAAACGCAAGCATTGAATTTAAAGTAAATACAAAATACGGATCTACGTTTTGATATTTTCGTTATTCCTTTTCTTTTCTTATAATTCTTAAATACATACATACGTATTCAGGGGCGGCTCAAGGTAAATTTTCCACCCGGGCAGGAGCACTTTTTGACGCCCTTTCCTGAGGTCATCACGGACGTACTTCATACTAAAGTACAAGGATATCCCTTCGAACTCCGCGATCAATCACTACTTTTTGTCGCCTCATGCGGAGGGGGTTGCCAATAAAAATCTGAAAAAAATTTTTATCGAATCATGGAGGGGGTGCTATTAAAAATCCGAAAAAATTTTTTGCTCTCTGGCACCCCTCCTTTACCCTCAATTTGGCACCCCTCCGAACCGGCGCTCCGGGTTGCCCGGCCCTTAAGCCGCCCCTGTACGTATTGTAAATAAACATGTAAGACCTGGCCTGAAAATTGATTAAAATGATGGTACTTATTAAACCTAGGCACGAGGTATGTAGATATTATTTTTTTTAGCTAAATGTTTGTATTTACAAATATTAGTATACATTAAAATATTCCATTTTGCCAAACTTTTCATTTGACTTGAAAATTGATCGTTAATAAAAAATTTATTGAGAGTGTGACAAAAATTTTAAATACTAAGGTTTTACTACCTATTTGTGTCCTATACAAATTTCATATCAAGTTTTAGATAAATCATATACAGGGTGAACTATCGTATACGAAGCAATCCAACTAATTTTTTTGAAACCGTCCCTGGATTTTTTAAATTTTGGATATGTATGATGGTTGTTAGGTAACAGTGTACATTGTTGTAAAAAATTAGGCAAATCGGATTAATCGTTAAAATGTTATGAACAAAACAATTCTTGGACAAAATTCATAAATCACTCTGTATGATAGTAAAGAAAGGGAACAAACACTTTTTAATGATCACTTGGTATTTGTCTTAGGTGCCTCTACTTACGGTAGAAGTATGCATAGTTCCTCATGACTCACCCTGTACATTAGATGTAATTCCTGTACCCTACATTTAACCTCCCTATATAGTTTCTACACGCAATATCTATACAGCATGGTGACACAGAACATCGATTTAGATCCGGCGAAAGAATTATTTACCGATTATAATGTCTATCTTTACATATTAAAAGATTTTTTAATTCAGGCATCTCTACACATTCTTTACAGCAACGTGTTGCGGACGATGTGCTGCCGGTACCGGTAACATTTGACGGTCGCTTGTGCAACACTTGGTATTCTAAGTTAATCTACCATTTTCTCTCTGGACAACGCTGATGTACCATTAATAGATGTAGTAGCAGCAGCTGCACTGATGAATTAATATATGCTGGTTTATCTTTGTAGCATTCTTTCGTCTTTTGTAACGTCTGTTTTTCTTTATTATCGCATCTTGAACGCTTTTGCGATAGCGTTTTCCTTGAAGCTGTGGCATGTTTGAAGGTTATGTTATTAGACAATGAGCTGCCAATATGATCCCCCCCCCCGTACTAATTTATGACTCACATATTTTTTTTGTTGGTATTGGCATCTAGTTTAAGGTTTTAGTTGTTTACCCTTTGTCAATTACAGCATATCCCGGAAAAGCCCGGAAAACCACAGAGATATGGAGAAAATGACTTTTTTTGAATTAATTCCTATTTCATTTCAATTTTAAGTTAAAGAAGGTATATTTATAACCAATATTTTGTGCAGAAATTCTTTTCTCAGGTTTCCTTGGTTTTCTGGGAAAATAGCTGGAAAATAATAATATTAGTTACATATTTTTCCATTTGTTTTATTGTAAATATGAAGCATATCTATTTACCAAAGTTACCAGTTCTGCACTTCCTGTAAGGTGCCTTATAGTCATTACTAAACTCAAATGCTTTGACATTTTCCATTTACCATTAGTAATGCTATAGCATAAGTCCTGGGCATAGGAATTCACTGTGCGTTTGACTTTGTCATTCGCAACTTGCTTTGGTTTTCCGCTCGTTACATATGAAAGAAATTCACATAGTAAATTAGGAGCCTTCGTTTCATCTAACGCCAGGAATTCGGTGAAAGGAGGCCAAGGCATTGCAGGTGAATTTTCGTATGTCTGCTGGATATGCCGTCTCAAAATCATTGCAGCCTCTTGTATTCTTCGCATATCTGATGAAGCAGCTTCAAATGCAGCTTCTACGGCTTGTCCGGGTTCTATCCATGATGAGTACACAAGTTCACTCCTGTAGTTTGGCTTGCAAAATGATATATGATTGCTAAAATGGTTTTTTAATTTTTCTTTTAATTTATCAGTTTTATAATTTTCATTATAAAATTGTGGTGAATGTTCCGTCATGAATAACAAATATCTCTCACGCAGCATTGCCATGCGTTCAACATTACCACTAACAATTATACTTTTTTGAACATAGTTCGTTAAATGTTCAAATGCTTCTTTGTGCGCCTTTTGCTGTGCAAGTGACTCATTTTCTGGAGCGGCATGGGGTCGCCTATTAGGATGTCTTGTGTATTCCTTACGACAGTGATTATGATACTGCACTTCATGAGCTATAAAATCTACCTCTTTCAGTTCACATAACAATTTGTCATCTGCTTTTGCTTCTGCAGCTTGTACAATGGAGAATCCCACGATCTGAGTAACACATTTGGTAGGCAACTCGTACTTTTTTTTCGAAGAAATCCATTTTCGATTCTTGTGACAAAAAATACACCTATCACTCGGAAATAGATTTCCTGTAGGAGCTGATCTATGGCTTCGCAAAAATATCAATTTAGTAATGAAAGTTAAATGGGAATATTAGGAGGAAAGAATAAAGTTTTTTTGTAAAAAATAATTTTCTCCGTATTTCTGTGGTTCTCCATGTTTTTCCTGGATATGCTGTAATTGACAAGGGGCAAACAACTAAAACCTTAAAGTACATGGCAATACCAACAAAAAAATATGTGAGTCAGAAATTCTCACCAGGGGGGGATGGGGGTATACACTAGCCTTCACTCTAAAAATGTAGAGTAATATTTTAGTCTTAATATCAAAAAGTCAAAAGGTTTAATTTGTTTACAACTTTCACTGCATCATACATTTTTGACTCATTTTATTGCATGAACATATATACACTGGTTACGATGTCATTACTAATAGTGGAATACCGGAAAAAGCGCCATTTTCACAGGATGACGAGTTTAGCACAGGCTGAGTCGGTGAGGATTTTTTGTGGGTTCTTCAGGAAAACCATTACAAGAATTCCATGACAGGAAGAAGTGATTACTAATTCTATCACCGACGCGACGGATGTTGCTATTGCGCCTGCACTCTTGTTGATCTCGAAAACCACTGAACTAAGCCTAAAAACAAATTAACCTAGAAACGACAAATAAATGTACTTTTGATATATTAGATATATTTTTTCACAAAGGGTACGATGGCTAGGACATGTGATCAGATCAGAAGAAGGAGCTTGACAAAAAGAGTACGGCAGTGGAAGCCCCAGGGCAGAAGTCCTAGAAAGTAATAGATAGACGATGAGAAGAAGGACTTGGAATAGATGGGAGTCAGAAACTGGAGGTGAAAGACGGAGGACAGAACTGAATGGCGTCACTTAGTGAAGCAGGCTAGAACCCATCAGCACAGAAGAATATATAATATATATTTTATGAAATATGACAAAGTTAATTTTAATAATATGATAATAATTATAACAATAATTTAGTTGGCCATTTGAGAATGGTACAATTAAGGTAATGGTAATGGTAATAGTATTGGTAAATGGTAACAGGAATATAAAAATAAAGACATATGACAAGGAGGTATAAATAACAAGTTAAAAATATACCAAAAATTTAAACAAACAACATTTAATAGAAATATGAACGCAAAATAATTCAACCTGAAATTCTTGATTTAGGTATTCATCTACACTGTAGTAACCATTTTGAAAGTGTTCTTTTATAGAAATTTTGTACTCACTGTTGTTATATTCTGTATATTATTTGATAACCGTTTACACAAGATACAATTATAATAAAAAGACTATTTATAAGTTTATTTCCTATCTTGATATTAAGGATAGGATTTTGCAGAGTGAGTGGGATATATTCGTTTATTTTCGGTTTATTATAAATGTAACAAATGGTACAATTTTTAAAATAGTTTCAAATACTTCCCATTGCTCTAAGGAATACAGTCATATACAGTTTGTTATCATACATTTTGTATATAGTTAAATGCCATTCTCTAATAATGAAATTAGGAACTATTTTCATTGACAAAGTACAATATTTGGTGCGGGAGCTAAGTGGCTTTTTCGAACACAGCATTTTCTATGCGCTGATTAATTCTATCGAACTTAAATAACAACAAAATAGACTTCTGGCATATGTCGGCCCGTCGAGTTGGCCATGGTTCAAGATATAAAATCGGAGAAATTATATCATCGTTACAAAGCCAATTTTTTTTGTGTGTACACATTTTATGTTTAGAATGAATAAAATAAGATCGCCAGAAAGTGTTTGCCATCAGGGGCGCAACCAGAAAGGTCAAAGAGATAAAAAAAACGGAGTTATATAACATCATCGTTACAAACTTTTTTAAGGTTGAGCATGTTTATTTAAATGTTTTGAACACAGACAAGAATTTCCAGAAAGAAACTCCCGTCAGTAAGGCTAGCCAGAAAGAAAACGTTTAGGATTTTTGAAGAAAATTGGATTTTTTTTCGCATATTTCATCTCAGAACTTTAAACTCATCGTTACAAGTTCTGACTCCTTTTTAAAACGTAAATATAAGCTCCGTCAACAATAGAATAGCCTTTCCATAAAGTTCTTAGTTTCAACAAAAGTACCATAGACTCTTAAATATACAGAAATTTAACACTTTCGGCTAACTTGACTCCGTAGCGTGCCTCAGATGTATTGTATCATTATTACCTTTCTGGCTGCGCCTCCTGACGGCCCACACTTTCTGGCGATCATATTTTATTCATTCTAAATATAAAATGTGTACACACAAAAAAAATGAGCCTTGTAACGATGACATGATTTCAATGATTTTTAAACAGTGTTCGTGACGCTCCTGACAGGAGGTGCCCCGCCAGAAGTCGATTTTATGAATCGTTATCATCCATTAAACCATAAAAATATCTCAAAGTTCATAAAACGATGAGCTGCCGAAAAAGCCACCCAGCGTCGTTGGAATGCTGATCTTAGCTGCTTGGGCGATACTGGCATCTATAACTACCGCATCTCTAAAATTCATGACATATATATTATATATCATGATTTATCGTATAGGAATCAGCCAGTTCCCCGGGAGAACGGCGATTCTAACAGTATTTTTATGACAGTTTGCGTCAACCAAAAATTATTGTTGTTAAATCTGTGAACCAGAATGGACATTGCGGATTTGCTCATTGCCAATGTGGTAGATAGTAATAATATAATTCTTAGCAAATATTACAATTACTCTTTTAGTTTATTATACTCATATTTTTTTTAAATATACATTACCAATAACGAGGGTATATCCTTAGGGAATTTTTGGTCAATAAATAAATTCTAGGTTTTACGACATCTTCGTGATGCCGCGGAGGATTTGGAAGGGGAACGGCAAGTTCTTCATAAGATTAACCCTTTGCATCATTAATCGACCACTGAACAGCTGATGCTTTTGCGTCAACCTAATTGATTGTAAATTCGGCTATTCTCGATGAATCGCTTCACGTTTATCACTTATTCACTGCATTTTCGGAATGCATTGTAGGACGGTCGGGTGAGATGCGTGTGATGGGAGCTCTCACTTCGCACGATGAATGCTCACTCTCCCCATAATTACAGAATGATCACAGAAGCTGAAGAGAGGAATTTAAAAAAGTAATTAGGATATCTTAAAGTGAGAAATCCATCTCAGTGTTATATTATAAACTCAGTGCATCGTAAAAGGATGCCAATCTTGGAGAAAGAGCAGCAATCCACAGTAAGTACAGCTTTTACCTTTCTCGTGTTAACGCTCGGTAAAAACTACAAGACGTTATTAAAATAAATAAATAAATAAAAATACTTAATTAACAATAAACTAATTTATTAACAAAGGAAATGTCGGTAGAGCTATGAGACAAAAATAACAAGGTGTGGGCGAATAAACTTGTGCTAACGATTAATATAAGTGACAAACAAATATTCAAATAAAGGTACACAAACAGAGAGAAAGATATACTGGTATAAAATACAAAAGATAAGTCGTTCAAACGTAACAAAAGAGAGATTGGCCAATTCCGCAGGTAATAAGTTAAAAATAACTATAAATAAATAATTGTTTATTCACTCAATAAAAATAAAATCCAAAACAAAGTGTTTATGAATGAATAATTATATATTTTTATCATCAGAAATCAAAAGCAATATAAAAAAACTTAACTAAAAGGTACAAAACGTGGTGTTTACACATCAACTATAGTTTACATGATTTCTTTTAAAGGCAAACGAATATCAGTTTTAACGATAAATACGTTGCACTCACGGAAGCAATTTCGTATGTTTGTTTACGCAAAAAAAATGGAAAGATCAAAGATAAAACTAGCAAATAGTTTAAGGGAACGTAAATGTAACAAGAACGTACTTCACTAGCGATCAAAATGTTGGCACTAGGCAACGAAAATGAGGCCAAGGCCCAATTCTCTTTCGAATTGATGAATCGTTGATAACCAAATGGAAGATAAAATGTTTATTTTTACTTACGAAATTTGATGGATCTTACGGTATACACTATAGATAGGACTGCAGTATACATTTATAGTTTAGTGACAGTTGTATGCACACTTCGAAGCATAATTATACCAATTTAGATATACTTCACACGTACACTGGGATGTTCGTTTATAATTTACCTCTCGTAAAACAAACATAGTACTTTATCCAATTCGTAAAAAGACTGAATGTATTAACGAGACAAATTATATTATTAATTTATTTATCCACGACCACTATAATTAGGAAGGAATAATACGTCTATTTTCCGTGGATTAAAGGCTATTTAATACACTAGTGGATTAGAATTCATAATACCGCGCTTCGGTTTTATAGAATTTTATTTAGAATTATTATTAATATTAACATTAACATTTATATCAAGAACGATCTTCTTGTCATTTTGACCGGTATTAATCAAATTAACTCGATAGAGTTTTTCTGAATAAGAACTGGAGGTCCACAACTTCGCCGACATTGATTCTTAGTCAAAATAAATTTGTCAAATCTGACGTTTTTCAAAATCAGACTTTTTCACCTGCTCTTACGGCTTTCAACGTTGAATTACATTCGGGGATTAACAGCCTTTCAATCTACTCGAAAGAATGTGACTCTCGGCTGCGCCTCGAGTGCACATTTTTCTCATAGATTAAAGGCTTGTTAATCCCCTTATACAATTAATAACTATATTTGAACGTTTTGGAAAACTTAACCATTGTTCTTTTTTAAAAGAAAACAATGGAACTTGACTTTCTTAACCTAAATTCGGATACAAAGTGATACATATCTCACTAAAGTCCAATTTTATATCATCCCCGATAGAGCACTTACTTAGACGCCAAGCATACACCACGGGTTCAATCTGTGCGTTCTCATTGGAGGAAAGAGCTCCACGTTGACGCTGGTCCTCTTCATTTTACCGCGCGAATCTAATGCCTGGAAGGTCGGTTCCTAATCGATTCAAGGTTCGACAGGATTTTTAACAAATTAGGTAACTTTCGTAATGAAGATATAAAATAATGTAATTTAAAGGATTTTGATAGCAATTTATGAATACTTAAAAAGTTAACCGTAACATCGTCTATCAAAGGGCTCGGTCCTAAATAGTATCTCAAAATAAAACGAATACAACTGAGAGTGGAAGTAGTTAAAGGCTGGCGTTCCTAATAAATAAAATAGAGTCACGTCCTTCAGACGAATGCGGTGAGAACTTCTACCTTCCCAGGTAGTAGACTGTCGCTATTTTGACGTCATTTTTTGGTCACTTGAGATGTCATCTTAACCTCTGAAATGACGTAACAATAACGCAAAATTGACGTTAGATTGACGTCATTTAGCGAAGTCTATCTAGGCTATTTTTGATATTTGAAATAAATGTACCTTTGAGAAAAATAATAAATCAATTTGTTGAAAACTGACAAGTGAACCTTGTGGGCTCTAGGAGGCCTCCATTTTCCAACGTATGATGGATTACAGGATGAGCCGTCATGTAGATGAATGGAGAGTGTGTGGGTCAAGCACCTACTGGGTTTTTATGCTGTATCAGCTCAACCACAGAATGATCTTTAACCTGACCCCAGACCATTATAAAAGTTATTCAAATCAATCGATGTTTCCTGCATTTCTTTGAACATTGCAATTTATGTTATTTATTTTTTATAAATTCATTAGAGTATAAGATAGAGTGACTGATTATTGTCAGTGGTTTGTCTGTGGCACCCTCTAGAAATAATTTCTGCAAAAAACTTTGTGGTAATGCATAAACTCATCTAAAATGGAAAAAATGACGCCATCAATACGTCACATCCACGTCTCAACATGACGTCATAATTTCTTCACAACGTGACGTTCTTATTCTTCTTTCAGCGGGGCAATAAAAGGTCGTCGCACTCAGACCTTGTGGCCTATTGTGCTACCGCTACGAATTTAGGGAATTTTCCCATTCAGGTAGGATTAAGGTAGGATTCTAACCCAAGGGTTAAAATCCTTCTAACTCAAAGGTTAAAATACTTCCTTATTTCATCCAGTACGGGAAAACCAATGCCGCAGTGTTTGTGCTTCAAATTCATAAGAGTAGGGCAGGAAGTTAGGACGTCGATGGAGGTTTTTTCTTCGTGCCCGCAGAACCTGCAGTCGGGGTTCTCGACCACCCCTATATGTGAAGGTGCTTTCTGGAAGAGCTGTGTCTAGTCAAAAAACCTACCATGATTCTGACCTGTTTCCTTAGCTTAGTTGCAGGATTTGTTCTACTCGCTTCGGCAAGGAACAGGAGATAAGGAACTTCGCTCTACGGAGTCCTGGGTTAGAGACCCAGAAGTCAAAGAAATGGGGACGCGTCCAGTTTTCTATTGACTTTTTGACATTTGATTTTGGGTAGCCGAAAGCCGGCTCCGGATCCAGTAGGGGCTGGTGAAAGCTCCCCTGGCCAGAGTATCTGTCCGCTCGTTACCCTCAATGTTGCTGTGTCGAGCAGAGACGTTTGACCCAATTGGATGAGCCAAGTTCATAGAGAGCCTGTTTACAGTTTTGAACCAGTATTGACTTGATCCTGACTGATGCAAGTGCCTTGAGGGCCGCTTGACTATCGCTACATATATACATGTGCTTGTTAGAATATTTCCCTCGGATATTCTCCTATACACAGACCATATATCCTCGCCCCAGCACTTTCCTCATGTCACCTTCAGTCACCCCTTTTGTGGATGACAGCCTCAAAGGGATCTGAGAAGGAGAAGGAAGGCACCATATCATCCCTCCTAGCCTCTAGAAGTAAGTAAATCCCTATTACGTCAGACAGGGCGCTTGTGTGGCCTAATTGTTCTCTTCCGATCTTCCACTGATCACCGCTCCTCAGCCTGTAGGCCACTTTCCGAGTCTCGGTCTCAATCACCAAGTGAATGGGCACAAGGCCCAGAATAACCTCCGGGGCTGCTGTGAGGGTCGTGAGCATTACTCCTGTGACTTTCAAACAGGCGAGTCTATGGAGTTGTGTTAGTTTCTGTTGAATGTATAACCTGATTATAGCAGGCCACCAAACAACAGAATTATAAGTGATTATTATTGGTCTTACTATAACAGTATAGTACCATATTGTTACCCTGGGGTTTAACCCCCACGTCTTGCCAAAGGTCCTTCTAGATACTCAAAGAGTTGTAGTGGCCCTTTGCATTTGTCTCTCTGTGTGATCTTTCCAGGTCAGTTTAAAGTCTAGGATGACACCGATATACTTCAGGGTCCTGGAGATCGTTAGAGTGGTGCCATAGAGTAGGGGTTCGATGAAACTATGTCTAGCCTGCGTTAGTTCTGCCTTAGAGAGGTTGACTCTAAGGTTTTGGTCGTTGCACCATCTCTGTACGATCTGCAAGGCTCTTTGTAAGAGCCCGCTAACCGTATTTGGGAATTTTTTCGAGATGACGATTGCCAAGTCATCTGCATAACATTGCACAAAAAGATCCTCGTTCTCAATTTCCTGGAGTAGACCGTAGAGAATGAGATTCCGTAGAAGAGGGGAGAGGGCGCCTCCTTGTGTGCAGCCTCTTCTTGATGAAACCTTTACTGCCGTTTCCTCATTGGCAGCTATAATTTGCCTTCCCGCAAAAATGGCCCTCAACCATTAGATGATGGTGTCATCGGTGCCATGATAGGCAGCTGCGGCGCAAATTGAGTCGAAGGAGCTATTATCAAACGCTCCCCCAAAGTTTCAGAAAAGCACCGGCCGCAAGTTCCTTGTGGTGCAGCGCCTTCTCGATCCTGGAAACGATTAGGTGAAAGGCCATCTCTACCGATATCCCGGCCTGATAAGCGTGTTGCGACTGATGCAGAGGCGCAGAGGTCAGCGCGCCATCTTTAACAAACCTTTCAACCAACCTCTCTAATGCTTTGAGCAGGAAGTATGTAAGGTTGATTGCTCTGTAGGATATGGCAATATCGTACGGTGTACGTCCTGTTTTTGGTATGAAAATCGCTTTGATGGCTATCCAGGGTATAGGAATACACCCCATAGCCAGATGGGTCTTCAGCAAGTGATAGACAGGACGTATGAGTGTCTCAGACTCCCTGAAGAAGTGCCGGAAATACTCCACCCGGTCTTAAACTTTTGTATGGGTTAAAGGTGGAAATATCACTTGATTTTTTCCACTGTTACCCCCTTTAGGGCCGTCCTCCAATCCGTTGCCATGGCAGCAGTGCGGGGAGACCGAGGGGCTGGCATTTCCTCCGCCCTCGCTATTGATTCAAGAAAATGAGTTTCTAGTAGAAACTTGAAGCACTCCTCAGTGGTAATTGTTAGCCTACCAAAGGGAAGCCTCAGATTCTATACTCATGATGGGTTGTCTTTTTGAGGGCTTTGCAGAGCCTTGCGGGTTCTGGAAGATGTTTTATGCTTTAGCAGAAGTCCTTCCAGGCTGCCCTCTTGCTGTTTGTAACTTTTGTAGGGACGTTACTGAGATGTTATTTTTTCGTTACTTAACGTCGTCGACCGATGTTACCAAAAAATGACGTCAGTCTACTGCCTTGGCTATACCAACGCCAAGAAAATGTTCTCTAAAGTTTTGTGTTTTTTTTATACATAACATTTCAACTGGAATTCGAAAAACATAATTTATAATAATCGGCAAGACCTTATTTTTTAAAAATAAAGTTCGTATATAGAAATACGGAGCGAGCAAGGTTAATAATATTTATAGTGGGTATATATGTATTCAAATAATAATGTGGAACTAAAAAAATTTATAATTATGTTTCTGGACCAGCCCAATAACCATAAAGTCTTGAGTTGCAGCAGAGTCTAACAGTTAAAAAATAGATGGCCTCCATAAGGGATAGTATAGAGAATCCTGTAAAAAGTCCCAGTAAACCTCCAAAATTAGCCAAGAATTCTGTCGGTCCGTACAATTCATTTCTTTCGGATGCCACAAATTGGGAGGATTTGAAGTACAGAATCAATCCTGACAGATAATACCTGCAAAAAAGAAACACGTAGAATATAGAAGACATATTATGTTCTACATCTACTTTTGAACTAATTAGAAGAGTTTAAATTAGTATCCCTGATAGTTAGGATGTAAACTTAATGTTTTACCACGAAGGTGTAGAAGGATCATTGATTATTTTTATTCTGCGTTTAATCCCGGGATTCTGAATTTAAGGATAGAATTATAACTTTCATCTTTTTCAGAATTCATAGAATAAAATCGAAATTATGAATTTATTTAGAAATGCGTTGGTGCAATGGTAAAACGATAGTAACATTAACAGAATAATTGCATAACAGATAATGCGCATAGGGATTTATTAAAACCATGCATGTAGAAAATGTGGCATTCGCTTTTAACAAATAAATTTTCTCAGGATATTTTAAATAGTATACATGCTAAGACAAGTCCGATGACGATATATTTATTGCAAGAGAGAAAATGACACTTCGCAATCCAAACTTTTTATTGAACAAGTTAAAACCCGACTTCGAGAATTTAAACAGAGATTAGGTGATTGTTTATCACCTAATCTCTGGCAAAAAATAAATGATTTCATACCAAAGCGCAAAAAGATATAGAAGTTCTTTTTGTAGTTAATCTCGAATTTTTATATTTCTGGAACTGCAATCGCAAACAAAGTGAGCTAAACGCATTCTTCTTCTTCTTCTGACTGTAGTTTTCTAAATTTCGAAATTTCGAAATTTCAAAATTTCAAAACTTGGACTCGTGTATAAATAAAATTAGTTTTCAATTTAGTTATACCTGCCCGATTCCCAATTATTGCCAAGACCGTTGAAAATATTTTAATTTTAACGGATGGGCTTTTTTGATCCATCCGTGGTAAATTCACCCCCCATCCCCCTCGTTTCCCTCACTCTTCATCACCCATAAGAACGGTGTAAGTTACAATATCTAATATACGGTTATTTATTTATTTAAAAAAAACCAAAACTCCTCGTTAAATGACTATTATCATAATGTGATTACTTCTGAATACTCTTACACCTATCCCCACAAATTAAGGTGGTGGATTTTATCTTTTTAGAGTTTTTTTTGGTTTTAATTTCAATTTTAGGGTATGATAGAAAAGAGAATTGCCAATATTGCACAATTTTGATTTAACGAAAAACGGGGGTTAAGAGGGTAAAACACCCCAAAAACTATCTAAAAGTAATGTAACTATTGCAAAAATGTTTCATCACCCTCCAAAAGCTCAAAGCGTTAAATAAATGTACAATATTTATATTATTTTTAAATTGTTTTTGGGGTGTATCACCCTCTTATCCCCTGTTTTTCGTAAATCAAAACTACGCAATATTGGAAATGCTCTATTCTATCACACCCTAAAATAAGAAAGTGTTAAAAACTTTTTTGCAACGGTTACATGTTTTTAGATAGTTTTTGGGGTTGTCTTACCCCCTTAAACCATGTTTTTTTAATAAATCACAATTATGCTATATTGGAAATATAGTCTTTTCTGTCACCCTCCAAAATCTGAAAGCGTTAAAATATTTTACAATATTTATATTATTCTTAAATGGTTTTTGTTGTGTATCACCCTCTTCTTCCCTGTTCTTCGTTAAATCAAAATGATGCAATATTGGAAATGCTCTTTTCTATCACCCCCTAAAATAGGAAAGAGTTAAATACTTTTTTGCAATAGTTACATTATTTTTAGATAGATTTTGGGGTCGTCTTACCCCCTTAAACCCCGTTCTTTTATTAAATCCCAATTATGCTATATTGGAAATAGTCTTTTCTATCACCCTCCAAAATCTGAAAACGTTAAAAATTTTTGCAATGTTTATATTACTTTTAAATTTTTTTGGGGTGTATCACCCTCTTATCCCCCTGTTTTTCGTTAAATCAAAACTACGCAATATTGGAAATGCTCTTTTCTATCACATCCTAAAATAGGAAAGTGTTAAAAACTTTTTTGCAATAGTTACATTATTTTTAGATAGTTTTTGAGGTGTGTTACCCTCTTAAACTCCGTTTTTTATTAAATCCCACTTATGCTCACCCTCGAAAATCTGAAAGCGTTGAAATATTTTAGAATATTTATATTATTTTTAAATGGTTTCACCCTCTTATCCCCTTTAAATCAAAATTATGCAATAATGGAAATGCTCTTTTCTACCACCCCCTAAAATGGGAAAGTGTTGAAAACTGTTTTGCAATAGTTACATTATTTTTAGATAGTTTTTGGGTTTTTTTACCTTCTTAAACTCTGTTTCTTATTAAATCCCAATTATGCTCTCTTGGAAATAGTCTTTTCTATCATTCTCCAAAATCTGAAATTGTTAAAAAAATTACAATATTTATATTACTTTTAAATTGTTTTTGTGGTGTATCACCCTCTTATCCCTGGTTTTCTTTAAATTAAAATTATGCAATATTTGAAATACTCTTTTCTATCACACCCTAGAATAGGAAAGTGTTAAAAACTTTTTTGCAATAGTAACATTATTTTTAGATAATTTTTGGGGTTGTCTTACTTCCTCAAACCCTGTTTCTTATTAAATCCCAATTATGCTATATTGGAAATAGTCTTTTCTATCACCTTCCAAAATCTGAAACCGTTAAAAAATTTTACAATATTTATGTTATTTTTAAATGGTTTTTGGGGTGTTTTCGTTAAATAAAAATTATGCAATATTGGAAAATTTCCAAATTTCTTTTCTATCAAACCCTAGAATAGGAAAGTGTTAAAAACTTTTTTGCAGCAGTTACATTATTTTTAGGTAGTTTTTGGGGTGTTTTACCCCTGTATTTTATTAAATCCCAATTATGCTGTATTGGAAATAGTCTTTTCTATCACCCTCCAAAATCTGAAAGCGTTAAAAAATTTTACAATATTTATATTATTTTTAAATGGTTAATGTTAAAAACTTTTTTGCAATAGTTACATTATTTTTAGATAGTTTTTGGGGTGTTTTACCCTATTAACCCCCGTTTTTCGTTAAATCAAAATTATGCAATACTGGAAATGCTCTTTTCTATCACACCTAAAAATATGAAAGTGTTAAAAACTTTTTTACAATAGTTATAGTGCAGGCAAATCCAGTTTTGAGTATGAACTATCTGGGGACAGCTATTTCTTTATCGAAATGGATAGCTCTATTCATATAGAATGAGGATATAAAAGTCCCGAAAAATCCCAATGTGAGCTAAAGCCACCATTTAGAAAAAATGGCCGCCAGAACTGTTTCTTTTAGAAGGACATATATCAGTAACCGTTGCTCCGATTTTAGATTTCTTTTTTTTTCTCTTCCCCTTTTTATGTACAATCGAAAGTGTTATTACATCTTGGTCCTTAAAATAGAAGATAACTGAAGAAAATAAGACTTGAGTTCTTGGAAATATACAAGGTGTCCAGTTAGTGCTTCCTCGGAAGATTGTGCAAAAACGGGTAACTTTATAAAAAAACTTTTTTAACGAAACTTTCAATGTTTGATCTCTGCTACAACGTGAAATTACTTTCAATTATACAAGGTGTCACAAAAAGGAGTTACACAAGAATGTATAATTTTTTTAATGGAATACCCTCTAATTCTTTGGCGCCAGTTAAGCCTCTAAGGGTCCTGAATTACACCCTAAAATTTTTTGCCAATCGGATGCAGCGTTGCCAAGTTATAATTTTTTTCCTGTTTTTTTTGGCAAATTACAAACATTTTTTGACTAACATATCTCCGCGATTTATTAATTGTTTTTTCTAAAAGTGTAGGGTGTTATTCGATGATGATACATTTACTGAAAAACATTTTTGAAATAAATTATTATTATAGGTGTCCAAAATATTTGTTTACATTTCTTGCTATTTAATTATTATTTTTCTCAAATTTTTTAAATGGAATGCCTATATTTTTTTACATGGATGAATAAAGCATAAAATTCCCCATATTCTAATCTTATACACTTAATTTTTATTTCAAACCGTTTTTGAGATATGATTATTTCAAATAAGTTTTGCGTAAATTGAGGTGCTTTTTATTTTAGCATTAAAATCTAGTATGGCTTTGGTCTTTTGTTTTGCGTTTGTTTTTCACTCTATGACATTTCTCTATTGTGTTTAAGATTATCGTGATTAAGTTGTATTAATATTGTTAATATTTAAAAATACGAATTATAATTATTGTCAATAAGATTTAATATCTATGGTAAATATTATGTTATTGGTGAATGTGATGGAAATTGTTTATTGGCATCAAGAGTGTATGGTCAAAAATATCCCTATAGAAGATGTCCTAATGTGAGGTCTCTAGAAAATTTGAAAGAACGTTTTGAACTTACTGGAAATTTTGCATATGAAAAGAAGGCGAGACGACGAAATGTATTGTAATGAAGAAAATGAGCTGGCTAAAACTTTGGTAATTGAAAATCTTACGGCAAGTGTTCGGGAGTTAAGTAGGGATTTAGAAGTCAGTAAATCTAGTGTTTCCCTATGTCTTCGTAAAAATAAGTTTCACCCCTATCGAGCTCAGCTACATCAAGAGCTTTGGGATGTGGATTTTAATCGTAGATTAAATTTTTGCCAGTGGGCTCAAAACCAAATTGGAGAAAATGAAGAATTTTTCAAATTTCCGTTGTTCACAGATGAATCAACGTTTCATCGCAACGAATTTGTGAATAGGCACAATTTCCATTATTATGCCAGAGAAAACCCTCATGTTGCACAGAAAAATCAGAACCAGAGTTTAAATGTAAGGCGAGGAATTGTACATGATTATGTTATTCATCCTCGCTTTTTTGAAAGAAATGTGAATGGAGTAGTCTTCTTAGGTTTTACGAAAAATACGTTTCCATAAATAATCGAGCATATTCCTGATTACATTACAAATAATATGTGGTTACAACTTAAAGGTGCACCACCACATTTTAGTAAAAATGTTCGTCAGGCCATTAGTAATCAGTTTCCTGAAAGGTGGATAGGAAGAGGAGGTCCAATATTTTAATAAACTGTTAAATAATATCTAATTTATTATTTAATTAAATTATGTTAGGTCTCACTACATGGCCGCCTAAGTCACCCGACCTGACTTCAGTGGGTTTTTTTCTTTGGGGATTTGTGAAGTCAGACGTTTATAAAGTAGAACCAACGACTCGAGAAGATATGATGGAAAGGATTCGTCGGTGTTTCAATCGTATAAATGTTGATATGTTACACTGCGTAAGGCGCTCATTTATCAAGAGACCTCAGTGTTACCTGAATCAAAATGGTGGACATTTTGAGCAATTGTTAAGTTAGTTTCAATATCGTGAAAAAAAAAATCATTGCTCAAGAACCGTTCATAAAAGAATGTGTACGATATCAAAATGTGAGAAATTGTAAGCGTTCTCATTCATTTAAAAAATTATAGGCATTCCATTTAAAAAAGCTGAAGAAAATGTAAAACAAAATATAGATTTTAATGCTAAATAAAGGGCACCTTAATTTACGCAAAAATTATTTGATATAATCATATCTCACAAAACGTTTGATATAGAAATAAACAGATATTAAAATGTGAGGAATTGTATGTTTTATTCATTCATGTAAAAAAGTATACCTAGGCTTTCCATTAAAAAAAATGAGAAAAATAATAATTAAATATCAAGAAATGTACGCAAATATTTTGGATACACGATATACTAAAGATTTATTTCAAAAATGTTTTTCGGTAAATACATCATTATCAAACAACATCCCACATTTTTAGAACTAACGATTAATAAATCGCGGAGATATGCCAGTCAAAAATGTTTGTAAACTGCCCAGAGAAAACAGAAAAAAATAATTTGGCAAAATATTTTAGGGTGTAATACAGGCTTAACTGACGTTAAAAAAATACAGGCTGTTCCATTTAAAAAAATTATACTTTCTTGTGTGACTCGTTTTTGTGACACCTTGTATAATTGATAATAATTTTAAGTTGTAGTAGGGACGAAACATTGAAAGTTTTGTTAAGAAAGTTTTTTTATAAAGTTAGGTGTTTTGCACAATCTTCCGAGAGAACACTGACTGAACATCCTTTATATCTTAATGTACATTATTAAAAATGATTACAATTTTATGTATAAATAACTATTACTCCGTTAATATTTGAGTTAGTAACATCGGTCAAAAAACAAATGAAAGCTAATTGTGTGCTCTAGAACTTTTATTAAAATTATTTTTTCAAAAATTGACTAGAAATTTCGGTACAAACTTCTCGAGTTTAGAAAAGTTTAAATTTCCGTAATATTTAAATTATTTTTTTATTTCCTAAGTTTATCGTTTAATTTATCGTAAAATATGTAATTATACTTTCTGTAAAATGTGAAGTGAGAAATGGAACACAAAAAAGAAATCTAAAATCGGAGCAACGGTTACTAAGATATATGATTTTAAAGAAAATGTCTCTTGCGGTCACTTTTTCTAAATGGCGGCTTTAGCTCACGTCGGGATTTTTTGGAACTTTATGTACTTATCCTACATTAATATAGCTATCCATTGCGATAAACAAATAACTGTCCCCAAATAGTTCACGCCAAACCCATTTTACACTGAGATTTGCCTGGTCTATTATTATAGTTATCTTATTTTTACAGTTTCAGAAATATTCACAGAATCAAAACTAAATGGTTTTTCTTAGCGCGAGTGATCTAGTACAATTCAAATTTTACATAAATTTTTCAGTAATGCTAGCAGAAATTTACTACTTTAATTTAGTTTGTCTAAAAAAATAAAAAATAGGTTCAGACTTACTCTTTCTCGTTATATGGAAGTTCATAATTCAGACTAGCCTGGTACATACGAAACCATTCCCAGTTGTTTTGGGAAATTTCAACATTGTAAGTTATGTCAGTACAGATCGGCATGCAATTACAGTGTGGGACGTCATCGTGATTACCAGAAGATTTATTTGCAGTATTACTAGCTTCCTTGATTTTATATCGAAGGTCGCCCATTTGTAAAATGCGTTCTGTTTCCACCATGCAATCCCATTTTCCTGTGCCACAAATTTTGGTTGCATTTTCTCCTGGAAATGAATTAATTGTCGAAGTACTTTTTGATTTTTAAAAATTCTAAGTGAAGGTTGGAACAAAACGAGTTGAGAAATACGGAGTGGGTCCTAAATATCTACTTGTATGTATATCCAAACGATTTAACTTAACTTGCTTATACAGGGCGTCCCTGGATGGGGTTACCTATACCACAGATGGACTTAAATTTTGATTTTGCGTGACAAAGTAACTCTTTTTAAAACATTTTGCTTGTTAAAAAAAATCGTTTTTTATTAGGGCAATTAATTTTTTTATACAGAGCGCTGAAAAAATTGAAAAAAATATGCATTTTACCTAAGTGCCTTTATTATTCATTATCAATAAGAATTCAATTTGAAAATGTTATAATTACTTTCTTGGTCTTAATCTAAAATTCAAATTATTTCTTGTTTAAATCGATTCTTTTTAATGCCTCAATTTCTTTATTTTCCTGTATGTAAGGAATAATACGATGAAAAGGAGGCGTTTGAAGTATCAGAGTCCTTTGTATAATTACTGTATGTCAATTTTAATTCAAATAATGCTTACTTTACAGCAACGAATTGATTTAGTTAAATGTTATGATGTAGGGGACATTTCCTATCCACATGTGATTCAATCGTTTCAAGAAAAGTATCCTACTGTTAATATTAGTCGACAAAATTTAAAAAAATAGTACAAAAATTTAATATTACTGGAGACGTAAAAATCTAAAAATAATTATTGTTTTTCACTAGTTTTTGAAAGTTTTTTCTAGTTTAATGATTCATGGGTGTGACGAAAAACATAATATGCACTACAGGTCGTATAGTTAGTTGTCTTCAGGTCTCAAAAGGCACTCAAAAAATGTCTACGCCTTTGACCATCAAACACGCCGCATCGCACCGCCAAAAACGCCGACATTTTTTACACGCTTAATAAGTGTGTAGTCAACTTTACAGTGCGATCTTTTGGTCCCAAATACTGTATTCTCGACCAAAATTTTAATTAATGTAATGGATAAATTTCAGTACAATCGTTTTCTTTCTTGAGTTATCGTGCTTACAAGAAACGTGACGGACGGACAGACGAACGGACATTTTGAAAGTTGTTCAGAATTCGTTCACTAACACAATGATTTTTTTGTCTGCGAGCGGTATTTACGGTTTTAGAAATGTGCCCATCAAATGCAATATACTCTTCGTCTTCGATTTGCGAAGACTATAATAATGAGGCAAGGAACTGTTAAACAGTCGATTGATACTTTTTCTGACGGCCAAGCAGCGCTAAAGGCAATCGATTTCATTCAGGTCGATTCTAGACTAATATAGAATTACATAAATGTCTTCATGAACCTAGGAAGCCAGAACAAAGTGATAATAATGGCCTGGGTGCCAGGGCACGAAGAAGGAAATGAAGAGTGTGATGAACTAGATCGGATCCTATTAGGGCCTGTAAGGCTCTAGTAGGCTTGCGGCGTGGCTAAGCCGTGCATGCGAGAATCCATTAATAAATGGGAACAAAATAAAGTGGTGGAAGAGCTTGGCACTACATTGACAGGTCAAAGAGTTCATTAAAGAACGATCGGCCAAATTCACGGAAGACCTACTACACGAACATAGAAAGGCAATTAGGATAATGATGGGTCTTATGGCCGTATATTGTAGGCTTAATAGCCTGACAGAGGATGCAACGTGCAGATTCTGTCAAGAGGAAATCTCAGTAGATGTGTCGTTCCATTCTGAAGGCCTAGCCAGACAGAGATTCCAACTACTTGGTGAGGAAAAGGGCAGATAAATCTATACTAATCCAGGCTGTGGAGCCCGATACAAAAGCCGCTAAGGAGCTGTAAGTAAAACTAGACAGGAGTGCCATAATAGATCCACGGAGGTGGTTAGGGCCAAGCAGCCAGCTCCTCTTTTTCGAATTTGAACGGCCATTACAATAATTATAATTTTGGTCGAGAATACAGTATTCGGGACCAAAAGATCGCACTGTAAAGTTGACTACACACTTATTAAGCGTGTAAAAAATTTCGGCGTTTTTGGCGGTGCGATGCGGCGTGTTTGATGGTCAAAGGCGCCGACATTTTTTGAGTGCCTAGTAGACCTGAAGACAACTATACGGCCTGTAGTGCATATTATGTTTTTCGTCACACCCATGAATCATTAAACTAAAAAAAAACTTTCGAAAACTAGTGAAAAACTATAATTATTTGAGTAAATACTAAAGATGGCGATGCTTGGAATATACATGGCAACCGTCTACTACGGGAGCCCACCCTAAGTGCCCGTGCACCCGCCCCCGATCCTTTAGGACAATGTTTATAATAAAGATTAAAGCCTAAGGAACATGTCCAAAAAAAAAAAATTTGGCTGCACTTTCAAAATGGGGTCCTTTAAAAAAAAAGAATTTGCAAATATGGTTTTTGTCATTTAACACAAAAATTAAAAAAGATGGAGAAAAACTTTCTGCACAAAAAACAAAGTGCATAAAATTTTCTACAATTTTGTTCCTATACAATATTTGCATAGGAGTTACCATTTTCCAGATAAATGATTCATCTCTTAAAGTAAAATATAAAACTCAACATAAAACGTAACACTACGGAAGCCCACCCTAACTGTCCGTGCACCCCCCGATCCTTGGGGAAAATGTTTTTCATAAAGATTAAAGCCTAAGGAACAATTTAAGACATGTCCTAAAAAAAAAAAACTGGCTGTACTTTCAAAATGGCGTCCGTTCAAAAAAAAAATGCAAATATTGTTTTTGTCATTTAACACAAAAACTAAAAAAGATGGAGAAAAAATTTCTGCACAAAAAACAAAGTGCATACAATTTTCTACAATTTTGTTCCTATACAATTTTTGCATAGGAGTTACCGTTTTCCAGATACCACTGTTACCGTTTTCGAGATAAATGTCTGCAAATTATAATATTATTATTTTTTTTCAGTTTATTTTATTTTATTTTTATGTTAATAATATAAAGTTATATTATACGCCTTACAATAATTGTCACAGTTATTTCCTCTAAGTGATTTACCGATATACGAATTTCCATGTTTTCTTAATTTTGGACTCATTTATCTGGAAAATGGTAACTCCTATCAAAATATTGTATAGGTACAAAATTGTAGACAATTTTATGTACGTTGTTTTTTGTGAAAAAAGTTTTTGTCCATCTTTTTTAGTTTTTGTATTAAATGACAAAAACAACATTGGCAACAGTTTTTTTTAACGTATGGCCGCCATTTTGAAAGTGCAGCCAGTTTTTTTTTTTAGGGCATGTCTTAAATTGTTCCTTAGTCTTTAATCTTTATGAAAAACATTGTCCCCAAGGATCGGGCGGGGGTGCACGTACAGCTAGGGAGGGCTCCCCGACTAGTCAATAAAATTAATTTTGAACACGTCTTCTATTCAATTAACAACTACTACTGTTATAGTATAGGGTGACCATACGCCCGGAATTTCGCTGGAAAGTCCAGCATTTTGGAGTACTGTCCAGCATTTACAAGTGTCCAGCGAAAGTCCAGCATTCTGACCATATGTCCGGAATTTCACTGGAAAATCTTACAAGTATCCAGCATAAGTTCAGCATTCAGGTTATAGTGAAGTTACAGCATTACATTTTGTTTGGAAAAATTTCTTTTCGGATACTTGCTTCCCGATCATTAAAAAATTTTGTGATCAAAAAAATTTGTCTTCCCGGTCATGAAAAAATTTTGGCATGAAAAAAATTTGCTCATCAAAAAATTTTGGGACGAAAAAAATTTTTTTCCGGATGTCTCCCTCCCGCTCATCAATTTCAATTTTCGAGGAAAAATATTTTTGTTATTTTCAGCCCAAGCTCAAAACCCAGATCCGCCCTTGAGTGCCCCCCCCCCCCCCCCAGTAACCTTTCTGGAGCCGCCCTTGGCAGAAGTGTCCAGCATTCACTTAACAAAAATCTGGTCACCCTATTATAGTACAGTAAGCGAAGCAACAAAAATGGCAAAATTCCCGGCCCGAAAACGATGAAAGGCATTTCCTTAATTTTTTTTTGCAATATGCTTTACAAAATACGTACATCAAAATCTATATGATCGCATTACCTGCTTTTTAAAAACTATAGAATTAATAACTCTTCTAATTTTACGAATAAATTAACGAAAATCCATAGACTTATATTCTTGAGGTCGCTGAATATGATTGTGAGGTCAAAACTCATGAGACGAAAATGTTGAGGGTTGAAGGTTGAAATCACCCTTAAATATTGAAAAATTAATGTCTTCCAACATACTTATGTTTTTGAGGTTGCTTAATATGATTATAAGGTCAAAACATAGGACAAAGGAAAATATTAATGGTTAAAACCACCCTTAAATACTGAAAAATTAATAATCTTCTAATGTTACAAATAAATTCACGAAAATCCGTATACTTATGTTTTTTTTACGTCGCTAAATTTGATTATGAGGTCTAAATTCATTTAAAGAAATGGTGGATTAAAAATGGTCACAAAAGAGTTTAGTAATATGTCTAATTTTATTAAAAATACAGATTGGTATAAATAAATCAAATTAATACAATTAAATAAACTAATTAAATAATATTTTTAATCTGCACTCTAAACATACTAAAGTGCAATGCATCCCGCTTTTTCTGCGTATTCTTCGAAAAATAAACGGCTATTGCTCGTTTCTGTACCTAATACAGACATTTAAAATGCGCGTAGAAACTGAAAAGTTTCAACATTATTTCAAACTGTTATATCTCAGGAACAGTTTGTCGTAAGAAAAAAATAAGAACCCAGACTCTTCGTTTTTTTTATAAGTTTCATTTCATTCTTATATCATGTTTTTATTAATCTTATAGTTTTTGAGATATTTCAATTTTAAATACATTAATTTTCTTGCGTATGCACTCAAGCACCATCTTTAAACCTTTATATCTCTGGAACAGTTTGTCGTAGGAAAATTTAAAAAAAAACGAACTATTCGTTTTTTATAAGCTACATTTTTGTACTCTTACAATTTTGTATAAAAAACAATATTTTCTGAGCAATTTCCAAAAACCCGATTTTTTTCAAAAAAATTAAGAAAATTTTCATTTCAATTGGGTACGAAATGAAAAATAATTATTTTAGAAGTTCTAAAAAATTTGAGCATGTTAGTAATAATATGCATTAACAACATCTAGAAAGATTTTTAAAAATTTTGAATTAATAACAAATTAGAGCAATAAGACTAAAAAAAAATGGCGCCTAAATTTTTAAATGCGCTACTTTTTTGTTTGTAACTTTTTTAGTTTTCATTATAAAAGGTCGTAATATATCTCGATCGAAAGAAAATTTTAATACCTTTAATTTTTACAAGAATAAAAATCTTTCTCATAGTTGTAGATTTTGAGTAATTTTAGATTTTAACGTCGTATATTTTTTCTGAACGTTTCGACGCCATTTTGAAAATGCCATATTTCCAAAACTAAACATCGTAGAAAAAAAAAAGAAAAACCCATTCGATTTGTTTTCGTAAGAACCTTAATTTTGTACCCTTGCATTTTTTTTATTAAAGTCCACATTTTTCGAGTATTTAAAAAAAAAGATAACATACTAAGATCATTAGATAATGGACAAGCAACAGCTTCAATACTGTTTGATTTTCCTAAAGCTTTCGATACGATAGATCATTCATTGTTATGTGCTAAACTCACTTACTATGGCTTTGATAATACTGCTGTAAACTTTTTCGTATCTTATTTAAGCAATCGCTTTCAATTAGTAATCATCGAAAATAATTATTCTGACAGTTGTCCTATTACCTCAGGAGTCCCACAAGGGTCAATCTTGGGGCCTATTCTTTTTTGGTTTACACAGCAGATATATTTAATTCAGTAAGGCAATGTCGTATACAATGCTATGCAGACGATTCGCAGCTGGAATACTCATTCGAACCTAAAGACGTAAGAATTGCGTGTGAAGATATCAACTCTGATTTAACTTGGTGCTAAGGCTTTCGCGGAGCTGGTGATCTGGCTGCTGGTTTCCGGGTCTTCTTCCGCGTAGACTTGGTTGAGTGCTTGACGTTTCGACCATCTTGTCGTGGCCACGACAAGATGGTCGAAACGTCAAGCACTCAACCAAGTCTACGCGGAAGAAGACCCGGAAACCAGCAGCCAGAACTCTGATTTAAACTCACTATCAGAATATTCAAAAAGAAATAACTTAAAGCTGAATCCTGACAAATGTGCTTTTATGCTTTTTTGTTCAGATAAAATTGAACTTAACCTTACTGCGGAGCTCAAACTTAAAATAAATGATCATGCCTTAAATTCTGTAAATAAAATTAAAAATCTAGAATTAATTCTTGAAACTGACCTTCGCTTTAAAGATCATATTGCACCATTAGTAAAGAAGACATACGTTTGCTTGAAACTCTTATATACAAATATTAGTATAATCAATTACCAAATGAGAAAAAAGTTGTGTGAATCGCTAGTTTTACCATTACTTAATTACGGTTTTACAGTTTATTATCCCCGTTTGGATAAGTTAACTCAGTATCGACTCCAAAGAATATAACATTCTTTTTGTAGATTTGTATATAGAATCAGAAATTACGACAGGGTGTCATCGAAAATACAACATTAAGTTGGCTTAAAATTCACAATTTATATCAATATAATTTATCAGTTTTTGTCCATAATCTCTTATTGACTTCATCTCCACCTTACCTTCGCAGGAAACTGATATTTAGGCATAACTTAAACAGATTTCGGAAGCAGGTTAAGGCTTATTTTTTGTTACAGCAAAATATTATCTAAATGTATCTCTATATAGCTTTATATATTTACTGTATCATGCTAGGCAAAATTTACAACATGTGTCTTTTTAGTTTTGGTAAATCAAGCCTTTTATATATTTGTTAAATATTTTATCTTATATTATATAATATTATATCTTATATTACGTAATATTATCCTTTTTTTTTCCAAAATACAATTGTGTCTAAAATATGATCTTTTGTAAAATCTTGTATAATATTAATATTCGTATAACATTATTAATTGTAAAATTTTATGTAATTTGTGTTAACAGGTTGAGTTGAGTAGCTAGGGCTAGACTCCGCCTGAAATAAAGTCATATTATTATCATTATCATTATTATTATTATTAATATTATTATTATTATTATAAATTAAATCATATTATTATTATTATTATAGCTCTGAACATTTTTGAAGATAATGTCGGTTATAGAAGATATAGCAAGTAAGGATTGTCTGAATTTACTTCCAAAAGAGTTAAAACATTAATAGTCTGTTGTCTATTATGTACTGTAGAAAGGAACTAAAACGTTAAAGGGTTTTTATTGTTTCTTATGTTCAATTGACCCCAAAATATGAGAAAACCGCGGAGTGCTACCAGTTAAACCGAAAACTATAATTTTTTCCTATAAACACGTAAATAGAGAAGTTGTAGAGAATTAAATTTCCAATGGCTTCGTCAGAAGTCATTTTTTTTCACAAAAATACTATTTTTTTCAAATTTCGTCCAGTAATTTTTTTCTGGGTGAATTTTGGTATAGACATGATTATATTAAAGTGAAAGCTGACTTTACGCCCGTTGAAATGGTGGGTGGTAAAAGTCTCTACGACAAATAGAAACCTAGATACAGCGTTTCGAAGATTGTTACTTTTATTAACTTTTTTCTAATTTTTACGTTCTTTTTTAAATTTCGGCCTATAACTTATTTGTCAAATACTTTAAGTACAGATATCGCTACATTGAATGTACTCGCAGCATTCTTGTTTAAATGATCTGCAATAGAAGTTTATGTGATCAATAGTAACCAAGATATAGTCTAGATATAGTAGATTATTGTACTTAAAAAATAACTTTTTACATTTTTCCACTTCTGAACTTTATATCACGTGATTTTTTTTGTTCAAATAACAACTTAGAGAAGATAGATTAAATTAATTGGAAATCCGAAGGATAATAAGGAGATAAAACAATACTTTAAGATGGGTTAAACTTCTATTGCAGACCATTTAAACAAGAATGCGAGTACATTCAATGTAGCAATATCTGTACTTAAAGTATTTAGCAAATTAGTTATAGGCCGAAATTTAAAAAAAAAAAACGTAAAAATTAGAAAAAAGTTAATAAAAGTAACAATCTTCGAAACTCTGTATCTAGGTTTCTATTTAATAATAATAATAGTAATAAATTGTCTTTATTCAAGTATTATATGTTAATATAATACCTAGGGCGAAGTCTAGCCGAAGCTACTCTACTTAACCCTAGAGATTTTTACCAGCCACCATTTCAACGGGCGTAAAGTCAGCTTTCACTTTAATATAACAATGTCTATACCGAAATTCATTCAGAAAAAAGTCACAGGACGAAATTTGAAAAAAAATAGTAAACATTAGCAAAAAAAAAATGTTAAAAGTTGCAAACTTTGAAACGCTATATCTCGGTCACTATTAATCGTAATTTTTTTTACAAAATCTCATTTTAACGGGTAAAACGCCAGATTATTTTTATGCAGCAATGTCTATGCCTAAATATACCCGAAAAAAAGTTACAGGCTGAAATAAAAAAAATAAATAAAAAATTGCATTTTTTCGTTTTTTTTTTGTTTCTTGGACGTATTTTTGTAAAAAAAAAAAAATTCTCAAGGTGCCATTTCGATTGGAAATTTAATTCCCTATTGACGCGTTTATAGGAAAAATTCATAGTTTTCGAGCAAAACTCAAAAATGTGAACAGTGGACGTTTTTACTTCTATCTCAAAAACGGTAGCACTCCGCGGTTTTCTCATATTTTGGGGCCAATTGAACATAAGAAACAATAAAAACCCTTCAACGTTTTAGTTCCTTTCAATGTACTTTTTTTGGACATAGACTTGCGTCTTATTGCACATTGCTTTATTATTTGTGGTTTACTTAAGTTGAGAGTTAACTTGTGATTTCAAGGAATTTGTTATTCTGCTAACTTCTTTTTCAAAATTCAACTATTATTAATTATTTGTTCATTTCAGAAGAAACGTGGTTCTGGGTGTGATACTTTTACTACTATTATCTGTTTACAAGATCTTCATAAATATGGAAAACCATAATAAAAATAAAAGAGCAAGATCCGTTAATTTTTCATTAGATGAAAAACTTTTGCTAATAAATACGGCCACAAAATGCAAGCATGTATTAAAAAAAACAAACAAATAACGCAACGTCTCATGAAAAGGCAAATATTTGGATAAAAATTAAAATAAAACGTCAAAAGAATGAAAATATACTAAAAATTGAGGTTATGCACAACATCGACGAATGCGCAGAAATTACGATTAAATTTAATCGCCCTTTAAGCGGCCAGCTTTGGGGGTTTAAGTTAACGCAAGTTTAAGCTAATTTAATCAAGGATTAAAGAATGGTGCAAAGCTAATTTCAAATTTAACGGAGGTTTAAGATTGATCCTCTGCCAAACAATACGGTGCAAGCGACTGTTATTAATACTTGTTATATAAAAGAGAAAATTTTACCAAATTTACTTTATTTCACGTTTACTTCACGTTATGAAAAATAATGACCCTTTACCAATGACAACAAGTATTTGGTACATAAAGCGTCACTTACAATCGACAAAACAATGATATTAGAGTATACTTAAGAAGGAGGTATGACGAAAAACTAACCATTCAAACTTACCTACGACAAAGTACGGTGGGCGATTAATTAGGTGATTAGGTACAGTGCAAAGTAAACCGATTTTACGGAATGTAAGCACGTTATTAGAATAATATATGGAAGCGGAAAATGACAGACTGAACAAGCTGTGAGAAATTTTGATCGACACAAACAGGAATTATAGGCTTCCGATTCGTCTAATGCGGCCTGAGCTACAAAAAGACGGAGTGACAAATGTTGTATTATATTAATATAATATAATATTTAAACAGTGAAGCTAATTTGTCATTTAATATAAATCTAACGCAATTGGTAGAACTAAACGCCTTTATCTTTATCCAAATGACACTTCCCCTCGCTGATTTTTACCAAAATCTCGGTTTATTGAGCACTGTAAAACGTTACTTACTTGGCATATAATATTTAACACATCCACAACGCTGCAAAGTGTAATTTGAGAGACATTCCAATTTGCAATTTAGTGATGAGTAATCTTTAAAATATTTCAGCTTCCTCTCTGATGGAAAAAAGCATTGTCTTCGCTCTGGATTATAGTTTTTCACAGATTCTGACGTTGTGATCATCGTAGGTTGTATTGCACCCACAATAAATTGATTTAGAGGCATCTAGAAGAAGAAAATTGTTAATATTGTCTAAACGTTGGTTGTGGCATTTTCTTAATTTTTCTCTATTCTTATTGGGATGCTCTGTCACATGTATTCTTCTAAACAATGTCTGAAATCTACAAAATAATACAATTAACCAGTATTTTACTGGAAAATAACCTCTGCGCCTGTGACTTTTACGTCAAAGGATCAGTTAGAGGCTGGTTTTTGACAAATAATGAATAAGGACAAAAATATAAAAATGACGTATTTTGCTGACGTTTCGGAAAACGAATCTGTTTCCTTTCTCAAAGCGTATTATAATGTTTATGTGCTGTGTATATTAAATACACAGCTTTAAGAATATATTTGTTATATTCAGTATCCATAGATACTTACTGCCCTGTCAAAAAAATCTCATCAATCCGTATTGAAAATTATCAAAAATTAATAAGTATCTATGAGAACCTATATGGTCAATAAGTTTCTATAAGAGTTGGGAAAAGTTGCTGTTTAAATTGTTATCAGTTTATATCCGCATTGACCAGCAAAATGAGTCAAGCCATATTCATTTGTTAATCCAAACATTTACTTATACCACATCAATGAGAATTTATGTGCACAGTATCTAATGTAATTCGTGCGGCTTTCCGTGATTAAAAGACAAGTGTTTCTTTAAGAAACGAGCTGCATTCGGTTAGAACAGTTTTGATTTGCAATTGAAGATTATAAATTATAATGTTTGAATAGGGATTTATGAGATCAGTTTCTATGAGTATTAATGTTTTTTTTCAGTAATATATTACATGTGTTTTCATTTGTTTGAATGGGTAAAAAGAAAGGTCAGTTTTCAACTGCAATTACAAATACAAGTTTAATCGCTTCGAATGGGGTTATATGCGATCAATTTCTAAAAGTATTTATGCTGTTTTCCGAATATAGTTATGATGAGGTTTAATCAGTAACAAATTGTTAACTACTTGTGATGATATGGTCGGAAATTCCAAGTACACATTTAGTATTCCTTCAAGAGGATTGATGAGAGCAGTTTCTACGAGTATCTATTTGTTGTTCCTATAGTAAATTATATAAGTCTTTATCAGTACAGATTCGGATCTAATTTAAGTATGAAAATTATATCAGAATAAAGCAACCAAATATTTTAAACAGTATCTATTTGTAAATCCAAACATTTACTTATACTATCTCAATGAGAATTTATCAGAACAGTATCTAATGTAAAACGTGCGGCTTTCCGTGGTTAAATGGCAAGAGTTTCTATAAGAAACGAGCTGCATTAGGTTAGAACAGTTTTGATTTGCAATTGAAGATTCAAAATTATAATGTTTGAATAGGGATTTATGAGATCAGTTTCTATGAGTATTAATGTTTTTTTTTTCAGTAATATATTAAATGTGTTTTCATTTGTTTGAATGGGTAAAAAGAAAGGTCAGTTTTCAACTGCAAATACAAATACAAGTTTAATCACTTCGAATGGGGTTATATGCGAACAATTTCTAAAAGTATTTATACTGCTTTCCGGATATAATTGTGATGAGGTTTAATCAGTAACAAATTGTTCACTACATGTTATGATATGGTCGGAAATTCCAAGTACACATTTGGTATTCCTTCAAGACCCACTAAACAAGATATTATTACTTTAATATAACATCAACGTTGTCAAAAAGTATTTTGTCATACTATTAAATGTTATTTAATGTAACCAATATTACGTAAATATTTGTTTAATATTTCGAAATGTAACATTTCTCTGTTACGTTGTTGTAATATAAATATCATATTGCAAGAGAACATTAAAAATGTTACTTCCATTTAACATTGCATAACATTACGGATACATTCTTTGTTTGCTGGGGTGGATTGATGAGAGCAGTTTCTACGAGTATCTATTTGTTGTTCCTCTAGTAAATTATATAAGTCTTTATCAGTAAAGATTCGGATCTAATTTAAATATGAAAATTATATCAGAATAAAGCAACCAAATATTTTAAACAGTATCTATTTGTAAATCCAGACATTTACTTATACTATCTCAATGAGAATTTATGAGAAGAGTATCTAATGTAAAACGTGCGGCTTTTCGTGGTTAAATGGCAAGCGTTTCTATAAGAAACGAGCTGCATTAGGTTAGAACAGTTTTGATTTGCAATTGAAGTTTACAAATTATAATGTTTAAATAATGATTTATGAGATCAGTTTCTATGAGTATTAATGTTTTTTTTCAGTAATATATTAAATGTGTTTTCATTTGTTTGAATGGGTAAAAGGGAAAGTCAGTTTTCAACTGCAATTACAAATACAAGTTTAATCACTTCGAATGGGGTTATATGCGATCAATTTCTAACAGTATTTATGCTGTTTTCCGAATATAATTGTTCACTACATGTTACAATATGGTCGGAAATTCCAGGTACATATTTAGTATTCCTTCAAGAGGATTGATGAGAGCAGTTTCTACGAGTATTTATTTGTTGTTCCTACAGTAAATTATATAAGTCTTTATCAGTATGCATTCGGATCTAATTTAAATACAAAAATCATATCAGAATGAAACCCCAAATATTTTAAACAGTGTCCACCTGTAAATCCAAACATTTAAAGATAATATTATAATGAGAATCCATCAGAACAGTATCAAATGTAACGTGTGCGGTTTTCCGTGGCTAAATTTTAAAATTATTTGCAATAAATAAGCTTTAACGGATTCGAACAGTTTTCATTTGCATTTCCAGATGAATAGTTTTAATTGTTAGAATCTATGGGGTCAGTGTAATGTTTTTTTTTCAATAAAATGTGTTTTTATTGGAAAAAAAACATTACACAAAGACACTGATCTCATAGATCCCTATTTAACAATTAAAATTATTCATCTGGAATTGCAAATTAAAACTGTTCAAATCCGTTAAAGCTATTTATTAAAAATACTTTTAAAATTTAGCCACGGAAAGCCGCACGCGTTACATTAGATACTGTTCTGATTGGTTCTCAATAAAATATATCTTTAAATGTTTGGATTTACAAGTGGATACTGTTTAAAATATTTGGTTGTGTCATTCTGATATAATTTTTGTATTTGAAGTAGATCCGAATGCATACTGATAAAGACAAATTTTCTATTGGAACAACAAATACATACTCATAGAAACTGATATCATCAATCCTTTCGAAGGAATACTAAATATGTACCTGGAATTTCCGACCATATTGTAAATTGTGGTGAACAATCTGTTACTGATCAAACCTCATCACAATTATATTCGGAAAACAGCATAAATACTGTTAGAAACTGATCGCATGTAACCCCATTCGAAGTGATTAAACTTGTATTTGTAATTGCAGTTGAAAACTGACCTTTCTTTTTACCCATTCAAACAAATGAAAACACATTTAATATATTACTGAAAAAAAACATTAATACTCATAGAAATTGATCTCATAAATCCCTATTCAAACATTATAATTTGTAATCTTCAATTGCAAATCAAAACTGTTCTAACCTAATGCAGCTCGTTTCTTATAGAAACTCTTGCCATTTAACCACGGAAAGCCGCACGTTATTAGATACTGTCCTCATAAACTCTCATTGAGATAGTATAAGTAAATGTCTGGATTTACAAATAGATACTGTTTAAAATATTTAGTTGCTTTATTCTGATATAATTTTCATATTTAAATTAGATCCGAATGCATACTGATAAAGACTTATATAATTTACTATTGGCACAACAAATACATACTCGTAGAAACTGCTATCATCAATCCTTTCGAAGTAATACTAAATATGTACCTGGAATTTCCACACGTAACATGTAGTGAACAATTTGTTACTGATCAAACCTTATCACAATTATATTCGGAAAACAGCATAAATACTGTTAGAAATTGATCGCATATAATCCCATTCGAAGTGGTTAAACTTGTATTTGTAATTGCAGTTGAAAACTGACCTTTCTTTTTACCCATTCAAACAAATGAAAACCCATTTAATATATTACTGAAAAAAAAAACATTAATACTCATAGAAACTGATCTCATAAATCCCTATTCAAACATTATAATTTGTAATCTTCAATTGCAAATCAAAACTGTTCTAACCAAATGCAGCTCGTTTCATATAGAAACTCTTGCCATTTAACCACGGAAACCCGCACGTTTTACATTAGATACTGTCCTCATAAATTCTCATTGAAATAGTATAAGTAAATGTCTGGATTTACAAATAGATACTGTTTAAAATATTTGGTTGCTTTATTCTGATATAATTTTCATATTTAAATTAGATTCGAATGCATACTGATAAAGACTTATATAATTTACTATTGGTACAACAAATACATACTCGTAGAAGCTGCATCAATCCTTTCGAAGTAATACTAAATATGTACCTGGAATATCCGACCATATCGTAACATGTAGTGAACAATTTGTTACTGATCAAACCTCATCACAATTATATTCGGAAAACAGTATAAATACTGTTAGAAATTGATCGCATATAACCCCATTCGAAGTGATTAAATTTGTATTTGTAATTTCAGTTGAAAACTGACCTTTCTTTTTACCCATTCAAACATATGAAAACACATTTAATATATTACTGAAAAAAAAAAACATTAATACTCATAGAAATTGATCTCATAAATCCCTATTCAAACATTATAATTTGTAATCTTCAATTGCAAATCAAAACTGTTCTAACCTAATGCAGCTCGTTTCTTATAGAAACTCTTGCCATTTAACCACGGAAAGCCGCACGTTTTACATTAGATACGGTCCTCATAAATTCTCATTGAGATAGTATAAGCAAATGTCTGGATTTACAAATAGATACTGTTTAAAATATTTAGTTGCTTTATTCTGATATAATTTTCATATTTAAATTAGATCCGAATGCATACTGATGAAAGACTTATATAATTTACTATTGGCACAACAAATACATACTCGTAGAAACTGCTATCATCAATCCTTTCGAAGTAATACTAAATATGTACCTGGAATTTCCGACCATATTGTAACATGTAGTGAACAATTTGTTACTGATCAAACCTCATCACAATTATATTCGGAAAATAGCATAAATACTTTTAGAAATTAATCGCATATAACCCCATTCAAAATGATTAAACTTGTATTTGTAATTGCAGTTGAAAACTGACCTTTCTTTTTACCCATTCAAACAAATGAAAACACATTTAATATATTACTGATAAAAAAACATTAATACTCATAGAAACTGATCTCATAAATCCCTATTCAAACATTATAGTTAGTAATCTTCAATTGCAAGTCAAAACTCTCCTAACCTAATGCAGCTCGTTTCTTATAGAAACACTTGCCATTTAACCACGGAAAGCCGCACGTTTTACCTTAGATACTGTTCTCATAAATTCTCATTGATGTGGTATAAGTAAATGTTTGCTGCTCCATTCTGGTAGAAACTGATAGAAATTTCAGCAGCAACTTTACTCCAGGCTCCAGTAGAGGGAGCTGCATACGTGTCGCTAATTCATATCTAATGTAATGTGACCTAAGGAACTGACGTGTGTTTGTTAAATTAAAAGTAAAGCAGTCTCTTTCACTGCTAACTCATTCATTGCTTCTAAGCTAGAACAAGAACACCCGAGGAAATAAGGACTTTGCAGTATTTTGTGTTTACCACAATATTAGTATTTCTATTTGAAATATGCAATTTAAACTGACATTTGTCGGCATGCATATCCAAATTAATACTAATACCAAAGCAAAATGGAAGTTTACAATAAAAATACATATGTCAAATATACAATTGAAACTGTACATTTGTTGACATGTATATCCACATTAATACTAATAAAAAGATAATGTTGAAATTTGCAATAAAAACATGTTAAATGGTGTGTTACATACGATAGATACTGGAGAAAGGACGGACTGGAACTCTTATGATATTACTTATAGAAAAGTTTAGAATCTCTTTAAAGTTGTATCTGTAATTCCATATGTTTACAGATATAAGGGCAAGGGTGCATTTGCAGATACTAAACTGTAGATTTGTTGATGTATATTTCATATAAGTACTCATGAAAGGGCAACATGATAATTCCAAATAGCTCATTCGGAATTACTGTTTCATAACCGATTTAAAACTTAATAAAACAGATAAAATCCTGTCTGTATAATACTAATATAACTTATAGGAACGATAAAACCGCATCACTTTTTTTTTATAAGTTTCTATGTGGAATTTTTGGCAGGGTGCTTACACAGAACTGTTGATATATTTAATTGATAGTTTTATTTTAAACAATGTTGAGTTTGTTAAGTTCTTTTAACATCGGCAGCCAGGTTGTGCAAACATCTACAGAACAATTCGACACGCATTTATCCTCATTCAATAGTATTATAGCCGCTTCTTTAATTTTTCTTTTCTTGCTATCTGTCTCTTTTGTTAAAATTTTTGCCGAGTTCCAGTTTATTCTATGTCCGTTCTCCCAAGCGTGTTCGCAAATCTTCGATTTCTGAATCTCATCTCAGTCGAAGATTTGCGAACACGCTTGGGAGAACGGACATAGAATAAACTGGGACTCGGCAAAAATTTTAACAAAAGAGACAGATAGCAAGAAAAGAAAAATTAAAGAAGCGGCTATAATACTATTGAATGAGGATAAATGCGTGTCGAATTGTTCTGTAGATGTTTGCACAACCTGGCTGCCGATGTTAAAAGAAGAACTTAACAAACTCAACATTGTTTAAAATAAAACTATCAATTAGATATATCAACAGTTCTGTGTAAGCAGTAAGTATCTATGGATACTGAATATAATAAATATATTCTTAAAGCTGTGTATTTAATATACACAGCCCACAAACATTACAATACGCTTTGAGAAAGGAAACAGATTCGTTTTCCGAAACGTCAGCAAAATACGTCATTTTTATATTTTTGTTCTTATTCATTATTTGTCAAAACCACCCTCTAACTGATCCTTTGACGTAAAAGTCTCAGGCGTAGAGGTTATTTTCCAGTAAAATACTGGTTAATTGTATTATTTTGTAGATTTCAGACATTGTTTAGAAGAATACATGTGGCAGAGCATCCCAATAAGAATAGAGAAAAAAAAGAAAAGAAAGAAAATTGTTGCTGGGAATTGAATTAATATTTTATTCATGCATCGATAGTCAATGATTTATACAAATCACTCGTAGACTTACCATAAAGTACTGTTGACTGAGTCTTGGTACCCTTATAGGTATATGGAGCATAACCTAAGACAGAAATATACAAAAAATATATTAAGTATTTTAATGAGATGTTTGGCGTGCCAACTAAATTTAAGATGTAAACTAGCAAAAAACTGATTGAGAATAATCGAAATAATTTAGTTTTGATTTATAGTTTCATTAGCGATTATAAAGTCCGTTTTCTTTTCAAAAAGAAATAGAAAGAAACAAGGTCACACTCTTCACGCCCAGTGGACTTTCAAGACGAATTTATATAAATACACACAATTGGAGGGCACAGACCACAGTTTATAACAGAGTTAAAGAAGAGAAAAATGATTCTAAACCTACCCTAACCTATTTAACCCATTCCTACTAAACCAGAAGTTTTCAAATTTGATGAATTTGTAAATTTTAATGGCCTTAATAAGACACTAAATTTTCTCCTTCATACCTTCGTTGCTTGTGCAGGATTGTGGAAAAACCGGCTTTTTTTCTAAATTTCTCGGTTCTCCTGAATTCTACAACAATAGTTATTATAAAATCTAAAGATCAATTTTCTTTCAAATTATGTTGTATACATTTTTCTGGTAAGTAAATAAAGAAAAACTTTCATTTTTCGTTTTTAGGTCTCCACTACCATTGCCGTCTTGAGATTTATCGACACGATACCAGTACAATGCTGATGCCGAACATGGCAAAATTGCTTAAAATAATAAAAATGTAAATTTTCCAAACTACCCCCAAAATCGACTTTCCGCTTTTCTACATTTTGAGTTACGTTTATCTCTGTACATCGTTGTACATACCGTGCGTGTAATTTCCCATTAGGCATGTACATTCACGTAGCGCGATAGATATGACAACATAGCTGCCGTAAATTCCTCCGTCGAGCGGAGCATTCCAGTCTGTTATTTCCTTTCAGCCAGCTGGCACGCGCGATGTTGTAATTTTGCTCCCTATGCCTAGCGTTCGGCTACACGCACGGTATATCGTCCATTGTATTTCATTGCAGTTGAAGAATTATAGTATATTATTCAGCGAGCATGTGATAGCCATTATACGCAAGCAGAAAACTACATTTTATTCACGATTATTATATATTTTTTAAATAGTTTAAAAATAAAGTTAGTTCACAATAAAACTTTGTTTGACGTGTCAAACGTTTTAGACTGATCCTTGGACTAACCCGTTGATTATCAAAATTTTTAGTTAATAATTGATCAAAGGTGTGTTATTATGTGTTCATATTCATAATACGCTAGGTTGGAATTATCACTACCATTATTCGTCAATTGTTATAGTTATTAATTATATTATCTCAGGGCATTAACAAACCTTTAATCTATGAGAAAAAATGAGCCCTCGAGGCGTAGCCGTGAGTCACATTTTTCTCTCGAGTAGATTGAAAGGCTGTTAATCCCCGAATGTAATTCAACGTTTTATCCACGACCACGGCCAAATTAGGAGCGTGAAAGCCGTATGAGAGCAGGTGAAAAAATATGATTTTGAAAAACGTCAGATTTGACAAGTTCATTTTGACTAAGATATTCAGAAAAACCCTATTGAGTTAATTTGATTAATACCGGTCAAAATGACAAGAAGATCGTTCTTGATATAAATGTTAATGTTAATATTAATAATAATTCTAAATAAAATTCTATAAAACCGAAGCGTGGTATTATGAATTTTAATATACTAGTGTATTAAAGGGCCTTTAATCCACGGAAAATAGACGTACTATACCTTGCTAATATAATGGTCGTGGACAGGCCCCCCGTATGAGGCTATACTCCACAGAGATATATGTGATTATGTCCGACATTTAATATATATATATTATATATATATATATATATATATATATATATATATATATATATATATATATATATATATATATATATATATATATATATATATATATATATATATATATATATATATATATATATATATATATATATATATATATATATATATATATATATATATATATATATATATATATATATATATATATATATATATATATATATATATATATATATATATATATATATATATATATATATATATATATAT